>OY728162.1:192141063-193497928 GCA_963277665.1 Viscum album | reverse complement strand
CACTGACTCAGTGCCTGGATTTGGAAACATTATTATGAATATTTAAAAGACTTAAAGGTCAAACATAAGTCATTATGTTATCCCCAAATTTATGGATTTTCCCCAAAAAATGAAATTCTATAAATGAGGGAAGAAACCGAGCTCTCCACTTGAACTCCTATTCTAGCGAGCTCAATACAGTTTCTTGTGCTACATCCAAAAATAAACTCAAGGAAACCAAAAAGGCCAAAATACAATAATATCTAGTTCCAAATAGGTTGATATCATGAAAAAATTAGGCACATGTATCTTCAGCTACAATATGTTGAAAAGTATCTAGCACCATGGTCCATCTGTATTCATATAGTCTAGCGGTACACCACCTCACTATCCTAATAAAGATTCCAACATTGACTAGTATTTCAAATACATCATTAGATGAAATAACCTGTAACCTCCTTAGGAATCTTATGTTAAAGATTTCTGATGATAATTTGAGGGAAAACCAACAAATATGGCTTCCCATGTGTAATTTCTAAGTCTTACCAAGCATTGTTTCTACAAACTTCCAGATGTAACACAGTTCACCAAAACATAAAATACCACCACACCAACTATTGAAATCCTAGATGACTGTGGATAGTAGGAATCCAATCCACACTATGGAAACATTATAGGGTCTAACTCTGCCACTACACAATGGTTCTAATCAAGGACCTCCATCCACTATGGCCGCCAAGTAAAAAGGGGTCAAGAATAAAAACTCTACTAGTGAGGCCAGGGCCTACTCAAACACTATATCACACAACCTCACCCTAACCAGATAATTATAAGAAAATCATCCACCAAACCTCATTAATATCTTCTTTGGGTGGTATTTACTCACCCTTGTGGTTTTGATAGATCAAAAAAACACATCTTGGTGAAAAAATTATCCCTATTCCTCGTGATTCCTAAGCTACACCAAACAGTGCCATGTCATCATTAAGTGTCTCAAATCCAAAACTAAAACAAGCAAATGATCAAAATAAAAAATAGAAAATTTCTTCCTAAATGCTCACAATGGGTCTTAACTAGCCCTCTATTGAAAAACCCCCAACACATCACCAATCCCCAAACACACAAGTCAGAGGGACTCATTCACTCCACCTCGATACTATCTTTTTTGGGCAGCACTAACTCATCTGAAGGATTTTAATCACATCAAAAAAATGGATTTTGGTGATGGAAGAACCTCTATTTAATGTGTATTAAAATATATGTCGAACAACACAAACAGAGGGTTTTACCAATTCACCACGTCACCTTGATTAAACCTTGAGAAATAATATGAAGGAAAGAGTACCTCACAACACTTTCTTACAATTGTTACCACATAGAGTAGAATGTACATAGATTGTACCTCTATTTATCCTCAGATATTCTAGGTCAAAGTCCTCTATGACCTGCTAATATCTTTTCCCATATCATTTATCTCCATGAGCCTCATGTGGACCACCTGGGGGTGGTGGTGGCTGCACCTCTAACTGTCTTCCACCAATTTATGCTCTTCCAACTCCTCCACCACAAAAACCATATTACAGACCTCCTTGATCCAGAAACTACCTCTACTAGGGTGGAAAATTGACTGGATCCCTCTAAGAAGGACAACAGGTTAGAAAATATCTAGGATGATGTCCCCATCCATTTTAACTATAACACTACCCCACCTACGGATAACCTGATCCTTGGCACTACTCCTATGCTACAATCCCACGTGCCTGAGTTTGGGCTTGGGTATTACTACATCATCATTATCTAGTCAGTTATTATCTTCCAACTACTGTAGACACCTCAGAATCATGACCATCACTTTGGGACAAATCCTCATTTCCTTCCTTCTTTATGCTCTCTATGACCAAAGCTTTCTGTAGTACCCCCACATAAGACTAAAAGTACATGAGACCACATCTACATGGATGTCTCTTCGGAGGCCCTGTTCAAAGGTCCAAGATCTGGATAATGGGTCTCACACCATATCTAGGGAGTAACTTTATAAGTCTATGAACCTCACTGAGTTCTCCTCTGTATTCATGTTACACTGTCGATGATGAAAAAGAACCTGGATACACACTGACCTCATTATGGATGGGTAAAACACTTCCATGAAGAGTCACTCGAACTCCACCCATGTTAATGTCACCTCATCCTAGTATTGAGTCACTAAACTCCACCATCACATGACCAAACCATGCATAAGTCTCGCTGCTAGGACTACCATCTGATAGGGAGGTGTCCCCACTAGACCATAAACATGTGTGACTTCCTCAAGCCCCTCATTAGCTAACTAAGTGACGGGATCACCCCGGTGCCTCATAGGTTGCTTCCACTAGAACTCATGCAGCAAACTCATCATATGTGCATCCTCATCTTGAACATCCAGTACAACTCGTTGTTCAATGGGTGGTGGATCAACTGGCAAACCACCTGAATGTACCATCTCATAACTAGTTCCCTATACTGAAGACTCTTCACATGGAGGATCATTACCAAATTCTCACAATGGAACCCTATCTTGATGTCATCACGAAGGAATCCTGAAATAGAATTCATGATGTTCCATGGTCAAAGAGTATATATAGGGAGCTATATCAAGAAGGAAAAATAAAAACCAAAAACTAGTTCTATAATATTCATGAACAATTATTTCTCTACAATGAGTTACCTAGTTTACAGAGTCAAATAGTAGGTTATCATAGTCATGGTGAATGGATACATCAACCTCCACACACAAAATTGAACCTATGGCCTAAGAGAATAACAAAAAAAAACCATGAAACTATTTATTTATAATCGAAACTAAACTCAAAACATTGTCGTCACAAAGTGGAACCTCTTCTGATACAACTCATTCATGACTCAACCCAACAAGGCATAGGAAGGAACTACCTAATATCATATACAATAGGCCAGGGCTGGTGACTAGAACCGTGTAGGAATATAACATATATGGGAGGCCTTGGTGTAAAGTAACTATATTCCCATTCCAACATACACCTCTATGAAATAGTGTATAGATATAAAAAATATGGAAACTAAAATACAGGCATACAACTATCCCAAATATGAGTAAAACAGAAGTACTAAAAGCATAAAATAAGAAAAACGCATGCCCACCAAAAGAAATTTGTAATATAATCCAACCTGCTCAAAATGAGTGGATCACTATCAAATGAAACTATCAGAAATCTCCTCGGCCCAGCTTTGGTAAACACCTAAATCAGTCTAGTTTGGTATGATCATCCTGCATTGAGTCCTTTGGGGACTCCTTTAAAAAGATTTTGGTACGCACAAGACACAACATGTGTAGGAAAGGTTTGTGTGGGGTGAGTATAAAAATAATTACTAGGTTCAAAAAAATGAAATGGAAATGGGAGGAACTGGAACACAATAGTCTTCTCAACCTAGTAATTGGGAACCCTAATGAGAGAGAAATCCCAACTCAAACCATCTTCATTTATACATGATAATCCATCTCATTCCATAAGGGGTGTCAACCTAGATGTATGATAACTCTTCAAGGAGTCTATGAAATCACCCAAATATGCTTGTCTCAAATTCCATGTCTCATGAGGTTTTGAACTCATATCTAGTAACATGATTCTACTCCAAGGCTCTAACTGTAACACATAAAACCAAGAGAACAAAATCCATGATCGCATCCATCCTATATGAATCCCATCATAGAGACATGTTCCATAAAAAACAACCTACAAGGTCCATCTCTACTTCCCAGCACCATAAGTCCTTCTATTGAAAACTTATGACTTGTGCAAGGTTGTATGAACCCATGTGGAGAGGTTGTCCCCTCACCACTGCACACAATTGGGGGAGAATTTCTATAGACTATTCATCACATGAATCCTCTATAATGAGAGAGAAATTAGGGACTCACACCTCACCAATACCCTACACTCAAGGGAGTATTAGCTTCTAACTGACCTGAAAAACCTCTGTCACTCCTAAATGGAGCAACCCATACCTCAATCCCTTATAGGGTCACTAACTCCGAACTAGGTATCATATGTTACTAGTTGTGGAGCCTCATCCTTATAACTATACACAATAGATGAGGGAGCACTGACTTGAATGGAGGACCTTATCTCCAATGTTACTTGAAGATAAGGTAGTACTACTATATAGTTGAGTATGCACACCTTGGTATGACTATGGAGTACCACTCAGTGGCTAGGGGAACCATACCCTAAAATTATAGGAGAGTAACACTCTACCAAGTTGTTTACTATAGGGGACATGTGCCCTGACATGGTAGGGGAGTACTAACCAAATTCTATAGGACCCACACTCTGACATGATAAGAGTGTACCCACTCTTCCAAAATAACACATAAAGAGGACTTGTGCCCTAGATTGATAGGGGAGTTATGGCTCGAAGGATAGATGACCCATACCCTAACATGATATAGAAGTATTAACTCTATTTATACGTCATTTATAGAGGAATATCCCCCTAGAATGGTTGGGGAGTACTGACTAAATTGATAGAGGACCCACACATTTGTCAAATATGGGAGTACCTACTCTTTATGGATAGTGATAATTGAGGGCCTTCACCCTAGCACAGTAGGGGATCACTATCTCCTACTACACATATGATTTGGGGAACCCGTTCCCTAATCCATAGGGAATGTACCAACCCCATAAGAACTATCCAACATATAGAACTTGTGACCACAATTTGGGGAGTCCCTCCTCTACCATAGAAGAGAGGTAAGGGAAACCAAGACCCTGATGCCATAGGGGAGTACCATTTCTAGGGTCTCTCATCGAGAACCACACCAATCTAAAACATTCGTCTAGTGTCATTTAAAATAGTGTCATGATTATCATACATCACATTACAACATAGGCAGGGGTAAGGGATCCATGCAATAATACAACATGGGATAACTACTCTACTGGCATAAAGAGTCCATGGGACTTACATCCTAAAGTGTAAGGGAAGAATACCAACTCTGATGTTAACCCTGTGATCCCCCTGATCACTTCTCAAGGTTAAGCACCATTGAAAAAAAACCTCATTCTTAAAATATGCCACCTCATATCATGTAAGAAAAAATAGAGTTCACCGTCATATTCTACATAGAAAAATTCTCAAGAAAGGATACTCACAAGACTAAATCCAAGTCCTAGAGAAGAAGATACACAAGGCGTAAGTTCTTAATAAAATCTTTAGAGAGTTCACAGTGTTCCCTGGGGTCCACATTGCTTGTGAATCCACCTAAACACCTATATGTGTATCATGTATACATTATTTGGTAACCCATTTAGGGTTATATGGTGTGTATAGCATATACACAACATGTCCCACTTCACCCCAACTCTGGTCATGTTCCTCTTCCACACGACTCAGCCAGTCATGTCCCTTACATGTCGTGCATCCCATACTACATGGTGTGTTTAGGATAAATTTCCACTTGAACATGTGGTCTACTCATGCTTATGTCTAGAACCCCATGTCCTTGTACTTTATTCATTTACTTTTACATTCCCATTTACTTTCACACGTCTTTCCCAACCCATGTCTCATGGACACACAATTTGGTTCACTGCATGGCATGTAACCCTAGTACATGGCATGAAGTCCCCAACATGAGGGGTCGGGGGAGAATTATGTTTTATTTTAATTAATGTTTAATTTAATTAATTAATCCACCTCATTATTCCCCATCAACTCACCTCTGACTGAAACTATCGATGTAGACAACATTATTTTCTACCTAGGGTTAACACGATGTTCTGAGCACAACCGCAACCTTAGATTTCCAATCCAAGAATATTCTAAAGAGTTATTCATGTATCAAGAGAAACATTGCGCATAAAAAAATATATATAATATTTTTAAAATCACAGCTTCAATGATCTCTAGGACCCGAATTCCCACATCGACTCAATTCCTGGCTTCAGAAACATTCTTTAGAATATTTGAATGTCTTACAAGTCAAATATGAGTCACTAAATTTTATTCAGTATTTCCAATGGTGTAATATAATTAATTATAGTGGGTAAAAAATTACTTGTTTCCCCAATATCCCATCGTAAATACCCATAATTTCTCAAGAGGGGTCCAATTGGGTCTGGTTAGGTCAATTGATGCATAAAGGATTCAACTACAATATGATCCTTTTTTGAGAATTATGGTTCTCCACATTGTTGAAGTTGTTGGTTATAACTTGAGTCAATTGGGAAATTACTACCTTATGGTTTTTAAATACCACTGACATCATATTGGGAATCTCATTAGGGTAATCATTACATTTCTTGTCACATTAGTTATTGACAAATTCCTCAGATTTCCACCCATTTACTAAAAAAACATAGGGATGAATATGCTTGGATTAATAATCATATAAGAGATAAATTTTGAAAAAATAATAATAACTCATAAATAAAATTTAAATCCAATATAATGATTTCCAAGTCTCAATATAGTTTATTTTATGTGCCTTTCATAATAGATTCTCTAACCTAACCCTTAAAAATAACTAAAACTCACTCTAATATCTACTATATCTAACCAAAAAATAGAAATAAAATATTACCCTTATTAACATAAATATTCTTATATAACACCCATAAATATAGATGTACAGTTTCTTTGGGAAATTAAATACATCATAAAACATCATTAAATAAATAAAAAAATATTTTATTTACATCTTTATAACATTCTATAGGATATAATAAACTCTTAAAACTAACTTAGATAACCTGGGTACATAGATAAAATAGATTGTGAGATATATATCCCTCTAATGGTGTAAAATTGGATAAATATGGGGTGAGATATCATTATAATAATATAATCATACCAAGGAATCAGTCAGGGAGGGACTATAAACCATCACATAAAAACATGACATAAGAGTTAAAGCATCATAGGATCATTGTAAAGAGGAGAATCATAACTGTTTTCAAAAATATAAGTTATGAACTCTTAATCATATGTCATATAACACTACCAATAATCATAACAATATAGACCAAGATAGTTTCTTCATGCCCATACATAGGATGGTTGAAAAATATCATCACATCATGCCCACACATAGCATTGTTTTCAAAGTTATCTTTGTCATACCCAATCATAAGGATTTAATAAGATATAAACCATTATCCAATTTGGGGAGTTATATAATTATGGGCTTACCCATCACTGTAATATGTCATGCATATGTGTGTTATGTAAACAAGAAACACATATAAATTATACATGTTAAATCAGCACATGTGAAATAAGTATGTGACATAATAAATCAATAAATAAATAACCATTTATTTATATAATAGGATACAAATAAAAAATGGGTAAAAGAATCTTGGAAATTAATTTTCAAACAAAGAATAATGATTCATGACTGTACTATCCTAACCTGAACTATTGGTTTGGAAAGAGCTTAGATGACACTGACCTTAGGTGACATCCCCAATACACAAAAGGATTGAATTAAATTAAAAGGTCTCACTAAAATATTTGGGGATGATTTTAACATAAAAAACATTACCAATCAAGAAAAAATACAAATATTCAAAAAAAAAAATTATAACACATTAGGTATAAACAATAAAACTCAAATGAAATACAAAATTGAAATAAAAATTAGAGTAGTATCTAAAAGTAAAACAGAGAATCAAAAAAATCTAAAATACATCCCAACATAGAAACACCGATGTGGAATCACTCTAACCACTCTATAGGATAACTCAATTCTCTAACCACTATCCCATGAAAGTTGTATCATGAATCATGACTATATAAATAAGATAAATTTATTTTCCTGTATCATAATGAAAAACGATAGAATATGCACCAAGGTAAATATATATGGTGTAAGTAATCATACACAGTAGCCTTTCCCTAAATTTATTCCTAACACAAATCACTAGGAAAAGAACATATTATCTCATAGTTAAAGATGTAATTTAAATCAAAAGATAGAAACATAAAAACATTTTAAAAAATTAAATATAATTTAAATTAAAAGAATAAATAATTTATCCAATAATACCATTTGGAATACCCAGAAAACATCCATGCACTCACACACATATGAATTCCAGGTGATAGTCTTAGGCTCATGAGAAGTTACTCATCTATCAACCAAGTCATCACTATGTGATCATACCCTAGGTTCCTTCATTTTGGAACCTCGTGGCAAGTCCATATTGGAAATCCCATATACAATATAGAAATGAAGACACACCAGCCATGTAAAAAATGTTCCCACATTAATTAATTTCCCATATATTAATTCTTACCTTTAATATATTGAATCAAACATCTTTTTTTCATATAAACAAAACCATAGATAAAAAGTTTTTTCTAAAAACCATTCAAATTACAAGATTTATGATTTATTAAATATGGAGTTTCAAATAATAAATCATTAAGATTTTACTTTTAAATTCTAATAAATTTATTTAAACATCCAATACTTCAAGTTCATGAATAAGTGGAGAAGATAGAGTATCCACCCACCACACATCAAGTGATGGAGATAAAGAATGACAAAAAAAACCTCTAGATCCGGGGTTGAAATTCCTTTCCTTAAATAGATCTAATAAATATCTCATAAAAACAATTCATATATCAAAGATATTTTCATAACATATCAGTTTTAACATTCAATTTAATGTAAAATGATTGGATCTAGAAAAATGGGGGAAACAAGGAGAGAAATGGGATCATACCATAAATCTATATGATCCAACACACTTTGATCCATTTAAAATTAGTTTTGGAGTGCGATGAGATTCCAATAATTATAAAATGAATCATCAGGTTCGGGAGACTAGGACAATGGTAGAGAAATGTGTGATTTAGAGCAAAAAATAGAAGAAAGATCCAATTTTCATATATAGTAACATATGTTTTATTGTTTTTCCACATTATTTAACAAACTATGTGCCAACTATGCAACTTCTATTGGAAAATACCTAGTTTGAAACATGATTGTTTCATATGGTTTGAAAAATCATGTCCTAACTATGATAAATGGATATGTCTTGAAAATATCCAGATTTCATTGTTCTTCCAAACCGTGTACTGACCCAATAGTTCCCATGATCTCTTCCATGCATTCTTAGACAATGTGCACCGTTTCTCTAAACTATTGACCCTTAAAAATGGTTCTCAATAATCAAAATAAACCACATGCTCCCAGATTTCAACCCAAACGTTATATAACATAAAAATATATAATAAAAGCATGGAGTATTACAAAATAAGGGTGTTACATGATCCACACCATTAGGTTGTCCATCCCAAGAAAGCAGTAGATTTTAGATGCTTTGAAAAATGTTTGGTAATTATTTAACATCTCATTCTCACTTTCCCACATATCCTCTTGAATTTCAACATATTTCTATAATAATCAAAACAATGGAATAAATTTTCCACACAATAACTTATTCAGACTTTCTAAGATATAAATTGACGAATTCACAAATCTATCATCTATTTCAAGATAACCATGATCCCATTGAATCCCATGGATAAGATCTAGATGGTATTTACTCAATTTAGACTCATAAAATACATTATAAACCAAATTGAACTACAGTGGTAAATCCAACCAATATACAATATCACTAATTTTTTCAATTATTTCAAGAGGTCTGAATTGATGAGGCGACAAATTTTATGAATTACCCAATTGTTGATTCCCTATCTTTAGAGACACATTCAAGATCACATGATCTCCCATAGTAAAAGAAAATGGTTAATGATGATTATCCACATAAGATTTCCAATTTATTTGGGATGAAACCATAATTTTTCATATCATCTATATATTCCCAGTCATCTCATGGACAAGGATAATTCCCAAATGTGAATTGTCCCCAATCTCTACTCAATAAAATGGAGAGAGATAATTATAGTTATATGATGCCTTAAACGGAGCCATCAGCATCATAGTATAATAATTTCTTTTATATGAAAACTCCAATAATTTTAAATGATCCTCCATTGATCCTATACCCATTAAAAAAGATCAAAGAATATATTCTAGTGCCTGAATTATTTTTTCTCAATTCCCATACATTTGAGGATGATTATGTGCTCATGGCCAATTGGGTACCCACAACATTATGAAAATATTGACAAAACATAGAGGTAAAACGAGGATATCATTTATAGATGGTAAAAATTGGTATTCCAAGAAATTTTATCACTTTCATAATGTACAAAAAATTCATGTAACCTACCATATTGTATTAAAAAATTAGAATGAAGTTGCATGAATTAGTGAGTTGGTACACAATCAAATAGATTACGCTAAAAGAATAGGGTGATTATAAGTTGATATTTTTTAATTTATAGGGGGTTATAAACCCCTATAAAGTCTTTAGAATCAGTTATGGAGAACCTATGCTAATGTGGTCACCCTATGTTAATAGGGGTAGTTGTTATAATGTGCATGTGTAATCCGGGGGTATTTATCAGTGGTTACATTAGAGGGGGTTTCAACCCCCTTTAATGTTTCCTTAATTTTCCAGATAATAAAATTTTAGAAGGGGTTAGAAACCCCTCTATTAATGTATTGATTTTAGGAATGGTTATTAATACCCTTATTTTTTTAAGTCACACATTTAAGGGTGGTTAAACCACCCCAAATGTGTCCTTTTTATTTATATATTTTTCCCTCGTGTTCACTCCCTATCTCGCCCTTCCTCATACTCTTCTCTCATTTTCCCAACCCTTCTTCTCCCCAGTTACTCATCCCACCCCATCTCTCCTAATCACTCTCTATCGATCCTTGTGCCCCGCTGGTGGTCAACCCCACAACACCCCCACTAGTGGTCAACCAAATGATTTATGAAAATTTTAAAAAATATGAGAGTTAAAATGGGGATCTCATTTATAGATGATCAAAATTTGTATTACATGATATTTTACCACTTACCTAATGTATAACATTTAAGAGTGAGCCAAGTTATTGTATTAAAAATTATGAATATGGTGGAATGACTTAGTGAGTTGGTCCATAATTAACCATATTACACTACAAAAAATTAGGGTGAATAGAAGGGGTTATTTTTTCGTTTAGAGAGGTTTATAATCCCCTCTAAAGGATTTATATGTGGTTGTGGCTAAAGTCCACTAATTTTTCCACTCTATGTTAGTATGGGTGATTCTTAGAGAGGGATAGTATAATCAGGGGATAATTTTTAGTGGTTACATTAGAGGGGGTTACAATCCCGTCTAATGTTGCCTTAATTATGTAGATAATAAAACTTTAGATGTAATTAAAACCCCATATAATTAATTTATTGATTTTAAGGATGGTTATTACCACCCTTAATTTTTATCAATTTACACATTTAGGGGCGATTTTAAAAAACTGCCCCTAATCCATCCCACATATAAGGGTGGTTCAACCACCCCAAATGTGGCTTTTTATTAATTTATTTTTCCCTCCTATTCACTTCATTTATTTCCCCTCCCCATCTTCCAATACTATTATCCCAACCTTTATTCACCACAGTTATGTGTCATGAGCTGTCTCTACTATTTGCTCCCCATCACGCCCAGGCCCCATTGGCGGTCAACCTCACCACACCCCCACTGGTAGTCAGCCCAAAGCTTTATAAAAATATTGAAAAACGTTGGAGGTGAAATTAGGATCTAATTTATAGATGGTCTATAACAACCCAGGTAAATGAAGAATAAGATATTTTCATATTTATTAATATTTGTGAATTAAATATTAATTTTACTTTAAAAGGGTTTCTATTTTCGATATTTTACCTGATACACAGCAACAGGTTTCTTTGAAATCATACGTTGCACACTAATAATATAATATTATTATTTTAAATGGAAGTTAACTCCTAAACATTGTATTTGAGGGAATGAAGAAAACTAACTTCAATATTATTATACATGTTTTCTAAATGTATTTACATTTGTCCAATAAAAGTTAGAGGCTTAAGATGTGAATGAATCTAATTTTAAGCATAATATAAATTAAAATGTTAATTTACCACCTTTTAATGGTGAACCCTCTTTAAATATAGTTTTGGTCACTTTAATGAATTCCATTTGACTAAATAAAATTATTCTTTAGAATGGGGAGATCAAAATTTACTCTGTGTAAATTTTTGGAATTTTTCTGATAGAGTTCTTTTTTTTAATAATGAGAAATATTATATTTTAATTCAAAACTGTGTTTTAATCTAATTTATTTATACGGTTAGATTATCTTTTTAATTGGTTTTAAATTTTAATTATAAGATATTTTTACCATTTAATCCAATTTTGGTCATTTGAATTAATTTCACTTTGAAAGTGGATATAAACAAGTGTCATTATTTTGATAGTTATTGTTTCTTAAAAACACGCAATTTGTTTTGAGAACGGGAATTAATTTTAAATTCATTACTCCAATTTATATGTTTTGAATTTGGAAAAATATACATCATTTTTAAATTGGGAATATCATTTAATGCTTAGGATGAATTTTTGGTATTTTTCTGAAAAACATCAATTTTTGATGAATAGTGAAAACACATAGTATTAGTAAAAAAACTGAATTTTTCATTTAAATAAAATTTTACCACTTCTGTGAATTTAATTTCAAAAATATGAAATACATTTTTGTTATTAGTAAGTAAAATGTGGTTCAATAAGATGAAAATAATTTTCTGTGAATAGTAACTTTTGACTTTTATTTACCGCAGTTAAAGGTAAATAGGGTAATTCAATGTAAAAAGAATATTATAATAATTAAAAATTACCTTAACACTTGTCCTAACCTTATTTTATGAGTAATTACAGACCATGGTCATCCTTGGGTCGATTTTAGGACCTCATGGAGCCACTTATGAATGATAATGACACTTTAGATTAATTAATTTAAAGTATTGAAAAAAATGACAAAAACAAAAATCTTTTAGAAAGTTAATTTTTATATGGTCTTATATAAGTAATCTTTTTGACTATAAATATTCACTGGAAATATTAAACGATTTTCTACGTCATGGTATTTGTTTTATAATTTTTAGACATATAATAAATTAAATTATTTATGACACAATAATGATGTAGTATTTACCTCATTAATAAATTATTTAAATAAATAAGATTATAATGATACAATATTATACAAAACCTATACAATTACTATTGTATGATTTTATTTCTACCATGAGTCATCTTATCTTCGACTCTAATGATTTTTGGACCTTTAGAAATTGAATATAATAATATAATAAAATAATATTTTCACACTTTCCAAAAGAGCCCCTCTTCTCCCTTATAAAAGAAGACCACTTATAACCAATTCGTCAAACCTATAAAGCCTTTAGTCGCGTCCAAAATATGCCCAATTAATCTCCATACATCCCTCTCTTCCTCATAGAAGCCTTAACTTCAGCTGAAGGCACTTCAATATGTCCTTTTGGTTCAATCCAAAATAAGTTACCCAAATTATGGGTAATGGTTTCTCTTAACTTTTTTTCTTTTATTTTACTTCTCCAACCCCTAAACTCTTTTTATTCCTTTATTTTATATAAAACCCATTATCCTAAATATACTATTATGTTTTTATGATAAGTATTCAAACTACACTTACACAGACCTCCATCTAATTGGTGAAGAACATATTGTTTCTGTGGATGGAAAACTAATGCCTCATGAGACGATGATTGTTCGACTATTTCCTATCACCTGTCATGGTGGAAATTATGATGACACTGTATTTATCTATGATATATATTATTTTTTTGTTTTATTTATGCTTCAGTATTTTTCATTTATATCATACCTTTATGGTTTCTATTATGGGTAAACGTGATAATTTTATTTGAGGAAGTGCAGACTACCGCCCCCTCAAAGTGATATGACGCATTAATTCCATATGTGGGATGTATAAAGGTTGGAGTTAATTATATTATATATGATATTATACTATAATTATAATATAACTATGAATCATTATGTTTTAATTCCATTAAAATAAGAAATATAAATGAAATTACCGTTCATGCGTATGTATGGCTTACTGTCTCCATGAACGGTGCATTTCACTTCTTACCTCTAAATATTATGTACTATTATAAATACATGAATATACTAGATATATATGATATATATGATATCTAAATCATGAATATCATTCTGGATATAATGGACTATTGACCACATGGACAACTTGTAAATATATGGTGTTCATTTTTGACTAATGTGTAAAGACCCGTAAATTTCAAGGAAATTTTTTTTCTCTTAATTTTCTTTGGAATTTTACAAGAGCGCAGTTTCTGACGGCACCTGATTCCGAGGCCCGGTGTGCCCGGAATCATTTTCCGAAGTTTGGATCGGGTACGTTCAGTGAACGGACGAGCGGGTTTTTCTAACTTTTGAACCGGTGCCCGGAATCAAATTCTGAGGGCACTGATGAAATCGCAGCGCCGGTTCTCGCTTAGAAACGCCTCTTCCGGAGTTGCGTTTGCTCGGGTGTGGTTTTTAATTTTCAGGCTTAAAGTTAAGAAATAAAATAATTTTGCGACAACTTTATTTTACTTCACTTAAGCCACTTGGAAGCCACTTGAAGCCACTTAAAGGCGGATTGAACTGAGTTGAACTGGATAGGATGCTATCCAGAAATATCCTACCCCCTTGGTAGGATATTTGTGAGGTGGGGCCCGCACGAGCCCCGCCGTTTCTTTCCGCTAAGAAACGCACCCGTGAAAACCCGTCTTAATGAAATTCAACTGACGCGTTTTCTAAATTCTTAACAGACCATTTAATTGAGCGGTTTATTTCGTGAATTAAATGGCCTGTTTCTTTCGTTGAATTAATTCAACGAATTAATTCAATCGTTTCTTAACCTGTTTTCGTGTGTTGGCATATTAATAAAATAAGACCAACCCAAAATCTTTGGAGAAGATTTGAGAGGATCCTTGTTTCTTCTTCTCCCTCGCGAAGAACGCGAAGAACGCGAAGAACGCCGAACCCGGAAATCGACGACGCTTCCGTCCGAGACGTCCTTCTCCGCCCCGATCTCCGATCACCGACCGTTGATCTCGCCGACTCAACGCCGGATTCCGCGACGATGCGACGCCTCCCCGCGACGACGCGACGATCCCTCTCTTCCGCGACGAGCTTTTCCGCGAAGAATGCCTGCGCGCGACGATCAACGAGGTAGGGATTTTAATAATTTTGGAATACCCCTCTTTATTATTCCCGTGAACATTCTTTAAAAAAAATTAAAGAACCGGAATCAAAGAAACAATTTTTATTTTATTAAAAATTGTTGCTTCATGTGTTGAAAATTCTATTTTTTCTCCCGTTGTTTCTATCTAACGTGGAGGGTTCGGGTCAAACGAACACGGCCTGGCAACCCTCCGCCATTCTTCGTGTTTTGCGGATTTGGCGGGCGACGACGGAACGTGCCGCAACGGGTGTTTGATGATCCCGCAGTAAAGAACGGAACCCGGGAGGAACAACGGCGCAGACGGGAAGGAAAACGGGCCACCAGAGCGACTCCGGCGGCCCGCGGAAGCCGGTGGTGGCGCAGGCCGCCGGCGCGGCGTCGCCGGCGGCCGGAGGCGGCAGCACCACGCGGGTGTCCAGCGCGACACCCCGCGGGTGTCCAGCGCGACACCCCGCGGGTGCCGCGGGGTTGTGACGCGGCACCCCACGGGTGCCGCGGGGTTGTCACGCGGCACCCCGCGGGTGTCCAGGGCGACACCCCGCGGGTGTCGCGGGGTTGTCATGCGGCACCCAGTGGGTGTCCAGGGCGACACCCCGCGGGTGCCGCGGGGTTGTCACGCGGCACCCTGCGGGTGTATGGCCGACACCCCGCGGGTGCCGCGGGAGTGTAACGCGGGGCGGCGGCTTTCCCCCGCGTCGGTCGCTCGGCCGCTCGGCCGAGCCGAGCCGGACCGGCCCTGGCCGGGCCGGGCTGGTCCAACCGGGTCGGACCCGACCCGGTTCGGGCCAACCAGGGGGGGTCGGGCCGGGTCGGCCCGGGCCCGGACCCCCCGTCTTCGGACAGACTTCGTTCAAATGGCCGTATCTTGAACTACGGGCCTACAAACGACCCGCCGTCAGCGGCAACGCGATCCTTGGATCGAGACGGTCGTTTCGGTTTATCGCACTCAAGGTTTCGGAATACTTTGAGTTCGGCCGGGTTGGCTCGTACACGAAACCAACCGGGCCCTCGGAGCGGAAACGCTCATATCTTGAGCCACGGACGTCCGATTGACGTGCCGTCAGCTTTGTTGAGTTCCTCTTCGTGAGACGGATCTTTTGGCTTACTCCGCCCGAGGTTTGGACGTAGGTGGAGTACGGTCGGGTTGGTTTTGCCTTAAAAACCAACCGGGCCCCTGGGACGAAAAAGCCAATAACTCGCAGACCGGGCGTTCGATTGACGCGTCGTCTGCGACGTTGAGTTCCTGTTGACGATACGGAACTTTTGGATACATCAACTTCGGACTTTGTTTCAGTTGATGTATGAGCCTCTCGGCTCGTGGAGCGGACCCTCCCGAACGAGCTTGCTGTGTGCGGGAACCCTAGAGCTGGCTGCGACTGCTACTTCGACAGCGACGACTGTGCAGAGATCCTCCGTGGACTCCGACGACGACCGTGCAGAGATCCTCAGTGGACTGCAGCGACGACTGTGCAGAGATCCTCAGTGGAATGCGACGACTACTGCACTCAGCGATCCTACGTGGATCAGTGCTACAGGTCCTGTGTGGGCCCGGTCCTGTGTGGGCCCGATCCTGTGTGGGTCTGATCCTGTGTGGGTCAGCGCTCAGCGGTTCTGTGTGAGCCAGCGCCTACAGGTCCTGTGTGGGCCCGATCCTGTGTGGGTTATTGCGGGGGTTAGTTACCTATCGATCCTTCGTGGGTCCGACGACTTAGATGGATCAGTGATCATCTTTTCGTCATCCGAAGAAGTATACCTGCGTGAGCTGAATCTTCTGTTTACTCTCCTTTGTGGATTGTGTTGAGATATCCTGTGTGGATTTACTGTATAACATCCCTCCATTTTATAACATAAACTTTCATTACATTACACAAAACTGAGGATCTTTAAGGTCTAGCGTCTTGGAAACCAGGAACATAATACATGAAAACAACATAAAACATTCTTCTTAAACACTTGAAAGGCGTATCTTTACGTTCATTCTAGGTTCATTACTGCATCTCATAACCTGGGGACATACACCAAAAGAAAGGGGTGAGCAGAAGGCCCAGTAAGGGAAACAAGAGGAACATTTTACAGGTGAACTTGAGATACTTCAATGAGGACATGAAAAGAACTTTAAGGCATGAGAAAGAAATCATGAGGCATTTCATAATAAAAATAACATTTTTCATAACTTGAAGATGTGGATACATCATTTAACATAGACAATCATGAACATATCACCAAGGTCCATCCCCAAGGTGTCATTTGAAAATTACCAAGGTTATTCACCGAGGTATCGTGAAAATTGTAATCTCTAGTGGTTACATCATTACCCAATGCATTGAAGCGCTATCAGGGCGCACCCTTAAATTATCCTTTATTATCATGTGAGCCACATATATCATCATCAAACATTTCATAAATAACCCATATATCATAAAGGAAATGGGTTTCATTTCATAATCATAACTTTTAAAAAACTACTTTAAAGACATGATCTTTATATCACTTTAAAACCCACAGAAAAGGAAGGTGGGTCTCATGTATGTAAATCCCAAAACTTAAAATAGAACATTTTGGTATATATGTGAATACCCTTGTAGAAATAGGAGCTTTGAGTATTCACTTTATAACATAAAATAATTTTTGAGAAAAGAGAGAGGCATTTTGAGGGGAAAATTCTGCAGCATAACGGCTAAGTTTCGGGGTTTTAGAAACATTGAAATGAGAGGGGACATGGGTCACCCACTCATAAATGATCCATAAAACAGTAGGGTGAAAGAGTAATAAGGAAATATGGACATGGTAATGAAATTTGAGGGACATACCATTTGAAATGAAAAACATGGAAGGAAAAAAGATTAGATTTCTCTTATGAAAATTCGGCAGCCTTACGGCATCACTTAACTTCAAAAGAAAATGATTTGACAAGATCAAATAGGGTCCCTCATCATATGATCATAAGAGATCAGTATGATAGATATAGAGATCATACCCCAACATAATAAAAAGTAACTTGAAAGACTTGACATGAAAATCGAACTTGAAAAATGAGAAGGGTGAAAGAATCCCTTAAAAATTCGGCAGCCTAACGGCGTCACTTAAACTTTCATAAAACGAAATGATGAGAGTAAGAGGGGATCTCTCATCATATGAACATGAAAAGGGAAGTAAGAGGAATATAAAAGAACATCCTCTCACATAAAAACATGGAGCATAATAGGAATGACGTAAAAGAGATTACATGAAAAGAAAGAGAGGGGTCAGATCCCTTACCTTAAAACGTGACTCTGGAAACTCAAAGGATTGGACCTTGAGGGCTTGGGGGAACCTTGGTAGGACTCCTTGGAAGGTAAGAAGACCATAACTTCGTTGGGGGAGAGTTGGGAGTGAAAACTAAGGGAGGAAAGGGTGGGTATTTATAGGGAAAGTGAGGGGACAAAGCATTAATGGCCAAGGGACACCTCACATGTGCTTTTCTCAAACCCATGTGCTCTCCCTTGGCATTTATCATGGAGTTAGGCCACATGGGGCCCCCAAAACAATAATTCATCACCCTTGGCCGGCCAACCCTCAAAAGATCTCATGACATCATCATGACACCGTTATGATGTCATTAAACATACCGAATCCCTAAAACTGTATTTTTACTATTCACTGAAAATTCAACTTTCTCAGAAAAATCCCAAAATTTCACCTTAACCAAATATCAATGCTCTGATTTCAAAAATGAAATCCATTTTATAAAAATAATTTTCTAAATATTTTTAATTTAATTTTTAAATAAAAACACTATTCATCGAAAATTTATTTTTTTCAGAAAAAACCCCAAAAATTACCATAACATAATATCGATGCTCTGAGTTCAAAAATGAAGTCATTTTTATAAAAATAATTTTCTAATTATTTTTAATTAAATTTTTTATTAAAAAACACTATTCATCCGAAAAAACTAATACTTGAATAATAATTTATGAAACCGTTATTTACCCATTTTATTGAATCACATTACTTAATCTAGGTGTCTAAATTATATTAAAACTTTCTTTAAGTGAGATTACTAATCCATTTGGTCACATTACTAATCCTAAGCGTAAAATCACTATTCATAATTTACTATTCATCAAAAATTAAGTTGATCTTATTAGACTCCAAATTCCTTACTGAACACTTTTGTAGAAGACCATTTTTTGAAAATCATTACACATCATTAGTTATTTAGGGTTGACATAAATATTTTAAAATAACCTTTTTTCGAAATTCATCAATAAAATACATTCTAAAATTATCCGGACATTTGAAATTTCACAAACATCACTAAAGGAAGAAATCTCAATTTATTCACCCGAAAGGACTACACAAGGAAGCTAGGGTCTCGTCACATAGCCCCTTATACCACCATCATAAGACCTGAGTGTAAGGTGTGCTATGGTGAGAGAATCTGAGGGAGGCTCAGATAACATTGCCCTAGTAGTAATCTCTACTAACTTGAACTTCTCCCGCAGGCGTTTCCGTTCAAGCTTAACACGCTGGAGTTCGGCTTGGGCTTGGTCCAAAGCGAAGCCCACAGATGCTACCTCCTTCCCAAGCTCTGATAAGTGGGCTTCATAAGGGTTGAGTATACTGGATGAAGCCATCGACTCCTCTTTCTGCATTAACCATTAACATCTTATTAAATCAATAAGAGTAAGTTAATATACTACTCAAAAAGATTGGGTCGTTACATTCTTCCCCCCTTAAGAAATTTCGTCCCCGAAATTTATACTTGAGGCCTAGTCGAAAAGGTGAGGGTACTTTTGCTTCATCGTTTCCTCAGGCTCCCAAGTCGCTTCTTCATATTTATGATTCCTCCACAACACTTTCACAAGGTGGGTAGTCTTGTTTCGTTGGACCTTGTCTCTACGGTCCAAGATCTCCACTGGCTGCTCCTCATAAGAAAGGTCATGTTCTAGTTGTACCACCTCTGGGTTCAGTACATGCGAAGGGTCGGGTATGTACTTCTTCAAGAGAGATACATGGAAGACATTGTGAACTTGATCTAGGTTCGGTGGAAGTGCTAGACGATAGGCCACTGCTCCTATGCGATCAAGGATTTCATAGGGGCCAATGTACCTAGGGCTGAGCTTCCCTTTCTTCCCAAACCGCATGACTCTCTTCCATGGAGAGATTCGAAGGAAGACTTTGTCACCAACACCAAACTCCAAGTCTCTTCGTCGATTGTCAGCATAGCTCTTCTGCCGACTCTGAGCAGTTTTTATGTGTTGTTGGATGGCATGAACCTGTTCTGTCATTTCTTGCACAAGATCAGGCCCAAGAAGCTTCCTCTCACCAGTTTCATCCCAACAAGTAGGTGTTCTACACCGCTTTCCATACAGAGCTTCATAGGGTGCCATCTGAATACTCGCATGGAAGCTGTTGTTATAGGAGAACTCCTCTAATGGGAGGTGTTGATCCCATCCACCTTTAAATTCCATTGAGCATAATCTCAACATGTCTTCGAGTGTCTGAATAGTCCTTTCAGATTGGCCATCAGTTTGAGGATGATAGGCCGTACTAAAATTCAATTCAGTATTCAGAGCATGCTGAAGACTTCTCCAGAATTTTGATGTGAATCTTGGGTCACGATCATATACGATGGATAGTGGTACCCCATGTAGCCTTACCACTTCCTTCACGTATATCTTGGCAGGCTGATCCAGAGAGAAATCTTCCCGAATAGAGATAAAATGGGTTGTCTTGGTGAGACGGTACACAATAACCCATATCGCATTGTTTCCTTTGGATGTTTTCGGGAGACCAGTTACAAAGTCCATGGTGATATTATCCCACTTCCATACTGTTATGGGTAGCGGTTGTAATACCCCCTTAGGAAGTTGTCTTTCTTCCTTTACTTGCTGACACACCAGGCACCTTGTAGTGTAATCGGCAATCTCCCTCTTCATGTTATCCCACCAATAATGATCACGAAGGTCTCTATACATCATAGTGCTTCCCGGATGTATAGAGAAAGTAGAGCTATGAGCTTCATCCATCAGTTCTTTCTTTATCTCCAGAATAGATGAAAAACATAGTCTTGTACGAAATTTCAATACACCTTCTTGATCAATATTGAAATCAGGGAACTTCCCATCCTTTACAGCCTCGAACTTCTCCTGCAGCAAAGGATCTTCTTTTTGAGCCTTCTTGATCTTCTCTAGTAATGAAGGTTGGGAAATCATTTGGGATAGGGTTGATGATGTCCCTTTCCTTATAATTCCCATGTCCAGTTTTCCTAGATCTTTAATCAAGGGATCCCCTAAGATCCTCATTGTTGCCAGGACAACAAGATCTTTCCTTCTTAATGCATCCGCGACTTTGTTTGCTCTTCCAGGGTGATAGTGTATTGAACAATCATAGTCTTTAATAAGCTCCAACCATCTCCTTTGTCTCATGTTCAATTCTTTCTGTGTGAAAATATACTTTAGACTTTGGTGGTCAGTGTATATATCACATTTCTCCCCAAAAAGATAGTGCCTCCATATCTTTAGAGAAAAAACAACTGCCGCCAGCTCTAGATCATGCGTAGGATAATTCTGCTCATGAATCTTCAACTGTCGAGATGCATAAGCAATTACTTTGTCATTTTGCATGAGGACGCACCCAAGCCCTTTCAGAGATGCATCGCTAAAAATAACGAATCCTTCTCCGATAGAGGGTAGTGTTAACATAGGTGCAGTAACCAATCTCTTCCTCAGCTCTTGGAAACATTCCTCGCATTCCTTTGTCCAGATGAACTTAACCCCTTTTCGAGTCAACTTGGTTAGTGGATTAGAAAGCAGTGAAAAGTTTTTCACAAACCTCCTATAATATCCCTCTAAACCAAGGAAACTACGAATCTCAGTTACTGTTGTGGGTTGAGGCCACTCCTCCACAACCATTGTCTTTGCAGGGTCAACCGAGATTCCTTCATTGGTTACGATGTGCTCCAAGAAATCCACTTGTTGTAACCAAAACTCACACTTGCTGAACTTCCCAAAGAGCCTCTCCTTCCATAGAGTTTTAAAAATAACCCTCAGATGATCTTCATGCTCCTCACGACTTTTTGAATATATCAAAATATCATCAATAAAAACTACCACAAAGTTATCAAGGTAGTCCATAAAGACTCTATTCATCAAATCCATGAAAATAGCAGGAGCATTAGTCAAGCCGAAGGGCATAACAGTAAACTCATAATGCCCATATCTTGATCGGAAGGCAGTCTTTGGAATATCTTCCTTCTTCACCCTCAGTTGATGATAACCAGATCGAAGGTCAATCTTAGAGAAGAATTGAGCCCCACGAATTTGGTCAAATAAATCATCAATTATTGGAAGAGGGTATCTGTTCTTCACTGTGATCCCGTTCAGTTCTCTATAATCAATACATAGCCGCATTGATCCATCCTTCTTCTTCACAAAGAGAACTGGTGCTCCCCAAGGAGACACACTCGGTCGGATAAACCCCTTCTCCAACAAGTCTTGGAGTTGTTTCTTTAGCTCCTCTAGCTCCACATTTTCCATTCTATACGGAGTCTTTGATATCGGTTGAGACCCAGGTACGAGTTCAATGGAGAACTCTACCTCTCTTTCTGGGGGAGGTCCAGGTAACTCCTCAGGAAATACATCCATGTATTTCTGAACAATCGGAACATCTTCAATTTGTATGCTCCCTTTCCCTTCTTCCTCATCACCGATTAACTCCATAAAAAAAGCTATAGGAGGTGCTTCTAGATAGGGATCAGTTTGGGATATCTCTCCTCGGAAGATTACTGTAGGTCGTTCATTCAAGACTACTGAGATTTCCTTACTTCTGCATTTGATCTTAGCATTATACTTTGAGAGCCAGTCCATCCCTAGTATAACGTTGAATTCCATCATGGGAATGACTACTATATTTGCGATAAGATTGTGCTCACCAAAGTAAACACTAGAGTCTTTAAACACTGTTGATGCATGGATAATCCCACTTGGAGTCTTGACTGACAACTCTACCTCAAGAAATTTGGGGATTGATTCTATATTCTTTGCAAACTTGGAAGAAATAAAGGAATGCGTAGAACCAGAATCAAATAAAGCACTTGATAGTTTTGAGAGGACAACAAGAGTACCTGCTACCACATCGTTCGGAACTTCAACTTCAGTTGTTGTGATAGCGAAAGCACGACCTTGCTCCCTTGGCCTCTGCTGAGGTTGATGGTGATTCCCCTCCACCGCCCTCGGATTTGGACATTGATTAGCAAAGTGCCCAAGTTGTCCACACTTGAAGCATGTGACTTCGGGTAGGGCCAGAACCATCTTTCCTCTGTCGTTAGTGTTGGGAAGTTGAGGCTTCACATCACCACGACAATTCCGAGAAATATGGCCTTCTTTTCCACACCTATAGCACTTTCCACTTCCGATAAAGGAGTTCCCCGGATGCTTCTTCCCACATTTATTGCATGTGGCATGTTGCATATGCTTTCCACCTCTTTACTGATCAAAACTTCTTCCCAGGCTTGGTTCTATAGTTCTCTTCTTCTCATTAGATTTGTGAGACCATTGTGTCTCCCCAAACTCTAGTTCAACATTCATAGCACTTCGAACTATTTCTTCATAGCTATCGTAGTCCCTGTTGGCTAGATTCTTCTGCAGATGTGGTTGTAGTCCGCCAAAGAATCTATCAACCTTCCCATTAGGGTCCATGACAAAGCTTGAGGTATAACGGGAAAGCCTTGTGAAGTTCATCTCATAGCTTCCGACAGATTCGTTCTCCTTCTGCTTCAGCTCGAGAAACTCTTTCTCCATTTTCGTTCTCATGGAACGAGGGAAATACTTGTTAAAGAAAATCCCCCGAAATTCTTCCCACTCCATAGCTTCCATCTCTCCTCGTGGATTCGTGTTTTTGATCAGTGACCACCACTGATCAACTTCTCCCTCTAGGCGGTAAACAGCAAGGGTGACTTTTTCTTGTTCCGAACAATGAAGTACAGAAAAGATCTTTTCAATGGAGCTTATCCATTGTTCCGCAACCAATGGGTCAGTAGATCCACTGAATGTTGGCGGTCGTTGACGCATGAAGGACTCAACAGAAAGTTGTTCCCTTCGTGGTGAGGTCGGCCTCTCATCTTGATTCAAGTTATTACTCATAACTTGAGTCAGTTGGTTCATCATTAGCATGAATTTTTACATTCTGGCTTCCATCGGAGGGCCGTCAGCACATGGTGCATTGCGGTCACCATCGGAACGGTTTCTCCTATTGCCCGCCATTTTCTAAAAGAATAAAACCTTAGTGAGAAACTCATTTCATTTATGAATCTTTTAACTAAGACTTCGTGCTTAGACAATTATAGTTCTCTATAATTCCTTCATAATGATTCATATAAAGCATGTGATTGACCAAACATATCCCCCGGGAGTGTCGTAACCAAGAGTGCAGCAAGGCCCGTTATCGTGCACCAGTTCCCGTTCGAGTCTAGCTCAAAGTGGTGTTTTCGGGTTTTACCCCTATGTACATCTGTGCCAGAGCCGCCTCTACCTGCTCGTATCCAGACATGGATGTATTTGTTTGATAGACCACTTACTCAATACTTACCAAAATACCAGGAAGTTTTCCTATATTTAAACTTTTCTATAGGTTTCTTCCTAAAGTTTTTATATCCTAATTTCCACAAATAACCAAACCATCCTTTGATACCAACTATAGAATCTTGCCGATTTATAACATAAACTTTCATTACATTACACAAAACTGAGGATCTTTAAGGTCTAGTGTCTTGGAAACCAGGAACATAATACATGAAAACATCAAAAAACATTCTTCTTAAACACTTGAAAGGCGTCTCCTTAAGTTCATTCTAGGTTCATTACTGCATCTCATAACCTGGGGACATACACCAAAAGAAAGGAGTGAGAAGAAGGCCCATTAAGGGAAACAAGAGGAACATTTTACAGGTGAACTTGAGATACTTCAATAAGGACATGAAAAGAACTTTAAGGCATGAGAAAGAAATCATGAGGCATTTCATAATAAAAATAACATTTTTCATAACTTGAAGATGTGGCTACATCATTTAACATATACAATCATGAACATATCACCAAGGTCCATCCCCAAGGTGTCATTTGAAAATTACCAAGGTTATTCACCGAGGTATCGTGAAAATTGTAATCTCTAGTGGTTACATCATTACCCAATGCATTGGAGCGCTATCAGGGCGCACCCTTAAATTTTAATTTATTATCATGTGAGCCACATATATCATCATCAAACATTTCATAAATAACCCATATAGCATAAAGGAAATGGGTTTCATTTCATAATCATAACTTTTTAAAAACTGCTTTAAAGACATGATCTTTATATCACTTTAAAACCCACAGAAAAGGAAGGTGGGTCTCATGTATGTAAATCCCAGAATTTAAAATAGAACATTTTGGTATATATGTGAATACCCTTTTAGAAATAGGAGCTTTGAGTATTCACTTTATAACATAAAATAATTTTTGAGAAAAGAGAGAGGCATTTTGAGGGGAAAATTCTGCAGCATAACGGCTAAGTTTCGGGGTTTTAGAAACATTGAAATGAGAGGGGACATGGGTCACCCACTCATAAATGATCCATAAAACAGTAGGGTGAAAGAGTAAGAAGGACATATGGACATGGTAATGAAATTTGAGGGACATACCATTTGAAATGAAAAACATGGAAGGAAAAAAGATTAGATTTCTCTTATGAATATTCGGCAGCCTTACGGCGTCACTTAACTTCAAAAGAAAATGATTTGACAAGATCAAATAGGGTCCCTCATCATATGATCATAAGAGATCAGTATTATAGATATAGAGATCATACCCCAACATAATAAAAAGGAACTTGAAAGACTTGACATGAAAATCGAACTTGAAAAATGAGAAGGGTGAAAGAATCCCTTAAAAATTCGGCAGCCTAACGGCGTCACTTAAACTTTCATAAAACGAAATGATGAGAGTAAGAGGGGATATCTCATAATATAAACATGAAAAGGGCAGTAATAGGAATATAAAAGAACATCCTCTCACATAAAAACATGGAGCATAATAGGAATGACGTAAAAGAGATTACATGAAAAGAAAGAGAGGGGTCGGATCCCTTACCTTAAAACGTGACTCTTGAAACTCAAAGGATTGGACCTTGAGGGCTTGGGGGAACCTTTGGAGGACTCCTTGGAAGGTAAGAAGACCAGAACTTCGTTGGGGGAGAGTTGGGAGTGAAAACTAAGGGAGGAAAGGGTGGGTATTTATAGGGAAAGTGAGGGGACAAAGCATTAATGGCCAAGGGACACCTCACATGTGCTTTTCTCAAACCCATGTGCTCTCCCTTGGCATTTATCATGGAGTTAGGCCACATGGGCCCCCCAAAACAATAATTCATCACCCTTGGCCGTCCAACCCTCAAAAGATCTCATGATAGCATCATGACACCGTTATGATGTCATTAAACATACCGAATCCCTAAAACTGTATTTTTACTATTCACTGAAAATTCAACTTTCTCAGAAAAATCCCAAAATTTCACCTTAACCAAATATCAATGCTCTGATTTCAAAAATGAAATCCATTTTATAAAAATAATTTTCTAAATATTTTTAATTTAATTTTTAAATAAAAACACTATTCATCGAAAATTCATTTTTTTCAGAAAAAAACCCCAAAAATTACCATAACATAATATCGATGCTCTGAGTTCAAAAATGAAGTCATTTTTATAAAAATATTTTTCTAATTATTTTTAATTAAATTTTTAATTAAAAAACACTATTCATCCGAAAAAACTAATACTTGAATAATAATTTATGAAACCGTTATTTACCCATTTTATTGAATCACATTACTTAATCTAGGTGTCTAAATTATATTAAAACTTTATTTAAGTGAGATTACTAATCCATTTGGTCACATTACTAATCCTAAGCGTAAAATCACTATTCATAATTTACTATTCATCAAAAATTAAGTTGATTTTATTAGACTTCAAATTCCTTACTGAACACTTTTGTAGAAGACCATTTTTTGAAAATCATTACACATCATTAGTTATTTAGGGTTTACATAAATATTTTAAAATATCCTTTTTTCGAAATTCATCAATAAAATACATTCTAAAATTATCCAGACATTTGAAATTTCACAAACATCACTAAAGGAAAAAATATCAATTTATTCACCCGAAAGGACTACACAAGGAAGCTAGGGTCTCGTCACATAGCCCCTTATAACACCGGCATAAGACCTGAGTGTAAGGTGTGCTATGGTGAGAGAATCTGAGGGAGGCTCAGATAACATTGCCCTAGTAGTAATCTC
This sequence comes from Viscum album, assembly GCA_963277665.1. NCBI lineage: Eukaryota > Viridiplantae > Streptophyta > Magnoliopsida > Santalales > Viscaceae > Viscum > Viscum album. Next base: position 193,470,412 of record OY728162.1, on the reverse strand, counting down.
TACTAACTTGAACTTCTCCCGCATGCGTTTCCGTTCAAGCTTGACACGCTGGAGTTCGGCTTGGGCTTGGTCCAAAGCGAAGCCCACAGATGCTACCACCTTCCCAAGCTCTGATAAGTGGGCTTCATAAGGGTTGAGTCTACTGGATGAAGCCATCGACTCCTCTTTCTACATTAACCATTAACATCTTATTAAATCAATAAGAGTAAGATAATATACTACTCAAAAAGATTGGGTCGTTACATACTGTTTACTCTCCTTTGTGGATTGTGTTGAGCTATCCTGTGTGGATTTACTGTTTACTTTCCTTTGTGGATTGTGTTGAGCTATCCTCTGTGGATTTACTATTTACTCTCCTTTGTGGATTGTGTTGGGCTATCCTGTGTGGATTTACTGTTTACTCTTTTTTGTGGATTGTGTTAAGCTATCCTGTGTGGATTTACTGTTTACTCTCCTTTGTGGATTGTGTTGAGCTATCCTGTGTGGATTTACTGTTTACTCTCCTTTGTGGATTGTGTTGGGCTATCCTGTGTGGATTTTAGTTTACTCTTTTTTGTGGATTGTGTTAAGCTATCCTGTGTGGATTTACTGTTTACTCTCCTTTGTGGATTGTGTTGAGCTATCCTGTGTGGATTTACTGTTTTCTCTCCTTTGTGGATTGTGTTGAGCTATCCTGTGTGGGTATACGTTTTTCTTTCCTGTGTGGACTGGGTTGTGCTTGGGCTCGGACGTTGGAGCCGAACGGGAATTGATGACTTAGGTATATGTATGGGCATATACCTAAGCCGCGTCAGATGTTACTTCGTGATTGTATCTTTCCTTTGTGGATTATCCTTCGTGGATTTCGGGAGACCTTCGGGGGTCTCGGGGTCCCTACTGAGTAGCTTATACTCACCCCTGCACGGGCTATGCCCGCACTTCGTGGTGTTGGTTGCAGACGACGGACAGCACTGACCGTGGTGGAGGCGTGCGGAGCAGGACAGTACCTGGAGGTGGACCACTGGGCGGGACGTGCTCGGAGCGGACGGCTGGACCGACGAGCTGTGGAGGCTATCTGTACCCACCCTTCAGGTGGGACCTTCAGAGGACGGCTCTATGCTGCGGCTTTTCTTTGCAGTTGTTGTTTTCCCCTTTCAGTTGTACTTTACAGTTGGGCTTGTATTTCCGGCACTTTACTTCCAGCACAGCTTGTTACAGTTTTACTTAGTGTTTACTTTTCCGCTTGCTTACTCTGTGGTGCTTGTTTACTTTTCAAAGGCAATGCCTTCCCTTTTGTTGGGATTTACGCCTTGGTGCTAGTCGCCAGCCCCTGTCCTATGGAAGACGGGCTTGGGGTAGTCACGACACGGGCCCCGAGGACGGGTCGTGACAAATTGGTATCAGAGGTGGTCGGTTCTACCGCAGACTCTAATCTTTCTTCTATGTGAAGCAATAGTGTTTAGCGTATTAAGTGTGGTTATCAGTCCAGGGAGTCCAGTGTTGGTGCGGCGGCCGACGTATCCATACACCAGGACCCTGACTTCTGGTTTCCGACTTAATGCACGAAAACATTGATTGCATGTGTGTTTCAAGTTTTCTTTGTGATTACTTGTGTCAGCTCACCAGGTATACTGTTCTGACCATGGTGAACTTGTTTCCTTTTCAGGATGGCACGACGACAGCAGCCAGCTAGGGTTCCTAGGGTAGTGCGCGGCGACAGTCCGCCGAGCGACGAGGCCTCGGTACAGGGCCCGTTGACAGCAGAGGCACCGACGGTACCTTTACCCGCCGAGCCCCCGATGCTTCCAGCACTGGCAGATGACGACGCACGACACCTCGGAGCTCTGCACGAGTTCCAGCGCCAGCGACCACCCAGGTTCCGTGGGGAGTCGGACCCCCAGGCAGCCGACGACTGGCTGGAGGCGGTCGTCTGAGTTTTCAGGCTAGTGAGGACACCTGCAGACCTCATGGTGATCCTCGCGGCGAGCCTACTGCATGCAGCAGCCGGACGTTGGTGGATCCTGATGCTCCATGTACACGATGAGGCCACCCTCATCTGGACGGACTTCGAGAGCCTCTTCCGTTCAGAGTTCGTCCCGGCCACCCTCTGTGCGGTGCGCATCCAGGAGCTTCTTCAGCTGCGGCAGGGCAGCTTGACGGTCGCTCAGTACGCGGCGAGGTTCACCGACCTTTCTCGGTACTCGACAGACATGGTACAGGACCCCTTCTTCCGGGCCCGGACCTTCGAGCAGGGATTGAGACACGAGATCAGGGCATCGCTGATCTCCCTCAGCATCCCGACCCAGGCAGGAGTGCTAGAGAGAGCCCTTCTGATCGAGAGCTTTCTGGATGAGTCTACAGCGAGACCTACCGCAGGGCGGCAGGTGGCGGAGTCTTTGGCAGCAGGTAGCCGACGGATGACTCAGGGTTCCGGAAGACGACCTCGGGACACCGGCTCAGCAGTGCGGGGCACACAGCGCGAAGCCAGCCTTCCGAGAGGCAGGCAGTGCTACTCGTGCAGCGGGTAGGGCCACATGGCTCGTGACTGCCCGACCCGCCGTACCGAGGAGCAGCAGACGGTGGAGGGGCCACCCAGGCAGAGGCGGAGGGTCGACCGTGGCGGTCCGCAGGGAGGAGGTGGACGAGGCAGAGGAGATGGCCGAGCAGCAGGTGGTGGGCGACGCTTTGAGGCTCTGCCACCACCACCACCATGAGGTCCGCCCCGACCGCAGGGAGTTGGTTGACAGGGGAGAGCTCAGCTTCAGGCAGCTGAGGCCTTCGATCATGGAGCTCCGGGAGCATATGGACAGGAGCAGAACTAGTGGATACATCCTTTTTACTTCTAGTTCCTTGTTGCTATTGTGTAACGTCTTTGTATTATGAGCTGCAATAATAAAAGACGCATACCTTTGTGATGTTTTCATTCCTGTCCTCTTTTGTGTTGTTACTAAGAGGTTCCAGTTTTGACTGTTGACTTGACCCTCACTTGTGAGACATCTACTGGAGGAGACCCAGTTACCACACACTGATGCCGACAGTGTGACTCAACCCTTGGAGGCGAGAGTAACGGTTGGATCTCTTGGTAGTAGCGTCGAGGCCTTACGACGTCATCCTTGGTATGGATTAGTATCATCCATGTCGGGATTGACTGTATTAGGCAAAGAATGTGGTTCATCCAGGGGATGTGACCAGATTTCCTTTATCGGCAAAGAAGAAATCTTGCAGCTCTTGTGGGACCTGAGATGGTCCAGGTCATCCAGGGGCGGATGAGTACAGCTCAGAGCCGGCAAAAGCCTTATGCTGACAAGAGTCGGAGGCCACTGGAGTTCGAGGATGGCGACCACGTCTTCTTGCGGGTCTTACCTCGATGTGGTTTGCGGAGATTTGGCCGAGGTGGCAAGTTGTCTCCACGCTTCATCAGGCCTTTCCAGGTCCTCAGCATGATTCGCGAGGTGGCTTGTCGCCTGGCTCTACCACCTCAGTTGCACCGGGTGCACGACGTCTTCCACGTATCCCAGCTGAGGAGATACGTGCACGACCCGACGCACATCATTGACTATGGGGAGCTAGACGTGGATGATGGGGCGAAATTTGCGGAGGTCCCAGTGGAGATAGAGGATCGACAGGAGTGGGTCCTACGTGGGCGATCTATTCCTCTTGTGCGCATCAGATGGCAGCACGGGAACCTCCAGGAGAGCACTTGGGAGCGGGAGGCTCAGATGCGTGCTCAGTACCCACATTTGTTTCCCTAGTTTATGATGTATCTTTACGGGGATGTAAAGTCCTGAGGTGGGAGTAATGTAAAGACCCGTAAATTTCAAGGAAATTTTTTTTCTCTTAATTTTCTTTGGAATTTTACAAGAGCGCAGTTTCTGACGGCACCTGATTCCGAGGCCCGGTGTGCCCGAAATCATTTTCCGAAGTTTGGCTCGGGTACGTTCAGTGAACGGACGAGCGGGTTTTTCTAACTTTTGAACCGGTGCCCGGAATCGAATTCTGAGGGCACCGATGAAATCGCAGCGCCGGTTTTCGCTTAGAAATGCCTCTTCCGGAGTTGCGTTTTCTCGGGTGTGGTTTTTAATTTTCGGTCTTAGAGTTAAGAAATAAAATAATTTTGCGACAACTTTATTTTATTTCACTTAAGCCACTTGGAAGCCACTTGAAGCCACTTAAAGGCGGCTTGAACTGAGTTGAACTGGATAGGATGCTATCCAGAAATATCCTACCCCCTTGGTAGGATATTTGTTAGGTGGGGCCCGCACGAGCCCCGCCGTTTCTTTCTGCTAAGAAATGCACCCGTGAAAACCCGTCTTAATGAAATTCAACTGACGCGTTTTCTAAATTCTTAACAGACCATTTAATTGGGCGGTTTATTTCGTGAATTAAATGGCCTGTTTCTTTCGTTGAATTAATTCAACGAATTAATTCAATCGTTTCTTAACCTGTTTTCATGTGTTGGCATATTAATAAAATAAGACCAACCCAAAATCTTTGGAGAATATTTGAGAGGATCCTTGTTTCTTCTTCTCCCTCGCGAAGAACGCGAAGAACGCCGAACCCGGAAATCGACGACGCTTCCGTCCGAGACGTCCTTCTCCGCCCCGATCTCCGATCACTGACCGTTGAGCTCGCCGACTCAACGCCGGATTCCGCGACGACGCGACGCCTCCCCGCGACGACGCGACGATCCCTCTCTTCCGCAACGAGCTTTTCCGCGAAGAACGCCCGCACGCGACGATCAACGAGGTAGGGATTTTTATAATTTTGTAATACCCCTCTTTATTATTCCCGTGAACATTCTTTAAAAAAAATTAAAGAACCGGAATCAAAGAAAAAAATTTTATTTTATTAAAAATTGTTGGTTCATGTGTTAAACATTCTATTTTTTCTCCCGTTATTTTTATCTAACGCGGAGGGTTCGGGTCAAACGAACACGGCCCGACAACCCTCTGCCGTTCTTCGTGTTTTGCGGATTTGGCGGGCGACAACGGAACATGCCGCAACGGGTGTTTGATGATCCCGCAATAAAGAACGGAACCCGGGAGGAACAACGGCGCAGACGGGAAGGAATACGGGCCACCGGAGCGACTCCGGCGGCCCGCAGAAGCCAGTGGTGGCGCGGGTCGCCGGCGCGGCGGTGCGGGTCGCCGGCGGCCGGAGGCGTCGGCACCCCGCGGGTGTCCAGCACGACACCCCGCGGGTGCCGCGGGTGTCCAGCGCGACACCCCGCGGGTGCCGCGGGTGTCCAGCGTGACACCCCGCGGGTGCCACGGGGTTGTCACGCGGCACCCCGCGGGTGTCCAGGGCGACACCCCGCGGGTGCCGTGGGGTTTTCACGCGGCACCCCGCGGGTGTATGGCCGACACCCCGCGGGTGCCGCGGGAGTGTCACGCGGGGCGGCGGCTTTCCCCCGCGTCGGCCGCTCGGCCGCTCGGCCGAGCCGAGTCGGACCGGCCCTGGCCGGGCCGGGCCGGGACAACCGGGTCGGGCCGGGTCGGCCCGAGCCCGGACCCCCCGTCTTCGGACAGACTTCGTTCAAATGGACGTATCTTGAACTACAGGCCTCCAAACGACCCGCCGTCAGCGGCAACGCGATACTTGGATCGAGACAGTCGTTTCGGTTTATCACACTCAAGGTTTCGGAATACTTTGAGTTCAGCCGGGTTGGTTCGTACACGAAACCAACCGGGCCCTCGGAGCGGAAACACTCATATCTTGAGCCACGGATGTCCGATTGACGCGTCGTATGCTTTGTTGAGTTCCTCTTTGTGAGACGGATATTTTGGCTTACTCCGCCCGAGGTTTGGACGTAGGTGGAGTACGTTCGGGTTGGTTTTGCCTTAAAAACCAACCGGGCCCCTGGGACGAAAAAGCTAATAACTCGCAGACCGGGCGTCCGATTGACGCGCCGTCTGCGACGTTGAGTTCCTGTTGACGATACGGAACATTTGGATACATCAACTTCATACTTTGTGTCAGTTGATGTATGAGCCTCTCGGCTCGTGGAGCGGACCCTCCCGAACGAGCTTGCTGTGTGCGGGAACCCTAGAGCTGGCTGCGACTGCTACTTCGACAGCGACGACTGTGCAGAGATCCTCCGTGGACTCCGACGACGACCGTGCAGAGATCCTCAGTGGACTGCGGCGACGACTGTGCAGAGATCCTCAGTGGACTGCGACGACTACTGCACTCAGTGATCCTATGTGGATCAGTGCTACAGGTCCTGTGTGGGCCCGGTCCTGTGTGGGCCCGATCCTGTGTGGGTCTGATCCTGTGTGGGTCAGCGCTCAGCGGTTCTGTGTGAGCCAGCGCCTACAGGTCCTGTGTGGGCCCGATCCTGTGTGGGTCATTGCGGGGGTTAGTTACCTATCGATCCTTCGTGGGTCCGACGACTTAGATGGATCAGTGATCATCTTTTCGTCATCCGAAGAAGTATACCTGCGTGAGCTGAATCTTCTGTTTACTCTCCTTTGTGGATTGTGTTGAGCTATCCTGTGTGGATTTACTGTTTATTCTCCTTTGTGGATTGTGTTGAGATATCCTGTGTGGATTTACTGTTTACTCTCCTTTGTGGATTGTGTTGAGCTATCCTGTGTGGATTTACTGTTTACTCTCCTTTGTGGATTGTGTTGGGCTATCCTGTGTGGATTTACTGGTTACTCTTTTTTGTGGATTGTGTTCAGCTATCCTGTGTGGATTTACTGTTTACTCTCCTTTGTGGATTGTGTTGAACTATCCTATGTGGATTTACTGTTTACTCTCCTTTGTGGATTGTGTTGGGCTATCCTGTGTGGATTTTAGTTTACTCTTTTTTGTGGATTGTGTTGGGCTATCCTGTGTGGATTTACTGTTTACTCTCCTTTGTGGATTGTGTTGAGCTATCCTATGTGGATTTACTGTTTTCTATCCTTTGTGGATTGTGTTGAGCTATCCTGTGTGGGTATACGTTTTTCTTTCCAGTGTGGACTGGGTTGTGCTTGGGCTCGGACGTTGGAGTCGAACGGGAATTGATGACTTAGGTATATGTATGGGCATATACCTAAGCCGCGTCAGATGTTACTTCGTGATTGTATCTTTCCTTTGTGGATTATCCTTCATGGATTTCGGGAGACCATTGGGGGTCTCGGGTCCCTACTGAGTAGCTTATACTCACCCCTGCACGGGCTATGCCCGCACTTCGTGGTGTTGGTTGCAGACGACGGACAACACTGACCGTGGTGGAGGCGTGCGGAGCAGGACAGTACCTGGAGGTGGACCACTGGGCGGGACGTGCTCGGAGCGGACGGCTGGACCGAGGAGCTGTGGAGGCTATCTGTACCCACCCTTAAGGTGGGACCTTCAGAGGACGGCTCGACGCTGTGGCTTTTCTTTGCAGTTGCTATTTTCCCCTTTCAGTTGTACTTTACAGTTGGGCTTGTATTTCTGGCACTTTTACTTCCAGCACAGCTTGTTACAGTTTTACTTAGTGTTTACTTTTCCTCTTGCTTACTCTGTGGTGATTGTTTACTTTTCAAAGGCAATGCCTTCCCTTTTGTTGGGATTTACGCCTTGGTGCTAGTCGCCCGCCCCTAGCCTATGGAAGGCGGGCTTGGGGTAGTCACGGCACGGGCCCCGAGGACGGGTCGTGACATAATGTAACAAATATCAACAAAACAACCATTATTAACTTGAATGATTACATAATGTTTATAACATGATATTAAGTGATATAAAAGGAATAATAAACTTTAAAAAGGTTCTTAAGAATGTAGAAATTAACTTTAGTTTATTATTCAGGAGAGTAAAGTATGATCGAGTCAAGTCGGACACGAGGTAAGGGACTTCGTCTAAATCTCCTTTCATTGAGGCATATTTTGTTTTAATACATGACATTCTTTTATATGCTATATAAACAACCTTGACTTTTCAAAGGGAATCTTTTTCTACAATGTGTTTTACTAAATGAAAAAAAGGAATGTTTCTTTTAAAATAAGTGGTGACAATGACCTTTCTGCTACCGTGAGTATTATCTGTTATTTGGATTCCTTAACAAGCTGTAATGTTTTTTATGGAAAATAAATACCATATATTATTTTATGTATTTTGGTATTGAAAATGGTTTTGATAATTGAATTTTTTATGTGAATATATTTAACTGATATATTTTGATTGAAATGTGGAAATTTTTTATTTCCTTCATATTTGTTTTATGTGTTATGATTTTATAATGGTACTTGGACATTTGACAGGTGGTTGTGTGATAAACCAAATGACGGGTGGTGTCGTGATAAACTGAGATGGGTGGTTACGTTATAACCTCCAATGCCTTGGGTATGAAGTCGGTCGTATGGCTATTACATTTAGTGATATGTGTATAATTCGACCGTTTCATTATTCCATTTAAGTATGTTTATGTCCCAAGTTACCTTTATATGTTATGTGTTCTTTATATGGGTTTTATGGTAATATATTGGTTAAAAAATGGTAATTAGTGATTCTTTATTCAGTAAAGAGTATTTACTACTTCTTAAAATGTGAAAAGTATTACTTATGTTAAAGTATTCATGGTTTACTTGTTGTTTTAAAAAACTTATAATTTTCCTTATTTGTGTACCCCTTACTAAGCTTTTTATACTCATCCCATGTTTTTGAAATGTTTTTCATAGGACATAATATGGAATAGGGTCAAGGATGGGATCAAGGAAAAGTCATACTGTCTTAAACATGGAACTATACATGACTCTTTTTTCAAGAGTTCTCTTTTTTTTAAAAAATGGGAATTGAGTAGAAGTGTCTACTTTGTATTTGAAATGAAATGTAATAGTTATGGCCTAATTTTCTAAAACTCTATACCGAAAAAGATCCTCAATGTGAATTATTCATTTAATTCAATATTATGTAATGTTTTAAGCCTGGGTCCTTATAGTTGCTATCAGAGGTCGGTTTGAAAAACTTTAGAAGATTAGGGTATTGTTAAATTAATGTCCCTAAATTAATTTATGGTAATATTGGAATGATATAGAATTTACAGATTACCATGTTGCTTCACCTATGATATTTCTATGTTCAGAATGGTTTTCCACAGAGGAAATAGGGTAGCTATGTTGGGATGATATCATGAGGAAGACAACCTTCCAAATCAGCAACCTAAGATGGTCGGAATCATAACTGAATAGTTTGTTGTAGTGATGGAATAGTTGAATCAAGCTATAAATGGTGGTGGTATCCATGCATGAGATCAACCAGATCAACCGTAGAGGAACGTGTTTGTAGTGGATCATTTCATGAGGCAACATCCCCCATAATTCAGAAGACCATCAGAACCGGTTCTAGCAGAAGGGTGGATTAAAGCACTGGAAAAGATTTTTGATGTCATGGGTTGTTCAGAACATCAAAAGGTTAGTCTCGCTATTTACCGTTTTGAAGGTGAACATGATCAGTGGTGTTCGATGGTGAAAAATATCAGGGATAGTGATGAGATTGATGCTCTTTATTAGGATGAATTCAAAGGTATGTTTCTTGAGAAATATTTTCCTAAGGTGGTTTGTCTTCTAATGGAAAACAAATTCCTAGAGTTGAGGCATGTGGATGACTCAGCGGCTGCTTATGAAGAAAATTTTACTCGACTGGAAAGGTATGCACCCAATTTCATCCGAGATCTTAATAGTAATATACATCGATTTTACTCTGGACTAAATCCATGATATCGAAGAGAATTAGCCTCTAGTGAGTTCAAAAGTAATGAAAAACTTTTTCGATGTGCGGAGAAGGTGGAAATGGAATGTGTCGATGATTATGAGTTTGTTGACAAACAGCTGAGGTAGAGGTCCAGTTGGCAGGCAAAGGGAAATAATTCATCAAATAAGCCTGGAGGTAAGAAAATTAAATATCCAAATTGTGAGAAGTGTGGTAAAAAGCATCCTGTATAATGTTTATTAGTGTCTGGAAAGTGCTTCCGGTGTGGTAAGTCTGGTCATATTGCTTGTAACTGTAAATAAGATGATCAAGAAAGCAATGAAAAGCCATAAGTAAGATGTTTTATGTGTAATTAAATGGGTCATTATGAAAATGAGTGTCTATAAAAGAACTCAACAGAGGGAAAGCAACCAGACTACAAGCAGAAAGGGGTGGTGAAATCCTTTGCAACTATTCAGCCAGATGTTGGGACATCAAACGAAGTAGTATCATGTACACTTTTTGTTTGTTCAGATTACGCCAATGTGTTGTTTGATTTAGGTTCTACACACTAATTCATTTCTGGGAAGTTTTTTAATAAATTGGGAACTCCATATCAATATATGAATATGGAACTTATGGTAAAAACACATGGAAGAAATGTTGAGACAAAAAAACATAAGAACCTTCTTGTCCTTGTGTGCGGGAAGAATCTACTTACAAACCTTATTTTTTGCCTCTAGTAGAGTTTGATGTTATTTTGGGCATGGATTGGCTGTCTTTTTATCAAGCTAATATTGACTGGAGTGCTAAAGAAGTTTCATTTTAGAAATATTTACAGTTTTTTTAAAATAATGAACCCTTGATTTTGATAACATATCAGGAAGTTGAGAAAATAGTAAAAGAAGGAAATGAATGTTACCTTGCTCATATTGTTGAAAATAAAGGAAGTGTTGAGATTAATAATGTGCCAGTGGTAAATGATTATCTATATGTTTTTTCTGATGAGTTCCCTGGTATTATACCTGATCCGAAAGTTGAATTTACTGTTTACTTAGTTCTTGATGCTAATCCAATTTCAAAACCCCATTATCGAATGGCTCAAATTGAACTTTTAGATATTAAGAAGCAATTGAAAGAGTTATTAGATAAAGGTTTAATTCAACCTAGAACATCACCATGGGGTGATCTTGTATTTTTTGTTAAAAATAAATATGGTTCAATGAGAATTTTCATTGATTATAGAGAATTGAATAACATCACTATTAAAAACAAGTATCCTTTGCCTCATATCGATGATTTGTTTGATCAGCTCCTAGAAGCTCAGTATTTTTCAAAGATTGATTTGAGGTTAGGGTATCATCAGTTGAAAGTAAAGAAAGAAGACATTCTGAAGACCGCATTTCATACTTGATATGGCCATTATGAATTTTTAGTTATGCCTTTTGGTTTAACCAATGCACTTTCTATATTCATGGATCTTATGAATATAATTTTCGGTGAGTTCTTGGATAATTTTTTGGTTTTGTTCATTGATGATATTTTGGATTCTTCCAAAAATAAATAAGAACATGAAATTAATTTAAGGGATGTCTTGAAAACCTTAAAATAAAAGAAACTATATGGGAAATTCAGCAAGTGTGAGTTTTGATTGCAACAAATTTCTTTCCTTAGTCACATTGTTTAAAAAAATGGCATAACGGTTGATCCTGCTAAAACGAAAGTAGTGGAAGAATGGCCAAGACCAAGAAATATATCAGATATCCGTAGTTTTCTTGGTTTGAAAGGTTATTATTGGAGGATTGTTGAGAATTTTTACAGTTATCGAGTCTAATGACTTAGTTGACATGAAAAGGTGTTAAGTTCATCTGCACAAAAGAATGTGATGATTGTTTTCAAGAATTGAAAAGAAGATTGGTGAATGCTCCAGTTTTGGCAGCGCCTTCTAGAAATGAAGTGTTTTTTATTAAAGTGATGATTCATTGAAATGACTTTTTTGTGTCCAAATGCAGAATGATCTAGTAATTGATTATGCTTTATGTCAGTTGAAACCTCATGAGTTAAATTACCCTACACAGGATTTTGAATTAGCATGTGTTGTTTTTACTTTAAAAATTTGGAGGCATCATTTGTATAGAGTAAAATTTGAAATATATACTGACCAAAAAAGTTTAAAGTATATATTCACTTAGAAAGAATTGATCATGAGATGGAGGAGATGGTCGGAATTAATCAAGGATTATGATGGCACAATCAATTACCATCCGGGAAAAGAAAATAAAGTGGCTGATTCTTTGAGTCGAAAAAGTAATGCTTCATTAACCATGTTACATTTGGAACAAGATCCTTTCATTTTTGATTTGATGAACTTTGGTAAAGAAGTTGTTGGTGTAGAAAATTCTTCTGTTTTGTTTCATGTGTCAGTGAAATCATCTCTATCATACAGAATAAAGCAAGCACAGAAAGAAGACAAAAAGTTGCAGAAAAAGGTAGAGTGGGTTCAGAAGGGTAAGTTGCCTGATTTTAAAGTTGATAATGATTGTGTTTTGAGGTTTGGGAAGAGATTATGCGTGATTTTTGATTCACAGTTGAAGAATGAGTTGTTATGTGAAGCTCAGAGTTCTCTTTTTTCAGTTCATCCTGGTAGTACTAAGATGTACAGAGATCTCCGAGAGTATTACTGGTGGGATTGAATGAAAATAGATATTGCTGATTTTACTATGAAGTGTTTGACTTGTCGGTAGCTTAAAGCAGAGAAGTAATTACTGAAAGGGATTCTTCAGTATTTATTAGTTCCAGAGTGGAAATGGGAAAATATATCCATGGACATTGTTGTGGGATTACCGAAGACATCTTGAGGTAACAATGAAATCTGGGTTATAGTTGATTGATTAACTAAATATGCTCATTTCCTTACTATTCGAGATACTTTGTCTCTAGATCAACTTTCTTGGTTGTATGTTAAAGAGATTGTCAGCTTGCATGGAGTTCCTCTCTCTATTGTATCTGATCATGATCCTAGGTATAATTATCACTTTTGGAAAGGCCTTTAGAAGTCATTGGGTACTGAATTAAATTTTAGTACAGCTTTTCATTTACAATCAGATGGACAGTCAAAACAAACAATTCATACCTTGGAGGATATGTTATGTGCTTATTCACTAGATTACTAAGGAAGATGGGACCAAAAAATTTCTTTAGTTGAATTTTCTTATAATAACCGTTTTTATTCCAGCATAAAGATGGCCCCTTTTGAGGCATTATATGGAAAGTGTTTGCAAACTCCAGCTTTTTGGGATGAAGTAGGTGAAAGAAAGCTGGTGGGACCAGAATTGGTAGAAGAGATGGCAGAGAAATTTTAGTTGATTTAGAAGCACACGAGAACAGCTCAGAGAATATAGAAAAGTGATGTGGATAACCGGAGGAAGGATATTTTTTTGAGGTAGGTGATCATGTCTTTCTCAAAGTTTCTCCATGGAAAAGTGTGATACGTTTTGGTATGAACGAAAAGATAAGTCTGAGGTTCATTGGACCATATGAAATCCTGGAGAAAGTTGGATCAGTTGCATACAGAGTGGATTTACCTCCATGTTTATCCCAGGTACAAGATGTTTTTCATGTTTCAATGTTGAGAATGTATGTGCCAGATCAATCCAATGTTTTTGAGTCCAGAGGTAGTTCAGTTGGAAGAGAATCTCTCTTATGAAGAACAACCAGTCCAGATTCTTGACCGAAGAGAGAAAGTGTTGTGGAATAAAGTAATTCATTAGGTAATGGTTTTTTGGAAAAACCATATGGTTGAAGAATCAACGTGGGAATCTGAAAATTCCATGAGGGATAAATATCCCCATTTATTTTGATATGTGAATAAAAATTGCGAGGACGCAATTTCCAAAAGAGGGGAAGCATGTAACATCCCAGATAAATGAATAATAAGAGATTTTCATATTTATTAATATTTTTGAATTAAATATTAATTTTACTTTAAAAGGGTTTCTATGTTTGATAGCATACCCGATACGCAACAATAGGTTTCTTTGAAAACTTTCATTGCACACTAATAATATAATATTATTATTTTAATGGTAGTTAAATCCTACCCATTGTTTTGGTGGGAATGAACAAAACTAACTAGAATATGATTATAATTGATTGTTAAATGTATTTACATTTATCCAATAAAATTTAGAGGCTTAAAATGTGAATGAATTTAATTTTAAACATTATTTACATTAAAAGGTCGATTTACCGCCTTTTAATGGAGAACCCTCTTTAAATATAGTTTTTGTCACTTTAATACATTCTATTTTAACAAATAAAATCCTTTATTAGAATGGGACATCAAAATTTACTTTGGGTAATTTTTTGGAATTTTTCCGAAAAAGTTCTTTTTTTAATAATGAAAAATATTGTATTTTAATTCAAAACTGTGTATTAATATAATTTATTTATATGGTTATATTATCGTTTTAATTGGTTTTAAGGTGTAATTAGAATATATTTTTACCATTTAATCCAATTTTTGTCATTGGAATTAATTTGACTCTGAAAGTGGACATAAACAAGTGTCAATCTTTTGATAGTTATTGTTTCTTAAAAACACAATATTTGTTTTAACAATGGAAATTAATTTTAAATTAATTAATTAAAATTTTCTGTTTTGAATTTGGAAAAATAGACATCATTTTTGAATTTATAATATCAAATATTTCTTAGGCCGATTTTTTGGTATTTTTTTGGAAAACATCAATTTTTGATGAATAGTGAAACCACTTAGTAGTAGTTAAAAAAACTGACATTTTCATTTAAATGAAAATTTACCACTTATGTGAATTTAATTTTGAAAATATGACATAAATGGTTGTTATTAGTAATTAAAATATGGTTCAATAAGATTAAAATATTTTTTGATGAATAACAATTTTTGACTTTTATTTACTGTGGTTAAAGGTAAATAGGGCAATTCAAGGTAAAAAGAATATTATAATAATTCAAAATAACATTAAAACTTGTTCTAACTTTATTGGATGCGTAATGACCGACCATGGGCATCCTTGGGTCAATTTTGGGACCCCATGGAGCCACTTATTAATGACAATGACACTTTAGATTAATTAATTTAAAGTAAAGGAAAAAATGAAAAAAACAAAAATAGTTTCGTAAATTAATGTTTATATGGTGTTATATAAGTAATATTCTTTACTATAAATATTATTTGTAAAGATAAAAATATTTCCTATATCATGGTATTTTTTTATAATTTTTAGATATCTAATAAATTATATTATTTATGACACAATAATGATGCAGTATTTACCTCATTAATAAATGATTTAAATAAATAAGATTATAATGATTAAAATATTATCCAAAACCAGTACAATTCTTATTGGATGATTTTATTTCTACCCTTAGGAATATTATATTTGAAAATAATTATTTTTTGACCTTTAGAAACCAAATATCATTATATAATAAAATAATATTTTCACACTTTCCTAAAGAGCCCCTCCTCTCTCTTGTAAAAGAAGACCACTTCTAACCAATTCCTCACACCTCTAAATCTTTTAGGCTCATCCAAAATCTACCCAAATAAGGTCCCTACATCCCTATCCTCCTCCTAGAATCCTTAACATAGGCATAAGGCACTTTAAGAAGTTCTTTTGGTTCAAACTAATGCAAGTTACCCAAATTAAAGGTAATGGTTTTTCTTAACTTCTTTTCTTTTAGTTTACTTTTCCAACCCCTATACTCTTTTTATTCATTTTTTTACCACAAAAGTAGTATCCTAAATATACAAGGTTGTTTTTATGAGATGTATTCCAACTAAACACACACACACCTCTATCTAATGGTTGAAGAACATATCGTTCCTGTGGATGGAAAACTAACGCCTCACAAGACGATGATTGTTCGATTATCTCCTACCGCCAATCATGGTGGCCATTATGATGAAACTGTATTTATATATGATATATATTATGTTTATTTTTTCTTTATGCTTATGTATTTTTCATTTATATAATACCTTTATGGTTTCTATCATGGGTAAACGAGATAATTTCATTTGAGGAAGTGCGGACTACCGCCCCCACAAAGTGATATGACTCGTTAATGCCATATGTGGGATGTATAAAGGATAGAGTTAATGATATTATATATGATATTATACTGGAATTATAATATACATATGCATAATTATTTTTTAATTCCAATAAAATAAGAAATAGAAATAAAAGTACCATTCATGCGTACATACGGCTTATCGTCTCCATTAACAGTGCATTTCATTTCTTACCTCCAAATGTTATATAATATTATAAATTTATGAATATACTAGATATATATGATATATATGATATCTAAATCATGAATATTATTCTGTATATAATGGACTATTGGCCAAATGGAGAACTTGTAAATATAATGTGTTCATTTTTTACTCAAGTACCAAATATCGATAAAATGACCATTATTAACTTGAATGATTACATAATGTTTATAACATGATATTAAGTGATATAAAAGGAATAATAAACTTGAAAAAGGTTCTTAAGAAAGTATAAATTAACTTTAGTTTATTATTCAGGATATTAAAGTATGCTCGAGTCAAGTCGGACACGAGGTAAGGGACTTCATCTCAATCTCCTTTCATTGAGGCATATTTTGTTTTAATACACGACATTATTTTATATGCTGTATAAACACCCTTGAAATTTCAAAGGTAATATTTTTCTACAAAGCATTTTACTAAATGGAAAAAAGGAATGTTTCTTTTAATGAAGCTGGTGACAACGACCTTTCTGCAACCGCGGGTCTTATTTGTTCTTTGGCTTCCTTAACAAGCCGTAATTTTTTTAAAGAAAATAAATACCATATATTATTTTACGTATTTTGGTATTGAAAATGGTTTTGATAATGGATTTTTTATGTCAATATATTTAAGTGATATATTTTGATTGAAATGTGAAAATGTTTTCTTTCCTTTATATTTGTTTTATGTGTTATGATTTTATAATGGTACTTGGATATTTGATGGGTGGCTACGTGATAAACCAAATGCCGGGTGGTGTCGTGATAAACTGGGATGGGTGGTTACGTTATAACCTCCAATGCATTAGGTATAGAAGTCGGTCATATGGCTATTCCATTTAGTGATATGTGTGGAAGTCTACCGTATGGTTATTCTATTTAAGTATGTTTATGTCCCAAGTTACCTTTATATGTTATGTGTTATTTATATGGGTTTTATGGTAATATTTTGGTTAAAAAATGGTAAGTGGTGATCTTTTATTCAGTGAATAGTATTTAATACTTCATAAAAGTTGAAAAGTATTACGTATGTTAAAGTATTCATGGTTTACTTGTTGTTTTGAAAAACTAACAGTTCTCCTTCTTTGTGTTTCCCTTACAAAGAATTTTATGCTCATCCCAAGTTTTTGAAATGTTTTTCACATGACATAATGTGGAATAGGGTGAAGGACGGGATCAAGGAAAAGTCATGTTGTCTTAATCATGGAACTAGACATCAATCTTTTTTTTCATGAGTTCTTGTTTTTTGAAAAAAATGGAAACTGAGTAGAAGATTCTACTTTGTATTTGAAATAAAATATAATGGTTATCGCATAATTCTCTAAAACTCCAACCTTGAAAAGATCCTCAATGTGAATTATTAATTTAATTCCATATTATGTAATGTCTTAAGACCGAGTCCTTATATGGTCAAAATTTGAATTCCATGAAATTTACCACTAACCTAATGTATCACATTTCCTTGTCACCTACCGTATTATGTTCAAAATTTATAAATAAGTGGTCTAACATAGTGAGTTGGTCCATAATCAACCAGACTACACTACAAAAAAATAGGGCGATTAAGAGTTGTTTTTTCATTTGGATGGGTCTATAAACCCCTCTAAAGGCTTTAGAAATGGTTATGGAGAACCACCGCTAATGTGGATTCCCTATGTTAGTTGGGGAAGTTGTTAGAATGTATTGGTATAATTGGGGGATAATTATAGGTGGTTACATTAGAGGGGGTTTCAACCCCCTTTTATGTTGCCTTAATTTTCTAGATATTAAACTTTTAGAAGGGGTTAACACCCCCTCTAATTATTATCAAGGAACACATTTAGTTGTGTTTTTAAAGAATAGACCAAAATCCATCCCACATTTAGGAGAAGTTCAACCACCCCAAATGTGGATTTTTTTATTAATATATTTTCCCTCATGTTCACTCCTCTTCCTGACCCACTTCATCCTCCTCTCACATTCTCCCAACCCTTATTGACCTAGTTAATTGTCTCACCCCGTCTCTTATATTCACTCCCCATTGTGCCTTAGGCCCCACTGGCAGTCAACCCCACCGCACTCGCTGCTCCCTTTTACACTGCTCCCCCATCCCAGTCTATCCTGTTAGTGATCACGTACGCATCGCACAAACATCAACCACACCGTATGACCTGCTGCTCCCATTGACTATGCATGCCCACCACTCCCTTTGACTCCTCCATACTTAAAATATAAAACTCTCCATGGAATAAAACCATGAGCTGGACAACACAAGCCCCCACCCGCAAACCACTATAAAAAATGCAATTTCTATCTTAAATTACAGATAAATATCTTTATATATATTTTACTGTTTAATTTATTAAATTTTATTTACATAATATTTTTAAATACATTAATATATATATATATATTATTTACTATATTTATATGCATATACAATCATATATATTATATTTAACATATTTATACATATACACACATTTATATATAATATATTTATATAATTTATTTATTATGTTTATTTGTATATGCAATTATATATATTCTATATTCTATATTTATATATTATACAAATGTGTGTGTGTGTGTGTGTATGATAAAAATAATATTATTAATTATTATTATTGGTATTATTCTTATTTTTTATGCAGTAAAAATTGTATGTAGTTTTTATAAATACTATACATTTATTTTATGATTTATATCATACATATATTATATTGAATACATTTTTATTAAATATGTATGTATATTATTTATACACCTAAATACATATTTATATTTTATATTCCTATTTTTTAAAGAATATATATATATATATATAACAAAATTTACCTAATATATTTATCTAATATTTTTAAAAATATATTTATATAATATATTTCAATACATATATTTATTATTATTTACATTAATATACATATGTATATATATATATATTTCTATAAACTGCATAATATTATATATAATTATTATCATATGAAATACACTTTATACAAATATTTATATTATATATAATTAATATTATATGAAATACGATTTACACAAAAATTTATATAATATTATATGAAATAAAATTTATACAAACATATACTTATTCTATGAAATGCAATTTTATATTATATACAATTAATATTATATGAAATACAATTTATTTAAATATTTATATATTGTATTTCCATACATATATTTATTATTATGTACATTGATATATATATATATATTTCATTAAATATAATTGTATAATATTTTGTACATCAATATATATTTATATTTTCAAATTAAATTTCATATATTTTTAATTTTATATAATATTAAGGCATAAACGTATTATTTAAAAATATATTTCTTATTTTTATAATATAAATTATAAAAACTACAATATTGGGCTTCTATATGATATAATTTTTAAATAAATTATATTTGTGTATAAATTTATATAATATGTCTATTATTTTCTATAACAAATAATTAATATTACATTATATACAATTTATACAAATAAATATATATTAATTTCATGATATTGTACAATTATATTTATGTGTACATAAAAATACAATTAAGTAAAATCATATAAATATTTTATATAATATGTTTATATAAAGTATTTTAATACATTTATATATTGTGTTTTAATTATGTGTATATAAGGAAAATTGATTTAAAAATAGTGGGGGTTCACAACCCCCTCTAATTTAGGAAATTATTGGTTGTTTTAAACCCCTCTAATTTAAATACATTAGAGGGCGTATTCAACCCCCTCAAGTTTAAGAAATTAGAGTTGAGTTTGAACCCATCTACTTTAAAGATATTAGAGGTGTGTTTGAACCCCCTATAATTTAAAGACGTTAGAGGGGGTTTTGAACCCCCTATAAGTTAAGAAATTATTGGGGGTGAACCCCCTCTAATTTAAGAAAATAAAGGGTATTTTCAACCCCTTCTGATTTAAGATATTAGAGGGATTTTTGAACCCCCTCTAAAATCTAAATACATATTAAAAAATGTTTAAAAAATTATATGGGGTATATAACCCCTTCTAAATTTGATGATTAGTGAGAGTTTCCCAAACCCCCCATATAATTTTTATAGAAATTTAATTTATAGGGGGTTAATAAACCCTATATATTCTATGATTAGAGGGGGTTGTGCATAACCCCCTCTAAATATACATAAAATGAATTTAGAGGGGGATATGCATAACCCCTTCTAAATAACCCCTTATAATATGTTATTTTTTATAGTTTAAATTATGCTACCAAATAGTTCATGGAATGCCTATAACAAATTCTATAGATATATAATCCTATTTCCATAAGGTTATAAGTAATTATTTCTTAATTATAGTTGGTAGTTGATACTTAGCATATACCTATTGACAAGTTAGGAATTTTATCACATAATCTTACATAATTCTTTTAATACATTACCACCAAAAAATGGCTCCTTAGAGCCTTGTAAATCTTTGAGATGCCTGGATGAATTTCCCACTTATAATAGTGATAATAATAAATAGGTTGTTCATAAAAATAGGGTCAAATAAATATCCAATCTTGAAAAAGAAATATGAACTTCTCAACTTATTTCCATCCAAAAATGGTCTCCCCAATATTAATATTTGATGTAATGGTAAAGAAATCAGGATATATCCTTTGAGTATCCATACTTTCTCAACAAAATAAGTAATTTGTGTCACTAGAAAAGAATATTGAAACTTTTTTTTATCAATTTAACCCAAATTAATATCGGAAATCAAAATCAATTCCCACTCATCATGAGCTCCTCTAGATAATTTCTTATACAAATTTCAGATTAAAGAATCATCCATAGAATTTACATTAGCTAGTGTATAAACCAAGTCAGTGTTGGACATCTAGAGATATTCCGTACATCATCTTTGTATAATGTTCAAATATGTTTTCAATAATATGTTCTTAAAACATTTATGATATTTAAAAATAGTTAAATTTCTCTAAAGAGTTAATGATTCCAATCATTCAAAGCACAAATTTCACAGCTAATTCCAAGTCAGGGGTCAGATAAATGCTTCTCATGAATTCATTAATATCATTATACATAAGCTATAACATGATATGATTCATTGAGAACACATAAAATATGAAATCCATATGCATCATAATAAAAAACTTAACATTTCCTATGTCTTTTCAAGACAAGAATTAGCCCCAAAGTGAGCCTAAACATAATCTCCAAAAAGGATTACTGGAAATCATCACTCCAATTGAATGGAGTGACCTTTCTCATGAGTGATAAAATTGGAAATTCAAGATGTGAGAATTATTGAGTTAAATGATTGTAAGACCAGAAATATGGGTATCTCAAAGACATTAATTAGATGTTTCCAAGAGAATACAACTTCTATTTTCTCAGGATATACTAATACGCCTTTCTTATAAGTTACATAGCCAAGGAAACAAACTTCTTGTATATATAAATCACATTTAGATAATTTTTTCAAAAAATATTTTTCTTATAGGTTTCTAAAATCAATATCTAAATATTATTCATGGTCTTTTTTAGTTTGATAATACACCAAAATTTCATCGATAAATTCCAAAATGAAATAGCCTATAAACCGTATAAATACAAGATTCATCAACTCCATGAATATATAATTCGAATTTGTAAGAAAAAAGGGAATTACAAGATAATATTAACGAATATAATGACTCTAAAAAGATTATTTTTGGAATATATTCTTTTATAACACATAGTTGGTGATAAATTGACCATAGAACAATTTTAGAGGACCATAGGGATCTTTTCAATTGATTGAAAAGACCATCAATTCATGAAGTAAAATATCTATTCTTTATAAAAATATAAATCAGATTGTGATAATCAATACAGATTCATAATAAACCATATTCCATCATGAAAAAATGATATAGAGCAACCCAAGGGAGTATACACAGCTTTATGAAACCTTAACTTTATAATTCTTCTAATTAAACCCTCCATTCCCTTAATTATATTTCATCCATTCTCTACGAAGGAATTGAAATAGAATTTTTCCCAAAAGAAGATCAATAAAAATTTCATCTTCCCTATCAAGAGAAAGAACAATGATATATTTGGGAGAAATTTATGGATACCAATCCACAGTGGGATAAAAGATTCAATTCTCAATTATTTCATTACACTCTAAAATGAACAATGATAATTAACACAAAATAATTCCAACCAATAGTATTAAATGTCATGCTTTTCAATCCTTCAAATACCAATCTTCTTTATAGAGATACACCTACACATGATGTAATGTAAATTTTTCTCATCATGTATAACAATAAATATGTGCCTTGAAATTAACTAATACTATAGAAAAAATGGACATTTATGGTAGTTTTTTTATAAATTGAGGTTAAAAACTCCCCTATTGTTTTCACCATTATTTAAAACCACCACATTAAATGCTATCAATAATTAAACTACATCATTTTTGAATGGTTCTCTACAAATATTTTCTAACCTATATTTGGTGGTGGTTTAAACCAAAAATAATTTATTAATACTATACATTTTTTTATCCATTATCAGAAGCAGTTAAAAATTATGTACATCCTTTTCAAATCATTTATAATTAAGCTATCTATTTTTTCATATATAGTGATGGTAAGAAAAACCCCTGATTCTCTTCATAGAAGTTATACATATTTCCTATTTTCAGTGGTGTTTATTACGTGTCTGGGAGATGTTTAACCACTTCTAAATGAAACATGATAGCTTTCAATTATTATCATTAGTTTAAACCATTTCAAATAATGAAATAAAATCTGAAGTCTACTCCATCAATTCTAAATCCTATAAAAAATTCAAAAAATATAATTACAAAAATATATTACAAAACAAATGAAATTAATATTATAAAAACAACTTCAACTATATTACAGAATTTCATACACATAAAACATATTAAATAAGTCATCAAGGAATTAAAACAACCCATAAATCCATTCAAATGTCATAAAAACCAAAGGATGAATCTACCTAACAATAAAAAACATATCATAGACCATTGTGAATTGAATCCACATCATTACGGATGCCTAGAGATGATAAAATCTCACTGTTCAAGTGAATTCTAGCCTTTGGTTCCTATGTTTATAGTTATTTAAAACATAAATTAGATTATTTTAAGTAATAATATTACCAAAAAATATATAAAAAAATAAATGTTTGTACCTATTGAGATTAAGATTTTATGAAAAATAACTACTTATTCTCATTTACCTTTAATTGATTAGAGAAGATATCATTACACCTATTAATTGGAACATGGATCTAATCATGATATGTAATGGGTAGGGTCATTGTATTTGATTCCCAATGACATAAAAACACCCCATAAAGCCTTAGGAATCATTTATAGACACTCTAAAACAATCAAAAGGCATATGGACCTTTAAATTATGTATCCTATAAACATATTTTCCAAATTCATTTATGTTATTTTGTTATGTATATTTGTTAAACAAAAATATTAAAAATATTTAGTATAACCCTGAAATAAATAATGTATTCAAAAATGACATAAATAACAACAAAAATCACCTACCACTGCCTTAACAGAGGTATGGGAGACACAATATGAGAAGTTGAGTCATGATCATACACTAGCTGAGATGATGTCCCAACTGTTTCTTCCACCCGCAATTTATTAGTGGGAACTATACTTGTAGTAGCAGTTGTTGATCCTAATGGTTTCATGACCATCATTGGTGGTGTAGTGTTATATGAGTGTGTAGACTGGAAAATATCTATATACCTTTTATTTATTTAATTTTATATGAATAAATAAATATTTAAAGTAGTTACAACATTTGAAAATGATACAATACAATAATAAAATGTCAGATTTCAAATTTCAAATTTCCAATATAAAAATTTCCAATAATGTAATGGTATTTAACCCGTTGATTTCATGATTAAAACTAATAATTTATGTTTTTAAAATTTCAATATTTTTATATATACTAACCAATCTATTCGATTTTATTTCACACATGTTAAATTATTTTATAATCATTGAATGACCATAGGAAATTATTTTACCCCTATACCATTAACATTTAATATTGAACTCACTATTTATCAAGCATAACAGTTTTCCAGAAAAATAAATATTTGTGAAATAAAATTTAAAATAAAATTTATGATAGAAACATTATGAAATATAAATCACTCTTTTTGTAATCTTAAAAAAATTATTTATTAAGTTAAATTAGGATTGAACAAACATCATTTTCATTCATAATTGATTATCATTATCCACCGTTAACATGATTTCGTTATCTTTAGCCTCTATTAAATTACTAAGAGTTTCACTGTCATCATGGAAAAATATATTAATCACTTCATGTTAACAAGGTTCGCTATTAGTAGACCGCTATTTTACATCATCACATATATCATACAAGTATCTTGATTTCTCATTGACAAAAAAACTCCACATTCTATCAATTATATATTCAACATAATTTACATTTTATCTTGTGCATCCATGATATATGGATATTTCTTATAACACTCCTAAGTCTCAATAAAATTATTTGAATTTACATAAATAGACTATAATAGATCATTCTTTATACCCCTTTGAATATCGACCCATTTGTTTTTAAATAACATAGCATAAAATTTCCATGAAAATTTAATATAATAAGATAAATCAACATTCCATAATATCTCAACTCTAATTTTTTTAAAATAAAACAATTTTTTGTGTTTTCAAACCATCTTCATGATAATATGTATGAAACTTGAAACTGTAAATATTATAGTCATTGAATCTCCTAGATTTCTTCAAAGTCACATGAGCTAAAAAATATCAAATTAGAAGAAATTTTAGCTCGACTATAAACATTCATGATCTATAGAAATGGATACAAAATATTAGTATTTATAAAATATAATTATCAATATATTAAAATATAAAACCAATTATGAACTTACACGATGTGCAACATAGTCATAATATCGTTGTTCACAATTTTTTTTATTTCTTTACCATTTTGACTTTGACTATGAATTTGTCTATTAGTTTCAATATTATGTTCTTAAATTAAAGGTTATATGATATCATTATTTAGTATAAAAATCTTTTTGATTATATAAACTCACTATTTGTTTGTGGAAAAGTGAATTTCTTAATAAATGCATCACCTTACATTGTAAATATTATATATTAACTACAGTAATAAATATAATTTGATCTATCATAAATATTTCCAACTCAATTTAATCTTGTATCAATCTAATATAAATACCATGAAAAGAATGTAAGACACCATTCATCCAAGTAACCTTCTATAATAGGACCTTCTGGTTGATCTTTGTTCTTCACATAACATTTCTAATAACCAATGTATCTATGTAATCAATACAAAATATACCTATATATTATTAGAAAATATAATTCAATAGTGAGTAAAATTTTAAAGGAAAATACCTATTTATGTGATATATCTATAAATAGTGTACATGTCACCAAAATTTATCTTCCTCCACTAAACACACATTCAAATGAACATTATAGGGAAAATGATGGGGGAAACATGATCTTCAAGTTGTAAAGTGTTCATGAAATTATTTCCTATTATTTTTGAAACTCAAAATACTCTAAATTTGTCTCCTAGAGTTTTGTAAATAACATGAACAACAAAATTAGTATTATTTATTTATTAATTAGTTATGAAATACCAATAGTAGAAGCTTCTCCATAAAAAATTGGTTTCATTAATTATTAATCTATTTAATTTATGACGTTTTAACTAAAAACATCATGAAATGAAACTATAATATCTATCAGGTAATTTCACATTTTTTTATCTTCAAAGGAACACATATTTTTCATGATTTGTAATACAATGATAGTTGAAGGATACATCCAATTCTCATTTTTCTATAATTTTTTTTTATATTAATATCATCAAAGTATTAACATGAATTTACATGATCCTATGATTTCAATTATCATTATGTATTGTAAAATGAATATTATCTCACAAATTCTTCTTAATATGACAAATGTTAAGATTATGAGGTAATATATTCATTTAATGACATGGAAGTTAGAAAATATCTAATTTTTTCTTCCATAATTTTATAACAATTCCATCTCTTGTGTTATAAACATTTCTCCCAAATTGATCAAATAATATTTTTTTTAAAATTCTATGTAACAAACCAGCTCGATTCAACTAAGAAAGTCCCCTGAGATGGCCCTCCATATAGTGACATGAAACCAAGGAACACAAAACTAGAGTCATTTTTAACAAAAATAAGTTACACAACCAGAGTACATCAGGGATGAAATATTAACATACATGAGAATTGTGTTTTCAACCCAAATAGAGCTAACTAGAGAGATAAAATAAACCCAAAAAATCATGTCCATGTGTGAACATTTTTCACCACCAAACTATCATGCTAGGAATTCAAATACCAACAATAGAAACCAGCAAGCTAAAAAATTACCTTCTCATTTCCTAATTCTAGAAACAACATCTAAAATTGAGAAAAGGTAATATTTGGGTGTGATCACAAATCCCCATAGGATGCCACCAAATAATCTATACAAGTTATCATATCAATAATTAATTAGATCAATATTTAAAATAATTCCACTTTACCAGTCAATTTCATAGATTAAAACCAGTTTATAAATCATCCTTTTGTTTTTACAAAAACATAGCAAATTAAAAAAAAATCCATTAATATGTTAAGAACTAAATAATTTAAGTGATCCTAATAAAACTAACCATGGATACCCCATAATATAAACATATGACAGAATAACCATGAAAATTACATCCTATAATAAACCAATAATAATTGAAAAATCAGACCATTTGGGCTCTAACCAATGGGTATACATTCAAGACATGAAATAAAATCCCCATTTTTTCCTAAGGTGGATCCAACCAATATAACCTCTAGAAAATTTAGGCACACTGAATAGGAAATAAACCCCTTATGGCCATACACGTACAAAGAGTGAAAATTTTATTCATGATGCACTTAAGGTTACTCGATGTTCTATGTCTATCAAAATATATTTTGAAACCAAAACCACTATTTAAAGAATTTAATCCAATACCTTGTGTGTGAAAACCCATTTTTAATTCAAATCTATTTAAAAATTAGTATCTTTTTTAAAAAAATCCATTTTAATGTCAAATCAATCAATTTAAATGAATAACACAAAATAATTGACATTAATTTAATGAAATTAAATAATTAAACCTTTATAGAGGACACTTACCTCAATAACAATAGACGCCTTGCTAAATTAGACAATAGAGATGGGTAACTAGCATATCAGCCTCCAAAAGATAATTCTTGAGGTGAAATGGAAAATGATCACTAGAAAACACTAAATGAACACACACCTCTCCACAAACATATAAAATAATGGTACAATGACTAAAGGTTGAGGAGAAATAGGAATATTTTTTCCTCAGGATAAGCACACTGGCATAAGGATCAAACATCTAAAAGAGAAACTTGGAAGGGGGATATCACCTAAAATCATCTTATTTATCAAGATTGATCCCTACACATCAAATATATAAGAGTATAGGAACACATAATAATAAAAATTGTTGGAATCAATGAATTCAATTCATGAATTCCATGATTTTACAAATATACCAAAAAAGTAATTTCCTTGGGTTTATTTAATCATAATTGACCCAATACAATTGTGAAAATATTTTATTCCTTGTAATATTTAATGCTCTTATTGGAACTCATGATATCTTCCCTTCAACGGATTCATGCCATCGAACTAGTTCACGATGTGAATATATCTAGTAGATAGTCTACAGGCCAAATTCTATAGAAAAAATACTGAACCTTCTTGGATGCTTTCCAAACCTAAATTTAACCCCCTTAAACCATTGATACATTTACACACATAATATATTTATTCAAACAGACATACATACCTAGATATTTGGTTATTTTCCTTAATAAAATCTATTCATCACTAAAGGGCCTAAAGCACACCAAATCAAAAAGGGAGTAAATACTAGAGTAATGATATACATTAATAAGGGTAATAGATTGTAATAATAGCCCAACCATAAATAATTTCTATCCCCAGAAAGTATTAAAGATCCCAGACTTCAAAAAATTAAAGGCTAGTACTACCTCACAAATAATTCCTGCTCCCACATCTCGTGGTTATCCCCTTATAACTTCCATAGTACACAGACCAAGGGAATTGTTTTACCAAACAATAACTTCTCTCAGATATCCATAATCCAAACTGGTTACTCAACTATAGTGGTATTGAGCTCAAGATCAACACCCTCCCAATAAATCACATGGGATGGATCTAGATGATACCTCCTCAATTAAGAAACATGAAACGCAACATTGATGGAAGTGAAATAAGATAGAAATTCCTACTGATAATCCACCTTTCCAAGATGCTTCAAATCTCAAACGGGCCAACAAACCTTGGTGCCAACTTACCCTATCTACCTAATGGATAGTGTCATAAAAAAGTTGAAACTCTATGAAAAAACCCAATCACCAGCTTGAAACTAAATGAGCTAACAATAATAGTCTCTATAGTATTTTTGTGATGACTTTTTTCCATGATAAACCTTTTCTTGATCAATTATACCTTTTATATCATCTAATGAACAAGAATCCTCATAACCAAGGACTGGTCTCCCAACTCCACCCATCACAAGGAAGATCTACATGGAATCCTACAAAAAACCCCTAAGGTTCCATCTTAATCAATTCTCCATATCTATTTTTAATGTGAAACTGGACTAAAGATAAATTCTTTTCCCATGAACCAATAAAATAGAGTACACATTCCTAGATCATATCCTCAAGAACCTAGATATATCTCTATGTATTTCCATTAATCTATAGATGATATGTAATGCTCAATTTCAACTAGAAAACCATCAACTCATGCAAATCATTCCAAAATATAGATGTAAACCTAGGGTCCCTATCATATAAAATCATAAATGGAAACCATAAATGTCTCACAACCTCTTAGACATGCATATCCTCGAGATACTCCACATCCATCATATTCGTGATAGGGAGTAAAATAACTAATTTAAGGAGTAGATAAATGATCACTAAAATCATATCCTTCATTTTAGGATTCCATGATAAAGCAATGAATAAGATTATGAAAATATCACCCCACTTTCATATTGGAATGGGTAATGGATATAACAATCCAACAGGTCACTAGTACTATTTCATAATTCTCTAGATTGTGAGAAACCATGAAAAAAACAAAATCATCCATTTTATCCCTAAACACCAATGCCAACATCTCAAGTCATGATAGGATGTGGTAGTCCTAGGGCTTATGAACCAACTATAATGTCATTCTCTATCCATAAAATCCCTCCTTAGAGAAGAAGTAATAACCAACCTACTTATAAAAAAAATCACTGATGGGAGACTGATACCACTCACCTAAGGTCTCCCCACAATTTAGGATTCTACTAAAGTACTAACACTCAGAGTTAAATTCCTGCTCAGCTTGAACTCATTAATCAAATGATAATTCACCCTTTATCAAATCCAACTACCACCTAAAACCATATACTTCTACTCCCAAGATCATGTTAGAAAATAAACCGATGAAATATCATTCTTCCACTAATTCTTTCACCGCTTCCATTGGTAATTTCCTACTCAATACATCAGCAACCACATTCCATTTCTAAAGAGTATAAGAAATATAAAAATAAAAATTATAAAGAAACTCAACTGAAAATCTATATCGCAAGATTCGAACCCTCTAATTGAAAATATAATTAAGACTCCTATGATTGGAATAAACCATATATCACTCCCCAAAGAGTTAGTAAAGAAATGTTTTGACAACATTCATAACCAATAACAAATCAAGATCATGGGTAGGATAATAATTATTGTTAGGGTGTCAGTGGTGAGATCTATAGGCTACTAATTGTTTCCCATACATTATGAAACACCCCAAAACAATGCGATAATAATCATAGAAAATAGCATAAATAAAAACTATTTCTCGTAGAATCAAAATTATATTTTAAGTCAACCACTTCTCTAATTCTTTAAAATATCTCTAACATTTTTCATTCCATCCAAAATGTACACCCTTATGGATAAAATTTGTCATTATATATGTGATCATGGAGAAATCCTAGACAAACTAGTAATAATTGTCTAACCACAAGAATATTTAGATATCATACACATTTCTAGGATGATCTCAAGACATAACTCCTATATATTTTTAGGACCAACCGAGACTCCCCTCTTAGAAATTACATTCCCAAAAAACCTCCTATCCTAAAAATAGAATTCATAGTAGAAAATATTACCACAAAAACTATATTCCCTAAATGTTCAAATAATCATATCCAAATGGTCCATGTACTCCTCATATGACTTTTCTTATACCAAAATATCATCAATTAACATAACAACAAAATATTCCAAGAACTAATGAATGATCTGGTTCATCAATGCCATAAACACAATAGAAGTGTTAGTAAGAAAAAATGACAAAACCATAAACTAAAATGCCCATACTATCTCTTAAATGATATATTTGGTATATAACCTAATTTAATCCAACTGGTAGTACCATGAACAAAGTTTGATATTTAAAAATCATCATTCCACCATGAAATGGGCATTGTACCATCTAGAATGTCAATAGTAAACTCGACCTCTCTCTTTTTCAGTAAACTAAAAAATAATTTGAAAAGACCTTGGGGTACATAAACACCACTAAAAAATTTAAATATTCAAAAAATTGTGAAAATTATCAAGGAACTTCTTTGAAAACTAACATGAGATAACCCCAACAAAAGGGACAATATGCCCCACTTTACCAGACCAAGAACCCAGTCACCCGGGAAGACATGAGTGACACCATATATAGACAAAAACTGAACTAAATAAGGATAAAATTTGATATAGGTCTTAAACATGGTTATTTAATCCATATTAATAATCAGTTCAAATATATCAAGATAAATAACCATGAAATCCCATACCACTTTGATGTCAATTATCGTTACCCGACACGTGGGGAATTTGAAACCCTTTTTGTACCTCTCACCCAAAGGAATGGAAATATATAATATGAAAAAAAATATTTAAATTAAATCCTTGAGCATCAAATAAATTTGAAAATTTCAAATAATTAGTATAACATGTGTCAAAAAATATAACACCATATAAGATGAAATAAACACTGTACCTCTAATAGTAGTTAGCCCTGCTATAAATTTATATGGGGAACACTATGTAGCACAATTATTTTTGACCTTTGATCCTCTCTAGGATTTAATTTCTACATGAAAATACCCATTTATTGATGATAACACCCACCACTTTTGGAAGCATCAAAGCAAACCTATGAATCCTTTTTGAGATTGATCCAACATTACTTCCTTCAGACATCCTTTCACAAAAACGTATAAGATGGAAATAATTCCAAAAATAATTAGTGTTGTGATAATCTATAAAAGTATTATTGGTATGATTAAGCCTTATACACAAATAGATGACAACCTATATTTTCCTAATTACGCTATTGATACTAGTCTAAAAGAAAACTGGCTACCATTGTGCTCCATTTTCTAGCCAGAAGACACACCCTAACCAACAACTGCATCAATCGAAGCTCCACAAAAACCTATTCTATTAGATATTTTTACCTCTTCCAAAGATACTTTATCTACCACCTACAAAAAATTTGGAAGTCGCGTGAGAACCAAAATTGACTTAATATCATCCCTCATCCCCATCTCAAATCTTAATGATTTTATGTAATCATGGCTAATAAGATCTAGTGATAAGTGCAGAAAAATTAGTGAAGCATGTGGAATAATTTATAAATTTATGCTCCCCTTAATCTAAGGTCATGAACTCCCTGATATTTTCTCCTTATAATGTCTCAAGATAAAACTATTGGTTTAGTATTTTCTTGGAGGATTTCCATGTAAGATCCTCTTGCATATTAGATTGCACAATCAACTCCCATTATCTCCTTCTTAGACCCTCTAGTATATACATGGAAAAAATTACATTAGATTCATAAGGACTCTTAAGAAACTTAAACATCCTCTCAATATGGTCAGTCAAATCTTAAAATTTTTGGGTTTCATTGTGACTATAGATTATTGGAGGAGTCTTCTTAGTAAATTTTGATCTACGATCCACTACTAATCTTAGGTTTACAATGCCCACTTGACCTAGAGTCTAAAAAGAGTATATTTTTGAATCCACTAAAAAAGGGACCATTGGAGGACTCACTATGGAACCTGTATCATAGATTCCTCACTCATATTTATAATATATCTCCTTGGATGAATTGTATATTAAACATAAGACAACAAAAATTTAGTATAATAGGATATTATAATTTTATAAGACACACTTCAAGAATTAAATATTAATTCTTTTAAATAATTTGAATTTATGAATTCAAGAATTATAAAAATTAAAGACAACACTCATGAAAGAAATAGTTAAATTTAATAAAAATATCATATTCAGTTTATTCAAAAAAACCTCAAAAACTAAGTCACAATCATGGAAAAAATCCCAGACCACCCATGGTAACTCAGATTCAGACATGGAAGTGAGTTTTCTAGGCCCCTTTTCCACCCTTACTATCTAAATTATGACTTTCCTAACTCTTTTATCCAAAATAATGTAAATCATATTTAGTTAGTTTTACCACACATTAGTATAGGTATTCCCTCTTATACCAAATTTTAATGAACCATCCCATGTCAACTAAATAATTTATCTAATATAGCATGCCAAATAGTGAGTTGAATCTATATAACACAAAACTAGTCCCATGTGTAATAAATATTAGGTATTAAACTAGAGTAAAACATGAAAGAAAGATAAAAATAAACGATATTAACAAAGTTACACCAAACAAGATAAAATG
This sequence comes from Viscum album, assembly GCA_963277665.1. NCBI lineage: Eukaryota > Viridiplantae > Streptophyta > Magnoliopsida > Santalales > Viscaceae > Viscum > Viscum album. The sequence goes on along the minus strand of OY728162.1, from coordinate 193,437,513 downwards.
GAAAGATAAAATAGACCAAAAAACATGTCCTTGTGTGACCATCCATCACCACAAAACCGTCCTGCTATAATTTTTATGATCAATAAGGGAAACCATCCTGCTTCAAAATTCCATTACATATACCTAATTCCAACAAAAAAATCTACATACTCTTATAGTAAATAGTAGGGTGTAAGAATAAATCCCAGAATGATGCCACCAAATAATCTATATAAGTTCTATTAACAATAATACATTATCTCTAGCTATAAAAAATCCATATTACAAAGAATTTTTGTAAATTAATGCCATTTTATAAATAATTATTATGTTTTCAATAAAAATATACCATAATCACCAAATCCCAAAATATGTATATAATTAATTAAAATATGTAAGAATGGGAAAATAAACCATGTATACCCACTCACTCAAAATAATATTTATTTAGAAAGTTGTGAGCTTGGGGGATTTGAAATGATGGAAACCAAGAGTGTACCCACTTATAAAAATATTATAATCAAAAGGTAAGGCTCTTATACTATAGTAAATGAAATTACAATCCTTGGGTATCTCTTTTCTAGTAAGGATTTCAATTAAAAAATTCCCTCCCATCTTATATGGGTGATTTTATTCCATGATCAATAAGTAATTTTCTCATTCTAAAAAGTTATGTTAACTACCAGGATACATTGGAATTTTAATACATGAAACCAACCATAATCTTGGATCCTGATTCAACCACGGTGATATTGATATTGTATAGGTTTCATAGAGAAAGGCCACTAAGTAAGGCTCTAGTCTCTAAACTGGTTGAGTTTTGTGGACCTTAAAAGGAACCATAAAAAATTATCACTAACCCTATACTATTCTGAACTTTCTCCCCTCCTCTAATAACTCCCTATATTCATTAAACATCTACAATTAATTTTAAACCTATGCTGGGTGGGTTCCACTTGAACCACACCCCTTGAGGAGCATTATATCCTATATTTTTATCATGAGAGAGGAAGCATCTATTGACATCCACAGCCTCCCCACCATAAAATGTAGCGTCTATCCCTACAACCAAAAAAATAACTTGAATCTTCAGGACTATATGATTGTTTTATTTCCCTTCACACCCTTTATTTCTCATCTCCTAGATCACCCAAAAAACAAAAGTAAAAAACCTTACCATGGTGATTTATCTCATGAGAATGTGAATTATTCATCTTCAATCATGATATAATAAAATCTAAAATATTATCACCTATACCAAAACAACCAACCACAACCCCACAAGTTCCCAAGAAACGATATCCCATTCTCCCTCAAAAAACAGATTCCATAGGGACTTGATACTAAACTTTTCACAACACAAGTACTGAAAGTCAAGTTAAATTCCTTATTTGGAATGTTATCGTCCATCATAATGTCCTTGTTTAATATCCTCTAACCAGTATAATCTCTAGTTTCATTAAACATGATGAAGTTACAATAATCCCCTTGTGGAATTGCAGATACATTGATTGAAGATTCTACTAATAATTCACCCTAGTTAACCCAATGTTCTATGGGTATCAAAATCAACATCAAAAATGAAACAACTCTTTAAGTACTTTAATAAAATACCTACTGTGAACTAAACCATTTTTAAATAAAATCCCTATTAAAATTTTATGTGTTCTAGAAAATCCATTAAAATGTAAAATCAATCAACTTCTATGAAAATCCAAAGGAATTGAGAAGAACATAAGTTAATTAATTAATTAACCCCTTATATATATAGACCAACCTCAAAAATAGAGGAAATTGAGCTGCCTTTGACAATGGAGATGGGTAGCTATCAAATTGGCCTTTGAAATACAATGATCAAGGGGAAACTAAAATGGATCAATATAAAATACTATTTGATCACATCCTTGTCCACAAACATATGAAAATCAACCACCACAACTAAAGGTATAGAAGAAAAAGTAAGACCACTTACAAGGTAGTAGCGATGCTGACTCTAGGAGGATCAAACATTGAAAGGTGATATTTCGAAGGAGGTAGATCACTAAAAATCACCCTATAGTTTGAGAGTGAGGATTGAAAATAGAATGGATAAGAGGTTAGGCATGCAAGAAAAATAAAAAATACTATAAAAAATAATTTCTGTTGTGAACACCTTTCAGGTCAGGAATTACATGATTTTTAAAATATGCAAAAATAGCATTGAATTGGGTTGATTTAATCCCAATTGACCAATTAAAATCGTGAAAAGATATCAAGAATTGTAATTTCTCATGCCTTGAATGGAACTCATGATATCTTCTTTGAAATGGATTCAGGACGTGTAACTAGTTCATGTGGTCAATTAGACTTGTATCTAGTCCAAAATCCATATTCTTTATAAAATTTACAAATAGTCTTGGATTCTTTCTTAACACAAGGAATATCCCATTAATCCTTTAGTACATTTTTACCTAGACTCAACCAATTTAAACAAACATACATCCATATACATTAGTTCATTTTCCATAATAAAATATCTATATCCCTGTAGGGCCTGAAAAAAACACAAACAAAAAGGGAGTAAATACTAGAGTCAAGAAGTACTTGAGGAAAGGTAATATAGTGTCACATTTTACAACAATAGTTTATAATTTTTTAATTATTTCTAACCCAAATAACAATTTTTTAGGGGGACTAAAATCATTTTTTATATAAAATTATGAATTATTAAATTATGCTTTATGAAGTGCATCCATGAATTGAAAATGACAGAAAAAACACCATTTTATACTTTATGGTGTCCACTTATAATTAATGTCAGTGTTACATATCTTATATGTGAGACAAGTGTGATTATTACTTCTAAACAAACTATCAATTATTGGATAGATACTGATAGTCCACATGGGAGTAGAATAAATTATAAACAGTTTTTAGGATACATTATATACATCCACACTATTGTCCCATTACTATTGAAATTCTAATAAATGAGGAAAAGATATTCAACGATATTATTTATAGGCATATGTTTTCTGGGAATAATCATCAAAATTATAAGATAATTCTTTTTTCATACACATCCATGGAGGTGGTTTTTATGGTGTCATAATAACTATCCATATGCTATAACTGGTACGTATGTACTTAATAGATTAAATCCATCAATACTCAATACCAAATTTATATTCCCTAGATCTGAAGTGAAATTTACGTGTAAAGAATAAAAATATTTCCATGATGTTGAATCTTTTAGATGATGAAGAAACCCATCATCATTTCTTTTTATAGAATGCCACATCATTTCTCTATGGTTTTAAAAGATGTGAATAATATTTTTAATAATGGTTTTTGAGTAAATTAATGTAAACCTATCATAATGATATTATTTATATTCTTTTTGAAGTAGAAAATTAATTCATCATTTCATCATTATTCGTTGATTTTCATTAACAAGTGTGTCATCTTTTACACTCTTTTCTATCTAAATCTTCTCTTAAATATAACACATGGTCATTGGGATGTGTATGTAACTTCATATAATTTAGGCCTAACTTATCACATAAAATGATTTAGGGATCTTATAATTACTAAATTAATTAAAAAACAACTCCAATATAATGGACATTTATTTATTTTCAATTCTATAAAAACACATGATATGGTACAATTTTAGCATAAATAAAAACTTAAATATTCATCACACCCCTTATATAATTCATTATTTCCTCTATATACAGGTTCATAAAAATCATTTGATTTATTTTTTAGTTTTTACATTGTAATAATATCTTTAAAAACAATATGCGAATATATTGACATGTTATGAACTTTATCTTATTCTTCCATTTCTTAAAAAGAAAAAATAATTAAATCTCAAAATTCATTAATTATTACTAGGGTAGTATCTTTATTTTTATGATGTAAAAAATGATCATTTTTTTACTAATTGACTTTCCATTCCAAATCCATCAAACATATCCAATAAGTAATTATTTTAATATCAATTTTTTATAAAATTATTCTATTTTTAACTGTGATATAGAAAATAAGACACGTATATTTAATTATTAGAATGAAAGTTCCTTTTTGAATTGAAAAATCTAAAATGTTATCCAACCCTTTATGACATTGAATTTTATTTCATGGTAATGTAATCTATGCTTCATCCATTCTAATTCTGTTAAAAAGAACAATATATATATAACATATTTTTTAAATGAAATCATGCTTAAAATATAACATAAGATTAATATAAGACCCTTATTAATCTAATAATAAAAATATAATATTATAATAAATTTTAAAGTTATAATAACATTTTTTTATGGTAAATTTTCTCTTTCAAAAAGATAATTTATGCCATCAAATATTAAGAAACAGAAATAACACTATAATTTTAGATTAAATTACACCATTGGAAAAAAACATAAAAATCCATAAATAAAAAAATAGAGAACTTATTGGGTTAAATTTTGATTTAGTATATCTCATAAAAATCAGAAAATTATAAAAATATTCAAATCCAATTCGAAATATAGAAGAATATAAATATTTAAAACTGAAAGAAAATGAATATATATGTAGTGATCACTGTACATGAGCATACAATAATAATATAACACATAACTATAAATAGTACTTTATTGAAAAATGATACTAATGATTTAAAAATTGTGGTATTAAAAAAATAATTGTCAACTACTCAACACATATTTTATATTCAGAAATTAGAGTCAGTCATTAGAATCCAACATGAATAAATCTCTACTATTATCTAATTATTTTGTAGTGTATATAACTATTTCCTCATCTCAATGTGTATATTAACACATACTTTTATGAATATACACATAAAAGTATCTATAGATTTTTATCTAAATATGAAAATTTATTAAAATATTCGATTTTAATATTTATATCTTGAGTTTTCAATGAATAAAGTTCTCAATTTAAAAATATTCTTAAACACAAAATAGTTTGACCTTAAATTTTTTTAGAGATATAATGTAATAAAATTACAACCAAACAGTTTAGGAAATAATTCAAAAAATAAATATTTTTGAACAATTAAAAATTCCTCTTTAGATGTTGTTCGAAAAATTAATCTTTATTTTAATATGTAAGGTAGATGAATGAAAACTTAAACATAATTCTTAAATAGATGAAATAATTAAGGTTTTTTGAAAACAAAGTAGAAATCCAATTTTACAATTATAAATTCAATAAATATTAATTATACTGTCATTTAATACCCAAAAAAAATTAAAAAATAAATCAATGAATGGTTCAAAAATAAAATAATCATGCATGGGAAAACCTACCTAAAATTCAAAGGAAAAAATTATCGCCTTCAACAATAACCATTATAAAGAGATTCAACATAGGCCTTAGGAACCCTAGACACAAAAACATAGGAGTTATAAGTAATCCTAACCATTTATTGTTTTGAAAAAATTCATGCAATAATAGGGGAGGAGAAACCCATAATAAGAGGTAGAGGATGAAGAAATAGAGGATAAAGGAGATCATATATAAAAGATAGGGGTATGAATCCAGAAGAAGTCAATGTGGATCAGAGAGATATAGAGGATATATAGAGGGAAAAGGAGGTGTCTGGTTGAGTTGTATTCAGGTAGAGAAGAAAATGAGACTCTCATGGTTCGTCAATACATTACTGATGGCGTTTTCTATTAATTTATTCTAAATGATGAGTTTGAAGCATTTTTTTTAAAAGCATCCGCTAATAATTCACAAATAATGATTTTAAAAAATAACAAGAAACTACTCAAAACATATTTCATATTCATGAATTAATTTTTTTTAATAGAAACTATCATATATAAACTATCATTGTTATCTAATTTTCTTAGAGTGTAGCCAACCCATTCCTCATATTAAGTCAAAGATATCCATTTCAAATTAGAAAAGTCCCAAACAAACTATACTCCATTGGTTTTTATAAAACAAGATACAAATTTAAACCCCCTGCACTATTTCTTCCCAAGAGGTGTCTAGATACTCATTACATGTTGCATCATCTTGATATTCAACACTATTGTATTAATGACATGGGAAACAATAATAGAGTTAGATACAACACTAACAAAAGAAACATACATTAGAATTGAGTTAAGATTAATGATACCTCATATAGTCTAAGTACTTGATTAATCCTCTATGAACATATTCTTAGAACCATATAATAGCTTACTCGCTCCCCATTTTTCCATGATTTCCAATTGTGGTTGTATCATCTGAGGAGTAATAGTATTCCTAGAATGAATTGGGCTCACTTGGTTTTATTAACAATAACAATCATGACTTGATCATGTACTTGAATCATAATAATTAGGATATTTATGATATTTATTGATAGTAACAGACTTTTTAGTGTTAAGGTAGTAACACTGAAGATTCCCCATTAGATTACAATTCTAACAGACTTTTATTGGTGTCATACTATCTCAATTCATATGATCTAAAAAACCACATTATAATTAGTCAATATTGCTACTAGGGAATCAATGGGAGTAAACTGATCTAGTGGTTTGATTCTGTGATTCTATACCAACTTGTATGCACATGACCAACTTATGATTTCTTCTAATATTATAGTTTCCACCTATTATCATGTATAAAATCATACTTTGTCCAATAATATTACCATTAATATCACTTTCTACCACTTTATATCTATTTACCATGCCCATATAATTAGTAATATAGAGAAAAAAATCTTAAAGTTATTTTCTAGTCATAGTCCAAAATCAAATATATGTGCCTTCAAGGATTCACTAGCAACTACTTATAGAGAAAAACAAACTCAATTCATAAAATTATCTTTATATTATATCACTAATTGATTTTATTACTTAATAATGAAGAAATATATTTTCCTTGTTATCTTTAATGTGTATTGGTAGAATTTTTGGTTGAATAATTCTTCAAATCCCTCCCATGTAATACTTTGTTAAATTTAGCTTGGAAATAAATATATCACCTTTAATGTGAAATATCCTATAGTATGTAAACTACTAACATGGCATTTAGATTAATAGGGGTTCTAATGAAATCAATGATCTTTTTTATTATGTTAATCCATTCTTCTACCTTTTGAGGTTTTGAATCATCCCAAAATATTAGTGGTTTATTTTTCTAAAATTTGATAGAGTGGTCCACTTATTATGGTTCATTTATCAGATTTCCTTTATCAATAGATTGAAAATCATAAAAAATGATCTAAACAAGTTGTTTGTTCATCTATGGTTCATGTGGAACCACAATCTCTTTGTCCATTAATGAGTTTCTAGGTTATCAAACTAGTTTTGTTACCTAAATACAAAGAGAAAACCACTTATTCATAACTTATTAGGAAACTAAATGATAGAAATATTACAAATCTTCAATAGTAATAATAATTTTTACCAATTTCCAAAAAAACATTAAGAATTATATTAAAAATACAGTCTTATTTGGAAGTATCAATACAAATTCATTATATTTTATACTCATTAGCTAAACCTGCGATGATGAAATGATAAAACCCATATAGGTGTTTAAGAAACACATTTTTTAACCAGACCACCTTGGAAAAATGAATTTTAATATAAATAGGTTATTTATGTATATTTATGCTATACATTTCACATTCTGTATTTTACTTTCTCATTTCTACCATTCCAATTGGATGAACTGATGAAAAATGGTACTATTTGTAATATTCAGACCCAAGACATTGTCTTGGAAAGAATCTAGGTTTGACTAACCTTAGGTGATGACCCCAAGGTACCAAATGATGATAATAAATTTCAATGGATTTCTAAAAATTTGGGTGTTTTTTTTCAGCAATTCCATGACAAATGAAATTATTAATACTAACCACAAATGTATGAAATTTTCCCACATTAATTTATTTCACATAAATCATTTCTTCCCTTTAATACAATTAATCGAACAAATTAATTAATTTAAATAAAAAAATAAATTTAAAACAATAAATAAAAAGTGTTTTGTAAACACCATTCAAATTATAAGATTAATAAATTATTAAACAAGGGATTTAAAATAATAAATAATCATGTCTTAATTTTAAATTTAAATAAATATATTTAAATTTATAATCCTTCATGTTATAGAATTTTTATTGAAGATATATAATCCACAAATATCATAATGGGTGATGGAAATGAATAATATCATATTGAAACCTCTATATTTGGGCTTTAAATTCATTTCCTCCAATAGATCCAATCAAGATCTCATAAAAACCATCACAGATCCTAGATATATCGATAAAAAATCATATAGAAAATTTTTTTTGATGAAAATGAGTGGATTAAGAAGAAATAGAGTAATGTGGAGAGAAAATGGCTCTTAACATCAATCTTCTAGATCCAACACACTATAATCTATTCAGAATGAGTTTTGAAGGGAGAGGAGACTCTAAGAACACCAAAAGGAATCCTCTGGTTTGAGAGCCAAGGATAATTTGAGATAAATGATAGATTTTAGGTGAAAGATGAAATTAAAATAAAATTTTTGTATGTATTAATGTGCGTTTTATGGTTATGATTCACGTTTTAGAAAACTTTTCATCAACCATTCAAGTGTTATTGGATAATACCTAGGTGGATACACAATTTCACTGTATGGTTTGAAAAACTATACACCAACCATTATAAATAATTATATCTCAAAATTTTCTATATTTAATGATTAGTTACACATTTTAGCCAAAACATGAACTAATCATGGGGATACCTAGTATTCCCAATAATCTCTTGCATGGTTTCCTAGAGAAGTTTCACTTTTTCCACTAACAATGCTCAAAACATGCACTCTTATAAATTCTTCCAAAACACACTAAAATAAAGTAAAATCTTTTAAAACTCAATATAAAAACTATATAAAATAAAAATAAATAATTAACGAAATAATAACCAAAAACTGGGGGTGTTAAAATAAAAATATAACTCCAAAGTAATTATGAATTACAATAAAAGATTAGAATAAAATTATTAAATTGTTCTACTTTATCAAATTTTTAAGAAATGGGTAACAAAATATTTTAAAGAGATAAGATATTAGAGTTTCCCAAAAACTATAAATGAACCATCATATGTTATATTGAAATATGATTTTTTTTTGAAGATCATAGAAAGAAAATACTCATTATAATAGTAGAACATGAAATGAGAGGATAAATGGAAATATTTTGTTCAATAAGTTTTAATTTATTGAGAAATATCAGAAAGGGAACTAAGAAGACCTGAATATACCTCTAAAAATATAGTAAATATAATCATAACTTCCTTAATGATAATATATGTGAATTATAAAAATTAAGAGAGACAAACTGAGTGATATAGAACTTAAGAGAAAGAATAAAAAAGAGTGGAAAGGAACCCTTACCTCACAAACCAAATTTCTTCTGATTCCTATAAAACCTAAAAAATAGTCAAGTTACATCCATTAATTAATTTATTCTTAATATTATTAATATTTATTCCATATATTATCATCCATTTTTATCATATTTTATTCAGTTATTAACTTATTATCGACCACATCGACCGTTATAAAGTTGTCCGGCTCATAGTTCAAAAATTGCATCAATGAAAAGGAAACAATAGAAATCCATTATCCAATGGTTTAATAAGCTCAAAAAAGTGTCTATTTACATGGTTATTATAAATCTTGGATTTATTTATTTTAATATATCAATATATGGTTTCATATTTTTACAATACCCCTCAATAATCTTGTTTTTATTGTTATATATGACTATGAGTGTTTACATTTAATATCATTATTACCATGTATATTTTCTCATTCTAGAACCATAAAAATTATATTAGTTGATTTTTATGTTAAATTGTATTACAAAATAATTTTTAATGAATATAAATTAGAGGAATGACAAAAAAATAAAACAGTTGTTGTTCACTTATATAACACAAAAATATCATAGGTGAAATAATGTTTTTTGACAGTTTTAAAAATAAGAGGTAAAATATGAGATATTAGAGTTATATAAAAATGCTATATTTAATCTTATTTTTTAAAGATATATTTTTCTCATTACTTATGTTATGTAATGTTTAAAAGGATAATTAAAATGAAAATATTGGTTTTGAAACCCTTACATCGCACATTGAGTTTCCACCTTTGGATTAAGCATAATGTCGTTAGAGTGGGGGATTTGGGTAAAAATAGGGGATTAAGGAAATGGTTAGGAATGTTTTGATATGGATTTTTGTATATATTTTCAATGGAAAGAGTTTGGAAATTGAAGATAAAGGGATGACGGGGTTATTATATAGTCAAGGGGGAGAGGTATTTTTAGAATAATGTAGTGATTATTTTAGTATTTAGGCCAGATACTAGGAATGGTATAGATTCATATGAATTTTATTAGCATATTATTAAATAAATTAGGTTTAATTGAAATTAAAAAATATCCCAAAATGAATAAAATCATGGTAAATCTTTATTAGAGCTGAGAAATACAAAATAAGTTTTTTATAAAAATAGAATATAATTTTGGATTTAATTTTTAAAATATCATTTTATAAAGTAAAATTATTATTTTTAAATTAATTATTTCACCACTTATATACATTTTACTTTATGTAAAATGTTTTATAAATTTCTTAGTCATCTTAATATCATGATTTGTTTCATAAAACTAACCGTATTTATTAAAATAATATTTTTTATTATTCACAAAAAAACTCCTTAAGAAAACTTCCCAGAAATAACTCAAGATAATTCAATGTTGTAGTTTCAAAAATTAATTCCTTTATATATAGTCATTTTTCTAAATATTTTAGTTTTATTTAATTTTTTTAAATCATATAATTCTCAGAAAAAATTATCTCGAATAAGTACTATTTATTTTACCTTGATTGGCCACATTACTACTTGGTATCATTCCTAATTAGTTTGTGATTGATTTTTAATTATTATATATTTTTTAATAAAAACAAGTTTCAATATTATGAAATTAAAATTTATCAAAACAATTAGTATTTTACTAAATATGTTGAAACATACAATATTAAAATAAATAAATATTTTTATTTTTAGTTATATTATTTGAGAAATAATTTTATATATTTATAATATTTATTTTTACTTATTATTATTATAGAAAATACAGATTTATATTACCTTCATTATTCTCATCTTTAGGCTTTTATTTCAATGATTAAATATTATCCCTAATAGTCAGTCATTATTCCCATGGTTATATGATTACTATATTGCCTATAAATATCTCTAATTTCATATATTATTCATCCACTCAATTTTATGCCAGATTTATTTATATTTCATATTAAATAATCCCATATTCATTCTAATAGTATTTTTATTTTTACAGTGTTGTTTGCATCTATGATAATTCTAGGAGACTATGACGTGCTAGAATTTAAAGTTCTTATTATATTTTTTACCTTCAATAATTATCCCATTATTCTATTTTTAATTCTATTGAGTAAATTCATATTTCATATGTAATGTTTTATATGTATATGATAAAAAATTTGTTCATTTTTATTATATTGCGTATGTAATTTGTGTTATACATAATGATTAGATATAAAAATAGTTAAGAATGGAAATATTCATATTTGAAAAGTCTAGGTAACTATAATTACAACCCCCATGTGTCTCACTACATATTTACCCAACACTATACCACAACTTAGGGAAATTTCATTAGAGGGAGTAGCATAGCCACATGGCCTATTTAGCATGACACGTGATAAATTTCATAAACATTAGTAATTACACGACTTGGTGAATTTCCTAGATGTATTAATAATATTTATACTCATTATAGCCACTACAAAATAAATAGAAATAACAGAAAAATCATAAAAAATAATATCCAACAATTTTATCATAAAAATATGAATATTTATTACAGATTTTTTTTAAAAATATTTCTAATTAAATTTCACTTAATATTCCCCTCTTAATTAATTATTTTTGGTTTATTTAATTTTAATTAGGAATAATTTAATATTAATTATAAAAATGTAAATTTATGCATTTTCATCCAATTATTTTTTAATTCATTTCTTTAATTTCTAAGAGTTTGTGTGAATCATTGAAATTTTATTTTGAGAGTGTATAAGAGAATATTGAAGTGATATATCATTAAAAAGTTAGTTGGTTGGGCTACGTGATATTAAATCGACCCCACATATGAATAAGTAAAGAATATTTTAGTTTTTGTAAGAATAAACCAATTCTCAAGTATGATTTGTACGGTTTCTGACCCCAACGAGAAATGAGAAGATCAAGAAAACTATGTAATACTAAATGAATATTTACAAAGGTTGTATAAGAGTAACTTGTAATTATAGGAATAAACCATGCCTATGTATAAATAACTTAGTTCCAAAATGATCTTTGTATGTATTGTATAAACATTTATAAAAGTAACACTATTTTTAAAGGGGACTTATATGAGTAAAAATAACTTTCATACAATAAATTCATGGAAATTAATTCATGATTTTATTGACCTATCATAAAATTATAGTGAAGCTTTGGTGGTCATTGAAGATGAATAATGGAAGGTTCAGAAAAAACGAAATCCCTATATCTCATATAAAGTAAATTTAGGATATATGAATATGGATAGAATATTTGTATAAAAATTATTTCCATAATTGAATCAATTTTTATTTAAAGTACAAGTTAACACTGATACTAAATAAAGAGAATAAAATCGCTATGGGAAAGGCTGGTTAAGCTCGAAGGATAGAGATGGATCTTTTTTGTATGAGAAATAAACTTTTATAGATTATGTTATATGTTCCTACATGAATTGATCATGTTGAATGAATATAAGTAAAAATGAATATATTAATTCAAAGGATAGAGAGTATGATTTCTTTCTGCAAACAAAGATTTGAGAGGTGGATAATTATTTTGGGAAGATAGGGAGTGAGAGTTATAACTCAATAATATATTTTTACTGTTTAAATGTTATTATTTACAACTAGTGGATAACATTTTATAGTGTGGATAAAAGGGATTAAATTTCATTGTATTGTGCTTAGTAGATTCTTAGATTTATGTTATTCATCCACTTGATCTAAATTATTTTACATTCTAATAAATAATTAACAATTTTTTTGGTGAAGGTGAATTATAAAAAAATAGAAACTCAACCAAATAACTTGAGTTTGGTAGTTTTTTTCTAAATGAGAAAATATATAAATATTTTATTGAAAAAATAATCCCAAAACACTATTTTAATCATTTATTTATGATAAAAGAGTAAACATATATGGAATCTTGATTCTATGAGTAAATTTTGTGTGACTCTAAGAGGATGTTATAAACATTTTTTTATTTTTTATTTAACTAATGTGTAGTGTAATGTATTGTTCCGACCTAGATCTCTCCATTTTATCCTTTTATTAGTTAAAATATAATTTCTCTTGAAATTTTCATTGATAATCACAAACTATTACATTTAAAATAGGATTTAAATACTTGTATATAACTATTATATTACATAAAACCCATCATATTCACCTTATTGTCATTCTCATTAAATATGTTAGCAGTAGATTAATCCTTTTTCTATCAATGTGAATATAAACTATTTTCTCATCTGTATTTATGTGACCATTGGAATGTTGAATGGAATGGGTATTGTTTATCATACTCTAAGAAATTATCATTAACATACCATAACATAGATTACAGCATAGTCTAAACCACCAAGACATGGTCTGTCTTTTAGTATATATTTTCATTAATCTTCCAATTTCACTAACATCCCCATAAAAATAGGAAATATTTACCTTATATCACATTATAAGTAATAACATGTGAAACCAAATTCAAAACTCATTTTATACATATTCAATAACACTTTTTAGAAGAAAAAAATCATTCATTTCCACCACATATTATATCAAATGCTACAATTTTTTAAAATCTATCCAAAAAACATTTTAATTCCCTCTAAAAATCATTTTAGATAACTTTCCATGTTTTGTAAAAATAATTTAAAGCCAAAATTAATCCAAATTTACACAACCAATAAGTTTAATCCCCATGCCTTTGTAAAATTATCAAAAATTATGAATTCCTCAACCTAAAAAGGGATTTCGAAGGATCACTATCAATCAATAAATAAATCCATACCGATTTCAATCAACTATGTCATATATAATTTTTAATGATCATATAATACGTTTTTCTAATACATCTAGTGACAATGAGACATATAGTATGTCTATATTATATATCCTGCCCATATGTTCTTGATTATCCAAGTAGACTAGAAAAATATATAAATGCATCACATTTAATTCACCAATGTAGTTGAGAACATCACATTTCCTTCATACAAATAGATAAATATATCATATATTCTTTATCTAGATATTGTTATACACTTCCTTATTCTATCTAAATGGAGGTATCAAATTTCATACTCGTTATATGAGAGGAAAAGAAACTATAATAGTTAAGCCTTTACAAATGATTTAATCAACAACATACCTAAACACCCCATGGATAACTCATTCTAAATTTTATCCAAATAAATTTATTGAATTATGATGGTTATCATGACAGGAATCTTTCAATCCTTAGTTATAGGGATTAAATATGATACATATACACCTAGTATAGAAAAAAAATATTTTATGACACGCCACATGGTATAAATTGTAGGTTTTCTAGCCCACAAGACTCATTTTGTATCCCATGAAAATCATTTATATATACATATAGAATATTACCCATGATAATCTTAATATTTCATAAAAATAAATAGTAATCCATGAAGAACACTGGTTAAAAATTTAAGATCCCATGTCTATATGGGTTCGGATTTTTAGTTGGAGTTTCATTTTTTTGTTAGTAGAAATGTTGAATTTAAAACTGAGATTCTAAAATGAATTATAACAGTTGAAACTTTTTAATAAGGGTATTTTGGTCATGGTTAGGGGATTAGAGAGTATTTAGAATAAAGGAAGAAATACCGAAAAATGACAGGTGTGGTCAAGCTACCTAATTATAGCCTACAAACACTAGCTAGTCAATTTCCAATATTGGTTGGCCTATAAGACTTTTGTTGGGGGAGAATTACAATCATTCCCTTTTTTAGGGGTGATCCCCCCTCATGCTTCCTTTGGTGTGCACAATAAGTGTCAGACCCCCCCCCCCTCTCAAATCCCCCTTCAACAAACTTCAATTCTGAGTGGTTCGCGTGCCATTTTTCAGTGATTTGAGGTAATTTTTTTTCTCAATTAACCTTTGTAGATCTCCTGTATATTTCATTATATTATTATCCTTAAGATAGGTTTTTTATTCTAATTCAACTAGATAATTTTGGAGTCATTCGAGCATGGTGGGCCTTTCTCTCTGCCTATTAAGAGGTTTTCTTGAAAAATTGTCTTCACATAGTAACTAAAAGATTTATTAATGTATGAAACCATGGTTAAGTTTTCGATCCTTTTCCAGAAATATAAAAACATTTTGGAATTATATTGATGTTTTATGTTATATATTTCATATAGGATGATATTTAGAGTTCACTACGGACCTCCCATAGGTTTTTCTTCATGGTTATAGTGCGTTGAGGATGACCAGTTCATATTTCAGAGATTATGAAAATCTAAATTGAACTGGATATAAATTATTAATAATTTAAATACATAATATTTTTTTTAAAATTAATTGTTTGTGATTATTGATTTGGGTCAGGGCCTTGATAGGTCAAGAAATGGTCGGTTGTATGACAACCCATATCATTAATATTCCTCAATTCATGATTTATTACAAAATGTTACACTTAATAAAATACAAAAATTTCGAAAGGATTATTTTTTTGGGTAATTATATTCATAACATCATAACATGAAACATGGGTACAAAAACGTTATTTTGAAACTCCAAAACATGCCCTTATATTCCCTCGATCTTTTAATACTACACTGGATAACCTCTCGATGTATATAAGAATGGGGTGAGATATAAATCATAGTAATGGAATATTTAAAGAATAACATTATGATAGTACTACATGTTATTAAATAGGCATATCAAGGTGACATAAAAGTGGGTTAGAATAATAAACATGACCATTGAATCATTATATAAGATGATAACATCAAGGAAACATAGAAATGTGGAAAAAATATAAAACCTGACATCATACGAATAAGTCATGGATAACCACTAAGAAATCATAATAGAGTGTGTCTAGGATAACCTACCATGAACCTTACATGGTGTATCATGAGATAAAAACATTACCCAATTCATTAGTGGGCTATATAATTTTGGGTCCACCTTCCACATGTATATCACATACGTGAATTTTTATGCTATATAGACAATAAAACATAAGAACATATTTCATCACATTTAATACTAATATTAAGGAGTTTTGATTACATACAATGAATTTCCCAATTAATTAATCATAGCTAAATCTATTTAAAACCCCGTGAGTGGAAGTGGGGATGGGTATTCACAATACAAAAGTCTTTCATGGATAATCATAGGGTAATTTTAGTAGCATTAAAAGTGACCATAAAAGTTCATGGAAGGGATTAATAAGAGTGAAAGGTGTTGTAAAATTAAATTTTAATCATGAAGAAAGTAAATTTGTTGTGTAAAAATTCATTACAACATAAAAAATTGGAAATCAGAAGGACTTAGTATAATGAAAGTACTTGAAATAAAGGGAGAGGAGAGAGTCCCTTACCATGAGAGGGAACTTATAAATGTTTAGGAGGAAATTCATAATAACATTGTATCACCTTGGGAGGAATATAGATAGGTATAGTTTGAGAATATTTTTTCTCAATGGGTTTTGAGTGAAGATGGGTGGGAGGTTTAGTGGGTATTTATTGTAAAAGAGAGGGGGATTCTTTATTAATTTCTAAACAGAGGTTTCAGAATCTATATAATAAAATAATCAAAACTAAAAACCTCCCCATGGGTTTCCCCATTGGTTTTTTCAATTAGAGGTGATTCTAAATATTTTATAGCTCCATGAAAAAAAATATAATATAATAACATTGTTGATGTGGAAGTGAGGCATGTCCATAAAGAATTTATTTTAAAACATTAAGTTGTAATATAGGTTCTGGAGGATCCATTTTCAGTTTATAAAATTAATAAAACAAATTTTATATTTTTAAGTATAAGTATATATATATGTATATGGTGTTGGATACCTTTTATGGAATTTATTACATCAGTTTTGAGCTATTATGATGTCATAATACAAACCATATAATTTTACAATATATAATATTTACAAAAAAAAGGTTGTCTGGGAACGTTATAAAAAAAATACACCATTGGATAATTTTAACAAACTAATTTCAAGAATAATATTTATTTTATAAAAAATTTTTTCAATAAATATGATAATTTTCATTTTCAAATAAAAAGACCACTATTTACTAGAAAATACTAGATTTAATGATATTAACCACTTTCTTACCCTTATATGAATTACATTGGACTTAATTAAAATATATTATCCCATGTATTTAGATAATTATTATATAATAGAAATAGTTTATTAAAATATTATTTATTCAAAAAATTTATTAATTTATTAAAAGAGTATCTTAATTGAAACCATACATTTCCCAAAAATAATATTTTGATTTCATCTTGTCAAATTATAATTTTTATCATTCACATTATATAATCACTGATAAAGTATAATGAAAAGGGATTAATATAATCATTTTTCTTAGAAGTAAAATATAAAAATTCATATTATATAAATCTAGATATATAACCCCTTATTACACCTTTGTATGCCTTATGGGTAAGGTGTTCAATGGCGGAACATTCTTTGGGTGGTTCAAATAACATGGTTTGGGCCATGATATCAATAAGATTGAACTTCTACCATAAATGGTTTTTATTGGTATTTAGTGGTCTAATATCATCTTGGTCTTGTTCAATGGGAAAATCAAGTGATTCCATATCCCTTGAACACTCTAATAAATGGGATTCATAGGGTATGATCATATATGTCAAGGTTGTCACTTATTTCATCTGTGTCAATTGGTCTTTATTATAACCCTTAATATATAGTATTATTAACACTCATTTTTAAATAAATATATTATAAATGGCTTATATGATTACTAATCTTTTAAATAAAATATGATATACCAGTCTAAAATAACCAAATTAATGTATGTTTTTTCTATAACAACATTACTTGATATGGAATTTATCTACTCAAAAAGAAAATTTCATTTATAAATATTTATTTCATTAAAAGTTGTTTTGAGATAAGGAATGTATAGGATTATAAATCCAAGGAAGATATATTAGATGCTGAATTAAAAAATATAGGATATTTGTATGAGGTGG
This sequence comes from Viscum album, assembly GCA_963277665.1. Lineage (NCBI taxonomy): Eukaryota > Viridiplantae > Streptophyta > Magnoliopsida > Santalales > Viscaceae > Viscum > Viscum album. The sequence continues at coordinate 193,419,162 of OY728162.1, read as the reverse complement.
GTGGTATTGGTACTTTACCTATGGTGTTATGCTTCTATTATGGTGCATGTAGATGCTCAGTCATGTTACAAATGGAGATTGAAACCTAATAAATAATTTAATTAATATATTTAAAAATAAAATATTTTAAATTTAAACATAAATTTCAAAAAAGATTTCAAACCTTGGATCATGTAAATTTCCAACACTACTAAAAAATGGATTTATCTAGGGTCAGGGCTTTAACAATGCTATCTAAAAACACTATTAAAGACCCCATTTACCGGTGCAAAAAATAATGTTGTTAAAGGGGGTCTTTAACAATGCTAAAAAGCACTACTGAAGACCCACATTTATCAATTCCTTTTTACAAATGCTAATAAATTCCCACCCTATATAATAAATTTTAAAAAAGAATTTATAAATGGGGTCTTTAATCAGTACTTATAAAAAATGCTGGTAAATGGGGGGATGTTAATCGATGTCTTTTTAGAAGAGCTAATAAAGACCCCCTATCAGCACTTTTAACAATTGATGATAACTATATATTTTAAAAAAATTCACAAAAAAATATATTAATATATAAATATATTTATATTGATATAAATATAATATAAGTTTTTTGAAATATGTTTTAAATAAGGTAAATAGGCATTTACACTAAACATATAAGATATTTAGTGAAAATGGATTATGAAATAACTAAAAAATATTTTTAGTTAATAATTTTGTTAATATTACTGAGTAATAGTCATTTAATATCAACATGAAGATCACAAAAATAAAAATAATAAAAATATCTCAAATTAGGTGAAAATGTTACCCGAAATTCAAACAAACATAACTTTTGATCTAGGTGTCTATTTGGGAACTACGAGATATCAAATCAAAGCCTACAATGATATCTATTCCCTTTTGAAATAAGTAAACCTATGTCACATTTTTAGGCCAAAAATTGTTCTTAAGGCCCCCATCATTGAGTTTTTAGTTGGGGTACCCCTATTTTCTAACATTCGATGTAATTTCAGCCTCATTTAATGGGGTATTGTTTCAATTTTTCAATGGGAACTGAATTTATTCCCTGATATTACATTCACATTTGTATTCTGATTTTTAAATTTTATCTTTTTTCACAATGTAATTTTATTTCTAATTAAATATATTCATATTTTTTGGTATTTTCGTATAATAAATCACTTATATAAATACATATATAAACATATTTATGTAAAAATGTATATTCTAGTATATCTAAATAAATAAATATTTTAAAAATGTATTTAAAACAATATCTAACCATTTTTTTAATTATATAAAAATATTTATAATTTTTACATATATATATATATGTGTGAGTGTATTAGTATATATATATATATATATTATAGACTAATATATATAAATGAATATAATATATAATATATTTAAATAGATATAGTATATATCTCATACACACACATATATTGTATAAATTTATTTAAAAATAATTATATTGATATATGTATATATATATATAAATAGAAATATCATTAAACGGACAGCAAAACAACATGGTTTTGTGGAAAAGGTGTTCCATCTTTGAACGAGAGTTGTGGTGTTTGAATATAGGGAAGCATGATTGAGGATAAAAATTCACAAAGTGCTGATAAAAGGGGTTTGGGGTGAAAAGTGCTAATAAAGGGGGTGTATAGCGTTGTTAAGGAGGTCGTGGAAGCACTAACATAGGGGCCGGGAACCAAAGTTTCTTATAAAAATTACCCCCTTTAATAGCTATTTTTTAGCACTAATAAAAGTTTTTGTATTTTAACCATTATTCGATTATCACTGCTTTTTTAGCACTAATAAAGGCCTTTTCTAGCATTGTTAAATGCCTTTTTTGTAGTAGTGCAAGGGCTATCGAGGAACCATGAGCACTATATTTATTTCATTGGACACTGATGAACAATTCCATGACCATTTTTTTGATTCCTTATGGAATCCACACCCCTTAAAGGATGTGACTGTCCTTTGTTCGATATAGTGACCCCTATGTAGGAACCTCTGGCCACCTCCATGTGGACGAATTTACGAACACTAGTGGAGAATTATAGTTTGACCATTTGAGGAACCTTGAGATTCCTTTGAGTCATTATCATGTTGAGACTAGTTTGGGGAGTGAGAAACCCTTTAGTGATAGTTTTTGCACCTAGGTGTGAGTTTCATTAAGAAAGTATCCAAGAAAGGTACCTTTTCTATGAAATGATTGAAGGGATCGAAGTAGGTTTTTTGTGTTTTGTGGTGACATAGAGAACCATGAGGGGTGAATTTTATATTTTATTGACTTAGGGGACCTGATTAGGTTCCCAAGATATTATTTGATACTAGTAATGTTTGTGATACATGGGTAGATATGGTTATAGGTTTCACTTTAGAACCTATACCTTTTACGTGAGCTCGTCAGTTGTGGATAGTGGTGACAGGTTTAAAAATTCATCCAACCCTTTGTTTATATATATATATATATTATAGGATATGGTAAAAACCCCCATGGTAGTTTGATATTGAATGGAAAATACCAATGGCTAGTCTTTGATTATAAATTGAAAGCACCCTTATGGATGGTTGTGAAAACTCCCTTTGTGGAGTTTTTGAATAATCTGTATGGGGAGGCAATGAAAACTACCAATTATGATTTCATTGATACTATGGTGGGGATTTCATATATCCGAAGCTATTTCTAATGATTCTTTTTATAGTATGGAATTTCATAAATGTATTAGCTATCGAGGGCATGTGTTATATTTTGTGGGTATGGTTGAGCCTTTCAGACTATTGAGGCTCATATACTAGGAACCATTGTGTAATGGGATAGATCATTCCTCATGGTTTGATACCAAGATAAAGAATTCATCAAGTACTTATACTATATATAAGTGAAGATGATCCACTCAAGTAATTATCTATATAGTGGGGTGAAAGACCCCTAGGTAGTTATATAGTTCATATAATCTTCACAATGTTCTAAAAGATACCATGGAACCGGATAAAGAAGGTACAATCGATTAGGTTCATGAACCTAAGGATCAACGATGGTTTCTTTTTCATTTTTGAATAGTTTATATTATTTATATACTATTACATACACACATCACTAAATTTTTGGAATATATGGGATCATGTTATTGGTTGAATAATAATATTTTTAATCACACCCTGATTTGGCCTCCATTTCACAAGTTGTAGGTTCAGGTTGGGTAGGGGCGTAGGATTTCATAACCAAGATATAACAGCTTGATTAGAATAGGATAATGGTATGTGGTATGGCTCAATGATGTAATAGGACTTCGTTTCTTTATTTCTTTTGTTTATTTGTTATATTTGATCAGTTTAGTGGTTGATCATACTTTTATGAATATATAGCTTAATTTCATATTATTATTGTTGGGTATTTTATTTATTCTATGTAATATAGTCTTTTATGTTGTGTGTGATACTTGTTCATTTATTTTATTATTTTAAATCTGGTATATGGGGTATAGTCTCCCTATAGTACCTTCATATACCCTCTACTACCAGTCGGTAACCTATAGAATATAGGGTTTCATACGTGGGGTCAAGTGGGGCCATAAATCCAGTTATTATTTAAAGGGATCCATGTTATAATGTTATCAAATAGTATTAGATCTATTTTAATTTATCTTACTATTTGGGACATGGTAGCCATGAGATATAAGAATGTCTTCGGTGTTGTGATGTACCTCGGGTTGGACCATCATGAAAACTATTTCTTATGGGAAATCCTACTTACTATGTATGGGATTGATGTTCTTCGTATGTGATGTTATGATTGATATAATTTTCACCTCATGTAATGTACATGGTGTCTTATATTGATGATTACTTGATGAATTTTCACTCTTGTCCCAGGGTAAGGAATCTAGCAATTGTATTTTGGATCTTGGATATAAAATCTAAAGGCATATTATATATCATGATTTGGAATGTAGGATTCACATGAATTATACGCCTGATTTTTTTTGTTTATCACTAGTGAGAGGATCAATTATTTAATGTGTTAGTAGAATCCCATATATCTTTATCCCATATAAGTTATTTTGTGGAATTCTACTATGCTATAATGACATGTATGTTCATTTCATTCTGTTGAATGTTCATGTATATATATAGTGATATGCTTCTTAATGATGAATAATTGGTGGTTGAATATGCATCAATGTTTGTTGACACTAGTAATTTAACCTATGGATCTGAAACCTTAGTGATATTACCCTTGGTGGGATATTCTTTTATAGGTTTGATTATTTAAAGTGTTAATAACAACCTATATGGTGTTTTCCCATATATCATTGAATGTAATTATACATAACTAAACCATGTATATTTGATTCAATAAATATGATTCATGTTAAGTTGATTACAATTTTTAATGTATGTCTATGTATGTGGTTAAATTCTCCAAGGAGTAGTTTGATGTGAAGATGCACAAAGAGGGTGGGTGTCCTAGTAGTACAGGGCGATCTTTGAAAGAGATGTTGTTGTTTTTACATGTAAGAACCTAGAGTTGGTGTTTTGTAATGTGTGAGGCCTTGGGGTTTTGAGATGTTAGAATATAAGATGTACAATGAGTTGTGACCCTTGGTGGGTTTTGGTTTGTGAGAAAGGTTGGAGGACCTAGTGACCTTGGGATGCAACTCAATGTTTTGGAGAGTAAGTGATTAGTTTTATTATGAGGGAAACTTGAGTGAGGGGTTAGCCCCACCTTTTAAGATCTTTACAGGGGTAATCATGGATAGATTCATCAAGTTGATATTGGTTCACAAGATTTGCTACTAGGTATGTGTTTCAAGCATAGGGATTCCTTGATAATCTTGGTATAGGAGGGGTGTGTTAGAGAGATGTTCTTAGATCTGGAATGATATTCCTAGAGGATGGGAATACCCTTAGATGGATTTTGAATATAGGAATGTAGGATTCATTGGGATTAAATATGGAAGTCAATTTGAGTACTTGTTACTTGGATGAGGTTGGTATCCAAGGGCAGGATCGTTCAGATACCTAGACTCATGGTTTTGATATTAATTTTTTAGTGTATATAGATGCTCGTGTTTTAGGATGGAATTGGATGGAAGATAAGTATGTCGATAATAACGATACACCATAGAGAATGGTAAGACTGGTTGTTATGATATGAGACTCAATATTTCATGATTCAAGATGAGTTGTTCATAAGAGAGCAAGTGACCCCTTCTATTGATGTGGTAGGTTAATGTATTGATTATTGGTGAAACTAGAGGAACAATGAATTGATGTTGATCTTGAGAGGTCCAACGATCAGTGAGTCTAAAGAGTTTCTTGTGGTTCTAGTAATTTTTATTTTTATGAGGAATATTATGGGACTTTGTAATTATGATTATGTTAAGGAGGGGTGTGGCTTAGGGAGAGTGGGAAAAGTATAGTAGAGTTGTTTAAATTACACTCGAGGAGCATTAAGTGGAAAGTTAGATTTTGAGGGGGACACAATAGACCATTTGAGTATATGATCCTAATTAGTATAAAATTTATATACATTTTGTAGATGGAATTTCAATTAGTATGTTGTGGTCATTGAGTGGTGTTTCATGTTAGCACTCGTGTATGAGTGGTTTTTTCAACATTTGGAAACTGTGTTTAACAACAAATAGGATATGGGACATCTATATATGAGATTTTACCCAATGGTGTGACCTCAAGGACACTCCAATGGTTGAGATTGGGATATCAGTTGTGATCATGTGACCCTCATAAGGGATAGTTCATGGATATGTGATACTGGTAGTTAGATGGTTGTAATTGCATCATGGCAGCAGTGAGAAAATGGATCTAGATTTACCTGGATTCCTTAGTGAGTTTCATGTATAAATTCAAATATGATAATATATGTATACTAATAATTGGTTTCAAACTCAGGGTGTGTTGAGAGGGTCTGAGCATGACTGGGTATTAGGTACATTAGTGCTCGTGATGTGGCAGAGCATGATGGCTAGTTTAGGTCGGTTGAAGACCCAACTATAGAATTATATCGAGATCTGGGTTAAGACTTTTCTGGATGTTTTTGAAGGATCACATTCCACCTCTAGGGGTTTAATGAACAATGATCATGTGATTTTAGTGGTGTTTCAATGGGGTCATCTATGAATTTTGATACAGGTCATTTTGGGGTGGTCCAACTGTCATTTTCAAATGAAATTGGATGTGGTGGGTTATAAAAAATATCAGACACATTTTGTTGTATATTAAGGTTGTTTTTTAGGTTTTATTTAATGTTTTCTAGAAATTAAATGTGTTTTATCTTGTAAATGTAAAATGGAGGTTGTTGATATTTTTTATAAATAAGGGATGATGTATAATACCAATACATGGCTGATGTCTTTGGTGATCTAGCATGGTGAGTTGGAAACCACACCAGTTGCATCATTAGAACACTAGGATCTCATTTTGATATGTAATTTGGATGGAATGAAGAATCATGGTTTGGGATTAGCCCTCATAGGAAACGTCTTATGGTGCGACACACCATACACTTGGTAATCAAGTGGAAGAGTAAACCATGTTCATATCAATTTAAATAGACATGGGAGAGAATTGTCTCAATTTTTCAATGGTAAACATGAGTGATGGATCGTGTTATGGAAATTTCAACACCTTATGGTCAAAGTTTCATTATGAGAGCACGTTTGGAATTTTGTGATAGAGTGTGTATGTTTGAATTATAATTTATGACCAAGGAAGGACTGTTTTCATGGTTGGATGATTATCGAAACATCTTGGTGATCAGAATAATTTATATGGGGTTGTTTTAAGATCTCATGTCCATACAGTTTTGGATAGAAGGAGTTTGAATTTTTTTTCCTTTTACTATATGGATTAAATTTTGAACCATGTTTAGGAAATTAATTTTGAGAGTTGTATCCTCTTAAGAGGTGTATTTTGGTCTTAGTTAGGGGATCAAGGAGTAGTCAGATCAGTGGGAGAAACACTGCAGGAGGGTAGGGGTAGCCAAGCTACCCAATTGTAGCTTGCAACCACTAGTATGATGGTGGATTTATAATTGGAACTACAAACTAAAGTGTCCACCAACTAGATCATGGGACTTTTGGGGGGAAGAATTACAATCCCCCTCCTTGAGTTTTAGGTGGAACCCCTTATCTCCACCTTCCTTTGGTATACACTAGAAAGGGCCAAACCCTTATTATTCCTACTCTAACATCCTTCGTTTTTTGAAGGTTTTGGTTCCATTTTTTAGTGATCTAAGGTAATTATTTACCTTTTTTGAGCTATATAGATCTCCCCCACCCTTAATTATAATTTTTCTATTTTTCCAACTGGGGTTTTGATTTCCATTCCACTCATGTAAGGCGGAATCTTCCAATAATGTAGGGCTTATACTCTTCCTTGGAAGAGGACATCCCAAGATTCCATAAACATTTAGTCATATGACAATTTAATGAGGTATGTCAATTTGCTAAATTTTATGATACTTGTTTTTAAATTAAATTAAATTGAAAATTGTATTGATGTCATGAGTTTGGTATTTGGTCGTGGTGATACCATGAGTGCGTAATAGACCTCCCATGGGTTTTTGAACATTCTTCTAGTGTATGAAGTGTAGTAGATTATTATTTTTTTTATTATTCAAATCTGAATAAAAATTGGATTTAAATTGTAATTTTTTTTAATTAAATATAATTTTATTATAATTAATATCTTAGTGACGCTTGATGTGTGTTAGGGCTTTGGATATTCTGGAAGTGTATGGTTGGACCACGGTAATTCATGGACAGGCTAGGAAATCCTAGGCGGAGTTTTCTAATGAATAATTGAATACAGGAAGATATTTGTATTATATATATGGTCTTGTTAATTCCCTATAGTCATATTATTCTGTTATTTTGTATGTCGATGCTCGGTTATTCCACTATGGGTGATTGACCCCAGCAAAATAATTTAATTGTTATATTTAAAAATTAAATGGTTTAAATATCAATGTAAATTGTAAAAATATATAAATCCTTATATCGAGTAAACTTCTAAGGGCTGCAACAGATCCTTGAGCACTATATTTATTTCCTTGGCCACTAGTGGTCAAGGTTGTGATGATTTTAGTGATTCATTTTTTCATATGAACCCCTTTAGGGTAATGACTGGGCTATGTGTAACCTACCAACCCTTATGAAGGAACCTCTTTCCACCTTTATGTAGAGGTGTGGAATGAATTGAGTGGAGTTATTCGGTTAGACCTTGTGAGGAATCTTGAGATTCCATAGATTTTTTAGATAATTGATACTAGTTTGGGGAGTGTTCTACCCTCTGAGTGAAGGTTTTGTAACCTAAACGTGAGTTCTATTAAGAAAGAACCCAAGCAGGGTAACATTTCTATGAAATAACTGAAGGGACCCAAGTAAGGTGTATGTGATGTGTGGTGACCTGGAGAACAAAATGGGGTTTCTTTCTTATGTTATTGACTTATGATACACAGTTAAGTTCCATGGATCTTATTTAACTAAGGGATGGTGTGTTAGGAATGGGTAGATATAGTTACTTTTTTCACCTGAGAACTTGTAAATTTCATGTTAGCCGATGGACAATGGATAACGATGATGGGGTTAAACATTCATATAACCCTTTTATTTATATATATATATATATATAATGGGATATGGTATACACACTTAGAAGAGGTTTGAAATGAAATAGAGAATTCCAATGGGTTTTCTTTGATTGTAAATGGAAAATGACCTTATGGGTGGTTGAGAAAACTCACGTTGGGGAGTTCATGAATACTATTGATGGGGAGGTAGTTGATAATACCAGTGGGGATTAAATTTATTTGGTGTTGGTTTTATTTTTTCTAAGTATAGATCAGTGTTCCTAATTTTTTATAGCTATTAGGGGCTTCTCGGGACTTTTGTGGGCATGGTCAAGCCTTCCAGACTATCAGGGCTTAGTGGCTAGGAACCATTGTATACTAGGATGGATCATTCCACTGGTTTCAATACCAGATATGAATCGTTTACTATTTCAATCCATATTCCAAGGTGGATAATACCCTTGGTTCATTATCAATATACTAGGGTAAAAGATCCCCCCTCATATCCGTTGTAGTTGTAATGGTCATCACCCATGCTCAGAGACATACCAAAACTATCTAAAGGAGGGATGTTTAATCGGGGTAACTAACATGAGGATCAAAAATGGTTACTTTTGTTTTATTTATTTTAATAATATTTTTTATTTACTCAAAGTGTATCACATTACCGTATCACTACATTTATGATATGTATTAGACCATGTTGGTGGTTCCATACAGAGTTTTGTACTCACACCTTATTGGGACATCCATTCAACATGGGTACCCAATCAACCCTCATCTGTTGTAGGTCCAGGTGAGGCTAATCCATTTGATTGCATGACCGAGTGGGAGTAAATTAAGTGAGATATGAGACTAAGATATTACACTTATCAAATATGTTCTAGGTACTCATTTTTTTATTCTATATATGAGATCAGCCTAGTAGATGATCAAACATATATACTTAATTTCCTGAATTTTATAATATTATTGTTTGGTGTTTTATTTATTTAGTGTATGGTATTATTTTCTATTTTTTATGATACTTAGTTATTTATTTTATTATTTTTCACTTTGATATGATGGATATTCTCTCCCCATGGTACCTTATTAGCCCCTCACACGTAATTGGTAGCCTCTAGTGTACGGAAAGGTACTTATGAGGTCATGTGGCTCCAATGGACTAGTTACTATTTATAGTGAGCAAGGGTGGCATTTCAAAACGAATAAATAAACGTCATACTTTTAGGGGTAAATTAACTTTTCATTTCATGATTATATGTAGATTGCATGAAATAATGACAAAGAGGAAATTGTATTTTGTACAAAATGATACATTTTAAATTTATAATATCCTTAAATAATAATAATAATAACCCCATACAAAAGATATTGTATAATAATACTGAATTTGATAGAATACTAGATAGGCCATATATTTATTTCACTTTTAGGGTTTTTTAGACACCTTGCATCTCTATTTAATTATTATAACATATCTATGTGACCATCTGATAAACTCTACCACTAATCACTTTTATTGAGTAATATCTTTCATTAAATCTGTTTTGAATAGGTTTGAGTCTCTGGAATCATATTACTAATGTTAAAATCATTAAAATAGTTTTAAAACTTTTTTAATTAATAAATATTGTGTTATGATGTTAGCAACTTCTATTTTCTATATATAAATCTTTCTGAGTGCATCATCATCATCTTTTAAAATTCTCTATCAAGAATTTTCTTTACGATCATTTGGTAACAAAATGTAACACTTTACATTAACTTTATTTACCAGAAAATCCTAAAATATTTTAGAATACAAAGTGAATTTCAATTTGAGTATGGTTGTTTTAATGTTTTATTTTTTATAATTAAAAGTTATCTAAGTCTAAATATTACCCCACCAAACTCTTACAAACTATTTTATCTTTAGAATATCATGCTAATAAGAAAACTCCTTTGTATTATCTAAATAATATTTATTTCCATTAGTGAGATTATTCGATGAAAGAACCATTAAAACCCATATATTATATGGTATTCAATGTGTTTGGATAAATATTTTAAAAAATATATTTTAATATTTAAAATATTCCACTATTGGGTAGTGGGAACTCTCTCCCTCATATTTTAACAAATATTTTTCATAAACTCGTTTATCAAGGATAAAACACTTTTATCCTTATCTTATTTTCAAGAATGTTACATAATATAAAAAATAATAAATAATGTAAATTAAAATCATCATCACAAGTTGTTCAGGGGAACTCATTATTTAAAAAACAATTATCTTATCATATAATAGATATAAAATGAAAATACATATCCTTTATTTAAATCCATATGATTTTGAAATATTTATTTGTATCCAAATTTTTTTTAAAAACACATTCCTTCATCAATTGAATGTAAACTACAATCATAATAAATTATTACGATGATTTTGAAACCCTATAGTCCTAATATATTTTTAAAATATACATTCAATATCTTATACCCTTGAAAATAAAATAATTTATTTATATAATATTAATACAAAACATGTAATTTTGAAAAGATTATTAAACTCGTCTTGGTATTCTAGAAAAAAATCATCAAATTGAAAAATTTCCCCCCTTCCTAACTTATTATTTAAGTTTCTATAACTATGGTTAACAATTGAATCTTCTAATCTTCCTCTTTTATCTTAAAGGTTTATGTAGTAGTGCTTTAAAAACATCACAATAGTCTAGAAATACCAATTATTACATAGATATCCTCAACTCTTTGAGGAGATGGGATATTTTTTTGAACTTAATAAGATTTCGAAACCATTCAAATAATAATTCTAAAATGAATTCCATAACTAGATCCTTAATATAAACCTTAAGACTCTCTAATTCATTAACATACCTAATCATATTGAGTTCATGAGTGGAGATTAATGCTCTATAGTCCATTTTACGTATAATGACTGTTAAACCTTAGGTTATTGCTTTTATTCTTCTCATAATTATCATGATCTTCTTGTTGAACAACTTCAACAATTATTTTCTCCAAAAGGAATTTCTCTAATAAAAAAAATTCCTCCTTATTATGAATGGTTTTTAAGCTTTAATGTTTTTCTAAGAAGTTTCTTACAATAAGATTTTTATTCTCAAAAATTGATTTCAATGTTCATTTGAATGATAATGATTCCATCATATATAAAACATTAAATTTTATCAAATGAATTTTATGTTTTACATTAATTTAATATGGAATTTAATTAAATTTTATCCCACTAAAATTATATCACCTTTTAATTTTATCATATTCATTAGTGGGACAAGATTCATATTTCACTATTATTTGGTTTATCTTTAGAATATTTCCCGTCACATAACTATTTATGTGTACAATCATGTTAGTCATATCACATATGAAGCTTGAATATTTGATTGGATAACTGTATTATAAAATCAATCATATGGATTATCCCAAATCTATTCCTATGGTATTATAAACATTAGTGTTTCCCAGATAAGTGTGACCTAATTCTTACAGTAGGGTTTTGTTACCAAACTTTTAGGATTAGATATTTCCAAAAATCCGGACATAATATAATATATGAGAACCAAACCTTTTTGGTCACCTATACTAAATGATCAAGGTATTGACATATGTTTACTTTGGAAGCAATATAACACTTACTATTTTAAGCGGTTTTATTATCTCACCATATTATCTCATGTATCCCCTTTAAATTTCTTCATTATTAAATTTAATTAGTTTTAAATCCTTATTCCTTCCACTAAATCAATATTTTCAAACCATATTGATGTGTAACTATTTAAACAACTCATAACTTACATTACTAACCTAAAATAAAATCAAATTATATTTAGGAATATCCAAATTCATCACAGGTATAAGGTATATGAAATTATATCATGTAACGGTTTAAAATTTATAAAGAAAACAATCCCTTAAGTAATCCTTGGGTAATGTTTAGTCAACCCCCACTTTTTAAGATAGATCCTAAGCTACTAGTATAATGAGTAGTAAGTAAAAAGTTCTTATATCCTTGATTTATTTCACAAAATAGACTTTACTTCCATAAAAAGTTTAACACCTAACATGTATGCATTATAATTAACTTCTAAATTTAATCTCATAACCTAATATAATACAAATTCAAGGTAAAAGAGGAATAAATGATTTATCATACCTAGCATGTAACTTCTTAAATGAGTCTAAGTTATATAAATAAAATTGTGCATAAATTCATATTATAACACTTTATATCTATAAATAAATTAAAGAATCAAATAAATAGATGAAAAAAATCATAAATTTAAACTGCTGATAACATTTATAAATAAAAATAATTATAAAAATATTATAATCACATTTCATTATGGAAATTCTATAAAATAAATTTGAACATTTCATATTCATTATAATATGAAATCATTTATTTTATTAATTTAAATTGAATTTAATATAAACTCCTTTATAATAAAAAATAATAGATACTTTATATAGATTGTTATGATAATGTAAACATTTCACATATTATGTAAAAATTATAAATAATTTCAATATCATTTATATTACTTTATTTAATCCAGTGATTAAATCAATCAAAATTCCTTTTGGTATAGTTTAAAAAATTTTCAAATAAGGTCTTTCAATATTAACATATTTTACTATCATTTATGAAAAATTCATAAAACACCTACAAAACACTCTTTTAACAGTGCTAGAAATGATTTTTTTTAGTTTGTAAAGCGCAGACTACCTAAGATATATAAATATTTATTGACCTTTATTAGTGCTAGAAAAACCACTGATAAGGGACTCTCATCAATGATTTTTGTAAGAACTAATAAAGGTTATCTTTATCAATGCTTTTTAATTTTCAATAAAAAAGGGTACCTTCATCACTGATAGATGAAGCATTGATAAAAGATGAATTTATCAACACTAGATGAAGTACTAAAAAAGGGTCCCTTTATATACCCCAAATGAATCGATGATAAAGTCTATTCCAGATGCTACACAGCTACAACCCTATAGAAGCATGAAAATCCCTATAAAATCAAACCCAACTATAATACATAAAAATGAAAAGAATATGTAGAAAATACGATAGGAAATATATAATTTAATTAAAATAAAATTTATGAACCACATATAAGGGGAAAATGTTTTATATACATTTCAAACAATGGTTTATACAATTACATGAGTAAGTAAAAATTATCGCAGACATTCAAAAACATCAACTTTTCTATTCCTTTATCCCCCAACCCCATTCAGTATATGAGTTTCCAAAAAAACACACCAGATCAAGCAAAATAATTCACTTGTATAAGAAAACAATTCTTATTCTAGTAATACTATAAAAAAATTAAACAAAAAGTGTAAATTTTAAACTAAAAACGCATAATTTGTTTCATTTTGGGAACACCATGTATTTGGTTGAGTTTTGGTAGATTCCTAAACATCACCAATGAATTTTGGATCATTTTCCTAAAGAATCAAAATAATATGAATGCGTTTTCTCGATTTTTTATATGTTATTTTTTTACTAAAATGTTAATTGTAAATAAAAAGACACTCTGATTCCTACCAATCATATAGTACATCATATTGGGGTGAGATTAATTCTTACATGTTGAAAATTAATTGCGGATAATTTTACTAAAGAATCAAAATAATATGAATGTTTTTTCTTGGTTTTTAGTATGTGAATTATTATTTTTACTAAAATGTAATTTAAAACTCAAAACACACACTTTGAGTCACACCAATCACAACACATGTCAGATTTATGTAAGGATGATTTCTATATATCAAAATTGACATATTAATCATTATACTAAATTATGAAAACCATCTTAATGTGTTTTCATAGTTTTGAGTATTTTACTTGTTTTTTACTAAAATTCCAATTTAAATGGTAAACACGCACTTAGGGTCAAACCGGTCACATAGTGTGTTGGTTTGATGTGAGATTAATTCCTGTATATCAAAAATAACTTATGAATTATTTTCCCAAATTATCAATACAATATGAGTGTGTTTTTTTGGTTTTTAGTTGGTGACATTCATTTTGATCTAAAATGTCAATTTTAAACTGATAATAGATAGTTTGAGTCATACCGGGAACAATGTGTATTAGATTGATGTTAATATGATTCCTAAACTTCAAAAATGACTCAGGGATAATTCTACTAAAGTATCAAAATAATCCTATTGTGTTTTCTTGGTTTTGAGTATGTCACTTTTCCTTTTTATCAAATTTTTAATTTTAAACTCAAACAAAAAAAATTGAGTAATAATGGTCACAACATGCATCAAATTGTGTTGAGGTTGATTCTTACACATCAAAAATTACATATTAATCATTTTCCTAATGTATCAAAATAATATTAATTCTTTTTTGGGTTTTGATTATGTAACATTTTTTTACTAAAAATGTCATTTAGATCTGAAAACACAGACTTTGAGTCATATCAGTCACATCATTTTTTGGTTTGATATGAATCTAATTCTTACACATCATACATTTATTATGGACCATTTTATAAAATTATCAAGAAAATCATAGTGTTTTTTCATTGTTTTCATGGAGTGACACAAGTTTTGAACTAAAATGTCAATTTTAAACTAATAACGGAAACTTTGAGTCATACCATTCACACCTTATGTTGGATTAATGTGTGGATGATTCTGACACATCAAAAATTACTTATGGATCATTTTACTAAAGTATAAAATCAATATAAATGTATTTTCTCAATTTTTAAGTTTGTGACTTGTTTTTTACAAAAATATCATTTTAAAATATATGATAATATTTTCTCTAGGTAAGCATACCCCATCCTTTCTTTTCTATAGGGGTACATTAGTTTTGATGAATGTTCTTTATTTTCATTAATCTTTTTCTATTTCATAAATTAATGATTTTGAAAAAAAAATTATAAAATAAATAATTTCAAATAATATATTATCGACTACAATTCACCTGAGAGGATTTATCATCACAATGATTGATGAAATCATTCCGTGTTTCCATCTTTATAATGTGTTTATAAGTTACTAGTTGTGGGGCTTTACTTTCCCCTCAGTATCCCTAAGATTAAACTTGGTAAGAAGATTTTAGAATCCACTATGGGATTTTCTAGTGGCTATTAGAAAATATTTATTGTATAAATCATCTAAAATAAACCAACTCTACAGTGAATTTTGAAAATTAAATCAATATTTCATTAAATAATTTTTCAATAAAATATAGAAATTATATCATAACATTACCTTTATATTATCAAAGGGTTTTGTTTTTCACATGATGTACATGGTGCCATGAATCTATATAAATTGGGACATGCATCCTCATTCTAACCCTAAAATAAATAATTCCCATTGATTTTTTTGGGTCAATAGGTTGGCCACATTGATTCTAGCCAACATAATATTTATCACACTTACTTTTTTCCATGATAATTTTAGTCAACACTATAATTTTACATCATTATTGTTTTTTCTCAACATTCCATTGATCCCCTAATAATTTTGTAGATTTAGTATCAACCATTTTTCTTACCAAATATTGGCAACATTATCATGTGTAGAAGACATTTCATGCATGAGTAGTAAAAAATTTAATTTAAATTATATTAATACAATAGATAACAAAAAATATTATGACTAAAATCATAGTATATAAAAAATTAACCTTATCATTAAAATATCATTATTTTTTTACAGGATGAATGAATTTGGATCCCCAATCATGAATCCAAATCCCCTCTTTGTGGTCCCCTCAAATGTAAATACATTATCTACATTGGGACCTCTATGAAGTGATTATGATCTCCCAATGAAAAGGTAATCCTTGATTAAATTTTAATCTAACTATAAAGTCATTTTATTCACCAGCAAAACACTAAAACAATTCTTGTTTGTTGAATATGAGACATAAAATACTTACACTACTTGTAATTTCATTATTAATGGATCATCCTACTCCCCTTCCACACTAAAATTTACCTTTATGAAGAAAATTTTATCAACTTTTACTATACTCCTACTTTCAACCCATTTGAAATAGAAAACTTGAATTTGAAATGTTGTATAATCTAACTCATACATATATTTGATAATGAATAAATATGAAATATTCACAAAAAATATATTTCTCTATGTGGAACTAGATATGTACATTACTCCCTCTACAAGCATAACTCTATTTTTTTAATCATTTTATAGTCATCATGTTTATTTTTATAGAACTTATAACTATTGATTATAAAACCTGTATAATATATAACATTTTAATTTGGTCCCATGGCTAGGCAATAAATTCATTCGACAACTGAATTCATATTTTTGGACGAGTCCTTATAAATATGATCTCAGAGCCATCATATAAACTATTTATTATTTGTATTTGATGTCCATACTTCATCCCATAATGGATTAAAATATCTAATAATTTTTTTGTGGGATTCAACATATAGATCACCATGTTATCTATTATTTAAAATGTAAAGGTTCACTTGTGAATGCTATAGGATTCAACAATCTCTATTGTGAATGGAGGAGCCCCTATGATTATCATAACTCGGCGCAACCATATAATTGGATGGGTCATACTATTTAAGTGGGTTGAGAGTAATTTTGATCTATTTTGGGTAATTATTTTTTATTAGTGATCTATGTGGTTAAAAAGTCACTTGTTATTGTAATCCTTGATATATCTGGTAAATAAAAATATGGCAGGGTTCTCCCAAGGACATGTGAATCAAAATTTTAAATGTGTATATTGAAGTGTTATTAATTAATTTTTTTGTTGGAATGATTGATTGTGAGTTTTAATGAGTGAAGTGTAACTTGGTGTAGTGAATTGATTAGTTACTGATATCGAATATTGTGAGATCTTTCGAGTCCAAGGAAGCCTTTCTAAACTCTTTTCCTCTCCTATGAGGTCTATAAGAGGGAACTTTTTCTGGTTAGAAGGGAATATCCAAAAACAAACCACTATTTTTCAGTTTATATTATGGAAATGAATGTTCCAAAAATTAAATATCTAATTATGATGTTTCATAACATTTTTATGTATATGATATGAGGAAAGTTATATATTAGGTATTTAACTTCCTAAAATCTAGTTTTTGGTGGAACTAAGTGGGAGCACGGTATATCCACATAGTGTGGTTATATTTTATAAAACCTTTGATTTTGTTGTCTTATTATTATATAGATAAATAATGGATGGTAGGTCTTAAATCAGTAAGAAATACAAAATTATAATGTTAATTTTTTGATGTGATCAACTAATGGATGGTGGTGGTCTAAGTCTATTATCAGTATTTGATGACAATGATATTGATGATGTGGTAGTTGTGGTAGTGATGTGTTATTTTAAATAGTTCTTATTTGGTATTAAATGGGTAGTATCCCTATGGGTTATCAAATAAATATAATTGGATTTTTTGATGTTGTATGGTTTTCTGGGTGATATATGTATAGGGGTGTGAATGTGGGGGTGTGTGTGTTATAGTGAACATAGGATGAGATAGGGAGATCCCCTATAGATGTAAACCTAGTAATAAAAAGTTTCCTTTTATGTGGATATCTTTACAACTATTATATATTATAATGAGGTATTTACAAGTGGAAAAATACATAGATATGTTATAGTGAGGTCATTACGGTTGGAAAACTACTCATTTTCTTTATATGAATTGATGTGGAATAATTTTACAGATCTTGAATAGTTTTTTACAATTTAAAAGGTTTGGTTACTAGGAGTAATGGTGTATATGTAGTTTTTTGGGTGACTTTGGGGATAAGAGATTGGTTTTATTATTTTATTTATTTTATTCATGGATACATTAGTATGCTTTATTCACAAGAACACATTAGAGTTTTAGAGAAGAACCTATTGATTATATTTATATGATTTGAACTAATTTTTATATATATATATTATGTCTTATGTATATATTTGGGAGAGGTTTTGAGTAACCTTAGCAATGGATATAAGATTTTCATTGGAGTTGGTTTTTATTACACCAAGCTAGGGGGAGAGAGGAGTTACTATATTTTATGTTTGTTTTTCACATTTTTTCAGCTTTAAATGACATGAAATGTATTTTATTATACATTATTCATATACTTGTGGTTGGGAATATGAATTAATATTGTTACGGGGATGTGGAGCCTTTATTTTTGAAGGATAAATCCTTCCATTTTTTGTTTCGACACACCCATGTTTTTTCTCTCTATCCCATGACCTATTGAGGGTTGACTATGGGTGTCATAACATGATCTCATTATAAGATTAGGTGGAGCTTATTAAATTTTGGTTGTGAAAAATATATATAATTTTAAATTTAAATTTATGTTCAGGCAAAACAAAATAAATAATCTCTAGATATGAATAATTATTCAAAAACACATCATTGATTCCAAAGGTTATGTTATTATTAAAAAACCTAATATTTCTCTAAAATTATATAAAATATCATTCCTTATATTTATAATAAGTTTTAAATGATTCTTATAATTGAATATATTTGTAAAATAACAACCCTAGTTTCTCACAAAATTAAAAAAATACATTTATATAAATAAGTTTCCTGGAAATAAGTCTAGTTATTTGATCTCACTTATGAATTTATGTGGATAAATAACAAATAATATTAAACCATTGATTAATATATTTATTAATTCCAAATTATCACACATGAAACTATTAATTCTATCATGATTGTAAATGAATAAAATATTAATAAATTATATGATTTTTCTGACATATGATTTCTTATTTAGTATCACATGAGTATGAAATAAAGTGTACAAAAAAGTCTCATATAAAAACAATGCAGAAACTTATATAATAATATAAATAAAAAACAAATTAAAATAGTTATAATATTAATCAAACAAGAATCATAAATAGTGTATTACCCACTGTTTCTGTTTATTAACCCTTTATATACATATTTTAAGTATTGAAAGTATATGGGATATGTTTTGGAAGGTTTGGAGGAGTTCTCAAATGTTTTGGGTGATTATTTGGAGGTTCATAGATTGAGTCTGATTAGTAGAAACCATGAAACACCTCCATGAAATTGTGAAAGGGATAACATGGGTCACTAGGTAAGAGCATGTATAGAATATGATTTTTCCAAACAGTGAAGCCACTCAGGTGAAACCATGAATATTGTTGACAGAGGGAAAATCACAGTTAGGCAGATAGCTTGTCTAACCATGTGATCCAACCATACAAGGGGGTGGCTTAAGGCAGTAGATTCCACATAGTTGGTGCACAATTTAAAAAATGGTGTGGTCTATCCATTCATCTTATAGGTGGACCTACTTAAAATGTGGATCTAATAAAAATTATACCCTTAACTTATTTTTTCTCTTAGTTGAACTATATCACATTTTCCTCTTCTCCTAAAGGCTTTGGAGACCCTTCCTCATGATCTGGGAGAAAACTGTTGGTGATTCTTTGTGAATTAGAGGCACATATTCCGTAGTAAGTCATTGTTTATGGTTGTTTTACTTATATTTCATCTTCTTAACTATCTTGGATTACTATATGTAACCTTCTGGGGATGGATTTATATTGTTTTATTCGAATCATGATTATATATGATTGGATTTTTTATAGATAATAAGATCTAAAGTGGGTGTTTGTAGTTACAGCCTAGTGTCTTGAGGTTTTTCTATCATTCTTCATTTTCCTATATGTTTTCGAGGTAGGTGGCTTCACTCCCAACTCCTCTTATTTAATAATATAATTATTTATTTCATATTTAAAGAATTTTATGATTTTATTTTATAATTTGATGTGAAAATTTTGTGGAAACCATATTTAGTGATGGTTTATGGAATTGCGGAACATTTTTTGTTTTGAAAAATTTTTTCTTTCAGGATTCTAAAATGATGATTTTAACATTTTAATTTTTTTAGTCATGGAATTGTCTTGATAAAAATATTTTTAAATAAAACAAATTTCTTATTGAAATTTATTGAAATTTTTTGGCATAAATGGGTGGTGTTAATTGTAGGGCATGAGTTGAATGGCATGGATCATGGTTTTTAAGTACCACCATCAAATGGATGGGTTATGGATGTGAAGTTACACAATCAATGGTAACACCAAACTTGGGTGTTTTTTTGTGTGGTTGTGTGTGTGGATATAGAATGGTTTATGCCAATAGAATTGAGAATAGAATTTAAATAAATGTTTTATTTATTTCTATGGAAATGGTTTTGGTTTGAAAAACATCATTTATGAATTGATATAACTATTTCAATTGTTTAATATAAATTATCTTATATAATGTTCTAAAATTTTCTATCCTATTTATGTGAGTAGGGATGTCATTTGGGTAAATCCAACTGTGTGACATACTCACACCCTGCATGGTCACATTGGTGTGTTTACAGATATTTTTTATTGAAACATAGGTAAAATAAAAGTATATTATTCTTTTATTTATGAATCATGATACTTTGATCATGTCTTGTGGAACTTGGATCATGTTAGGAACTATAGTGTTGGTGTCTTTGGAGTCTTGTAGTTTTGTTGGTTTTTCCTTCCACTTTATACTCTAATATTGGTCTTGGTTTCCCTATTGTACCCTGATATGGTTCATGGTTATAGTTTTTTTATTATAAATTGGTTATATTTTGAGTTGTATTACATTGTAATCATTCATCATATAGTGGTTTTGGGTTTTGGTTGTTTGGTTTTGTTTTATTTTATTTTTCAAATGGAAAATCATCCTCTAATTTTTATGAATCCCTTGGAATTAATTGACATGTTTTGGTGTATTGGAGATTTCACCTAAGGCCTAGTAATGTCCTACCACCTTCTCAAACCAATGAGGAGGGGTAGGATGTTACAAATGGTATCAGTCTTGGCCAGTCTATCTTTCAGTTTGGGATAATGTTATTGTTGGTTTTGGAGTTTGAGAATAATTTTTTATTAGTCCTAAGTTGGATTGGTATAAAGGAGTAGGATCTTCAAAACATGAAATATGTATTAAAGAGTTGATTTTTGAAAAAGTGATGAAATTGTTTTCAAATGTGATATTTTTATAAGTGATGGAGGTTACATTTTAAAAATTGTATTATTTTCAAAATAATGATGGGATTTTAAAAAATGGGTTGAAAATAAAAAAATTTGAATTTTGGAAAGAATTGTTGTGATATGTATGATATGGGTAATTTTAAGTTGTTAAGACTTCATTTTCTATATAATGAGTCTAAATGGATTTTTTGTATTGTTATAGAAAATGGAACCCGATAGGCATCGTACAAAAGAACTGGAGGAAGCTATTGAGAATGTAGTTCCACCTGAGCCATAGGTGAACCAATATCTAGTTCAGAGTATTATCCAACCATTTCAAGCCAGGTATATAGGGAACTTAAGATATTAACCAAGGAAAGTGGATCATTATATTCAGTTCCAAAAGTATTAATCCACCCATATTTCAGGGTGATTCAAAACCATATATATCTTAGGTGTGGATAAACCGGATGAATCAAATTTTAAATTTCCTTAGCACACCTACAGAATTGAATTTAATATTGGTGATGTATATTTTGGTGGGCCTAGAACACCTATGGAGGAATTTAGAAATTCAGGCTAAATTATACAAAGGAATTGCATGGGATGATATTAAATAATTTTTCAACAAAAAATTATATCCTCTCATGTTCAAGATTGCAAGAATGGTATACTTTTTAGGTTTATGAAGTATAATCTATTGTTGATAGATTATGTGACTAAATTTATGAATTTAGTCTGTTTTCACCCAATGTTTCTGCAAGATAATCCTTGAAGGAACAGATTTTTTTATAAGGGTTGTGGATGTAGATTCATTAAAATATTTTTGGGATTTTTATAATGGATTATACTTATATGGTCTATAGAGTGGTGTTTGAAGAAAAGGATATCTCAGAAACTATGGATGGGGGAAGTGTGTTGATAACTATAGGGAATGGTGGGAAATCTAATTTTGGGCGTAAGCATGAGAGGGACACCTTTTTCCAAGGTAGTGGAATAACCTAGAATTAGATGTATGGATCAGCGAATCTTAATCCTAAGTCCAAGATCAAGTCTGGATGTTTTACATTGTGGTTATTTGGATCACATTAAGTGAGATCATTTAGAACCACCTTGAGCATGCCGTAATTACAACCAACTATGGCATCTTCAGCGCAATTGTCACAATTCCCCAAGGATGGATGCTTGGGAAATATATCATGTTTCATATAGGTCATATGATTCGAAGGTATAAGGGATGAAAAATATCTCTTATCAGTATACCCAAAGAAGCCATGTTTATTCTAGTAATTCCATGAATCTCCAAAAATGAAAATCTCTAAAAGGTAATAAAGAGCAGAGTGAAGCTAGTAATTAATTGTATAGAGCATATAAAGTGATTTTGAATGATCAATATGGACCATAAATGGTGAGAGGTATGATTATTTTGAATTATAAAATTATTCATCTTATGTTTTATACAGGTGTATCTCATTCATTAGTTTATTCTTGTTTTTTTGATCTTTTGGATTTACATGTTGAAATTATGCCTTCTATTTTAAATATTTAAACTCATCTTTTTCAAAGAGAATGTTGATGTTTTATATGAAAATAATTCTTTATTAATATTGATGGATTTGAGTTTATATGGTATTTCTCTATGGTTAGGATATATATCTATGAAATAATCCCAAGTATGGAGTGGTTTTCAATGTCCAAAGCTCACATCGATCATTATACCCAAAGGGTAAGTTTTATGGAAGATGATTGTGTCAAGCTTCTATTTAGGGGAGACTAGAATGTAACGGAAGGTGTAGAAAGATTTCTGGAACCATCAATTGTAATGACCTCACACAAGTTGGTAGTGTTGAACATTGTATCAGTGTATGATATTAGGAATAACACTTTTCCAAAAATTATTTATTAGTATTAGATGTATTCTACAACAATTTCTCATGGCTTTCACCAAGAAGAGAAGAAGATTTTATGATTTATCTCTTACAAAAATCTTGTACTATCTCAATTATGTCTTATCCTATGGAACTAAGAGAAATATGGGAATTTGAAATTTTATTTGTAAGAGTTATAAAGTAAAGGGTTCACTCAGCCTAGTATGTCTCCATGGGCATCACTAATTTTGTTTATGAAAAAGATGGATGTAACTCTTCGATAATGTGTTTGTGTGTGTTATCGTAAGTTTTACTAAGTAATAATAAAGAATCAGTATCCACTTCCATACATTTATGATCTATTTAATCAATTTATTATATCCTAGTGTTTCTCTAAATTGAATTGCATTCATGATATCCCTAATTATGGGTTTGAAAGAACGATATTCCAAAAACAGCTTTCAGGAGTAGATATGACCATTATGAGTATTTGGTTATGCATTGTGGTCTTACAAATTCAACAGTGATATTTATGTAATTGATGAATCATATATTTAAAAGGTGTCATGATCCCTTTTTGATGGTGTTTGTGGATGACATGTTGGTGTATTCTAGGACATTGGTTGGTCATGAGAAACACTTGGCGACAGTATTGGGAATTTTAATGGATCATCATTTTTATGCCAAATTATCAAAGTGTTTTTTTATACAAGATATACATTTTATTTTCCATGTTATCTCTGAAATTGGTGTTTCTATGGATCTAGAAAAAATAGAGGTCATAATAACTTGGAAATCGGTAAAGAATGTCTTTGAGATACGTAGTTTCTATATATGGTTAGTACTGATGCTTTATTCAAAACTTTCCATGACTAGATTCACCAATGATAGCTTTAGTAGTGAAAAATATTCAATTCAAATGGAATATAGAATGTCAAAAGATTTTTCAAGAGCTTAGATTTTTCCTAACATTAACACCAATATTGATATTTCTGGAATCAAGATAGGGTTATCTGGTGTATTGGGATACTTCAAGATCTTGGTTGGGCTGTGTTCGCATGTAGAGAGATCATGTTGCTTCTTATGGCTCACAACAGTATGCTTGTGTGAGAATAACTACCCAACACATGATTTAGCATAAGCTATTTTGGTCCATGATTTTAAGTTATAGCATCATTACCTATTTAGTAAGAAATTCATAGTGTTTGTGGATCATAAGCGCTTGAAGCATTTTTCTTATAAATGGATTTGTAGCTAAGAAAACAAAGATGGAATAATTATCTCCAAATGTTCGACATTGAATTGATGTAAACACAAGGTAAATGAATTTTTTTGGAAGATTCATTATGCAAGAAGTTATATGGTCACTTGGAAAGGCACTTCAGATCAGTGGAACTTGATGTTGGTGATATCCAACATGAACTTGGATTTTGAAGACTTAGGTAATGTTATGGTTTTCTTACCCATTTCTTATGTTCCTAATTTGGTTATGGCAGTTAAATAGTTACAAACATTTGATTCTGAATTTTTTTATATGAGTTCAAAACATATTCATTGGGAGACATTTAGGGAAGAAATATGGATAAGAGTTCAGTTTTCTTCTTTAGAGATCAGATAGTCATGCCTTTGGATTTTTAGGAATAACTTCTTCATTATTACCACCATTCAAGACAGGTTTTTCATCTTGGAATACAATTGATGTATAAGGAACTAGAAGCTCAATCTTGGTGGGTTTTCATAAAAATAAAGGTGGTTGAGTTTTTTTATGATATGCCTAACCTATCAGCAGGTTATGGTAGAGAACCACTGACCAGTGGGTATTTTGTAGTCTTTACCAATTCCCTTTTAGAAACAGATGAAAATAGCTATGGATTTTTTGATAATTATACCAAGGAAGGTTCAGAAACATGATTCCATATGGGTGATAGTGGATCATATCACAAAGTTGGCCCATTTTATCCCTATTCATTAATCTAATATGGTGAAGGTATTGTCTAAAATCAATATCCTTGAAGTGATAAAGAGGCATGGAGTACTGATTTTGATAGTATCGAAACGCGATATGAATTTTTTGTCTCATTTTTTGAAATCCATTCAACAATCCCTTGGGAATCAGTTGAGCATTAGTATGTAATATCATCCTTTGATGGATTCCCAATCTGAAAGGATTGTATAAACATTTTAAAACATGCTTCAGGATATTATAATGGATTTTTGTGGCTCATGGGAGGATCACATACCATTAGTGGTGTTCTCATATACCAACAGTTATCATGACTCGATACATATGGATCCTTTTGAATAATTATATACGTTTCATTATCATTCTCTACTTTATTGGGTGTAAACAGGTGAGACTTCACTAGTTTGGCCAAACCTTATCTAAGAGATAACAGAGAATATTCAGTTGACCAGGAAGAGAATAAAGATGGCTTATAATCATTGAATTATTTATGAAAAACATCTTCAATGACCATTTTCATTCAAGGTGAGTGATCATCTATTCTTGATAATATCTCCAAGTCATGGGAATTGTAATTTTGGGAAGCATGGTAAGTTATCTCATTCATACATAGTCTTTTTCATGATACTTGATTGGGTTGGTGAGGTGGAATATTAGTTTTCTTTTCCACCCTAGATCAGTTGAGTGAAAAATGTGTTTCATGTATCTCAATTTAAGAAGTATCATCCTGATCCTGTCCATGTGACTCAATGGGATCACATTTTCCTAGATGTATATTATATGTTGGTTCATGTGCGTGTATAAATTGTGGATAGGTGAACGAAATTCATGCATGGGAAAAGAATCAGTTTAGTGTGGGTTTCATGGAAGAAAGGTTGAATTTAAAAAGAAAAATGAGAATGGAAAAAAGTAAATGGTGGAGTAGTGTATGAATTTTTTTAGGTAAAGTATGGTTTTTACATTTTTGGGATGGAAATTCCAATTCTTGGGATAATATATAACCCATGGTTTTAGGTAATTAACCTTTTTATGTATTTTAAGTATATATAAAATATGGGTTAAATTTGGGAAGGTTTGGAGGAGTTTTGGAATGTTCTTTATAATTTTCTAGAGGTGAACATTTTGAGAATGGTTAGTTGAAACTATTAAATACCTATAGGAAGCTGAGAAATAGAGAACATGGGTCACTTAGTAGGAGCACAGTTGGCTCATGGTTTTTCCATATCGTTCGGCCGCCAAGATTAAACCATGCACATTTTGGACAGAGGGAAAAGCAAGGTTGGTGCATTGTTTATCTAACAGTGTAGGCTAACCTTGTGACGGGTGGCTTTGGGAAGTATCCATCACACGGTTGGTGCACAGTTTTCTATACATTTTGGCCTAATGATGTGGTGTATAGTTTTCACTAATTAATTTGTGGATCTAATCTGAATTAGACACTTAACTTATCAATTTTCTCTTAGTTCTACCCTAACACGTTTCTCACTTCTCCCAATGGTTATGGAGACTATTCCTATGGATCTAGGAACAATCTTTTGGTGAATCTTTATTCCATAGAGGCCTAAATTATTTGGTTAGTCCCTATTCATGGGTTTTCCCTTGGATTTAATCTTTTTTCCTCCCTAGGATTCATAGATCTAATTCATTTGGTATGAATATATATTTTTTTATTCCAATAATGATGAGATATTATTATTTGGTTGGTTGGTAGGGAACAATACCTAAGGCCTTTTTTTGGTGTTTCAACCTAGTTTGTTGAATTTTTTATGTTGCACTTCATTTTCCACTATGTTTGTGAGGTTGGGGGATTCACTTTTGACTCCTTATATTTAGAAATTTAAGGCTTGATTTCAAATAGATTTAATTTATTAATTTTAATTTTTAATTTGATGTTAACATTTGGTGGAAACCCTCTTTAGTGATGGTTTATGGAATTATAGAAAAATGGTTGTTATGAAAAGCACATTGTTTCATGGTTTTAAAATCATTATTATAAAATATGACTTTGTTTGATTCCTGGAAATTGTTAGGTAGAAAAAAATCAATAAAATAAATTTTTTATTTAAATGTATTGAAATTGTTTGGCATAATTGGGTGGCATTCATGGTTGGGCATGAGTTGAATGGGATGGATCATTATCATAAAGTATGACCATCAATGGGATGTTCTATGGATGTGATGTTCATCCATCAATGGTAACACCAAGATTGATTGTGTGTGTGTGGTTTTGTGTGTGGATACGTAATGGGTTATTCTAATGTAATTGAGAAAAGGTTTTAATGAAATGTTTGGTTGATTTCCATGGAAATGGTTTTGGTTTTGAAAACTAATTTTATGATTTGATATAACTATTCAATTGTTTTATAAAACTTGTTTTATACAATGTGTTGAGATGTTCTATCCTTTTTTTGAGTTGGGAATTCATTTGGAGAAATTCTACTGAGTGCTATACTTACCCCTTACTTGGGAACATTGGTGTGTTTATAGATATTTCTTATCAATACATAGGCAAATACAAGGAATCTAATTTATTTATTGATTCATCGTGATAATTTGGTCATGGCTTGTGGAGCTTGGAGCATGTTGGGAGCTATGAATTTGGTGTATTTGGAATCATGAAGTTTTGTTGGTTTTGTCTTCTAATTTAAACTCTGATATTGGTCTTGGTTTCAACATTATACTCTAAGAGGGTTCATGGTTGTAGTTTTTTTATTATCCGTTTGTTAAAATTTGATTTTTATTCCATTATTCTCATGCATGAAATTGTAGTTTTTTGTTTTTGTGATTTTTCAGTTTAGTTTTTTTTATTTTCAAAGGTAAAATCATCCCCCAATTATTATGAAGCCCTTGGAATTCATTTCCAGCCTTTGGGGTCTTGGGGATGTCACCTAAGGCCTATTAATTCCCTACCACCTTCTCAAGCCAAAAAAGAGGGGTGAGATGATACAAATAGTCATTAATGTAAATATAACAACTTTTATCATAACTATAAAACTACAAAACTAATCAAAATGATCATAAAAATAATAAAAGGAAATCAAGTAAAAGAAATAACTAAGGAATTCCATCATCATCATGTTGTCACTGGTAACACATTAATTATGTAAAATGTATCTTCTTAAAATCTCAATCATTTTTGTCATGAACATGTATATAGATGAAATACTGTATCATCTTACCATGCATAACCGAATAATATAAAATTAATTTATTACCATGATTTAAAATTGAGGCAATGGGTCAAAAAACCATGATCATAGGTATGACTAGTGTTTGGAAGGTCTTGGATGAGAGTGTCTTTGGCATAGTAGACTTTCTCCATAGTTCATGGAAAACATGGGCATAACTCATTTTATCTATGGTTTTGAGGCCATGGTATAAACCAAAATGATAGATAATTTTGAAAACAACCTATTAGGTCCTGATTCATGAGAACTATTTCCATAGATTGTTTCTATCATAGTTTAAAAACCTTTCAAGAAACCACTATAGAAATTGTGGGAATAGATACTTCTATAAAATAATCCAAGTGGTTTTCTAATCCACATCCTCCCATAACAATTATAAGACTTTAACCACTAACTTATCTTCATGAATTTGACAAGTTATACAGCTTTATATTACTTATTTTATATTTATGTGTACACAATTAATAAATATTAATAATTTAATAATTTTTACTAAATTATTATTAAATATATAATCCTTAATATTAGTTATGAATTTATTAATTCGATTTATAAAAGACAAGTTATTAATTAATTATTTTGATAATTTTTATACATTTAACAAAATTAATTTTATTGTGATATATAGTTGCAGTTTCCAAAACCATGGCTATATCTTGTTATGCCACAGTTTTTGAAAATCATGGGCATAACCATGTTTTATTTATTTGTTTATAATTTATAGAATATATTTATATAAGTTACATCTATAGTTTTCATAAATAGTTGTCATAGGATTGATACCACCAAAATTTTGAATACCATGGTAAAAAAATTATAGTTATAACAACCAACAATAATGGTTTTAGAATATATTGTTGTATCAATCCTATTAGTTTTTATAAAAAAATACACCTTTTTTAAAATTATCAATAAATTAATTTATTAGCATCGTATATATTTCCAATAATAAAAAATTCACCTTAAAAACTTATATAGTTGTTATATCTAAAATGAATATATCTCATGTAACATCACTGTCAATTTCTTAATCACCCATTTCTTAACCTTAAGCTCCCCACCATAAATAATTTCCATCACAACTAAGGATTAGCAAGTAATTAAATTAAAATTCAAGACATATAATTCCTATGAAGGAATTATCTGAAATTAAGTGTCATAAAACCATATATGATGAAGTCTATGAATTCATCACATCATAATAAAAAAATCCCAAAAGAAAAAAAATTAAATCATAAAATTCAAAAAGAAATTGAGAAAACATACCCTTGAATACAACTTAATATAATACAAAAAAAGTCATAGAACTTAAGACTCATCATAAAACTAAATTAACAAGGTGGATAATACCACTGAAATTTCAACACCATCATATCAATAATAATATAAATCAAGATAATAATTTTATACCCTACCCAAAAAAACGAATACCCTATTAATATAAGTATAAATTTCATCAAAGGATATAAAAACAAGGTATATTATATTATAGAGAAATCTTATAGGCCTTAAATCCTATTTTAACTAATAAAAAATTGGATATAAGGCCCCCTTATACAAATCATCATAGCTATTATCACAAACTTTGATTTGAAATTTCTAGGAGCCCAAATGAACAACGAGATAGAAATTTATGATTGTTTTAAGATGAAACCATATTTCAAACTTTTATTAAGACATTAATATATTTTTAATATTCATTATTACAAAAATATTATCCAATATAATTATATTTTTTCATGAGATTTGATTTTAAAGGCTGTGAGTCACAAATTAACACCTAAGTCAAATGTTATGTCTATTTGAATTTAAAGTCCAATTTTTGTATTCTATTATATTATTAGCTAAGTGAATAAGTTTTAGACATAGTTTTTAAAATCATGGTGTAAAGTAGTTGTTTCCATTTCTTTCAAAACCATGGTCTAAATTCTACAACAGTTGATAGAAATTGTACTTGTGATATCCTTCATTGATAACAAACCCAATGTGTTGATAACTAAAGGATAATTATGATTTTTAATACATATCATATATAATTTTATATGTTTGATACACCTATAATGTATATGAAAACTATTAATAATATATATCACAAATTTTTATGCCTTTTGTGATAAACATCAAGATGTTCATATGTTTTCGGAGAAATGATAGTGAGGTGACAATAGTGAAGTACATTGTACATGGGATGGATGCTCATAATGGGTGAGTAATACGGAGGATATGGGTTCTAATACTTTTATTTAGTGGGTTAAATGTTATTTAGTGAATATTTTTTGTATCCTTTGGGTAAATAAAAGTATTTTGGTAAGTTGTAGGAGGTATATTTGGAGGGATAACTGAGGGGTATAGTGGGTTGATCGGTGGGGATTGTACACACACTATGTGAGAGGCGTGGAGGTTGGGTGGTTCAAACTAGAAGATTTAGATGGTTTTTAGGGATTACTGGTCAAAAAAAGTGAGGGGAGAGTTTAACATAATTTGTTTTATGGAGGCGCATGTTTTGGGGCTAGTTGGGTGAAGAGGTGAGTATGGAGGTACTTGAACCAAGTGACTAGTTGGGGGTACTCATTAGGTATAAGAGTCCATTAGGTAGATGGTTATATGGTATTGTTTAAAGGGTGATAAAATTTATATCAAGTAGATTTTTCACCACCACCCCCCCCCCATTAAAGAAGGAAATACATAATCCATGGACTTTTAAACCTATATCCCCTCAATCCCCTATAGAGAAACAAGAATTAACAAATAAAAATTAATAAAAATTACTCATATAACTATTATATTAGTTATATATAGTATTATTAAAAATAAACATATTGATTCAATTATAGTTATTTTTTACAATAAATGAAAATAATTTATTATAGGAAATGGGTATTCCAAATAACCAAATACCCACACATACCTTGGTCGAGTCTTAGTGGGACGAACTCACACCCTCCCCTAAGGTGTTAGCCTACTGCCCAGATGGATTTTTTTTATTTTTATGAGTAATATCTACATCTACAACAACAAAAATATTATTTATAGTAGAGTTTGAATATAGTTTTAATCCATCAATTAATCCAAACATGATTGGTATTTGTTCATAAAACGCATTTGGTTCAGTACCTACGCACTTATGGGTGTCGACCAGCCCTACTGTAATGACGTAACGTTTTATCAATGGAATTCCATTCTTATAATTATGCCTTATCGTATAATCAAATTGGGAAGAAAAGTGAAATATCATGATAATAAACACTATGTTACAATTAAACATAATTTTTCCACTTCTTTGTTTTGAATTTCAAAAATCTGACATACATGGTTGTGTTCAGGGTGATTTTTGGAGTCTAATAGAACAAACTTAATTTCAAGTGAATAGTAACATACCCTTATGAATAGTGATGTTACCATTATAAATATTGAAATACCATTGTTAATAGTAACCTCACATATGATAGTATATATATATAGGATTTAAGTGAAAGTATGATGTACCAATGTATTGGAAAAAGTAAATAAATGCTTTATAAACTTTATTTTTAAAGTAAATTATGTTTTTAATTAAAATTTAAATTAATCATATTCATAAATTTATTTTTGAAAAATTAACCTCTTTTTTGGATTTTACACATCAAAAAATGGTTAGGGTGAATTTTTGGGATTTTTTTGAAATATTTGAATTTTGATGAATAGTGAAATACATTAATTTACCATCTATAAACATTTTATGTTATATAAACTATTCCGGACATCATAGATGATGTAATCCAAATTGGTTAGAACTCACATTCTCATGTTACTATTTTTTTCATGGAATTTCCACTATTTCTGGTATTGAAGGAAATTAATAAACTAATGAATTAAATATTTAGAAAACCCTCCTCCCCTTCACTATAAAAACTTTTCTTCACATCCTCATTTACTCACACCTATAAATCACCATTAATTATATAAAATCTACCCAAACATCTTCCATAGCCCCTCCCCCATGTCCAAGATCTTC
This sequence comes from Viscum album, assembly GCA_963277665.1. Taxonomy (NCBI): domain Eukaryota; kingdom Viridiplantae; phylum Streptophyta; class Magnoliopsida; order Santalales; family Viscaceae; genus Viscum; species Viscum album. The sequence goes on along the minus strand of OY728162.1, from coordinate 193,386,499 downwards.
TTGTCTCATCAAAAGACCAATCCAATGTGCCTTAAGGAGGATTCAAGAGGTAATTTTCCCACTCCCTTTTCCTTTCATTTCTATTCAATTTCAAGTTCTTTAATTAATATATCCCTACCTATCATAATATACATGGTATGGTAACTCCATTGTCCTAAATATATAATAATTTTATGATACTAATGGGATAATATACCATCCAACCCCCTTCTCCTCTTCTTTTTATTTTAGAAAAGAAAACATTGTTCGTGAGGTGTTAATTTATCTCTTTCAAGAATGAAATGTTTTCTTTTATCCTTTAACTCTTTCAGATATGGTCATGAAAACATTTTTATGGTTGAACCAGTTTATGTTATATGTATTATATCCTATTTAATGATTTGTAACTAACTTTTGTACATATTACTAAATGATTAAATAAAACAAGTTCGTTGTGGTTGAAAAATTTCCCGAATTATAAACATATTATTTATAAGATCATTTCAAGTTCTATAAAAGTATATATAACATATAATAACAATTATATATATTTATCAACATTTTAAATCAACTTCCATTCATGAATACAAGTTAACCATTCAAGAAAACTATAAAAACATACATTCCTAAACAATGAATTTAAACTCTATAACACATCCAAAAACCCATAAATAAACTTAATAAAACATTAATTAATATTATTAATGTATAAAAGGTTCTTTAATTTTTAATTAATGAATCTAATGTGGTTATACAGGAAATTAATGTTAATAAATAATTCAGATACAAGGTAAGGATAAATTCTCGAACCCCACTCTCATACTTGGTGTTTTCCATTTTTCAACCCATTTTCAATATGTATATTCCTTAAGAAAACATTTATCCATTATAATCTTACTTATTTTTGGATATACTTGTTTTCTAATTGATTTTATGAAAAACCCAATTTTTTTCCAAAATATATCTTCCTAAAAATAAACACCCTTTTTTACTTCTTAAATATTGTTACTACTTTACTCATCGTCGATTGTTCATTGTCAAGAATCTTATCCCATTTTTATTTTGGGAGCCAAATGTTTATGAATGTATTCATTATGATGTAAAACCTGTTCTATTCCATGGGTTATTTTTATGTTTAAGTTTTACATATGTTATATGTGTCATCCATTATAATGTGAATTTTATGATGTTACGGATGTGCCCTAAATTATATAGTGCAATATGAAATTTATGATTTGATGGGTGTGCCCGGAATTATATATTTCTCTAATAGATTGGGTAAATTGATGAACCTCATGATTTAAAGTGAAATGATGCATGAACATTATGCTATCATTTTTCAAAACTATGACTGGTTTTTGACCACTAATACATGATGTTTCATTTTTATGCATTCCCTCATTCCAAGCCATTATCTAATGGTTCATCTCATGATTTTGATGATGATGTTATGATTATGCTCAACCAATTCCATATTGTTCTTATATATCCTCTTACTGGGATTTTAGTTCAACCTTTTTTCATTTTTATCCTCAGGTGATTATGTGTACTAATGAGAATTCAAGGGACAATAAGATTCTGGAGAAGAATGAATTAAATAAAAGTTTATGTTTGATGTTTTAAATGTTATGTTTGGTAATAGTTTTCCCAAGAAACTAAACCTATATATCCTCATGGTGTAATACTATTATATTATTTTTATTTATAATGATGTAATAATAATGTAAGAAAATGCAGGGTTTCTATAGATTGTATCAGAGTCATGTTTTAGTTAATTTGGGAATTAGCATTAGTGAACCCTAGGGAAAACCTCTAGTATGAGAATAAATACAATAAGAAAACAAGAAGATTTATTAAACATAATAATACCATAAGATATATTTTTATTATAAATTGAATAAATTAATAAGTTATTTATTCATGTATTATTGACTTATGTTTTGTTATAACCTTTTATATTTTTAGAAAATGGTTGGAACTAGGAGAAACCAGGGAAACAACCCGTGTGAGGGACAATGCAGCGATTATTGGAATGACATCCCTAGTTCCCTGGTAGGTGGAGTTCAAAACTTTAGGGTGATACTTACCCAGCTGTCATAGGTTATGAAAAATAACCTGAATAATGGGGAATTTCCTCCACCAAATAGGGAGAAGCTAGTTATCAAGTGTTTTATACGGCAACGACCACCAACATTTAGTGGATCTTCTAATCCACCACTTACAGAACAGTGGGTCAACTAAATAGACAACATATTTTCTACACTTTACTGTTCTAAGACAAAGAATGTGACTATGGTCGTTTATCATCTAGATGGAGAGGTTGATCATTGATGTTCTCAGATTAAGAACACCATGAAAAGAGGCAAAATTGAAGAGATGGAATGGGAAGACTTTAAGATCGTGTTTCCTAACAAGTATTTCCCTTGAACTCTTTGTATGGTGATGGAGAGAGAATTCATAGAGCTCATGAAAAAGGAAGTAAAATCTTTCACAACCTACGAAGCAAGTTTCACAAGGATTTCAACGTACATTTTGAGTTTTTTTATCAACAATGATAAAAAATTTATAGATCTTATAGTGGATTAAAACCAAAACCTCGAAAGGATCTTGAAATTAGAGACTTTGGGAGTTATGAAGAAGTTATTAAATGTGATCTTAAAGTGGATATGGATCTTGGAGAATGGTCCCATGGAAATTTTTATAATAAACGAAACATAGAGTTTCATGCTGGAGGATCTAATGATAAATTTAGGAAGAAAACTCAATGAACCACATGGAAAAAATGTGGGAATATGCATCGTGGTAAATACCTTAAAGGGATTAGGAAATGATTAAAGTGTGGTAAAGAAGGCCATCATGATAAATAGTGTCTAAAATACATGAGTATGAAATAGAATGTGATAGAAGAAAGGAGAGAACTACCCATGGTCCAATGATACAACTGTAGGGAGAAAGGGAACTATGCAATCAAGTTCACCAAACCTCGAGTCCTTGAGGGTAATCAGTGTTAGCATCCACCAATACCAAGGAACGATGGAAGGCTTATGCCAATAATACTATGGAAGTGGAACAAGATAATAAACTCATACAAGGTACACATCTTATTCACTCAATAATGGAAATAATCTTATTTGATTCTGGTTATGTGCATTCTTTATATGTTGCAAGTTTTCTAGAACTATAGATTTGAAGCCCAAAACCTTGAGGTGGATATATCTATAAAAACACCAAGATGTGCATTCATTTTAACCCAAGTGTTTGAATATTCTCTTTTTAGAATATGTGGGAAGATTGTTCTAGAGAATCTCATAATACTTCCCTTGGTGGGATTCAATGTTATAATGGGAATGGATTGGCTCTGGTTATATAGAGCATATATCAATTGTAGGGAAAATGAAATATCTTTTCATATTCTGATGCTCCTATACAAATGAAAAGAAGATCATGAATATCATTTGAAAAATCTATCAATAGTGTGGGTGTTGATTCCCTATGAAGAAGCATATCACACCCAAATATTTGAGTCAAAAGAAAGTGCAAACCTTTCAAAAATTCCCATCGTGTGGGAATATGGTGATGTATTTCTCTAAGAGTTACCCAAACATCCCTCTGATCATGAGGTAGAATTTTCAATAGAACTCATACGCGGAGCAAGTCCTATCTCAATGTTTCCATAGAGGATGGATCCTATCAAACTGGTGGATTTAAAGAACCAGCTGTAAAAGTATTTGGACAAATTGTTCATATACCCTAGTGCATCACCTTAGGGTGCCCTAGTGCTCTTTGTGAAGAAGAAGTATGGATCAATGCGGTTGTGTATCGATAATCGGGAACTCATCAAGATCACCATAAAAAACAAGTATCCTCTTCGAAGGATTTATGAATTGTTTGATTAGTTAAGAGGATCTGAATACTTATTAAAGGTGGATCTTCATTCTAGATATTATCAGCTAATTTTGAAGAAGGAAGATATTCAAAATACTTTCTTTTATAAAAGGTATGAGCACTATGAGTTTTTAGTGATTCCTTTCGGACTTACTAATTCCCCTAAAATATTCATAGATTTGATGAATAGAGTCTTTAGACATTACCTTGAAAAATATGTGGTAGTGTTTATTGATGATATTCTCATATAATCCAGAAGAAAGGAGGAACATGAAGAACATCTGAGACTTTTTTTGGTGATATTGAGAAAGGATAATTTTTATGTCTAGTTCAGAATGTGTGACTTTTGGATGAATGAAGTCATGTTCTTGGGACATGTGATCACACATGAGGGAATTTTTGTGGACCCTTCAAAAACAAAGGCAATTGATGAATGGACAAGTCCCTCTAGTGTCATATAAATCTGTAGTTTTCCTAGATTAGCTGGGTACTACAAATGTTTTGTGAGAAATTTCTCATGATTGTCAAGCTCGCTAAATTATTTTACAAGTAAAGGGGTAAAGTATTTTTGGATGGAATAATGTGAGGCATACTTCAAGGAGCTAAAGATAAGTCTGATCACTGCACCTGTACTTACATTACTGAATAGTATAGAATGTTTTGTGATATGCATTGATTCTTAAATGAAAGGCTTCATTTCTTTACTCATTCAAGATGATAAAGTGATAGCCTATGCCTTACATCAACTGAATATCCATGAGTAGAACTACCTAACCCAAGATCTGGAGCTAGAAGTAGTGATTCTTTCCTTGAAAATTTTATGGAACTACCTTTATGGTGAGAAGTGTGACATATATACTGATTAGAAGTGACTAAAGTATATATTCACACAAAAGGATCTCAACATTAATAAATGAATATGGTTAGAGCTGATCAAATATTATTATGGCTCTATTCACTATCATCCTAGCAAGTCGAACATGGTAGCTGATGCTCTAAGAAGAAAAGAACCCACTACTCTATCCATTCTATGGATTGAGAAAGGCCATATCTTCATGGCTATGGAAAGGATGGATTTTGAAATCATAAGGGTAGGGAAGACATCCTACCGTTCCCAAATGGGTTCTCAACCATCTATAAAAGATGATATTAAGGTGGTACAAATGGATGATCCAAAGTTATAAAATAAGGTGAATGCAGTAAAGAAAAGAAAGATGCTTGAGTTACATATCGACGATGATGGTGTGATTCGATTTGGAACGAGGATTTGTGTGCCATTATCACCTAGGATAATGAATGTGCTATTTGATAATGCATGTACCTCAATATTATCTATCCATCTATGGAGTACCAAGATGCACTGTGATCGGCAAGAACACTTTTGGTGGGACAACATGAAGAAGAAGATTGATGAGTATATCTCATGGTGCTTCATATGTCAGCAAATTAAACAAGAGTAATAAAATTCCAAAGGTATTATGCAGCCATTGTCTATACCCATGTGGAAATGGGAAAAGTTCACTATGGACTTTGTCACGGGTCTCCTAAAGACTTCCAAGGGAAATAATTTGATATGGGTTGTTGTTAAATGACTACCCAAAACTGCCCACTTTATCGCTGTTCTGGAAGATCTCTCTCTTGAACAACATGAAAAGCGATATTCTAAGGAAGTAGTGAGACTGCATAGGGTTCCAATCTTAATTGTATCATATCATGATCCTAGCTTCACATCGAAATTCAGGAAGAGTCTTCTACATGCCTTGAGTACTGAATTGAATTTCATCACAGCAAATCACCCTCATACTAATGGCCAATATGAAAAGAGTATTCAAACTCTCGATTATATTCTAAGAGCCTGCTCTTTAGAAGTCAAAGGTGGATGGTATCATCATATCCCATTGCTTGAATTCTCATGAAACAATAGCTTCTACTCAAGTATTAAAATGGATCCATATGATGCTCTGTATGGAAAGAGATGTAAAACTCCAACATGTTGGAATGAAGTTGGAGAAAGAAAGTTACTCTGACTTGATCTTGTACATGAGATGATAGAGAAGTTTCAAGCCATCCAAAAACATATCAAAGTTTCTTAGAGCCATCAAAAGATCTATGCTGACAATCGTCGAAGGGATTTGGATTTTGATGTTGGAGATAAATTCTTCCTTATAATATCACCATGGAAGAGAGTAATATGCTTTGGAAAGAAAGGGACGAAAAGCCCAAGGTACATTGACCCCTTTGAGATCCTTGAATACATAGGATCCATGGCCTATTAGCTTGAAATTCCACAAAATATGGCCCAAGTTTATGATTTATTTTAGGTATCACTCCAAAAGAAGTACATACCATATCACTCACATGTACTAAACTCGTAGGTGGTATAGCTAGAAGATGATATCTCTTATGAGGAGTAGAGAGCAAAGACTCTACACTATAGAGATAACGTTCTATGCAAGAAGGCAAAGAACCTCGTCAAAGTTTTTTGAAGGAACTATATGTTTGAAGAAGATACTTGGTAACTGGAAAAGGTGATGAAGGATAAGTACCCTCACCTATTTATGTAAAATTAAATTTCGAGGGAGAAATTTCGTTAGGGGGGGAAATCTAAAGACACAAAATATTATCAATGGAATTCCATTCTAAAAATTATTCTTTATAGTATAATCACAATGGGAAGCACAATGACATATCATGATACTAAATATCATATGATCATTAAATATAAATTTTCCACTTCGGTGTTTTGAATTTCAAAAATATGACATACACGGTTGTGTTCAGGGTGATTTTTTGAGTCTAATAGAACAAACATAATTTTTGGTGACTAGTAACATACCCTTATGAATAGTATTTTTACCCTTATAAATAGTGAAATACCCTAATAAATAGTAACCTCAGCTATTATAGTATATATATAGGATTTAAGTGAATGTATGATGTACCTATGTTTGGGATAAGTAAATAAATGTTTTATAAACTGTATTTTTCTTGTAAATTATGATTTTAATTAAAAATTAAATTTATCATATTTAAAAAATTATTTTAAAAAAAATGGACTTCATATTTGGATTATAAAAGTTGAAAAATTGTTCGGTTGAATTTTTGGAATTTTTCTGAAATACTTGAATTTTTAATGAATAGTGAAACAAAGTAATTTACCATATATGAAATTTTTATGTTAAATACACAATTCCTAACATAATGGATTATGTAAGAATAATTGTTTCCAACTAACACTCTCAATTTACTATTTTTGGTCATGTAATTATCACTATTTTTGGTCTTGAGGGAAATTAATAAACTAATTAATTAAATATTAAGAAAACCCTCCTCCCCTCTACTATAAAAATCACTATACACGCCCTCATTTACTCACACATCTCGAGCTTCAATCCTTGTCTAAACTCTACCCAAACATCTACCCTAGCCTCTCCCCCACATATAAGAGCTTCTGGTCTCATCAAAAGACAAATTCAAGGTTCTTTAAGGAGGATTCAAGAGGTAATTCCCCTCTCTCTCTTTTCCTTTAATTTTTTTCAATTTCAAGTTCTTTTCTTAATATATATCCACCTATCCTCATCCACATGGTATGGTAAATCTAGTATGATACATATAATATAATGTTATGATAATAATGGGATAATATATCATCAAATACCCTTCTCCTCTTTTTTTTATTTTAGAAAGGAAAACGTTGTTCGTGAGGTGTTAAATTATCACCTTAAAGAACGACATGTTTTCTTTTTTCCTTTACCCCCTTCAGATCTGGTCATGAAACCATTTTTATGGTTGAACCAGATTATTTTATATTTACTATATACTATTTAATTTTCTATTACTAACTTATGTTTGTATTATTAAATGATTAAACAAAACTTGTCTGTTGTGGTTGAAAAACAGCCCGAATTAACCAAAACGTCCATCAATAAATTCTTATCTAATGATTCACTCTCATGGTATATAAAAAAATTATTTATAAGATAATTTAAAATTTTGTAACATAATAAATAACATATAATTACAATTCTGGATGTTTATCCACATTTAAAATTAACTTTCACTCATGAATACAAGTGAACCGTTTAAGAACACTATAAAAACGAACATTCCCGAACAATGAATTTAAATTATATAACTCATACAATAGCCCATAAATGAACATAAAAAACCTTAAGGAATCATATTAATTTATAAAATGTTTTCTAATTGTTCATTAATGAATATTATGTGGTTATAAAAGGAATTATTGTGAAGAAATCATTTGGATACAAGGTCAGAGGAAATTCTCGAACCCAACTCACATACTTTGGGTTTTCCCTATTTTAACCCATTTTCCGTATGTGTATTCCTTAAGAAAACATTTCTTTATCCTCATGTTTCCTATTCTGGTATATACATGTTTTCTAATTGAGTTTATGAAAAACCCAATGTTCTTCTAAAAGAACTCTTTTTATAAATAAACACCCTCTTTTTACTTCTCAAAGATTGTTTCTACTTCACACATCGTTGATTGTTCTAGGTCAAGAATGTTATCACCTATTTATTTTTGGAAAAAAATGTTTATGAATTTATTTTTTATGATGTTAAATCCAATCCATTACATGGGTTATTATTATGTTTAATTTTGACATATGTTCTATGTGGCATTCATGATAATGTAAATGTTATGATGTGACATGTGTGCTTGGAATTATATAGCTCCATATGAATGTTATTATGTGACAAGTGTGCCTAAAATTATTCTACTCTTTAATTAATTGGTTAAAGATATGAATCTCATGAGTTAAATGGAAATTATGTGTGAATATGATTCTATAATTTTTCACAACTATGAATTTTAGTTGACCACTAAGACATGATGTTTCATTTTTATTCACTGCCACATTCGATGCCTTTGTCTAATGATTACTCTCATTATTTTGATGATGATGTTATGATTATGATCACAAAATTCCATATTTTTTTATCTACCCTCTTATTGGGAATTTATCACATCCTTTTTTTTGATGTATATCCTCAAGTGATTATGTGTACTAAGGAGATTTAAAGGGACAATAATATTCTAGAGAAGAATGAATTAAATAAATGTTTATGTTTGAGGTTGTAAATGTTATGTTTGGTCCTAGTTTCCCCAATAAACTAAACCTATGGATCCTCATGGTGTAATACTATTTTGTTATTTATCTTTATAATGATGTAATAGTAATTTATGGAATGGAAGGGTTGTTACCTACATTGATTTAGTGTGATATTTTTACATTTTTTATATTGTCTCCGTAAACTTATTATGTTATGAATTTTTGACATCACAAATCACTCCACATGTATCAAAATATATGCATACACCATCCATTTCATGCAAAATTATAGGTCTCACTTGTAAATGACCCAAGTTTCATCCCCCAACATTCGATCATAGTTGTACACCAGCAATATCCTCTTACCAAAACAGACTCCCCCTAAGATGAACCTAAAAATATGACATCAAGCAAGATAAAAATCCCACTATATTATAACTAAAATTAATATATAGTCAAAAAAATATTAAAATCCCTAAAACACCATAAAAAGACAAAAAATCTAAAAAACATAAAATGATTAAACAAAATAATTAAAAATATAATATAAATATAATAATGTTAAGAATTCCAACTCCATCAAATCAATCAAACTTGAACTTATGCACTCTGGGTATAAAAATCCATCAAAAACATGGATGTACCTTTATTAAAATGAATATAATAATTATGAGTTCAAAATTCATTCAATTATTTTACTCAAAAAACATCATGATTCATTTAAAATTAAAATTTCAAAAAATAAATTATCTTCCACTAATATTATTTTAAAAATTGACATGTACACTCATGCATTATTATTACCTACATTTTCATCACTCTCATTTCTCAATAAAATTTTAATCAATGTTATGGTAAATTAATTAACACATCAATACTTTTCAAATTATTTTCATGAATTTCACAAATCCCTTATTTAGAAATAAAAATACAAATTTCATCATTAATATTGAATATTATTTTCAAATGATTGATAGGGTTGTGGAGGTTATAAAAATGAGGGTTAAAATCCAAAAATATAAACATGATATATCAATCTATGTGAATCTCTCATAACCTTAACCCCCTCCCCAATGAACTCACCTAAAACATTGTTTATACCTAATAAAACAAATAAATTTTTCCTTATGAGAAATATCATGTTGAAAAACTAAACTCAATAGAATAAGAAGAAAATCATATGAGGAGCTACTCAATAACCTCACATGAAACTCATTCTTCAAAATATTTAAATAAAAATTGGCCATATAAAATTCTTTAGACCTTAATTAATGATTTATCACTTTTATAATTATTCATAAAAGTGAGTGTTATTATATATTAACTAAATAATATTGAAGAACCATTTTGATGTTTTGTTTTTAACAATGTTTTCAAATTTTTTGAAAACTAATATTTTTTAAAAAATGTTTTTGAAAAACTTGTGAAAGTTGATGAATGTTCGAACCCAAACATAAAGGGGGAGATAAGTTTTGTTTTTGAGAATTCTGTTTTCTAGAAGAAAATGAAAATATTAGAAGCATTGGACACATTGGATCATGTCGAGAAACACAGAACATGTAGTATTGTACTGAGAAACATCGGTCACAAAATTCATCAGAAAGTTAATGTTTTTTATCAAACACATCATCAATATTAGATCAATTGGAATTAATTTCAAGATCTATCATACATTATTTTTTTGGAAAGAATTTTTTAAGTTAGAAAGTCAGAATATTTCTGAGGAGGTGGAATGAAGATAGTGATGTCAGGATTTAGAAGGTTCTTAAACTTCTTAACCATACAAAAGATGAGCTTTTTGAATCATGAAGTTATCATAAATCATTAAAATTATAATTATAATGATTTTGTTGAAATAGTGGAATATTAAGGTTCTTTATCAATTCTAGTAATCAAGAAAAAGTTTTCATCAGATCCAGAAGTACTAAACATAGATGTTTTCAAAAGTATTAATGAGTTATAAATGATGAGGTTTGATGAATTTCCATGTTACAGAGCGGAGTTTCAATCATTTTTATAATTCCATCATAGTGATAATTCCATTGTTATGAGGATTCTATCAGACTAAATATAAATATTATTTTGAATTATATTGACTATAAGAAGGAAATTCAATCATACTAACTTTGAGAATAAAATTCTATCAAACTAACTCTGATGAGAAAAGTCAATTTAGAATGAGATGAGAAATTTCCATTGTAATGAACTGATGAAGTTTCATCGTAATGAGTTGTAGAAGTTCCATCATAATGATCTAAGGGAGCTCCATCATACTTATGAAAAGTTATGAAGTTTGAGAAGTTTCATTACTAAGAAGACTCAAGACAATTTAAGAAGCTTCCAGAAGAGTTTATGTTGTCCAACATGATGTTCTAAAATGAGTGAATTTATGAGGTTTTTTCAATTTCAGTAAGTGGTAAATGTTTCTAACTTTGATGCCTTTTTCATTCTGGTATGACTATAAGTTGATGCATAATACATTCATACTTTGTAACCATTTCACATGCGTAGAAGGCAGAGCAATATAGACTTTTAGTAAGAGTTACATTTCAGATAGAGATATCGTTACAAGATCAAATAGATGAAAGTTCTTTCACTGAACTGAGGATGATCAAACTGAGGAATATAATATTGAGGAAGATTAGACTGTGTAGTTTATAATTGTTTTATTATAATAGATTAATAAAATGGTTCATTGTAATAATTCCATCATAATGAGTTTATTGTGTAGAGTCGGTTGGACCCATGTTACACCCCAAGCTTCCACGGTACGCTTCTCTTTGAATAATGTGATAGCATGTGTTGTACGAAACACCGAGTTCTAACACACCATAACCAATCAAACTAGCTGTTATGAATAGTAATACCTACTTTTTGAAATTATATATATTTTATATTTCAAAATGGACTTCATTTTAGGATTCGGAATATTGAATTTAGCCTAAGGTGAAATTTTGTTACTTTTTGGATAACTTTAATATTTTGATGAATAGTGAAAATTACTAAATTTTAATTATAAACAACGTTTTTAATCAAAATAATTAATAGTGATAAATTATGAATTTGAGTGGTTTTAAAGTATATTTATAATATATTTTTACCATTTAATATACTGTTGTTCATTGGACATAATTTTACAATTAAACCGGACATAAACAAGTGTCAATCTTTTGATAGTTATTATCTCTTAAAAACACGCTTTTTGTTTTGACAACGGGAATTAATTTTAAATTAATTTCTGCCACTTCTGTGTTTTGAATTTGGAAAAATGGATTCCATATTTGGAATTAGGATGTTCAAATTGTGTAAATAGTTAACTTTTATTTTTAGACATTTTGAATAATTACTTCGGTAAATATTTTATCTACCATGGTTAAGGGTAAATCCGATAAATAAGGGTTAAAAAATAATATTATAATAATACTAAATTACCCTAAAACGTATCCTAGACTTATGTTTTGATACATGTTCGACCATAGGCATCTATGGGTCGATTTCTGGACCCCATGGAGCCACTTGTAGGTGATAGGGACACATAATTTTAATTAAGTTAAAATAAGTACAAAAATGACATAAGCATATATCTTTTAGAAACAAAACTTTTACATAGGGTTATATATGTTGGATTTTCGACTATAAATATTCATTATAAAGATAAAAATATTTCCTACATAATTATATTTTATTTATAATTTTTAGAGTTTAAATAATTTAATTTATTTATGACACAATGATGATGTAGTAATTACCATAATAGTGAAAAATTAAAATAATTGATATTATAAATACACAAATAAATATAATTTGAGACTTTTTATGAATTATACTAATTTTCTAAGTCAATATGACATATTAGTAATGATTTAATTAAATGTTTTCGACGTAATAATTCTGTTATGAGTTTCACAAAAAATCAACTATTGAATAGTGTCAAAATTGACATAAAAGCGTTTTTAAAACAAATATTTAGTATTAATTGATATTAAATTACTAAAAATATAAGGTTCGTCCAAGAGACTTATATCATGATAGGTTCATCATTAATGGACCACTTGGGGGTCTCTTGGATGTATATAGTAAATTTATTAACTATATATTATAAAAATACAAAGTGAAATGGTAAATGTCAAACTAATTAACTAAGAGTTAAAACTAAAAGATAAGGTTAATATAGTAACCCAAACCTGTCTAAATTATATTGGTTGAATGTTTTTTGACCTATCCCCACCTTAAACTTTGAAAAATCAAATCTGGATCCATTAGAAACTGAATATGAATTTATTATAAATTAATATTTCTATCTTTTACAAAGGTGCCCCTCACCCCTCTTATAAAAGGGCACTCCTCCTTCTCATTTCTTCACACCTTCAAAGCCTTTTGGTTCGGCCAAAATCTGCCCAAATACTCTCCCAACATCCCTTAATACAACCTAGAGGCCTTAGTTTGATCAGAAAGTCATCCTAAAGAGCCCTTTTGATCAAATCAAAAGGAAGAACCCGAAGAAGAGGTAATGTTTTCACCACCCTTTTCCAAGTTCCTTTTTTCTTACACTTCTTCTTCCTTTGTTTTTACAATTCTAAAATAATAAATCCAGTACCATATATATAAATTTTTGTTATTATAAATATGGTACAACCATATTCAGTATTCTACCCATCCTTTTAATAACATGTCACCATACGTGCGTACGTATGGCTTACCATCTCCACGTCGTGGTGTAATTGTTATTCAATATATTATTATTTGCATGGGTATAATAATGATGTGTAACACATGTAAATAATAAATATAACATATTAATGATTATGTATATATGATATACCATCCATTTAAATATTATTTTAATATCAAAAAAATGATATTGTCGCACGTGCGTACGTACGGACTACCGTCTCCACGAACGCGATGAGATTCATTCTCCATCGTATCCATTCAAGTATAATTATCATTTGATGATTTAAAAATAATGTTTAAGGACTTGATATCATTCTGTATATGAATAATATACAAACTATCCATTACAAACATGGCTTACATAACAAAACATATAAAAGAAAACGTGTAAGTTAACACTCGAAACAGCGATAATACTAAGATATTATTAACAAATCAATGTTAAAAGATCATATATGATATCATATTATTGTATATGATTATTTTATAATTTAATAACAATTATTTCACCATTATACAAGAGGTTAACCTACCCCAACCAAGGAAAAGTACAAGGTAAGGGTTTATTTCACAATCTCTTCATTATCCGAGGTTGTTTATACGTAATAATCTACTGGGATCTCTTTATCATCCACATCCATGTTTCTTAAAAATGTATTTCAAAACATTTTTACTATTTAAAGGAATATGGTTTAAAGTCATTTATACACTTGTTTGACTTTTTATATGATTTTTATAAAGGAATATTTCCATCATTTTCCAAACAAGGTGCTTTTCAACCTTTTCGACAGAATTAAGGTAAGAATGTTTTTTTATCTTATACGGCGGTTGCGGTTATTTTCCGCCATTATAAAATTTTCGAAGCTTCCCTTAAAATCTTTTAAGAATATTATCAAAGAAAAAGTTTTATTTTATAAATATATGACTCTTAAATGATTTTAAAATATAAAGAGATATTTCTTTAAAAAGAGTTTTGATTTCATCTGTGTCAACATCCTTTGATGGATTTTACGCTTATTTGAAGTTGATTTATTATGATACCAAACTTTTCTATTATATTGAAGGTTTTGTGATATGTTTGACCGTGGATGTGCTATTTTTATACCATTCATGGTTTATAGTGAAAGTATTGACATTTCGTATGCTAGTTATAATACGAATGTTAATGTTATGTTTAAACCTTTTCATATGGGAATGCATTGTACTTAATATGTGATGGGTGGAGCCCGCTATAGCTCCCCGATGCATCGGTAGGTCTCATGAGACAAAATAGTGTCTTGGCACAAGGACTTGGAAAAATCTTATTTTTAGTCTTGGCACGAGGCCTTGGATATGTGGTTATGATAGTCCGGCATTATGCATTCCATCATTATGAAAGTGGTTATTTATATTGCATGTGATTATTCGATTAGTAGAATATCCATGTGAATAAGTAAATGGAATTATTTCATTTTACTTTTTCCATACTATGTTGAAGTTCAAGTTTAAAAGGCTTTTGTTTTAGTTATACATTGCCTTAAATGTTTATGCTTATTTTTGAAAGTTTCCTCTATATTGTTATCCTTACTGGGCATTTGAGCTCACCCCTTTTCTATGATTTATTTTTCCTAGGAAGTGAAGATGTAAATTATGAATGACCTGCAAGGATATTATGTGAGGATATGAGTGTGGAATATGAAGAAAATATGTTGTTGTAGTAGTTTTCCACTTTATGATGTAATGTAAAACTTTATGAATATATCTAGTGTTTCCAAGGCTACTAAACCAATCGGTCTTTCGAGATTTTATCTTTCTTGTGATCATGCCAATTTTAAGTAATAATGCACCGACTCTAGGTAACTGGGGTCGGGGCGTTACAGTTGGTATAAGATGAAGTTTAGTACAAACCTTGGAAGCTAGATTTAGATAAACTCTGATTAGAGCACGTAGACCTAAGATGAACTTTGAGGATTAGTATAGAAGAACTTCCTAGAATTTTGGTATTGTAGAGATTTTGTGAGTTTTCCGAGCAATACATCCCTATCTGGATAAGAGTAGGTAGAGGCGGCTCTAGAACAGATGTACCTAGGGGTAAAACCCAAAAACACCGCTTTGAGCTATACTCGAACGGGAACTGGTGCACGACAACGGGCCTTGCTGCACTCTTGGTTACGACACTCCCGGGGGATATGCTTAGGATAACTCTCATTTTCTTTACAAATCATTATGAATGGTTTATGAGTATATACTTCCTCAAAGAAAATATTTTTAGGATTATGGATTATATCCATAAATAGTTCAATTTCTGTTAAGTGTTTTATAAGTATGGGATTATGCATTTTGATTCATAAACTGATCTAGTTTATGCCATTGTTTAGAAATGGCGCCTAGTGGAAGAAATGGAAATAGTATCAATGCATTCACTCCATGTAGGGATTTCCCTCCTACTCAAGATAATTATACTGGAGCTGGTGATGCAACTGGTGCCGATCAACTAATCACCATACTGGGACAACTCACGCAGGTTATGAATAATAACCTTACCTGTATGGAGCACCCTGATCCACAGCGTGGAGGATCAATGTTAGATCGCTTCATGAGGCAAAAACCACCAACGTTCAATGGGAATACAAATCCCTTAGTAGTTGAGCAATGGATAAATTCCCAAGAGAAAATATTTCACGGTTTGGGGAGTAGTGAAAGGGAAAAAGTTATCATGGCAGATTACCGACCCACTGGAGATGCTGATCAATGGTGGTCATTGATTCAAAACATGAAGGAATATGATGAAGTATCAAATATGGAATGGAGGGAGTTCAAAGATCTGTTTTTAGAAAAATACTTTCCTCGCGACCATCGAGCAGATATGGAAAGGCAATTTCTAAGTCTGAGACAGAAGGAGGATGAGAATGTCGCAAAGTATGAGGCTAACTTTACAAGGTTAGCAAGGTTTGCTGGAGATTATATACATAACCCAAGAAGTAAGATTGATCATTTCTTTGATGGTTTAAAACCATTTCTCCATCGAGCATTAGTCTCACAATCCTTTTCATCGTACGAAGACATTGTCTCATGTGCTATCAAGACCGAAAAGGAATTCTCTATGTCTTATGACTTTAAAGCAAAGCAAGAGAATAAGAGGCCTGATGATCAATCTGGGAATGGAAATAAGGGGAAGAAAGGAAAGGTTGAATATCCATCTTGTGGTAAATGTGGGAAGAAACACCCCAGTACTTTCTTGAAGGGAATGGGTGTCTGTTACAAATGTGGTGAAAAAGGCCACCAAGCTCGTGATTGCAAAGGGATGAAAAAAGCTACCAATGTTCAGTGCTACAATTGCAGGGAGATGGGGCATTATGCAAATGAATGTTCTAAGCATCAGGAGAACATACCTCAGAAAAGTCCAAGGGATGAAGGCCAGGCTTATGCTATCACTACTGTTGAGGTAGAAGCTCTGAAAGACGTGATGGCAGGTAATTCAATGGTTTCCTCAAGTTTAGAAAATGCATTATTTGATTCTGGATCATCTCATTGTTTCATATCTTCCCAGTTTCCTAAGAAAATTAGATATTTCCAATTTGATTTAACAAGGGAGTTGTCTGTTAAAACTTCTAAGGGAAGTATCATTGCAACAATGTTTTGTGAATCAGTCCCCATTAGAGCACATAAATGTTCTTTATCTGCTGATCTCATCGTCATACCTATGATTGAGTTTGACATAATCCTCAGTATGGACTGGATTTCGGACTATGATGCGAATATTTATTGTAAGAAGAAAGAGGTTACGATTCTTGATGATGATGATAAGGAACACCTTATCTTTAGAGCAGAATCGTCACCACCTAATTCTTATCTAGATCCACCCCCAGTAGCTCAACTAAATTCAATTATTGGGGGGAAAGATAATGAAATAACTATGGGTGAGGAATGGAATGTTCAAATAGAGGATGCACATGTTGTGAAAGAATATGTAGATGTATTTTCGGAAGATTTACCTAGACATCCTCCAGAATGAGAAGTTGAGTTTTCCATTGATTTAATTCCTGGATCAAGGCCTATATCGAAGACCCCTTATAGAATATCCACTGTAGAATTAGTCAAACTAAAGAAACAACTAGAGGAATTGAGTAATAAATGATTTATTCGCCCTAGTGTTTCTCCACGGGGACCCCTGTTCTTTTTGATAAAAATAAAGATGGATCTATGAAGTTATGTATCGACTATAGAGAGATCAATGCTATAACAATAAAGAACAGGTATCCCCTACCTTTAATTGATGATTTATTTGACCAACTGCATGGAGCTCAATAATTTTCAAAAATTGACCTTCAATCTGGATACCATCAGTTGTGTGTGAAGAAGGAAGACATTCTGAAGACAGCATTTCGAACCAGGTACGGGCATTACGAGTTTACTGTAATGCCTTTTGGATTGACTAATGCACCCTATGTATTCATGGATATGATGAATAGAGTTTTCAAGGAGTATCTTGATGAATTTGTGGTGGTATTTATTGATGATATCTTGGTATACTCCAAAAGCTACGAAGATCATGAAAATCACTTGTGCATTATCTTGAAGACTCTGAGAAGACATGAATTATATGGGAAGTTTAGAAAGTGTGAATTATGTCTTCAGGAGATTTCTTTTCTTGGCCATATTGTCTCTAAATATGGAATCTCTATTGATCCTTCTAAGACCAAGGAAATCCAAGAATGGCCAGCACCTACGAGTATAACTGAGGTATGTAGTTTTATTGGTTTAGCAGGTTATTATCAACGATTCGTCTATAATTTTTCCCGATTGGCTAACCCATTAATGAAGCTCACACGTAAAGGGGTTAAATTTGTTTGGACAAAAGAGTGTGAAGAATGTTTTGGAGAACTGAAGTGAAGATTAGTCAATGCTCCTATATTGACTCTACCATCGGGGAATGATGGGTTCATTATTTATAGTGATGCATCGAAGAAAGGACTTGGTTGTGTCCTTATGCATAATGATAGGGTTATTGCCTATGCATCATGATAGTTTAAAATTCATGAAAAAAACTATCCTACTCATGATCTCGATTTAGCAGCTGTGATCTCTGCTTTGAAGATATGGAGGCACTACCTCTATGGTGAAAAATGTGAGATTTATACAGATCACAAGAGTTTGAAGTATATTTTCTCACAAAAATAACTCAACATGATGCAAAGGAGATGGCTTTAATTACTCAAGTATTATGATTGCACGATACACTACCACCCGGGGAAGGAAAAAAGGGTGGCAGATGCTTTGAGCAGAAAAGACCATGGAGTTTTGAACGTGATGAGAATTGAAAGGGATCCAATTTTGATGGATCTAGTGAAGATGGGTATGGGAATAACCAGGGAAGGTGAAACATCAATGCTTTTTCAAATGGTTTCCAAACCATCTTTACTAGAAAGGATTAAGAGTTCTCAGACCGATGATGAAGAATTTCAAAAGAAGATTAAAGCTGTGAATGATGGGAGATTGAGAGACTTTGTGTATGAAGATGGAATTTTGAAATTTGGGAATAGACTTTGTGTTCCCAATATACCTGATCTAAAAAGGGAATTGCTGGATGATGCTCATAGTTCCAATTTCTCTATACATCCTGGGAGCACAAAAATGTATAGAGATTTGAAGGAACATTTTTGTGGGACAACATGAAGAGGGAGATTGCTGATTTTGTGTCAAGATGTATGGTTTGTCAATAAGTGAAAGCTGGAAGGCAACATCTTGGAGGAATCATGCAACCTCTTCCCATACTGGAGTGGAACTGGGACAATATTACGATGGACTTTGTCATTGGACTACCAAAGACTCCTAGAAGGAACGATGCAATATGGGTTATTGTTGATCTTCTTACCAAGTCAGCACATTTTCTTGATATAAGAGAAGATCTACCCCTTGAACGTCTAGCAAGACTATATCTTAATGAAGTTGTGAGACTTCATGGAGTACCCCTATCGATTGTTTCTAATCGTGATCCCCATTTTACTTCAAGATTTGGGAAAAGTCTTCAGAAATCCCTAGATACTGAACATTATTTGAGCACTGCTTACCAGCCTCAGACAGACGGACAATCAGAACGAACTATTCAAACCATAGAAGACATGTTGAGATCTTTCTCACTTGACTTTCAGGGTATGGGGGATCAATATTTACCTCTGGTAGAATTTTCCTATAACAATAGCTTTCATTCGAGTATTCAGATGGAACCATATAAAGCGTTATATGGAAAGAGATGTTGTACACCAACCTGTCGGGATGACATTGGTGAAAGAAAACTTGTAGGCCCAGAACTGGTGGAGGAAACGATGGAAAAGGTGAAGGTAATCCAAAACCACATCAAAGCAGCTCAAAGTAGGCAGAAGAGTTATGCTGATAATCGAAGGAAGGATTTGGAATTTCAAGTCAGTGATCATGTTTTCCTGAAGGTATCTCCATGGAAGGGAGTCATACGTTTTGGTAAGAAAGGTAAATTGAGTCCCAGGTACATCGGACCTTTGGAAATTCTAGAATGAATTGGGGCTGTAGCTTACTAATTGGCAATGCTGCCAAGTCTCTCCAAAGTTCACGATGTATTCCACGTACCTCTGTTGAGGAAATACATGTCTGACCCAATGCATGTACTCACTTACGAGGAATTAGAACTGGAACCTGAGCTGTCTTATTGCAAAAAGACTGTCAGGATTCTTGATACGAGAGAACAAGTACTTAGAAACCGGACGACGCGTCTGCTAAAGGTGTTGTGGAGAAACCATAAGATGGAAGAGGCAACGTGGGAACCCGAGGAACTTATGATGAAGAACCACCCGAGTATTTTCATGTGATAAGTATTCTTGAAATTTCGAGGACGAAATTATTTGAAGGAGGGGAGAATGTAACACCCCAAGATTCCACGGTACGCTTCTCTTTGAATAATGTGATAGCGTGTGTTGTACGCAACACCGAGTTCTAACACACCATAACCAATCAAACTAGCCGTTATGAATAGTAATACCTACTTTTTGAAATTATATATATTTTATATTTCAAAATGGACTTCATTTTTGGATTCGGAATATCTAATTTAGCCTAAGGTGAAATTTTGGTACTTTTCGGATAACTTTAATATTTTGATGAATAGTGAAAATTAATAAATTTTAATTAAAAACAACTTTTTTAATCAAAATAATTAATAGTGATAAATTATGAATTGGAGTGGTTTTAAAGTATATTTAGAATATATTTTTACCATTTAATATAATTTTGGTCATTGGACATAATTTTACAATTAAACCGGACATAAACAAGTGTCAATCTTTTGATAGTTATCATCTCTTAAAAACACGCTTTTTGTTTTAACAACGGGAATTATTTTTAAATTAATTTCTACCACTTCTGTGTTTTGAATTTGGAAAAATGGATTCTATATTTGTAATTAGGATGTTAAAATTGTGTAAATAGGTAACTTTTATTTTTAGACATTTTGAAAAATTACTTCGGTAGATATTTTATCTACTATGGTTAAGGGTAAATCCGATAAATAAGGGTTAAAAAATAATATTATAATAATACTAAATTACCCTAAAACGTGTCCTAGCCTTATTTTTTGATAGATGTTAGACCATAGAAATATTTGGGTCGATTTTGGGACCCAATGGAGCCACTTGCAGGTGATAGGGACAGTTAATTTTAATTAAGTTAAAATAAGTAGAAAAATGACATAAGCATATATCTTTTAGAAAAACAATTTTTACATAGGGTTATATATGTTGGATTTTAGACTATAAATATTCATAAGAAATCTAAAACGATTTCCTACATAATTATATTTTATTTATAATTTTTAGACTTTAAATAATTTAATTTATTTATGACACAATGATGATGCAGTAATTACCATAATAGTGAAAAATTAAAATAATTGATATTATAAATACACAAATAAATCTAATTTGAGACTTTTTATGAATTAAACTAATTTTATAAGTTAATATTACATATTAGGAATGATTTAATTAAATTTTTTTTGACGTAATCATTCTGTTATGAGTTTCACAAAAAATCAACTATTGAATAGTGTCAAAATTGACATAAAAGAGTTTTCAAAACAAATATTATATTATTAATTGATATTAAATTCCTAAAAATATAAGGATCGTCCAAGAGACTTATATCATGATAGTTTCATCATTAATGGACCACTTGGTGGTCTTTTGGATGTATATATTATGTTTATTAACTATATATTATAAAAATACAAAGTAACATGGTAAATGTCAAACTAATTAACTAAGAGTTAAAACTAAAAGATAAGGTTAATATAGTAACCCAAACCTGTCTAAATTATATTGTTTGAATGGTTTTTGACCTATACCCACCTTAACCTTTGAATAATCAACTTTGTAGCCATTATAAACAGAATATGATTTTATTATAAATTAATATTTCTAGCTTTTCCAAAGGTGCCCCTCACCCCTCTTGTAAAAGGGCACTCCTCCTTCTCATTCCTTCACACCTTAAAAGCCTTTTGGATCGGCCAAACTCTGCCCAAATACTCTCCCAACTTCCCTCACTACAACCTAGAGGCATTAGTTTGATCATAAAGCCAACCTAAGGAGCCCTTTTGATCAAATCAAAAGGAAGAACCCGAAGAAGAGGTAATGTTTTCACCACCCTTTTCCAAGTTCCTTTTTTCTTCCACTTATTCTTACTTTGTTTTTACCATTATGAAATAATAACTCTAGTACCATATATATACTATGATGTTATTATAAATATGGTACAACCATATTCCGTATTCTATCCACCCTTTGAATAACATGTCACTATACGTGCGTATGTACGGCTTACCGTCTCCACGTCGTGGTGTAATTGTTATTCAATATATTATTATTAGGATGGGTATAATAATGATGTGTAACTCATGTAAATAATAAATATAACATGTTTATTATTTTTTATATATGATATACCATCCATATATATATTATTTTAATATCAAAAGAATGATATTGTCACTCGTGCGTACGTACGGACTATCGTCTCCACGAATGCAATGAGATTCATTCTCCATCATATCCATTCAAGTATAATTATCATTTGATGATTTAAAAATAATGTTTAAGGACTTGATATCATTCTTTATATGAATAATATAAAACCTATCCATTACAAACATGTATTACATAACAAAACATTTAAAATAAAACGAGTAAGTTAACACCCGAAACAACGATAATATTAAGATATTATTAACAAATAAATGTTAAAAGATCATATATGATATCATATTAATGTATATGATTCTTTTCTAATTTAATAAAAATTATTTCACCATTATACCGGAGGTTAACCTACCCCAACCAAGGAAAATTACAAGGTAAGGGTTTATTTCACAATCTCTTCACTATCCGAGGTTGTTTATACGTAATAATCTACTGGGATCTCTTTATCATCCACATCCATGTTTCTTAAAAATGTATTTCAAAACATTTATACTATTTAAAATAATATAGGTTAAAGTCATTTATACCCTTTTTTTACTTTTTATAAGAGTTTTATAAAGGAATCTTTCCGTCGTTTTCCAAACAAGGTGCTTTTTAACCTTTTCGACAGAATTAAGGTAAGAATGTTTTTTAACTTATACGGCGGGTGCAGTTATTTTCTGCCGTTATAAAATCGTCAAAACTTCCCTTACATGCTTATAAGAATATTATCAAAGAAAATGTTTTATTTTATAAAAAAATGCCTCTTAAATGATTTCAAAATATAAAGAGTTATTTCTCTAAAAAGAGTTTTGATTTCATCTATGTCAACATCCTTTGATGGATTTTACGCTTATTTGAAGTTGATTTATTATGATACAAAACTTATATATTGTATTGAAGGTTTTGTGATATGTTTGACTGTGGATGTGCTATTTTTATACCATTCATGGTTTATGGTGAAAGTATTGACATTTCGTATGCGAGTTATAATACGAATGTTTATGTTATGTTTAAACCTTTTCATATGGGAATGCATTGGACTTAATATGTGACGGGTGGAGCCCGCTATAGCTCCTCGATGCATCAGTAGGTCTCATGAGACAAACTAGTTTCTTGTCACAAGGCCTTGGAAAAATATTATTTTTATTCTTGGCACGAGGCCTTGGCTATGTGGTTATTATAGTCTGTCATTATGCATTCCATCATTATGAAAGTGGTTATTGATATTGCATGTGATTATTCGATTAGTAGAATATCCATGTGAATAAGTAAATGGACTTATTTGATTTTACTTTTTCCATACTATGTTGAAGTTCAAGTTTAAAAGGCTTTTGTTTTAGTTATACATTGCCTTAAATGTTTATGCTTATTTTTGAAAGTTTCCACTATATTGTTATACTTACTGGGCATTTGAGCTCACCCCTTTTTTATGTTTTATTTTTCCCAGGAAGTGAAGAAGTAAATTATGAATGACCTGCAGGGATATTATGTGGGGATATGAGTGTGCAATATGGAGAAAATATGTTGTTGTAGTAGTTTTCCACTTTATGATGTAATGTAAAACTTTATGAATATATCTAGTGTTTCCAAGGCTACTAAACCAATCGGTCTTTAGAGATTTGATCTTTCTTGTGATCATGCCAATGTTATGTAATAATGCACCGACTCTAGGTAACTGGGGTCAGGGCGTTACAACCCAGGGTCATAAAACTGAGGTTATGGGTAGAGTTCTGTGGATCAAATTTTTTTTGATATCTTTTATTTTGTGGATCAATTGTTTGTAAGTAAAATTTTTAAACTGATAGGAGTCATTATTATCATTCATATTCTGTGTTATAAGGTGTATAATGGGATTTGGAATAGGTTATTTTCAGTTCTTCATAATAGTAAATTTCTATATACCCATGTGAGTGTCTATGGTAAGGATGTAGGTTCTCACACTAAGACTTATCCTTGTAGATCTCCGGTTATTTTCTTGTGTTCCAAATTTTTCATGCATGAGTATTTATTAAATGATGATAAGATAATTAACTCTAAAATTTATAATGGGTTAAGTTCCTAAATGTCTTGAAACTTATAAAAATTTAACAACTAATTCAACCCACCCTTCTCAGTTGTTATTCAGTCCTTTGGAACTAAAATTTCTATCAGATCCAAGTTTCCTTGTTGAATTCTTATTATGGATAATATCAATTCTATCAATAGTAGAAGAATTTCTAAATTTTATAGATAAATTATTATAGATTTAAAAATAGGATGATTCCTTATCACCTATATCTTGTCTTGGAAGTTTTCAGTGCTTCAAAAATTGGGTTTCCACCTATAGTAAAATATTTTCTGATTACTTATACTAATAAGAGAAAAAATAAAGTTTTTTGAAATAATGGGAGTTCTATACTTATGTCTTCATCATAAAATTTTTATTTGAAGGTGATGGGTCTCAAAATGTCAAAGAGTATGTGGCATAATATGAAAAGTATTTATGAAGGTAATATTAAAGTTATGGAAGAAAATCTACAAATCTGTCATAGTATGTTTGAATACATAAGAATATGATATGATGAAAATATTTATGAATAATTTACAATGATATATAAAATTATTTGAAACATCATAGGATTAGGATAAATTCTGGTAGATTCTAAAATAGTAAATAATCTCATGAGAAACTTTTCAGATTAGTATGATTCTAAAATTTCTTCTTAAGATAATAAAGATGACTTATCTTTTGATGAATTTCATAACATTATTATTTCTTATGAAATGTGAAAATCTCCAATATTTAAAAATAATATGAAAAATTAAATAGATTTTGATTTTATGAGAAAAATAAATATTCAAGATGTTGAAGCTGTCGATCCATGTGATTCTAAACATAAAGAGGATTTTGAGTTGAATGATAAAATCATATATCTTGTATCCAAGAACTATCGAAGAGAAAGAAAAAAAAGTATAGAGGTAAAATTCCTCTAAAATGTTTTGATTGTGGTGGAATTGGGAATTTTTCTATGAATTGTACCTAGAATAATGATGGAGAATGTCATGAAGATTCTGATGAAAAACATTAATGGAATAAGTAGAACAAAAGTTCTAAAGAAAAAAAGTCATCCAAAAAATTTATGAAGAAGTTTAATTGGAATAAGAGAAGTATGTTGAGTAAGAAATTTGAATCAGACTCAAATGATAACAATTATTAAGAATAAGAAATTTGAAAAAAAAATTAGAACATTAATTAAAATATTTTTTAAAATTGAAGACACCTCAAAAATTGAAGAAGGAAGAGGTGAAGAATCCTATATAGAGTATTATCTCAAAATAGAACTTTTCTGCATGTTGTTGGAAAAATAGATATCTCATAAAATAAATCAAAATGAAAAATAAAGATGGTGGAAAATTTTTTAAAGGTGAAAAATATTTTTTAAAGGGAGAATAAGAATGCATTTGAGAGATATTAAGTTAAAACTTGGAATTGCGGAACAAGGGAAAATGTTTGAAGATATTAGTAAGATGTTGAAAGGTAAGGTATTATAAGTTAACAAGTTTCAATAAAAAATTATTGAATCTAAATGTTCAATAAGAAATATGAATTAAATCATCAAAAATGCTTCATAAGTAAATGATGGGACTTTTAAAGTTGGTGATAAAGTTCAAATTAAGAATTTTCATAAATCCTTACCCATCAAAAATAATGTTTCATCTGATTTTTCAAAACATTCAGGTGAGAAGAAAAGTGTAGGGAAAACATGGGTTAATAAGGGATGTGAGAAACTTATTACATATAAAAAAGTTGAAATCTTCCTCAGTAGGAAATATATCCCATTCCTAGAGTATTTTAGAGCATAAATAATTTATCAACCTCAATAATGTTTCTACATATATAGATCTTACTTCAATAGAAAATAACGATTTCAGGTTTATTATTGGTTTAATGGAATCTATAGCCACATGGATTATATTTTCTATAATAATTTATATATTCCTAGAATAATTTTTTAATAGAGTAAAAGAAATATTGAATGTATAATTATTAATATTCCTAATTTACAGAAAGATGAAAAAGTAAATTCACAATATATTAGAAACATTTCAATGAAACATCAATTTCACTGTATGGAATAATTTTTTTGATGATGTGATCAACTGGGTTGAATAATATTTGACTATTATACAAGTAAAATTCATGTATGTGAGAAAATATAATGTATCATGGAAAAAGAATGTTGAAAAATATTTTTTATTTTTGAGACTACCTTGAAAGTAAGTAAAAGGAACAAACCATGGATAATTGATAGTGGATGTTCTTCACACATGATAGGTGACATAAAAATATTGAAACAAGTTGAAAATCATGATGGATGTGTCGTTACCTTTGTCAAATATATTTATTTAAAAATTTTAGGAATCTTAATGACTGATATTAAAGAAAAAAAGTTGAGATATAAGGATGTTTTCAATATTGATGGATTAAAAAATAACTTACTAAGTGTAAGTAAATTTTGTTGAGATAGAAGATAACTGGTTTTTAGAAAATATTCTTATATCACTAGAATTTTTAAATATTGAAAATTTATTACAATGGTAGAAATAATTAGTGGTAATCTCTTTCAAATTGGAGAATTTAACAACTCTTGTTACTTGAGTGTTGAATATAAGAATAATTTGTGGCACTGAATACTTGTCCACTATGGGAAGAAAAGTATAAACCAACTTTCAAAATTTGTTTTTATTTGAAATTTTCCAGAATTGAAAATAATAGAAGAATAAGTTTGTGTAACTTGTCAAAATGGGAAGATGATTATTAAATTCATGAGAATGGTGGGATTCAATCTACCAAACCTATTGAACATATTCAATATGATTTATGTGGGCTGATGAGACATCAATAATAAAAATTCGATTTATACTTTATCATAATCATTTAATATTTCACTTGAATGACCATCACCATGTTTAAGAAACACATGTCATCATATATTGAAATTATTATATTCTTTAGAAAATATGTTGAGAAATAAATGGGGGTCTAAATTAATAAGTTGATAGTACATAATGGTACATAATTCACATAAATTTTTTTGAAACATATCTAATAAATCATGTAATAAAACATCAATATATTGCACTATATACCTCATAAAAAAATGGAGTATAAAAAATGAATAAAATAATTTTTGTGGAAATTGAAATAACCTTGTTAATATAATACAAACCTTCAAAGTTATACTAGAGAGAAGTTGTTAGTACTAATTTACTAGTTTAGAACTAATGTTTTCTATGTCCATAATCCAACATGACTTCTTATGAAATTTCATATAATAAATAACCATCATTCAAGTACTTCTAATTTTTTGGAAGTCCATGTTAACTTAAAATCAAGAGTCTTGATCTAGTAATGTTTACTGATAAATATGAGGAAAGATATTTTATTATTTATTTACCCAATAAAAGAAGTTACAAATGTTGGAATAAATTTTTACAATAGTTGGTGGACTCATATGATGTTAATGTTATTAATAATCTTACTACTTTAAAAAAATTCTCTAGGAATATTGTGGATGAAAAACTTAAAGTTTCTAACTGAAATGAAAATGTGTAATGTAATGTATATGAAGATTCAACTGAATCCTGTGATGGGGAAAGTGAAGATAAGAGAGTAACTCCAAAATTTCCTACTTTACAAAAACATATTGAGACCAAAAATATTCTTGAGAGTCATAAGGCTCTATTTAAGACAAGAAGGAATATGTGATTAGAAAATTAAACCTCACTCATTTCAAAATTTGAGTCAGAATTTTTTTAGAAGATAATCTATACAAAGAAAGGGTAAATTCTATGAATTTACAGTTCGATAAAATTGACAAAAAAACATTGGAACTGATTGCACATTGGAAATGTAAAAATGTTATCTGAGAAAATGGGTAGGAAAAGTTGAATGAACGTGCAGAATTTTCAATAAACAATGAAAGGCTTGTTTGTAAAGGATATTTATAGGTGGAAGGTGTATATTTTTATGAAAATTTTTCCCCTTTTAAAAGGTTAAAAACTATTTTATTTTTTCTAGTGGTGGTTGCTCACCAGATTTATAAAGTATATCAGATGTATGTGAAGTCATCATTTATTAATGGAGAAATTGAAAAAGAATTTTATATTGAACAACATTACATGTTTATAGTTGATAAAGATGAAAAAAAAGTTTTTAGATTGAATAAAGTTTTGTAGGGTCTGAAATAAGATCCACATTGATGGTATTCTAAGAATGATTTTTTTAAAAAAGTAGAATTTTTATAAAGGAAAAGTTGATAGAAACTTATATGTGAAATTTTTGGACTCTATAACTCTTATTGTAAATGATTATGTGAATGATATAATTTTTACTAGGGATATAGAATAATTTTGTAAAAAACTTATAAGTAAAAAAAAAGAAATTTTAGATTTCAAAGTTATGAGAATTTACATTCTTCATTGGTATAAAAGTTAAACAAAAACAAAAATACAATTTTTTTATCTCAATAAATGTATGTCAGGGAATTGTTACAAAATATTGGAATAGATGAATACAAAGGCAGTTTTACTCCTATTTCAATGGAGATAAAGTTGAGTAATTATGGTTTCAAAAAAAATGAATCAAAAATACTTTTGGAAGCGGATAGAAATTATAATTTACCGTCCAACCTCAATTTCTAATATTGTTTATGTTGTGAGTTTGTGTGTTAGGTATCAAAGTAATCTGAAAAACTCACATATGTTAGAAAAAAATTGATTATGATATATGTTAAAGGAACAAATTCACATGGGTTAATATAAAAAAAATTGAGATGAAGTTTCATGGTTATATTTATGGTGATTGGGTTGTATATTATAATGACATAAAATCAATCTCAGGTGGAACATTTTTCTTAGGTGAATGTTGTGTAAGTTGGAATAGTAATAAATATAGTTAAGTAACATTGAGAACAATGGAATGAGAATATGTTATGGCTAATCAGGCTGATACTCAGATGTTTTGGATAAAATTTCAGTTAGAATATTTGAATTTAAATGTTTCTAAACCATTGAAGATAATTTGTGATAGTCAAAGTACAATTTATCATTCTAAAACTCTTTTCCAAAATTCAATATAAAAACAAATTTATATTTGGAATCAAATTATAAAACAGAAAGTTCCTCCTATAGATGTTTTTCTATAATATATCTCAATAAAGTATCAAATTTTTACTATCATTATAAAGGAAATTCAAAAATAAATCTTTGTTCAGTTGAGACTACAACTTTATGTTCATTATCCTCCAATTATTTCCTAAATATAATATGGAATTCCCCCACCATGATTTGGATTATAGTGATATAGGAGGAGAAAAAGAAACAGTATTTTACTCTATAAGAATTTGTTACTTATCTTTATTTTATAAATATAATGTTGTGGTTATCATAAAATGTGGGAGAAATAAAAGTAAATTGAGATGAAAAGATAACAGTGAGAGAGAGTTTATTTTGACATGGATTAAAACTTTTCTTATCACTAAGGGATGTAATTCCATTAAAAATTTAATTTATATAGTAGTGTGGTGTTATGATACTCACTTTTTAAAATGGCTATGCTTTTTTACAAGTAGAATACATTTAGTTGTTTCAAAAATTTCTTGTGAAATATTATGAGTGTCTAAAAAATGGTGAGTTGTAAATGTTGATAATGAAGGTTTTCATATAAATCCAACGGGGGGGTATTAAAGAACCTTTGTGATATATTTTTTGTAATTTTTGAAAGTTAATCTTTTTTAAAAGAATATTTTTATAAAAAAGTGAATCATTATAAATGTTAGAACCCAAACATAAATGGGGAGAAATGTTTTGTTTTTTAGAAAGTTGTTTTCCATATGTGTAGGATCAGACAAAGTAACACCAGATATAGAGGATTGGCTTGACCAGTAGCGGATGCAGAGTATCAGACTGAGTATCATCGATCATAGATGTCATCAAAATGTTAATGTCATTGATTACATAAATCATCGATATAAAATTATATAGGATGAAGTTCAAGATATATTAGACATGATGTTTTCTAGAAAGAAGTTCCTAAGTTAGAAAGTCTGAATTTTGTTGAAGAGGTTGAATGAAGACAGTGATTTCAGGAGTTATAAAGTGCTTAAAATTTATAACATTAAGTCAGATGATTCTTTTCAAATATTGAAGTTCTCATAAATTTTGAAAACTCCCATGATAAAAGATTTTTAGGAATTTAATTAATCATAAATATTATATCAGATCCAAGAATTAAGACAATGTTTGCGTCATATCCAAATATGTTGGACACATAAGTTTTCATAATTTTGAATGAGTTATTAATGATGAGGTTTAAATAATTTCAATGTTTAAGTGTGGATTTTTCATCATAATGATAATTAAATAGTAATGATAATTCCAACTTAATAATAATTATATCTTACTGAGAATTTCAATTTTATGACGATTCCATCGAACTAACTCTGGGGAGGAAATACAATCGAATTGAATTTTAGAAGGAAAGTCAATTAGAATAACTATGAGAAGGAAATTTAATCGTAATAACTATGATGAGGAAAGTCAATTATGAATGATATGAGGAAGTTACATCATAATGATCCTAGGAAATTTCATCGTAATTATCTGAGAATGTTTCATCATAATGATCTGAGGAATTTCCATCATACTGAATAATAGTTAGTAAGTTTGAGAAGGATAATTAATAATAATACCCAAGATAATTCAAGAAGGGTCTATAATAGTTGAAGTGGTCAAAAATGAAGTACATATATGAGTGAATTTGGGAGGTTCTTCTATTTGAGTAAGTGGGGATGTTTTTTAGTTTATGGCCTTCTCTATCCAGGGATGCCTACAATGAGATGCACAGTACATTCATACATTGTAACATTTTCATGTGTGAAAAAGGTGGAGCACTGAAGAGTTTTATTAAGAGTCACATTACAAACATATATCTCATCAGAAGATCATACATCTAAAAATTTTCTTACTATAATGAGGAAGATCAGACCGAGCACTTGAGAAGAGTCTGAGAAGTGATGTTTGAGAAAATATTTTATCATAACGATTCCATCATAATTATTCCGTAAGACTAAGGAAATCAAATCTATGTTTATTGAATTGAGGTTCTAGATAGTGTTTTGGGGAGATTTTTTTGATCTTTCATTTTATGGATCAATTTTTTGTAAGAAACCATTGTAAAGTAGTGGGAGTGAGTGAAATAATTATTATCGGGATATAGAAGATGTCCAATGGGATTTCTCACAAGTTTTATTCACTTATTCATAATAGTTAATTTTTATAGACCCATGGTAGTGGCTATGGAGAGGATGTAGGTCCTCACACTGAGGTTGAACCTTATAAATCTCACATTCTTTACCTTCTTTCCTAATTTTTCATGCATGAGTATTTTCCAAAATAAGATAAGGTAAATAAATTTAATAGGTTATAGGGGTTATTTTTCTAAAATTATTGAAACTTTTAAAAAGTTAACAACTGATTCACCCCCTCCCCCTCTCAGTTGGTATTTGATCATTTTGAACTTCAAATATATTATTTTTTAAATAAAAATAAATTTATATTTATCATAGAAATGATTTTACATAATATAAATAGATCTCATGTGAAAGAAAACATGAATACAATGATGGGATAAAGAGTATACACATGTATCAATTAACCTGTTATCCTTTAAAAACCATCTTCATGAAAGAATCTATCCCCAATATTTAGATTTAAAAATAATCATGAAAACATACAAGGAATGGGTATGGATGGATATAGGACATTGGTTCATCTGAAAGAGACCTCTTAATGGCCTCTAAGGGAAATGTTATAATAAAAAAATAAGGATGGTGCAGTGGTCATAAATGTTATAAACAAAAAAATATATTTCTTGATCATTTTAATGAAACATCTAAAACATATATATATTTTATTGAAAAACAATTCAAGTTCGATATTTCATACCATTATATGAGATTATATCATGAAAAAGGAAAATAGGAAGTGATGAAAAATACATCAATGTCCTATAAAAGTTAAAACTATAAAATTAGAGAGTAAAAATGACTGAATGAAAATAAGAGATAAAAAAATTAAAAAACATTCTTAGTTACATTACATGATATCAAAAATCATCTATAATATAGGTATAATGGGAAAAACTATAACAAAAAATCAATTAAATTTGTATACCATGACCAGGGTCAAGAGTGATATATCTATAATCATGTTATCATAGATATATAATCAATTCACATACTGGTTCAATGCTGGAAAATAAATTTGAAATTTTAATGGTGTTTTGAAAGAGTAAATAAAACATAAAAATGAATGTAACACTTGTGTTTTAAATAAAAAAAAATGTGGATATTTTATTATTTTTGATTGATATTTAAAAAATTATGTAACTTTTAAAATCTAAAAATAATTGGAATATACCAGAATCATATCCTAAAGATAAAATCATAATATGAGAATCATGTGGATGATAAAAATATACAAGATTTCATCTAATCCAGGGTAATTTTATGAGGAAAACAATTAAATTATTTAAAATATATTTATATGAAGGGATGTACACTTGCCTTAGTGGATGTTACTATTATTGTAGTTATTACCATAGAACCAACTAGCTTTATACTTTTGATTATGATAATTTTTTATACCATAATATTAATGAATATCTTATCACATGATGATTTTCTTTCTGTGTAACAATGATTTCATAATGTACTAAGAGTATTTGTTGCATCAAAATATCGTAGCAGTTTCCCACTAAACTGATAACCACAAAGTGTTATGAAAATATTCTTAAAATTATATCAAATAGTCTAGATGAAATATATTTGATATTTTAATATCAAGTGTTAGGGGATCATAAGAAATTAAGACTTATTCTCATTATTTGTTCTTTTCATAATATTTAAGGTGGTAGGTTATGAGGATAGAACCGCTAATGGAAATTTAACATGTTATATGTATCCTTGGATATTTCTATCTAAAAACAAGTGTATTCTTATTTGAACTTATTATTATTATTAATGTGTATAATTAATTGTGTAATTTTATGTGTTGAAGTAAACCATGAAAACATATTCTCATGATGAAAAAGGATATGTTGGGTTCATCATATGTTATATGAAATTAATTGAATAATTTAAGAAATGATTTTTCCATTCTGATTTAATTAATGTATATATATCCGGGACTTTGATTGAAATGGAACTATTTTATTAAGTCTATATCCATTGAGATTTTTCCAAAGGTTTATTACAGTTATTTAGATAAATATAAATTAAATAAATAGGATGATGACACATGCATGAATCCTATATGATGTGATATTGAGACAAAGGGATTATATTACATAATAAGAATTTATATGGGTTTTTTTCATTGATATATTAATATAATTATCTATATATGCATTGAATAGTTTCTGGATTCTAGTCTGGGATTTTAGGTCAGTTCACTTAATGCCACTAAGAAAGCTGCCTAAAGGGTCACACACACTATGTGTATCTAGAATCTCATTTAAATTCTATTTAAGTTTAATATTTATAATACATTTTACTCTCAACTTATGGTTTAATAGTCATTCTAGTTTGGTTGATCATATAAATTCAACCAACAGTTATTTGAGTTAGGATATATGTTAGTTGAATATTAAATAAATATGTATTTTCTAGATAGTAATTATAATATATTTATTTATTTATTTAATTAATAGTATAAAGATATTTATTTAATTAAATAAAAAAATTATTATTCAATGTTTGATAAATTGTGAGGAGGGTTGACGAGTCAGTTTAAGGTTCTGATTGAAATGATATATTTTATTTAATATCATTTAAATAAATAAATATTTACTTATTTAATAAATTATATTTAAATATATGTGAGTTAACTCACATCATAGAGTGTAATGATATTATTATTATTATTTTACAAGGGGTTTATTTAGTTCAATCAGTTATTCAACGGTCACGATGTAATTACTAATTATAAACCATAAATATATGATTTATATTATATCATTTTAGAGTAGATGGGGAATTGTTTACCATATATATTCTGTAGTGAATTCTCTCAAAAACCTATAGAAAATTTCTTAAGAAATCTTTCAAGAATGAGATATAATCCTTCAACTCCCTCTCAAGTGAGAAATAACTTTCAAGGAGAAAAGGATCCTTGTTACAATAAATGAGGAATGATGTAAGGTTCTTAGTTACTCCATGTCAGCATTCAGAGTTCCATTTGAAAACTTTGAGATTTATGAGCACATGTTAATATTGAATAAGAAATTCTGTATTGGATTCTTCATAGAAATAATAGTATGATAAGAATTTCAACGGAATTCATCAATGAAGAATGAATTATCAAGATGATAAAATTCTAGTTTATAAATTAATTATAAATATTTTTTAAATTATCCAAAAATATTTTACGGTTTATTTCATCTAATTTTGAGGATTTATCTGAATAAACTATTAAAAAATAAAGTTGAACTTGGGCTAGAGTGCTTTTTTTGTACCCTAGAACCATCACTTCTTCCTAAGTGTCCATCATTTAAATAAATATATAATACATTAATTAATTTTTCCTACCTTTATTTTATTATAATTAAAATATTTTTAGAATTAAATTTGTTGATTGATCATAATAAAAAGGAAATTATATATATTATGTTAACTAATAAAGAAAAACAATGTACAAAACAAAAAATGACTTATATAAAAAAACCTCAATAAATAATGATATCATACTTATTTAACCAGAAAATGTATTCCGGGAACTATTGAATATAAAAATGTATTATAAAAATGGTATAAATGATCATAATATATAGATTTAAACATCTAAGACAAAAATATAAAGTGTTTTTACATGTGTAAGTTTCAAATAAAAAAATTAAAAAATAGATATTTTTCTAAAACAATAGAAGTGTAAAAAATTGTTTTTTAAATATACCTTCTACATGATAATTTTATATAGTACAGATCATATATATATCACAGTCATCATTATCCTCATGTAATCGTGTAATAGATTTAGAAACCTCACATAAGTCTATAATATCGTCAATATCCTCATCACCCAAATGAATTTTTTTTTCTTTAAAATGATAGACCAATGATCATTCAATTGGTCAAAAATATACATACTAAAAAAAGGACCTAAGGCTATGGGTGAAAACAATTGTTATAGGACTATTTCCTGTGGCCATAGGTTATGGAAACATGATGACATGGTAGTGGATTCAAAATTCATTATAGTAGCCTATATGAAACTGCAATGGGCCATGCTCATGCCTATATACATTGTATGGCCATGAACATTGACCGTTACAGTATCCCCTAAGATACCGCAACAGCTATAGTGACAACATGAGTGATTTCCATGGCCTTATTCTATATATGTTTCCATGAGATATAATTGTGGTGATATGTAATAAAAATATAGAGTTGTCATGTTTTTATCACTAGAACTCAAGAATCTTGCCAAGAACACTTTACCTATGAACCGTTAAGAAAATTAATTATATATATCTATAGATTTATATGTATATATATATACTATAAAATATTTAATTTTATAATAATTATACATAATTAATATATATTTAAAATATTTTATCATCATACCACATACTTCCAACATCTATAGCCATGTCTACATGTGGTTGTATTTTTCATACGACCACGACTATGTTATTTAGTGGTCATAGGGAAAAAATCAACCACATATAATTAAAAAATTGGTTATAGTAAATAACAATGTTTCCCATGCTAATTTTTTTTTCTTAAATTCCATAATAAATTAATGATCTTACATGGTCATGGTAGTAGTCCCTTGACAAGGTAAAATAATTTCATCTTCTAGTTACCTCACACACTATGGCCATGGTAATGAATGCCTGTGGACAAATTTAACATGTGACCAAGGACCACACCATTCAGCGGACATATCTTAACCTACAACCACGGTTTCACTATACATGACCAAATATTTTTGGTTATAGGTCATTTTTTTAGTAATGATAAAATATCTTCTTTGCACGTGTCACCATGATAAATGATTCCTCTTTGAATCTTAAAATTTCCACATCAATAAGTGTCAATCAATAATCATCATGTCTTAAACCATTGTTACTATCAAACTAGTTATACATAAATACTATTAATAAAAATTTATTTAAATGAATTACACATATATCCACAAAACCTATTGTAAGAACTCGGTTCTTATTCTTGAGTTATGGGTTTCTTCCTTTCTCTTTTCCTTAAGTTTTTTTGATAAAATAAGGAAAATGGGGAAAAATCCTAAATTTTGGGACTACACGCTGTGTACTTTGGCCATGTGGGATGAGTACACAGGGTGTGTAGCCATGCTGGTGATGAAGGGTGTAAAAACCGACTACATGCCATGTAGTGGGTATGTACACGCCATGTAGTCAATCGGTAGGGAAATAGTAAGGTGATGGAAGCAGCCGTTGGCTCGGTGATAGTACACACCGTGTAGTCAAGAATACATGCCATGTACTCATGTCAATGGATGAAGAGTTTGGTGGTGACTCTAGAGGAACAGTTAAATGAGGAAAGTACACGCTGTTTAGTAAAAAATACACGCTGGGTAGTTTGTTTTTTTCGATTAAAATGGGCAGTATCCAAACCTATTCACAAGATTGGTTTAGAACCGGACGGGAAATCGGGAGAGGAGGTCGGACCTTCGAGGATCAACCAACTGAGCATTGGGAATCTGATTCCGCTGTCGTCGATCTCATTGGAACCACACGAGTAAGAGCTTCTTTCTCCTTGTGTGTTTCATTCCAATTCTTCCTCAAAGGGAAGTTATTTGATGTTGAATGAGAATTATTTTACCTTATATCTACGATGTTCTTGGATGTTTTAGAAGGCGTCATTCACATATACCGTTCTTGGGTGTTTAAGGTAGGTGGCTTGGTGTTTAATTTCCAACTGATGTGTGTTTTGTGTACCGTTGAGATAAGCTTCCATGAATGGGGTGTCGTATGGATGAGGTCATGTTGAATTAAATACCTATAATTGTTTAGGTAATTGAAATTTTATAATAAACTATTGTTTGGGATCGCTGCTTGGATCCATGACCACCCTGGGGGTGCGTTTCTTTATTTAGTCGTTTGGCCAGGATACTTGAGGGTATTCCTTTTTATTGATGATTATATAATTTTCTTGAGAGGAATTGTTTGTGTATTGATTTTTTACGTGTTGGGCATGGCCCTGTTACCTGTTAGCCTGAGGACAATGTTGTGATTAGCCTGTGGGCAATATACTACTTATCCTGTGGGAAACTTCTTCTGTGCCTATGGGCAGCTGACTCTATGCCTATGGGTGACACCTCGTACGCCTATGGGCAATATTAGATATACCTATGGGAAGATTCCTATATTTGGATTCTCTTTACCTTAGGGTAAGGGTTTTATGCATTTGAGGAAACTAGCTGTTTTAATTAGAATATTCAATGCGGTGATATCTTAAATTGAATGTTTAAAGGAATAATAAAATGGAAATATAACTGGTAAAGTTAGTTACTTTTGAGTACTACTTTTTTTATTGGATTGTTCTACTGCACACTATTGTTGCATATTTTCACATAGTTGGGCACGGGCCTTTGGTGGGTGCCTACTGGGATTTATTTCTCACACCCTGTTTGGGTCATGACTTCGGCCCAAACAGATTACATTTCTTCTGGTGTGGATAAGGACAATGGTCCCTATACAGGTACTTGATTTTTATTGGGAAGTAGGGGAGCATGGGACTGGGCTTAGGCTTGCGATGTCGCTGGCTGTTCTGTTTTGATTTTCCGTACTTGTACTTTAGTTGTATCGTATGGCAGTGCAACATGTTTTGGCTATTTTATAGAATAGTGACATGCTACATTTTCATATATATATGACTACTGGTTTCCTTATTATTATCAGTTATCAATTTTAGTTATATATTTATTGTTTACTACATCTGCTATTGTTGTATGCTATTTATCTATTCCACTGCATTGTACCTTGAAGAATGATGGCATAGTTTCCCCACTATCAGACCTGGGCCCTCGCTGCTAGTCGGAAGCCTCTGGCGTTTGGGGAAATGCGCTTTAG
Organism: Viscum album; assembly: GCA_963277665.1. NCBI lineage: Eukaryota > Viridiplantae > Streptophyta > Magnoliopsida > Santalales > Viscaceae > Viscum > Viscum album. Next base: position 193,347,767 of record OY728162.1, on the reverse strand, counting down.
ATCACGTGGCGAACCTGGTTCAGGGCACCCGTAGAGTGGCATCCGGAACAAGGACGTTACAAAGTGGTATCAAAGGGGTTCTTTTCTTTGGCTTTCTATTTGGAGCCTTAGTCAGGGATAGGATGAGAACGGTAGTTGGTAATAAGCTATGCCCAGGCGTAGCTAACCCATGTACAAGGAAAATCCAATTTACCTCGTGTTGCAATTTTTCTGATTTTTCAATTTTACAGTTGAATCGATTTTCACTGAAGGGTGACGCACTTGTATTGTGCTCTTTATATTTTATTCATGGGTTCTATCTAGTTGAAACCCGATGAGAAGAGGGTATGCCACCTCATGCATCATTTAGGAACATTCTAGAAATCACATGCCATGCATAGTTTCCATGCCTTGTAGGCGCATAAAATTGCATGTTGTTGTGATAGTTGTTGTGCAAGAAAAGTAGGTTATTATGCTAGCTTCTTTGATAAATACCTGCTATGTGATAGGGTATTTTCTTGTGATCCTGGTTATATAATGGTCGCCATACATTGGTTTTTGGGGAGTATGGGCCCTCATTAACTAAAAATTTGGTGGATCATTGACTGTTTATCCAGTTATAGCACATATAAGATGCCGAACTTTGATTTGAGGGGAGTATGGGCCCTCAAGGATTAGAATTTGGAACTTAGGTGTTGTTTTTCAGTATTTTATGGGTTCTGGAGAAGTTTTTGAGGTATACTGTCTGGAAACCCATTATACACGCAGTGTAGTATTTTAAACACGCAGAGTGTGTTCTTCTATTCGGGAAGAAGAGAAAACTTTTTGAGTACACGTCATGTACCCTAAGTACACGCCGTGTAGTCACTTCCTGTGTCATAGACCGTGTGGGCGGGGACACGGGGAATGGAAATGCTTGGGGTGAACATGCCATGTACCGGATGTACACGCCATGTAGTGTTGACCCGAAGTCCGCCCATGTAACTAACAAACCCAGATGGAGGAGACCTTAATATATACACTCCATGTCCACTATGGAACACGCTGAGTATTCTGACCTGGGATCCGACCGTGTAACTAACAACACGAGTCGGTGTAATCTGTTCGTGTACACGCCGTGTGTATAATGAACATGCCATGTTGTTGGAGCCGTGTATCTGGATGTGTAGCGAACAACACGGGTCGGCGAAGCTCATCTAGTACACGCCGTGTACCTATAGGGACATGCCATATGGTCTTGACCAGTGATAGAAAATGTGGACCAGACCGTGTGGCTAGGAAATGAGGTAGTGTACACGCCATGTGCGGGTGTCACACGCTGTGTAGTATCAAGCCGTGTAATCAGCTGTGTCACAAACGACACGTGTAGTTGGAAAATTACACCATACACACCGTCTGTTTTATATACATGTTGTGTAGTTCTATTTAACAGGAGCCATGTGGCTTGGCCGTGTAGAAGGACCCGGACAGGGGAAGAAAAGATAGGTACATGTCGTGTAGTAAGTATACACACCGTGTAGTCTTATTGTGCAATCTTAAATTCCTACTTCCTCCTGTTCCCCTTTTGGTTCATTCATTTTCATACTATGATAATCTTGATCTAAGGTGTGTGTTTGACCTTGTAGTGTGATGCTACCAAGACTTTAACACATTTTTCTCCAGCAGAGTGGAAACGAGTATACTCTGGAGATGGTGGGTCATGGGATACATGTTGATCCTCCAATAGAGTCAGATGCGGCGCCAGCCATAATACCAGACACAGGCGCTGAGGCGTAGTTCCGTGAAGGCTTTATGCAGTTCATGCAGACCTTTCAAGGAGAACTATCGGCTGCCACATCTATGGCAGAGCTGACTCGTATCTTCCAAGAGCAGCATCCACCTACGTTTTCAGGGGATGGCAGACCGCAGGCTACGGAGTCTTGGCTGGGGTCGATGTAGACTATTTTCGAGCACCTAGAGACGCCTTGAGGGCGGAGGGTCAAGCTCATGACTTATATTCCACGCAATTCCGCCAATAGGTGGTGGGATGTTACCACCCAGTCATAGAATCACAGAGACATGGTGTGGGAATATTTTCAGACAGCCTTCTATGACTTCTTCGTCCTAGAGATGCTGAGGGAAAATCGAGCTCGAAAGTTCATGAATCTGCAGCATGGATCTTTGTCAGTGGTGGACTATTCTGCTCGTTTCACCGAGCTTCAGCGTTTTGCACCTGTTCTGGTGGGCAATGAGACACTAAGAGCTAGACGCTTTGAGGATGGTCTTCGATATGACATCAGATCACTGGTGAATGTTTTCAGGTTGCCTTCAGTACATTCTATTGTGAACTCGGCACTGATTACAGAGAGAAAACCACGGGAAGCTAGTGGTGTGGGCCAGGGTAGTTCAACACCATTTTCTAGTACTATTTATACTAGTAAAAGGAAGAGACAGATGGACTTCTCTCCGGGTGACAGTACTATATAGAATAATGTTTCAGGTGGCCAGGTCTTATGCTACCAGTGTGGTAAGGAGGGGCACAGGCGGCCTAAGTGTCCACGTGACCCAGTGGAATGTCAGGCTTGTGGCAGGATGGGTCATCTGCAACGCTTTTAAAGGGTGTTTCCACTAGTGTCTAGTGAGAGGGGTTCTGTGCAAACTTTGTGTTCCGAGGTAGGACCAACAGCTTCTTACCAGTCAGGGAACTGGAATACATTAGGGCGTGCAGGTAGGGATAGTAGTCATGACCATGGTATCCAGACACTAGGATCTTAGAGGCAACAGGGCGGGACAACTCAGGGTAGCCAGGCTGTGTCATGGGGCCATGGCACTAGGCAGACATATGCAGTGCAACAGACCTAGCAGGAGCAGGATCCCAGACCTTTTACTGTTAGAGGTACTATTCTAGTAGCTTCTATTTCATCTTCAGTACTTTTTGATATGGTTGCTACACATATCTTCATATATATTCCTATTGTGGAGATCCTTGGGCTCTGTGTTTCTTCTTCTTCTGATGTTATGATGTTAGACACTCCGTTGGGAAATAGAACGGCTACTGTGTGTTAGTGTAATGAGTGCCCCCTAGAGGTTGGTCGGTGTCACTTTCTATGGGACCTCTATGTCATAAATATGATGATCTATGATGTCATTCTCAAGATGGACTGGTTGGTTCCCTTTAGAGCCTTTGTGGATTTCTATCATCATAGGGTGAGTTTCACATCACCAGAGGGCAGAGAGTTTCTATACAAGGGTGAGTGGGATGTTCAGGAAAGTCGAGCTAGACCAAAGCATCATGGGCGAGGTGATATCACATCCTAGATTGTGAGCTTATATCTAGATGACCAGGGGAATTGTTAGAAGGATTTCCCTCAAGCATTTGATCATTTCAGGAATGTCTTCCCATAAGACTTTTCAGGTCTTCTTCCGGAGTGTGAGGTAGATTTCTCTGTTGAGATTGTGCCAGGAGCAGCACCGGTGTCCATTCCTCCTTATAGTATAGCTACACCAGAGTTTCAGGAGCTCAAGACATAGTTAGAGGAGTTAGAGTCAAAGGGTTTTATCTGAACCAGTACTTCTCCATGGGGTTCTCCTGTACTTTTTGTGAAGAAGGTGGACGGTACTCTCAGACTCTGTGTGGATTATCGGAAGATGAACCAGTTGACGGTTAAGAACCAATATCCCTTTACAAGGATTGATGATCTTTTTGATCAACTTCATGGAGCACGAGTGTTCTCGAAGATTGAATTGAGATCAAGATATCATCATCCACACATTAAACCATCTGATATACCTCTCATAACATTCAAGAGCGGCTATGGTCTATACAAGTATACGGTTCTACCGTTCGGACTCACGAACGCACCAGATGTTTTTATGGATCTGATGAATCCTGTGTTCCATCATTATCTATATTCTTTTGTGGTAGTATTTTTGGACGATATCTTGGTGTACTCTCACACTCGACACGACCATGCCACCCATCTTGAGATCATATTGAGTACACTGGGAGAGCATCGTCTATATGATAAACTCTCAATGTGCCACTTTTGGAAGGGCTAGATACACTTCCTGGGTCATATAATCTTAGAGGCAGGAGTTGCAATAGACCCAGAGAAGGTGAGAGCAGTAGTTTCCTGGTAACAACCTAAGAACGTGTTTGAAATACAGAGTTTCTTGTGGATGGATGGTTACTACTGACGCTTCATATACGACTTCTCTCGCTTAGCAGCGCCATTGACAGGTTTGACTAAGAAGGGTGTGAAGTTAATTTGGTCAGAAGCTCGTGAGACAGCCTTCCAGGAGCTTAAGGGAAAGTTGACATCAGCACTGATCATGATACTCCTAGAGTAGGGGAAGAGCTATACAGTTTACTGTGATGCATCGGGTATTGGGATTGGAGCTCTGTTGATGTAGGGCGATCGAGTAGTTGTGTAGGGGTCTCGGTAGTTGAGGCCACATGATAGGAATTACCCGACGCATGATCTCGAGTTGGCTATATTTGTTCATGCATTTCATTTTTGGAGACATTATCTCTTGGGAGAACATTTTTTGGTGTTCATGGACCACAAAAGTCTCAAATACATCTTTACAAAGCATGACCTGAACCTGAGACAGCTAAGGTGGGTTGAATACCTTTAGTCCTTCAACTTTGAGCTTGCTTATACACCTGGTAAGGGTAATGCAGTAGCTAATGCACTGAGCAAGAAGACATAGATATAGGCAGTGCAGGAGGCCAGTGGTGAATGGCAGCTTATGGATTTGTTCTCTGAGATGCATTTGTAGGTGCATGATAGTTAGGGGAAAACCTATCTTTCATCTTTAGTTGTGACTTCTATCCTCCTGGATAGATTGAGGATGAGACAACTATCTGATTCAGAAGGCATAGTTATATGGGAGTCGGTGACCAGTGAGGACCCTTCTTTTGTTTGGATGATAGGTGATGATGATGTATTGGGTTTCCATGGACTAGTGTGGGTTCCAGGGGATATACACAAGGAGCTGGTGTGGGAGTTTCTTGCTTCAGCTTGGGAAGTTAATCCCAGGGTTACCAAGATGAACTAAGACTTGAGACGTCAGTACTGGTGACCAGGAATGAATAGGGATGTAGGTGGTTTTGTTACGAGGTGTTCCACCTGTCAGCAGGTGAGGGCGGAGCATTAGAGGCCAGCCAAACTATTACAGCAGTTACCCATCCCGGAGTGGAAATGGGACGATGTCACAATTGACTTCGTTACTGGGTTTCCGAGGTCACATCGAGGCAACGACGTCGTGTGGGTTGTTGTGGACAGACTCACAAAGGTATCTCACTTTTTGCCGATCAGGGAGACCTTCGGAGTTGACTAGCTCGAGAAGTTGTATATGGAAGAGGTTGTACGTCTTCATGGGGTCCCCCGTTTTATCATTTTAGATAGGGATTCATGTTTTACATCTCATTTCTGGAAAAGTTTTCAGAGGGAATGGGGTACACATGAGCTTCTGAGCATAGCTTACCACCCTCAGATCGATGGTCAGTCAGAACATACGATATAGGTGCTTTAGGACATGTTGTGTCCATGTATCCTAGATTTTGGGGGCTCTTGGGAGAAGCATATACCTCTAGTCGAGTTTTCCTATAATAATAGTTTTCAGGAAACTATAGAGATGGAACCTTACGAGACTTTATATGGTAGGCCATGTCGATCACCCTTGTGCTAGTTAAGGGCAGAGGAGGCAGCTTTACTGGGACCCCGTCTCGTGCAGGAGACTTCTGAGTAGGTCCAGTTGATTTAGAATCGGATGGCTACCACATAGTCTCGCCATAAATCTTATATTGATCGTCACAGACGACCCTTGGAGTTCATGGTTGGGGACCTGGTTTTCTTGGGTGTTTCACTGAGGTTGGGACACAGGCGGATCAAGAGATAGGGTAAACTTTCAATGAGGTATGTGGGACCATTTGAGATTCTAGAGAGAGTCCGGATGGTTGCCTATCGTTTGCAGTTACCACATAGGTACTGGGCCATGCACGATGTCTTCCATGTATCTCAGTTTTGTCGCTATCATTCGGACCCGTCTCACGTGTTTCATCCCGAGGAGGTTGAGCTCGAGATATATGTGTCCTTAGAGGAGCATCTGATTCATATCATTGATAGGAGCACGAAGGTTCTACGAGGTCGGTCAATTCCTCTCGTACGGGTACTATGGCAGCATGGCTGAGTGCAGGACAAAACATGGGAGTGGGAGCCCGACATATATGCTCAATGGCCGGATGTATTCACGTCTATATCTTCACCACCCTTGTAAGGGCAATTTGGGGATGAATTTCTTTAAGGGGGAAGTTTTTAAGAAACTGGTTCTTATTCTTGAGGTACGGGTTTCTTCCTTTCTCCTTTCCTAAAGTGTTTTTTAGAAAAATAAGGAAAATGGGGGAAAATCTTAAATTTAGGGACTACACGCCCTGTACTTTTCCACACACCGTGTACTTTGGACATGTGGGATGAGTACTCAGGGTGTGTAGTCATGCCGGTGACGAAGGGTGTAAAAACCGACTACACGCCATGTAGTGGGTCTGTACATTCTGTGTAGTCAGTCAGCAGGGAAACAGTAAGGCAGTGAAAGCAGCCCCCATCTGGGCAACAATGCACGCCGTGTAGTCAAGAATACACACCATGTACTCATGTCGACGGATGAACAGTTTGGCGGTGCCGCCAGAGAAACAGTTAAATGAGAAAATTACACGCCGTGTAGTTTATTTTTTTCGCTTAAAATATGAAGTAGCCAACCCTATTCATATAATTGGCTTATAACCAGACGGGAACTTGGGAGAGGATGTTCGACCTTCGAGGATCAACTGATTGAGCATCGGTAATCTGATTCTGCTTCTGTCGATCTCGTTGGAACCACACGGGTAAGGGATTCCTTCTCCTTGTTTGTTTCTTTCCCATTATCCCTCAAAGGGAAGTTATTTGAGGCTGAATGATAATTATTTTTCCTCAGATCTACGATGTTCATTGGTGTTTCAGAAGGTGTTGTTTGCATATACCGTTCTTCGGTGTTTAAGGTAGGTGTCTTGGTGATTAATTTCCAACTGATGTGCATTTTGTGTACCATTGAGATACGTTCCCATGAATGGGGTGTCGTATGGCTGAGGTCGTGTTGAATTAAATACCTAGAATATTTTAGGTAATTGAAATTTGATAATAAACTGTTGTTTGGGATCGCTTCTTGGATCCAGCACCACCCCGGGGGTGCGTTTCTCTGTTTAGCTGTTTGGCCAGGATACCTGAGGGTATACATTTATATTAATGATTATAGAATTGCCTTGAGAGGAATTGTTTGTTTATTTCTTGTTTACATTTTGGGCATGGCCCAGTTACTTGTTATCCTGAGGGCAGTGTTGTGATTAGCCTGTGGGCAATGTACTACTTAGCCTGTGGGCAACTTCATTTGTGCATGTGGGTAGCTGACTCTGTGCCTCTGGGTGACACCTCATATTCCAGTAGACAATATTCGATATTCCTATGGGAATATTCCTGTGTTTGGATTCTCGTTACCTAAGGGTAAGGGTTTTTTGCGTCTGTGGACACTGGTTGTTTTACTTAGAATATCCACTATGGTGATATCTTAAATTGAATGTTTATGGAAATAATAAAATGGAAATATAACTGGTAAAGTTAGTTACTTTTGAGTACTGCTTAGTTTATTTCATTTTACTACTGCACACTATTGTTTCATATTTTCACACTGTTGGGCATGGTCCTTTGGTGGGTGCCTACTAGGATTTATTTCTCACACCCTATTTGGGTCATGTCTTCGGCCCAAACAGATTACATTTTTGTAGGTGTGGATTGGGAAAGGGTCCCTATACAGGTACATGATTGTTGCTGGGAAGTAGGGGAGCATGGGACTGGGCTTAGGCTCATGATGTCCCTAGATTTTCGGTTTTTCTTTTCTTTACTTGTACTTCAGTTGTATCATATTGCAATGTAACATGTTTTGGCTATTTTATATAATAGTGACATGCTACATTTTCATATATATATGACTACTGGTTTCCTTGTTATTATCAGTTATCCATTTCAGTTATATATTTATTGTTTACTACTTCCGTTATTGTTGTATGTTATTTATCTATTCCAGTTCACTGCACTTTGACAAATGAGGGCATAGTTTCCCAACTATCAGACCTGGGCCCTTGCTGCTAGTCGGAAGCCTTTGGCGTTTGGGAAAATGCGCTTGAGGTCACGTGGAGAACCGGGTTCGGGGCACCCGTAGAGTGGAACCCGGAACCGGGCCATTACAAAGTGGTATCAAAGGGGTTCTTTTCTTTGACTTTCTATTTGGAGCCTTAGTTAGGGATAATATGAGAACGGTAAATGGTAATAAGTTGTGCCCGGGCATAGCTAACCTGTGTATCGGGAAAAGCCAATTTACCTCGTGTTGCAATTTTTCTAATTTTGAAATTTAAAGTTGAATCGATTTTCACTGAAGGGTGATGCACTTGTATTGTGATGTTTATATTTTATTCATGGGTTTTATCTAGTTTCAACCCGATGAGATGAGGGTATTCCACCTCATGCATCATTTAGGAAGATGCTAGAAATCACATGCCATGCATAGTTTCCATGCCATGTAGGCGCATTAGAAATTGCATGTTGTTGTGATAGTTGTTGTGTTAGAAAATCGTGTTGTTGTGCTAGCTTCATTGATAAATACCTTCTATGTGATAGGGTATTTTCGTGTGAGCTTGCTTATAGAATGGACGCCAAACATTGGTTTTTGGGGAGTATGGGCCCTAATTGATTGGTATTTGGTGGATCATTGACTATTTATCTAGTTATAACACATATAAGATGCCGAAATTTGATTCGTGGGGAGTATGGGTCCTCACGGATTGGAATTTGGCACTTAGTTGTGGTTTTTCAGTATTTTATGGGTTCTGAAGAAGTTTCTGAGTCATACTGTCTAGAAACCCAGTATAAACACCATGTAGTGTCTTAAACACGCTGAGTATGTTCTTCTATTTGGGATGAAAAGAAAACTTTTTGAGTACACGCCGTGTAGTCGCTTCCCGTTTCATATAAAGTGTGGGATGGAACACGGGGAAGGGAAATTCTTGGGGTGAACACGTCGTTTACCGGATGTACACGCCGTGTAGTGTTGACCTGGAGTCCGCCCGTGTAACTAAAAAACACGGACGAAGGACACCATAATATATACATTTCGTGTCCACTGTGGAACACGCCGTGTAGTCTGACCTGGGATCGAGCCATGTAACTAACAACACGAGTCGGTGTAATCTATTCGTGTATATTCTGTGTGTATAATGAACACGCCGTGTAGTTGGAGCCATGTATCCGGTCGTGTAGCGAACAACATGGGTCAGCGAAGATCGTCTAGTACACGTCATGTACCTGTGGGGACACGCTGTGTGGTCTTGACCAGTGATAGACCTTGTGGAACTGACCATGTGGCTGCGAAACGGGGTAGTGTACACGCCTTGTGTGGGTGTCACACGCCGTGTAGTATCAAGACGAGTAGTCGGCCGTGTCACAAACGACACGGGAAGTTGTAAAATTACACTATACAAGCCGTGTACTTTATATACACTCTGTGTAGTTCTGTTTAACAGGATCCATGTGGCTTGGCCATGTAGAAGGACCCGAGAAGGAGAAGAAAAGTCCGGTACATGCCGTGTAGTCAGTATACATGCCGTGTAGTCTTGTTGTGAAATCTTAAATTCCTTCTTCCTCCTATTCCCCTTTTGGTTCCTTTGTTTTCAGATTGTGATAATCTTGATCTAAGGTGTGTGTTTGACCTTGTAGTGTCATGACGCCAAGACATTCACGCATTGTTCATCAAGAGAGCGGAAACGAGTATAGTCCAGAGATGGTGGTCCATGGGCTACCAGTTGATCCTCCAGAAGAGCCAGATGCGGCGCCAGCCGTAATACCAGACAAAGGCACAGAGGCGCAGTTCCGTGAAGGCTTTATGCAGTTAATGTAGACCTTTCAGGGAGCACCTCCAGCTGCCACATTTGTGGCCGAGATTACACATATCTTCCAGTAGCAGTATCCACCTACGTTTTAGGGGATGGGGAACCATAGGCTGCAGAGTCTTGGCTGGGGTCGATGTAGACTATTTTCGAGCACCTAGAGACACCTCTAGGGAAGAGGGTCAAGCTCGCGACTTATATGCTACGTGATTCCACCAAGAGGTGGTGGGATGTTACCACACAGTCATAGCATCGTAGAGACATGGTGTAGGAATATTTTCAGACAGCCTTCTATGAATTCTTCTTCCCAAGGATGTTTAGGGCAGATCGAGCTGGAGAGTTCATGAATCTACAGCAGGGTGCTATGTCGGTGATGGAATATTCTGCTCATGTCATCGAGCTTCATCATTTTTCACCTTTTCTGGTGGGAGATGAGATGCTAAGAGGAAGACGCTTTGAGGATGGTCTTCGATATGATATCCGAGCACTGGTGAATGTTTTCAGGTTGCCTTCCGTACATGCTATTGTGAACCAGACACTGATGATAGAGAGGAACCTATGGAAATCTAGTGGTGTGGGCCAGGGAGGTTCAGCACCTGTTTCTGGTACTATTTCTACTGGTAAGAGGAAGAGACAGATGGACTTCTCTTAGGGTGGCAGTACCAGCCAGAATAATGTTTCAGGTGGCCAGGTCTTATGCTACCAGTGTGGTAAGGAGGGGCACAAGTGACATCAGTGTCCACGTGACCCAGTGGAATGTTGGGCTTGCGGCAGGATGGGTCATCTGCAATGCTTTTGCAGGGCGTTTCCACCAGTGGCTAGTGAGAGGGGTTTTGTTCAAACTCCGTATGTGGGGGAAGGACCAGCTTCTTCTAACCAGTTGGGGAACTGGAATACGTCAGGGGGTGCAGGCAAGGATAGTGGTAGTGGTCATGGTAGCCAGACACCAGGATCTTAGAGGCAACAGGGTGGGACAGCTTTGGGTAGCCAGCCTGTGTCGCAGGGCCGCGGCACTGGGCAGACATATGCAGTGCAACAGACCCACCAAGAGAAGGATCCCGAACCTTCTTCTATCAGAGATACTATTCTAGTGGCTTCTGTTTTATCTTCAGTACTTTTTGATATGGGTGCTACACATAGCTTCATATCTATGCCCATTGTGGAGAGCCTTGGGTTCTGTGTTTCTTCTTCTTCTACTGTTATGACATTATAAACTCCGTTGGGAACTAGAATAGATAGTGTGCGTCAGTGTAAGGAGTTCCCCCTTGAGGTTGGTGTGTGTCACTTTTTATGGGACCTCTATGTTCTAGAAATGATAAGCTATGATGTCATTCTCGGGATGGAATGGTTGGTTCCCTTTCGAGCCTTTGTGGATTGCTATTATCACAGGGTGAGTTTCACGTCACCAGAGGGCAGAGAGTTTCTATACAAGGCCAAGTGGGATGTTAGGTGAGTCGAGCCTTACCATAGCATCATGGGCGAGGTGATATCATAGCCCAGATTGTGAGCCTATATCTGGACGACCAGGGGAATTGTCAGAAGGATTTCCCTCCAGTGGTTGATAGTTTTAGGGATGTCTTTTCGAATGACTTTGCAGGTCTTCCTCTGGATCATGAGGTGGCTTTCTCTATTGAGCTTGTGCCAGGAGTAGCACCGGGGTCCATTCCTCCTTATAGGATAGCTACCACAGAGATTAAGGAGCTCAAGAGAGAGTTAGAGGAGTTACAGTCAAAGGGTTTTATCCGACCCAGTACTTCTCCATGGGGTTCTCCAGTCCTTTTTGCGAAGAAGGCGGACGGTACTCTCAGACTCTGTGTGGATTATCAGAATCTGATCCAGTTGACTATTAAGAACCGATATCCCTTGAGAAGGATTGATGATATTCTTGATCAACATCATGGAGCACGAGTGTTCTCGAAGACTGACTTGAGATCGGGATACCATTAGTTGTGCGTTAGACCATCTGATATAACTCGAACATCTTTCAGGAGCATGTATGGTCAATACAAGTATACGGTTATTCCATTCGGACTCACGAACGCACCAGCAGTTTTTATGGCTCTGATGAATCATGTGTTCCATCCTTATCTAGATTCTTTTGTGGAAGTATTTTTGGATGATATCTTGGTGTACTCACACACTTGACACGACCATGACATCCATCTTGAGATCGTATTGAGTACACTGAGAGAGAATCAGAAATATGCTAAACTCTCAAAGTGCCACTTTTGGATTGGCCAGATACACTACCTGGGTCATATCATCTCAGAGGTAGGAGTTGTAGTAGACCCTGGGAAGGTGAGAGAAGTAGTTTCCTGGGAACATCCTAAGAAAGTGTTTGAAATATGATGTTTCTTGGGGCTGGCTGGTTACTAAAAATGCTTCATATAAGACTTTTCCCACTTAGCAGCACCATTGACAGGTTTGACTAAGATGGGTGTGAAGTTTTTTGGGTCAGAAGCTTGTGAGACATCCTTCCAGGAGATAAAGAGAATGTTGACATCATCACTGATCCTGATACTCCCAGAGCAGGGGAAGAGCTATACAGTTTACTATGATGCATCAGGTATTGGTCTAGGAGTTGCGTTAATGCAGGGTGATCGAGTAGTTGCATACGGGCCTCGGTAGTTGAAGCCACATGAGAGGAATTACCTGATGCATGATCTCGAGTTGGCTGCAATTGTTCATGTGTTGCATTATTGGATATATTATCTCTGGGTAGAACATTTTGTGGTGTTCACGGACCACAAAAGTCTCAAATAAATCTTTACCCGGTGTGACTGGATCCTGAGACAGTGAAGGTGGGTTGAATACCTTTAGTCCTTCAACTTTGAGCTTTCATATACACCTGGTAAGGGTAAAGTAGTAGCTGATGCACTGAGTAGGAAGACTCAGATACCGGAAGTGTTGGAGGCCAGTGGTGAATGGCAGCTTATGGATTTGTTCTCTGAGATGCATTTGGAGGTGCACGACAGTCAAGGGAAAACCTATCTTTCATCTTTAGCTATGAATTCTATCCTCCTGGATAGAGTGAGGATGAGACTGTTATCTGATTCACAAGGCCTAGTTCTACTAGAGTCGGTGACCGGTGAGGACCCTTCTCCTGGTTGGACGATAGGCGATGATGAAGTATTGTGTTTCCATGGATGAGTGTGGGTTCCAGGGGATATACGCAAGGAGCTGATGTGAGAGTTTTATGCTTCAGCTTGGTCAGTTCATCCCAGGGATACCATGATGTACCGAGACTTGAGACGTTAGTTCTGGTGGCCGGGAATGAAGAGGGATGTAGTTGATTTTGTTACAAGGTGTTCCACCTATCAGCAGGTGAAGGTGGGGCATCAGAGGACAACTGAACTGTTACATCAGTTACCCATCCCAGAGTGGAAATGCGATGATGTCGTGATGGACTTCGTGACTGGGTTTCCAAGGTCACCTCGAGGCAATGATGTTGTGTTGGTTGTTTTGGACAGAATCACAAAGGTAGCTCACTTTTTTCCGATCAGGGAGACCTTCAGAGTTGATGAGCCTGAGAATTTGTATATCTGAGAGGTCGTACGTCTTCATGGGGTCCCCCGTTCTATTGTTTCATATAGGGATTCCTATTTTATGTCTCATTTCTGGCAGAGTTTTCAAAGGGCACTGGGTACACAGGTGCTTCTGAGCACAGCTTACCACCCTCAGACTGATAGTAAGTCAGAGCGTACGATACATGTGCTTGAGCACAAGCTGCGTGCATGCATCCTAAACTTTGGGGGCTCTTGGGAGAATCATATACACCTAGTCGATTTTTCATATAATAATAGTTTTTAAAAAACTATAGAGATGGCACCTTATGAATCATTATATGGTAGGCCATTCCGATCACCCTTGTGCTGGTTAGAGGAAGGTTAGGCCAGTTTACTGGGACCACCTCTCATGCAGGAGACTTCTGAGAAGGTCCAGTTGATTCAGAAGTAGATGGATACCGCACAGTCTTGTAAGAAATCTTATGCTGATTGCCGCAGACGACCCTTGGAGTTCGTGGTTGGGGATCATGTTTTCGTGCGTGTTTCACCGAGGTTGGGACAAAGGCGGATCAGGAGATAGGGTAAACTTTCACCGAGGTTTGTGGGCCCATTTGAGATTATGGAGAGATTCGGGCCAGTGTCCTATCGGTTTCAGTTACCACACAGGTACTAGTCCATGCACGATGTCTTCCGTGTATCTGAGTTGCGTCTCTATCATTCAGACCCGTCTCACATCTTTCATCCTGAGGAGTTTGAGCTCAAGATAGATGTGTCCTTCGAGGAGCATCTGATTCGTATCGTTGATAGGAGCATGAAGGTTCTTCGAGGTCGGTCAGTTCCTCTCGTATGGGTGCTATGGCAGCATGGCCGAGTGTAGGACGGAACCTGGGAGTGGGAGACCGACATATATGATCAGTGGCCGGAGTTATTCATGGCTATATCTTCACCACCCTTGGAAGGGAAATTCATGGACGAATTGCTTTAAGGGGGGAAGTTTGTAAGAACCCAGTTCTTATTCTTGAGGTACAAGTTTCTTCCTTTCTCCTTTCCTTAAGTGTTTTTGAGAAAATAAGGAAAATGGGGGGAAATCCTAAATTTTGGGACTACACACCGTGTACTTTTCCATACGCCGTATACTTTGTCCGTGTGGAATGAGTACGCAGGGTGTGTAGCCATGCCGATGACGAAGGGTGTAAAAACTGACTACATGCCATGTAGTGGTTATGTACATGCCGTGTAATCAATCGGCATGAAAATAGTAAGGCGGTGGAAGTAGCTGCCCAGCTGTGTGATATTACACGCCGTGTATTAAAGAATACTCATCGTTTACTCGTGTTGACGGATAAACAGTTTGGAGGTGCCGCCAGAGGAACTGTTAAATGAGGAAATTACACGTCGTGTAGTCAAAATTAAACGCCGTGTAGTTTTTTTTTATTGAAATGGAAAGCATCCAATCCTGTTCAGAGGATTGTCATAGAACTAGATGGGAACTCAGGAGAGGAGTCCGGACCTTCGAGGATCAACCGATTGAGCATCGAGAATCTTATTTTGCTTCCGTCGATCTCGTTGGAACCACACGGGTAAGATCTTCCTTCTCCTTGAGTGTTTCTTGCCAATTATTCTTCAAAGAGATGTTATTTGAGGTTTAATGAGAATTATTTTACCTCATATCTATGACATTCTTGGATGTTTCATAAGGCATCGTTCGCGTATTCCGTTCATGGGTGTTTAAGGTAAGTGACTTGGTGTTTAATTTCCAACTAATGCGCGTTTTGTGTACCGTTGAGATACGCACCCATGAATGGGGTGTCGTATGGCTGTGGCCATGTTGAATTAAATACCTATAATTGTTTAGGTAATTGAAATGTGATAATAAACTTTTTTTTGGGATCGCTGCTTGGATCCATGACCACCCCGGGGGTGCATTCCTCTGTTTAGCCGTTTGGCTAGGATACCCGAGGGTATGCCTTTATATTAATGATAATAGAATTTACATGAGAAGAATTGTTTGTGTATTTCTTGTTTATATGTTGGGCATGGCCCGGTTACTTGTTATCCTGAGGTCAGTGTTGTGACTAGCCTGTGGGAAACTTCTTCCATGCCTGTGGGAAGCTGACTTTGTGCCTGTGGGAGACACCTCGTATGCCTTTGGGAAATATTCAATATGCATGTGGGCTGATTCCTGTGTTTGGATTATCTTTACCTGAGGGTAAGGGTTTTACGTGTCTGAGGACACTGGCTGTTTTATATAGAATATTCATTACGGTGATATCTTAAATTGAATGTTTAAAAGAATAATAAAATGTCAATATAACTGGTAAAGTTAGTTACTTTTGAGTACTGCTTAGTTTATTTCATTTTACTACTGCACATTGTTGTTGCATATTTTTACACAGTTGGTCATAGGCCTTTGGTGGGAGCTTACTGGGATTTATTTCTCACACCCTGTTTGGGTCATGTCTTCAGCCCAAACAGATTACATTTCTGAAGGTGTGGATAAGGGAAAGGGTACCTATACAGGTACTTGATTGTTGCTCGAAAGTAGAGGGGCATGGGGCCGGTCTTAGGCTCGCTCTTCCACTGGCTGTTCTGTTTTTCTTTTCCGTACTTGTATTTACTTGTATCGTATTGTAGTGTAACACGTTTTGGTTTTTTATAGAATAGTGACATGCTGAATTTTCATATATATATGACTGCTGGTTTCATTGTTATTATTAGTTATCCATTTCAGTTATATATTTATTTTTTACTGCTTGCGCTATTGTTGAATGCTATTTATCTATTCCGCTACACTACACTTTGACAAATGATGGAATTGTTTCCCCACTATCAGACTTGGGCCCTTGCTGCTATTCGGAAGCCTATGGAATTTGGGGAAATGCACTTGAGGTCACGTGGCGAACCAGGTTCGGGGCACCCGTAGAGTGTCACCCGGAACCGAGACATTACAAAGTGGTATCAATGGGGTTCTTTTCTTTGACTTACTATTTGGATCCTTAGTCAGGGATAGGATGAGAACGGTAGTTGGTAATAAGTTGTGCCTGGGCCTATCTAACCCATGTACAAGGAAAATCCAATTTACCTCTTGTTGCAATTTTTCTGATTTTACAATTTTACAGTTGAATCGATTTTCACCGACGGGTGACGCACTTGTATTATGCTGTTTATATTTTATACATGGGTTCTATCTAGTTGAAACCCAATGAGATGAGGGTATTTCACCTCATGCATCTGTTAGGAACATGCTAGAAATCACATTCCATGCATAGTTTTCATGTCATGTAGGCGCATTAGAAATTTCATGTTATTGTGATAGTTGTTGTTCTAGAAAAGCATACTGTTGTGCTAGCTTCTTTGATAAATACCTGCTATGTGATAGGGTATTTTTGTGTGAGCCTGGTTATAGAATGGACGCCAAACTTTGGTTTTTGGGGAGTATGGGCCCTCATTCACCTGAATTTAGTGGATCATTGACTCTTTATCCAGTTATAACACATATAAGATGATGAACTTTGATTCGCGGGGAGTATGGGCCCTCAAGGATCAAAATTTGGAACTTAGGTGCTGTTTTTTAGTATTTTCTGGGTTCCAGAGAAGTTTCTGAGGCATACTGTCCGAAAACCCAGTATACATGCCATGTAGTATCTTAAACAGGCCGAGTATGTTCTTCTGTTCGGGAAGAAAAGAAAACTTTTTGAGTACACTCCGTGTACCCTAAGTACACGTCGTATAGTCGCTTATCGTGTCATAGACCGCCTGGGAGGGGACATGGGGAAGGGAAATTCATGGGGCGAGCACGCCGTGTACTAGATATACATGCCTTGTAGTGTTGACCCAGAGTCCACCCATGTAACTAACAAACACGGACAGAAAAGACCTTAATATATACAGGACGTGTCAACTGTGGAACACGCTGTGTAGTCTGACCTAGGATCTGGTCATGTAACTAACAACATGAGTTGGTGTAATCTGTTCATGTACACTTCGTGTGTATAATGAACACACCGTTTAGTTGGAGCCGTGTATCCGACCGTGTAGCGAACAACACGGGTCGGCGAAGATCATCTAGTACACGTCGTGTTCTTTTGGGGACACGCCGTGTGGTCTTGACCAGTGATAGACCATGTGGACCTAACTGTGTGGCTGGGAAATGTGGTAGTGTACACGCCATGTGCGGGTGTCACATGTCGTGTAGTATCAAGCCGAGTAGTCAGCCATGTCTCAAACGACCCTGGCAGTTGGAAAATTACACCATACACGTAGTGTAGTTTATATAAATGTCGTGTAGTTCTGTTTAACAGGATCCGTGTGGCTTGGTCGTGTATAATGACCCGGGCAGGGGAATAAAAGTCAGGTACATGCCCTATAGTCAGTATACACGCCATGTAGTCTTATTGTGAAATCTTAAAATCCTTCTTCCTCTTATTCTCCTTTTGGTTGCTTTGTTTTCAGACTATAATAATCTTGATCTAAGGTGTGTGTTTGACCTTATAGTGTCAGGCCACTGAGACGTTCATGTGTTGTTCTCCAGGCGAGCAGCAACGAATATAATCTAGAGATGGTGGGTCATGGGCTACCAGTTGATCCTCTAGCAGAGCCAGATGTGGCACCATCCGTAATACCGGACACAGGTGCAGAGGTACAGTTCCGTGAAGGATTTATGTGGTTTATTCAGACCTTTCAGGGAGCACCACCGGCTGCCAAATCTATGGCTGAGCTGAATCATATCTTCCAGCAGCAGCATCCGCCTACGTTTTCAGGGGATGGTGGACCACAGGCTACAGAGTCTTGGCTGGGGTTGATGCAGACTATTTTCGAGCACCTAGAGACGCCTCCAGGGTGGAGGGTCAATCTCATGACTTACATGCTGCCTGATTCTGCCAAGAGGAGGTGGGATGTTACCACCCAGTCAGAGCATCACAAAGACATGGTGTGGGAAGATTTTTAGATAGCCTTCTATGAATTCTTTTTCCCAGAGACACTAAGGGAAGATCGAGCTCTAGAGTTCATGAATCTACAGTAGGGAGCTATGTTGGTGATGGACTATTCTGCTTAGTTCACCGAGCTTCAGCGTTTTCACCCTTTCTGGTGGGCGATGAGACGCTGAGAGCCAGATGCTTTAAGGATGGTATTTCATATGACATCCGAGCACCGGTGAATGTTTTTAGGTTGCCTTCAGTACATGATATTGTGAACCAGGCACTGATTATATAGAGGAACCTACGGGAAGCTAGTGGTGTGGGCCAGGGTGGTTCAGCACCAGTTTCTGGTACTATTTCTACTGTCAAGAGGAAGAGACAGATGGACTTCTCTCCGGGGGGCAGTACCAGCCAGAAGAATTTTTCAGGTGGCTATGTCTTATGCTACCAGTGTGGTAAGGAGGGGCACGAGACCTCAGTGTCCACGTGACCTAGTGGAATGTCAGGATTGTGGTAGGATGTGTCATCTACAATGCTTTTGCATGGTGTTTCCACCAGTGGCTAATGAGAGGGGTTCTGTGTAGACTCTGCATGCAAGGGTAGGACCAGCAGCTTCTTACCAGTCAGGGAACTGGAATACGTCAGGGCGTGAAGGCTGGGATATTGGTCGTGGATATGGAAGCCAGACACTAGGATCTTAGAGGCAATAGGGCTGGACAACCCAGGGTATCCAGGCTGTTTCGCAGGGCCGCGGAACTGTTCAGACATATGCAGTGCAACAGACCCAACAGGAGTAGGATCCCGAACCTTCTACTGTCAGAGTTACTATTATAGTAGCTTCTGTTTTATCTTCAGTACTTTTTGATATGGGTGCTACACATAGCTTCATATCTATTCCTGTTGTGGAGATCCTTGGGATCTATGTTTCTTCTTCTTCTGTTGTTATGACATTAGACACTCCGTTGGGAACTAGAACGGCTAGTGTGCATCAGTGTAAGGAGTTCCCCCTTGAAGTTGGTGTGTGTCACTTTCTATGAGACCTCTATGTCTTATAGATGATGAGCTATTATGTCATTCTCATGATGGACTAGTTGGTTCCCTTTCGAGCCTTTTTGGATTGTTATCGTCATAGGGTGAGTTTCACGTCACTAGAGGGTGGAGAGTTTCTATACAAGGGTGAGTGGGATGTTCAAGCGGGTCGAGCTGGACTAGAGAATCATGGGAGAGGTGATATCATAGACCAGATTGCGAACTTATATCTAGACAACCAGGGGACTTTTCAGAAGGATTTCCCTCCAGCAGTTGATCATTTCAGGGATGTCTTCCCAGACGACTTTTCAGGTCTTCTTCCGGAGCGTGAGGTAGATTTCTCTATTGAGATTGTTCTAATAGCTGCACCAGTGTCTATTCCTCCTTATATTATGGCTACACTAGAGTTAGAGGAGCTAAAGAGACAGTTAGAGGAGTTACCGTCAAAGGGTTTTATCCAACCCAGTACTTCTCCATGGATTTCTCCTGTCCTTTTTGCGATGAAGGCGGACGGTACTCTCAGAATTTGTGTGGATTATCAGAAGTTGAACCATTTGATGATTAAGAACCAATATCCCTGGCCAAGGATATCATCATCTATGCATTAGACCATCTGATATACCTCTCACAGTTTTTAGGAGCAGGTATGGTCTATACGAGTATACGGTTATGTTGTTCGGACTCACGAACGCACCAGCAGTTTTATGGCTCTGATGAATTGTGTGTTCCTTCCTTATCTGGATTCTTTTATGGTAGTATTCCTGGATGATATTTTGGTGTACTCTAACACTCTAAATGACCATGTCATCCATCTTGAGATCATATTGGGTACACTGAGAGAGTATCGACTATATGCTAAACTCTCAAAGTGCCACTTTTGGATGGGCCATATACACTTCCTGGGTCATATCATCTCATAGCCAGGAGTTGTAGTAGACCCATAGAAGGTGAGATCAGTAGTTTCCTGGTAATAGACTAAGAACTTGTTTGAAATATAGAGTTTTTTAGGGATATCTTGTTACTACAGACTCTTCATATAGGACTTCTCCCACTTAGAAGCGCTGTTGACAGGTTTGAATAAGAAGGGTGTGAAGTTCGTTTGGTCAGGAGCTTGTGAGACAGCCTTCCAGGACGTGAAGGAAAAGTTGACATCAGCACCGATCCTGATACTCCCAGAGCATGAGAAGATCTATACAGTTTACTCTGATGCATCAAGTGTTTGGCTAGGAGCTGTATTGATGCAGGGTGGTCGAGTAGTTTTATACGGGTCTCGACAGTTGAGGCCACATGAGAGGAATTACCCAACACATGATCTTGAGTTGGCTAAAGTTGTTCATGTGTTGCGCTTTGGGAGACATTATCTCTTGGGAGAACATTTTGTGGTGTTCATGAACCACAAAATTCTCAAATACATCTTTACCCAGCGTTACTTGAACCTGAGATAGCGAAGGTGGGTTGAATACCTTCAGTCCTTCGACATTGAGCTTTCCTTTACACCTGATAAGGGTAATGCAGTAGCTGATGCACTGAGCAGGAAGACTCGGATACAGGCAGTGCAGGAATCTAGTGGTGAATGGAAGCTTATGGATTTGTTCTCTGAGATGCATTTGGAGGTGCACGACAGTCAGGGGAAAACCTATCTTTCACCTTTAGTTTTGACTTCTATCCTCCTAGATAGAGTGAGTATGAGATAGTTATCTGATTCAGAAGGCATAGTTCTTTGGGATTCAGTGACCAGTGAGGACCCTTCTTCTGGTTGGATGATAGGTGATGATAAAGTATTGTGTTTCCATGGATGAGTGTGGGTTCTAGGGGATATACAGGAGGAGCTGCTGTGAGATTTTCATGCTTTAGCTTGGTCAGTTTATCCCGAGGTTACCAAGATGTACTGAGACATGAGACGTCTGTACGGGTGGCTGGGAATGAAGAGGGATGTACCTAGTTTTGTTACGAGGTGTTCCACCTGTCAGCAGGTGAAGGCGGAGCATCAGAGGCTAGTTGGACTGTTATAGTTGTTACCCATCCCGGAGTGGAAATGGAATGATGTCACAAGGGACTTCATGACAGGTTTGATGACGTCACCTCGAGGAAATGATGTTTGGTTGGTTGTTGTGGACATACTCACAAAGGTATCTCACTTTTTACCGATCAGTGAGACCTTCGGAGTTGACGATCTCTAGAAGTTGTATATCCGAAAGGTCGTATGTCTTCATGGGGTCCCCCATTCTATCGTTTCAGATAGGGATGCCCATTTTACGTCTCGTTTCTGGTAGAGTTTTTAGAGGGCACTGGGTACACAGGTGCTTCTGAGCACAGCTTACCACCTTCAGACCGATAGTCAGTCATAGCATACGATATAGGTGCTTGAGGACATTCTACGTGCATGCATCCTAGACTTTGGGGGATCTTGGGAGAATCATATACCTCTAGTCGAGTTTTACTATAATAATATTTTTCAAGAAACTATAGAGATGGCACCTTATGAGGCTTTATATGGTAGGCCATACCGATCACCCTTGTTCTGGTTAGAGGCAGGTGAGGCAACTTTATTGGGACCACGTCTCGTACAGGAGACTTCTGAGTAGGTCTAGTTGATTAAGAAGCGGATGGCTACCGCACAGTCTCTTCAGAAATCTTATGCTGATCTCTGCAAATTACCCTTGGAGTTCATGGTTGGGGATCAGGTTTTCTTGCGTGTTTCACCAAGGTTGGGACATAGGCGTATCAGAAGACAGGGTAAAATTTCACCGAGGAATATGGGCCCATTTGAGATTCAGGCCACACACGACATCTTCCATGTATCTCAGTTCTGTCGCTATCATTCAGACCCGTCTCACATCTTTTAGCCTAAGGAGTTTGAGCTCGAGATAGATGTGTCCTTCGAGGAGCATCCGATTCGTTTCGTTGATAGGAGCACGAAGGTTCTCCGAGGCCGGTTAGTTCCTCTCGTACGGGTGATATGGTAGCATGTCCGAGTGTAGGAAGAAACCTGGGAGCAGGAGATCGACATATGTGCTCAGTGGCCGAAGTTATTCATGGATATATCTTTACCACCCTTTTAAGGGAAATTCTGGGACAAATTTATTTAAGGGGGAAGTTTGTAATAACCCGGTTCTTATTCTTGAGGTATGAGTTTCTTCCTTTCTCCTTTCCTTAAGTGTTTTTGAGAAAATAAGGAAAATGGGGGAAAATCCTAAATTTCGGGACTACACATCGTGTACTTTGGCTGTGTGGGATGAGTACACATGGTGTGTAGCCATGCCAGCGATGAAGGGTGTAAAAACCGACTACACGCCGTGTAGTGCGTATGTACACGCAGTGTAGTCAGTCGGTAGGGAAATAGTAAGGTGGTGGAAGCAGCTTCTATATGGGCGATAGTACATGCCGTGTAGTCAAGGATAACGCCGGGTACTCATGTCGACGGATGAACAGTTTTTCGGTGCTGCCATAGGAAGAGTTAAATGAGGAAAGTACACGCGGTGTAGTCCAAACTACATGCCGTGTAGTTTGTTTTTTCACTTAAAATGGGCAGTAGCCAACCCTATTCACAGGATTGGCTTATAACCAGATGGGAACTCGGGAGAGGAGGCCAGAACTTTGAGGATCAACCGATTGAGCATTGGGAATCTGATTCTACTCCCGTCGATCTCGTTGGAACCACACGGGTAAGAGATTCCTTCTCCTTGTGTGTTTCTTGCCAATTCTTCCTCAAAGGGAAGTTATTTGAGGTTGAATGAATTTTTTTTACCTCAGATCTACAATGTTATTGGACGTTTCAGAAGGCATCATTCGCGTATACCGTTCTTGGGTGTTTAAGGTAGGTGGCTTGGTGTTTAATTTCTAACTAATGCGTGTTTTGTGTACCATTGAGATATGCGCCCATGATTGGGGTGTCTTATGGATGAGGCCGTGTTGAATTAAATACATAGAATTGTTTAGGTAATTGAAATGTGATAATAAACTGTTGTTTGGGATCGCTTCATGGATCCAAGACCACCCCGGGGGTGTGTTCCTCTGTTTAGACTTTTGGCCAAGATACCCGAGGGTTTGCCTTTATATTAATGATTATAAAATTTCCTTGAGAGGAATTGTTTATGTATTGCTTGTTTACATGTTGGGCACGGCCCGGTTACTTGTTAACCTGAGGGCGGTGTTTTGATTAGCATGTGGGCAATGTACTACTAAGCCTATGGACAACTTATTCCATGCCTATGGGTAGCTGACTCTGTGCCTGTGGGTGCCACCTCATATGCCTACGGGCAATATTTGATATTCCTGTTGGAAGATTACTTTTTTTGGATTATCTTTACATGAGTGTAAGGGTTTTACGCGTCTGAGGACACTGACTGTTTTACATAGAATATTCACTGCAGTGATATCTTAAATTGAATGTTTAATGGAATAGTAAAATAGCAATATAACTGGTAAAGTTAGTTACTTTTGAGTACTGCTTAGTTTATTGCATTTTACTACTGCACACTATTGTTTCATATTTTCACATAGTTGGGAACGAGCCTTTGGTGGGTGGCTACTGGTATTTATTTATGACACCCTGTTTGGATCACGTCTTTGGCCCAAACAGATTACGTTTCTATAGGTGTGGATAAGGGCAAGGGTCCCTATACGGGTACTTGATTATTGTTGGGAAGTAGGGGAGCATGGGACCAGGCTTAGGCTCGCGATGCCGCTGGCTATTCTATTTTGTATTGTCGTACTTGTACTTCAGTTGTATCATATTGCAGTGTAACATGTTTTGGCTGTTTTATAGAATAGTGACAAGCTGCATTTTCATATATATATGACTGCTAGTTTCCGTGTTATTATTAGTTATCCACTTCAGTTATATATTTATTGTTTACTTCTTCTGCTATTGTCGTATGCTATTTATCTATTCCACTGCGTTGCACTTTGACAACTGAGGGCATAGTTTCCCCACTATCAGACCTGGGCCCTCGCTGCTAGTCGGCAGCCTCTGGCGTTTGGGGAAATGTGCTTGAGGTCACGTGGCGAGAACTAGGAAATTACAAAGTGGGACATTACAAAGTGGTATCAGAGGGGTTATTTTCTTTGACGTACTATTTGGAGCCTTAGTCAGGGATTAGATGAGAACGATAGTTGGTAAAAAGCTGTGTCTGGGCATAGCTAACCCGTGTATAGGGAAAAGCCAATTTACCTCATGTTGCAATTTTTCGGATTTTGCAATTTTACAGTTGAATCGATTTTCACCAAAGGGTGACACACATGTATTGTGCTGTTTATATTTTATTCATGGGTTCAATCTAGTTTCATCTCGATGAGATGAGGGTATGCCACCTCATGCATCATTTAGGAACGTGCTAGAAATCACATTCCATGCATGGTTCCCATGTCATGTAGGCGCATTAGAAATTGCATGTTGTTGTCATAGTTGTTGTGCTAGAAAAGCATGTTGTTGTGCTAGCTGATTTGATAAATACCTGCTATGTGATAGGGTATTTTCGTGTGATCCTGACTATAGAATGGATGCCAAAATTTGGTTTTTGGGGAGTATGGGCCCTCATTGAACGGAAATTGGTGGATCATTGACTGTTTATCCAGTTATAACACATATAAGATGCAAAAATTTGATTCTCAGGGAGTATGGGCCCTCACGGATCAGAATTTGGCACTTAGGAGTTGTTTTTCAGTATTTTCTGGGTTTCAGATAAGTTTTTGAGGAATATTGTTTGGAAACCCAATTTACACGCCATGTAGTATCTTAAACACGCCGAGTATGTTATTCTGTTCGGGAAGAAAAGAAAACTTTTTGATTACACGTTGTGTACCCTAAGTACATGCTGTGTAGTCGCTTCATGTGTCATAGAACATGTGGGTTGGGACATGGGGAAGGTAAAAGCTTGGGGAGAACACGCCGTGTACCAAATGTACACGCCATGTAGTGTTGACCTAGAGTCCGCCTGTGTAAATAACAAACACGGATGGAGGAGACCTTAATATATACATGTCGTGTCCACTGTGGAACACGCCGTGTAGTCTGGCCGGGGATCCGGCCGTGTAACTAACAACATGAGTTGGTGTAATCCGTTCATGTACATGCCGTGTGTATAATGAACATGCCATGTAGTTGGAGCCGTGTATCTGGTCGTGTAGTGAACAACACGGGTCGGCGAAGCTTGTCTAGTACACGCTGTGTACCTGTGGGGACACGCTGTGTGGTCTTGACCATTGATAGACCATGTGGACCTGACCGTGTGGCTGGGAAACAGGGTAGTGTACACGCCACATGTGGGTGTCACACGCTGTGTAGTATCAACCTGAGTAGTCGGTCGTGCCACAAACAACACGGGCAGTTGGAAAATTACACCATACAAGCCGTGTAGTTTATATACACGCCGTGTAGTTCTGTTTAATGGGAGTAGTGTGTCTTGGCTATGTAGAAGGACCCGGGCATGGGAAGAAAAGTATGGTACACGCCGTGTAGTCATTATACATGTCGTGTAATATTGTTGTGCAATCTTAAATGCCTTCTTCCTCCTGTTCCCCTTTTGGTTCCTTCATTTTTAGACTGTGATAATATTTATCTAAGATGTGTGTTTGACCTTGTAGTGTCATGATGTCGAGACATTCATGCATTTTTCTCTAGGAGAGCGGCAACGAGTATACTTTGGAGATGGTGGGCTATGGGATACCAGTTGATCTTCCAGCAGAGCCAGATGCGGTGGTAGCCGTAATACCGGACACAGGCGTGGAAGTACAGTTCCATGAAGGCTTTATGCTGTTCATGCAGACCTTTCAGAGAGCACCACCGGCTACCACATCTATGGCCGAGCTGACTCGTATCTTCCAGTAGCAGCATCTGCCTACGTTTTCAGGGGATGGAGGACCACAGGCTGTGGAGTCTTGGTTGGGGTCGATGAAGACTATTTTCGAGCACCTAGAGACGCCTCCAGGTCAGAGGGGCAAGCTCATGACGTATATGTTGCGCGATTCCGCCAAGAGGTGCTGGGATGTTACCACTCAGTCAAAGCATCACAGAGACATGGCGTGGGAAGATTTTCAGAGAGCCTTATATGAATTCTTCTTCCCAGAGATTCTGAGGGAAGATCGAGATTGAGAGTTCAAGAATCTGTAGTAGGGTGCTATGTCAGTGATGGACTATTCTTATCATTTCACTGAGCTTCAGCGTTTTTCACATGTTCTGGTGGGCGATGAGATGTTGAAAGCCAAAATATTTGAGGATGGTCTTTGATACAACATCTGAGCACTGGTGAATGTTTTCAGGTTTCCTTCAGAACATGCTATTGTGAACCAGGCACTGATTACAGAGAGGAACCTGCGAGAAGCTAGTGGTGTGGGCCAGGGCGGTTCAGCAACAGTTTCTGGTACTATTTCTTCTGGTAAGAGGAAGAGACATATGGACTTCTCTCAAGGTGGAAGTACCAACCAGAAGAATGTTTTAGGTGGCCAGGTCTTATGCTACCAGTGTGGTAAGGAGGGGCACAAGAGACCTTAGTGTCCATGTGACCTAGTGGAATGTCGGGCTTGCGGTAGGATGGGTCATCTTCAACGCTTTTGAAGGGCATTTCCACCAGTGGCTATGAGAGGGGTTATGTGCAGACTCCGCGTGCGGGGACAGGACCCGCAACTTCTTACCAGTCGGGGAACTAGAATACGTCAGGGCATGCAGGCTGGGATAGTGGTCGTGGTCGTGGTAGTCAGACACCAGGATCTCAGAGGCAACATGGTGGAACAACTCAGGGTATCCAGGATGTGTCGTAGGGTCGCGACACTGGACAAACATATGCACTGCAATAGACCCAACAGGAGTAGGATCTCGGACCTTCTACTGTCAGAGGTACTATTCTAGTAGCTTCTGTTTTATCTTAAGTACTTTTTAATACAGGTGCTACACATAGCTTTATATATGTGCCCATTTTGGAGAGCCTTGGGCTCTGTGTTTCTTATTCTTCTACTTTTATGAAGTTAGAAACTCCGTTGGGAACTAGAACAGATAGTGTGTGTTAGTGTAAGGAGTTACCCCTTGAGGTTGGTGGGTGACACTTTCTATGGGACCTCTATGTCTTAGAAATGATGAGCTATGATGTCATTCTCAGGATGGACTGTTTGGTTCCCTTTCGAGCCTTTTTATATTGCTATCATCACAAGGTGAGTTTCACATCACCAGAGGGCAGAGAGTTTCTATACAAGGGTGAGTGGGATGTTCAGGCGAGTCAAGCTGGACCAGAGCATCATAGGAGAGGTGATATCACAGCCCAGATTGCGAGCTTATATCTGGACGACTAGGGGACTTGTCAGAAGTATTTCCCTCTAGCGGTTGATTGTTTCAGGGATGTCTTCCTGAATGACTTTTTAGGTCTTCCTCTAGAGCATGAGGTGGATTTCTCTATTGAGCTTGTGCCAGTAGCAGCACCGATGTTCATTCCTCCTTATAGGATGGCTACACCAGAGTTGCAAGAGCTCAAGATATAGTTAGAGGAGTTACAGTCAAAGGGGTTTATCCAACCCAGTACTTCTCCATGGGGTTCTTCTATCCTTTTTGCGAAGAAGGTGGATGGTACTCTCAGACTCTATGTGGATTATCAGAAGATGAACAATTTGACGGTTAAGAACCAATATCTCTTTCCAAGGATTGACGATCTTTTTGATCAACTTCGTGGAGCACGAGTGTTCTTGAATATTGACTTGAAATACAGATATCATCAGATGTGCGTTAGACCATTTGATATACCTCTCACATCTTTCAGAAGCAGGTATGGTCTATACGAGTATACAATTATGTCGTTCAGACTCACGAACGCACTAACAGTTTTTATGGCTCTGGTGAATCATGTGTTCCATCCTTATCTAGATTATTTTGTGGTAGTATTCATGGAAAATATCTTGGTGTACTCTCACACTCGACAAGACCATGCCACCCATCTTGAGATCGTATTGAGTACACTGAGAGGGAATCAGCTATATGATAAACTCTCAATGTTCCACTTTTGGATGGGCCAAATACACTTCCTGGGTTATATCATCTCAGAGGAAGGAGTTCTAGTAGACCCAAAGAAGGTGAGAATAGTAGTTTCCTTAGAACAGCCAAAGAACGTGTTTGAAAAACGATGTTTCTTGAGGCTAGCTGGTTATTACAGACGCTTCATATAGGAATTCTCCCTCTTAGCAGCACCGTTGATAGATTTGACTAAGAAGGGTGTGATGTTCGTTTGGTCAGAAGCTTGTGAGACATCCTTCCAGGAGTTGAAGGGAAAGTTGACATCAGCACCGATCCTGATACTCTCAGGTAAGGGGAAGAGCTATACAGTTTACAATGATTCATCAGGTATTGGGCTAGGAGCTGTGTTGAAGCAGGGAGATCGAGTAGTTGCATACGGGTCTCGGCAGTTGAGGCCACATGGGAGGAATTACCTGACGCATGATCTCTAGTGGGCTGCAGTTGTTCATGTGTTTCACTTTTGGAGACATTATCTCTTGGGAGATCATTTTGTGGTGTTCAAATACCACAAAAGTCTCAAATACATCTTTACCCAATGTGAATTGAACCTGAGATAGTGAAGGTGGGTTGAATACCTTCAGTCCTTTGACTTTGAGCTTGCCCATACACCTGGTAAGGGTAATGCAGTAGCTGATGCACTGAGCAGGAAGACTCAGATATAGGCAGTGGAGGAGGCCAGTGGTGAATGGAATCTTATGGCTTTGTTCTCTAAAATTCATTTGGAGGTACACGAAAGTTAAGGGAAACCCTATATTTCATCTTTAGTTGTGACTTATATCCTCCTAGTTAGAGTGAGGATGAGACAACTATCTGATTCAGAAGGCCTAGTTCTATGAGAGTCGGTGACCAGAGAGGACCCTTCTCCTGGTTAAACGATAGGCGATGATGAAGTATTTATTTTCCATGGACGAGTGTGGGTTCTAGGGGATATACACAAGGAGCTGATGTAGGATTTTCATGCTTCATCTTGGGCAATTCATCCCGAGGTTACCAAGATGTACCAAGACATGAGACGTCAGTACTGGTGGATGGGAATGAAGAGGGATGTAGCTAGTTTTGTTATGAGGTATTCCACCAGTCAGCAGGTGAAGGCGGAGCATCAAAGGCCAGCCGGACTGTTATAGCAGTTACCCATCGCAGAGTGGAAATGGGATGATGTCGCGATAGACATCGTGACTGGGTTTCCAAGGTAACCTCGAGGCAATGATGTTGTGTGGGTTGTTGTGGATAGACTCCCAAAGGTAGCTCACTTTTTGCCGATTAGAGAGACCTTCGGAGTTGACGAGATTGGTAATTTGTATATCTGAGAGGTTGTATGTATTCATGGGGTCCCCCATTCTATTGTTTCAGATAGGGATGCCCATTTTATGTCTCGTTTCTAGTAGAGTTTTCAGAGGGCACTGGGTACACAGGTGCTTTTGAGCACAGCTTACCACCTTCAGACTGATGGTCAGTCATAGCATATGATATAGGTGCTTGAGGAAATGCTACGTGCATGCATCCTAGACTTTGGGGACTCTTGGGAGAAGCATATACCCCTTGTCGAGTTTTCCAATAATAGTAGTTTTTAGGCAACTATAGAGATGACACCTTATGAGGATTTATATGGTAGGTCATGCCGATCACCCTTGTGCTGGTTAGAGGCAGGTAAGGCAGCTTTACTGGGACGATGACTCGTGCATGAGACTTCTGAGCAGGTCCAGTTGATCCATAATCGGATGGCTACCACACAGTCTTGTCAGAAATCTTATGATGACCGCCGTAGATGACCCTTGGAGATCATGGTTGGGGATCAGGTTTACTTGCATGTTTCACCGAGGTTAGGACACAGGCCGATCAGGAGATAGGGTAAACATTCACTAAGGAATGTGGGACCATTTGAGATTCTGGAGAGAGTCAGGCCAGTTGCCTATCAGTTGCAGTTACCACACAGGTACTGGGCCATGCACGACGTCTTCCATGTATCTCAATTACGTTGCTATCATTCAGACCTGTCTCACATGTTTCAGTCTGAGGAGGTTGAGCTTGATATAGACACGTCCTTCGAGGAGCATCTGATTTGTATCGTTGATAGTATCACGAAGGTTCTCCGAGGCCGGTTAGTTCCTCTCATACAGCTGCAATGGCATCATGGCCGAGTGCAGGATGAAACCTGGGAGCGGGAGACCGACATACGTGCTCAGTGGATGGAGTTATTCACAGCTATATCATCACCACCCTTGGAAGGGAAATTCGGGGACGAATTTCTTTAAGGGGGAAGTTTTTAAGATCCTGGTTTTTATTCTTGAGGTATGGGTTTCTTCATTTCTCCTTTCCATAAATGTTTTTGAGAAATTAAGGAAAATGTGGGAAAATTCTAATTTTTGGGACTACACCCCATGTACTTTTCCACACGCTGTGTACTTTGGCCTTGTGGGATGAGTACACAGGGTGTGTAGCAATACCGGTGACGAAGGGTGTAAAAACCGACTACACACCATGTAGTGGGTACTTACACGTCGTGTAGTCAGTCAGAAGGGAAATAGTAAGTCGGTGGAAGCATACCCGAGCTGGGAAACAGTACATGTCATGTAGTAAAGAATACATGTCGTGTACTCATGTCGACGGATGAACAGTTTGGCGGTGCTTCCAGAGGAGCAGTTAAATGAGGAAAGTACACGTTGTGTAATCAAAAGTAGACACCATGTAGTTTGTTATTTTCTCATAAAATGGGTAGTATCCAACCCTGTTCACAGGATTGGATTAGAACTAGACGGGAACTCAAGAGAGGAGGCTAGACCTTCGTGGATCAACCGATTGAGCATCAGGAATCCGATTCTGCTTCTGTCGATCTCGTTGGAACCACATGGGTAAGAGCTTCCTTCTCCTTGTGTGTTTCTTTCCAATTATTCCACAAAGGGAAGTTAATTGAGGTTGAATGAAAATTATTTTACCTCAGATCTACGAAGTTCTTGGACATTTCAAAAGGCGTCGTTCGTGTATACCATTCTTGGGTGTCTAAGGTAGGTGTCTTGGTGTTTAATTTCCAACAGATGTGTGTTTTCTGTACTGTTGAGATATGCACCCATGAATGGGGTGTCATATGGATGAGGCCGTGTTGAATTAAAAACCTATAATTTTTTAGGTAATTGAAATGTGATAATTAACTGTCGTTTGGGATCACTGCTCGGATCCAGGACCACCCCGGGGGTGCGTTCCTCTGTTTAGCCATTTGGCCAGGATACCTGAGTGTATGCCTTTATATTAATGATTATAGAATTTCCATGAGAGGAATTTTTTGTGTATTTCTGGTATACATGTTGGGCAATGCCCGGTTACTTATTAGCCTGAGGGTAGTGTTGTGATTAGCCTCTGGGCAATGTACTACTTAGCCTGTGGGCAACTTCTTCCGTGCCTATGGGCAGCTGACTCTGTGCCTGTGGGTGACATCTCTTATGCCTTTGGGAAATATTCGATATGCCTGTGCGAAGATTACTGTGTTTTTATTTTCTTTACCTGAGGGTAAGGGTTTTACGTGTCTGAGGACACTGGCTATTTTACTTAGAATATTCACTGTGGTGATATCTTAAATTGACTGTTTATAAGGAAGAATAAAATGGAAATATAACTGGTAAAGTTAGTTACTTTTGAATACTGGTTAGTTTATTACATTTTACTACTGCACATTGTTGTTGCATATTTTTACATAGTTGGTCAAGGGCCTTTGGTGGGTGCCTACTGAGATTTATTTCTCACACCCTGTTTGGTTCATGTCTTTGGCCCAAATAGATTACATTTCTGCAGGTTTGAATGAAGGCAAGGGTCCCTATACAGGTACTTGATTGTTGTTGGGAAGTAGGGGAGCATGGGACCGGGCTTAGGCTCGTGATGCCACTGGTTGTTCTGTTTTTCTTTTCCGTACTTGTACATTAGTTGTATCGTATTGCAGTGTAACATGTTTTGGCTATTTTATAGAATAGTGACATGCTGCATTTTCATATATATACGACTTATGGTTTCTTTTTTATTATCAATTATCCATTTTAGTTATATATTTATTGTTTACTACTTCCTATATTATTGTATTCTATTTATCTATTCCACTATGCTACACTTTGAAAAATGAGGAAATAATTTCCCCACTATCAGACCTGGGCCCTCACTGCTAGTCGGCAGCCTCTGGCATTTGGGGAAATGTGCTTGAAGTCACGTGGAAAACCGGGTTCGGGGCACCCATAGAGTGGCACTCGGAACCAGGGCGTTACACCTATAAAATATTCTATAGATATAGATAATGAGATTCTTTATTTTTCACTCAAAAAATTGAATTGCTTTAGCAGCAACCATTACATCAGTATCTTGAATGGTACTCTTATTATCCTAATTTTTTTATAAAATGTGTAACCATTAATTTTAAAATCAAATAATATGTGTAAGACCCAAAAAATGTATTTAAAATAATAATGAACTTGATACACTGATTACAAAAAAGCATCAATCTTTAAGAAAATTGTGATATATTATAAAATTATTATTATAACCAATATGTTGTATTAGAGAGTATAAATATGTGTAAAAGCATTATGGAATAAATTTATATTGGTATTACATGATAAAAAATTATTAATTAATTCTTAGGAAAAAATCACACAATTTTGATGAATTCATTTTATGATTTAAAATTTTATTTGCTTTAAAAATGTTTTTATTTCATTTTGGGTGTGGAAATTATAATTATCTTTTTAGTTGTTTAGAATTTTTTTTATAAAATGAACATCATTTTTAAAACTGAAATAAAAAAATAACTTAATATACAATTTCTTGATTTTTATGAAATGATTTATTTTTCTATAAATAGTGAAAAATGAAAATTTTCAAAAATTTTCATTTCTTTTCATTAAAGAAATTATTATAGAAGTCTCATTAAATTTTGGATTTGGTTCTAAAGTGGCATGTGATCCAGTTGATTTAGAATAATAAAAACGTTTCAATTTGAATATGTAATACCCCAAGACATTAGATTAAATTCCTTTTAAAAATAATTTTAATTTTATTTATAGGTTGAAAGGTATGAAAGATTTAGTTATCATCCATTACACATAATAATTACTTTCTTTGATTTCTCTCAATACACATAAGACTGAGTTTTACTGAATGCTATAAATATTATTATTTAAAATAAAAATTATCTCATATTAGTTAAATTGATGGTTATGAATAGGATTAATTAACCTTTTAAATTATATGGTTTAATTCATTTTTTTACCAATTAATTAGAAATTAATAATAAAACCAATTTATATAAAGAAAAGCATTTAATTTTTTTTTACACTAATGGAATTTTATATAATTAAATTAAATTAATTACTAAAATTATATTATATTAATAAAATTTAAATATTATACATTCAATAGAATGTTTTTATATTCATACAATATATTTGATAGGCATAGAATAAGAACAAATCAAATTTCATTTATAATATATATATTTTTTAAAGGCATCTTATTCCACATTTTGATGGAGAACTTGTTATAAAACTAAATTATGAAACTTTTATAAATTTTATTTGTTAAAATAATGTAAATTTTTGAAATAGGAATTTCAATATTAACTTTGGGTAGTTTTTGGGTATTTTTTGGGAAGTTTCATTCTTAAATAAATAGTTAAAACTACTAAATTTTAATCAAAAACATTCTTTTTATTTAAATAATTTATAATGTTAAATTGTATTTATAATTAGTTTTAAAGTCATCATATTTCAATAATAAATATATTTATCCAATTTAGATCATTTTAAAAAAAATTATATTTAATTTTGATAAAAAACATAGTATAATTTTGAAAATTTTCACTTTAAAAACATGATTTCTCGTGTCATCCACATAATTAATTTTAAATTAATTTTTTCCACTTATCTGGATTGAGTTTTAAAAAATGGATTCAAAATTTTTAATTATAATAATTTATAATTTATAATATGGTAAACTTATTATTGACTAAAATTATTATTGAAACTAGCTAAAATTAATTATAGTGATCAAGGAGAAAATGAGTTTACTTATTGGTTATAATTAGAATATAAGGTGTAAAAATGACAAAACAATTGTCGAAAACACATTTATGGCCATATTTAGACCTTAACCCTTATATTATCATTAATGGATCATTATTATGTCTATTCTACATGAAAAAAACTATGGTGGAATTCAATGTTTCAAATAATTACAAGTGTACCACTCACCCAACTTATAAAAGGTCTCCCCCTTTCCTCTCTACTTCACACCTTCAAACCCATATTTTGGCCAATACATGGAAAAATAACGCCTCAAATTCCATCCCCTCATCCTATAGGACTTATCTTGGGTACAAATCCAACTTAAAAAGGTATTAGTTCAAACATAAGGAGGATACATGAAGAAGAGGTAATGTTCTTCAAAAAGCATTTATATGTTGTTTCCTTCTCAACCTCCATCAATTCTTATTATACCATTCTTATATAATAACATCATTATATTACAAATACTAAGTTGTTTTTATGTAAATGTTTTGACCTAAAACTTTATACACTTCAATCAAATGGGTTGTGAAATCATCATTGGTGTGTATAGAGGACTACCACCCCATGAACCAATGTTGTTCGTTTCTCCATTAACACCTTTAAAGGTTTAGAATAATGATGTATTTATAGTTTATATATGATATATAGAAAATTTATGATGTTATTATTCTTCTAAAATTATTATATCCCACATAGCTTCATTCTTTCATTTTTTGGGAATACGATTATAACACCCTAAACATTTTATGGTATGTTTCTCTTAAATACTATCAATTTATAGCCTATATTGCATGAAGAACTGAGTCTATGTGAAAAAAAAATTTGTTATTTAAAGGATATAATCATAACATATCTGTTAAACTTAAATTTCCCCCTTATGTGTGTTGAATTTCAAAAAACGGACATACACAGTTGCGATCAGGGTGATATTTAGAGTCTGGTAGAATTATCATAATTTTCAGTGAATAGTAACCTCCTTTAAGAATAGTAACTTACCCTTATGAATAGTAATATGCCTCTTATGAATGGTATCCATTCCCAAGAATGTATAAATAAATTTAGGCACCTTAAAAATGAAGATTAATATTTTAAGTGTTTGTATTTTTCAATTAATTAATGATATATATTAAAAATAAATTTTAGAATTTTTAGAAAATTAATTTTGAAAAATGGAGTTTATTTTTGGATTCTACACGTCAAAAAATTGTTCTAGAGATTTTTTGGGATTTTTCTGAAATTTTTGATTTTTTGATGAATAGTAAAATATGATAAATTACGATAAATGCTAAATACGTGCTTTACTGTGGTTAGGGTGAATTTTAGGGATTTTTTTGAAATTTTTGAAATTTTGATGAATAGTAAAATATGAAAAATTACGATAAATGATAAATACATGATTTACTACATCATAGGTGATGCAAGGCTAATGTAAGCCCACATTGTTCGAACTCACATGCAATTATTACTATTTGATATCACATGAATCAAGAATATTCATATTCCTGAGCAGAAATATTAAAATAATGATAAAAATAATGTAAACTCCCACCTCCCCTCCACTAAATAAACCCCCCCTCACCCCCTCTTCCTCTCACACCACTCAAGCTTCGAGACTTGCCTAAATCCAGGTCAAATATATCTCTATGCTCCTCCCCTACGTCCAAGACCTTCTTGTCTCACAAAAAGGCCAAAAACAAAGGCCTTAAAGAGTTTATCAAGGAGGATTTCTCAAGAGGTGAACCTCTCTTCTCTTTTCTTTCAAATTCTTTTACAAGTTTAATTCTTTTGTTGCTCTCTCCTCACCTCCCCACATCCAAATGCTATGATAATTACATTACCATACATGGTCTGGAACATTATTATACTAATGGAATATTTCATCATCATCTCTCCTTTCCCCAACCTCTTACACTAAAAATTAAAATATTGCTCGAGATGTGTTAATTTATCACATTAATGGATGAAGGGTTCTCAATTCTTATTACTATCTTCATGATTGGTCATGAATCCTTTTTAATGGATGAACCAAATAAAAATATGTTATGTCCACTAGGATAGATACCCTAGGAGGGGGGATGAATCAGTTTATAATAGATTAAAACAACTTCCCCTTTGATCTTATTTTCTTGTTAGACAAAACTCTCTTCTCGATTATTCTAGTTGTAGAGTACGAAAAAATATCAAATCATGCACAAGAAATAGAAAATTTTACTTGGTTCACCCTCACTAGTATATGTCCAAGGAGCACACACTGGAAATGTGACGATGTTCCAATTCCATTAAAAGTGCACCGCTATTTAAAAGTTTTAAGCGAACTCACTATCCCTCCTGGTTTACAACCATTCACAATTTGATAACTCACTTCTCTCTCTCAACTGAAGTGAGCTCACTGCTTTTTCAGAAGATCCAATCACAGTTTAAATACATGTAGGTCCTTCCATTAATTATAATGAATGCATCCTCCACTATATGTAGAGTCTCTATTGATGTCCAACTAACATCCATAGATGAATACCTCTTTTCCACTAAACTCTGGGAAATACCTTTCAACCTCTTTTCTCAAAGCTCACTGCCTTCATGAAGCACCCCTTTCATGAAGCTCAAACTGGCCTTCACGCAACACCTTTCACAAAGCTCAAACTAATCTTCGTAAAGTTCCTCTTATCATGAAGCTCAAACTATCCTTTTCAAAGCACACCACTTTCGCGAAGCTCAAACAGGCCTTCGTGAAGCCCACATGTTTTGGTTGTCTTTTTAGGGCCATCATAAAATCCTTAATTTCACAATGCTTAGAACATTCAGTTGGATTATAGCCTTCAAAAATTATTTCATATAAAATCTTTGTAAACTCTTTTTGCGAAATCAAATACTTATAATTTTTGTTGAGTCTCTATTATATTCCTCATACCACTTTTGAAGTGGGGTGGAATCATATTTATAGGCTTGGCACTTCACGAAGCTCCACCGCCTTCAGTGTTTTTTTTAATCCATCTCTATGGAGAAACTCTATTTTGCGAAGATCCATTTTAATTTTATGTCTAAAAAGCCCATCGTAATCGCAGAGCACTCCATCTTCGCATCTCCTATCAAAATTTTGAATCATTCCATCAATTACCATGAAAAACTCCATAACTGATAACGAAGCTTCATTTTTTCTTGGAATTGTGAAGCTCATCACATTCGTGAAGACCTCCACCAGAAATATATTCTCTTTCATGAAACACAACTCTCAAGGATCATCTTCACAAAATTCATGCATTTTCCATATTTTGATTAGATCTTCAAGGAAATCCACTTTCCATGATGAAAAAAACTCCAAATTTAGACCCCCAAAATTTTGAAAACACTGGTATACGACGCTGCCTTGTTTCTGTTCTTTTGTAATGCCTACATATCTTCCATTACATTGTCATGGTTCTTTTTCAACATGTATTATTAGTGATATCTTTAGAACTCAAAAATTCACCAAGAAAACCTTCTTTGTCCACAAACATAGCCAACCCAAAAATGGTGAAATGTTGCCTTGAGGGATTTTTTCACAACAATATCCCCTTTAGGGTTTCTTGAGAACTCTTCTCAAAACAATTCCCTATTCTTTGATATGTCGTTGAAGAACCTTTCATAATCTATCACCATTAGCCTTTTTAGATTCATATTGTGACCAAAGATTCACTCACCACATACTCTAAGCCCACATGAGAAATTTTCAACATGAGAAACAAAAGTAGTATGAAAAATTAATCAATGAATCACATCATTGCGGACACTAATTATTGATACCTACCTGATACCATTAAACTAATTTCATCACAAACCATTAGATATTGTGATATCTAATATTTGATCGATCACTTCATGAATCGTCAAATTTAAAAACTCTCCCCCTATCTTGCTTCTCCACGTGTCATCTTCTCCCCGTGTCTTTGACCTAGATATTTTCTCCCTTCCTTAGCCAAAATATCTCCCCCTTTAGGAGTCACTCTTCCTCCCAATTTTTCAACAAACCCAAAGGTTACCCTTTTTTGGTCTTCTACAGAGTAGATAACACGGATTAGTACAGTAGGGAAAACACATCATACCTTAAGGAGAGAGGGTCCCACATCCACACTTTTCCATGTGTGGGGAGTCGACTGAACTCCTAGAGCCAGCCGATGCCTCTCAAAAGTGTACTTGTGTAAGGTCTTTGTTAGAATTTCTTAAACCTGTAATTCTGTAAGAACATAATCTAAATTAACTAATCCTTTCATCATATTCTCCTTGATAAAATGATATTTTATCTCAATGTGTGGTGTCCTTGAGTGATGGAGTATATTTTTGATAATATTGATAGCACTTGAATAATCGCACCGGATTCGGATCGTAGACTTCACGTCAATGCCCATACCATCAAGATGCTACTTCATCCATAATAACTATTTGAATTCTTGAGTGGGAGAAATATACTATGATTCTACGGTGTACAATGAAATGCAATATTTATTATTTCTTAGCGAAGAAATACACAAACCACCAATATAGAAAGAAACTCCCAACATAGATTTCATGTCATCTGCTGATCCGACACAATATTCATATGTTTATCCAAAAATCTCTAGTTGAGATTTATCATTATACATTAAAATGAAATCCACAGTTCCCTTAATATATCGAAGTATTATTTTCACTACAAGCATGTGGCTTCCCATGGGATTGCTTCGATATCTCACTTATTTCCATGTGGAAAAAATAATATTAGGTCTTTTCATTCTTAGGTATAGTAAAATTCTAATAACCTTCCTATATTATTTTACATTAAATTTCTTTCCATCATCATCCTTTGATAATTTTATTCGGGTAGTAATAGGATTCTTCGTCTCCTTGTAATTGTCCATTCCAAATCATCTCAGAACATCCTTGGCATAGTTGGATTGAAAAATGGTTGTTCCTTTATTTCCTTGTGTTACCTATAAACCAAGTAAAATGTAAGTTTACCTATCATTGACATTTCAAACTCACTTTTCATGAATTCTGAAAAACATCTGCACTGAGCTTCATCTGATCCACCAAATATTATGTCATTGGCATAAACCAACACCATAATCCTTTTATTACTATCATTTTTTAAATAGATATTATAATCAACACCACCCCACTAAAAACCAAGCTTCTTCAAATATTGATCAATCCTTGAGTACAATTCTCTTGGTGTTTGTTTCATCCCATATAGAGCTTTCTCCAATCGATAAACTATGTTCTCATCTTCATGAATGTGAAAACCATCTTTATGCTCAACATAAACTTTTTATTCGAGAACCACATTCAAAAATGAATATTTAACGTTCATATGGAAAACAATGAATTTCTGTTTCACTG
Organism: Viscum album; assembly: GCA_963277665.1. Taxonomy (NCBI): domain Eukaryota; kingdom Viridiplantae; phylum Streptophyta; class Magnoliopsida; order Santalales; family Viscaceae; genus Viscum; species Viscum album. Next base: position 193,307,994 of record OY728162.1, on the reverse strand, counting down.
TAATGGCTAGGAATAGTCTAATTGTTTCAAGCCTTACAGGTGATGCAAATGTCTCATCGATATCTATAACATCTATCTAAATTATCCTTTTCACACCAATCGTGCTTTGTTTCGAATCATTGTTCTATCTTTATTCATCTTGTTGTGATAGACCCATTAAGTCTCAATAACATTATTATCAATTGGACTCAATAAAATCTCCCAATTATAATTATTCTCAATCTTATCTAGCTCTTTATTCATAGCCGGAACCCAGTTTTCATCTTCACCTACATCAGCAAAGCATTTAGGCTCTACCCAAGATTAAAAAGATATTTGTTGTAGTGATTTTATTCTTTTCATCTTAACCGAAGCTGATTGGTCACCAATGATATTTTTCCTTTCAATTTCAGCTTGAATCCTTGTCTTTTGTATAGATATGGATTTTACTTTCATATGATCATCATTAGTATCTTCTTCTGAATCAGTATCGACCACTTCTTCTCCCCCTGTGTTACATTCCTCCTCATCACATTCATCAGAAAATTTTTCACTGTGATGTTCAATATTCTCTTAATTTTCCAAAACCGTGTCATTATTTCTCTCAACTACTTTTCCCATCCCTTTATTAAGGCATTTATATGATTTTATTTTTCCTAAGTAGCTAAGGAATATTCTCTCATCTCTGTGTGACTCAAATTTCATGCTTTTTTCTTTGTTGAGTATAAATAACTTACTTCCAAAGATTATAAAGTACATCACTGTTGGATTCTTCTCATAACACATATCTTATGGAGTCTTTGATTTCTTTGTACACAATAGAAGCCTATTAGAAATGTAGATCGATGCCAATATAACTTATTCCAAAAATTTCTATAGTAGGTATTTTTCTATGAGAATCGTTTTGGCCATGTTGTTGATGATCCTATTTCTCATTTCAACCACTCCATTATATTAAATAATTTCATAATGAAGAAACCTGATGCCTTATCCCATTCTTCTTGAGACAGTCTTATACCTTACTGTTTGTGAATTCATTACCATTTTCAGCACAAAACTTTAGAATTTTTTTCCCAAGCATCCTTTCATATTCCCTCCAATACTATTTTAGGAAACTAAACACATAATACTTATGGGTAATGAAGAATACCCATGCCATTATTCTATAGTCATCAATGAAAATAACATTATACCTCTTTCCATCAACGCCTCTTAGTGATATAGGTCCATATACATCAGCATCCACCAATTAAAGCACTCTTATTTACTTATTTTCCGTCAGTTTGTACGTCTTTCTGATGATCTTACACTATTGATGGGAATCAAACATATGTGTACGATCATGTGATATCTTAGGGGGTATCTTGCTTCTTCACACTTTAATAGTTGTTCTAGTGATGGATGACATAGATGACCAAGTTTTTTACGCCACAGCTTGTTTTATTCCTCTCTATAAAGAAAACACATATCTTTTCTCCACTTACAAGGTAGTGGTTTCCCTTTGTTCTATTTCCCTGTAGAACCACTACACCATCCCTTCCATTGAAGATACATTTCTTCTTACAAAACCTTATAAAATTACTTGATTCACATAGTTGGTTGATTCTAAGAAAATTGTGATTGAGACCTTCTACTACTAATACATCAGCATGTCTCAACTCTTTTCCCCCAAACATAGCCTTTCCTAAGCCAATAATCTTTAGGATTTAATCACTTCAAAACTTGACAACTCTTTCTTTTTCATATTTTATGCCTGTGAGAATATCCTTATTACCTTTCATGTGAGATGTGCAACTACTGTTAAGGATCCATACACTATAACGGTCTGATTCTTTAAGGGAAATTATTGCCACCACTTGCTTCTAATTCTTTTTCTTTTTGATCAATGTCTTTGTCCTCACTCTCAGTGTAGGTTGAAAATATTGATCTTTCTCAGAGTGTGATGTACCATCATCATTTTGTAGAGCTTCAAATTGATTTTTCATTTTCAACTCACCTGTTGGTTTGTTGATTTGCTTCTTGCAACTATTTTGACTTTTCCTTGGAGAATTCCACTTCATGGTTGATGTACAATATCTATCCATGTACCCAAATTATCCGCACAAAAAACAATGTCCCTCAAAGTATGTTCTATAATATTGAGCTATGTTTGGCTAACATTTTTGTTCTTATTCCCTTCCGTATCTCTTGGATATGGAACACACATACTATGAATCCCCATCTTTCCACAACAATAACACTCTATATAGGATGCATTCCTGCATGTCACTTTTTCAATGCTAGTTTTCCCTTGGGATCTCTAAATATTCTGATTCTTCTTTATGGACAAATAAACATTCAATCTAGAAACAGGTGCTTGTAGTCTGACTTGAATTTTCACAACTTTCTGTTTCAGTTCAATCCCCACATCAGACTTATCATCTAAAGATAATTGATGCTTCCTTTATATGAAGAAACTATGCTCCACTTTTAGCTTCTTAGTTTTTAGAAATCTTCTTTCCTAATGTCATAGTAGGAGTCAGGGGTTTTTCTAGATCCTTAACCTTTTTCTACAAACTGAAAACTTCTCATTGAAGTTCTTTGATACACCTGATTTTGTCTTTAATTTTGGTATTCAAGACATCAATATACCTTTTCTGTTCTTCAACCTTGATTTTATACTCACAAACCAATTCTGATTCATCTAGTTTTGATTACTTGAGTTTCTTAATTTTATCCATCAACTCAGTCTTCTATTATTCTTGTTGTTTCATATAGAGTTTGGAGTCAAAAAGTACTTTTTTGGATTTCTTTCTTTTTTTCTTCAAACATATATCTCTTCAAGAGCAGCCTCTAACTCATCTTGCATATCAACTCTTCCTTCAACTTATTCTTCTTCATCAATGTTGGTTTCTTTCTATTTTTACGTACCATCGACAACATCCACCATAGCATTTTCTCCACACTCATTTCAGTTCACTATATCTTTAACCTCATCAACCTCAAACTCATCTGAACTATCACATTCTTGTGAAAGAATATTATTCTTTTTAAATAAATTTATCTTGCACTGTTTCTTTTTTTCACATAGGCTGAAGATGTCTTCTTAGGAATTTTAGCTTCATCAACATCATCATCTTCTTGGACATTTTTGGTAAACCTTACTGCAAGATGACCGACCATTCCATATCTAAAGTAGGCAAGTGGAAGTTTCCCTTTAAACTTTCTTTTTCCTCTTTAATTATTTGAGGGAAAGAATGACATCACCTCATCTATCTATTCTTCTTCCTAAAAATCTACAATAATGATCTTATACATGGATTAAAATGCCACATATTTGGATTTCCCATTTTCCATAGAATCACTATCATCATTTCTCATTCCATATGCTACAAGGGTACTATGGAAGTTATCCAGTGTCATATATTTCAGATCCTTGTCTTCAAATACTAAAACCTTTGGATTTAAGCGAGGTGGAAGTTTCCTCAGGATGCGCTTCACAATATTTAAGTCTTCAATTACTTCACCAAGACCTCGCATGTATTCCACTAAAACATTTACCCTATAAAAGAATGCATCAAAAGACTCATTTATTTTTATTATAAGATCTTTATACTTGTTCCATAACACTTGAATCTTTGATTCTATGACCTTTGAATCTCCTTCATATATGATCAAATGGTTTTCCCACATGGTGTGTGATGTTTTGCATGAAATCACCTTCTTATATAGAGCATTGTTTATGGATCCCCCTAAAGAATTTATTTCATTGGCGTTAGCCTCCAATTATCCACTTTCAGCCTCTGATAGTGCACAACTATTGATGTCGGCTAAGATACCATGCATCCCTCTTGTAAACACCACCATTCCCAATGATCCGGAGTAGTGATTCATCTGATTCTTCCATAACTGAAAGTTGTTACCATTTAAGATTGGAATCCCTTTTTGATTGATGACCTCCATTGACAGAGAAACATTGATATCAACCTTTCCCTCTAATACTAATTATTATGTCGACTAGGCTAGATACCCTAAGGGGGAGGGGTGAATCAGGGTATGACAGATTAAAACAACTGCCCCTTTGATTTTGTTTTGTTGGTAGTCAAAACTCCCTTCTCTCTACTTCTATTTTAAGAGTATGAACAAATTTTAAAGCGTGCATAGGACACAACATTTTTTACTTGGTTCACCCTCAGTAGGATACATCCAAGGATTATACACAAAAAATGTGATGATGTATGAAATTCATTAAGAGCGCACTAATTTTTATAAGTTCAATGTGGACTCACTGTTCCAATGGGTTTACAACCATTCAAAACATGAGATCTCACTTCTCTCTCAACTAAAGTGAGATCATTGCTTCTTCATAAGATCCAATCATATTTTAAAGACAAGTAGGTCTTTTCATTAATTCTAATGAATGCATCCTTCAATATATGTAGATTCTATATTGATTTCCCACTTTCATGCACAGATGAATACCTATTTTCCACCGAACTCTGGGCAATACCATTAAACCTCTTTTCACAAATAACACTGCCTTCACGAAGCACTCCTTTCATGATGTTAAAACTGGCCTTTGTGAAGTACCTTCTACAAATCCCAAACTAGTCTTCGTGAAGTTCCTCTTATCTTGAAGCTCAATATAGCCTTTGCTAAGCACACCACTATCATGAATCTGAAACAAGCCTTCATGAATCTCACATGTTTTAGTTGTATTTTTAGATCCTTCGCAAAATCCTTACTTTCGTGATGCTCAGAACATTCTGTTGGATTGTAGCCTTCATGAATGACTTCACGTACAACCTTCGCGAATTCCTTTGAAAACTCGAAGACTTAGAATTCTTGTTTATTATCTCTTCTCTTCCTCTTAACAATTTTAAAGTGGGGTGTCCTAATATTTATAGGATTGTAACATCGTGAATCACCACTTCCTTCAGTGATTTTTTTGGATCCGTCTTTATGGTGCACCTCCATTTCACAAAGATCCATTATAATTTTATGTTCACGAATCACATTGTAATCGCAAAGAACTCCATATTCATAGTGTCCATAAAAATCATGAAGTCTCCCATCAACAACCAAGAAGAACTCTGTAACTAATCACAAAGCTTCATTTTTTCTCAGAATCACAATGCTTGTCTCTTTTGTGAAAACCTTTGCATGAAATCTTTTCTCCTTTTTGAAACACAACTGTCAAGGTCCATCTTCATGAAATTCATTCCTTTTTCATATTTTGATGAGATATTTGAGGAAAACCACTTTCCATGATGAAAACCAAACTCCAAATTTGGACCCCAAAAATTTCGCAAACACTAGGAAATGAAGCCACCTTGTGTCTATTCTTTTTTATCGCATCTAGATCCTCTATTCCTTTTTCGTGGTTCTTTGTCAACATGGATTGTCAGATACATCTTTGGAACTCGAAAATTCACCAAGAAAACATGCTTTGTAAACAAACACAACCAACACAAAAATGTTTAAATGTTACCTTGAGGGAGTTTTCCCAATATAATATATTTATTTTATCTTATTCAATGTTCTGGAATCCTTACACACTCATAATATAAGATAATAATACAAATAATGTTCATTGTGCACAAAACCGCCGAGATAATTCAAGCATTTAACATTAACTTTTATCTAATGGGTCATCATCTTGGTATATAACCAAAATCATTATAAGATTATTTATATCTAAATAATGTCACCAATAATATATATTATCTGTTCTGGATGTTCGACCACATTTCAAATGAGCATCTATTCATGAATATAAGTAAACCGACCATGAAAACCAAAGAAGAAAATGCTTCCAAAACAATAAAATTGTACCCCTTAAACCCATCAAAGAGGGCATGAATAAAAAATAAGGATGTAATAAAAAAATAACATATCGATGAGGTTCTGTAATTATTAATTATCAAAGATAAATTTGATTATTCCGGTCAATAAGTTCAATCGAGAACACCTTTAGTCATAAGGTAAGGGATTCTCTCTCTCACTTTTGTTCAAGAATTACCCCTATGTTGTGTCCTTTTATTTTTAATTCATAATTATGGGTTATGTTTTATCACCTCCCCCACACTTCCCTTATGATATATAAATTATGGGACACCCATTTATCTCTCATTAATCCCTCACAAGAAAACCCATTACCATGTTGAAATGTTTGTGAGGGATTTCTCATCTCACTTTCATTTGAGTGAGATTTCCATTGTTCACAACTTATTTCTTCGATGTGGTGTATGTGTACTAGCATTTGTCATATAATATCATGATTCAATTTATATACATGGTATTCAATAATTCATTTGATGGTTATTAAGTTTTGTTCATATGATTCGACTAATTATATTATGACAAGGGACTTTGTCTCAATTTCCATTTCATTGTGACTTACTTTATATTATGCACATAATAATAATTATGTTGTGTACCTAATTCCCACTGTATATCACTTTTAATTTGAAATTATATTGCTATTAAATATCCATATTTTTTTATCAGTGGTATTTTTATTGTCTAAACCATATACCATTTTGCATATGGTGTTTATTTGGAATATTGTTTTAACTATGGAAATATTGATGAATTCGTATTATCTACTCTATATGAATATTGAAAACAACATAAATCTATTTTTGTAAATATATTCATAAAGAATTATTTGGACATGTAGTGATTAGTGGGGCCTTCTATAGCCCCTTGATGCATCAACAGTTTTCATGAGACAATTAGTTAGCGACAAACCCTTTGAGTTTGTTTCAAAAATTTACACGGGTTTATACCCACATACTTAAACCATTTTGATGGTATATTGGTATCATGTGATAAATACATGGAATCCAATTAATAATAATTCTCTTAATTCAATTTCAGTTACTACTATCAATGAGGTTTTCACTATGAAAAAATCTATGGATGCAGTTTCAATATCAGCTTATTAGTGACATGTGTTTGTCATTTATTCACCATGACATATTGATTATGTAAAATTGTTTATGATTTACTTATTATTTATTCATGATTATTCTATTTTTAACCCTTACTAATAATTTGAGCTCACCCCTTTCATTTTTTAACCTTCATAAGGCTATGAAAATGAAAATATTTATTGACTTCTTGTGGTTTCAGTTAATTAGTTTTTGTTAGGTATTATATTTTGTTACCTTTCCCAAAGTAATTTGAGTTACATCTATGTATCTAGTTTCTTAAAGACTACTAAACTAATCATTACTTTGGGATTTAATTCATTTTAACCATGCTAATGTAATAATTAATGCACCAGCTCCAGGATTTTGGGGTTTGTGTGTTATAGTTGGTATCAGAGGAAGTTTAGTAGAAAACGTGGAAACTAGATTAGAAAATGTAGATTAGGGAAAAACCCCTATGATAGATTTTAAGGATAAACATGCAAGATAATAATGGTATTTTGTTATGGAATATATAATTTTGATATTTATAGAAAATACATTCCTATTTGGGTATAGACAAGTAGAGGTGGATCTGGCACAAATGTACTTAGGAGTGAAAGCTCTAACAAGGAGTTCCGGGCTTAACCTGACATATCCTTTTATATAAAAATGGGAATTCCTGAACTCTTGGTTTGACACTCCTGGGGGATATTCTTAGGATAATTCATATTTTCTTTATAATCAATTATTAAGGATTTGAATGTAAATTTTTCCTCAGAGAAACAATGTTTATGAGATTAGATATGGATTGAATTTAAATTTATGCCAAGTACTTTTCTAGTTGGGATTATAAATTATGATACATAACCTAATATAGTGTATGCCATTATTTATAAATTCAACATAATGGAAGAAGGGAAATCATTACTCATGGGAAATTTAGGGATTTCCCCACTGAGCCAGTCAACACAGTTAATATTGGAGCGAATTATATCATGACCATATTGGGAAAACTTACTCAGGATGTGAAAAATAACCATGATACACTTGTGTTGGATCTTTTCATATGACAGAAGCCCCCATCCTTTAGTGGGACTACTAATTCAGTGGAGTTGATCAGTGGATCATGTCCCTTGAAAAGATATTCATGGATCTAAGATGTAATGAAAATTAAAAGGTAGTGCTAGAAGTATATTGTTTCAAGGGTGATACTAATAAATGGTGGTCCTTGATCTAGAATACCACTGTGGAAGAATAAATAGATGATATATAAGGAAGGAATATTAAGGAACTATTCATTGAAAAATATTTCGCTCATGAGAAACGAACCGAAATGAAGAGGAAATCCTTTATCTTAAAGCAAAGGGAAGAAGACAGTATTGTAGATCATAAGGCTACCATCACAAGACTATACTGGTATGCCATATATTACTTATGTGAGTCAGAAAACAAGATTGATACTTTCTCTGAAGTTCTTAAGAAATTTTTTTGAAGGGAACTGGCTTCTCAAAAATTTTCATCATGTGATGAAATTGTATCAAGTGCCATCAAAAGATAGAAGGAATTTTTTAGATCAAACTAGTTCAAGGGAAAACACGATAGTAATATTTAATCTAATAACCAAGTAAAAGGTGATGCACTAAAGAAGAACCAGGGAATGAAGCAATTCCCATTATGGAAGAACTGTAGAAATAATCATCTTGGGAAATGCTTAAAAGTCATGGGAGTTTGCTATAAGTGTGGAGAAAAGGGTCATCAATCTAATGAATGCATGGCGAAGAAACAAGTAGATGATGTTCAATGATAAAATTTTAGAGATATAGGCCACTATTCAAATGAGTGTCTTAAGCACCAAGGAAGCATGCCTCATAAAAGTCCACAAGAGGAAAGTAAACCTTATGCGATTACAACTATGGAGGTTGAAGTTCATAATAATGTGGTGGAAGGTACTTTAATTGTTTCCTCAAACTTCTCCAATGATTTATCTGATTCTGGATCATCACATTCATTTTTATATTCTCAGTTTTATAAGAAAATTAGACATGTCCAATGTGGTTTAATAAAGGATTTTTCAGTCAAAACTCCTAGGGGATGTATCATTGCAATAAAGGCATGTCGATCAGTCCCCCTCATGACACGTAATCATACTTTAGATGGTAACCTTATCATCATACCAATGATTGATTTTTTGTATAATTCTTTTTATGAATTTTCTTTCAAATTATGATGTGAAGATCTGTTTCAAGAAGTAGGAGGTTACAATTTTTGAAAATGGTGTAGAAACCCTTATCTTTAGAGAAGAAACCTCACCATCTGATTCTTATCTGGATCCAACCCCAGTATCTCTACTAAATGCAATTATTGTAGAGTAAGAGAAACCAACATATATGGTATAGGAAATAAATATTCAAATTGAAGATGTATATATAGTGAAAGAATACATTGACGTATTTCTAGAGGATTTACCTGGACATTCTCTAGAGCGGAAAGTTGAGTTCTCCATTGATTTAATTCTTGGCGTAAGACCTGTATCAAAGAAACCAAATAGAATAGCCACTATGGAATTAGTGGATCTAAAGAAACATCTAGAATAATTGGGTGACAAAGGATTTATTCACCCTAGTATTTCTCCATGGGGAGACCCTATCTTCTTTTCCAAGAAGAAATATGGATCGATGAGGTTATGACTTGATTACAGGGAAATAAATGCTATTACAATAAATAATAAGTATCATCCACCACGAATTGATGATTTATTTGACCAAATTCATGGAGAATAACATTTGTCGAAGATTTACCTTCTTTCTGGATATCATCAACTACGTTTAAGGGGGGAAGATATTCCAAATAAAGCATTTCAAACTAGGTATGGGCATTATGAGTTTACAGTAATGCCTTCTAGACTGACTAATGCACCCTATGTTTTCATGTATCTAAGGAATATAGTTTTCAAGGAATATATTGATGAATTCTTTGTTGTGTTTATCGATTATATCTTAGTATACTCCAAAATCTATGAATACCATGAGAATCACTTGTGAATTATTCTAAAAACTCTTAGAAGGAATGAATTATATGGTATGTTTAGCAAGTGTGAAATCTATCTTTAATTAGTCTTTTTTTCCATATTGTCTCTAAGGATGGAATCTTAGTTGATCTTGTGAAGACAATAGAAAACCAAGAATGGCCCACGCCAACGAACATAACTAAGGTACACCATTTTATTGGATTAGCAGGTTACTATCGACATTTTGTTCAGAATTTTGCCTGACTGACTAACCTGCTAACCAAGATCACATGTAAAGGGATTAAGTTTGTATGGAAAAAAGAATTTACATAATTCTTTGAAGAATTGAAAGTAATATTGGTTAATACATCAATTTTGACTCTTTCATCTGAAAATGATGGATTTGTGATATATAACGATGCATAAAAGAATGGACTGGGTTGTGTCCTTATGAAAAATGATAAAGTTATTTCTTATTGACAGGACGTCCTTCTCGTAAGGACAGTCAAGTTTACATTTATAAAGACCCAAGATATAGCACAATGGATAACCTCAGGGATGATCTCAAGGAAGTAGTGGCAAATGACTAAGTGGTCGTTCTGAAAATATTTTTGTATTTTTAAATCCTTTGAAAACAAAAAAACACACTCCTAAGGTAACACTAATCGGTGCGGAAAAGCACAGTGGAAATGGAAACAGTGATGGAAAAGTGCAAAAATGCAGAGACACAGGACAAAAAACCAGGACAAACAAATGACACCAAGACACAGAAGAAGAAAGTCAGTGAGAACAAGGCCAGACCCAGGTTAATCCACCCTCTACTCCCTATCCAAGACCAGCTTAAGTAATTGATCAAAAATTCTCGAATTCACATAGGTAATTACCAGTGTCTCAGATCACATACCAATCTCGCCTATAAATTGAACACTCAAGCATTGAACTTATTCAATACTCAAGAATTCCTCTAAACTGCAAGGTGACTCACCCAGCATAGTCATTCTGGAAAGAATTTCTCACAATCTAGAATGATTCCACTAAGATCACCACATCACACAACCAATCATGATTCTTAGTTCGAGAAATCAACACAGGAAGGGGAGAATAAATTAAACAAGAAAGTGGAAAATCATCCTATGAAAGATATTCCTCTTGCTTAATCTAACTCACTGACACGATTTAGTAAGGTGAATAGAAATAATGTGATCACATTAATGTGTAGATCTCTAGATCATGCCGTGTTTCATAAACTGGATCCAACCCCGCAAGTTATAACTCAATTTCTGGTGATTTGAGATCCCAACACGAGATGAGAAATAATGAACGACACAAAAAATTAAACATAAATAACATCCCAATTCAATTAACTAAACATGCAACACTACGAGAGAATTTGCAGACTCAACAAATAACACAAAAAACAGAGCAGAGGGAGGATGGATGAAATGGAGGAGTGGGAACTCATCTCCAGGTCAAAGACGAGTTCTAGTCCGGTGAAAATGGTATGGAATGGTGCTTGGTGGTGGAGTCTCCTCCACAATTGCTGTGGAATGATTCCCCCACCTGGGTACTCTACTATGGCCCTCGGCCCTCGGCCTCTTCTCCCCCCAGCCTGCCTGCCTAAAAGAGGAGATGTGCGTACTCTTATTTAGATACGACAACAGAAAACTAAACTAACAGGCAATGATTATCCACGTGGTGCCTCTTTGACGTGCACATCACCAACTTTTAAGTGAACTCAATGTGAGTGAAAACAACCCCCTACAACAAACTCGCGAATGTTCTCGCGCCTTTCCATGAACTTCTTCTCTTATCACTGCTTCAATGAGTAGCTCCCCTTGCACGAAACACCAAACAAAACGCATGTCAGTCAAATAAAAAAATGAAATTATTATATACCATATGTTAAATCACAACTTAAAAATACTTATTTATATATATATATATATATTTTTATATATTATGTAATATTATTATTAATATATATATATATATATGTTTTAGTAACTATTATATTCATTTTTTTATATATGCCTATAATAAAACAAAAGTAATTGATATTGTATAAAAACATATATATGAATCGGTTCATTATATGTTATTATATATTTTATTATATATGTTAAAATCATTATATAAAGAAAAATAAAAAAGAAATAAAAAGAAGAAGAAGGGGTGGGGTCTCAGGTTTCAGCATGGAAGAAGGGGCACGGTGAGTGGGAGGTCGTGCGACGGTGTAGAGGAGGCGACAGCTGTTGCGAGGGGGGGTGACAGTGAGGGGAGTGCGGATAGGGAGGTCCATCCATGGAGAAGGGTGAGATGCAGCATGAATTGAGGAGGAGTGATCTCTGAATGTGGGCTTCAGGTCTTCCAGTAGGGGACAACGGCAGTTCATATGCGACTGGAGGAGGACAGTAGGGGGGTCTCAGTTGCGGTTCGATTGAGAAAAGTCTCCTCCAGCATCCAATTTTAGGTAGAATTTGATGCTTGGGGTCTGACTGAGACTGGAGATGGAAGTCCGTGTAGTGAGGTCTGAAGCAAGGGTTTGCAGCGAGAGGCTCAGGTGAGGAAGCAGCAAGGGGGTTTGGATCTAGATTTTCTAGTTTTAATAGATCTCGGTGGATCTATAGTTTGATTTGGGGGTTCTTTGATCTTCAATTTGTTTTGAATTCAATTTTCTTCTGTGAGAGTGAAGCGGATGAGGTGTTTAGTTGCTACTTGGTTGATTGGTTGCGGTAATGAAGAGGGACCATAGGAGTGGGACGGTGAGGATTGAAGATAACGGTGTGGTAGAGAAAGGGAAATGTATCAGCGAGGGAAAGGATGAGGTTTTGTATCGGTGAGGAAAAGAATAATTTATTAGTTGTGAGGTAAGATAAAAAGTCTACCAGTGTGGAAAAAATAAGGTAATAGTGAGGTTGGATGGATAACAGTGGACTTAGCCTGACGGTGAGAAAAAATGGAAATGGTGAGGTGTGTAAGGAAGCGCCGTGAAAAGGTAATGGCGAGACAGTCACCGTTAAGGACAGGACCGTGCGACCGCAACACCTACAAACAAACATAACAAAGAAAATTAAATAAATAAAATAATTTAATGAAACTAAAAAACAAATAAATCAATTAATAAATTTAATTAAATAGAATGGAATTAAAAACTAAAAACAACAAAGATAAATAATAAAATTAATAATAATTTATTTAAAAGAATGAATTAATTTGGGTTTAAAAATAAACAAACTTAATTAAAGAACAGATTAAAACATTCACAGTAACATTATTAAATTATCTAACCAATTAATTAAAGAATTAATTAAATTGAAGAATAAAAAATATTAAAAGAATAAAATTAAATTGTTAAAACTAATTAAATTATTAAAAGACTAAACACCAAAAAGAGTTATTTATTTACAATTTAAAGAATAATTAATTAACTAATTTAATTAATGAATTACTAAACTATCTAGAATGAAAATTTATAAAAATAAAAGAATAAATAAATAAAAGTCTAATTCACAAGACTAAGTTAATTTAAGAATTATTTCAAATGACACTAATGAATATTAAAAACAATTGATTTAAACTGAAATTGATTATTTACATAGCAACATACAAAAACACAACAATTATCAAATATTTAATAAAAAACAACATTTTAATATAAAAAAAGTCAACAGAAATTTCAAAAAGGATGTGGCAAAGAGTGTTAAAATGCTGCCACATCACTTATGTGTCAAGTCAGTTGAATGCTCATGATAAAAATAACCCAACTCATCATCTTGAGTTACCAACCATAATCTTTTCTCTAAAAATATGGAGACATTATCTCTATGGTGAAAGATGCAAAATATACATGGATCACAAGAGTTTCAAATACTTTTTTACTCAAAAAATTACTCAACATGAGGCAAAGGATATGTCTCGAGTTACTCAAAGATTATTATTGTTCAATACACTACCACCTAGGAAAGGAAAATAAGGTGGAAGGTGCATTAATTAGGAAAGATCATGGACTTCTAACCCAAATGAGGATTGAGGGAGATCTATATTCATGGATCTACTAAAGATGGATATGGGAATTATTAAGGAAGGAGAAACATATTTCCTTTTTCAAATGATTACTAAACCATCTTTACTAGAGAAGATAAAAGGTTTTCAATATAATGATGAGAATCTACAAAAGAAAATTAATGCTCTTAAGGATGGGATATTAGAAGACTTTGTGTATGAGGAAGGATTTCTAAAATTTGGGAAGAGGTTATGTGTTCCATCGGTACCTACGCTAAAAAAGGGAACTATTAGAAGATTCTCATAGCCCAAATTACTGTATACATCTTGGCAGCACAAATATGTATAGAGATAAGAAGGAACATTTTCGTGGTAAAATATGAAGCGAGAAATTGTTGACTACATGTCAATGTGTTTAGTTTATCCACAAGTGAAGGCAGAGAGACAACATCATAGAGGGGTGATACAACCTATACCTATTCCTATGTGGAAGTGGGATGATGTTACAATATATTTTGTCACTGGAATATTAATTAAACCTAGAAGGAATGATGCAATATGGGTAATTGTTGACCATCTCAAAAAATCATCACATTTACTTGTTGTAAGAGAGGATTTACCACTTGAGCACCTCGCAAGACTTAATATTAATGAAGTTGTAGGACTTCATGGTGCACATTTATAGATTGTGTCTGATTGAGATCCTCAGTTCACATCAACATTCTAGAAAAGTATCCAGAAGGGTTTGTATACTGAGCTTCATATGAGTACTGCTTATCACCCCCAAACTGACAAACAGTCTAAAAGGACTATTCAAACATAAGAAGACATATTGAGATCATGCTCTCTTAACTTTCAAGGTATGTGGTATCAATAATTTCCTTTAGTGGAATTTTCTAACAATAATAGTTTCCATTATAACATTCAAATGGAGCCATATGATGTATTATATGGTAATAGGTGTAAAGATCCAACTTATTGGGATGGAGTCGATGAGAGGAAACATTTAGGCCCAAAACTTATCGAAGAGAAAAATTCGAAGCTAAAGAATACTTTGGACCTTATTAAAGAACCCCAAAGTATGAAAACGATTTATGCTAAAACCTAGAGAAATGACCTGGAATTTCAAGTAGGGGATCCTGTATTTCTAAATGTATATCCGTGGAAGGGTGTCTTATGGTTCGTTAATAAAGGTAAATTTAGCCCTAGGTACATCGGACCATTTGAAATTCTGGAAATCATCGGCGTTGTAGCATACCATTTAGAAATGCCACCAAGTCTCTATAAAGTTAAAAATGTGTTCTATGTGTCATTGTTAAAGAAATACATTCTAGAACCAATGCATGTACTCGCCTTGGATGAAATTGAACTGGAACCTGATTTGTCCTATTGTGAAGAGCTTATCGAGATTCTTGTCATAGGGGAGTAGGTATTGAGAAATCAAAAAACTTTTATAATAAAGGTTATTTAGAGAAACAATAATATTTGGGATGAAATGTGGGAACCTGAGGATTTTTTGAAGAAGAACCACGCACATCATTTTAGAGGGATTTATACATGAAAATTTTCAAGGAAGAAATTTCTAAAGCAGGGAATAATATAAACCACCAAACATTTTATGGTATGTTTCTCTTAAATGCATTCAATTCATAGCCTATATTGCATAAATCACTAAGTCTATGTGAAACAACAATTAGTTATTTATATGATCTAGCCCTAACCTAGCCATTGAACTTAAATTGTCCATTTGTGTGTTTTGAATTTTGAAAAGTAGATATACACAGTTGCGATCACGGTGATATTTAGAGTCTGATTGAATTAACTTAATTTTTTATGAATAGTAACCTACCCTAATGAATAGTAACGTACCCTTATGAATATTAATATGAATCTTATGAATTTTATCCATACCCATGAATGTATAAATAAATTTAGGTACCTTAAAATGAAGATGAATATTTTAAGTCGTTGGCATTTTCGATTAAATTATGATTTTAATTAAAAATTAAATTTGGAATTTTTAGATTTTTTTGAAGAATTGAGTTCATTTTTGGATTCCTTACATCAAAAAATTTTATGACTGAATTTTTTCTATTTTTCTGAATTTTTATAATTTTTGATGAATAGTAAAATACAATAAATTACGATAAATGCTAAATACATGATTTACTGCATCATATGTGATTAAAGGATGATGTAAGCCCATTTTTTTCAAACTCACATGAAATTATTACTATTTTGGATCATAGGAATCAAGAATATTCATAGTCTTGATAAAAAATATTAAAATAATTATTAAAATAATGTAAAATCCATCCTCCCCTCAACTATATAAACCAACCCTCACCCCCTCTTCCCCCACACCACTCAAGATTCAAGACTTTCCTAAATTATAAAAAAATGCCTCCCTAATCTCCTACCACACTTCCAATACCTAATGGACTCACCAAAAGGCCAAAAACAATTGCCTTACAGAGTTTCTCAAGGAGAAGTACTCAAGAGGTGAATCTCTCTTCTTTTTTCTTTCAAATTATTTTACAAGTTTCATTATTTTGTTTCTCTCTCCTTACCTCACCACATCCAAATTCTATGCTAATTAAAGTACCTTAAATTTCTGTAATTTTATTATTCTAATTGAATATTTCATCATCATCTATCTTTTCCCCCACCTCTTACACTTAAAATAAAAATACCGTTCGAGATGAGTTAATTTATCACATTCAAGAATGACGGGTTATAAATTATTATTAATATCTTCAAGATTTGTAATGAAACATTTTCAATGGTTAAATCATATCATAATATATTTATTTTATCTTATTTAATGTTCTTAAATCCTTACACACTCATAATATATGTTAATAATACAAAACAAGTTCATTGTGTAGAAAACTGCCAAGATAATCCAAGCATGTAACATTAACTTTTATCTAATGGGTCATCCTCTTGGTATATAAAAAAAATCATTATAAGATCATTTATATCTCTATAATTTAACCAATATATATATTTATCATTTTTTGATGTTTGACCACATTTCAAACAAGCATCCATTCACGAATACAAGTAAACCGACCATGAAAACTAAGGAAGAAAATGATTCCAAAACAATAACATTTGACCCCTTAAACCCATCAAAGAGGGAATTAATAAATATAATAAGTTTATAATAAACCAATTAAATGTTGGCGAGGTTCTGTAATTATTAATTAATTAACCTAAATTTGATTATTCAGGTCATTAATATTAATCTAGAACACCTTCAGGCACATGATAGGGGATCCTCTCTCTCGCTTTTGTTCAAGAATCCCCCCTATGTCGTGTCCTCTTATTTTTAATTAATAATGATGTGGTATGTTTTTTAACCTCACACATACATTCATTAAGATATATAAATGATTTTATACCCATTTACCTCTCATTAATCCCTCACAAGAACACCCATTACCATACCGAAATGTTTGTGAGGGGTTTCTCATCTCACTTTCATTTCCGTGCAATTTCCATTGTTCGCCACTTATTTATTGAATGTAGTGTATGTGTACTTCCATTTTTCATATAATATCATGATTATATTAATATTCATGGTATTAAATGATTAATTTTATTGTTATTATGTTTTGGTCATATGATTCGACTGATTACATTGTGGCAAGGGACTTTGTCTCAATTTCCATTTCATTGTGACTTACTTTGTATTGTACACCTAATAATCCTTATGTGGTGTAGCTACTGACCAATTGAGATCAATTTTCACTTTAAATTATATTTCTATTAAATATCCATATTATTTTATCATGGATATGTTTATTTTATAAACCGTATACCTTTTTTCATACGGTGTTTATTTGGAATGTTGTTTTAACTGTAGAAATATTGATGAATCTCTATCCTCTACTCTATAAAAATATTGAAAAGGAATATTTATATTGTATTAAATCTATTTATAAATAATTATTTGGACTTTAAATGATGGTCAGGGCCTGATATATCCCCTCGATGCATCGATAGGTCTCTTGGGACAAATAAGTTGGCAACAAACCCTTTGAGTTTGATTCCAAAAATCAGACGGCTTTCTACCCATAGACTTGAACCGTTTCGATGGTATAATGGTATCATGTTCTAGATATATTAATTCCAATAAATAATCATTCTATTATTCAATTTTCATTTATTACTATTCATGAGGTTTTGATTATTACAAAATCTATGGATGTAGTTTCAATATCTGATTATTAGTTGTGTGTGTTTTTCATTTATTCACCATGTTATATTGATTATGTCAAATTTTTTATGATTAACTTATTATTCATTCATGCTTCAACTATTTGTAACAATTAATAAGAAATTTAGCTCACCCATTTCATTTGTTTACCTTCAGCATGTTATGAAAATAAGACTATTTATTGAGTTCCTATGATTATAGTTTATTAGTTTTCGTTATGTATTGTATTTTGTTACCTTTCCCAATGTAATTTGAGTTACATATGTGTATCTAGTTTCTTAAAGACTACTAAAATTTTCATTACTTTGGTATTTTATTCCTTTTAACCATGTCAACGTAATAATTAATGAACTGGCTCTGGGATTTTGGGGTTGGGGTGTTACAAAGATAACATCGCTCGTGTGTACGGCAGACTACCACATTACGAAGTGATGTGATTCATTCAATATTTACTTGGAATGTATTAAGGATGGTTTTAATAAAAGATTTATACATATGACTTAATAGTTATACTTTAATGACATTATATATATAATTTACTTTTATTTCTTTCAATACGTTAAGAAAATGGAAATATCATTCATGCGTACGTAAAACATACTATCTCCATGAAAGGTATATTAAATTTTCAATAACCAAATATTATGAATTACCCTAAATACATATATAATTAATATATATGATATTTTCATAATGTTTAAATTTTTGGACATTATGAAATCATGATCTAATTAAGAGGAAAGAAGTTCAAACCATACTAAAAAACAAGGAAATTAGCACCCAAAATATTAGAACTAATGAAAGGTTATTAACAAATGGGTGATAAGATGTTATAAAAGGATCATATATGACATTATAAATATTAACATGGTTCTGGTATAAGTTAATAAAATGAATACATTCATTATATAGGATGCTAGAGTGAGTTTAACCAAAAGGAAGTGTGAGGTAAGGTATTTCGTATCAAATTACATTCAATTGAGATTTATTTGTTATTATACACCAATTCAATTTAATCTGGTGTATATAATACCCCTTTGACATATAATATCATCAATAATTCATCTTTCATGGTATTTTAAGTTCAAATTTTAATTAATTCATCCAAGGTAACTTACTTTAAAATTATCAAATTGTACAATTCATCATACAATATCAATTCCTTTTATGATTGTTAACTGTCTCTTAAAAAAATCAATTTATTGCAATAATTTTCCACTATGAATTAAATTTATTTTAATTATCCATATTTTTGAATGATGTATATTATTATTTATTAAACCGTATACCATTTTTATATATGGTTTTTACTTTTAATGTTATTTGATTTATTGTAAAATACTAATAAATATGTATCCTTTACTCAATAAAGATATTTTATAAGGCACATTTTCCAGGAATTAAATCGATTATTCAAATTTTTAGGTATGATTTGTACATGTAGGACATGGGTTATGGTCCAGTTAATGAAATAACCTTGATGCATCAGTAATATCATGAGATGAATCAGTTATCCAAAACATATGGTTCTTTACCCAGTAAGTTTTAATCCATCTTGGGAAAGGTCTTGATAGTAAAGGTTCAATATTCCTAGGAGACTTGGTATTCAATATTCATGAATTTCCATTGTTTAGAATCTAATCATTATTTTTATCCCTGAGATTTTTTATATGTAATTATCTATGGATTCGTTTCATTCTTAGTTTATTAATTAAATGGAATGTGTTGGTCATTTACCATTCCATATTGATTATTCCTTATCCAAATATTTATGTGGAATGTGTATTCAGTTATCAACCATTACATATTGAGTATTATTTTTTATTCAAGATGTCTTCCATTGTACTTATCCTTTACTAATCATTTGAGCTCCCCCTTATTTCTTTCCTTTTCATAGGAAATGAAGATGAATTCTTGTAATAGGATGAAAAGATGCTGAGAGTTTACTTTTGTTTTGATTGATTTTTTTACTAATGTAAAATGGGTATCATGTATATAATACAGTTTTCCAATACTGTTAAAATATTTGGTCCTTTGGGATTTTTATCTTGTATCTAAGTCAATGTAATTAATTGTGACACTGACTCCATGATACTAGGGTTGGGTTATTTATAGTTGGTATCAATGTATGTTTAGTAGAGACCTTGGAAACTAGAATTAGGAAATAATATATTATGTAATATAACCCTAAGATATACTTTGAGTATAATTATAGAAAAAAATTCTAATGTTTTGGTAAGGTAAAGATTATGTGGGTCTTCAAAAAATAAATACTTATCTAGATAGTACAATTCTACATAGATATAGAATATATTTACCTATGGTTAATAAGTCTGAAAAGGGAACATCAGGCTTGAATCAAGCGTAAAATGGTACACAAGAATGGACCTTACTTCGCTCCTAGTTTAACACTCCTAGGGATATGTTTCGGACAATTCACAATTTCCTTACAATCAATTATGAAGAATTTGAATGTAAAGATATCCCCAATGAAACAAAATTTTATTAATCCACTAGTAACATTACATAAAATTTGAATTTATGTTATATGTCAAACAATATTTGGAATTATTAATTATGATTGAAAATTCATAATTTTTTGGGCTAATCAAGTATATACCATTTTTTAGAAATGGTGATTGGAAGAAATAATGGTATAAATACTCATGGAAAATGTAGATATTTCCCTACTAAAGAAAAAAAAATACAACTAGTATTAGAATAGAATAAATTATGATATATTAGGGAAGCTTAATCAGGTTATGACAAATAACCTTTCTCAGGTGGAGCAACTTATTCAATAGTGATATTCTTCTATGTTAGAACACTTTATATTAAAGAAGACCTTATCATTTAGTGGGACAACTAATCTAATTATGGTTGAGTAATGGATTAAGTATTTAGAGAAGATACTTATGGGATTGGTATGTGGTGAACAGGAAAAGGTTACACTAGCAGTGTATTGTCTCAAAGGCAATTCATATCAATAGTGTTCATTAATCTATGATACTATAAAAGAAGAATAAATACAACTCATAGAATGAAAATAAATTAAGGATAAATTATTTTATATATATTTCCCTTATAAGAAACATATTGAAATGAAGATAATGTCCCTTAGCTTAAAGAAAAATGAATAAGAGAGTGTTGTGGATTCTGAAGCTACCTTTACAAGGTTATCCCGGTATGCCACAAATTACATATGAAAAATACAGTACAATATTTACCATTTATTTTAAGGTCTTAAGCTAAGTCTATTAATGGTTTCTATTTCTCATACATTTTCATCATATGAAAAAATAGTTTTATATGACAAAAAATAAGGAATGAATTCCGATGATCTTACAAGTTCAAAGGAAACCAATAGAATAAAAGGTATTTCAAAAACCATAAAAAATTATTGTTTTGAAGAAAAATAAGGTAATGTAACAATTTATCCCCTTGTGAGAATAATATAAAAATCACCCTGGGAAATTCTTGAAGGAATTGGGAGTTTTTATAAGTGTGGATAAAAAGGGTCATTATGTTAAAGAATGAAAGGGTAAGAAAGAAAACACGAATATTAAGTTTTACAACTAAAATGGTATGGGGAACTATGAAAATGAATTCCCCAAGTATATAAGGAATATACTATAGAAGAGGCCAAGGAGGGATTGTTGAGGTTATGTGATCACTAGAGTTGAGGTATAAACTCAATGATGTGTTGGAAGGTACATTATTCCTATATTAAAATTTATCCAATTCCATATTTTATTATTTATCATCACACTCTTTTATATCTACAAAGTTTTTAAAGAAAATTAGACATTTTCATTTTGATTTAATAAGGGATTTGTAAGTAAAAACTCATAATGGAAGTCTCATTGTAACAAAGATTTGTCAGGTTGTACCCATTATAATAGATAAATGTTCTTTATTTGAAGACCTTATCATCATACTTATGGTTGAATTTGATATAATCCTCGTATAGACTTTATTTCAAAATATGATGCAAAAATTTATTACAAGAATAAATAAATCAAGATTTTTGAGAAATATATAAAACTCCCTATCTTTAGAGTAGATACATCAACATATGATTCATATCTCGATCCACCCCTAGTAGCTCTATTGAATGAAATTCTTTGGGAAGAATAGAAAGGAAAATAACTAAGGATTAATAATGTAATCTTAAGATTGAGGATATACTAATTTTATAGGGATATATTGATTTATTTCCTACGGAATTACCTAGACTTACCCTAGAGCGTAAAGTTGAATTTTTCATTAATTTAATCTCTAATGAAAGACCAATATCCAAAACTCCCTATAGAATGTCAATTGTAGAATAATTTTAGTTAAAGAAACAACCATATTATTTGTCTAATAAGGGAAGTATTTTCCCTAGTGTTTCTCTATGGGGAGCCTATCTTCTCCTAATTAAGAAGAAAGATAGATCCATGAGATTGTTCATTGATTATAGGGAAATCAATGCTATTATGATAAAGAACAATAATCATATACCTTATATTGATGACTTATTTTATCATCATCACATATCAAAATATTTTTCAAAGATTTATCTTCATTTTAGGTATCACTAAATGTGAGTAAATAAGGAATAAATTCTAAAGATTGCATTTAGAAAAATTTATGAACATTACAAGTTTATAGTAATTCCATTTGGAATAACTAATGAATCCTTTGTTTTTATGGATATAATTAATAGAGTATTCAAGGAATATCTTGGTGATTTTGTTGTGGTATCCATTAATGATATTTTGTTGTATTCTAATATCAATGAAGGCCATGAGAATCACACAATAGTCATTATTCAAACTCTTATAAGAAAATATTTATATAAAACATTTAGTAATAGTGATTTCTGACATTAGAAAGTTTTTTTTCTTGGTCATATTATCTCTAAAAATTGAGTATCAGTTTATCCTACACAGAAAAAGGCAGTTGGAGAATGGCCAACACCAATAAACATAACTAATGTATGTAGTTTCATTGGTCTATATGGTTACTATTTTTTCCAATATTTCATGAAAAGGGGTTTATTTTTATTAGATAAAGGAATTTAAATAATTTTTTCATGATATAAATAGAAGATTTGTAAACGAATTTATTTTGACTCTTCTATATGAATGTTATGGGTTTGTGATATATAGTGATGCATAGAAGAATGGAATTATTTTTGTACTAAAAATGATAATGTTTTTGGATATTCATTAAGTTAATTGAATATTCATGAATAGAACAACTGAAAACATGATCTTGAGTGGGAATTCGGGATATTTGCTTCAAAGATATGGATATATTATCTCTATGGTGAAATATGTGAGATATACATTGATCATAAAGGATTGAAATACATCTTTTAACAAAAAGATATCAACATGTGAAAAATGATATGGCTAGATCTACTAAAATATTATGATTCCTCAATACACTACCACCTAGGATAATTAAATAAGGTAGAAAATTCATTGATTAGTAAAGATCATGGAATTTTGACCCAAGTGAGGATTGAGAGGGATCCTATGTTTATGAATCTAGTAAATATGGATACAAGAATTTATATGGAAGGAGATACATCAATAATGTTTCAAATATTTGTAAAACCATCTTTATTAGAGAGGGTAAATAATTTTCAGTCTGATGATGAGAAATTTTAGAAAAAAAATAATGTCGTGAATGATGTAAAACTAGAAAACATAATTTTTGAAGATGGTTTTATAAAATTTAGAAAGATTGTATGTATTCCATATATACCTGAGTTAAATAGGGAATTTTTGGATGATGATAATAGATCAAATTTCTTTATAAACTATAGTATCATGAATATGTATAAGGATTTTAAGGAACATGTTTTGTGGAATAACATGAAGCGGGATTTTTCTGATTATGTGTTAAAATGTTTGGTTTGTCAACAATTGAAAGATGTTAGGTATCATCCTAGAGGAGTCATGCATCCTCTTCATATTATTTTATAGAAATGGGATGACATTACTATGGACATTTTCAAAGGACTACAAAAGGATCCTAGAATTAATAATACAATATGGGTTATTGTCGATCGCTTAAAAAAATTTGCACATTTCTTTGCTATAAGATAAGACTTACCACTTGATATCCCCACAGGGCTCTATGTTAATGAATTAATGAGACTTAATGTAATATCTATATCAATTTTTTAATCTAGATCCCCACTTAACATTTAAATTATGGACTATTCTCAATAAGGCTCTTGATACTGAACTTCATTTGAGAAATTCCTACCAACCTCAAAATTATGGACAGTCTTAATAAAAAAATTCAAATAATGGAAGACAAGTTATGGTCATTATCACACAACTTTTAAGGTATTTGGGATCATTATTTACCTTTAATATAGTTTTAATATAACAATAGTTTCCACTTAAGTATTCAAATGGAATCATATAAAGCATTATATGGTAAGATATGTCACAATCGAACTTGTTGGGATGGAATTTGTGATAAGAAACTTATAGTCCTGGAACTTTTTAAAGATAAAAATACAAAGGTAAAGGTTATTCAAGCTCAAATTAAAGAATCTCAATGTAGACTGAATAGTTATGTTGACAATGAGAGAAAATATTTGGAATTCCAAGTGTGATATCATGTTTTCTTTAAATTTTCTCCATGGAAAGGTGTTATAAGGTTTGGTAAGAAAGGAAAGTTGATCCCAAGGCACATCAGACCCTTTTAAATTCTTCAAAATCTCTCAAAATTGCATGATGTGTTTCATATATTTTTGTTAATAAATTACATTAAAAAACCAACGCATGTGCTCACCTGTGATGAAATATAGTTGGAACATAATTTATCATACTGTGAAAAACCCATCTATATTCTTGATACTAGAGAGAAATTATTATAGAATCAGATGAATAGTCTGGTAAAGTTACTTTATATGAATCACAAAATGGAGGAATCAACATGGGAACCAAATTATATTATAAAAAATAACTACCATAATATTTTTAGATGGTAATATCCACAATATTTTGAGGATGAAATTTTTATAGGGGGAAAGAATTTAATACCCCAAGAAATTACAATATATACCTTTTATAATATGTTTAATTTTATTGATATCTATCAATGCATTCAATACTGAGGTAGATTTAATTACATGCAACAATGACTTTACTCAATGGATTGAGTTATACGCATGAATGAGTCTTATCGAATACAATTAATATTATTATTTAAAATAAAAAATATCTCCTATAAATTAAATTTATGGTTCTATATAATATTAATTAAATTATTAACAAATATGGTTTAATTAATTTCTTACAAAATAATTAGAAATTAATTTAAAAACAAATTGAATATAAAGGAAATGTTTTTATAAAAAAACTATATTTTATGTACCAAATTCATTTTATCTTAATATATCAAATTAATTATTATCTTAAATAATTTTTTATATTATATATTAAATAAAAAATTACAATCATACAATATATTGGATAGGCATATCATAAGAACAAATCTAATTTTATGCATAAAAATCATTATTTGTTTAAATACAGTTTTTCCTCCTTTGATGATGAGATTATTTTAAAACAAAATTTTATAAATTTTATTTGAAAAAATAAACTTAATTTTTTAAATAATAATGTAAAAAAATTAACTTAGTGTGAATCCATCATATTTGTTAGAGAAGTTTCATTTTTGATGAATAATAAAAACAAAATATTTGAAAACACTGTTTTCATTTAAATAATTCATAATATTAAATTATATTTTGAGTTGGTTTTATAGTTAAAATAGTTCAATTATAAACATATTTTCCTAATATAGGTCATTTCAATCATTTTCATATATAATTTTGATATAAAAACTTAGTGAACTTTTTAACATTTTCACTTTAAAAACATGATTTCTCGTTCCATCCGAAGGATTAATTTTAAATTAATTTTTTTCCACCCTAGTAGATTGAATTTGGAAAAATTGATTAAAAATTTGGAATAATAATAACTTCTAATTTCTAATAATTTAAACTTATTTTTTTACTAAAACGATTATTGAAAGTAGTAATATTAATTACAGTGATTTAGGAGAAAACAAGTTTACTTAGTTCTTAAACAAAGAATATAAGGTGTAAAAATAACCCATAACTTGTAAAAACCCATTTTAAAGAAATATTTATACCATATAATTTTTAGTATAAGTAATGGAGCCTTATTAGGGCCTTTTGACATGAAAAACGCATGGCTGGAAATCACTCTTTCATACAATTACAAGTGTGCCACACACCCCACTTAAAAAGGCATCCCCTATCCTCTCCACCTCACACAAAAAAACAACCTTATTTTGGACAATAAATTCAAAAATCTCCCCCCAAATTTTTTACCCTCATCCAGGAGGCCTTATATGAGGAATAAATAAAACATCTTAAGGAATTTGTGAAAACCTAGGTAGGATACCCAAAGAAGAGTTACTTTTCTTCAAAAAGCATTTTTATTTTATTTACTTTTCCAAATCCTTTAATTAATATTATTCTAGGATTATAGAATAACCTAAATATCTTAAATATACTTTGATACTTTGATGTTAATGTTATTACTTACAACTTCATACACTTTCATCATATGAGTTATGAAATCATCATTAATGTGTACAGTGGACTACCGCCTCGCGAACTGATGTCGTTCATTTTTCCATTACCACTTTTCATGGTTGGAAATAATGATGGATTTATAGTTTATATATGATATTTATGATATTTTTATTTTTTATTATTCTTTAATTATTATATCACTCATAACTTCATGCTTTCCATTTTTTAGGAATATGATATCACCGCTCATGTGTATGGAAGACTACCAACACACAAAGGGTTGTGATTCGTTCACACTTTACATAGAATTTATTAAGGACAGTTTTAGTAGAAACATGTGATATATATTTCAAAATAATGACATTGTAATTAAAAAATATATATATATATAAATATATATCTGTGTGTGTGTGTTATTTAATTTTCTTTCTTTCAATATTATAATAAAATGGAAACAATGTTTATGCGTACATACGGCCTACCATCTCCATAAACGGTGTATTTCATTTCCAATCACCAAATTTATAAATTAATATAAATATATATATATATATATGATGAATATATATCATATTAACATCAATGATTAAATTATTTATATGATTAAACCATGATTTAATTAAGAGAAACAAAAAATAACAAGTCAATACAAACTTTAAAAACAAGGCAATTAACACCCAAAACAATCAGAATAATGAAAGATTATTAAAAAACAAGAGATAATATTTTATAAAAAGAACATATATGATATTATAAATATTAATATGATTCTTTTATAAATTAATAACATACTTAAACTATAATACATGAGTTTAAATAAAATTCTACCAAAAAGAAGTGTGATGTAAGGGATATTATCTCAATTTACATTCCATTGAGGCTTATTTATTATGATGAACCAATTCACTTTTGTGAGGATTATATACTACCAATTTTAAATGTAATATCATTAATACTTCATCTTTTATGGTATTTTATGTTTCAATTAAAATTAATTCATCCAAGGGGATCTGATATGAAAAATACCCAGTGGTAATAGTTATCATACAATCTGAATTCCTTTTGTGATTGTTAAATTTATCTTAAAGGAATCACTTTATTGTAATAATTGTACAATATAAATTATATTTATTTTAAATATACATATTATTGTATGATGGATATGATTATTTCCAAAACTATATACCATTTTTATATAAGTTTTTTACATTGAAAGTTATTTTTTATTGTTGAAATATTGATAAACCTATATCCTTTACTCAATACGGATATTTGATAAGGTACATTGTTCATAAATTAAATTGATTATTCAATATATGAGGCACGCTTTAGATATAAAAGAAATGTGTTAGGGACTAGTTAATGCAATTACCTCAATACATCAGTCTTATCATGAGATGAATCAGTTGACCAAATCATATGGGTTTTTACCCAGTATGTTTCAAACCATATTGTTAAAGGTCTTGACGGTAAAGGTTTAATGTTCCTAGGAAACATGAACTCTAATATTTAAGCATTTCATTCATTGAGAATTTAGTAATTATTATTATCTATAAGATTTTTTTCTATGAAATTATCTATAGATGAAATTCATTCTCTGTTTATTGTTTAAATAGAATGTGTTTTAGTTATTTATCTTTTTATATTCATTATTCCTTATCCATATATTTTTATGGCATACGTGTTCAATTATTATCCATTCCATGTTTATTATGATTATTAATTTATAATATCTTCCATGGTAATTAAACCTTATTGGGAATTGGTTTTGAACCTTATTTTATTTCCTTTCTGCAGGATATGAATATGATTTCTTGGAATGAGGTTCAAGGATGTTTAACTTTTACTTTTTTTATTCTTTATTTTCTTTTCCCAATGTAAAATGGGTATCATGTATGTATTATGGTTTTCCAAAACTGATAAACTATTAAGTACTTTGGTATTTAGATCTTGTATCTCTACAAATGAGTATAAGACTAAGGTTAAAATAGAATGTGAGAAATTACCCCCCTTCTGTGACTTTTATTAGATCGTAGGACATTCAATCCCAAGTTTCAGAGTGGTCCATAGGGTCTCCAATCACCATAATTCCTCTAAATGGACAGAAGTGAAAAATATAAGAAGGATAAAGGCCCTCCCCCTGATAAACCAGGGCCCTCCAAACAGAAAGATGAAAAATGGATTGTCAAATCACATCATGTGCCTGGTATTTCATGGGTTGACTTGGGGGAGGATCATGATAAAGAAATAGAGGAACAATCTATTAGACACAACATTGAAAGTGAGATTCTTAAAATTCAAGAACAAACAGACCTGGATTCCCTGGATAAATCCAATGTTGTGTCTTCACTTGTTCTGGGGGATGACAATGAACCTGAACCCACATCTCTTTCTCTAAATATCCAACCTGAATTGTCAAATGGTAAGAGTATCTTGAACCAAAGTGTGACTGGGACTGTTTCTAGGGCTCACTCCTCTCTTCCATCCTCTATCAATGCATAGACAAGAAATTTTTCTTCTATGTAAGGGGATAGTCCTTATGATAATTTTCCTCAGAATCCGGAAAAAAATCTCTTGATGATAAGTTATCTAGCTTCATCCCGCTAGACCTGAAAACTCCCCCTCTGAATCAACTCCCTCTGATAGTTATGTTGATGCTATCAACTGTTCTGAAATCCCTATTAAGGGGATTGAGAAACCAGGCACTTTTAATTTCCTTTCTTCATCCATCTCTCAGACTGAAATCATATCTAATGAAGGAGAAAAGGCCATCATATCCCAGGATGTTTCAGTCTCGATCCCCATTGAAATTGTAACAAATTCAGAATCTGTGAAATAGTCCAACCGATACTCGGCTTATTCTAGTAGCCTTCTACTTCTTATTCCATCTGTTCAAACTAATGTCAAGGTAGGTTCTTCTGAGAAAAATCATACTTCTAATTTATGTAAACAGGAGAAACATTGCATGGCTAACATAGATTTTTCACCTCAAAGAACCAGAGGGAAAAACTCTAGAGGTAAAAATAAAGGGGGTTCACACCCCAACAACAAGTCTTAATGCATATTTTGTTTTGGAATTGTCAGGGTATTGCAAACCCAGACACCCTAAATGTTTTAAAAAGGATCATTAGCATTCATCGTCCAAAAATTATTTTGATTGCTGAACCTAAAACTAATTTTACACCTAGATTTCTGAATTTTTGTATTCTTGGCCTTTTTTTCTTAGTGGATTCTAACAACTACAATGTTGTTGAAACTCTTTGGATCTTATTTCATTCTTCCCTACAAAATGTGAATTTTTTAGTTTTACTGATCAATATTTGACATGTGAATACTACTTTGATCACACACACATCTTTAACACTCTTGTTTATGCTAAAAACAAATATCAGGATAGAAGACCCCTTTGGAATGATCTCTCCCACCTTAACAGCAAAATTTAGTACCCCTAGATTTTGGTTGGTGACTTTAATGGGATTCTTCCTCCTATAGAAAAACATGGTCCTTCACACTCCAACATATCTTTAAAATAATTTAAAGCCTCCATAGAAGATAATAACCTTACTGAACTGAATCCCACAGGGTCCAAATTTTCCTGGTATTGACATCATTAAAATAGGGTTGTGGTAAGAAAACTTGGAAAAGTGTTCACTAATGACTCTGCCCTCGATAAATGGGATCATATTTTGAGCATTACACTTCCTAAACTACCTTCGGACCACCATCCTATCCTGGTTAGTTTTGCTCAGAATTTTCAAAATAATTGTCTTCCTTTTAGGCTTAATATTTCCAAGTCCTCAGACTCTGAGTATGTTACCATAATTAATAAAACATGGAACAACATGTTTATCCTTAATGATTCATTTGCGTGCACCACTAAATTAAAAAATCTCAAACTTATCATCAAATAGTGGTGTAAATCCAAATATGATCTTATTGACAAGTAAATCCATTTTTAGAAAAAGATATTACTTAAATTCAAAACAATAACTCTACCTCAATATTTGTTGATGAACCACAAAATGAAATTAAAATCACTTATAGATTTATTTCTATGATCAACTTTAATGAAAACAGTAAAAATAAAATCTTCAAAGCTAAATGGCTAAATGATGGTGATATAAATACTAAATTTTATAACTCCCATCAAAGGGTTAGAAAATACATTAAGCCCCTCTCTTGTTTAATACATGGCGGTAACTTCATTGATTCATATGAAGGGATAGTTAATCATGTTGTTTCATATTTCTGTGACATCTTCAATGGCCCTAATATCAAAAAATATTTCTTGCCTAATTTCATCCCGAATATGGTAACAGTTGAAGATAATAATTTCCTTAATTTTGTCCCCCTGGATAATGAAATCAAGGACACTGTATTTAGCATTAACCCTGATAGTGCCCCTGGGCCTGATGGTTTCAATAATAGTTTTTTTCAAAAACACTGGGATGTAATTCAGAATGATGTCTGTAATATGGTTAGAACTTTATTCAAAAAAGTCATTATTCCTCATGGATTAAACTCTCAATTCCTTACTCTTATTCATAAAGTGGAAAATGCTAATGAAATCCAACTCTTCAGACCCATTTCCCTTTTAAACTCACTCTTTAAAATTATTACCAAAATCATTGCTAACAAAATCTGTGCCATTAGTAATAGAATTGTTTCTTGGAATCACGTTGGATTCATAAATGGATGGTCTATACAAAACTATATCTGTATCACCTCTAAATCCACAAATATTTTAAATAGAAACTCTAGAGGCAAGAATGTTTCCAAAAAATTAGATATCACTAAAGATTTTTAAACTATTGATTAGACCATTATATTTAAAGTGCTAGCTAATTTCGGTTTCAATGACATTTTTATCAATATAATCAAAATAATTTTCATCTCATCCCATATCTCTATTCTTGTTAATGGCTCTCTTATAGGCTACTTTATTATTCTTAGGGGGTTAGACAGGGTGATCCCCTCTCTGAAATTCTTTTCTCTATTGTAGAAGATTACCTAAGTATATTACTCACTCCAGTTGTTGATCAAGGTAGGATCAAACCTATTCTTACCTCTAGAAACCTAAACACCCATCCAATTTTCTCTATGTAGATGATATCAATGTATTCCTCCAAGTAGACAAAAGAAATATTAATAACCTCAAAACCACCATTTTTCACTATGAGGTTGTGTCTGGTCAACGTGTCAATTAGAACAAATCTTTTATATACTTTGGTAAAAGTCCCCCCCCCCCAATAGAAAAGGTCATACTATTGATGCTATAGGGGTCAAGGAGGGTTCCCTCCCTTTTACCTATCTTAGTGTCCCCATTTTTTGGGGCTGACCCAAATCCATATATTTCAATCAAATTGTTCATCAAATTCATTGGAAACTGTCCTCTTGGAAAGGTAAAACCCTTTCAATGGAGGAAGGCGTTTTCATTTCCAAATCCACTATGGTCTCTAAATTGGTTTACTACATGATTGTATATAAATGGCTGGTTGGACTTTTAAAACATCTTGACATTTCTATAAAGAACATTATTTAGAGCGAAAGTACTCTCGAGAGAAAACTAGTAAATATCCCCTGGTCTACATGTTATAAACCCATAGAGAAAGGATCCATTGGCATAAAAAATATTAAAACATTGAATGATTCTCTCCAATACAGACTCACGTGGTCTCTTATAAATAAAAACTCTCACTCCACGCATTTTCTTAAGGCATGATTATTTGATAAGATTATGATTGGTAATCTTCATTATATAACTTCTTCTATTTGGCCCTCCATCAAAACTGATTTTTCCTCCATCTTTGAAAATTCATGATGGATTGTCAGCAAGGACTATACTCTAAATTTTTTATTTGATAACTAGACTGGTCCCCCCTCATTTCTAAGGTACCGAATTATTTTAAACATTTCATCACTGGTAGCACCATTAGGGATATTTTTAATTATCAAAGATTAAATTTCCCTAATAATGTTAAAGATATTGTCAAGAATTACTCTTTCATAACTGGTGATGATATTTTGATTTAAGAGCCTGCATAAAATGGAATTTTTTACTCAAAAAAACTTTTATAACCACTTCTTTTCCAACTCTGACAATAATATATGCGGGGTCAAAAACATCAGCAAAGCATGGTTAAAACCATCTCATCTTACTCTTATTTGGCAGATTATCAAACAAAAAGTTACTACTGATATTTTTTTTACAATCTTTTGGTATTGATATTTGTTCTAAATGTAGAATGTGAAATCAACATCGTGAGGACATCGTTTATATTTTACTATCTTCATACACTGCTTCTGCTCTTTGGCATTACATTTTTTTTATCTTTTCGAGTGAAAATGGTTTTTGGATAACTTCATTTTATCTCCGCTAAAAAGGACAGTTGATTTCCCAGGGTTCCCGCAAATATGAAACCTCTTTCTCACAGCTTTTGTAGAGCTCTTTCACGTCCTCTGGTACAGTATAAATTATTTTATCTTAAAAAACTCAATAATATTAAATTAAGGTAAAATTAGGATTATTGTTTCTATTAGAGAGGCTCCCTAAATTCAAAAGTACCACTACAACAACTCTGGTAAGGATTTCGAGATCCTTCACCACATCAGAGTTCATAGAAACTACCTGAAGCCCAAATACACTATTGATGTTTTCTAGAAAGATCTCCCACTAGCTGGATCGAAGTCAATGTGTACAGAGCTCCAAAGGGAAATCCAGGTCCCTCGGGCTGCGGTGGTGTTATGTCCCGTCCTCGGGGCTCATGTTGTGACTACCCCAAGCCCACCTTCCATAGGCCAGGGGCTGGCAACTAGCACAAAAGGCATAAATCCCGATAAAAGGGAAAGCATTGACTTTATAAAATTAAACAACACAACAGAGTATGAAATAGAAGTAAGCACTAAATAAAACTAAATACAAAAGTAAGTGTTGTAAGGAAAGGGGGCTGGAAATACAAGACCAATAGTAAGTACAGTACAACTGAAAATCTATTACAACTGCATTAAAGTAAAACAGCAACCACCAAGTCATCCTCTGAGAATCCCACCTGAAGGGTGGGTACAGATGGTCTCCTCAGCACCTCGGGTCCGTCCGTCTCCTCTGTGTATGTCTCGTCAAGTGTTCCAACTCCGGGTACAGTCCATCTCTACAAGTCTCTACCTCGATCAGTGTTGTCTGTCGTCTGCATCCAACACAATGTAGTGTGGGTATAGCCCATGCAGGGGTGAGTATACGATACTCAGTAGGGACCCCGAGACCCCTGAAGGTCTCCCAGAATCCACGAAGGATAAACCACAGAAAAAAGAAACAACCACGAAGTATCAACCAACTATACATAGGTATATTATCAAAACATAAACCTAAGTTATCAGTCTCAGTTCAGCTCCAACTCTCAAGCCCAAGAACAACCCAGTCCGCACAGGAAAGTAAGGAAATCACATCGATGATAATGATTGAATGTCAAGAAACATCTCACATAGGTATACATCTTTCGTATTGTGATAGAGATGATCAGATGGAGTCACTTATTCATCTAAGATGTCTGACCCACGTAGGATACTAGACCATATACGTTGTCGGACCCACGTAGGATACTAGACCAGCCACTCTGTCAGACCCACTCAGGATAAAAGTACAGAGGTCAAACTGTCGGACCCACGTAGGATACAAGTACAGTAGTCATCACTGTCGAACCCACAGAGGATTCCAGTACAGTTGTCATCATCGTCGAACCCACGAAGGATTTCAATACGGTAGCCATCATCGTCGAACCCATGGTGGATTCCAGTATGGTAGTCCTTGCAGTCACAGCCAGCTCTAGGGTTCCTACACTCAGCACGCTTGATTCTGGGATGGTTCGCTCCTCGAGCCAAGGGGTCGATACATCAACTGTCATGAAGCCAGAGTTGATGTATCCCAAATTTCTGTCTCATCAAAAAGGAACCCAATGCGACAAACAGTGCGTCAATCAAACGCCTGGTTTGAGAGATATTAACATTTTAGTTCTATGGGCTCGGTTGGAAATACGCTCATTCCAAACCCGGACATTTTTCAAATTTATCCAAAACTCACATAGAGTATATAAAAAAGACCATTTCGTCATAATGGTCTTAGTGCTGCAGACGGCACATCGATCAGATGCACAGTCGTGAAGTTATTCGCACTTAAGAGTAACTGGCCTGGCCCGTTAAGCCCAATGGGTTGACGGGTAAGGTCAACCTGGTTTTGGCGGGTCTGACCCGGCTAGTGTCAGACCAGCTCAGTGAAGCATGCGGCCTGGCCTGAAGGGGCGCGGCCCGGCCTGAGGGGCGCGGCCTGATGCGGCCCGACCTGGCTGCCTGCGACTCGGCCCGGCCGGCCGAGTGGCTTGGCCCGGGTGGCCGAGTGATGTGGGGGGGGGGGGGGGGTGTGGCCCCCCAACTTCCCAAACTGGCGATGCCGAGCGGCACCGCACTCCTACCCAGTCGGCCAGCTTCTCTAGGGCGAGCAGCCCACTTGGGTGGGCCGCTGTCCACCGCACGTGGCGCCAGGCAGCGCTGCGGCCTCCTCCAACCCGACCGGCCAACTAGCCAGCCAATTCACCCACCGAAGCGGCCCACGGAGTGCGGGCCACTGACCTCCACAGAGCGGTGCCTTGGGGTGTTGTGGTTCCACCAACCTGGTCAGCTTCGGCAATCCAGTTCTTCTTCGGCCGAGCAGCCTGCGGATGAGGGCCACAGTTCCTCTCAACACGGCCGGCATACGGCCACCGCTTTCTCTGGTCGCCACCACCGCTTTCGTCACTGTTGCCTTTGAAAAATAATAAGGATCAATGGAGGTTCGTCGGGCCGTGTTCATTCGACCCGTTCCCTCCGCGTTATGAGGTATCATATGGCCGAAGATAAAACATGGTTTCAACGAGATACAAAGAACAATTTTATTCAATTAAAATTGAAACAAACCCCCTACCTTGTAATTGAGGTTCGTTCGTTGACGAGCCATGGAAGATGAGCGTCATGGTAGTCAGGCATCGTAGAAGAACAGACATCGATTCCGTGGACGTCAGGGTGCGTCTGAAGAGGAAGTGGCATCTTTTCTCTTGTTGTGGAGAAAGCCTAAGGAAGTCACGTCGTCGTTCTTCTGTGGAATCAGAATTCTTCGTAGAAGAAGACATCTTTCTTCGTGGAAGGTTAAAGATCTCTTTTAATTATCCAAAGATTCCCACCACAATATTTTCCAAGCCAAAATTTTATTAAGGATTCCCCCAATTTTTAATATATATTCCATTCCATTTTAAAAGAATAAATTAATTAAGGGTGCTCACTTAATTAAATTGATAAGGTTGGCACATTAATGAAGAGGGTGGAATGTGGAGAGGCTCCGCCTAATTAAATAAGGGGGAGTTGTCAAAATAAATATAAGGGGAGTTAAATGGGAATTTTCAAGAGAGTTTAGGGGAGGTGATAAGATAGGGGCTCATGTGGGTCCCACCACCCTAAGTTATATCCTGTCATGGGAAGTTAGGTGGGGTGTGGGCCCCACATTCAACTTCCTTTTGGAGGAAATAACTTCCACTTAAATAAAATTGTAACACAACAATTTAATTTAATTCTTAATGAATCTGCAAATTTTAACTACCACATATGACAAAATGCAACTAGAGTAAAGGTTCCCTTAGGTTAATACTAGCGCTATGAGTAAATCAGTGCCCTTGGATTTTGATTTCGTGCACCGGTTCAAAAGATAGAAAAACCCGAATGTACGTTTATTGAACGCACCCAAAAAAAACTTCAGAAATTGATTTCGGGCACACCGGGCCTCGGAATCAAGTGCCGTAAAAAACCACAGACTCATAAAATTCCAATGCATTTAAGAAAAAAAAATTCCTTGAATTTTCCACATCTTTATATTACACCCACCATAGGGCTTTACGTCCCCGTAAAGCTACAACACACACTAGGGAAACAAATGGGGGTACTGAGCTCGCATCTGAGCCTCCCGCTCCGTAGTGCTCTCCTAGAGGTTCCCGTAATGCCAGCAAATGCGCACCAGAGGAATTGACCATCCATGTAGGACCCACTCCTGTCAATCCTCAATCTCCACCGGGACCTCCGTGAATGTTGCTCTGTTATCGATGTCCTGCTCCCCGTGGTCAATTATTTGGGATGAGTCTTGTATGTATCTCCTCAGCTGAGATACGTGGAAGATGTCATGAACCCAGTGAAATTAAGGTGGAAGTTCCAGGCGGTAAGCCGCCTCGCCTACTCTGCTGAGGACCTGGAAAGTTCCGATGAAACGCGGAGATAACTTGTCACCCCGGCCAAATCTCTGTATACCTCATCGAGGTGAGACCTGTATGAAGACGTGGTCGCCATCCTCGAATTCCAGTGGTATACGTCTCCTATCAGCATAGGACTTCTATCCGCTCTGTGCAATCTTCATTCTCTCCTGGATGATCTGCACCATCTCTGTTGTACCCTGAACCATTTCTGGTTCTATAAGTGTTGACTCCCCAGGGTCAGTCCAGCACATAGATGATCTGCAAGGTCGGCCATAAAACACCTTGTATGGTGCCATCCCGATGGTGGAGTGGTAACGTTGTTGTACGAAAACTCAACCAAGGGTGAATGATCCTTCCAGCTGCGACCAAAGTCAAGGACACATGCACGGAGCATGTCCTCGAGAGTCTGAATGGTCCTCTCAGTCTGGCCATCCGTCTGAGGATGGAAGGCAGTGCTCAAGCGAAGCTGTGTCCCAAAAGCCTCTTATAATACCTTCCATATACAAGAAGTGAAACGATCATCATGATTGGAAACAATAGGTGATGGCACACCATGAAGTTGTACGATCTCTTGAATTTAGAGGTGTCCTAAGATCACCATTGATCCATTCTATCTGATCGGTAGGAAGTGGGCCGACTTGGTGAGTCGATCTACGATCACCTAGATAGATTCTTATCCCCTGGATGTACGTGGAAGTCTCATCAAGAAATCCATGGATATCCCATCCCACTTCCACTCTGGGACCTCTAAGGGTTGTACCAAGCCTTCTGGTACCTGGTGTTTCGCCTTCGCTTGCTGGAAAGTGACACATCATGAAACAAACTCTGCTACAACATTCTTCATACCCGGACACCAATGTTGTCATCTGAGGTCCGGATACATCATCGTCACTCCTGGATGTACCTATAGAGGGGAAGTGTGGAACTCCCTCAGCACCTCCTCCTGTAGTGCGACTGGTACCATGGTACATCCCCTGAAGAGGATGACGTGCTCCCCTCCTTCAGAAAATCCATCAGGTGCCTGTCCTGAGGATATCTGAGCACGTCACATCTCACAGTCAATATCACCATGCTGAGCCTCTCTGACTCGCTGATGGAGTGGAGGATTGACTGTGAGAGACTAAAGAAAGGCTTCTCCATTTCTATCCACAAAGGATATATACAATGTGGCTAGCCGCTTCGTCATCTCTCCTAGAAGCTGAATGCCTGATCCCCTAATGAGATCATATGCTACAACGTTCCGTTTCCCAGAAGTATAGACTATCTTGAAGTCATAATCCTAGAGAAAGTCGAGCCATCGCCACTATCTCAGGTTCAGGTACTTCTGTGAGAATATGTACCTGAGACTCTGGTGGTCATAGTAGACTGTAAAACGCACGCCCATCAAATAGTGTCACCACATCTTTAAGGAGAAGACCATTGCTGCTAACTCCAGGTCATGGGTAGTATAGTTATGCTCGTGCTATCTCAACTTCCGTGAACCATAAGAGATCACTACTCACTCCTGCATCAGGACACACCTGAGTCTGGTCCCTGATGCATCACAGTAAACTACATACCCTACACCCTCCTTCAGTAGCCTCAAGATGGGGGCACTAGTCAATCTCTACCCTAGCTCCTGAAAGCTCTGTTGGCATCTCTCTGACCATACGAAGGGTTTCACCTTCTTCGTTAAGGCTAAAAGAGGTGATGCAATTCTGGAGAAGTTTGGAATAATCCTTTAATAGTACCCAGCCAGACCTAGGAATCTCCGCACCTCCTTCATGCTTCTGTGTGGCTCCCAAGAAAGTACTGCCTCAATCTTCATTGGATCCACTGCAACTCCAGCCTCTGAGATGACGTGTCCCAAGAAATGAACCTCCCGAATCCATAACTGACACTTTGAGAGCTTACCATTAAACTGGTGCTCTCGGAGTGTATCTAGTACAACCCGTAAGTGGTAGGTGTGCTCTTCCTCAGTAGTCATGTAAATTAGTCTGTCGTCAATGAATACTATGAAAAATCAATCGAGGTAAGGCTGGAAGATCCTATTCATGAGACTTGTGAACACAGCTGGAGCATTAGTTAGGCCTAAGGGCATAACCAAGAACTCATAGTGGCCATACCAACACCTCAAGGTCATGTTCTACACATCCTCATCTCAAACTCTGAGCTAGTGATAGCCTGAACTGAGGTCTATCTTCGAGAACCAACGTGCTCCCTTGAGCTGATCAAAGAGGTCTTCAATCCTCAGGATTGGGTACTTGTTCTTCACGGTCACCTAATTTAGGTGACAGTAGTCGACACACATTCGTAAGCTCCCATTTTCTTTCTTGGCGAACAAAATCGGAGAAGCCCAGGTTGAGACACTGGGTCAGATAAATCCCTTTCCCTGCAAGTCTTCCATCTCTACACGCAGCTCATGAAGCTCAGCGGGATCCATCTGATATGCTGGAGTATATATTGGTGTTGTCCCAGGGTATAGGTCTATGTATAAGTCTACCTCTCTACGAGGAGGTAGTCCTGGAACGTCGTTAGGAAAAAATTCTGCATACTGATCCACAACAACAGGAAAACTCAGACTCCCCACATCAACCGCTCCAAGGATGATACTAGCCAACTGATGTGCGATTGGCTGCCCTCTCCTCCACGAAAGTATATCATGTGCTGTAAAGGCTCCCTTCTCACCGGTGAAGGTGAAATTGGTCCAATCCGAGTGGACACACCGCACTTTACGCCTAATGTAGGTGATATGATCATGGACTGTAGACAACCAGTCCATACCCAAGATTACTTTGCAAGGCCTCAACGCCACTACAAGAAGATCCCAACCGAAGCTCTCACCTCCTAGAGTAAGATCACACTGCCGACATGAGTGCTTAATCATCGAGTCTACTCCGATAGATATAACGACCCATACTTTACATACATTGTTATTACTTCAGAATTGAAGCACACTTATTACAATATATAACAAAAACAGGAAAGGACCATATAGGAATAGAGTCTTTAGAAACTGGGAAACATAAACAACTGGTTCATAAATAATCTACTTTGCCTCCCATTTATTTCATCATATCTAGAGTCCCTTTTTGGCATATCCTACTTAATAACCTTCTTCCTGACCTGGGGAAATAAAACATACAAAAGGGGTGAGCTAAAATGCTCAGTAATGGTAGACATAAGAAATATCAATCACATCATATACATAAGAACATAACTTTTCGAAATCTAAACCTGCAAAAGAGATCATAATTTCATAACATGGGATAAATCATAGTAGTGAAATGTAATCCCAATAATCATAACATAAAACATGAAACTTTGTGTCATACACACATAATCATAGAGAATAATTTCTTATTAGTCAAGACTCATTGCCAAGACTATCTTAGTGGACAAAGTCCATTTCTGAACCGAGTTCACTCCTCATTTCAGTCCTGTTTCACTGAACCGGTTTAACCTGCTGTTCCAGCCATGTCTATCTCATGAGATATAAAATCTTTACCCAATGCATTGGAGGGAGATATAGGTCCCACCCATCTCATAATGATATCATTCTTATGTGTGCCACAAAATCATAAACCATATATCATAGAATAACCCATGTAATAAAAATGGGAATCTTAAACATCGTGACATCATAAAACAATTAATATAAGATAAAGGAATACATAAAAATATTTCCATAACAACATAATCAAATCCATGTAATAGTAGGGATAGAAACAGAACCCTATATTATCTTAGATGGAAAATAATTTTGATAAAACTCTTGAACTCCATTCTTGAGGAAAATATCTTTTCTACTTTAAAAACATTTTTCCTTTCTTAACATGTCATAATATTTTAAACTAAAAGAATTTGATTAAAAATAAACTTGAAAACTTGTATATTAATATTCTTGGAAATATTGTTTTAAAAATCCATTCATGCCGTATAAGTTAAAAAACATTTTTCTCGTACTTTTGTCGGAAAATTCAAAAAGTACCTCGTATGAAAAACGACAAAAGATTCCTTTCATATCTTTTACTAAAAACTCTCCAAAGGGTAAAATTGGATTTAAACAATTTTAGGTGGATGGAAATAATATTACATATTGAGGAAACATGGATGTGGATGATAAAATACACCCTAGTAAATACCAAAGTATAAACAATCTCAGATAAAAATGAGATTGTGATATTTTCCCTTACCTTAGGTTCGATTTGCTTCGTAAGTATTTGAACCTCCTGTATAATGATTTAAAAAATGTTATTGACTTATTCCAGAATCATGCGTATTTTTATGATATCATATATGGACATATTCTTAGCTTCTTATTAGTAATATTTCATTACTACTTGTTATTCGGGTGTTTATTACTTTTTGTTCTTATGCGTGTTTTGTCGAATAAATTCTTATTTTTCATTTTAGGTTATAGATACCTCATTTCTAGAATGTAATTAGTGTAATATATATCATATTAATTCATTCAATTCATTTATATAATCATTATGCAATGAATATCATGTAGAACGAGTTGCATCACATCGTGGAGACGGTATTCCGTACGTACGCATGAGCGATATATCATTCCCATGATCGTGGAATTGTATTGGAGTGTATGTATACTATTTAAGAATCAATATAACATTAAAATAATCATATATAGTCATTATTTACACCATTATACCCATACAAGTAAGGTGGTGGTGGAAAATAGATTACACCACGGCGTGGAGACAATATTCCGTACGTACGCACGCGCGGTGATTTCGTTTTCCGTAGGATGGATAGATGGTGAAATAGGGTTGTTTCATACTTATAATAACATATCATTATATGAGTGATACTGATGTTATTACTTCGTAATGATAAAACTAAAGAAGAAGAAGTGGAAGAAGAAATAAAGTTGAAAGAATCGGTAACGGATATTACCTCTTCTTTGAAGCGCTTCTTTGAGACCTCCTTTTAGGGCACTAAAATTGATCTTTGAAGAAGACCAGGACCTCTAGGATGTCTCTAAGGAAGTGGAGAGGAGAAATGGGCAGGGGTTGGCCAAGCTTGAAGGCTCAAAGTGGTGTGAGGAAGAGGGGGAGGAGGTTCCCTTTTATAAGGGAGGAGAGGGGCTCCTTTGGAAAAACTAAAAATATTATTTTATTATAAAGCCAAATTCGGTTTTAAATAGCTCCAAATTGATTTATTTAGAATCTAAGGTAAGGATGGGTCAAAATAATCTCATCCAATATAATTTATACATGTTTAGGTTCCTATTTTAACCTTATCATTTATATTTAACTTTAAGTTAGATAATTTTACTTTTACCATGTCTTTTAGTGTTCTTACACTATAAGGTTAATAAACTTACTATAACAAGCCAAATGAACCCCAAGTTGTTTATTATTAATATATATAACCTTATCTAAGTAATTTGGCAGAACATTAGATTTTTAGGAATAAAATAACAATTAATAATATAATATTTGTTTTAAAAACTATTTTATGTCAATTTTGACACTATTTAGTAATTGATTTTTGTGAAAATCATAACAGAATGATTAGTTCGAAAACAGTTAATTAAATCAATAATAACATGTCATATTAACCAAGAAAAGTAGTGTAATTCATAAAAAGTCTCAAATTAGATTTATTTGGGTAATTATAACATCAATTATATCAATATTTCATTAATAAGATAATTACTGCATCATATTTGTGTCATAAATAAATTAAATTATTTAATGTCTAAAATTTACAAATAAAATACCATTATGTAGGAAATATTTTTTATCTTTCTAATGAATATTTATAGTCGAATTTATCTTATGTATACACATATATTAAAAATGATTTAGTTATTAAAGTTTGATTTTAACTATTTTAACCCTTCTTTAAATAAATTAATAATAAATGTCCTAATCTAATCCAAGTGAGACTAAATGGTAATATGTTATTCCTAAGGTTTTTTTGGGTCTAATTACACTTATCCAATAGAATTAGGACATGTGTTAGGGTAATAATAATATCATGTTTACCCTTAATTACCCTATTTACTTTTAACCGTGGTAAATAAAAGTAAAAAGTTACTATTCACCAAAAATTATTTTCATCTCATTGAACCAAATTTTACTTACTGACATCAACCATGTCTCTCGTATTTTTTAAATTCCACTCACAGAAGCGGTAAAATTAAGTTTTATGTAAATTTGCAAATTCTCCCAGGAGGTGGGTAAAAGACGGTGAAAAGTTCAATAAAATATTTATATATCTAAAATAATTATAAAATGACTCCAATGAATTGCATTGAACTTATATAGATATTATGTATCAATTTTGACCTAAAATAAATTTAATTAAAATAAATAATTATTTAAATAAAAAGTCAGTTTTTAAAGAGTAACCTAGTGTTTTCACTATTCATCAAAAATTGAAAGTTTTTAGAAAAATACCAAAATTTCACCCTAGGCTAATTTCGATATTCTGAATCCAAAAATTAAGTCCATTTTGAAAAATAAAATTAATAAAATTTCAAAAAGTGGTTAGTACTATTCATAACAGCTAATTTTAATAATATTTTAATAGTATATCGTTGTTTAGTGAAACTCGGTATTGCGTACGACGAAAGCTATCGAGGAAGGTCTCGATTGCATGTAAAGCAAGCCAAGCAAGTGTTGTTTGTATTGAAAGATTCATTTGATGATTTATATAACATAAAAACAAAATATTTCTCATAAAAGTTTCGGGTGTTACATTCTACCCCCCTTAAAATGAAGTTAGCCCTTGAAATTTGTCACTTTGTAACAAACAGATGAGGATACCTCTCCCTCATCATATCCTCAAGCTCCCATGTAGCTTCTTCTAATTAGTGGTTCCTCCATAAAACTTTCACCAAGAGAGTGGTCTTGTTTCGTAGGACTTTTTCGCTACGATCCAGAATCTCTATCGGCTGTTCTTCATAAGAAAGATCTTGCTCCAGCGGTACAACTTCTAAGCTGAGTACATGTGAAGGATCAGGTATGTACTTTCTCTGGAGAGATACATGGAACACATCTTGAACTTGAGAGAGATTCGGTGGAAGCTCCAATCAGTAGTCTACCTTCCCAACACGATCTAGTATTTCGAAAGGACTGATATATCTAGGGCTCAACTTCCACTTCTTTCCAAATCTCATGACCCTCTTCCACGGAGATATTCGTAAGAACACTTTATCACAAACTTCAAACTCTAAGTCTTTTCTTCGGTTGTTGGCATAACTTTTTTGTCAACTATGAGCTGCTCTTATGTGTTGTTGAATAGATCAGACCTTTTCTGCCATCTCATCAACAAGATCAGGTCCTAATATCTTTCTTTCCCCAACTTCATCACAACAAGTTGGAGTCCTGCATTTCTTTCCATAGAGAGCTTCATAAGGAGCCATCTGAATACTGGAGTGAAAGTTATTATTATAAGAAAATTCCACCAAAGGTAGATGTTGATCCCAACCACCTTTGAAATCTATAGAGAAAGATCTCAAAATATATTCTAAAGTTTGAATTGTCCTCTCAGACTGACCGTTTGTCTGAGGATGATAAGCGGTGCTGAAACTCAACTCTGTATCCAGAGTAGGCTGAAGACTTCACCAGAACTTTGAGGTAAACCTCAGATCCTGATCAGATATAATAGAAAGTGGTACTCCATGCAATCTTACCACTTCCTTCACATATATCCTGGCAAGATGATCCAAAGAGAAATCCTCTCTAACAGCAATAAAGTGTGCATACTTTGTAAGACGATCAACTATGACCCAGATAGCATTATTTCCTTTGGATGTCTTAGGAAGTCTGGTGAAAAAGTCCATA
The DNA here is from genome assembly GCA_963277665.1 of Viscum album. Taxonomy (NCBI): domain Eukaryota; kingdom Viridiplantae; phylum Streptophyta; class Magnoliopsida; order Santalales; family Viscaceae; genus Viscum; species Viscum album. The sequence continues at coordinate 193,263,246 of OY728162.1, read as the reverse complement.
GTGATGTTTTCCCATTTCCATTCGGGTATGGGTAATGGTTGTAACATTCCCTTAGACTTCTGTCTCTCATATTTAACTTGCTGACAAACCAAGAATCGAGAGACATATTCAGTGACATCTCTTTTCATTCCATCCCACCAGAAGTACTCTTTCAGGTCCCTATACATCTTCTTGCTTCCAGGATGAATAGAGAATGAATAACTATGAGCCTCATCCAGCAGCTCCTTCTTTAATTCGGGGATGGGAGGAACACAAACCCGATTCCTGAACTTTATTATACCATCACAATCAAGGTTTAATTTAGGAACATTTCTCACCTTCTTTTGTAACTCAACATCTCCTTTCTATGCCTCTTTAATCGTCACATGTATAGATGGTTGAACATTCATTTGAGAAAGATACGATTTTCCCCTTCCATTATATTTCCAAGATCCATCCTTTTTAAATCCATAAATATTGGATCTTTTTTGATCCTCATCATGGATAAGCTAGCATGGTCTTGTCGACTTAATGCATATTCCACTTTGTTTGCTTTCCCAGGGTGGTAATGGATTGAGCAGTCGTAATCCTTAATCAGCTCCAACCATCTTCTTTGGCGCATATTCAGCTCCTTTTGTGTGAAAATATACTTTAAACTTTTATGATCAGTATAAATGTCACACATTTCTCCATAAAGATAATGCCTTCAAATCATTAATGCAAATATTACTACAGCTAACTCCAAATCATGAGTTGGGTAATTTTGCTCATGGATTTTCAACTGTCGTGAGGCATAAGCTATCACCATTTCATTTTGCATAAGAACACACCCCAATCCCTTCTTGGATACATCACTGTAGATCACAAACTTTTCTCCACTACAAGGCAGTGTGAGCACAGGTGCACTAGATAACCTTTTTTTCAACTCCTTGAAATTATCTTCACATTCCTCCATCCAGACAAACTTAACTCCTTTCTGAGTCAACTTGGTGAGTGGATTAGATAATCGTGAAAAATCTTTCACAAAACATTGACAATATCCAGCCAAACCAAGAAAACTTTGGATCTCAGTTACTATTGTTGGTCTCGACCATCTTTCGATAACCTCTATTTTTGCTGGATCCACAGATATCCCCTCTTTTGAGATTATGTGACCCAAAAATTAAACTCTTTGAAGCCAAAATTCACACTTGGTAGATTTGGCATAAAGATTCTCCTTTCTCAGGGTCTTCAATATAATTCTCAGGTGATCTTCATGTTCTTCCTTGCTCTTTGAATAAACAAGAATATCATCTATAATGACTACCACAAATTGATCAAGATAGTCCCTAAAGACTCTATTCATCAGATCCATGAAGATAGAAGGGGCATTAGTAAGACCAAATGGAATCACTATAAATTCATAGTGTCTATACCTTGTATGGAAAGACTTCATTGGTATATCCTCCCTTTTGACCCTTAATTGGTGATACCCTGAATGAAGATAAATCTTGGAAAAGTATTGAGCTCCGCGTATTTGATCAAATAAGTCATCAATGCGCGGGAGGGGATATTTTTTCTTGATAGTGATCTTGTTAGGTTCTCGATAATCAATGCAGAGTCTCATTAATCCATATTTCTTCATAAAAACAGAATAGGTGCTCCCCAAGGTGATGCACTAGGGAGTATGAATCCCTTATCAAGATTCACTTGGAGTTGCTTCTTCAATTCCTGCAACTCAATTGGGGCCATTCTATAAGGTCTCTTTGAAATAGGTAAAGCACCCGGTACGAGTTCTTTTGAAAACTCAACTTCACGATTTGGTGGAAGACCTGGTAATTCCTCCGGAAAGATATCATCAAACTCCCATACAATGGGCATATTCTTAATCTTGAGTTTCTCACCAAACATTTGAGATAAATAACCTTCATTTAGTGGAATCAAGACCCATAAGATGGAAGAAATTCCCACTGGAAGGTTATGTTCATCCTTGCATCGATAGACGATCATAGATTGATTTGGAATATGAAATGTGACTTCCCTTCTTTGGAAATTGATATGAGCTCCATATAAAGAAATCCAATCCATGCCAAGAATCACATCAAATTCCACTATAGGAAGGATCACAAGATTTGTAGGAAGCACTTTCCCACAAACTTCAATCGGAGAGGAATTATAAGCTTTTGATGACACTGTTGTGCCATTAGTGGTTGTCACAACTAACACTACATCTAACTGTTGAGGTAATACGGTGATTCCATTAGAAAATTCTTCAGAATTAAATGAGTGGGTCGATCCAGAATCAAATAAAACATTTTCTACTTTAGAGTGGATGGTAAGTTTACCTTTCACCACATCGTTATTGTACTCCACATCGCTGACATAAATTGCATGTGACTTTCCTTTTTCTTTAGCCTTAAAATTTTGTTGACGTCGACCATCATCATCAACCCTTGGATTTGGGAGTTGATTGGCATAATGCCCCATATCCTTGCATTTGTAACATTGAAGTGTAAGAGGTGCACTCTGTGTAACCTTTTCATTGTTCGCATCACTAGACATCTTCTTCCCATCACTGCGGCATTCAAATGCCCGATGACCTTCCTTTCCACATTTGAAACATTTTCTTGTCCCTTTAAGACAACTCCCTCCATGTTTCTTTCCACACTTTGAGCATAAGTAAAAACTCATCTTCTTTTCAGTGTGCTCTTTATATTTTCCTTTGAATTCCATTTTTCTCTTCTTATCAAACCCATATGACTGATGGGTTACTCCAATCTCCATCTCGACTTTGAGGGCACATCGAACGATTTCCGCGTAGATATTGAAGTCCCTTATGGCTAATGCCCTTCGAATACTTGGTTTTAAGCCACTAAAGAATTGATCGATCTTACTCTCAGGTTGGATAATAATACCAGAAGTGTACCTTGAAAGTCTTGTAAAATTTGCTTCATAGGTACCAACAGATTCATCATCCTTTTTCTTTAGTCCAAGAAACTCCTTATCCATCTTTGTTCGGAGAATACGAGGGAAGTACTTATTGAAAAATAAGTTCTTGAACTCGTCCCATTCCATAGACTCAATTTCATCTCTTGGCCTCGCATTCTTGATAATATTCCACCATTGATTAGTGTCATCTTCCAAACGATACACTGCTAAGATGACTTTATCATGTTCAGAACATTGAAGAACTGAAAATATCTTTTTAGTAGTACTGATCCATTGTTCAGAAAATAATGGATCAGTAGACCCACTGAATGAGGGTGGACGCTTCCTCATAAAGGATTCAACAGAATGTTGCTCTTTCCTTTGCTCGTTTGGAAGTCCTGCATGATTTAAAGCTTGAGAATGTTGTGTGAGCATGGATACAAGATTTTTCATTCCATTTCCCATAACGTTTGGTTGCTCAGGGGGACAATCATTGCATTTCCCGTCGCATTCCGCATTAAAATGGTTCCTTTGGGATCCATCCATTGACTAAAACCAAGAAGAATAGTGTGAGAAACACTAATTATAATAGGAAAACCACATAATTAAGAATAAAATTTCACACTTAAGGTCTTATCATAGGTTGTTAATGGCCATTTTTAAAACACTAAGATCATGTTCTATGGTTAGACTTATCCTTAGGATTCTTACTAAGGCTTTCACATCCTAGTTTCCAAAGGTTGACTATACCTTTCCTCTGATACCAACTATAACGACCCATACTTTACATACATTGTTATTACTTCAGAATTGAAGCACACTTATTACAACATATACCAAAACCAGGAAAAAGACCATATAGGTATAGAGTCTTTAGAAACTGGGAATCATAAACAACTGGTTCATAAAGCATCTACTTTGCCTCCCATTTATTTCATCATATCTAGAGTCCCTTTTTGGAATATCCTACTTAATAACCTTCTTCCTGACCTGGGGAAATAAAACATACAAAATGGGTGATCTCAAATTCTCAGTAAGGGTAGACAAAAGAAATATCAATCACATCATATACATAAGAACATAACTTTTGGAGATCTTAACCTGCAAAAGAGATCATAATTTCATAACATGGGATAAATACTAGTAGTGAAATGTAATCCCAATAATCATAACATAAAATATTAAACTTTTTGGAATACACACATAATCATAGAGAATCATTTCTTATTAGTCAAGACTCATTTCCAAGACTATCTTAGTGGACAAAGTCCATTTCTGAACCGAATTCACTCCCCGTTTCAGTCCTGTTTCACTGAACCGGTTTAACCTGCCATTACAGCCATGTATATCTCATGAGATATAAAATCTTTACCCAATGCATTGGATGGAGATATAGGTCCCACCCATCTCATAATTATACCATTATTATGTGTGCCACAAAATGATAAACCATACATCATAGCATAACCCCTGTAATAAAAATGGGAATCTTAAACATCGTGACATCATAAAACAATTCATATAAGATAAAGGAATTCATAAAAATATTTCCATCACAACATAATCAGATCCATGTAATAATAGGGATAGAAATAGAACCCTATATTATCTTATATGGAAAATAATTTTGACAAAACTCTTGAACTCCATTCTTGAGGAAAATATCCTTTCTACTTCAAAAACATTTTTCCTTTCTTAACATGTCATAAAATTTTAAACTAAAAGAAGTTGATTAAAAATAAACTTGAATACTTGTAAAGGAAGATTCTTGGAAATATTGTTTTAAAAATCCATTCATGCTGTATAAGTTAAAAAAACATTCTTCTCGTACTTTTGTCGAAAAAGTCAAAAAGTACCTTGTACAAAAAACGACAAAAGATTCCTTTCATATCTTTTACTAAAAACTCACCAAAGGGTAAAATTGGATTTAAAAAATTGTATGTGGATGGAAATAATATTACATATTGAGGAAAAATGGATGTGGATGATAAAATACACCCCAGTAAATACCAAAGTATAAACAATCTCAGATAAAAATGAGATTGTGATATTTTCCCTTACCTTATGTCCGATTTGCTTCATAAGTGTCCGAACCTCCTGTATAATGATTTAAATAATGTTATTGACGTATTCCATAATCATATGTATTTTTATGATATCATATATGGTCATATTCTTAGCTTCTTATTAGTAATATTTCATTACTACTTGTTATTCGTGTGTTTATTACTTTTTATTTTTATGCATGTTTTGTCGAATAAATTCTTATTTTTATTTTTAGGTTATAGATACCTAATTTCCAGAATGGTATTAGTGTAATATATATCATATTCATTCATTCAATTCATTTATATAATCATTATGCAATGAAGATCATGTAGAACGAGTCACATCACATCGTGGAGATGGTATTCCGTACGTACGCATGAGCAATGATATCATTCCCATGATCGTGGAATTGTATTGGAGTGTATGTATACTATTTAAGAATCAATATAACTTTACAATAATCATATATAGTCATTATTTACACCATTATACACATCCAAGTAAGGTGGTGGTGGAAAATAGATTACACCCCGGTGTGGAGACGGTATTCTGTATGTACGCACGCGTGGTGATTTCGTTTTACGTAGGATGGATAGATGGTGAAATAGGGTTGTTTCATAATTATAATAACATATCAGTATATTAGTGATACTGATGTTGTTACTTCGTAATGATACAACTAAATAAGAAGAAGTGGAAGAAGAAATAAAGTTGAAAGAATCGGTAACGGACATTACCTCTTCTTTGAAGCGCTTCATTGAGACCTCCTTTTACGGCACTAAAATTGGTCTTTGAAGAAGACCAGGACCTCTAGGATGTCTCTAGGGAAGTGGAGAGGACAAAGTGGAAGGGTTTGGGTGAGCTTGAAGGCTCAAAGTGGTGTGACGAAGAGGGGGAGGAGGTTCCCTATTATAAGGGAGGAGAGGGGATCCTTTGGAAAAACTAAAAATAGTATTTTCTTATAAATCCAAATTCGGTTTTAAATAGCTCTAAATTGATTTATTTCAAAGATAAGGCGGGGATGGGTAGAATTACTCTCATCCAATAGAATTTAGACAATTTTAGGTTCCTATTTTAACCTTATCATTTATATTTAACTTTAAATTACATAATTTTACTTTTACCGTGTCTTTTTGTGTTCTTACACTATAAGGTTAATAAACTTACTATAACAAGCCAAAAAAAACCCAAGTAGTTTATTATTAATATATATAACCTTATCGGAATGCTAAGGGAGATCATCTAAGCCCTAATCTCATGTATGAGTCCCTGCTCAAAGATTCAGGCCTGGAAGAATGGATCTCATACCATGTCCGTGGAGTAGCACGAGAGGTCGGTAAACCTCGCTGAGTACTAAGGTACTGTCATGCTTCCCTGCCGTAGATGAAGTAACTCCTGAATCTGCACCACACGTATGGTGGAAGAAACAAACTCCGAGCGGAAGAGACTCTCAAAGTCTATCCAAAGTAGAGATGTCTCATCATGCACCTGGAGCATCAAGATCCACCATCTGCCTACTGCTTCATGTAGGAGACTCGCAGCAAGGATCACCATAAGATCAGCTGGTGTCCCTACTAATATGAAAACTCTAATTGACAGCCTCAAGCCAATCCTTGGATACCTGTGGGTCCGTCTCTCCACAAAACCCGGGCGGCCTCTATCGCTGAAAATCATGAAACACACTCAGGAAGTGTGCACTCTCTGCTGTTGGGGACGGTGGTATCGGTGGCTCAGCGGGTAATGGTATCGCTGGTTCCTCCACTGTGATGGGGCCCTACACTTAGGCCTCGTTGCTCAGTGGGTTGTCATCTCGCACGTAACTTGTAACCCTAGTTGGCTACCTTCGTGGGGCCATCCTGAAAAGAAACAGGTGTGCCACAGTCAAACAGTATACCTGTTGAGTTGAAACAAAGTAATCATAAATAAATTTTTTGAAACACACATGCAATCGGTGTTTTCATGCACTAAGTCGGAAATCAGAGGTCAGGGTCCTGGTGTATGGATATGTCGGTCGTCGTACCAACACTAGATCCCCTAGACTAAAAACCACACTCAATACACTTAACACAATTGCTTCACAGAAAATAATGATCAGAGTCCTGAGTTCTGCGGTAGAACTGACACCCCTTATACCAATTTGTCATGTCCTGTCCTTGGGGCCCGTGTCGTGACTACCCCAATCATGTCATTCATAGGCCATGGGCTGGCGACTAGCACCAAAGGTGTAAATCCCGATAAAAGGGAAGGAATTGCCTTTATAAAAGTAAACAATACAAAAGAGTATGCAATAGAAGTAAGCACTAAGTAAAACTGAATACAAAAGTAAGTGATGAAAGGAAAGGGGGCCAGAAATACAAGCCCAACAGTAATTACAGTACAACTGAAATGCTAGTAATACTGTAGAAAAGTAAAACAACAAAAACCGAGTCATAATCCGGAAATCCCACCTGAAGGGTGGGTATAGATGGTCTCCTCAGCACCTCAGGTCCGTCCATATCCTCTGTGTACGTCTCATCAAGTGGTCCACCTTCGGGTACCGTCCAGCTCTACATGTCTCTACCTCGATCAGTGATGTCTGTCATCTACATCCAACACAATGTAGTGTGGGAATAACCCATGCAAGGGTGAGTATATGATACTCAGTAGGGACCCCGAGACACCTGAAGGTCTCCCAGAATCCACGAAGGATAAACCACATAAGAAAGATATAATTATGAAGTATCAGCCAACTCTACTTAGGTATATTCCCATACATATACCTAAGTTATCAGTCTCAGTTCGACTCCGAATCTCCAGCCCAGCACAACCGAGTCTACACAGGAATGTAAGTCAATCACATCGATGATAATGATTGAAAGTCAAGACTCAACTCACATAGGTATAGATCTTTCATATTGCGATAGAGATGATCAGATGTAGTCACTGATTCATCTAAGCAGTCAGACCCACGTAGGATACTAGACCAACTAGGCTGTCAGACCAATGTAGGATATTAGACCATCCACTCTGTCGGACCCACTCAGGATACAAGTACAAAGGTCAAACTGTCAGACCCATGTAGGATACAAGTACAGTATTCATCACTGTCGAACCCACAAAGGATTCCAGTATAGTTTTCATCGTCGTCTACCCCACGGAGGATTCCAGTATGGTATCCATCATCGTCGAACCCACGGATGATTCCAGTATGGTAGTCATCACAGTCGCAACAGGCTCTAGGATTCCCACACTTAGCATGCTCGATTCCGGGAGGGTCTGCTCCTCGAGTCAAGTGGTCGATACATAAACTATCACGAAGCAAGATTTGATGTATCCCAGAGTTCCGTCTCGTCAAAAGAAACCCAACGCGACAGACGGTGCGTCAATCGGACGTCTGGTCTGAGAGATATTAGCATTTTCGTTTCAGGGGCCCGGTTGGAAATACGCTCATTCCAACCCCGGCCGTTTTTCAAAGTTTTCTAAAACACACTTAGAGTGTCGCAAAAGGAGCATTTCTTCGTAAGGGTCCCAGTCCCATAGACGGCACGTCGATCAGATGCACGGTCGTGAAGTTATTCGCACTTAAGTGTAACGGGCCCGACCCGTTAAGCCCAATGGGCTAACGGGTCGGGTCAACCTGATTTTTGCGGGTCCGACCTGGTGAAGCACGTGACCTGGACCGAGGGGTGCAGCACGGCCTGTCCTGGCTGGCAGTAGCTCGGCCCGGTTGGCCGAGCGGCTCATCCCGGGTGGCCGAGCGATGCGGGGGGGGGGGGGGGGGGGGTTGCACGACCCCCCGACTTCCCGAACCGGTGGCACCGAGTGGAGCCATGACCTCCTCTAACCCGGCCAGCCGACGAGCCAACCGGTTAACCCACCGAAGCATCCCGCGGTGTGTGGGATGCGGACCTCCGCAGTATGGCGCCTTGGGGCGCAGCGGTTCCACCAACTCGGCCGGATTTGGCTGGCTTGTTCTTCTTCGGCCGAGCAGCTTGCAGATGTGGGCCACAATTCCTCTCCATGTGGCCGGCATACGGCCTCCACTTTCTCCGGTCTCCACCACCCCTTCTGTCACCGTTGCCATTAAAAAATAACAAGGATCAACGGAGGTTCGTCGGGTCGTGTTTATTTGACCTGCGCCCTCCGCGTTAGCAGGTATCATATGGATGAAGATAAAACATTGTTTCAACAAGAGAAGAAGAACAATTTTATTCAATTAAAATTGAAACAAACCCCCTACCTTGTAATTGAGGTTTGTTCGTCGATGAGTCATGGAAGACGATCGTCGTGGTAGTCGGGCGTCGCGGAAGAACGGACGTTGATTCTATGGATGTCGGGGTGCGTCCAAAGAGAAAGTGGTGTCTCCTCTATTATCGCGGAGAAAGAGGAAGTAAGTCACGTCGTCGTTCTTCGGTGGAATCGGCATTCTTCATCAAAGAAGACGTTGTTCTTCGTGGAAGGTTAAAACACTATTTTAATTATCTAGTGATTACCACCACAATATTTTCCAAGACAAAATTATATTAAGGTTTCCCCCAATTTTTAATAGATATTCCATGACACTTCAAAATAATAAATTAATTAAGGGTGCTAAATTAATTAAATTGATAAGGTTGGAACATTAATGAAGAGGGTGGAATGTGGAGAGGCTCCACCCAATTAAATGAGGGGGAGTTGTCAAAATAAATATAACGGGAGTTAAATGGGGGGTTTCAAGGGAGTTGAGGGGAGTTGATAAGTTAGGGGCTCATGTGGGCCCCACCACCCTTAGTTATATCCTCCCATGGGAAGTTAGGTGGAGTGTGGGACCCACCTCTAACTTCCTTTTGGAGGGAATAACTTCCACTTAAATAAAATTGTAACACAACAATTTTATTTAATTCTTAATGAATCTCCAAATTTTAACTACCACATACAACAAAACGCAACTGCAGTAAAGGTTCCCTTAGGCGAATACCATCACTAAGATTTCATCAGTGCCCTTGGATTTTGATTCTGTGCACCGGTTCAAAAGAGATAAAAACCCATACGTATGTGTACTGAACGTACCTGAAAAAAAAACTTCAGAAATTGATTTCGGGCGCACCGGGCCTCGAAATCAAGTGCTGTCAGAAACCACATACTCGTAAAATTACAAATTATTTAAGAGAAAAAATTTCCTTGAAATTTTCGGGTCTTTATAGGTGGAATCTTTAAAGACCATCTTAATCAAATCCTAGGATGTTTCTATGGAAGTTGTGGTCTGTCTTATGCATTGGAGGCTGAAATGATGGGTGTTATTTATGCCATTTCCTTTTCCAAAAACTACAACTGGAACAACATTTGTATTGAGAGAAACTCTATAACTATAGTGAAATACATTTGGAATAGTGTTTCTCATATTTCTTGGACTCTCACCTCTCGATGGATTGATTGTCCTAACTCGCTCAAGAATATCAATTTTATTGTCACTCACACCTACTATGAATCGAATTGGATTTCCGATGGTCTTGCCAACATGGGATTTCCTCACGAAGTTATTTATAGGAATGACCTTCCATCATATTTTCTACCTTATTATATTAGAGACACCAAAAAAATTCTAATTTTTGTCTCATGTAATTTCCCCTTGTACTCATTACTTTTTTTTATTAAATTTTAGTTTCTGTTCTTTGATCGAAACACAACCATCAAAAAAATTATTTATTGTAAAATTTAATTAATAGTTTTTAAAATTGAAAATAATGATATTTTATGTTAAATAACATTTTATTTAATAATTTAAAAATCATAATAAATATTACATGTAATTTTTTGTGACTTTCTAACCCATTACTTTCCCAGTTTGAGGTTTTCAAAGGTGTTCAGAGGAGGCTAGTGGGTTTTTGGTGGATTTGGAGCTACAACAGAAGTGCAACATACATTTTACACTGATAAAGATGGGTTTATGAAAAAATATGGTGGATTGAGGCTTGTGTAGTAGGTGGTTTATATCTTTTATGTAGTTCAGGAGTATAGTGAGAAATTTGTTTACTCCATAAGGATGGGTATGACAGTGTATGGTTATTCTAGCCCGAGACTCCATGTTCTTCAGCGGAAAGGGGTTTTATGACGTAAAGGTTAGTTTTATGGAATATGTTTTACATGAAAATGGAAATTTCAACCTAAAGTAATAGTTTAACCTATAATTAAAATGACTTACAAGCTATATAATTTTTTTTGTTTTGCGTATTTTCTCTTCATCTGTCTATTCCTTTCTCTATTTTTTTGGAAGAACCCAAGTACCTTTGGAAGATCTTCATTCCAATCATTCATAATTTTTGTGTTTTTTATTCTATGTGTGGTATTTTATTGATTTTAATTCCTTTGGGTTGATAGTAAGGATTGGAATAAAAATGATAATTAATTGGCCTAACCTAAAATTGATGGGTATAGAGGAGATATCACATTATTTACTGCTTTGATATATATTGTTGATGATATTATACCATGTTTTTATCGTTTTGAAAATAATTGTTGTTGGAAGCCTTACTTTCACTATAGATGATATAAGTTGAGTCTCTTATAGTGTTGTTGTGTGATCAAACCTTGAATAAAAGGAAAAAGATTATATATCTAGCTAATAAATTATTTTCCCATGGAAACCTAGTTTTTGAGATAATACCAATGATAAATAAAGAGGCAATGTGATAAAAGCTCATGAATAATTGTGGTAACTAGTTTGTGTAACTTTTTTATATGCCTATGCTTTTTTGGTTTCCCTTCATGGTTTTGGAGAGTTGTTGTGTAGTGATAGAGGTGGTGGGATGGGATTTGTGATGTGCAGGGGTGTGATGTGATGATGTGGTTGCTTGTTTTTGTTATTATGTGGTCATTTCTATGATGTGGTGCATAGTGATTGTGGTACGTAGTGGTGATGATATGTTGTTGTGTATAGTGGTTGTAGTGTTCAGTGGTGATGATGTGTTGTGGTGCGTAGTGGTGCGTAGTGGTGTGTAGTGGTGATGATGTTTGGTTTTCATGTATGGTTGTTTTATTTTGATATTTGGTTTATGTTCATGATGTGTGGATGGTGTGGTGGAGATGGATAGTTTGGTATGGACAATGATGATGGTGGATGTGTGGTGTTGTAGTGATGGTTATGTGAGTTGGTTTAGTTGTGGTGATTCATGGTTGTGTTAGATACCCGGTTAGCTTTGGAATAATTTATGATGTTGAAATGAAATAACATAGGTTGGTAAATGAATAAAGAATGGGATGATAATTATTTTTTGGTAAAACATATTAAATGAATTAAATGAATGAATGGTTTGGGTAATGTGAATTGAATAGATAATTGAATAAAAGTGGTGGAATCTTTAATTGAAAGTGGTAAATTTTAGGATATTTTGTGTGGTGGTGTGGTGTGTTTCATATAGTGGTGGAAGTGGTAGTGACGGTTGATGCCTGGTATGGTGGTGGTGATGTGGAGTGTGCTATTGTTGTTGATGTGAACCCATAGGTTGGGTACTATGTGTTGTCTATATACCACGAATGTTTATATTATTTTATATGTGACCCACCTGAGTTGGATAACCTTTGGGAATTTTCCTCATCATTCAGGATGGCGGTGATGTATATAGTTGGATACCCCCACTCCTTAACTCTTCTTTCAAAAGTGATGATACAGTTTGGTGTTGGAGATTACCCACCGGTGATGTGGTGGACTAGGTGTCTTCGGGAGGGATGTTATGTGTTCTCTTATGTGTCTATAGGAAAGACACTATGTGGTGTGATGTGATGTGTGGTGGTGGTCATGCGTGGTAGGAGGAGGGAATGTGTTTGATGTCATTCACATTCATAATACCCTACTTCTCTTGTTGTGATATGTGATGTGTTGGTCCGTGTGTCTTCAGGTGAGATGTGTTGTGATGGACATGGTCTCTTCTAGTGAGTGTTTTTTTGTGATAGCCTAGGTATCTTCAAGTGAGATGTGTTGTGATGGCTTAGGTTTCTTCGAGTGAGTTGTTATGTGATTTATCTAGTGTCTTTAGGTGAGATGTGAAGTGATATATGTGAAATTAATGAGTGAAAAGGATGTTCTATGTTTTGGTGTTATAACAAAAAATCAATGGGGAAGTGAAATTTGGGTTCCTTGATTTGTTATGATATCGATGAAATATTATTATATTTTATGAATGACTTGGTGAAAGAGCCATGGTGAGGTTGGGTTCTACTTAGTTGACCTATATAGGTGCTTGTTGGTTCTATTGTTTGTTCACTGATGCATTATCATTCTATTTTCACATGTGGACTTCATACCATAGTAATGTCCCAATTGATTATACTTATTATGATCACCATATATATATAAACTAATTTTTAGGTTTCCATTAGGACTTTTATGGACTGAGATAGACATCACTAGAAGGTTTTAGTTTTTGTTCAGTCACTTCCAAAGACTTTTGTTATATTCTTAGTGACTTTAATATAGTATCAATTGTTTTTCTCACACATCTAGGATGGTTGTTTGGGTTTATTTTATATTATTTTATGGAGTTATTTGGTTGTTTTTTATCTTATATGCTAGTACTATTTTATAAAATAGTGTGTAATTCCCCCCATTTTTTATATTTGTATACCCTTTGTGCTAATCGCCAACATGGGTCCTACTTGAGGTTGGACTCCAGGGTCATTATCTATATCCCTTAATTATTAAATATTTGGTGGGAAGAGGTCATGAAAGAGGGGTATTAGATATTTTTGTTGAGATATAGGATGGATTTTGGACTAAATAATTATGATTTTTTTCCTGGGTAAGTATGGAAGGGGTGAAAATTGATCGTGGTGAGTGATATAGGAATGTGAGACCGGCTGTGTAACATGATTTTAAGGCCCCTCATATTCCAATAAATGGGATTTGAGCTTATAGAATTACCATTTTAGGTAAACCTATTTATAGGGTATATTACTAGTAGAGGTACAATCACCATGATAAATTATGTACGCGTCTAAATTAGGTTGCTCTGGGAAAATAAAATGAATTAAATAAATAATATTTGATACAATTTCATGCTATTAGGCTTAGAATGTCCTCCATGTTTATATTAATGGCTAATGGTTTTTATTCTTGAGTGGTTCGAGCATTTGAGGTGTATCAGGATGATATGGTTGATCATTTAAGGGTTGACCTGATGGAAGAGGATAAGGTTAGGTAGAGGGAATGGTGTGCATTTCAGTGGAATGGTTTGGGAAAGTACAAGGGGAGTGTCTCTAGTCTAGAGATATATTACTGATTGGAGGTGGTAGATATTGATTTTAGACTGATATGAGCTTGAGGTGAGTTATGGGTGTCTTTGGTAGTTTGTTAGATGTCAGGAGTTGTTCACCAGTGTCAGATGTTGTTTCTTAGTGACTGTAAGGTAAAAGATGTGTTGTGTCCAATCATTCATAGGGATTTTTGGGTAGAGTTACTTTCATCGATAATGAGGGAAGACAAGAGTCAGGATCTACCCTCTATTTAGTAGGGGAGATTGAGTATGTGATCATTGAGGATCAGGTTCAAGGACTCCCTTCACTTTTCTCAAGATTTTTTTCCAAATGAGTAGTCTAGATCATGACGTTTGGAGGATGATTTATGCCTAGTGATCAGGTATGCGGTCACTCCATTTATGCTACCAAAATATCTATAATTACATAAAATGTTTTAGGTGATTTAGAGGATTATTTATTTTAGGAGTTGAGATTCGAGAGAGTGCCCAATAGGGAATCTCGAGGAGGAGGGCTTCCAATAGTGGGTCATGGACATTTAGGTAGTCAGGGTCTCAGCCAGTGGGAAGATGGACAAGGTAGATCATTCCCTATTATTCTAGGAAAATTAGATTCTAATAACTTGCAGGGTATTTTTATCTTCATGATTTATTTTTAGGGGATAGGTCCACCACAAAGATCGATTTATAGCTACTTGAGGAGGCTAGTATTGGATGGGTGTTCAGACACCTTTCTGGTTGTAGTTGTAGTTTCCTGTAAGGTAGTTTTAGTGGTAGGGACCCCCAGAGCTTATTCAGCTGCTAAGATAAGGTAGTGCTGGTAGAGTTTAGCCTCATGATAGTCCCCTTATATAGGAATATATGATAGATCATGGTTATAGAGGTCAGAAAAATATTTGTAGAGGAGTTGGGTATGGCCAGATACATGCATTAAAGGTAACAATGCTAGTAGATATGGGATTTATTCAAGGTACAATCAATTTATCATCTACCATTGTGTAATTTATTTGATTGAGGATCCTGGAACTCCTTTATTTTCCTTGTTTTGGCACATTCTTTGGGACTGGATATAGATCGGCTTCTAGTTCTTCAAGTGTTATCCACATCGGATGGAGGTTAGGCTTCTTTGACTGATAAGTGCTGGGAATGTGGACTGGTGACGGGGTAGCACCAGTATGTGGGGGATTTATTCCTATTAAATATACAAACATATGATGTTTTCATTAACATGTATTGGATATATTCCATGTGTGTAGTCATATAATGAATCCATAGGAGATTTTAGTTTTCTGATATGGAGGGCCAGTGAGTGTCGTTTATTGTTGAGTGAGGTTTCATATGGGTGGAAAGAAAGTGGTGCCTCTATTGAAATAGTTAGAATATATATTCGGGTAATATCCAGTGGAGAGTATTCCCATGGTTATAAAGGAGTTCATGCTTATTTTCCTAGAGTAGGTTATGACACTACCCCATCGACATGAAGTTATGCTTCAATATATATTTGAAGCTAGGAACATCTCTAATTTCAATGGATCCTGATTAGATAGAGCCTATAGAGTTGTGTTAGTCGAGGTTTCTAGTGGATGATTTGATGCAAAGGGGTTTTATCTAACCTAATCTGTCATCTTGTGGTGCTCCAGTTTTGTTCACTAAGAAGGCAGATGGATGTCTAAAGTAGTGTATAGACTACTAGATGTCGAATTAGGTGATGTACAAGAAGTATTACCCTCTCCCAAGGATAGATGAGATGTTTGACCAGTTGAGAGGATCTAGTTGGGATTTTAAGGTTGAAATGTGGTATGAATATCACCATATGAGGGTGAAAGAGGTAGATATTATGAGTACCACCTTCAGATACAAGTATTCACACTTTGAGTTTGTATTCATGTTGTTCTATGTTACAAACACACCAACCATGTTCATTGGGATTATAAACATTATTTTTAGTTTTTTCCTATACTGATTCATTATCATATTCATCGATGATCTACTAAAAGTTATAGAAGTATAATTTTGATCATCAATGATCTATTTTTCAAGTACTTTGACACAAGAAGCTTTATGGGAAGTTTTACAAGTGTGATTTTTGGATGTTAGAGGTATATTTCTTTGATCATTTAGTTTTATAGTAATCTATGTCAGGGTACCCATCCAATATTGATGACATTTTTTCTTGGGAAGAACCTATAATATGGAAGAAGTTCATAGTTTCCTTGGTCTTGCGTGTTATTTTCAAATATTTAAGACCAATTTATCTCATTTTTAATCCCTACTAACATTTTTGACAAGGGAAGACTAAGATTTTATGTGGAATGGTTAGTTTCAGGAATTATTTGATTAATTGAAGGAGAAGTTAGTCAGTTCTCTAGTGCTTCGGTTTCTTGAGGAAGGTGTGTTGTTTGAGGGCTTATGTGATGTGTCCCATATGGGAGTGGGATTTGTCTTAATTAACTAGAGAGTAGTGATCTTATATGAGTATATGAAGTTATGACCTCGTGACCATAAATATTCCAACCACTATCTATGGTAAGAAATAATCAGTTTTTCACTAAATTTATGGTGGTATTACATCATCTGTGAGTGTTTTGCGTTTTTCACATACCAAAAGATATGAAATATTTTTTTTCTTGGTGATATATGATTTTATGCCAGAAGAAGTGGATGGATTTTCTCCTGGATTATGATTTTGAAATCTCTTACATCTCTTTAAAGGGAAGTTTGTTTTTGGATGTGTTGAGTCAGAAATCCCAGGAAAATGTCTTTCAAGAGTCTGATGATGTTTCAAAAAGGATGGAGAATCTTGTTGTGATGTATCTTGAGGCTATAGAGAGTAGTTTATGAGGTTTTCTTTATCAAAAAACCATATATTTTACTTTTAAACATCAAGAGGCAGAGTATTACTAGGGAGACTTAGTGTAATAAGTGATTTGTGACTATGTTGTCTATGGTGATGCCCCTAAGGGATGGTTGGCGGATAGTCGAAACTGGATGTTCTTCCAGGGGAGGTTATTTTTTCCATAAGTGATGCATGTAGGAGTTCTCTGTGAATATCATAGTTTACCATTAGTGTTATTTCCATTTTTACAAATATTTATTTTGTATTGAGAAGACATATTGTTTGGACCATTATAAAATGATCAGTGGCAGAGTTTGTGGCTAGGTATCTGGTTTTTCATTAGGTAAAATATGAGAACCAAGCTCTTATAGGTTTTTTGTAGTACTTAAATGTTCCTGAGTGAAAATGAGAAGACATATTGATGGATTTTTTTGTAGGGTTTCCCTGATACTAGGGATTTTGTGATGATATTTGGGTGAGAGTGTATCAATTAACATATTCGGCTCACTTTCTAGTGATCCGTGAGTCGAGTTCCATAGATGTTTTAGAAATGTGTTATGCGCACGATGTGGTTAGGATTCATAGGGTAATGAGGACCATCCTATGGAATTAGGATCCCAATTTTACCTTATGATTATATAAGGGATTTTAGTATTCTTTTGGCTCCCAATTATTCTTTTGCGGTACTTTCCACCCTCAGACAGATGGGCATAAGGAGAAGACAATCCAGAAACATGAGGATATGTTGTAAGATTTCATCTTAGACATTGGAAGATATTGGTTAAGGAAATTTCCTTTTGTTATGTTTGTATACAACAACATCTTTAACTCATGCATTATCATGTACCCTTTTTAAACATTGTACTCTATTGTCCATGATAGAGTTTGGATAGTCTATAGTTTTTGGTACCTATTTGGTGCAAAGAAATATTGAGAATATCTAGTGGGTTCGAGAGAGGATTAGGGAATCCTAGGACCATCATAAGGCATATGTATATCATTGGTAGATTCCCCTAGAATTCGAGTTTATAGACTATGTGTTTTTTAGAGTCTCCCCTCAGTAATGGAAGTGGAGTTTTGTTAGGGATAATATGATTTCTCATTGGATTATTGGGACCTTTGAGTTGTTGGTGTTTTTTCATGAGGTGGTGTACTATTTGGAATTTTCATCATAGTCGGATAGGATCTATGGAATCTTCCACATGTCCACGATTTGGGGGTATCTTTACGATGACTCCCACTTTATTTATTTGGGAGTTTTGGATATTGATAATGATTTGATGTTCATGGAGAAACTAATAGAGATCTAATATCCCTGAGAGAATGTTATTTTTGGATGAACCATTACCTTGGTTCATGTTTTGTGAAGGCATGGAAGTCTAGAGAAGAGTACTGGGGAGTGAGAGACACAAATTCATACCTAGCACCCAGAGTTGTTTTGAGTTTTACTTTTCCCTATTTTTTGATGGTCTGATGTTTGGATATTTCAATTTTATGAGATTTTTTGTTTATTTTTGATGTGTGATGTGTGATGTGTGATAAATATTCCAACATATAAATAGGAGAGGACCTGAATCCTAATAAATACATGTTATAATTTTACATTATTAAAACCATGCGAGTGAGTCAGTGCCACCTAAATAGTATAATATATTGACTTGGAGGATGGGATTCCCTAAATTCTATGCTCCAGGTTGTATTGTGTGTAGGTTTTGGTAGTTGTTGGTTTGGTCTATGTGGAGGTTGAGATATTTAAATGGATGGTTGTGTGGAAATTGGTGTAATGTGGATGGTACTAAATGTGTTTTGTTGTTCATAGTGAGAGGTTGTGATGCAGTTTTGTGTGATGTTTGTAGTTTCTTTGGTTATATAATTTGGTTGGTTGTGTTTTAGGTGTAATGATAAATTTGATAGGTATATCATGAAGTTTTTATTTGGACCCCTTCCTTTCTTCAGGTTTGGTTTTTATTATAGAGGTTAAAAATCATTTGATAGGTATCTAATGTAATGATATGTGCATTCTTGGACAATTACTTACCTAGATTGAGGTATCCAGAGTTGTTTAGAGTAGGATAAATGAGGTTAGATGGATTTGGAGTTACAACTAGACTACAACAAGAATTTTACACCATAAAAGGCGAGTTTATGGAATATTATTTTATGTGTGCGGCTTGCATAGTCGATGGTTTGCGTCTTGTATGCGACTGAGGTGAAAGATTTAAAATGGGTTTATTATTTCAGGATTGGTTCTGTAGGATAATTATACATTAGTCTTAGATGCCATACTTTTAGAGTAAAAATGATATTACGACCTACATTTTTTTTGTGGGGTAAAATTTTCAAGTATGTGGAACTTACGATGTAAAAGAGTTGTTTACTCCATAATTCAAGTGAGTTATTGCATGTATATGTTTTCTATTTGGATGATTTTATCTCCATTTAGTCATTATTTTTACTCAATTGTGGTAATATCTCTAGAACCATTAGAGATTATTCATCCCTATCCTCCCTTATTCAATCTATGGTATCTATTGGTTGAGTTATGGTTATTCATGTTAATGTTTTCTCCCATCCCATTATTTCCCTTTCATTATTCTTTTGGGGATCTTATTTGGTGGTGTTTATTTTGTTTGAGATGTGTTTGGGTTGTACTGTTGATGACATTTTTATGTGGTTCAAGTTTATCTAGGGTTTCCTTGCATGAATATGGTAATCATGCTATTTCATCTTCACCTTGTGGTGTGCAGTAAGATCATAAAGCTTTTTTTGAGGTTGGGGATCCTCGTTCTCACATATTTACATGCTATGTGTGGGATCTTAATTATTTTTCTTTCCTTTGGGTGGATATTAATGGTTGGAATAATAATGAAAATTAATTTTAATGTCCTAAAATTGATGATATGGGGGATATATCACAATATTTACTACTTTGATATATGTTTTTAATGATATTATGTCATGTTATTACCCTACTGAAAATAATGGCTGTTTAAATCCTTTCTTTCATTATAGATGATATTTGCTTATACCCTTACTATGTTATTAAGTGATCAAACATTAAATAAATGGATAAATAACATATACATAGATAATTAATTGGTTTTCCATATAAACCTAGTTTGTTTGATAATACCCATGACAAATAAAATAGGTAATGTTATAAAATCCCATGAATAATTGTGGAATATAGGGTATGTTTCTATTGTGCATGTTTGTTCTTTTTGTGTGACCCTATGTGGTTTGGGTGAGTTATTATGTAACAACCCAAAGTTTTATAAATGAAATATCCCTACTTATAATTATTTTATATATTATATGTCACATAAAATTACAAATATAATAGAATAGAAACTTTATAAATGAAGAATGAATGAAATTATAGAGGTATTTCTAGAAGTTAAGGAACCTATACCAATGAAATAGTAAATTAACCTTTGAAATGGTAATATAACCCTTAGTTATAGTAATTCGAATAATAGAATGGTAACCACACCTATGAAAGTATAAATAAAATATATTTTTCTTATGAATGAAAATATGATGTATTTACTTCATGGAATAAGTAAATAAATGTTTTAAAAATGAAAACAATTAAGTTTTAGTATTTTTGTAAGTCATAAATATTTAATTAATTTTTTTAATTAATTTAATAATTGAAAATAAAATTTATTTTTATTAAATTTTTTTATAAATTAATATTTTGTTGTATTATATTTATAAGATAATATTATGAAACCTTAATAATTTTTCAAAGTGTTATAAATGCAGTTATAATTTAAAAATCTGTATTTTTTGAGTAAATGATGATTTTAATTAAATATTATATTTATCAGATTCAGAATATTTTTTTCATTAAACGTAGTTAATTTTTTAATTCTACACATTGGAAATGTTTTGGATGAATTTTTGAGATATTTATAAAATAGTTGAATTTTCAGTGAATAATGAAATACTTTAATTTATGATATTTAAAAAATACATGAATTATGGAGTCATAGATGATATATGGATGATTTAAGACCATAATCTAGAAATATAATTCATTATTTTAATAAATATATTAATTATTTTTCATACTATTCAAATTATTGAGGAAAAATAATAAACTAATGAATAAAATAATGAGAAACGCCCCTCTCCTCCCATATAAATACCACCTCTCACCACCTCTTCTCCTCACACTTTCCAAGCTTAGATACTTTTAAAATTTATTCCCAAACCATTTCTTAAGTACCTATTACATGTAAAAAAGTCATTGATCTAAAAAAAGAAAATCCAATATCCATTAGGAGGTTCTCAATGAGAAGAAGTTCATGAGGTAAAATCCTCTTCCGTTTTCATTTAATCTTTTTTCAAGTTCTTTTATTTTATTATTATATAATCACCTCCCCTCATCCAAGTTTTATGAAAATTATAGTACCTTATATATACTGTAATTTTTATTATTCTAATTCAATAATTCATCATCAAACCTCTTCTCCTCTCACTTTTATTCTAAAAATTAAAACATCATCCGCGAGGTGTTGATTTATCACCTTCGAGGACGACAAGTTTTAATTTTCCTTCACCGTCTTCAAGGATGGTAATAAAACCATTATAATGTTTTAAAATATTGTAAAGTTTATTATATAACATTTATAATGTTTTGGAACTAATATATATATATATATAATTCTAAATGATAAAACAAAACGAGTTCATTGTGATTGAAAACCGCCAAAATTAACCTAATCGAATATATTAACTTTTTATCTAATAAAGCATACACATATTTGGAAGTAAATAATATATAAGAATATTTGAAATTATGGTATTTCATTAATAACATATAATTTCTTTTCTAGATAATTATCCCCACTTTACACAGTCTTCCATACATGTATATAAGTGAACCAATCATGATAATCAAGAAAATGAACACTCTAGAACAATGAAATTAAACACTATAAATAATCAAAATGAACATAAACAAACTCAATAAAATTTTAATGAATCAAATACTTGTATAAGAGTTTCATTATTTATTAATTAATGAATTTAATTTGATTATTTAGGATATTAAAGTGAAGAAATTATCCATACACAATGTAAGTTGATTCTTGAACCCAAATCTATTTCTTTGGGTTTCCCCTCCTTCACTCAATTTTAAGTATGAATGTTACATTATTATTCCATATATATCATTTAATTATCCATACCTTTTTATTTTTGGGATATAAAACCTTCCAATATAATTTACTGAAAAATGAAATTATTTTTCCAAAAAACTCTTCCTTTTAAAAACACATGTTTTACTTCTCTTGAGATTGTTTCTTATTCACTCAAGATTTATGATTCTCATACCATTAATTTTATTGTCTATTTATTTTGATAACCCCAAATTTTATCATTGAATATATGATTTATGAAAATTATCCTGAAACCCATTTCCTTTCCATGGATTATTTTTAATAAAATATTGTTATACGTTCTATGTGGCATACATAATTATGTAAATGTTATGATGTAACAGGTGTATCCGTAATTATATTTATCTCTAATTATTTGGTTAATATGATGTATATCATTATATAATGTGAAATATTCATGAACATTATGTTTTATTTATTCAAAATGATGATGTTATCATTATTCCGATTTGTTATGGGTGAACATGATGCCAGTTTTGTTCACAAATATGTGTGGTAGTTCACCACTAAGACATGATGTTTCATTTTTATACATTTCCACATTCCATGCCATTATATAATTCTTCCTATCATTATTATTACAATTATCCTTTCTTATGTTGTTATAATGATGACTATTCTCACCCATGTTTCATGTCTCTTATTCATCATCTTACTAGGATTTTAGATCACCCCTTAATTTCATTTATATCCTTGGGTGAATACTTGTATTAAAGATAACATAGGGGATAATAAGAAGCTAAAGAATAAGGAATTAAATAATTCTTATGCTTTATTATTTAAATATTATGTATGGTCCTTATTTTCCTAAGACATTAAACATTTTTATCTTGGTTGTTTAATTCTTTTATGTTATTTGACTTTAAAATGATGTAATAATCATGTAAGAAAATGAGTGTCACTATAGATGGTATCATTGCATGATTTAGTTAATTTGGGAATTAGGATTAGATAACCCTAGTGAAAACCATTAGTTTGAGAATATGTAAATGTAAACATCCAATAATCTTTTTTTAGAAAAATCTTAAACATAAGGATCTAACAAGATATGCCTGTAAATTTAATTTAACAAAAAAATAAATTATATATTCATGAATTGTGGACTTACATTTTGTTAAAACCTTTTATATTTTTGTAAAATGGTGTTAAATAGCTAAAATTAGGACAACAACCATTGTGAGGGACAATGCATCTCTTTCTTTAATGACATCCCCAATGTTTAGGGAGGTGGAGTTAAAAATTTCATGGTGATGATTACCAATCATTTTTAGGATATTAACAATTACATGAATAATGTAGAATTTAATACTTCAACTAAGAGGGAGAAACTATCTATCAAGTCTTTTATGCAACAAAGACTAGTGACATTATATGGATCTTCTAATCTAGTAGTCAATTAATAACAGGTCAACTTAATGGGGAAGATATATTTTTTACTTCTCTATTCTAATATGGAGAAGGAAAATTTGGACATCTATCTTCTAGATGGATTTACCAATTAATAGTAGTCATTGATTAAAAACACCAAGACGAATGACAAAATTGACTAGATGGAGTGGGAAGACTTTAAGATAATGTTTATTAACAAGTATTTCCATTGAACTCTTCATAAAAAATATGGAGAGATAATTCCTAGAGCTTAAGAAAAAAGGAAGTTGAATGTGTCACAGACTACAAAGAAAATTTCACAAGGCTTGCAAGGTACAGCTCAGGATTTGTTATCAGCAATGATAGAAAAATAGATAGATTATTTATTTTTTAAAAACTAATCCTTTAAAGGGATGTATAAATTTGAGACTTTTGGAGTTATGAAAAAGTTGTTCGATGCAATACCAAAGTGGATATAGAGTTTTGATAATGGTCCCAAGGCTATGGTTATAAGAAAAAAATAAGGAGTTTCAAGCTATAGGACCTAACAAAAAAATTGGAATGAAATCTAAACCACTCACATGTTAAAAATGTGGGAAGAAGCATCATGAGGATGGCATAAAATTGATATAGACATTATATAAGTGTGTTATAGAAGTCCACCAAGCTCATGAAGTTTGTAGAGACATAAATAAGTTGGCTAATAAGATGGGGGAAAGGAAATAACCACACATGGTCAAATTCTTCAACTATAGGAAGAAAGGGAACCATGTAAGATAGTGAACTAAACCTCGAGTTCTCAAGGTAATTAGTTTCAGCAACCACCAAATCCAAAGGAGCAATATAAGTATTTTTCAGTCATTACTACTGAAGTGGAGCAAGAAAATGAATTTATACAAGGTACACTTTCTATTCTCTAATGAATGTAAAAAAGTATTATTTGATTATGGTTCTACGCATTCCTTTATATCTTTCCAGTTTTCTGGAAATATTAAATCAAATCCCCAAAACTATGAAGTACATATATCAATAAAATCACCTATTTGGGAAATAATTTCATCCCAAGTGTTAGAATCTTCTCCAATTGGTCTATGTGGGAAGATTCTCCCAATGAATCTCATAATACTTCCTTTGGTGGAATTTGATTCTATACTTGGGACACATTGGATCTTGTTATATAGAGTACACATCAACTGTCAGGAAAAGAGAATACCTTTTAATATTATGAACCATCCTATACTCCTATAAAAATTCAAGAAAGATTATAAATACCTATGAAAAATAATTCCACAATGTGGGTGTTAATTCCCTATAAATATGCATACCTCACTCAAGTGGTTGAGTCAAAGGAAGGTATTGACCTAATGGGAATTCACATCATGAGGGAATACAGTGATGTATTTCCTGAAGATTTAACCAGACTTCCTCTAGGCTGTGTGGTAGATTTATAAAAACAACTCATACCTAGAGCTACTCATATCATAAAATGTCTTTATAGGATATCATCTATCAAACTAGAGGAGTTAAATAAGCAGTTGCAATAGAATTTGGACAAAGGGTTTGTATGCCCTGGTGTATCACCTTGAGGTGTGGTAGAGATATTTGTGAAGAAGAAGGATGGGTAAATGTGGTGGTGTATTGGTTATCTAAAACTCAACATGATCACCATAAAGAACATGTATCCTTTTCCATGTATTTATGACTTGTTCAATTAGCTATAAGAATCTCAATACTTCTCAAAGGTGGATCTTATTTCTGAATATCATCAAATAAGGGTTAAGAAGGAATATATTTAGAAGACTAATTTCCATACAAGGTATATAAATATGAACTTCTAATGATTCCCTTAGGACTTAATAATTACCCTAAAATATACATGGATTTGATGAATAGATTCTTTAGACATTTCCTTGAATGTAACGCCCCGACCCCAGCTACCCAGAGTCGGTGCATTATTACATAACATTGGCATGATCACAAGAAAGATCAAATCTCGAAAGACCGATTGGTTTAGTAGCCTTGGAAACACTAGATATATTCATAAGTTTTACATTACATCATAAAATGAAAAACTAATACAACAACATAATGTTTCCACAATCCACACTATTAACCCCTCATAAAATCCCTGCAGGTCAATCATAACTTAATTCTTCACATCCTGGGAAAAATAAAACATAGAAAAGGGGTGAGCTCAAATGCCCAGTAAGGATAACAATATAGCGGAAACTTTCATAAATAAGAATAAACATTTAAGGCAATGCATTACTAAAACAAAAGCCTTTTAAACTTTAACTTCAACATGGTATGGCAAAAGTAAAATGAAATAATGCCATTTACTTATTCACATGGATATTCTACTAATCGAATAATCACATGCAAAAATCAATAACCACTTTCATAATGTTGGAATGCATAATGCCAGACTATCATAACCACATATCCAAGGCCTCGTGCCAAGACTACAAATAAGATTTTGTCAAGGCCTTATTCCAAGACACTAGTTTGTCTCATGAGACCTACCGATGCATCGAGGAGCTATAGCGGGCTCCACCCGTCACTTATTAAGTCCAATGCATTCCCATATGAAAAGGTTTAAACATAACATAAACATTCGTATTAAAACTAGCATACGAAATGTCAATAATTTCACCATAAACTATGAATGGTATAAAAATAGCATATCCATAGTCAAACATATCACAAAACCTTCAATACAATATAGAAGTTTTGTATCATAATAAATCAACTTCAAATAATCTTAAAATCCATCAAAGGATGTTGACGTAGATGAAATCAAAATTCTTTTTAAAGAAATATCTCCTTTTATTTTGAAATCATTTAAGATCCATATAAAATAAAACATTTTCTTTGAAAATATTCTTATAAGATTGTATGGAAAGCTTCGACGATTTTATAACGGCGGAAAATAACCGCACCCGCTGTATAAGTTAAAAAAACATTCTTACCTCAATTCTGTCGAAAAGGTTAAAAAGGACCTTGTTTTGAAAACGACAGAAAGATTCCTTTATAAACCTCTTATAAAAAGTCAAACAAGGGTATAAATGACTTTAACCCATATTCTTGTAAATAGTAAAAATGTTTTGAAATACATTTCGAAGAAACATGGATGTGGATGATAAAGAGGTCCCAGTAGATTATTACGTATAATACAACCTCGGATAATGAAGAGATTGTGAAATAACCCTTACCTTGTACTTTTCCTTGGTTGGGGTAGGTTAACCTCCTGTATAATAGTGAAATAATTGTTACTAAATTATACAAGAATCATATATATTAATATGATATCGTATATGATCTTTTAATATTGATTTGATAATAATATCTTAGTATTATCGCCGTTTCGGGTGTTAACTTACTCATTTTCTTTATATGTTTTGTTACATAAGTCATGTTTGTTGTATCTTATTCATATCCAGAATGATATCAAGTCCTTAAGCATCATTTTTAAATCATTAAATGATAATTATACTTGAATGGATACGATGGAGAATGAATCTCATCGCGTTCGTGGAGACGGTAGTCCGTACGTACGCACGAACGCTACTTCCATTTAATTTTTATTTTAAAAGAATCGAATCCAAATGATACATAGGTATATTAATATTCCAGTATAATATAATATTTTATATATGTTACTTAATTTCATTAACACCATCCTTTATACGTTCAATGTGTGGTATGAACGAGTCATATCATTTTAAGGGGGCGGTAGTCCGCACTTCCTCAAATGAAATTATCGTATGTATATACAACATGAAACGAATAATGGTATGAAATAAAATGGAATTACAGAAGACTATATATAAAATATATATCATTAATATCATATTTAATTACAGTGCCATCATAATGGCCACCATGGGAGGTGGTAAGATGTATTTGAACAATCATCGTTTCGTGAGGCGTTAGTTTGCCATCCACAGAAACATTATGTTCATCATCCATTAGATGGAGTTGTGTGTATGTGTAGTTTGAATACTTCTTATAACAACATCCTAGTATATTTATGATACTGGTGTTGTTACAAAAGAAAGGAAATACAAAGAGTTTGGGAGTTGAAGAAGCAAAATAAATGAAAATAATTTAAGAGAAATCGTTACCTTTAATTTAGGTAACTCAATTTGGTTGGAACCAAAGGACTTGTTGAAATGCTTTCTGCCTAAGGGGAAGCTTCAAGGAGTAGGATAGGGATGTGGGGAGATTAGTTGGGCAGAGTTTGGACGAGCCAAGTGGCTTGAGAGGTGTGAAGAATGAGTAGAAATGGTCTCCTTTTATAAGGGAGAGGAGGGGCTCTTTAGGAAAGAGTGAAAGTATTACTTTATAATATAATTATATTCGGTTTATAATGGTCCAAAAATCATTGAGGTCTAAGATAAGATGACTCATATTCTACATAACATCAACCAATAAGAATTGGACAGGTTTTAGATAATATTTTAATCATTATAATATTATTTATTTCAATGATTTATTAATGAGGTAAACATTGCATCATTATTGTGTCATTAATAATTTAACTTATTTGATGTCTAAAAATTATAAATAAAATATAATCATGTAGGAAATCTGGTTAGCTTTCTAATGATTATTTATAATTGAAAATCCAACATGTATAACCCTATGTAAAAATTGTTCTTCTAAAAGATGTAAGCTTATGCCATTTTTATTTTTATTTTAACTTTATTAATATAATGTGTCCCTACCACATACAAGTGGCTCCAAGGGGTCCCCAAATTGACCCAAGGATGCCCATGGTCGGGTATGTGTCCACCAATAAGGTTAGGACACGTTTTAGGGTAATTTTGTATTATTATAATATTATTTTTTAACCCTTATTTACCGGATTTACCCTTTAACCATGGTAAATAAAATATTTACCACAGTAACTATTCAAAATGTCTAAAAATAAAAGTTACCTATTTACACAATTTGAGCATCCTGATTCCAAATATGGAATCCATTTTCCTAAATTCAAAACACATAAGTGGCAGAAATTAATTTAAAATTAATTCCCGCTGTCAAAACAAAAAGCGTGTTTTTAAGAGGTAATAACTATCAAAAGATTGACACTTGTTTATGTTCGGTTTAATTGTAAAATTATGTCCAATGACCAACATTATATTAAATGGTAAAAATATATTATAAATATACTTTAAAACCACTCAAAATCACAATTTATCACTATTAATTATTTTGATTAAAAAAGTTGTTTTTAATTAAAATTTAGAAATTTTCACTATTCATCAAAATATGAAAGTTATCCGAAATGTACCAAAATTTCACCCTAGGCTAATTTTGATATTCCGAATCTAAAAATGAAGTCCATTTTGAAATATTGAATATATATGATTTCAAAAAGTAGGTATTACTATTCACAACGACTAGTTTAATTAGTTGTGGTGTGTGTTAGAACTCGAGGTTGCGTACAACACACGCAATCGCATTATTCGAAGGGAAGCGTACCATAGAAGCTTGGGGTGTTACATTCTCCCCTCCTTCAAATAATTGCGTCCTCGCAATTTCTAGGGTATTACTGCATAAAAAGACTCGGGTGGTTCTTCGTCATAAGTTCCTCGGGTTCCCACGTTGCCTCTTCCATCTTATGGTTTCTCCACAAAACTTTTACCAGACGCGTCGTCCGGTTTCTCAGTACTTGTTCTCTTGTATCAAGAATCCTGACGGGCTCTTCGCAATAAGACAGATCGGGTTCCAGTTCTAATTCCTCATAGGTGAGTACATGCGTTGGGTCAGGCATGTATTTCCTCAACAGAGATACGTGGAACACATCGTGAACTTTGGAGAGACTTGGCGGCATTGCCAATCGGTAAGCTACAACCCCAATTCGTTCTAGAATTTCGAAAGGTCCGATGTACCTGGGACTCAATTTACCTTTCTTACCAAAACGTATGACTCCCTTACATGGAGATACCTTTAGGAAAACATGATCAACGACCTGAAATTCCAAATCCTTCCTTCGATTATCGGCATAGCTCTTCTGCCTACTTTGAGCTGCTTTGATGTGATTTTGGATTACTTTCACCTTTTCCACCGTTTCCTCCACCAGTTCTGGGCCTACAAGTTTTCTTTCACCAACGTCATCCCAACAGGTTGGTGTACGACATCTCTTTCCATATAACTCTTCATATGGTGCCATCTGAATACTTGAATGGAAGCTATTGTTATAGGAAAATTCTACCAGTGGTAAATATTGATCCCACATACCCTGAAAATCAAGTGAGCAAGATCTCAACATGTCTTCTAAGGTTTGAATAGTCCGTTCTGATTGTCCGTCTGTCTGAGGGTGGTAAGAAGTGCTCAAATGAAGTTTAGTATCCAGGGATTTCTGAAGACTTTTCCAGAATCTTGAAGTAAAACGGGGATCACGATCAGAAACAATCGATAGGGGTACTCCATGAAGTCTCACAACTTCATTAATGTATAGTCTTGCTAGACGTTCCAGGGGTAGATCTTCTCTTATAGCAAGAAAATGTGCTGACTTGGTAAGACGATCAACAATAACCCATATTGCATCGTTCCTTCTAGGAGTCTTTGGTAGCCCCATGACAAAGTCCATCGTAATATTGTCCCATTTCCACTCCGGTATGGGAAGAGGTTGCATGACTCCTCCAGGCTGTTGCCTTCCAGCTTTCACTTGTTGACAAACCATACATCTTGACACAAAATCAGCAATCTCCCTCTTCATGTTGTCCCACCAAAAATGTTCCTTCAAATCTCTATACATTTTGGTGCTCCCAGGGTGTATAGAGAAATTGGAACTATGAGCATCATCCAGCAATTCCCTTTTTAGATCAGGTATATTGGGAACACAAAGTCTCTTCCCGAATTTCAAAATTCCATCTTCATACACAAAGTCTCTCAATCTCCCATCATTCACAGCTTTAATCTTCTTCTGAAATTCTTCATCATCGGTCTGAGAACTCTTAATCCTTTCTACTAAAGATGGTTTGGAAACCATTTGAAAAAGCATTGATGTTTCACCTTCCCTGGTTATTCCCATGTCCATCTTCACTAGATCCATGAAAATTGGATCCCTTTCAATTCTCATATTGTTCAAAACACCATGGTCTTTTCTACTCAAAGCATCTGCTACTTTTTTTGCTTTCCCCGGGTGGTAGTGTATCATGCAATCATAATCCTTGAGTAATTCAAGCCATCTCCTTTGCCTCATGTTGAGTTCTTTTTGCGAGAAAATATACTTCAAACTCTTGTGATCAGTATAAATCTCACATTTTTCACCATAGAGGTAGTGCCTCCATATCTTCAAAGCAAAGATCACAGCTGCTAACTCAAGATCATGAGTAGGATAGTTTTGTTCATGAATTTTCAACTGTCATGATGCATAGGCAATAACTCTATCATTCTGCATAAGGACACAACCAAGTCCTTTCTTTGATGCATCACTATAAATAACGAACCCATCATTCCCCGATGGTAGAGTCAATATAGGAGCATTGACTAATCTTTTCTTCAATTTTTCGAAACATTCTTCACACTCTTTTGTCCAAACAAATTTAACCCCTTTACGTGTGAGCTTCGTTAATGGGTTAGCCAATCGGGCAAAATTCTGGACGAAACGTCGATAATAACCTGCCAAGCCAATAAAACTACGTACCTTAGTTATACTCGTAGGTGCTGGCCATTCTTGGATTGCCTTGGTCTTAGAAGGATCAACAGAGATTCCATCTTTAGAGACAATATGGCTAAGAAAAGAAATCTCCTGAAGCCAGAATTCACACTTGCTAAACTTCCCATATAATTCATGCCTCCTCAGAGTCTTCAAGATAATGCGCAAGTGATTTTCATGATCTTCGTAGGTTTTGGAGTATACCAAGATATCATCTATAAATACCACCACAAATTCATCAAGATACTCCTTGAAAACTCTATTCATTAGATCCATGAATACAGAGGGTGCATTAGTCAATCCAAACGGCATTACAGTAAACTCGTAATGCCCGTACCTGGTTCGAAATGCTGTTTTCGGAATGTCTTCCTTCTTCACACACAACTGATGGTATCCAGATCGAAGGTCAATCTTTGAAAAGTATTGAGCTCCATGCAGTTGGTCAAATAAATCATCAATACGAGGTAGGGGATACTTGTTCTTTATTGTTATAGCATTGATCTCCCTGTAGTCGATACATAACCTCATAGATCCATCTTTCTTTTTAACAAAAAGAACAGGGGATCCCCATGGAGAAACACTAGGGCGAATAAATCCCTTATTACTCAATTCCTCTAGTTGTTTCTTTAGTTCGACTAACTCTACAGTGGCCATTCTATAAGGGGTCTTCGATATAGGCCTTGATCCAGGAATCAAATCAATGGAAAACTCAACTTCTCGTTCTGGAGGATGTCCAGGTAAATCTTCTGGAAATACATCTACAAATTCTTTCACAATAGGTACATCCTCTATTTGAACATTCCTTTCCTCACCCGCAGTTATTTCATTCTCTTCCTCCCCAATAATTGAATTTAGTTGAGCTATTGAGGGTGGATCTAAATAAGAATTAGGTGGTGACGATTCTGCTCTAAAAATAAGGTGTTCCTTATCATTATCATCAAGAATCGTAACCTCTTTCTTCTTACAATAAATCTTCGCATCATAGTCCGAAAGCCAGTCCACACCGAGGATTATATCAAACTCAATCATTGGTATGACGATGAGATCAGCAGATAAAGAAAATTTATGTGCTCTAATGGGGACTGATTCACAAAACTTTGTTGCAACGATACTTCCCTTAGGAGTTTTAACTGACAACTCCCTTATTAAATCAAATTGGAAATATCTAATTTTCATAGCAAACTGGGAAGATATGAAACAATGCGATGATCCAGAATCAAATAATGCATTTGCTAAACTTGAGGAAACCATTAAATTACCTGCCACCACGTCTTTCGGAGCTTCTACCTCAGCAGTAGTGATAGCATAAGCCTGGCCTTGATCCCTTGGCCTTTTCTGAGGTAAGTTCTCCTGACACTTAGGACATGAATTTTCATAATGCCCCATCTCCCTGCAATTATAGCACAGAACGTTGGTAGCTTCCTTCTTCCCCTTGCAATCATGAGCTTGGTGGCCTTTTTCACCACACTTGTAACAGAATCCCATTCCCTTCAAGCAAGTACCAGGATGTTTCTTCCCGCATTTACCACAAGATGGATATTCAACCTTTCCCATATTCCCCTTATTTCCATTCCCAGATTGATCAGCAGGTCTCTTCTTCTCTTGCTTTGCTTTAAAGTCATAAGACTTAGAGAATTCCTTTTCGGTCTTGATAGCACATGAGACAATGTCTTCGTACGATGAAAAGGATTGTGAGACTAATGCTCGACGGAGAAATGGTTTTAACCCATCAAAGAAACGATCAATCTTACTTCTTGGGTTGCGAATATAATCTCCAGCATACCTCGCTAACCTTGTAAAGTTAGCCTCATACTTTGTGACATTCTCATCCTCCTTTTGTCTCAGACTCAGAAATTGTCTTTCCATATCTGCTCGATGGTCGCGAGGAAAGTATTTTTCTAAAAACAGATCTTTGAACTCCCTCCATTCCATATTTGATACTTCATCATCTTCCTTCATGTTCTGAATAAATGACCACCATTGATCAGCATCTCCATTGAGGCGGTAAACTGCCATGATAACTTTTTCCCTTTCACTGCTCCCCAAAGCCTGAAATATTTTCTCTAGGGAAAATATCCATTGCTCAGCTACTAAGGGATTTGTATTCCCATTGAACGTTGGTGGTTGTTGCCTCATGAATCGATCTAACATTGATCCTCCACGCTGTGGATCAGGGTGCTCCATACGGGTAAGGTTATTATTCATAACCTGAGTAAGTTGTCCCAGTATGGTGATTAGCTGATCAGCACCAGTTGCATCACCAGCCCCACTATAATTATCTTGAGCAGGAGGGAAATCCCTACATGGAGTGCGTGCATTGATACGGTTTCCATTTCTTCCACTAGGCTCCATTTCTAAACAATGGCATAAACTAGATCAGTTTATGAATCAAAATACATAATCCCATACTTATAAAACACTTAACATAAATTGAACTATTTATGGATATAATCCATAATCATAAAAATGTTTTCTTTGAGGAAGTATATACTCATAAACCCTTCATAATGATTTGTAAAGAAAATGAGAGTTATCCTAAGCATATCCCCCGGGAGTGTCGTAACCAAGAGTGCAGCAAGGCCCGTTGTCGTGCACCAGTTCCCGTTCGAGTCTAGCTCAAAGCGGTGTTTTCGGGTTTTACCCCTAGGTACATCTGTGCCAGAGCCGCCTCTACCTTCTCGTATCCAGACAGGGATGTATTGCTCGGAAAACTCACAAAATCTCTACAATACCAAAATTCTAGGAAGTTCTTCTATACTAATCCTCAAAGTTCATTTTAGGTATACGTGCTCTAATCAGAGTTTATCTAAATCTAGCTTCCAAGGTTTGTACTAAACTTCCTATGATACCAACTGTAACGCCCCGACCCCAGCTACCCAGAGTCGGTGCATTATTACATAACATTGGAATGATCACAAGAAAAATCAAATCTCGAAAGACCGATTGGTTTAGTAGCCTTGGAAACACTAGATATATTCATAAGTTTTACATTACATAATAAAATGAAAAACTAATACAACAACATAATGTTTCCACAATCCACATTATTAACCCCTCATAAAATCCATGTAGGTCATTCATAACTTACTTCTTCACATCCTGGGAAAAATAAAACATAGAAAAGGGGTGAGCTCAAATGCCCAGTAAGGATAACAATATAGCGGAAACTTTCATAAATAAGAATAAACATTTAAGGCAATGCATTACTAAAACAAAAGCCTTTTAAACTTTAACTTGAACATGGTATGGCAAAAGTAAAATGAAATAATGCCATTTACTTATTCACATGGATATTCTACTAATCGAATAATCACATGCAAAAATCAATAACCACTTTCATAATGTTTGAATGCATAATGCCAGACTATCATAACCACATAGCCAAGGCCTCGTGCCAAGACTACAAATAAGATTTTGTCAAGGCCTTGTTCCAAGACACTAGTTTGTCTCATGAGACCTACCGATGCATCGAGGAGCTATAGCGGGCTCCACCCGTCACTTATTAAGTCCAATGCATTCCCATATGAAAAGGTTTAAACATAACATAAACATTCGTATTAAAACTAGCATACGAAATGTCAATAATTTCACCATAAACTATAAATGGTATAAAAATAGCATATCCATAGTCAAACATATCACAAAACCTTCAATACAATATAGAAGTTTTGTATCATAATAAATCAACTTCAAATAATCTTAAAATCCATCAAAGGATGTTGACGTAGATGAAATCAAAATTCTTTTTAAAGAAATATCTCCTTTTATTTTGAAATCATTTAAGATCCATATAAAATAAAACATTTTCTTTGAAAATATTCTTATAATCTTGTATGGAAAGCTTCGACGATTTTATAATGGCGGAAAATAACCGCACCCGCCGTATAAGTTAAAAAAAACATTCTTACCTCAATTCTGTCGAAAAGGTTAAAAAGGACCTTGTTTTGAAAACGACGGAAAGATTCCTTTATAAACCTCTTATAAAAAGTCAAACAAGGGTATAAATGACTTTAACCCATATTCTTGTAAATAGTAAAAAAAAATTGAAATACATTTCGAAGAAACATGGATGTGGATGATAAAGAGGTCCCAGTAGATTATTACGTATAATACAACCTCGGATAATGAAGAGATTGTGAAATAACCCTTACCTTGTACTTTTCCTTGGTTGGGGTAGGTTAACCTCCTGTATAATAGTGAAATAATTGTTACTAAATTATACAAGAATCATATATATTAATATGATATCATATATGATCTTTTAATATTGATTTGATAATAATATCTTAGTATTATCGCCGTTTCGGGTGTTAACTTACTCATTTTCTTTATATGTTTTGTTACATAAGTCATGTTTGTTGTATCTTATTCATATCCAGAATGATATCAAGTCCTTAAACATCATTTTTAAATCATTAAATGATAATTATACTTGAATGGATACGATGGAGAATGAATCTCATCGCGTTCGTGGAGACGGTAGTCCGTACGTACGCACGAACGCTACTTCCATTTAATTTTTATTTTAAAAGAATCGAATCCAAATGATACATAGGTATATTACTATTCCAGTATAATATAATATTTTATATATGTTACTTAATTTCATTAACACCATCCTTTATACGTTCCATGTGTGGTATGAACGAGTCATATCATTTTAAGGGGGCGGTAGTCCGCACTTCCTAAAATGAAATTATCGTATGTATATACAACATGAAACGAATAATGGTATGAACTAAAATGGAATTACAGAAGCTTATATATAAAATATATATCATTAATATCATATTTAATTACAGTTCCATCATAATGGCCACCATGGGAGGTGGTAATATGTATTTGAACAATCATCGTTTCGTGAGGCGTTAGTTTTCCATCCACAGAAACATTATGTTCATCATCCATTAGATGGAGTTGTGTGTATGTGTAGTTTGAATCCTTCTTATAACAACATCCTAGTATATTGAGGATACTGGTGTTGTTACAAAAGAAAGGAAATAAAAAGAGTTTGGGAGTTGAAGAAGCAAAATAAATGAAAATAATTTAAGATAAATCGTTACCTTTAATTTAGGTAACTCACATTGGTGGGAACCAAAGGACTTGTTGAAATGCTTTCTGCCTAAGGGGAAGCTTCAAGGAGGAGGATAGGGATGTGGGGAGATTAGTTGGGAAGAGTTTGGACGAGCCAAGTGGCTTTAGAGGTGTGAAGAATGAGTAGAAATGGTCTCCTTTAATAAGGGAGAGGAGGGGCTCTTTAGGAAAGAGTGAAAGTATTACTTTATAATATAATTATATTCGGTTTATAATGGTCCAAAAATCATTGAGGTCGAAGATAAGATGACTCATATTCTAAATAACATCAACCAATAAGAATTGGACAGGTTTTAGATAATATTTTAATCATTATAATATTATTTATTTCAATGATTTATTAATGAGGTAAACATTGCATCATTATTGTGTCATTAATAATTTAACTTATTTGATGTCTAAAAATTATAAATAAAATATCATCATGTAGGAAATCTTTTTAGATTTCTAATGAATATTTATAATCGAAAATCCAACATGTATAACCCTATGTAAAAATTGTTCTTCTAAAAGATGTAAGCTTATGCCATTTTTATTTTTATTTTAACTTTATTAATATAATGTGTCCCTACCACATACAAGTGGCTCCAAGGGGTCCCCAAATTGACCCAAGGATGCCCATGGTCGGGTATGTGTCTACCAATAAGGTTAGGACACGTTTTAGGGTAATTTAGTACTATTATAATATTATTTTTTAACCCTTATTTACCGGATTTACCCTTTAACCATGGTAAATAAAATATTTACCACAGTAACTATTCAAAATGTCTAAAAATAAAAGTTACCTATTTACACAATTTGAACATCCTGATTCCAAATATGGAATCCATTTTCCTAAATTCAAAACACAGAAGTGGCAGAAATTAATTTAAAATTAATTCCCGCTGTCAAAACAAAAAGCGTGTTTTTAAGAGGTAATAACTATCAAAAGATTGACACTTGTTTATGTTCGGTTTAATTGTAAAATAATGTCCAATGACCAACATTATATTAAATGGTAAAAATATATTCTAAATATACTTTAAAACCACTCAAAATCACAATTTATCACTATTAATTATTTTGATTAAAAAAGTTGTTTTTAATTAAAATTTAGAAATTTTCACTATTCATCAAAATATGAAAGTTATCCGAAATGTACCAAAATTTCACCCTAGGCTAATTTTGATATTCCTAATCTAAAAATGAAGTCCATTTTGAAATATTGAATATATATGATTTCAAAAAGTAGGTATTACTATTCACAACGGCTAGTTTAATTAGTTGTGGTGTGTGTTAGAACTCGAGGTTGCGTACAACACACGCTATCGCATTATTCGAAGGGAAACGTACCATAGAAGCTTGGGGTGTTACATTGAAAACATTGTGTCAGTGTTTATCAATTATACTCTCATCTACTCTAAGAGAAATGAGGAGTGTGAATAAAAATTAAGGATTGTTCTAGTGACATTAAAGAAGGATAACTTGTAATATCAGTTTACCAAGTGTGGTTTTTGGATACAACAAGTCACATTATTGGGACATGTGTTCACAAGTGAGGGAATATCTTTGGACACTTCCAAGACAAAGGTGATTGAGGTATATCAAAGACCCTATTGCATCATGAAAATCCAGGGTTTTCATTATTTATTATTGTACTAATGAAATTTTTTGGGAAATTTCTCTTGCTTGTATAGCCCGCTGACTATGTTAATGAGGAAATGGGTAAATTATGTCTGTAAGTATGAATGTGAGGAATGAATCACAAAGCAAAAGAAGAGGTTGATCACTACATAGGTACTCACATTACAAAATAGTTGAGAAAGCTTTGTGATATAGAGTTATTATTCAAATAAAGGCTTGGGGTGTGTACTCATGAAAAATGATAAAGTGATAGCCTAATCTTCATGGAAGTTGAAGATATATGAGCAGAACTACCTGACTCATGATTTGGAGTTATTAATTATGATTTTATCCTTGAAAATCTGGTAGCACTACCTATATGGTGAGAAGTGTGAAATATAAACCAATCATGGGATTCTAAAGTATATATTCACAAAAAAAACTCAACATACATCAATGGAAATGTTTATATCTAATCAAGGAATATGATTTCTGTATTCACTACTATCCTGGTAATGAAAACAAGGTATTTGATTCTCTTATTAGAAATGAACATGCTACTCTGTCCCTGATGTGGATTGAGAAAGACCCTATCTTCATGGATATGTAAAGGATGGATTTGGGAATCATATTTGAAGGCAATACATCCTACCTTTCCCAAATGATTTCATATTCATCTATCAAATAGAAGATTAAGGAGGAACCAATGGATGATTTAAAGTTACAAAAGAAGGTGAATGTACTAAATCAAGGTAATCTAGAAGAATTCTATATCAATGATAATGGTGTGATTTTTTTTAGAATAAGGCTTTGTGTACCTTCGTCACATGAGATAAAAAAATTATTTATTGGAAAATTCACATAGCATATCATTCTTCATCCATCCTAGAAGTACCAATATATATCATGATCTTTGAGATAATGTTTGGTGGGAAAACATGAAGAATGAGATTGTGGAATATATATAAAGGTGGTTGATATGTCAGTAAGATAAAGTAGAGTGATAGAAGACCAAAAAGATGATTAAACCCTTGACTATACCCATGTGGAAATGGGATAATGTCACCATGGACTTCATCACTTGTCTCCCTATGACATCTAAATAAAATAATGTAGAATGGGTTGTGGTGGACCAACTCACCAAGACTACCCACTTTATTATTGTTCGAGAATATTTCTCACTCAAAAAAAATTCAAAGATATATTTGAATAAAGTTGTGAGGATGTATGAGGTTCCAATTTCAACCATCTTTGATCATGATCCATGGTTCACGTCCAAATTTTAGAGGATTCTTCAACATGATTTGAGTACTAAATTAAATTTCAGAATGTCATGTCACCCCCAAATGGATAGCCAATCTAAAAGTACTATTTAGATGATCAAATACATGCTAATATCCTACTTAATGGAATTTAAGGGTGGGTGGGATCAGAATATCCCATTTGTTGAGTTCTCATACAACAAAAGCTTTCACTTGAGTATTCATATGGATCCATATGAAGCTCTATATGGAAATTGATGTAAAACTCCAACCCATTGGGATCAATTTTTCAAAAAAAAAGATACTTAGACCTGATTTTGTTTAGTAAATGGAAGAGAAGGTTTAATCCATCGAGCAAAATATCAGATATACTAAGATTAATAAAAAGATCTATTCTTACAACTACAAAGGAACTTGGATTTCGATATTAGAGATAAATTCTTCCTTCGAATATCACCATAGAAGTGAGTCCTGTAGTTTGGAAAGAAAGGGAAGACAAACCTAGGGTACATTATCCCTTTTTAGATCTTTGATCTCATAGGATTAGTGCAATATAGACTTTCACTTCCACCAAATATTGCTAAAAGTTCATGTCATGTTCCATGTATCTCTTCTGATAATGTATATACCATATCCCTCACATGTACTAAACTTTGTGGTGGTACAACTGGAAGATGATATCTCTTATGAGGAGAATCCATTTAAGATCTTAGAACGTAAAGATAATTTTATATGAAAAATACTACCCACCTGGTCAAATTAAAATTGAACCATATGTACAAAGATGCAACATGGGAACTAGAGAAAGTGATGTGGGAGAAACACCCTCACCTTTTTATATAAAATAAAATTTCGAGGCTAAAATTTCATAAGGGGAAGAAAGTAATATCCCTGAGTATTATCTAAGAAATTTCCCTTCTTATAATTATTTTATATAATATAATCCACATAAAATCACAAAGATAACACAATATAGACTTTATAAATGAATAATGAATGAAGTGAGATGTATTTCTAGAAGTTAAGGAAACTATACCAATAAAATAGTAACTTGACCATTAGAATAAAATTATGACCCTTACAAATAGTAATTCGACCAATAGAATAGTAACATCACCTATAAAATTTTAAATAAAATTTAGGTATCTTTTAAATGAAAATATGATGTATTTATTTCATGGAATAAGTAAATATATTTTTAAAAATTAAAAATAAATTATTGGTATTTTTGAAAGTCATAAATATTTAAATACAATTTTAAAATTAATTTAACAATTTAAAATAAATTTTTTTTCATAAAATTTATTCATGAATTAATATTTTATTTTTATATGATTATAATACAATTTTATGAGACATTAATTAATTTTTTAAAGTGTTATAAAATCAATTATAATTTAAAAATCTGTAGTTTTTGCGTAAAAGATGATTTTAATTAAAAATTAAATTTATCATATATTAAAATTTATTTTCATAAAATTGAGTTAATTTTTTAATTCTTCATGTTGAAATATTCTTTTTGTAAATTTTTGGGATTTTTCTAAAATAGTTGATTTTTTGGTGAATAGTGAAATATGCTAATTTACAGTATTTAACAAATACATGAATTATTGAGTCATTGATGATATATGGATGATATAAGACTATAATATCAATATCTCCTTAATTATTATAATATATTTAGTGATAATTCTCAAACTATTCATATTCTTGAACCAATATACTAAACTAATGAATAAAATAATGATAAAACACCCCTCTTCTCCCATATAAATATCGTCCCTTACCACCTCTTATCCTCACACCTTCCAAGATTTAAGACTTTAAAAATTTTTCCCAATAATTTTCCCAAGACCCATCCCCCACTTTTAGAATTATTTTTTCTCCACATTAGATCGAATCCAATTTTCTTTCTGAGGTTCTCAAGGAGAATAATTTCAAGAGGTAAAATCCTCTCCCATTTTAGTTTAATTTCTTTTCAAGTTAATTTAATTTCTTATTCTATCCTAAATTATCCCCATATAAGTGGAATTATTACTCTAGAACATTATTTAAACTTAAATTTTATTATTCTAATGCAATAATCCATCAAAAAATCTCCTCTCCTCCCCCTTTTATTCTAAAGATGAAAACATCACCACTAATGTGTTGATTTATCACCATCGAGGACGACAAATTTTCTTTTTTCCTTCCCCATGTTCATGGATGGTTATAAAAACATTATAATGGTTTAAATATATTTTAAATTTTTTTATAACATTTTTTTTATGTTCTGAAACTAGCATATATAGATAATACAAAATGATAAAACAAAACAAGTTTGTTGTGGTCAAAAACTACCAAATTTACAATAAACTATTATAATTAACTTTTTATCTAATGAATCATCATTATATTTGGAAAATAATAATATATTAGACCAATTAAACTTATGGAAGTTAATTAATAACATATAATTTTAGTTCTAGATAAAA
The DNA here is from genome assembly GCA_963277665.1 of Viscum album. Lineage (NCBI taxonomy): Eukaryota > Viridiplantae > Streptophyta > Magnoliopsida > Santalales > Viscaceae > Viscum > Viscum album. The sequence goes on along the minus strand of OY728162.1, from coordinate 193,221,611 downwards.
AAACCCACTTTACACGATCTTTCATACATGTATACAAATGAAATGGTCGTGAAGAACAAGAAAACAAACACTCCCAAAAAATAAAATTGAACACTATAACTCATCAAGATGGCCATAAGTGAACTTAATAATATTAGAATGAATGAAATACATATATAATAAGTTATTTATTAATTAATTAATTAATATAATTTTATTATCTAGGATATTCAAGTGAAGAAAACATTCAGACAAAAGATAAGGAGATTCTCAAACCAAACTCACTTTCTTTGAGTTTTCCCTCTTTCACTCCATTTTCATTATGGATGTTCTTTTAATGTTACCGGTCACGACCCATCCTCAGGGCCCATGTCATGAATACCCCAAGCTTTCCTTCCATAGGCCAGGGGCTGGCGACTAGCACCAAGGTGTAAATCCAAAAAAAAGGGAAGGAATTTCCGTTATAATAGTAAACAAACCCAATTGAGTACACAACAGAAGTAAGCACTAAGTAATACTGAATTACAAAAGTAAGTGATGAAAATAAAGGGGTCCAGAAATACAAGCCCAACAGTAAATACAGTACAACTGAAAAACTAGTACAACAAAAGTAAAGTAAAGCAGCAACCACTGAGTCATCCTCTGGGTGTCCCACCTCAACGGTGGGTACAGATGGTCTCCTCGGCACCTCGGGTCCGTCCGTCTGCTCCATGTACGTCTCACCAAGTGCTCCACCTCTAAGTATCATCCATCTCCTCAAGTCTCCACCTCGACCAGTGTTGTCATTCGTCTGCATCCAACACAATGTAGTGCGAGAAAATCCCGTGCAGGGGTGAGTATACGATACTCAGTAGAGACCCTGAGACCCCTGAAGGTCTCCCAGAATCCATGAAGGATAAACCAAAGAAGATAGATACAATCAAAAAGTATCAACCAACCCTACTTAGGTATATTACCATACATAAAACTAAGTTATCAATCTCAGTTCAACTCCAAAATATCGGGCCCAAGCACAACTCAGTCCACACAGGAAAGAGTTTAATCACATCGATGATAATGATTGAAAGTCAAGACTCAGCTCACATAGGTATACAACTCACAATGAGGGGTGGATATGATTAGATGTAGCCTCTAAATCATCTCCTCTACTGAACCCACATAGGATCCTAGTATAGAAGTCGTCACTGTCGTACCCACGGAGGATCCAAGTACAGTAATCCTCGCTGCCGAACCCACGAAGGATCCAAATACAGTATTCATTGCTGCCAAACCCACAGAAGATCCAAGTATAGTAGTCATCTTTGCCGAACCCATGGAGGATCCAAGTATTGTAGTCATCACAATCACAGCCAGCTCTAGGGTTCCCACACATAGCACGCTCGATTCCGGGAGGGTCTTCTCCTCCAGCAAAGGGGTTCGATACATCAACTATCACGAAGTCCAAAGTTGATGTATCCCGAAGTTCCGTCTCATCAAAAGGAACCCAACGTGATTGATGGCACGTCAATCGGACGCTCGGTCTGGGAGATATTCGTTTTTCTGTTCTAGGGGACCAGTTGGAATTACACTTGTTCCAAACCCGGCCATTTTCCAAAGTTGTCCAAAACACACTTATAGTATTGAAAAAGGACTGCTACGTCGTGAGGGTCCCAAAGTCGTAGACGGCGCGTCGATCAGACACGCGGTCTTAAATTTATTCTCATTTAAGTGAATCAGGCCTGGCCCGTCAAGCCCAGTGGGCTGGCGGGTCGGACCAACCCGATTTGGCAGGTCCGACCTGGCAGGGGGGTCGGCTCGGCCTATTAGGGCATGGACCGCACCGACCCGGCGGGGCATGGCATGGCCAGACCAGCGTGGCCCGGCTGGCGTGGCTGGCCGTGACTCAGCCAGCCGACCGAGCTGGTGCGGGGGGGGGGGGGGGGGGGGGAACTTCCCAAACCGGCGGCACCGCCCTCCTGTCCGGCTGGCCAAAGCCGACCGGTCATCCTGGAATGAGCAGCCTGCATGGGCAGGCCGCTGTATTCCCGCGCAGCACCTGTGGGAGCAGCGGAATCCTCCAGCCTGGCTAGCTTATGAGCAGGCCGGTTTGCCTGCCGAAGCGGCCCACGGATAGGGGGCTGTGGTCCTCTACAGAGCGGCGCCATGGGGTGCCACGGTTCCACCAGCCCGGCCAGCTACGGTCATCCGGTTCTTCTTCGGCCGAGCGGCCCATGGTTGTGGGCCGTGGTTCCTTTCCATGAGAACAACATATGGCCACCGCTTCCTCTGATCACCGCCACATCTTCCGTCGCCGCCACCATCAAAATAAAACAAGGATCAACGGAGGGTCGTCAGGCCGTTTTCATTTTTCCCCCACCCTCCGCGTTAGGCGGTATCATATGTCCGAAGAAAAAACATGGTTTCAAATAAGAACGAAGAACAAATTTATTCAATTAAAATTGAAGCAAACCCCCTACCTCATGATTGACATCGTACGTCGTCGAACCGCAGAAGAAAATCATTGCAGTAGTCGGGCATCACGGAAGAACGGTGTCACCCCGTCAACATTGGAGGAAGAGTCATTGCCATAGGCGACCCTTCTCACGAGCTTCATCTTCTCCCTTGACGCGGAGGAAGAAGAAGGTTGGAGAAGTCATGGAGCATTCTTTGCTGAGAGAGTATGATGTTCTTCGTGGAAGAAAGAAGCTCTCCTCTAATTCTCCAAATGTTCCCCCACCAAAATATTTTCCAAAGCAAATATTATATTAGGACTCTCCATTTTAATAGAATTTCCATGAAATTAAAATTGATTCAAATGAGATATGCTAATTAATTAATGAGGTTATTAATTGGGTGTGGTGACATAATGAATAGGTGGGAGGTGGAGAGGCTCCACCACAATGATGGTAGGTGTTAAATAATTAAGGGATAAGGGGGAGAGTTATTAGAATTAATAAGAGGTTTCATAGGAGTTTAAGGAGAAGTTGAGGGGTTAGGCTCTCATGTGGGCCCCACCTCACATTATTCTCTCATGGGAGGTTATGTGGGTGTGGTCCCCACCACTAACTTCCCCTTGTAGGAAATAACCACCAAAAATAAATAAAATTGTGTACAATAATTTTATTTAATTTATTATAAATCCCCAAAAATTAACTTCTCCTCCCGAGCAGACGCAACTGCATTAAAGGTCCCCTTAAGAAAATATCGGTGCTGCAAGTTCATCGGTGACCTCAGATTTCAATTCTGGACACTGGTTTAAAAGATAGAAAAACCCGTACATACATTTACTGAACGTACCTGAACAAAACTTCAGAAAATTATTCCGGGCACACCGGGCCTCTGAATCAGGTGTCGTCCAAAACGGAAGACTCGTAAAATTACAAATTATTTAAGAAAAAAATTTCCTTGAAATTTCCGGGTCTTTACATTACCCCCACCTCTGGACTTTACGTCCCCGTAAAGCTAAAACAAACACTAGGGAAACAAATAGGGGTTCTGAGCACGCATCTGAGCCTCCCGCTCCCATGTGCTCTTCTGGAGGTTCTCGTGCTTCCAGTGAATGTGCACCAGAGGAATCGACCGTCCAAATAGGACCTGCACCTGTAGATCCTCGATCTCCATTAGAACCTCTGGGAATGTCTCCCCTTCATCGATGTCCATCTCCCCGTGATCGATGATGTGTGACAGGTCATGTACGTATCCCCTCAGTTGAGATACGTGGAAGACGCCATGCACCTGGTGCAACTGAGTTGTAAGGGCCTAGAGGTAAGCCACTTCACCTACTCTACTAAGGACCTAGAATGGACTGATGAAGCATGGAGATAACTTGCCGCCTCGGCCAAATATCCACAGACTTCGTCAAGGTGAGGCTCGTAGGAAGACATGGTCGCCATCCTCAAACTCCAGTGGTCTCCGTCTCCTATCAGCATAGGACTTCTGCCTGCTCTGTGTAGTCTTCATCTGCTCCTGGATGATCTGCACCTTCTCCGTCATAGCCTGCACAATCTCTGGTCCTACAAGTGCTGACTCCCCTGGGTCAGTCAAGCATAGAGGTGATCTGCAAGGTTGGTCATACAATGCCTCATAAGGGGTCATCCTGATGGTGGAGTGGTAACTGTTGTCATACGCAAACTCCACCAAGGGTAGGTGATCCTCCCAGCTATGACCAAAGTCAAGGAAACATGCATATAGAATGTCCTCCAGAGTCTTAATGGTCCTCTCTATCTGGCTATCCGTCTGAGGATGGAAGGCGGTTCTCAGACGTAGCTGTGTCCCAAAAGCCTCCTGTAACCCCTTCCATAGCTGGGAAGTGAATCAAGCATCTTGATCGGAGACGATAGTCGATGGTACACCATGAAGCCCTACGATCTGTCGAATGTAGAGGTGTCCCAAGCTCTCCAATGATCCATGCTCCTTGAACGGTATGAAGTGGGACGACTTGGTGAGTTGGTCTACAATCACTCAGATTGAGTCGTTTCCCCTGGATGTACGTGGAAGTCCCATCACGAAATCCATGGATATCCCGTCCCACTTCCACTCTGGGACCTCTAAGGGTTGTACCAAGTCTGCTGGTACCTGGTGATCCGCCTTTACTTGCTGAAAAGTGAGGCATCGTGAAACAAACTCAGCTAATTCCTTCTTCAAACCCGGCCACCAGTGCTGTCGTCTGAGGTCCTAATACATCTTCGCCACTCCTGGATGTACCACTAGAGGGGAAGTGTGGAACTCCCTCATCACCTCCTCCTATAGTGCAACTAGTACCATGGTACGTCCTCTGAAGAGGATTTCGTGCTCCCCACCTTCAGAAAATCCATCAGGTTCCTGCCCTGAGGATATCTGAGCTCATCGCATCTCACAGTCAATATCCCCATGTTGTGCCTCTCTGACTCACTGAAGGATTAGAGGAGTGACTGTGAGAGACTGTAGAAAGGCTACTCCATCTCTATCCACAAAGGATATCTGCAATGTAGCTAGTTTCTCTATCGCCTCTCCTATCAGTTGAATTCCTGATCTCTTACTGAGAGCATCAGCTACAATGTTCCCCTTCCCAGGAGTATAGACTATCTCAAAGTCATAGTTCTGGAGGAACTCGATCCATTGTCGTTGTCTTAGGTTCAGGTCCTTCTGCGAGAAGATGTACCTGAGACTCTATTTGTCAGAATAGACTGTAAAGCGCTCGCCCATCAGATAGTGCTGCCATATCCTCAAGGCAAAGACCACTACTACTAAATCCAGGTCATGGGTAGCGTAGTTCTTCTCATGCTGTCTTAGATGACGAGAACCATAAGCAATCACTGCTCACTCCAGCATCATGACCCACCCGAGTCCAGTCCCTGATGCGTCGCAGTACACTACGTACCCAACGCCCTCCTCCAGTAGCCTCAAGAATGGCGCACTGGTCAACCGCTGCATCAGCTCTTAAAAGCTCTGCTGACATCTATCTAACCACATGAATGGTTTCCCCTTCTTTGTCAAGGATGAAAGTAGTGTTGCAACCCTGGAGAAGTCTGTCACAAATCTTCGATAGTACCTAGCCAGACCCAAGAAACTCTGCACCTCCGTCATACTCTTGGGTGGCTCCCAAGTGAGTACTGCCTCGATCTTTGCTGGAACCACTACAACTCCAGCCTTCGAGATAACGTATCCCAAGAATTGAAACTCTTGAATCCAGAACTGGAACTTCGAGAGCTTACCATAAAGATGGTGATCTCGGAGTATATCCAGTACAACCCACAAGTGGTAGGGATGCTCCACCTCAGTAGTCAAGTAAATCAGTATGTATTCTATGAAGACTATGAGAAAACAATTGGGGTAAGGCTGGAAGATCATGTTCATGAGACTCATGAACACCGCTAGAGTGTTGGTTATGCTGAAGAGAAAAACCAAGAATTTGTAGTTGCCATACTGACACCTGAAGGTCGTCTTCTACACATCCTCGTCTAGAACTCTAAGATGGTGATAGCTTGACCTGAGCTCTATCTTTGAGAACCAACATGCTACCTTGATCTGATCAAAGAGGTCGTCAATCCTCGAGAGTGGGAACTTGTTCTTCAAGGTCACCTGATTCAGGCGAAGGTAGTCAACACACAATCGCAATCTCCCATCCACCTTCTTGGTGAACAAAATCAGAGAAGCCCAGGGTGAAACACTGGGTCGGATGAATCCCTTTCCCTACAAGTCCTCTAACTGTACCCACAACTCACGAAGCTCGGCGGGAGCCATCCAATATGCTGGAGTAGATATTGGTGTTGTCCCAAGGTACATGTAAATGTAGAAGTCTACCTCTCTGCAAGGAGGTAGTCCTGAAACGTCGTTAGGGAAAACTTCGGCATACTGATCCACCACATGAGGAAAAATCGGACTCCCCACATCAAATGCTCCGCGGATGATACAAGCCAACTGATGTGTGATCGGCTACCCTCTCCTCTATGTAATTCTATCCTATGCTAAAAAGCCTCCCTTCTCTCCAGAGAAGGTGAACCTGGTCCCATCTGGGCGGACACACCGCACCTTGCGCCTAATACAGTCGATCTGAGCATGAACTGTAGATAACCAGTCCATACCCAAGATGACGTTGTAAGGCCTCGATGCCGCTACAAGAAGATCCCAACCGAAGATCTCGCCTCCTAAAGTAAGCTCACACTTCTGGCACCAGTGTGTAATCATTGAGTCTACTCCCATAAGATTCTCTATCCATAAGGATCAAGCCAACGACTCCATCAGAATCTTCGAGCTCCGAACAAGGGTAGTGGCAATAAAAGAATGACTCGCACCTGTGTCTATAAGTACTAGAGAAAGGGTGGAGTAGATATAGATAGTACCTCAAATCATCTCAAGTGTGTCGTGGTCATAGGAATCGACTTCCTAGAGCTGAGACCGCCTCTCTCTGCCATCTCCCTGTGGTCGGGGTGGACCTCCTGGTGGTGGTGGTGGTGGTAGAGCCTCGAAACGCCGTCCACCACCAGCTGCTCGGCCAGCTCCTCTTCCTCATCCTCCTACTCCCGATGGACCACCATGGTCAAACCTCTGACTCTGACTAGGAGGTCAATCTACTGTCTGATGCTCGTCTACATGACGGGTAGGGCAGTCTCGAGCCATGTGACCCTAACCACAGCATGTATAGCACTGCATGCCCCTCGTATGGATGGCTCTGTTTCATGTGCCCCGCATATCCAAACCTATATCCTGAGGACTCCCACCTGATGGCCTGGTCCTCTTGGACCACTACGTCAAATCTCTATTTCTGGATATAGAAGACTCCACTAAATGTCGTCCGGCGGTGGGTCTCACTGCTGGTGACTGCTTAGCGAGAAATCTCTCCTCTAGAAGGGCTTGCTCTAGCACCCCCGCCTGCATCGAGATGCTGAGGGGAATCATCGAAGCCCTAATCTAATGCATCAGTCCCTGCTTGAATGTCTAGGCCCTGAAGAATGGGTCCCTCATCATATTCGTGGAGTAGCATGAGAGGTCAGTGAACCTCACTATGTACTGAGCTACTGTCATGCTGCCATACTACAGATGAAGTAACTCCTAAATCTGCACCACATGGAGGGTGGATGGAGAAAACTCTGAGTGGAAGAGACTCTCGAAGTCCATCCAGAGTAAAGATGGCTCATCATGCACCTGGAGCATCAAGCTCCACCATCTATCTACTGCTGCATGCCGGAGACTCATGGCAAGGATAACCATGAGGTCGGTTGGTGTCCCTACCAATCTGAAAACCCTGACGACAACCTCCAACAAATCCTCATCTGCCTGTGGGTCCGTCTCTCTGCGGAACCTGGGCGGCCTCTATCATTGGAACTCATTCAACGCACTCAGGTGGCGTGCACTCTCTGCTGCTAGGGTTAGTGGTAACGGTGTCTCAGTGGGTAATGGTATCGTTGTGCCTCTGCTGTGATGGGGCCCTGCACCAAGGCCTCGTCGCTCAATCGGATACCATCTTATATGTAACTCAGAACCCTAGCTAGCTGCCTTTATGGGTCCATCTTGAAAAGAAACAGCTACTCCATGGTTAAAATAGTATACCTGGTGAGCTGACACAAAGTAATCACAAAGATAACTTTTTGAAGCACACTCACAATCAGTGTTTTCATGTACTGAGTTAGAAATCAGAAGTCAGAGTCCCAGTGTATGGATACATTGGCCACCACACCAACACCGATTTCCCTAAACTAATATCCACACCCAAAACACTTAACACTATTGAAGTTAATGATTTAGAGTCAAAGTTCTATGGTAGAACCGACCACCTCTGATACCAATTTGTCACGACCCGTCCTCGGGGCCCGTGCCGTGACTACCCCAATCCAGCCTTCCATAGGCCAGGGGCTAGCGACTAACACCAAGGCATAAATCCTAATAAAAAGGGAAGGCATTTCCTTTATAATAGAAAACAAACACAATAGAGTACGCAACAGAAGTAAGCACTATGTAATACTGAAGTACAAAATTAAGTTCTTAAAAGAAAGGGGGCCAGAAATACAAGCCCAAAAGTAAGTACAGTACAACTGAAAAACTAGTACAACAACATTAAAGTAAAGTAGAAACCACTAAGTCATCCTCTGGGTATCCCACCTGAAATGTGGGTACAGATGGTCTCCTCAGTACCTTGGATCCGTCTGTCTGCTCCGTTTACGTCTCCCCAAGTGGTCCACCTCTGGGTACCGTCCAACTCCTCAAATCTCCACCTCGATCAGTGATGTCAGTCGTCTACATCCAACAAAACATTGTGCGGGAAAAGTCTGTGCAGGGGTGAGTATATGATACTCAGTAGGGACCCCGAGACCCCCGAAGGTCCCCCAGAATCCACGAAGGATAAACCACAGAATAGAGATACAATCACGAAGTATTAACCAACCCTACTTAGGTATATGCCCATACATATATCTAACATATCAATCTCGGTTCGACTCCAAACTCTCGAGCCCAAGCACAACTCATTCCACACAGGAAATAAGTCAATCACATCGATGATAATGATTGAAAGTCAAGACTCAAATCACACAGGTATACAACTCACGGAGAGGGGTGGAGGTGATTAGATGTATCCTCTGAATCGTCTCCTCTATCAAATCCACGTAGGATCCTAGTACAGAAGTTGTCGCTACCAAACCCATGAATGGTCCAAGTATAGTAATCATTACTGCCGAACCCATAGAGGATCCAAGTACAGTATTCATTGTTGACGAACCCACAGAGGATCCATGTACAATAGTCATCACTGGTGAAACCACAGAGGATCCAAGTATAGTATTCATCATTGTCAAACCCATGGAGGATCCCAGTATGGTAGTCGTCGTAGTCGCAGCCAGATCTAGGGTTCCCGCACACAATACGCTCAATTCTGGCAGGGTCTACTCATCGAGCAACCGGGGTCGATACATCAACTATCCAGAAGTCCAGAGTTGATGTATCCCGAAGTTCTGTCTCGTCAAAAGGAACCTAACGCGACAGATGGCGCATCAATCGGACGCTCAGTCTGAGAGATATTGGCTTTTCAGTTCTAGGGGCCCGGTTGGAATTATGCATGTTCCAAACCCAGCCATTTTCCAAAGTTATCCAAAACTCACTTAGAGTATAGAAAAAGGACCTCTACGTCGCGAGGGTACCATTGCCATAGACAGCACATTGTTCAAACGTGTGGTCTTGATGTTATTCTCATTTAAGTGAATCGGGTCCGACCCATCAAGCCCCCGTGGGCTGGCGGGTCAGCCCGACCCGATTTGGCAGGTCTGACCTGGTAGGGGGATCGGCCTGGCCTGGTGGGGCGCTGCCCGGCCCGGCCTGGCTATGCGCGGCCTAGCTGGCACGGCCAGGGCTGGCTGTAGCTCGACCATCTGGATGAGCTGGTGCGGTGGGGGGGGGGGCGACTTCCCGAACCAGCGGCGCCACCCTCCTATATGACCGGCCGAAGTTGGCAAGTCTTCCTGGCACGAGTGGCCCGCATGGGTGGGAATCTGTCTTTCCGCGTGAAACATATGGGTGTGGCGGCCTCCTCCAGCCCAGCTGGTCGGTTTGCCCACCGTAGCGGCCCTCGGAGCGCGGGCCGTGGTCCTCTGCAGCGCAGCGCCATGGGGGGCTATGGTTCCACCAGCTCATCCGGCTACAGCTGACCAGTTCTTCTTCGGCCGAGCATCCCGTGGTTGCGGGCCGCGATTCCTCTCCACACGACGGGCATACGACCACCTCTTCCTTAGGTTGTCGCCACCTCTTTCGTCACCGCCACCATTGAAATAAAACGAGGATCAACAGAGGGTTGTCGGGCCGTGTTCGTTCGGCCCACGCCCTCCACGTTAGGTGGTATCATATGTCTGAAGATAAAACATGGATTCAATGAAGAACGAAGAACAATTTTATTCAATTAAAATTGAATAAAACCCCCTACCTCATGATTGACGTCGAACATCATCAAACCAAAGAAGATGAGGGTCGCGGTAGTTGGGCGTCAGGGAAGAACGATGTCATCCCGTCGATGTTGGAGGAAGATTCATTGTTGTAGGTGATGCTTCTCGCAAGCTGTGTCTTCTCCCTTGACACAGTAGAAGAAGATTGTAGGAGAATTCATGGAGTGTTCTTCGCCGAGAGAGTATGACATTCTTCATGGAAGAATGAAGCTCTCCTCTAATTCTCCAAAGGTTCCCCCCACCCAAATATTTTCCAACACAAATATTATATTAGGCCTCTCCATTTTAATAGAATTTCCATGCAATTAAAATTGATTCAAATGAGAGATGCCAATTAATTAATGAAGGTATTAATTGGGTGTGGTGGCATAGTGAATGGGTGGGAGGTGGAGAGGCTCTACCATAATGAGGGTTGGTGTTAATAATTAAGGGATAAGGTGGAGAGTTATAAGAATTAATAAGGGGTTTCATTAGAGTTTAAGGGGAAGTTGAGGGGATAGGCTCTTGTGTGGGCCCCACCTCACATTATTCTCTCATGAGAGGTTATTTGGGTGTGGGCCCCACCGATAACTTCCCCTTGTAGGAAATAACCACAAAAAAATGGTGTACAACTATTTTATTTAATTTATTGTAAATCCCAAAAAATTAACTTCTCCTCCCGAGCAAACGCAACTGCGGTAAAGGTCCCCTTAAGTGAATAATGGTGCTGCGAGTTTATCGGTACCCTCGTATTTCAATTCCGAGCACCAATTCAGAAGATAGAAAAACCTACACGTACATTTACTGAACGTACACGAACAAAATTTCAGAAAATGATTCCGGGCACATCGGGCCTTGGAATCAGTTTCCATCAGAAACTGTTGACTCGTAAAATTCCAAATTATTTATGAAAAAAAATTTCTTGAAATTTTAGGGTCTTTACATTACCTTTATATCATTTATTTATCCTTAAATTTTCCTTTCTAGGATATACATGCTTCTAATATAATTTTATGTAAAATGAAAATATTTTTTTAAAAGAAATCTTCCTTCTAAAAACACATGTTTTACTTCTCTTAAGTTTATTTCTTCTTTACTAAAGATTAATGATTCTTATACCAATTATTTTATTCAATATTTAAATTTGGAACACCAAATTTTATCTATTAATGTATTCTTTATAAAAATTATCATGAAACCCACTTTTTCTAGGGGTTATTTTATGGAAAAGATTGTTATACATTTGATGTGGCGTGCATGATTATGTAAATTTTATGATATGATGGGTGCACCCTGAATTATATAGAGATCTAATGTATTAGTTAATGTGACACATATCATGAAATAATATGAAATATTCATGAAAATGTGTCTATATTTGTTCACAATGATGATTTTATGATTATGAACATATGTTATGGGTGAAGATGATGCTATCTTTGTTCACATCTATGTGTGGTAGTTCACCACTAAGACATGATGTTTTATTTTTATGAATTTAAACATTAAACACATTTATATAATGCTTCCTATAATGATTATTATGATGATCCTTGCCTATGTTGTGATGATTGTGATTATGCTAACCCATGTTTCATGTCTCTTATTCATCCTCTTACTGGGATTTTAGCTCAACCCTTATTTTGATATATATCCTCAGGTGAATACTTGTACTAAGGAGAAAAAAAGGGCCAATAAGAATCTAGAGAAAAAGTAATAAAATAATTTTTATGATTTATTATGTAAATTTTATGTATAGTCCTAATTTTCCCAAGACACCAAACCTTTGGATCCTGTTTGTGTAATTATTTTATGTTTTTTAACATTGAAATGATGTAATAATCATGTATCAAATGTTGGATCACTATATATTATGTGGTGATGGAGGTTGTTTACTAGACTATGTGACTTGTGGGGTTGTGATGTGATGTGGGGTTTAGTCATAATAGATTTTATGTGGGAGGTTGTTCGATATGGTGTGCAATGGTTATGGTGCATGGTGGTGATGATTTGTTGTGGTGTAGAGTGGTTGTTGTGAATAGTGGTGATTATGTGTTGTGGTGTTCCAGGGCGATGATGTGTGGTTGTAATTTGTGATGGTTATGTTGTGGGATGTGGTTGAGATGTGTGATGAGTGGTTGTTGTGGTGATATGTCTTGGTTAGTTGGGTGTGGCAATGATGGTGGATGTGTGTTGTTGTAGAGATGGTTTTATTTGTTGGGATAATTGTGGTGAGGTGTGGTTGTGTTAGTTTCATGTTTATCCATTGAAAACATTATGATTCTAAAGTTAAATAACATGTTTTGGTAAATTAACTATGAATGACAAGATACTTAATGCGATGAAAAATAGAGTAAATGAATTTAATGAATGAATGGGTTTCTTAATATGAAATGGAAGGGATAAATGAATAAAAGTTGTCTAATATTTAACTGAAAGGGGGAAATTTTTTGTGATTATGGGTTTTAGTGTAGTGTGTTTCATATAGTGGTGGGAGTGATAGTGATAGTTGATGTGTGATATGATGGTGGTGATGTTGGGTGTGCTAGTGTTGCAGATGTGAACTTATAGGCTAGGTATTGTGTGTTGTTTATATACCATGTATGTTTATGTTATTTAATATGTTCCCTACATGAGTTGGATAACATTAAAAACACTAAGTTGTGATATGTTTTAGGTTTTTTATAAAACATTCAAGATGGTGGTGATATGGATTGTTGACTACCCCGCTCCCCCATTATTCTTTCAGTGATGCTGGTGAGGGCTGGTGTTGGAGATAACCCAGTCGTAATGTGTTGGCCTAGGTGTCTTTAGGTGGGATATGATTTTTTGGTCCATGTGTCTATGGTAATGTTGTTATGTGGGGTTATTTGATATGGGGTGGGGGTCATATATGGATAAAGGATGGAATGAAGTTGGAATCATTCACATTCATGATACCCTACTACTCTGGTTATGATATGTGATGTGTTTTCCTATGTGTCTTCAGGTGAGATATGTTTTCATGACCTAAGTGCCTTCAAGAGAGATGTGTCATGATGGACTAGGTGTCTTCAGTAGAGATTTGTTGTTATAGACTAGGTGTCTTCAGTCAAGGTGTGACACAATGGACTAGATGTCTCTATGGTCGTTGTGATGTGATATATGTGGAAGGCATGAGAACACATGATGTTTGATATTGGGGTGTGAGAGTGTTAAATCAACGGGGAAACAGCAGTGTGGTACTTGTATTTTTTATAATATTGATGTTATATTATTATATTGGATGTATGATTTGGTGAGAAATCCTTGGTGAGGTTGGGTTCTTGTTATTTAACATATATAGGTTCTTTTTGGTTCTGATGTTTTTTCACTAGTGTATTAGCATTCTCTTTTGACATGTGCACTTGAGACCTTGGTTATGTCTCTATTAAGTATACATCTTATTCTAAACATACATATATAAACTATTTTGTATATTTATAGGATAAATTTGGGGACTGAGTTAGAAATCACTATATGGGATGGAGTTTTTGTTGAGTTATTATCTTAGACTTTTATTTTCATATATTATTGGAGACTTTTATATTATATCAGTTTACATTACACATGTATGTGGGTCGGTTATTTGGGTTTATATTATATTATCTATTTTAGTTGTTTTTTGTATTTTATCCAATATCTTGATGATATTTTATGTCATATAGGTTAATTCATACCCTTTTTTATATTTTTATACCCTTTGTTCTAGTTTCCAACTTTGGACCTAATGGAGACGGGGATCAGGGTCATTATCTCTCTCCCTTCATTGTGTAAACTTGTTGGGATGGGGTTATGACATTACATGAGAACAATTAGGATTATAAATTGATAAAAATTTCTTATCCTTTGTAATTAGGATCCAATTTTAACCTTATAAGTAATATTATAACCCTTTAATAGTGAAAAATGTGTTACCAAAGTTAAGGTTAAAATTTGTTAACAAGTAGGTTAAACCAAAAGATATAGTCTAAAAACTACATAAACCTATCCAAATTTTGTTTTTGTATGTTATTTAAACAACTTAAAAACTTATATTTTAATATCTATCCATTTGGAATCATTTTTTAGAGAATGACTTTATTATATTTTTAATCCTTTAAGAAATTCTAGGGGCTCCCCTCCCCCCACTTATAAAAGAAAACCACTCTTTCCATTCTTTACACCACTTTGAGCCATATATCTCGACCAAAACCTAGAAAATTATCTTATAAAATTCCCTAGACTCAGATTAGAGATTTTTATATTCTTAAAATACCATTCTAATTCTTTTTACGAAAGGATTTAAAGGATGAATACCGAAGATGAGGTAATCATCTTACCTTACCTCTTTCAATTTATTTATTCTTATAATTCCTCAATATTTTTTTTATTTATCATAAAATAATAAATTTGGTATCTTAATTACACATAAATTTTATTATGATTATGGAAACAACAATATAATCTCTCTATTCAATCAAAATGTATGTGAAAGTATCACACATGTGTACATGTGGACAACCGCCTCCACGTAGTGATAAAATTCATTTTCAATCACAATATTTCTTTTATGGTTGTTATGATGGGTTTAAATTGTATATATTATATTAATGAAAAATTATTCTTTAGTAATTATAATATCATATCTACCTTCTTATCTTCCATTCTATTAAAAAACAATAACATCGCTCGTGCATATGTGTGGACTACCACCTCCACAAAGCAATGTGATTGTTTTTAATTTATGATTTAAATGGATGGTAATAAGGATGGATTTCATGAATATATAAGATATTATAATTATTTGAAATTTTTTAATTATTATCTACCTTTATTTCATTCCATTAATCAAAAAGTGAAAATGATGTTCTTGTGTACATACGGCCTACCATCTCTATAAACGATTTACTTCATTTTCTACCTCTACCTTTTATAGATGATTTTAAGAATGTATATATTGAATATATATTATATTTATATCCATTATATCCATTTTTATATGATATAACTATGATAAAAGTACAAGGACCAGAACCACTAAACCAACATTCTTATAAAAATTGATATTGTTAACACCTATAAACAATGGTTTTAATAAGGAATTATTAACAAATGGGTGTTAAAATGTTATAGGTGGAACATATATAATATTATTAGAATTTTAATACATTATAATAAATTTAAATTTATTCTATAGGAATTTAGAGTGATTTTAAAGTAATTGGAACTTGAGGTATGGGTTTATCATTTCAAACTGTCTTCTTTGGGATATATGTTATGTTATACCCCAATATTATTTTATGAGGTGTATATACTGAGAATTTGACATGTTATATCATGATTATACTTAATATAATGATATTTAAAGTTTAATTTGAAGGTATTATTCCATGGTTCTTATGATTCAAAAGTTACCAAAGAGGTAATAGTTTTGTGCTACAATCTCAATGTTTACTGGGATGGTTTATGAATATGTTTCTGATGGTGATATTTCATGATATACCACTCAATTATCTCATTAATTTTATTATAATATAGTTATTTTTAGAGATTACATGTTTTCCTTTAATTTTTCACTCTTTAAGTACTCAAGAGGTCAAATAATATTTTTAAGGACAATTGACTATGTGTTATTCGATAAAAAAATATTTATCATTATTAGTTTTCGGATTAATAACCTGATATTACCTATATATGTAAAGTATCCACTCCCATTAGGTGATCTCAATGACCACCCAAATCCAATAACAACCTATGAATTATCCCTCCTTCAAATCAATATGCAACACCATAACCCTATAATACTCAACATAAAATGTACACCACAAATAACAGGTAGTCAAAACCACCTCATGGGCCCAAGTATATGTGCACATGACCCCATCATACTCATCCTTGTGGTTCCATGGTGATATGAAATCACCAACATCATATGGCCATAGATCAAAAAATATCTATCACTACACATGAAAATGGTCCATACTATAAGCATCTTATCGAAAAACAATGTCTCTCATCCCCGATGATCAAAATCACTCACATTGATAATAAGTGACCAATCAAAAGTTCCTATTGATCTATGAAAACACTTAAGGGGTAGTGAATTAGTATGACCTTTTTATAGAATTATTTTTAACCTTTTATATTCCATCCCATTTCTTTAACCTCTTTTACCAATAAAGATAAATGCGGACCCTGTTATGATAAACCGATACACAATAACCACATATAAAATTGTAAAGTAAGAAATGGGTAATCATATGGTATTTTTACATGGTTCACCCATGATTTGGGTGGCTACATCCTTGTTATTCTAAGGTCCAATATAAAATAATGATTTTACACTAATATAAAAAGTTCTAAAATGAATTGTGTATCTTATTGTACCTATGTATATGTATTTTTCATTACCCAAGTGTTACAATATCTTAATTGTTTCCATTATACCAGCTCCCAATGTTATATAAATATTCATCAACTACCTTATGAATAATATCGCAAATCTACTTTGGGATGTCTCTATATAAAATTAAAAAATACTCTTCCTCAATTAGAGTCATTTATATCCATTTGATAATTACTTATAGTTTCATTCATAATATTATCTTAAAGTAACCAAGATTCAAGATCTTACAAAAAATTTGTCTTATTTGTCTTATTCCAATCTGTATTCAGTAAGACTTTTGGCATTGGTGATGAATAATAGCATCAGTGCCTATCATTCACTCATCATCCCTTCTTCGTATTCTTCCTTAATTTAATTATAAGATATAAAAATATAAGAGGGAAATACTCAACTATTGAATCTTCTTTTTATTCATTATTCTTAATCTTCTTCAAAAATAATCATGTTGTTATTCCAAAATATTGTATCATGTATCTCTCTATCTTCAATATATTGAGTATAAATTTCTTCTATTATTATTTGATACCCAAAAATCTCCAAGAATACCATGTTTCGGTCTCTATCCTTCTCTTTTACAACTCTTCGATACTTAGAATATTCAAACTAAAGAAATATCAGTTTTCTTATTTTTTATATTTTTCTTATTTTTTTTCATCCACAGAAGTATCATGAATAGAATTTTCATATTTGAATGTTGAGAATATTCCATAAATCACTATAATTAAATCTTCCTCATAACTCTCAATATTCAAAAAAAAGACTAGATCATCATTCTGACTATTATTTCTCTCAAGATCCTCACATGATTAATGGCCTTTTCATCTATAAAAAATGTTAAGCTAATTATTTTATATTTATAAGAACATATAGAAACCCTCATGCTATAAATATTTTCTTCAGTATGTGGAAAACCTCATAAAAACTCATTATTCTTATAAATTAAATATCCCTTTAATATTTGATTGAATCATAATGCTTAAAATAATCATTATATTTATTCCCTAATGTCTATAAAATAATTACCATGTTTTAATCACCATAAATTCCACAATTTGATCTACCCATAATGTTAGAATAGTGTATTCTATGATTATCATCATCTCATGTCTTTACAAACTATAAATCCGTACATATTACAAAAAGTTTTTTTAGACCTAATAAATCTTACATAATAAATAGTTATTATTATGAATCATTGTGAGTGCTCCAAATATCTTATGCATGATTAAAAAAATTTTACATATGAACATAGTTTTTTTAAATTTTCTTCTCTACTTTTATTTTTTTATATAATCCTAAACATCTTTTTTATAGATGTAAGGTTTTTGAATTAGATAAATTTCTTTATGAAACTAAAAAAATTATTATTCATGCCTTAATAAATGTTATATGTTATATTGAATTCATTAATTTTTCATATTTATATATTCACTATGATATATATCTTACACATGCTTCAAAATTTATTATACATCACCAAATATCTATTATATGATGAACAATATCATATGTACCAACATAAGATCTTTCCTTTGTCAATTTATTCATCCTATTAAATATATATATTACATGTCATCAAAAGTATCTTATGTATATAATGAATTCCAATAAATTTTCTATTTTCTATGAACTTTGGAAAATATATTACATATAAAAGGAGTCTGATAATGCCTTTTCTTATTTCTTTTATTTTGATAAAAATAATATATTATGTATTTTATGCCATTAAAAATATTCATCCTTAATCATAGAATATAATAACTTCTTCAAGTATTATAAGGGATTCTAAAATCACATTAATTACTATCAAAACAACTCAAATGACTTTATATATCATCAAGATATTTCCAAAACACTTAAAAATAATTTCTAAATACTTATGACATATAAATAATTTTATTTATTTATTTTCATGATACATCACTACATCGATAATTTTTAAATTCAAATAATCCTTTTTGAGTTCCTCATCCAATGCATATTATCCATATATTACAATAACCATTATAATTAATAATGTATGGGATGTATTCCCACTCATTCATCCAACCTTGATTATTTTACATCTCAGTCATATTTCTCAACATAATTCCATCCATATTTACCCTTTAAATCAGAATCACTATTCTCCATTGATCAAATCACATCCAGGTAATCAAACTTATCAAGAAAAAATCAAAGACATGTTTTCCTACAACCAACAATACATTTCATTAATTCATTAAAAACAAACTCAGCAATCATCAAGTGTGAGTTGTATACTTCCTCGTCCTTGTTTATAAAAAACACTGAGCATTAGCTTCTTCTAATTCCTTATTAGTCTTCATGGAAGTAGATCAAATCTTATTTAAGTACATTGATCACTTCCTCAATCACCCAAATACACAATATATTAAATTTAATCCTTGATATATTAACAATAAATACAACTAATGCAGCCTTATTCATCACAATATAATTGGGCCCTTCAATTTCCACATTGGATTTATTTTAAATGCATATGTTTAATTATAATGTCAATATCACTTTCCCATTATTGAAAATAAATTAAAAGGTATAATATTGAGGAAAATTACAACTCCTATTCATGCTTCTTCCATTATTTGAAATTCCTTCTTCTCTCCTTAACTAAAAATTACATCATAATTTCTTTGAGATAAGGGTGGTATCACCATTGAATTTTAAATGAGACATTAATTAATAAACTCTAAGTATAATTTAGATAGATCAGTTTAAAAAATAATAATGATGAAACATAGATATCAATGTTTTACACACAACATTACATCCTGTCATACTAACTGAAATATATCTTCATAGGGGTTGTTCAAATAGTTTTACCAATAAACACATGCTCTCGTATTCAAAAAATGCATTAAAAACATTTAAGTAAAAGAATTTCTCTCCACTATAAACTTATCATTCACTCCATATTAATAGTTAGATTTGATATAATCTAAAAAATATATCTAAAAGTGGTCATTATACCTAAAATTTCAGAATTGTCCAAAATTCTAGATTCTTCACATGAAATAGTAACTTTATTGCATCTAATCATCTTATGAACTCACTGCCCCGTAGGGATTCACCTAATCATACATCATAATAGTTTTTTATAAAAATTTAATTTCAAACATATATCCTTTTGGTAAAACTTAAAATGTTTCAATGATTCATCAAACACTACATCATTGATAAATTATCATAATATATAGATATTATAGAATTCCAATTCATATTTGTTTAATAATTATCTTAATCTATTGCACATAGAACCAAGAAAATTTATATGAGAATAAGATGTGATTTTAGTGCTTCTTAATGAGTGAAATATGGCCAAGACTTATTTCCCAACCCATAATATCTTTTCTTTTCAACTCCAAATCCATGAGAACTATTCATGCATGCTCCTACATTAAGTTTCTGGGATTCAATATCTTTGGGAATCATAGTCATCTTATTAACCTCAACCTTTAATTTATTTGGAACTTTATTTTTAACTTTATCTAGCAGGGTACTTACACTTTCTTATTCAGGATCTATCTTCCTTTGTTTTTCAATTGGGATATCCAAATATTTAAAAAAAAATTGTAACATGTTTAGATTTATTAGTTATACTACAAGATTTAAATGGTGTTATTTCTCTTCCTCTCACAAAATCCTTCTATCTTAGTTTAACTTCCATACATTTTTTAGGAATTTTTATATATTTGTTTCACCTTCCACGTATATTCTTGAGAATACTTAGATCACACTTATTTGGAAACCTCTAAGGAACTTCAGATTCTTCTTCATAGGCATCTCCCACCAAACCAATCCTCTTAATTATTTATTTGATTGATTATATTTTTTATTATATGTTGTTTCTTTTATCATTAATCTTAATGTAAAATTTAAAATTTTATAGTATAAGTCTTTTTATTCTATGTTAAAAGAATATTCTTTTTTTTAGTGTGACATACTTATCACCATTATTTTTAGGTGTTATTCTTATGATAGGTTTCTACGGATTTCACCACTATGTGGACTCATATGATTTTTTTATTTTGTGGCCTTGTTCCTCCTACAAAATATGACTAATTCTTGGTATATTTATACTATAACACATCACTATAGTGAATAATTATATTAAATTATCATTGAAATATTTCATGAATCCAAATTTATTATTAATAGATAAATTCACTCTCATCTTCTTCTATAAACTAATCTTATTTTGGTGACCAAATCATTTAATACATAAATATTAAATAATTTTAGATGAATATTAAATAAATTAAACAATAATATATTCCCCAAAACTAGAAAGGTTCAATGTATTTGGATACTAAAAATATAATCAACATAATTCATGAGATACCTTCAACATCTCCCATAAATTTCTTCCCACACAGTAACCTTCTTAGACATGCCTTATTTATAACATTTCTTTATAACCTAAGGAAAACAAATATTAGAAAGCATGAGTTAGGGTGATTGATAAGGGTAAAAAATAAGAGATATCAATCAATGATCATAAGTTAGAATAAGATAAGTATAAGGCTATGAGAACATGAACATAACTTGCATAATTCATACCCGATTAGTCAAATAACATTAATCATGAGTCGTATAATTATGATTTTTCATAAAAAATACATAAGTTATAAGAGTGTGTAGTCAACAATAATAAATGATGAGCCATGGGAACTTATCATAAGAAAAAGGCATTTGTTTATGGAACCCACATAAGCATAGAAAATCATTTATTTTGTCAAACTCACTTCCAAGACTATCATAGTTTAAAAAGTCCCACAGTGGGTTGGGTTCACTCCTCATTACATTGTTTCCTTAGTCAAGGATCAATACTAATAAATTCATAATATACAAAGTCCCTTATTAAACTGGGTTCACTCACCACTCTAGTTCATATTTAATCATGCAGTTTCAGTATTTAACCAATGTAATAGGGGGATATATAATTCTAGGACCACCCATCATAAAATGAAAACCATACATAAGTATTCCATACGATCATAAAAAAATTCATCATAAATTAACCCATGGAAAATAAATAGGTTTTATAAATTTTTCATCATAAATAAATTAACCCATAAGAAAGTAACAGGTTACTTATAATAATCCTTAAAATATCATCATCATAATTCATCCATAGAATGAAATTGAATTGTATCACAAGATCATGTCCCCATTGAATCATAAAAATCCTACACTGATGATTTTTTTTAAAAGTAATTACAAAACTATTATTTAAAAACATAATGAAACATTATTTTCATTTGGTGACTTTAAAAAACTAAAAATTTCTTGAATATTGAGAAAAATGATTTATTTGAAATTAACCTTGGAAACTTATAAAATAATCTTCCAAGAAAAGAACGCTCATGAAAGTGTGAAAATATATTGACCTAATAAATCATGGGAGATTCAATATGATGTTAGGTTTTATATGTAGATGAAAATTAAACACATTTTTTATGTTTATTAACATCCATAATTTTCCATGTTTATAGATAAGGATAATTAGATAACTCACAGTTACCTTTGTTTTTAGAAAAATTATGTAATGAAATCAGATACATTTTAAAGCATCACAAATTAAAAAATAAAATGTTTCTAAATTATATATTTCATATAGTATGTTGACATAGATGAAAAATAACTTTTTTAAAATCATTAAAAATATTCTTTAAAAAAATGATAAAACATTATCTTCATTAGGTTACTTTTAAAAACTAAAAATTTCTAGAATATTTTAAAAAAATATTTTATTTTAAAATACCATAGAACATTTTAATTGAACATTCAATGAAAATAATGTCCATAACAGCAGAAAATTATATTTATTTGATAATTTTTAAACCAAGTATTCATTTCACAATATAATAAAAAAAGTAAAAAAACCAACTCATACATAAGAATTTTGAAAATATTAAATTTAATAATTTGTAAATAAAATAAAAGGTAGTAAAAATAAAATTTATCAAACATTTAAGTATCAATAAAAAATTCTATAAAATATTTTTAAGAACATGGATATTGAAGAGAAATATTCTCATCCCAAAAAGAAGTAAGGTTGATTTTTTGTAAAAAAAATTCATGATCACTTTAAGTAATAAAGGGGTTAAAATGTAATGAAAACATAAAATACCTATAAATAACCAAATTAGAATAAAATATATGGATTTTAACGGATAAGGATCTTATAATTTCCCTCAATATAAATTTAACATAGACAATCTTGAAATGGAAAGAAATTGTAAGATAAACCCTTACATTAAGTATTGTTTTTCTTCGTAGGCATTCAGACCTTCGATATAATAAATATATATTTACTATACATACCTTTAATAAAAATATTCATATATAACTTACTATATATTTTTACCTTATAATTTTTAATTACCCATTTATTAAAAATTCTTCATTTAAATGAATATTCAGGTAAAAATGGGTCTGTTTTCCATGTGTGTTTTTGTTCTATGGTTCTAGTCCTTGAACCTTTTATATAGTTTCATAGTCTATAAAATCAAAATAATTTCATAAATATAATATTTATTCATTATATACACTTTTATATCCATTCATGTATAATGGTGATGAAAAATTAATTACATCACTTCGTGGAGACGATAGTCGGTATGTATGCATGAGTGATGTTTCCATTTTTTTATGAATGGAATGAAAGAAATTTAATTGATAATTTTAATTTAAATAATAATTATTATATAATAAATATCATATATATTCATTAAATATTTCATTATAATCATCCATGTAAAGTAGAAATGAAAAACGAACATGTATGCATGAGAAAGATTATCATTTTTCAAAGGATAGAAGGATAAGAAGTTGGATATTATATTATATTTCTAGAATTAAAATTATGTTATAAAAAACTTATATTTATTAAATTCTTGTATATAACTATTCAAGATATACAATGATTAAAAATAATATGCATGGCTTTTTAGATACGGTCGTATGTACTTATGTGTGCGCGATGTTTTTATTTTCCATTAGATATAAAAAATATTGAAAATATTCAAAACAATAATATAGAAAGATTTAATTATAATAAATATATTTAATTAATCATTTTAAGAGGGTTATATAAGACTTGGAGTAGGTATAATAAGAAATAAACATAAAAGGATTTGGTGAAGACAATTACCTCTTATTTGACACGCCTCATTTGGATATATTCTTAAGGGCCCTTGGGTTAGAGTTTAAGAAGACCATAACATACAGAACATGTATAGGGATGTTGATAAGAGATTTAGGAATATTTTTTTCGAACAAATTTGCTTAAAATTTTGTGAAGAATAGAGGATAGGAGGTTCCATTTTATAAGTGTGGGGAGTGGCACACTTATAATTATTCTAAACATTATAATAATACAAGTACACTTTCATGGTAAAGTGGATCTGAATTTTATAGTTGAAACCATGTTTCTAGGTAACTATAATTTATTTAGAATATGGAAATATAATTATGGTGAAGAAGTGTTGAGTGTATTTATTTTTAATATGGATATGAAATTATTGTGAAAATTTATTTATATTATTTGTTGATAATATGAATATGTAATTATGGTGATTGGATATTTTGATGACATTTAAGGGAATATTGTGACAAGATATGTAAAATAATAAGTATATAACATTTTTATAAAGGCATTGGATAAATCTAGTTTTAGGAAGTATTGAAAATATCAAGGTTATTGAAAGGTTGGAAGTTAGCCAACTTGTATAAAGGTTAGGTGAAAGGTTGTGCAATCGATCTGGATTTCTTCATGCGGTAACTTGGAGACAACGTGCAGTATCTTTGAATGATCATGGTGTATCATGAATACAATTTTCAGTCAGTCCAAGACTTTATAGATATTTCATTTATTATATCATAGTCTCAATGTGCAATAAATTGAGCAGGTTGGATTAGTTAGAATTCAATGTGAAATCAGTTCAAGGATTTGAGAAATTTTCACTCATGGTAGCTTCGTCTCAATGTGCAGTCAATTGATAAGGCTTGGTTAGGTAAAAATATCCATATTTTCAGTTTTCATGGTATTTTTGACTTTAATGTATGATCAGTTGGTTTTCTTTTTGTGGTCAGTTGAAAATGGAATAGCAGGTTGGTATTTAATATGTAGTTAGTTCAGTATTTTATAAAGTTTTCATTCATAGTCCCTTAATTTTCTTTATAATGTCAGTTGAGAAATTCATATTAGGTTAGTATTTGATGTGAATTAATTGCAACACTTGGTATAAATTTTATTCATGGTTATTTGGTTCAATGTATGGATAGTTGGATCCCTTCATATGGTCAGTTATAGTTCTTTATAAGGTTAGTTAAGTAGGCATATATCCATTTGGATATACATCCAATTCAACACTTTTGGTTATTCAATTTTCTCTTGGTGATATGTCATATCATTTCAATATGGTTAATTCAAATTATAGTTTTCAAAATCATTAAAATAAATTATTTTTTATGGAATTAAAATGAGTGAAAATATGGAATCTTAAAAAGGTTTTGAATAACCTTCACTCAATAAATTAGATTAATTCCTAAGATAATATTCGAAACTATAGATATCTTCATGATTTGAATAATTTTATTTATATTAAGAATATATGACTTAATATTCATATATTAAAAAGAAAATATTCTTGCACGATGCTTAGATATTTTAAATGGTATATTTAAAAAGGATATGTCCACATATTATGTGGATCGATGTTTTGACTATGATTAATGGTTGATAATGATTTATCAACCTAAGAATGAATAAAAATAGGAAACAATAATGGTTTAGGATCATGGAGATTTATTCATGTAGTTTTACTAATGGATTGAATAATAATATCTGGATTTATTATGGAAGTATATAGGGGTGTTTTACATGGAAATTTCATATGGAAATAATGGAAACATTTTTGAGATAGATTATTATAATTTAAATAGGTGTCACCACATGGTTTAAATGGTTGTGATAATGATGATATTTGAGACTATATATACACAAAAGTATCTAACTAGATAAATTATGATTTAGGGAAACATGAAAAAAAAAATTATAGATCCCAATAATTATGGAATAATTTCATATTTAAAATATGGAATGAAGATAGCACATGATTATTCTGGAAAGTTCATATATGGGTATTACTATAGTTGACATGTGTATGGATCATGAAATATGGGAAGGAAAATTATGTGATATATACCATGAGTTTTGATTCATTCAGGTCAATCATGGATGTAGAAATACAATATAATGTAGTTCTGAGAAAGGTGAGAGGGATAAGTTAACATTGAAGATCTAGAAAGAAATTAAATTTGTGCATACTACCATATATTTTTACTAAAGTGGAAAATAAGGAGATCCTCTATATAACATCATTGATATATATGGTTTTTTATTAAATATTTAATCCCCGAGATAATAATAGAATTATATTTCTATATCTAGCATGAAGAAGAAGAAATCTTCAAGAAAATTATAGTTTTAAATTATCCTCATCTTGAGAAGAGAAGCGTTGTTCATGAGAATAAAAAATAGTTATCCATACACTTAGGATTATATAATCTATCATTAGATGAGTAAAGAAAAATAATAGAATCAATAAAAGGAGTCAGTCACATGTAGAAATGAAGAAGGGAGGAGTAAAAGGATGTACATAACTGGGAATCTACCTGGAGATAAATATGAAAATAAAGGTATCATGATCGATAGAGAAAGATCTATGAGTTATCAAACTGTGTAAAATATCTTGATGTCTGTAAACTGACACATCCCTTACTTGAGTAGTGCATGAGAGTATAGAATTGGAATTGTGCCTGAGATCAGTATTGATCCATTCCCAAAGCCATTATAATATCCCTACATAGAGTATTATATTTCTTAGCACATGGGATCACTTTTTGTGTGTTCTCTTTATACTATCCCTTAGTTGTGAACAAAGTAAAATTTTGGTGTCCTTATGTTCATTACATTTTGTATATGGTCATTTTTCTATGGTGTTGATGTATTTGAATGAAAGAAAATGTTGAATGAATTGTCCTAATAACTTAGGGGCATGATCCTAAAGTAAAAAAAGAAAAAATTTGGGTCACCCTAGTTCACCCCTCCCCTCTCAATGTAGCATTATATCCAACAAGTTGTATCAGAGCATAAAGGTTCTAATTTTACATTCAATCTCTATATTTTTTTTATTTGTTTCACATATAGGTATAATGTTAATACATCTATTGTTTATTGGATCTATCTTGTATGGTTGGAAAGAAGATAATTTTATATTTCTATAAGCTTGTGGAATATAATTTTTATATTTCATTCATATATATATATATATGAAAAAAATGATGAAAGAAAAGGGGATGAAAGTAAAGATAAGATCTTGTTAAGATAAATTTTCAGTGATTTTTTATAAAAAACTCATCTATTATGCCATCAATTTTGAAATATAGAAAACTATGGAAATAATCCTTGGAAAAAATTTGTATGTAAAGAAGAAAATAGTTTAATCTTCCAATCCTAGAGAAGAGTAACTTATGAAAATAAAAAGAATATGAAAACCAAGAATAAGGCTCCAAAGAATATTGATTCTCCATTTGAGGTAAAAATTTATGATTTTTTTGATACATCTATTTCTAACACTATTTTGGAATATATATAGAAATATGTTATTATAGACTCCCTTATAGAATTAGATATATTTTTGGAATCCATGAATATAATAGTAGTTGTATCATGCCAATAATATGAAGGTTTTTTATGAAGTAATATAGATAAGATCTTATCCTTGTATAAATATATGGATCAACAAGACATTGTACACTAAGTGAAGCTTATTATTATTGAATATTGGGTCATGGAGTTCAAAATATTGAAAATAGTTGAATTAATCTTAAACATTAATATCAATATGATAGGTGAAAAGTGAAGGAACATAGTGATCAAATTGAATAAATTCTGGAAGAAATTGGTAAAAAAATGGTTACAAAAAAGGAGATAAAATAAATAATCCTTCCTCTGATGAAAAAATATTGAATTTAAGAGAAAATGTGGAGTATAATCTAGTTTCATAATATAGGATATGGTGTGAAATTAAAAGAAAAAATGTGACAATATCATATTTATTTAATCTAATACCATCTCATCAAAAGGAAATGATAATATTATAATCCATCCTAAGGTATCACATACATGTATAGCAGGTAGAAGTCCAAATCTGGGAACCTATGAATTGAAAGCATGAAAAAATATATCAATGAACAAGAAAAATATTCATGCTAAATCTGGTAGATATGGGTCTTAAAAAGGTATCTTTAGAGTGTAACTACTATATAATAATAGGACTCACCACGAGTGTGTGTCTAGAAGCCTTAGGACTCAATTGTGGAAGAAGACATGGCGCATCAACATATCAGTGGAGAGATAAGAGAGAGATGTATAATTTTTATAGAATATTTTTTTATCTATAATAACCCTAGAAATATTAAATATATTGTTGAGGGAGGAGAATTCATGAAGTTATAAGAAATACCTTTAATCCAATAACATACCAAGGATGAACTTTGACTAGAAAGGAATCTATTAATCCATAAAATAGATTCACTAATTTATAAAATGAAGGTTAATCTCCAAGTAAGGTGACTCAAACACATATCAAGTTGCAACTAAAATATCCCTCTTGGAGGTAAAGGAAGAAAATATGGTAACTAAAGAAGTGGGATATAGAAGTTATAGTTGTGTGATAAATGAAAATGAAATTTAGGAAGGATTCACCAAGTATGTATATGTCTAAAATAAACCAAATTTTTATTAAAAAATAATAAAGTATGAAGTATACCTTAGTGTCCTTTAATATCATACTACTAAGAAAGAGGTCAAAGTTAGTGGAATATCCCTATATTGGAAGAGGATATATGTTTAAGTAAGAAAGTGTAATGCATTAAGAAAAGAGATAAGTATAAGTGGGATTAATCACATAATAAAGAATGATCCCAATACAAGGAATTAAAAAAACAGTAGATAAAATCAATAATGAAATATACATAAGTGATGGTACAAGATTAACCATCATCAAGGATTCGAGGATAATAAAGAGAAAAGGGTTGGTTCACCATAACCTATCATAATACTCAAACTAATTATGTATGGAGTTACCCCTCTCTCCATGAACTTTATTGTTATATCTAATTATTGGAGTAATATATGATTAAAGAGGATATATGATCCATGGGTTGGATAGTCCAAAAAAAGCATGTTTTTCTGAGTTTAAGGGTGATCTGATAAAGATTAATGATAGAATAAGATATCAAGTCAAATATGGATTTAAATTATGTGAGAAGAATTGTGTATGAGGAAGGGTTGATAAAAATTGAAAATTATGGAATCAAGACTATAGAGATATGTTCATAAATCTGTCAACATGAAGAAGTTGAACTGGAACCTGTGCATTCATGAAAAATATATCCATTAAATATAGTGTCAAAGTCAATTTAAAACCACCCAAATGATGTTGGGTCAGTTTTTAAGGCATTTATAGTGATATCAAGCATCATTAAATAGTGGTAAGCCTGGAAGGATTTGAAGGCAAACATATAAAGAAGTATAATATCTGATATTTTATATGAATTTTTTATGTGGTAACTTGATGGTGTCATATTTATGGATTTTCAATATGCCATAAATCATATTTTGGTAGAAAAAATATCAATGAGTGGATTTAATAAGTTCCTTCCATGATAAAACCATTTCAAAAAGTATTATCTATAAGGGGTAAAATTTAGGGGATCTGAATATGTGTATTTACGAGATATTTAGCCTCATTTTAATTAAGGAATCTTCCTTGTGAATAATTATAAGATACAAGTTGTGTCACTTGGTTTGTATTGAAAAGTGATATCAAATTTTTTTTGAGTGGTATATTTCTCATCCATTCACATTATAGTTTATGTACTAACTATTTGGAGAGTTTTTTAGTTCATAGGTGTTGAAAGCACTCCCGTTTCATATGGTTTGTGAATATTCAAGGAAGAGATGATGGACATAATTGATGATGTTAAATTTGAATATTTTTTCCTACACCATGATCTGGATGAGTGGGCTAAGAGGATTGGTTAACAACTCTATGTTAAGAAGGTATTCACTCCTTAAAGATTGAAAGATGGAACACAAAAATAATATGGAAAGGAATTAGATACTAATGGGATGATTAGTGATTTATTGTATTGTTGGAAGATATTAATTTTGGGAATAATTTATCTAAATCAGGTGAACTTTGAGGAGTAATATGGTAACGAAATTATTTAGAAAATTAGGTAGAGTAATATTGTTGAAATAGGGGGTGATAATGAATATACATTTTTAAAATAGGGTGATGAATTTTCCTTAAAGAAGGAAATAATAAAAACAGTTGTATTTTATTGAAAATGAAAGATAAATGAGCAATAAGTTATTAAATATTTTAAATCTAAAGTTTAAAGGGGTATAATAATTTATCAATGGTTCAAGGTGATTGGATTTTATAATAATATGGAAACAGAATTATGGTAAAAAAGTGTTGAAAATATTTCTTAAAAATATGAATATGGAATAATGATTTAATGGTTTTCAAAATATGGATATATAATAATGGTGATTGGATTTGTTAAAATATTTGGAATAATTATGGTGACTAAATAAGTAGAATACTCAGTTGATAGCCTTTTAGGAAATATTTTTGAAAAAGTTGGTTTCATGAAGTATTGAAAATATAAAGGTTATATAAAGGTTGGAAGATGGACAAGCAGTATAAATGAAAGGTGAAAATTCTTACTGCCGATCGAGATTTCTTCATACGATAACTTGGAGAAAACATGTGATATCTTAGAATGATCTTGTAGTAACATGAAGACAATGTGAATTAAGTTTAGGACTTTTTAGAATTTTCATTCATGGTATCTTGGTATCAAAATTAATTTATTTCAGTAGGCATCATCTATTGGAACTCAAAGTGAAATTAGTTCATGACTTTGTAAAATTTTCAGTCACATTATCTTGGTCTCAAAGTGTAGTTAGTTGAGCAAGAAAGTTCAATTAGAGTTCATCATATAGTTTGATGGCATGGTAAGTTATACTATAATGTGCATTCAGTTGGTTTAATTCAAGAGGCTAATTAATAAAGGCATGGTAGGTTGGTCTTCAATTTGAATTTATTTTTTTAATTTATGAATTGCTCATTCATGTTAGGTTAGTTTTCTTAATGTGTTCAGTTGAAAAATTCATGGTAGGTTGGTCTCTAACATGTAGTCAATATGAGGTTTTGTGAAATTTTCATTCATGGTTAGTTAGTTCAACATGAATTCAGCTGGATCCATTCATCCATTTATTTGGAGTCCTTTTTCGTAGTCACTTGGGTAGGCATGGGATCATTTGGGAACATGGTTAGTTCAAAACATTTCATTGTGGTATTTTTTCCTTAGATATGATCCACGTCATTAAAACATAGTTAATTAAAAGTGATGTTTTGGAATGAATTAAAGTCATAGATTTTGTGGGTAATTACAATGAGGAAAATAACCAAATCTTAAGAAGGTTTTTATGAACCTTAACTTGAAATATTGATTGAATTCTTAATAGAATATTCAAAACTGTTAATATCTTTAACATTTGAAGAATTAATTTTAAATAAATATTTCATGATATAATATTTACATATTGAGATGAAAATATACTTGTATGCTGTTTAGATATTTTAAGTTTTGTATTTAAGTTTATATATCCACATACCAAGTGGGTCAATGGTTTGACTATGATTAATTTTTTCTAATGATTGATCAACTCAAGAATGAAGAATAATAGAAAATTATAAGGATATAAGATCCTAGAAAATTATTTTGGGAGTTTGAATGAAGGATTGAATAATAATTTGTGTATTTACACCAGAATGATATACAAAATGTTTTACATTGAAACTACATGTGGTAATCATAGAACCATATTCATGGTAGATTATTATAATTTAAACAAGTGTTATTAAATGTGAAAGATAGTTGTAATTAAAAATATTGTGAAGATATTAATCATACAAAGAAATCTAGTTTGTCAAATCTAAATTTAGTTAAACTCAAAAAATAATATTTGAAGCCCAATAATTATGGAAGGATTCTATATTGAAAAAATGGCCTGGAGATAACACATTTTTATTCTAGAAAGTTCATTGGTATGTTTTATTATTGGTTACATGTGCAAGGATCATGAAAAATGAGAAGTAATGTGGTGTTACGTACACCATGAGTTATGATGTAGTGAACTGAATCGTTCATGTCTAAATACTATATAATGTAGTTTTAGGAATTTTTAGAAGGATATAAGTTAGTATTGAAGATTTCAAATTAAAACAAAAAATTTTAATGATGTTATATATTGTTCCAATAGAGACCAATAAGGTGAAACTTTATATAACATCATCTATATATATGATTTTAAATTGAATATTGAAGGCTTGATAGAATAATAGAATTATATTTCTACATATGATGAGAATAATATGAAAGCTATAGGACAATTCCAATTTGAATTTATCATCATTTTAATAAGTAAGTGTGTTTATTGAGAAGACAGAATAGTTATCCTCACACTAAGAGTTCTCTCATTTGTTTTTGGAAGAGGAAGGTACAAGATTATAATCCCTATAAGTATTTATTCACATCAGTACATGATTAATGGAGAAGAAAAAGGAGGTGTATAATAGAGAATCTACCTGGATATAGAGATACAAAGTGAGGTCTTGTGCTTTATAGAGACATATATACATGTTGTAAAACTATGGAAGAGACTATCAAGCCTATAAATTGACTATTCTGTCACATGAGTAGTGCATGATAGTGGTGAAGATGAATTGAGTTTGTGATTGGTATTCATCTATTTCCAAATCAATTATAATAGCCCTCTACATATTATTGCATCCCCTAGCACATCAACATAATATTTGTGTGTGATCCTTAGAATAGAACTTAGTGATAAACCAAGTAAAAAAACAGTGTCCCTATGTTCTTTAAATTATTTATATATTCATATTTTATTGTGTGGGTGTATGATAAATAAGTAATAGGTTTAATTAGTGTTCCTAGAAACTATGGGACAAGATCCTAAAGGAAAAAAGATAAAAATGTTGTGTCACCAAGATTCGCCCATACTCTCTCAATCATAATTTGGTTCCAAAAAAGTTAAATTTAGATGATATAACGAGACATGTTAACAATGAATTTAACCAAGAGGATTTAGAAAAGTTTTTATTTTATTTCAAATCTTATTTCTTTAATTTATCCCCTCATTAACCCTTTTAAAATTTACCTCAGTAATGAATTTTTATGTCAACTACTATATATTATTACAAAAAATGAAATTAATCTATTAAAAGAATTGGTACAAGATAATTTAAAATATGGAAAAAATTTATAAAATTAAATTATTATATGTGGTATAAATTTATTTAAAAATAAATCCATAAAACACGATGAAAACAATTTTTAGAAAAATAAATTTTTCAGGCATAAAATGAACTTACTATATTTATTTTATCAGTAATAATTATTAGTGGAATTTAAATTTATTTCATTGAATATATAATTTACACATTAAAATCATTCATCAATATATATTATTTGAAATTATTAAAATAAAAATACATTACGCACTTAAAAATAGTTTTAAGAAACAAGTCCCTTTTACCTTTAATTGATTTTATCATTATTTCTATTAAATTGACAACCAATGTATGAATTATTATTAATTAATTAACAACATATTTGATAAAAATAAAAATATTAGTGTTCATGATACATAATTTATATAAAAATTAAATATCTTGAAAAATTGAGCATTAAATGATTTTATATTGTACATTTCAAATTAAATATTCATTTTCATTGGAATTATTCAATACATGTGTATTAAGGAAATGTTTTATTCAAATATTTCATAATTAGGTTTAGTTAAATGCATACACACCAACCTAAGGGCATGGTTATATATATTATAATATTTAAATCATTATTTCTTTAAGTTAGTATTTCATGTAAAGAAAGATATTAACACGTTGAAAAAAACGAAATATATACTCTATAAGATTAGGGTGTTACATTCACCCCCATTATAAGTATTTTGATATAAAAATTACCATGATGAAAAAATGCATAATTATACCTCATCACATCCTTGGTTTCCCACATAGATTCAACAAATTTTTGGTTCCTCTACATAAATTTTACTAGGGGAGTCATCAGGTTCTATAGAATTTTCTCTCTATGGTATGGAATATCCAAAAATTATTTCTCATAAGAATGATTATTATCTAAAATTAAAACCAATATGTTTATCATATATAAAGTATCAGTTGTGTATACCATTAAAAGATATACATGAAAGACAACATTAACTTATGAGAGGTTCAGTGAAAGCATCAATTGGCAATACATCACTCTAATATAATCAAGGATATCAAAGGGATTATTATATCTAGGGTTTATATTTACTTTATTTCTAAATATCATTAAAATATTCCAAAAATATATTATAAGGGATACTTTAATGCCAACTTTTAATACGAGATATCATTGATGATTTTCTTTATAACATTTTTGTTAAGTTTGAGCCTCCCTAATATGTTATTGAATGGATCTAACCTTCTCTATCATTTCCTGATCTAGATCATCTCCCAATAGTTTTATTTCTCAAACTTTATCCCTACATGTTATAATTATAAACATCCTAACATATAGGTATTCATAAGGATCTACCTAAATGATTGAGTGGAATCAATTTTTGTAAGAAAATTTGTCCAAAGGAAGATGTTGATCCCAAACACCTTTGAAATCCATATAAAAATCTCTCAACATATATTCTAGAATTTTAATGGATATATTAGACTAAACATATATATAAGGATGGTATGTAGTGATAAATTCTAAATCTATATTCAAATATTGTGGAATAATTCTCCATAACATCGAGGTCATCCTTGAATATCGATCAAAAATAATAGAATGTGGTACTCTATGAAACCTCACTACTTACTTAATGTATATTCTGATAATATGACAGAGATATAATTACTATATGATACTAATAAAATGTATAAAAATCATAAGTTAATTAACTATAACAAAAATAACATTATGGAATTTAGATTTTTTCGGGAGTCGTATGATGAAATCCATAGTGATGTTTTAATATTTCCATTTTGGTGTGGGTAATGGTTGTAACATCCCATTAGACTTATAAAATTTTTACTTAACTTGAAAAAATACCTAGAATAAATATATACACTCTAAAATACCCCCGTTCATGTTTTCCCACCAGAAATACTCTTTCAGATCTCTATAAATATTTATACTTTTAGGATAGATAGAGAATGGTGAACTGTGTGATTTATCCAAAACCTCATTCAATTATGATATTGACAAGAAAAATATATAGTTATTTAACATTATCATTTCATAATAATATTTTTTTGAACTCATTAATATTCCTCACATACTTTTATAGCTCCATATCCTCCTTTTGCACCTCTTTAATCCTCACACGGATGGATAATTGGCCATTTATCTAAAAAAGATTGGATATATCCACTTTCCTCTTGATTTCAATATATATCTTCTAAAAATAAATAAGTATTGTATCTCTATAAATACTCAGTATATAAAAACTATTAATGTTCTTCTAACTCAGAGCATTAATCATATTTTTTTCATCCAATGTAGGTAGTGTATTGAGTACTCATAATATTTAATTGACTCTAACCATCTCCTTTGGAATATATTCAACTCTTTGTTTTTTAATATCAAATTAGATATTTTTTTATTACAATATATATATATATATAACCTTTCACCATTTATATAATTCATATATATAATCATTTTTAATTTTTTTTCCCAGCCATTTGAGAAAACTACCCCTCCCGTATAGGTAGTAAGTCCTGTATAATGGAAGTAGTTTCCATTTGAAATTCATGTTCATCCTTACATAAATAGATTATCATACGTTTATTTGAAATATAAAATGTTTACTACCTTTATTTGATATTTTTATGTGGTCTATATAAATAGAACAAATTCATTCTCAATATCACATCAAATTTAACTAGAGGGGGAATAATAAGGTTTGTGGGAAGCATATTCCCACTAACTTATGTTAGAGTAGAGTAATAGACATCAGTTTAAATCATCATACCACTATAATTTTTTAATTTATAAATCAAAATATAGTCATTAGGGTTGATATTTTATATTATTATTTAACAATATAGGTACAAATGAGTGGTCTGAATAAGAACCAAATATAGTGATTATTGTTTTTGAGTGGATAATCAATATATCTTACTCCACTTAATTTTAGAAACCCATTTCAATAGTTGTGAATGCAAAGAATTTCCCTGGTTCTATTTTTATTTTTATTTTTTAATGTTTTTCATCCTTTTTATCCTTGGAATTGGGGAATTGAAATGGATATTTTCTAATTTTCCCAAATTTTTGACATAGAACTATTAATAGTACCTTAGGATGAACTATTTTTCTCATCATTTTTTCAATTAGAATCATCATTTTTTATTAAAAATTTTATACTTTAAACCCTTATCTTCCACCCAAAAATCATATTTCAGTTACTTTTTTAAATTTACATGGGTTATTCTTCCCATATTATTGACATGTAAGAAATATAATCGTATTTACTTTATAGTCTTTATCACTTAAACATTACTAAAACTCCATTTTTTCTGTTATTTGGAATTTCAAATAGGGTCATGTTTTTAATCATAATTTGAGATAGTTTATTTGTAATAACCACAAAATTTTTCATTTCATATCCCTTTCCATTTATTTACTCGTGAGGAGGTCATTTCATTGAACATCATATTCATTGTTCACATGATTCCTCCCAACTATGACCATTTACTAAAACCAAAAATCATAGTGTGGGTATAAAGAATAATTAATCAGAGTGAGGAATAATATAATCATAAAAATCATTCCAATGATTCCTTAAAATATGAAGCTTTCTTATAAACCTATGAAACATTCGGTTCTTCATATATCACTTTTAATTCATAATAGGTTGTCATATATTCTATCATACCATTATTTATAATGTCTCATGAAGAGAATGTGAATTAATTAAAGCATATCCCCTGATAGTGTAAAACCAAATGTGTAGTTAGGACCCTATTTCATGTACTAGGTGAAGATTGATTTAATACCCATCCATCCTTTTATGGTTATTATCCCTAGGTGTATCTTCTCTATAACATTTATCAACATGTTTTTATCAAGACATGGATCTCATTTCTTGTAAAAAACATATTCTTTATCTTACCAAAACATTATGATGTTCTAATTTACATCGACCAGTTCATAGGGGTTTGACCAATTTTTTTCTAACATTAATCTCTAAAAAAACTAAACCCCAATATAATACCAACTAAGGTGAACCAATAATTTCACACATAAATATAACATCATTTTAGTTTAATATTCAATATATCACGCAACAAAACATTCCCCATAAGCATAAAGGTTTAGTATATTTGGAGAATAGGTACATAATAAACTTATTTCATGATATATATTCAATATATACTAGAAATTTTATCTCATATAGTACCCTTCAAAGGTATACCATATTTAAAACCATTATATATAACTTGGGTAAAAATAAACACATGAAATGTTTAGATGAGATGCCCGATAAGGGTAAACATGGTATATATCAATAATTGATCATAAGTGAGAATAATATGCGAATAAGGGTATGATAGCATGATCATAACTTATTATAGTCATACCCAATCATTCAAAGAACATTAATCATGATTCACTGCATAAGTCATTGTCATGACAAAATAAACAAGTCATAAGAGTGTGGAATCATCAATAATAAATCATAATCCATGATAACATATCATATTCATAAGAAATAATTTTATGTCTTACATTTATGCATAAAAATCATTTCCTATATCAAGGATCTATACTTAGACTATCATAGTTGATAAAGTCCCATAGTGTATTAGGTTCACTCCCTATTCTACCATTTCTTTATTCAAGGATCACTACTAAGACTATTATAGTGGACAGAGTCCCTTATTGAACTGAACTCACTTCCCAATCCAGTTTATATTATGTCATGAGATATACATCATTACCCAATGAATTGGATGTATATATAAATCTGGTCCCACCCATCACATATGAAAATCAAACATAAGTTTTCCAAATGATCATAAAAACATTTATCATATCATAACACATGGAAAATAAATGGGTTTTAAAAATATTTCATCATAACATAACTAACCCATGGGAAAGTAATGGGTTTCATAGAATTATCATTAAAACAACATCATCATAATACATATAGTGAAATAAATTGGATGGTTTCATAAGATCATATATTCATTTAATCATAAAAATCCATAAAAATGTTCACATAGATGAAAAATCTCTTTTATGAAATCATTAGAAATAAGCTTTGAAAATATGAGAAAACATCCTTTTATTTTAGTGAATATTAAAAACTAAAAAATTATAGAATATTGATAAAAATATATAATTTTAATATAACCATGAATACTTTTAAAGTAAGCTTCAAAGTAAATAACATTCATGAAAGTGGGAAAATCCATTCATTTGATAAATTTTAAAAGAAGTATTCTATCACTCTTTGGTAAGGAAAGAGAAAACTTACTCAAAGGAAAAAAATTGAGAAGACTAATTTTAACAATTTATAAAAAATGTAAAAGGTATTAAAAATGAACTTTTTAAAACATTAAATTATATATATAATACTTTATAAATTTTTTTTAAGAAGATGGACATGTAGGAGAATGATTCTCAACACAAAAATAAGAAATAAGGTTGGATTTTCTTAAAAATAATTCTCAATCATTTTAAGTACCAAATAAGGGAGAACATAAGGAAACATTAAAAAAATTACTAGAGGAGAATAAAATATGTGTTATTTAAAGTATAAGTATCATATAATTTCACTTAATGGTATTTTCACATAGAAAATCCCAAAATGAAAATTGATTGTAACCCAAACACTTACTTTAAGTCTTTTATTTCTTCATATGGGTTCAAACATACTATATAACAAATATATATTTATTATAAATATACTATATACCCAAATTAAAATATTAATTACTATATATTATTCCATTATAATTTATGATTACCCATATATTAAAAATTATTTATTAAAATCAATATTTGTGTGAAATTGGTATGTTTGCAACACATGTTTTGGTTTAATAGTTCTGATCCTTGGGCCATGAACATAGTTTCATCATATAAAAAATCTAAATCATGTAATAAATTTAATATTTATTAATTTTATATACTTTTATAACTATTCATATATAATGGTGAAGAAAAATGAATTACATCACTTTATCGAGAAGGTAGTGTGTACGTACGCATGAGTGATGTTTCCACTTTTGAATAAATGGAATAAAATAATTTTAAATGATAAATAACCTATAAAAATTATAATTATATCATAAATTTCATATATATTCATTAAATATATCTTTATTTCCATCCATGTAAATCAGAACTGAAAAAATCACATTGCTTCGTGGAAGTGGTAATTCACATGTACACACGATCCACATTATCATTTAAAAATGGATGAAAGAGAAAGAAGTAAGATAATATATTATATTTACATAATTATAATTATTTTATAATAATTATTTATATCCATTATATTCTTATATATAACTATTCAATAGAGGAAATTATGAAAATTAAAATACATCTCTTCATGGGGAAGGTAGTTCGTACATAAAAATGAGTGATGTTTTATTTTCCATTAGATATAAAGGAGAGAGAAAATAGTTATACCATTAACATAGAATTTTTTTAGTATAATAAAT
Organism: Viscum album; assembly: GCA_963277665.1. NCBI lineage: Eukaryota > Viridiplantae > Streptophyta > Magnoliopsida > Santalales > Viscaceae > Viscum > Viscum album. Next base: position 193,181,928 of record OY728162.1, on the reverse strand, counting down.
ATATTTATTATTCAAGTTAATATGGTAATATAATGTTTAGATTAGGTAGAAGAAGAAATAAACTTAAAAGGATTTAGCGGAGACAGTTAACTATTCATAGAAAAACCTCCTTTGGATCTCTTCTTAAGGACCATTGGGCTGGTATTTTAAGAAGATCAATACATATATAACATGTATTGAAATGTTTATAAGAGACTTAGGGGATTTTTTGAGAAAAGTGGATCAATAATGTGTAAATAAGATAGGACTTTAGGTGCCCTTTTATGAGTGAGGAGAGTGACATACTTATAATTATTTAGAAGTTTAAAATAATATAAGGGCACTTTCGTGGTAATGTTTTTAAAAATTGGAAAATTTTAGAATACAGGATTGTATAGTGTCAATATAAATTCTACCAATATGATCTAGACATTTTTTTATTTTATTTTAACTCTTATCTCTTTAGTTTAACCCCTCATTAACACTTTTAACCTTTACTATGATAATAATTTTTTACCTCGACAGCTATTCATTATGAAAAAAAATAAAATTATTATATTTGAAGAAATGTTAGATGATAATTTTAAATATGGAAACCATATTATTAAATTAAATTACTATAAGTGGTAGTAATTAATTTAAAAATAAACCCAAAAAACGTGATAAAAATTGTTTTTAGAAAAATGCATTTTACAAGATTAAAACAAAATTACACTAATTTTTTTCATAGTAGTAGTAATTAGATGAATTTAAATTTATTTCATTGAATATATAATATAAAAATTAAAAATGATACATAAATTCAGATTATTTTAATTTATTAAAATAGAAATACATTATGTACTTAAAAATAGTTTTTTTAATGTCCCTTTTTTAACATCAAATGATATGGTCTTTATTTAAATTAAATTGATATATGATGTATGAATTAATTTTCATTAATTACAACTATATTTAATAAAAAAAATTTATTGGTGATCATGATACATTATTTATTAAAAAATACAATATCTTGAAAAATATATCATTAAATAATTTTATTCTTAACATTTCAAATTGAGTACTTGTTTTCCTTGGAATTATTCAATAAATATGTATAAAAGAATTATTTTATTCATATACATTCATAATTTAGTTTTTATTATTCAAAAATAAATTCAAATGGTTGTGTTATAAATAATATATTATTTCAATCATCATTCATTTATGTTTAGTGTTGCATATAAAAGAAGTTACTAAACACCGTGAAAAAAAGAAATATATATTATAAAATCTCAGGGCATTACACTTATGTGAATAAAGACTTTTATGGACTTCATATATGATGCCCCATAATACAGGAATTAAATATACTTCAATGATTTAGAATTTATTTCAACATTCAATGGCTCTTTTCCCAAACCTCCAACAACACTAATAATTACCAAGAAATCATTTTCTCTTATGTTTGGTTTCAATCTAGCCAGATGTTGTAGCATTCTATTTTTAGGTATTAACACCAAATTTTTGGTCTCTTCTTGGAGATATTATATTATTGTAAATTCTTATATATACCCTTGATGTAATGGTGTATTTCTATTTATGTTTTTTACTCTAATCATATTTTTTATTTGTATCTTATACTAACAGATGGATTAATGTTAGTACATAAAACATTTTTCGGGAAATTAGATGATGATTTAAATGAGATTTAATTATAATAATAATTGGATAATATCATTCCATTTTCCATTAAAATGATTATTTTTTGAATCTAGGCTCTTAACTAAACCTTTGATGGTATCCCTTCTTCTATTATCTTTTTGTTAAGTTTCAGTATTAACCAATTCTAGATTTATTAATTTGACTTCATATACTATAAACTTTATGTTGAAGGTATTTTTATCATCTAAATATGATCTCAAACTTTCTATCCACTCGAAATTTATCTCCTCAATCAAATCCTCATGATTTTTGTTACATTCTTGCAAATAATTTTTAGGATCCTTTACCCTTTTAGCTTTAATATCCAACTATAAATTCTAGTGATCTAGGGTAGAATTATGATTTTATTCTAATGGATTGATATTTTATTTATTAATATTACTAACCTGAACCTCCTTTCCAAATATGTTTTATAATTTTTACTTAGCTACGGGTAATTTTATTGAAATAAAAACACAAATTATTCCCTAGCTTCAATATTTTTTGTTAGATTGTCACGCTCTAATGACTTCTTGCTCAATGATTATTTCATAACTTTGGAATATTTTATCATTTGTGATTTATAATAATATATATCCAATATAAAAAAATATAAGTGAAAATTTTATTAGGATCCTTCTTCAAGAAGTATTTAAACTTAAAGTATAATTCTTCAATAATAGACTCATTCTCCTTGTGATATTTGTTGTTTGAATAGGATTCTTCCTGAGTATCATTATAAATATGTTTATTAGAAAAATTACCAATATAATTACCTTAAATTGTTTTTCAATCATATTTATACTTTGAATAATTTTTCTACTTTTTGCATCTATTTTCTACCTATTTTTTAGTTTTGGTTGAAACCTTCATGTTGGTGTTGATGGAAATGGGAAATGTATTTTTCATTTATGGAAATTGTAAATATTATTCACATATGAAATAAATATATATCCAATAAAAAACTAGTAAATAAAATATATTCAATTAATGGAAACCTTGATTTTCTCTAATACCAATAAAAGTGACCAGTTATTTGAACCATCACCTGATGGGGGGGGGGGGTCAAACAGTGTGTCCTTCTTACTAAATTATTTTTTCTCTATTAAATTCCTTATTATTATTCAAACTTATTTTTTATATTAAGATGATTTTGGATCTAAATATTATAACCCAACACACAATAACCCCATGAAAAACTATAAGGAAAGAAAAAACTCATGTTATTTTTACAAGGTTCGCTCCCAATGTGGTTGACTACATCTTTATTTTTTCTAGGTCCTATCTAAAACATAGATTGTACACTAATATAAAAAAGGTTATAATGAGTAAAGTATCATATAGTACCCATGTGAAGGTATAATTTATTACCCAACTGTTGTAATATTTTAATTGTGTTCATTATACTGGTTCCCACAAGTTTACAAATATCCCTCAACTACCTGCTAAAGATTACAACTAATATATTATAGGATATCATTGCATTAAATGATTAGATAATTTTCCTTAATCATAGTTTTTGATAACTAGTATATAATCAGTTCTAGTGGTATGCATGTCAGTCTCCTCAAATAATTGAGCTTCTATATATTACAAAAAATTTGGATTGTTGGTCTCACTCAACTCAATCTTATTTGAGAGTATCAAAACAAGTGATGAATAAAAATTGTAGATCATATTGGACTCACCTCATTCATTAATTCTTCTTTTTCCTCAATTAGATTCTAAGATATATAAAATATCTCAGGGTAGGTATCATCTCTTTGTTCTTCTTATTCTTATTCCTTATTATTCTTCTACAATACATAGGGTTTTCTTCCGGAATATTGTATCAGGTCTCTCTATCTCTCTCTCTTCTATACAAAGAGTATAATTTGATTATATTTTTATTCTATAATAATAAATCATCAAGAATGTATTATCATGTTTTTAATACTTCTCATTTTTCCCTTTCGATGTTCAAAGTTATCACACCAAATCAGTAGCTAAAATATTCTTCTTTTATATTTTACTTATTTTTTATATAAACAAAATATTCATTACTAAAATTTCTATATTTGAATTTGTAAAATCCACCTAGATTCATGAAAACACATTATTCCTCATAACTCTCGATATTCAAAAATAATGATTGGATCTTCATATTTTACATTCCTTTACTCTCAAGATTCTCATAGCCTTAATGGAATATTATTCTCAACAAAGCCCACATATAATTAGTCCATATCTATATGAGAATGTACAAAAACCATTATGGTGTAATTGTTTTATTCATGATGTGGAAACCCTCATGATGGATTAAGACTCCTTTACACTAATTCTATCTTTAATATTTTTTTAAATCAAAACTCTTCTTAGAATTATGATATTTATTCCACAAAGACCAAAAAATAATCACAGTGTTTAAATTATCAAGAATTTCACACTTTGATCAGTCCATATAGTGGAGTATCAATTGTGAATACCATATTATAAGATTCCATGTATATCATGTCATCAAAAACTACAAATCCTCATATATTATATTGGGGTTTTCCACACCTGATAAAACATACATAAGAAATATAATTTCATAACTATTTATAATGAGAGATCCAAATATCTTATTCATGAGTAAGAGTTTAATATATATAAATATACAGTTTTACACATTTATGATTTTACTCTAAAGTTTCTTATGTATAAACCTAAGCATATTATGTATGGGAATATGGTTTTGTACATAAAAAAATTTCTAGATGAACATCAATGAATTTATTATGTATTCCTCAAAAAATATTACATATCATAGTACGACCATGTCTTTTTTATATATATGTATACACTATGATAAATATCATACACATACTTAAATATTTTTTACATATCACTAACTATATTCCATATGTAAAAGAATATATTACATTCTAATATAACATCTTTCCATAATAAATTTAAACATCCCCTTTAAAATATTCTTTATACATCATAAAAATTATCTTATGAATACAAGTAAGTATAATATTTTTTCAATTTTATATGAAATCCATAAAATATATTACATATATAGTTATTTCCCTCATGCATTTTTTCAGTTTCATCTATTATGAGAGAGAAACAATATATAATGTATTCCATGACTTTAAAACTCTTCAACCTTAATCATAAAATATAATAACTTCTTCATATATCCTTAAGGATTATCCAATCCCGTGAATTTTTCTCAAAACTAATTAAATTAATTGGGATATTTTTAGAATTTTTCCAAAAATCTTCAATATTATTTGCAAATCAATACAACATATCAAAACTCTTCTTTGAGTTTTTCATGATACATCAATTCCTTGAAAATTTATTGCTTCAACTTAGCCTTCATTAGGTCATAATTTAAGTGATATTATTAATATATTACCTAAAATCATATGATTAATAATCAATTCATGATTCTCACTCTTTAAACCAATCTTGATTGTTTTACATTATAACCAACTTTATGAACATAATTTCATCTTTATTTTCTCTTCCAATTAGTAGAACTATTATATATAAATTAAATAATAGCTAGATTCTCAAACTTGTTAAGAAAATTTTGTAGACTGTGTTTCCTATAATCAATAACACATGTCATTAATTTTTTACAAATCATCTCAATAATAATCAGATGTGAGTATAATTCGTCATAGATATTGTTTAAAAACCCGAAATAGTAGCTTCTTCTACTTCCTTGATAGTATTCATGGAATCATATTAAATATTTATCATCTTCATTGGGCTCTTCCTCCATCAACTAAGTTCTATATATATGGACTTTACCTCTTATTGATGTGTTAATAATAAATGAAACCAATACATATTTATTCGTCATAATCCAATAAGGATATTCAAAAATCCATTAACGTATTATGAGAATGATTTATTGAAAAATAAATTAGTCTAATGACCCTAATACCACATTTCATCAGTGTAACTTATCCCATATCCACACATACCAGTACTAGACCACCCTAAGACACTCCCTCTGTAACCTAAGAGATTCTCTCTATTTCTGACTTTGGTCACTCAAATAACCACACCCACACTTGCAAATTACACAACAATAAAAACACATATAAAAAATAAATAGTTAATAAATGAATAACTAGAGTTATAAGGACTCCAATTGATAAATATTTTTAGATTATTCGAATTTTACTAGATGAAATTGAAAAATATGGCATGAAATGTACATTAGGTTTAAACTAGTGAAAGAAGATGAAATGGAACGAGAACCCTAAAATTTACACCCAATAATAGTTATCCTTAACCATGATGATTCCAAACATTATAATTCTCAAAGAACATAGGAGAAATAGATAGATTAAACCAAGGTAGAAGAGAGAATAAAGGGGGGTCTAAGGAACACTCACCTTGATATTGATCAAAATGGCCCCAAATAATGGCTCCCCGCATTTAAAAAAATTAATTAATTAATTTCTTCTAATAAAATATTCCCTAGAGGTCCCTCACAGAATGACCCTAAGTCTTATAGTAAGGGCCTATACCAAAATCATCCACAAGGTGTGCCACTTCATTCACAGTGCAGTATATCTCCATTTAAGTCAAATGGAAACTTAGCTCCTCTACCCAGGTCATACTACAATGTAAATCACGCCATTCATATTGAAACATCCCTACATATAAAATATCTTAGATTTAAACCACCTCCCCTCAGTAACTATTCATAATATAGAGCCTTTGGTTTCGCATAGTGATCCCCTACTCGACACCCTTCATGGAACAACTATATGGGTTATCGGGAAACCCCCAGTAGACTTCCAAATTACCTTATGTATAAAATTTTTATTCTCACAAAAGAAAAATATATATTATTACTTATTAATAGTCACAATGTAACCCTTTTTCATTATGTCATTACAATCATCCCACACTATAACTTAATTTTACATAACCCCCTCCATGCCGAAATCCCCAATATTGGGTCATGGGATTCTTCTGACTACATATTTCCCCCCAGTCCTGGGAGAACTTTACAAAACTCAATTTCCAACACACATTGACATGACCTTACAACGTAGTGGGGCCTAAATACACATGGTCGACTAGGAATCCATCCTAAATTATCTATCTCGAATACCCTGACCATTAAAACCTCCCCACCATTAAAAAAACTCATACTTAGGCTATCATAGGCCACACCACTAACCAAAACCAACCAAAAATCGAGATACCTTCTCAAAACTCACCTAAAACACTATGATAATGTTGAAAACACCCATATGTTCCCAAATATCATTGTTAACCAACTTGAATTTATCAATAGATTTCATGGGTTCTCCCCACCATATGAATAGCATACCCATTCACATCAAAACTAAAATACCTGATATGTTGATAGTATCATACCAACCCATCATCCCAAAGATGCACACAATCCAACTATATTATATCACTATCCTACATCATCCTGATTCCAACTATCATCCCACACTATACTCAATTCCTACACATGAACAAGCATATGTTTGAACCACTTACACATAAATCACACTGTGAACCAGTACCCATCATGAAAAATAAAAACTAACACACTAAAAACATACCTTCAGATATCAACAACTCTCTAAAATTCTCTGAATTGTTCAACTATATCATGTGAAGCTAACCTGAAGCCTAATTTCATGATTCATATCCTCCTTATGATGTCGTATTCACTATCTTTCACTTCCCCCACTAATGTTTATCCTATACAATCTCATGACCTATACATGAATAGTAGTCTTAACTACTGGCTCTCAAAATATCTCTTGATCCTAATTTAGATGTATGATCCTGAACTAATTTCTAACCCCATCTAACTATGATCTTATCTAGTAAAATTTCTCAAAATTTCCCATCTAGACACATGTTGGATACTAATTTAATAATTCATCACATTGGGACCAAACATGTCCTATCTATATGCACTGTAAACACCTAATAGATGACCCACTTCATAGTGGAAACATCAATCCTCTACATTTTCTTCCCTGTTGGGTCTTCTCATTTCCTCACTTCTAGCTACCCATAGCTCCACTACTTGTCTCACTTGACACCACTTTCTAAAAATGTAGAGTACCACATATCATGTTCTACTCCACTATCAATTCATTGTTCATAACCTCTAAAAGTGATTTCAACCTAAATAGGTTTTCCAGTATCCTAATAGTGTGTTGAAGTCCATCATCAAATCATTATACTTTTGTGCTCTTGTGTCTTATCAATGCTAGTTTAAATCATAATTGGTTTATGAATCTCATTATATAGTTTATAATCATTGCCCTCACCTAAGTTAGATATATGAATTCATGGTCTTCGTCTTCCATAAGAATCATAGAAAATAAGTACTCAAATAACATCACCTCAAAATATTTCCAACTCACCGCCCTATGCCTACCTGCCTATTCATATATGTCCCACTATGGTTTTATTGGTATATTGAGTATATATATATATATATATATAAATTTACCCTCCATACTAGTGGAATATAAATGTAATTCAATATTATCTATACTGATTCAATCTAATACCATATTTTCTGGGGTCCACCCTCTCCTTAGAACAAAGTGGGGTCTAGGACTGGAACTCCTGTGTCACGTATTCCATGGATATATCATATCTCTAAGAACTCATATTGATTCTCTATATAAACTGATAATGGATTTCCCTATGATTATTATCAAGACACATCCTTGTATCCTTTATCCTCTAAGGTTAACTTTCCTTCCTTGGAACCACTACATGTGTCTCATGCTCACCTCCTCCCACAGGGACCTCATTCGGTGGACTATTTGATAGCACTATATATTTTCCCTCTTAACATTTCAATAGAGTCCATATAGGTGGAATATCACATAGAACCAAATACAATGATATATATATATATAATATATATATCACAAATAGGGAAAGAAAAAATAGGTAACACATCACACTCACCCATACAACTCTCTACCCGCAACCAAATCAAATGTTATTCGGCCTCACATCCCCACCGACCCCTTTCTATAATTTGGTACTATGAACTCTATGAACACATAGGATAAACATAATTTTCTACACAAAGAATCATATCCTAGATTTATATGAGTAGTATGACACTAAGAATCAATAGAGGAAAATAACGTATAGGTTATTTTTACAATTTAAATGGACAAACCCTTTCCAATTCCAAGGCCAGAACCAAAATATATTCCAAAATCATGAACACACAAGTCTTGTGGGCCCTACATTCTTATCATGATGCATGATCACCACATATTTCCTATCATTAAAAGAGTCTAAAATAGAAATCAATATCATAAAATGATAATTTATCCACACCAAATAACTTAACTTTAACTATAAAAACCAGAATAACACCCTCAGTTTTTATGGCAACATAAGTTTTAGTCCGTACTTGTGTTATCCAAGCACATAACATGAGATTTATCCCAAATTTGGACACATCCCTAAACCAATATTTACAATATCCCAAATAAAAACCAAAACTCTCTAGATACCAATGCATACCAACCCACTCTAATACCCTCTTTTAGTATCCTCGACCCAATTTTCTCAAATAATAACTGATCAAAAGATCCATTGACCTCAACTACACCTCCCTATATACTAGATGTTTCTAACTAGAAATGGGGGCTTAATAGGTGATCGTGTAGAAACTATACCTCAAGAATATAAGAGTGAAAAAAATAGAAAAAACATAAACATGAAGATTAAAACATGTCATAAAATCAGATGTATTACTGAACATATGTTACATGCAAAAACATACATCTATAATATCATACCATTCATAAAAAATTAAACAGGATCACCTATAGGATGATAAAAAATAGACATGCTCAAATGTAACCAAAATTACTATTAACCTAAAACTGAGGATCCACACAGTCTTGATCTAAAACCATAATTCCAATCCCATGTACCATCTTCACCTCCATCTATACTAGACTTCTAGTAATGATCCATTGCTCATACCTATTCCATAATCCATAAAATATTCACACATCTAAGAGGTCCCATGAATGGTGTGAGTATGAACTCAGTTGGATACCACCAATAGTGTCTCCTAATAATAATATATATATATATGTATATTAGTGTTTGAAAAGTGTAATAAATTTAAATAAAAAATATAAAAAACAATCTATACAATGCTAAACAATCAATGGGTGAGGTTCTTTGCGAACTTTGGCCAGTACCAAAGTGGTTTGATGCATCCGCAATCTATCACACTAAAAGCCCCACAGACTCCTAAAAAATTCTACCAACATGGAATTACATGCATACCCATAACTATCATAATCATCTCAAGCCTCTCAGGGAACCATAAATACATGTCCACAAATCAAAACAAGTGTTCCATGGTCAATAATTTACCACTTTCAATTTATGTCTCAATAGCTCGATGGTTCCTCGATATGATGAGATTCCACTCTTATATAGTGATATAAAGCACAAACTAAATATTTTGGACAACTATGTAATATATCTCTATTGAATAAATAGAAAATACCATCACCCTATGTTTTTCAATCTAAGGATAAAACTACCAAAAACTAGTGGTTAGCACCACCTCATGGACCCCATCACGTGTGTACGCAACCCCAAAATCCTTGTCCCCATGGTGAGGGTAAATCAACAACATCTTATGACCATAACTCAGTGAACCTCCATCACTACCCATGGAAATGGTCAACATGATTTTCATCTTATCAGTCTGCCATGCTTTTCAACCCTAGTGATCAACATCACCCACATAAATCACAAGTAACTGACCCCATTTAAGTATGTTGATCACAGATGACTAAGAAATTAATCAATAACCCCCCCCCCCTCGAATACCACATGTAGTCAATGTAAACCAGCCAATAGTCAGATTTTATAGTTCCATATCTCTATAGGATAACCCTCTATCACCCTATAGGCCCCATCTATTTTAGATTTTGGTCACTAAAACAACCTAACCCATGCCCTCAAATTAGACCCCACATAAATGCATGTATAATGTGAGAAATATATTGGCACAACTAAACCTGAGATAGAAATATTACACTAACCAAGTATCATCGATTTATTTGGACTTAATTGGATGAAATTAAAAAATATATCGCAACCCATACATTAAGGAACAACTAGTGAAAGAATAATAAATGGTGAGAGAAACTAGAAATAGCCACCCAATGATAGTCAGACTTACCCAAAATGACTCATTAACTCAGACTAATTGAAGAAGAGATGAGAAACCAATAACTTTCACTAAGGGAGAAGAGATAATTAATGGTGATCTAGGGTATACTACTCTTGATACTAGTTGAAATTTCCCCAAATGAGGGATTCCCCCATTTAAAAAATTAGTTAAATGATTAAAAAAATTTAGAAAAAAAATGTTCAAAAGGTGCCACATGGAGTGGAACTAAGTCTCATAGTGTAGGGACTCTAATGAAACCACCTTTAAGGTATGACCCTTCAATGATGTTTTAAATTGAAAATTTATCTATAGTTACTATGGAAGTGGTAATAGGGTCGGTCCCATGAAAAAAATGTGTGTATTAACCAATAATTCACTCTTAAAAATACTTAAGCAAATAAATTTTTATTTAATAAAAACTAAAAATCTATATATTTATTAACTAAAAAAATAATTAAAACCAATTAAAAATAAACAAGTAGATAAGACAATGTCGAAGTTATGAATTATAGTCTTAATGCATGTATAACCAAATAAATACTTTCCATATTTTAATAATTATCTACCTAAACATCATTAATTCAAAAGGATAATTTCTTATTATGAAATATAATATCCCTCAAGAATTATCCAAAGTTTCTTTATCCTATGAAAAGGATAAATTGTGAATCGTTTTATAACTGAATATAATGGTGAAATTAAACTATTAGTTTCTCAAAAAAATAATAAATTTATTTTCGTTGGGTTCCCTAACATAAGATTAATTATTAGGTATTAAATATATAATAATATATAGAAATATAAAACAATATTAATTTTTTAGTTAATATAATTGTTTATTCCAAATCCTATTTTATGTGGCTAATGATTCTCTCATGTATGTAAATGAATACAAACAAAGTAAATACATTATTGTTCTCCCATCTGTAATTACTTATTAGGTATCACATGATTGGACATTAAGGTATGTATATAAGTATTGTATAAAATAGAGCTTAAAAATATATAATTATATGAATAAATGATCTAATTCAACTGATAATTAAACAAGGAACATAAATAGACATACATGCATATGTCATCACAATCAATAAAACTCTAACACTATAAATTATTCAAACATGACCACAATATAGAAAAAGTAAATAAATGAAAATAAATCACTCAAGTGTATCTTCATTATCAGATTTTCACTAATGACACATCAATTTCATAAAGTTCGTACCTCTCATATATCCATAAGTATAGTCATGCATATGACTACAGATTAAACATCGTCACTTTTATTCATACTAGATCAGTTATCAATGATGAACCCAACATGATAATAACCATGAGATAGAATTTTATTCATGTTATAATGATACAATATAAACATTGATCACTAGTTATACACAAACTTTTGTATATATTAACACTATAAAAATTTAATTCCACACACATCACTATCTTTTATGATTAATGTATTGGAATGATTGTTTCATCAATGATAGGATGGTGAGGTGATATAAGATAGGTTGGTTGGGTGATTATTTGTTTCTCATAAATGTATGATGAAGGTGGTGGTTATGGGTCGTACTACTTTCAACAAATGGGTCCATAGTGAAATGGTTAACAAGGGGTGTTGAACCTTGGGTCTATAGGAGGTCATTGTTTGGATTTAGGTGGTATTATAAGAGGGGAAACTAAAAAGGTTAGGGTTGATTTATGGGGATTATGAATGAGATAAGTGAGAGATGTCGAGTTCATGTTGTGCATGTGAGTAGGGAGATGGATAGAAGTTGGGGATTTTTATCAAAAAAAGAAAATGGAAATGTTATATGTAATTTGGTTGAGGGAGGTGATTTTCTCAAGACTTTACAGGGTTAATAAGTGGGGATAGGAATGCTTAAACTAGGAAGCTAGTTGTGGTTGCTCATGAGGCAGAGAATCCCACAAGATACTGACTGTGTGGTGTTGTTTTTCACCTAATAAGGGGAAAATTATATAGGGTTTTAGAGGGAACCCCCTCCATTAAAGAATATAATTCATGGGTTTAAAACCAATTTCAAATGCACCCATATAGTTATAATTTTTAAAAATTAAGTAGTTAAACTAACTAACTAATATTAAAATTAAAACATATGAAAATGCTTATAAAATATGTATGCATCACGTATCTACTTGGATGAACAAAATATGATGTATTAATCTAGAAATTCCAATATATTTTAAGAGAATTGGGATTTTATGAGTTGAATAATGTGAAAAAGTAACTTTCTATTTATTTTGGTTAAAATTAATATCTTAGAAAAAAGATATTATATGAGTATGCATAAATGTATAAATATACATCCAGTGGACATGTTTTCAAGGATATTTGTGTATTTAATGGCGATAATTCTATATCTCTTTGTAACTTAAGTATTAATGATTATTTTAAAATGGAAACTCTTTTATTATGATTATAAATTAAGAAATCATAATAATTTTCAATGCTAAAAAGACACATGCAGTCATGCATGAGGCTATAGAATAAGGGTTAATTTTGTTATAAAATTTTTTTATAAAATAATATATATTATTATAGTCTATCTAATATAATTTAGATATGATTCCATATTAAATTTTTTTCCCTAAAACCAAATACTTTATAAATTATATTACCTATAAATAGTTTAAGAACTAAATATTAATAGTCAAACATATTATCATATGATTATAGATTCTTCTGAATCACAACAATTTGATTATGTATATCACACCCATGAAATCATTTTAAAGTTTTAAATGTATTATTTTTTATCCCTAAATCTCATTTATTGGTCTTTGTGATTGAAAATTTTAGAAAATGGGGTGATACTGGGCCTCACACAGCTAGCACATGATTAATACTAACCATGAAAAATCTATTCATATCCTATAATTTTATATCAGTAGTGATTTTCATAGTTAGCACATGGTTTTCCTAACTGTGTGTAAAAACCATGTGGATTTCCCATATGGTTTAAGTATCACTCTTATACATAGTGCATGGTTTCAAAAATAGTGTGGACAACCCATGTGGCTAATCAATATTCTTAAAAATATAAATTTACAAGTTTACCCTTGCTGAAAATAAATTCCCAAACCCTTAATTTCACTCCCACTCAAAACTCAACTATTTTTCATTCATGAGGTGCATATTACCCCGATTCCTTGGTTTATTTTTATGGTATCTCTCTTATTATATTCAATTGGATCATCAATTAATTTATTTGTCTCCCCTTCTATGCATCTCTTCACCTCAATTTCATCATTTTCTCTCTACCTAGAAGTAATAAAGGCCTAGGGTATATTTTACCCAAATATAAATAATATGTATCTTCATGTTAAGGCTTTATTTTGGGATTCTATATGTATTACATATTTATTACTCATGTATTCACCTCGTATATCAACATTTACAATGAGTTAAGGTAGGAGTTTTCATTTTCACCATTTTTTAATTGAACCTTTCGTGATTTACCTTTAAAATAAAATTTTAGAATTTATATAGAGGTGTATTATGTATGATTTATAGACTAAATTGTATGAAAATCTCTTTTTATTACCCATTTTATCTTTAAAAATAGGAAAGTCGTTCTCTATATGGTAATTTAAAACTATTAATTAATTTCTTGAAAAGAAGGAATGATAAATAATGTTTTATTTATGTTATTTTTACCTAATGGGATCCCGAGTTCTTATGTAGGTGAACCTAAATCAGGATGAGGTCACTTCCACTAGTTATGCATGTCACCCTAATGAGTAAAGTAACATGTCTAGTTCCCCCACTAGATAGTAATGTAATTTATATTTGTTCCTCTAGTTGGCTAGTGTAGTTACTCACTCGGTGATCTATCCTTAGTGACCCTTGGGTGCAATCCCATGTTGTATGTTTAAAAGTAATATATTATGGTAATTTTGTTAGTTTTTACTTGGTAAAATATATGTATATTTCTAATTTTTTTCTTAAAAATGATTAATTATTACTTTATTATATTCATTTAAAACTATCATTCTTTGATTACTTCCAATAAGGGATATATATGGAACAATTTTTGCAATCTTATTGGGATTTTTGTTCTTAAACCATCATACACAAATGGGTATATACATGTCTTGTTTTATTTAATGTAGGAAAAGGAAAGGCGCCACTAGGTAGAAAAAGGTTCTCATGTTATCTTTATGTGGTTTATAGGTGATGTGATTGGATGATTCCCTCTCTCACACGGATATGGTTATCATTTTATTTTGGTCATTTTACAATAGTTTTACTCTATTTAAATAGATTATATATCGCCCATCTGACTTACCAGCCCATATCTCTATCTTTTGGTCTATAGATATAATTGTTTCATTTGTCTCAGTTATATAAGGTGATTATGTTTTCATTATGGTTTCATGTTATTTATTTTATGGGTTAAGATGTTTATTAATGTGTGATTTTTCAAGAGCATGACTTTCCAATATATGTTAAGGTTACATTGAGTTATAAGTGGTATCCAATTATTGAATTATTTGGTAAAACTATTCCCAAATACTGTTATTGGTGTCCAAGAACTAGTTTTTATCTTATGGGGTCAATAATTCCTTTAGGTACATGTCTCATACTAGCTCAGGTGCTTGGGATTATTCATGATAAAATGGAATCAGATCCTTTTTTTATTATGTTATTTTGGGATTCAGGTAGACATAAAATTAGATTTTAGGGGCTTGAGTGAGGGGTGAAATAAATTGATTGGATAACACTTTTAATAACTGATATTGAGTTTCCTAGGGATATTGGGAATGAGATCTTGATTTTTAATTTAGTCTTACCCTTCTTTTTTGGTAGAGTTTATCTGTTACTAACCATGCACATCAGACATGTTTTATAGAAGGGTGTGCATTTTTATGTTATTTTATCCATAATTAAATTAGTTATTTAATAAATATATATGGTTTTTATTTGTTATTGATTATATATTTTATGGTTCTCTTTTACTGCAATTGATTTAATGTAGTGCCATGCCTCCACAAAGACCCACGGCAAACCCTTCGGAGAGAGTACTCACATTTGTTCATGGGGTATCCTTCATATTGATCAAAATATGATTGATTTTGATTTATTAGAATAGTATGATACATATATAAGGGAATGGAAAACGTTTATCCCAACCTCATTAAGTAGGTTCAAGTCTCATTCAGGACAAAGACCAAGCCCAGGAGCTTCTCGGGCATAATCCACTGACTTTGTATGGAAGAAATAACCCATATAAAGTGGATGAATGGTTTGAAAAAATTAATAGGATATTTTAATTCCTTGAGAATATTGAAGTAGATAAAGTGAAATTCGGTTCATTTATTCTTGATTTTCCTTGAATTAAGTGGTGGGAAATAGAAATCTAGGAAAAAGTACATGACAACCTTAAGTTTAATTACTTCAAGGTGATGTTCACTTAGTAGATTTACATTGAAACTATGGTTCTTTCTAAATCCTGGGAGTTTATAACACTTTAGGTAGGTAACCTAACTATCATGTATTATATATATCGATTGATATAGATCTTATTTTTTCTCTATATTTGGTGTCATAAGATGAATTAAAGGATTTTCGATATGAAATGGGTCTTAAACCATATATTCATTCTAAATTATTCCTCTTTAAGATAAATGATTATGTGAAAGTGGTGGATCAGTATTTTCTATATAGATCAATAAATTTGAGATGTTTAGGATGTTTGAATCTTTTACCTTACCTGGAGGTAGTGAGGGTGAATTCTATGAAAGAAATAGGATGTTAGATGATCCTAGGAGAGGTAGTAAATGTGTTCATCAGCCTTCTTATAAACCAATTACTTATAATCCTATATGGAATTGGTCTATTTTCTTCAACTAGTGTGGAAAGGTAGGTCACACGATTCCCTCTTACCTAGAGACTCTAATGGCCTTCCATCTATGGGGGTGTATGGGGCACCTTTAAAGATTCAATAGGACTAATCTACAAGAAATGTGTCATGTGCATTTATCAACTTCTATGGGATCCTAATTTTAGTTGGATACCTCAAAAGAAGTTAGGTCTCATTCCCATGAATATAGAGGTATAGATATATCATCATTTGTTTAGATCATACTAAGACCTGAGGCCCATATTAATGGTAGGCCTTAGACCCAGGATAAGAGTAAGTGGCTTCATGTAATAGAGGTATCCCTCACAGAGTTGGAGGTTGAACCAGCTATAATGAGAGGTATGGTTCTTATTGAATCACATATGGTAGTTGATTTATTTTTTATTATTTGTTCTCTGTAATTTTTCTCTTATCATACTATATAATATTTTAATCTTCCTTAGAAGCATATAAATTATTTCAAGGAAATACTAATTCCCCTTATGAAGAAGAAAAATAATTGACTTCAGTTTCCCTCTTGTGTCATCATGATATATAAAGTGTAATTATCTTGGGATTTATAATCCGTGGGATTTAACATTTTGACACTATTTTGGAAAAGGACTAGATTACGACCTGAAATGCCTATATTGGTTTTTATCACTAGTCTAGCTAGGAAGTACCTCTATTCCTAATGTTAGTAGGCTTAAATGTCAAGTTTCATCCTTATTATTAGAGCCCAGTGAGGTATATTCTTGGAGTATCTTGCCTCTCATATTTTAGGACTTACTAAAGGTATTTCCATTTGATTTCTTAATGTTTGTACCAAAATTTGAGGTTAAACTCTTAATTTATTTATTTTTGTGGATAAAGATGATATCCTTATCACTTTATTGTATAGTTCTAGTAGAATTAATGTGGTGAAAAATTCATTTTGATATTTTGGAGACCAAAGGGTTCATTTACCAATTTGTGTATCCATAGGAACCCTAGTAATTGTTTTCAAAAAGGAAGATGGTTACCTATATTTATGTGTTGGTTAGAAGAAGATGAATCATGTCACTGTTAATAAAAATAATGATTTTCCCTTATTGATTATTTTTTTAATTAGTTGAAGGGTAAATGGTGGTTCTCTAAGATAGATCACTAATCATACAATCATTGGATTAGGTTGAGATAAACTAATATTATGAGGATGAATTTTTAAATAAGTTATAGTCACTATAGATATCTTGTGATGTTGTTTAGGATAACTAATGCTCCTTATATTTTCATCAAAATAATTCACTATATATTCCATCAATATATTTATTCCTTAAATATGTTATTTTTTGATAATATTATAGTTGACCCCATGACTGGAGGAGATCATGAATGAAATTTCAGTATCACCATGGAAAATCTTCAGAATCATTATCTTTATGCCAAAATACCTAAGTGTAGATTCTGGATTTTGGAGGTGATATTCTTGTGGAATGTGGTGTCTGAATAAATAATTTTAGTCAACCATGAGTTGGTGAAATTTTTTATGACTCGGGTTGATCTAAATAATGTATTTGATGTGCAAATCTTCCAGGGATTATCAATACACTACTGACGATTCACTAGGTATTTCTCAATGTTTGCCTCACAGTTGAATACCCTCACACTGAGTAGATTGAAACATTTATAGACTCAAAAATTTCAATCATAATTTCATGAGATAAAGTGGAAATTAACATAAAACCCATATTGATCTTACTAGATTCCAACTAGGGATATATGGTTTATTGTGATTCATTAAATATGGTTTTGATTTTTTTTCATGTAGGGTAATCATTTAGTGTCTTAAAGTTCCTTCAAGATTCAACCATATGAGAGGAACAACAGGAAACATGACTTGATATTGGTGTAGTAACAAATTCCCTTAAGTGAATGAGAAATTACCTCTTTTGGGAACAATTAATGTCCTCTTATAACCATAAGAGTTAAAGCTATATTTTATCTCATAAATATATGAACCTCAGGCAGAGATGATGGGTTGAATATCTTTATTCATTTGTCTTTTAAATTATTTACATTCTAGGAAAGGGGATGTGTTTTTTAATACCCTTAATAGGAAAATCCCCTCTAAAGACCGGAAAGAGTATTGTGATGAATAGAATTAAATTGGGTTATATACTCAAATGCCTTTAGATGTGAAAAGGCATAAGGTGGATGTTTTATACTCAAGTATTAAGTTTACAATTTCTCTTATTGGGATTATTCTCGAGGATAAATTAGAGGATGAAGAGTTTTAGTGCATCAAGAGAATCATATATAGTGTGGAGAGTATTAAGGACAGGTATCTATCTTCCAAGGGTATTTTATGATTTCAGAATTAATATGTGGTTCCTTCAAATATGAGGAATTCTATGATATAGGAATATCATCATTTTTAGTGGGATTTCCACCCCGGTGCCACCAAGATATATTATGATCTGATGTTTTTGTATGGGTGGACATTTATGTGATAGGAAATAGTTGATTGCTTGTTTTATTGTTATAACTATTTGTGGGTAAAATTTGAGCATCCAAATCCCTTTGGTATTCTTCAACCTATTTCTATCCCCACCTATAATTGGGATGAGATATCCAGGGATATCATCATGGTTTTACCTTAAACCTCCCAAGGTAAAAAAATTATCTGGTATATGATTGATTGACTGATTAAATTTTCCCACGTCATCTTGATTAAACGAATCACTAAGGTAAAAGATCTTGGGAGGATTCATGTGATGTAAATAATGATATTTCATGGAATTAATATGTCTATAATCTCATATAGAGACACATGGTTCAACCTGTATATCTAGAAATTCCTCCAAGAGGCTATGTGACTCTAGGTAAAGTTGAACATGACCAATCACCTACGTATTGATGGATAAAAAGAGAAAGTAGACAAGATTCTAAAAGATATGATTTATTCTTTTATATTAGACTTAGAAGGCTCATGGGATACCCATGTGGTGCTGTTTGAATTATCATATAATAATAGTTACCATTCATCGATTAGGATGACTCCTTTCGAGGATCTATCTGGTCAACCTTATCGGTATCCCCTCTTCTGAACTGAGGTGGTAAGAATTCTTTTGTAGGATTGTTCATTATGAAAAAATACAAAAAAGATTCAATTTATTCAAAAATGGTCGGTTACATCTCAGAATTACCATAATTTTTATGTTGAAGGACAACATCATCCTTTCTAATTTTCGATATGTGATTGGGTGTTCTTAACAGTGTCACCTCAGTTTGGTCATCATTAACCTAGGAGATAGAGTAATATTTCTCTAATGTACATGGTACCCATCATGACCACTAAGAAGATTTTAAGGGTTTCTTATCAACTAGAACCACCTTCCCAATTATCATTTATTCATAAAATGTTAAACCTCTCTTAATTAAAAATGTATCAACCTGACTGATCCCATGTGATAAATTGGAAATATCTTAAATTGGAGTTGTATATCTTGATTATTGAGTGATTGGTCTAGATCATGGAATCTAAAGAAAAAGTGACACATGGGAATTCCATTTGACTAATTTGAGTTCTATGAAAACATGGGTCTAACTATCATGAGATGTAGGAGTTGAAAACTTATATTAGAGGAAATGGCCACATTAATTTCCAAATAAAACATCGGGTTGACTTTCTAGGAGAATAGTGATATAGTGGGAAAAATTATCACACCCAAAGCATCATATTCAAGTAAGAAATGTATTATTTATAGGTTTTTATCATTAAATACCCTTTCCCTGTCTTTTTGTTTTAAAATTTTAGAAAATAAGGTGATATTTGGATTCACATGGTTGTCATATGGTTTGTATTAATTGTGTGACAACCATAAAAAACCTCTAGTTTTGTATTAGTGATTAGTTTTACACTAGATCATAGTTTGCATAACTTTTTATCCAATCCATGTAACTTTCCCATGTATTTCTAGTGTTACCTTCATTTTTGGAACAAGGTTTGGAAAATTATGCATACAAACCATGTGTCCTCTCTATATTATTAAAAAATGAATTTATAAGTTTAACCCTACTCAAAATAAATACTCTAACACCACATTCTCACTCCCACTGAACTCTAAACTCCCTATCATGCATGTGGTTCCTCTTTACCTTTTTACATAGTTCATTATGTTCTTTTATAGAGGTCTTATTTCTTCATTTTACATGGATCCACCTCATATTCCAATGTTTACAATGTTTTAAGGTAAGCAGTTTAATTTTTACCATTTTTTATTTAAACCTTTGGTGTTTAAATTTTAAAATAAAATTTTATAAATTACATATAGGGTATTAAATAATATTTATAGACTCATTTATATAAATATCACTGTCGGTTTCCCTTTGGATGTTGGAAAATGTAAAAGGCATGTTGTATATGGGAACTTAATACTGTGTGTTAATTTCATGAGAAAATAAGATTTTCAATGATAATTTATTTAGGATAATTAAACATAATGGGATATTGGGTTCTTAGGTTGGTGAACCTAAATTAGGATGATGTTTTCTCCACTAGTTATATAGGTCACCTTGACTAGTGAAGTAACTTGTGTTTCACCCCCACTGGATAGTGAAGTCATTTATATCTATTCAACTTATTTATAGAAAATATATTCTCTAGGTGATATACCCTTAGTGGCCTTAGGGAATAATCCCATGTTTTATATTTAATACATTTTTATTATGGTTCATTAGTAATTTTTTCTTCGTAAAGTATATGTATAATGATTCATTTTTTATTAAAAATTTATAAGACTAATTTTATGTATTTATTTCTACCTAGAATGATTTAGATATTTTTTAAAAAGTTTGTATATAGAATACTTTGTGGGATCTTATTGGAATTTTTATTATTGCACCATAAATACACCAAAGGGTGTACGGAGACCTTATTTCATCGGATGTAGAAAAAGGTAAGGTGCCACTGGGCGGGGTGGGTTATCAGGTTAATATTGCATGATATGGAGTTGACATGGTGGTATGATTCCCCATGTCACATGGAGATGGGTATCATTTTATTTTGGTCTAGTTTTAGTTTTTTGTATACAAATCATGTATCAATTATCTATCTTCCCACCCCTCCCTCTATCTTTTGAACTATGGTTGTAACTTTTTCATTTTGTTCAGTTTTGCTAAGTGATTATTTTTTTAATTTTAATTTCACATTATTTAAGTTATGGGTTAATATTTTTATTTATATTTGATTCATTAAGTACACGACTCATTAATATATGTATATTTCATATAGGGTTCTGGTTGGCTCTCTCTTTTTGAATTAATTGGGAAAAATGTTCCCAAGGATTGTTCTTGATACCCAGAAACTAGTTGTTGGACTATGGAGATTAAGAATGTGTTTAAGGCCATATCATATATCTGTTTGGGTTACTTGGCTAGAGGTATACCTATTTTGTTAGTGAATATATACTTGGATTATTTATCACATAGAAAGGACATTACAATTCCATACTATGATGATATCCTTGAAGCGCTATGGCATATTCATAAATAATAATCCTATGGTAAGGATAACATTGTATGATGGGACACATAATATTTTTAATTTTAGGTACTTATTACTTGTAATTAGATGACTTCATATCATTAATTTATCACTTGGTAAAATTTAAGATGAGATATTATGGGGATAGAGCCACCTATAAGAATTCCACATGTTTGCGTGTCATTAGATGTTCCTATCTATAAACATTTGAAATGAACCATATATTTTGTGATTATAATTAATTATTATCATGATTCATGTATTTTTATTTATTTAACAATATTATGAAAACATATTATCATTATTAATTAGGATATGTTTGTTGAATCATGAGTTATATGCACTAATGGAAAAGTCAAGAAGGGATTTATCCCTTTTATTTTTAACAGAAGATGATATCTCATTCCCTTTGATTGAAATGAAAATATCTGATAAAATCCATTAGCATGGTGTGACATTGAGGAGTTTATTTCAAAAATTAAAAGAAATATAAATTGGTCACGTAGTTTTATGACACAAAGTATGAAGCTTGCTTGATTGGAGATATTGAGATAGAAGGATTATATTACACTGTAAGAGTTCCTATGTGGATGATTTGATAATGATATTAATTCTTTCTATATTGAAGCCTTAAAATTTTTCTAGATATGATTCTTGTACTTTAGGATATCCCACATAACTCTACAGAGAAAAAGAAAAAGAGGTTTACAAACTATGTGTATCCATAATCTCATCTAAATTCTATTTGAATTTGACTATTGGAATAAATAATATTCTCATATGGAGGAATAGTATTTTATTTAGGATTTTTATCACATTTTATTCAATAACATGTTACTTTAAATAATATACATGTGAGTTGAAAGTTAAATAAATATATTTTTTCAAGGTAATTATTTAATTACACTAATATATAAATATTTATGTATATCTTGTTTATTCACAAAGTAAAAAATAATTATTTATTTGGTTACACGGATATTGAATAAATATTTATTCACCTGTTAAGTGAATATAATATTTATATGTTCATTGAATGAAGAATATTTTTTACATAAATATTTATTCAAGGTTTAATAAATGTTGAGTATGAATGTATCTGGTTTTGAGTCTGGTGATGAAATAATATAATGTGTGGGTTAGTGCATGTGATGAAATAAAATAATATTATTATTATATTGAATGGGGAATTTATTGGATTAAATATTGGATTAATTTATTTTTTAAAATTGACAATATTGACCCTTAGATCTATATATTCCATGTTGTATCATTTTAGTATGAAACATGTGTAGATATTTTATTTGGAATAAAAAATTTATTCTAGTGATTCTATAAAGAAAATATATAGGGTTTCACTTATCCTCAAGGGAAATGATCCACCTCATTATCACTCTCAAGACTGAGAAACCAGGATATGTAATCTTTAGACTGAAGTATCAATTTTGGATATCCACCTAAACGATGTACGGTGATCAATTCGTCCATACTAACACTCAAAGATTCATAATTGATTCTATAAGATTTTAGAGAATGTTTGGATCACTGGTAGATGGATTATACTTTGTAACCTCTTAGAAAAATCATAGTATAATTTTAATGGGGTTAAAATGATCAATGTATTCTTCAAATAAATAATTTATGAATGAGGTTCTACTTAAAAAATTAATTATAAATTTAATATGAAAAAAAATCCTCTATTGGGTTTTGGGATTACTTTCTTCTAAATTATTTAGGTACATTCATTAGAAATTTTGATTTTTCATCATGTTGTTTTCAATTATTCATTGGATTTGATGAAAACCATGGTTGTGAATGGGATCACCTTTCTTTTTCTACACCAAGGACTGCTAATTGGTATCAAAGTGGTCATGTTTAAATTTATAATTATATAATTACTTACTGATCATTGGTTCAAATCTTTTGTTATTTTGTTATTTTTTTTAGTAATTCATAACGTCAATATAATATATTATTTCACTATCATATTACCATTAATATTCCAAGAAGAGATGAATAATGCATGAAAACACCATCGATAGGTGTCGAATATTATGGTCTATTTATATGATTATGTGGCATGTAATAGGAATTACACATCATGTAGTCTCATTCAATCACATGTATATGCATTCACACCAATTGTGGAACACCATGTGAGTAATGAAACAAGGTATCTTCAAGACTCTGGGTGTTCACCACCATATGACACACAACTATAGAAGATTAAACAACATGTATTTAAGGTACACATCATGTAATCCCATGTGGTTTGTGGGGAAACCATGTGGTCAAATGTATACATCATGTAATTTATCATATACTATAAATAAATGTCATGCATTGACTGCCCACCAAGAGACATAGGTTAGATATGATTACACGTCATGTAGCAAGATTACACACCATGTAACTCATTTATTTTTGTGTCTGGATAACACATCAAGCCCTTAGGCATGTAACATAGATGTCCAGTAGGGGATTACATGTCATGTAATTTATTACATCCCATCTAACCCCAACTAGATAATATAATATACATTCCAAAATCATTATGTTGTACGATTCAATGCATGTAATTGATCATTAAGTACAATTTACACACCATATATTCAAATTTACATGTCGTGTGACAAGTATTAATTATCCTCAAGTACACACCTAATTTTCCTCACCAGCTCATGTGAAAATTTAATTCAGGGTTAATTTATGCATTATTTTAAAAAATAATTGTTGTGTATATTATTTGTTCACATATTACACTTCTTTGAAAAAACCAGTTGTACACACTACAGGTATTAATGGAATTCCATGTGGTTAATCTCATCATGTTGATTACATGACTTGACCCATATAACTACACACCATGTAATATCACAACACACTATGTAGGTTAACATGTCATGTATATACATAGTACATGACTATAATTGGGAAGACATGTGTCATGTTTCCTTTATTACATGGCATGTGAATTATTAAAATTTATACTGAATTTAATATATCCAAGAAAAGTACATTTCATGTAGTTTGTCAATACACATCATGTATATATATATTTTAAAAAATAATTACTTTTTTATTTTTTAAAATTACAAAGAGGGTGGTAATATTGTGTATCTCCATGACTGTTTATAATAAAACTTAAGATAATTAATTAATTAATTGATAAAAGTGTTAATTATAAATTTAAAATAAATTTAACTTAATTAAGATCAATTTGAAATGAATTATAGGTTTTATTAATGTGATGTTGTTTCATGTTTGTGAATAATCATGATCTTAACCTACCAATATATGTATTAGGTTTCCATTTAATTTAATATTATTACATTATTTTTTATTCTATGATAAAATTTTATTAAATTAAATATGACGTCCTGCAATTCATAACTTCTACATTTAGTATGTAATACTCACGTGTCTATGGTATATTTTAGGTAACCTCTTCTTCTAGTTCCCTTCAAATATGTCTAATTAAAATAAATGAAAAAATATATATCCATGGAGTGAAGGTGGATCTGTAAAACTTTTTATCTTTTCAGGTTGTGAATTCATAATATAATTTTAGTTTTTTGAGTTTAATGATGGTTTAATTTTGAAAACTAGGTATCATGTTTGATTTATGAGTGTTTGGACAACTTTTTTGAAATTTTTTTCTGACATGGCCTAAGGTTCAAAAATTGTTTCAAGGGCTCGAGTGAGAATCAAAGTAAGGTCAGATAGCTATTGTATCCATTTTTTCTATAGTTTCACTACATCAGTGAGAAACACATTTTAGGGATTTCCATGGATCCTTAGGGTGATCACAAGGGTGAGTGTGTGATGCCTAGGGAGCATTTCTATGGAAAATAGGAAAGGAAAAATATTCTTGTTTATATTGGTTTAGTGTGGTGAAAATGATGAAGGGGAAGGCCCTGCACCATTTTTCTAGGACTTTTTTTGCTTTTCTAAGCATGGATTTTGTGTGATCACCCAATGAGAACTAAGGGAGATATAATTACCATTATAGGAATTTTTGGTGTCATGTTGGCACCCTGGGTTGGGTGTGGTGTTTCTCTAAGCATAGTGTCTAGGAAAATTGCGATGTTGTTTCACCCTAGGGTTATGAATTTTGGTGGTTATTTTGGATAATGCATTTACTCTATGGTAAATATTCAGGGATAAACATCCATTTTGATGGGTTTTTTGGCTATTTGAGAGGCCCCATGGGTGTTTTGATCAAAAACTGTGAGCAAGGGGTGAGGGCCAAAGCCATGGTGTAGGGAGTTTCAGGGTCCTTGGGGGTTGGTGGGTGGTGCACCACCACATAGTGTAATTTGGGGTGAAATTAATGGTGTACCTAATATTATAAAATGGTTTAGAATCCCTAGTTTTACCCCTTGATTTTTTTAAACCCTTACTTCTCTCTTCTTCTTCCTCATGCGCAGTTAAGTCTAGGGTAACTCTCATCCTCTCTTCTCCCCCAATCCCCTCTAATTGGGGGTGGATTTTAGTGTCATTATTTTGTGATTAATGTGAGTTCCCTCTACCTCTTCCTTTGGTTATTCACTCCCTCTAGATTCTAAAATCTTTTTTGTCTCTCGTTAAGGGTCTATTGAAGATTCCACCATAGCATGTTGGATTTATCCCAATATGATGGGGATTCTTCTTAGAATAGTTTAAGGATGTCTCGGGGGATAAATTCATTTCATCGCACACCATTTTGATAAAGTTATATCACCAGTGGATTCTTTATTGTGTTTTTTGATAATTTCGATGAAATTTTCCATATTTTCTCATAATTAAATCATGTGATTTTAATGTATTATGTTTAGGTTCATTTATAGAGTAGACATCACCCCATTGCTCATGGTTTCAATGAGAGGACGATTCTTGGTGAGTTATTAGTCATTGTTCTTATTTTAATTTGTTTTAATGATTAATTGGGAATTGTTTAATTAATTATAAATGATTATAATTAATAAATTTGGATTATTTAAAATGCTTTAGGGCCTTATTATGATATAATGATGGAACAATATACTAGTATGAGAATGTGTGAGAGTTTTTCCACTATTATCAAAGGGGGTAACTCTGAAATTTAGGTAGGCATTATCTCAAGAATACCCACTTTAGTAAATGAATTTTATTTATCTATAATGTGATGTGTGGTATGGAATATAAGGTATATCAACCTATTTAAATTAAATGAATTATTTAGTTAAAAAATGTATGTATGTGAATAAATAGATGAAGCATCAAGAACCTAGATGGACCCTTTAGCTTCACCTTGATACCTTGTTTGCTAATGGTTGGGTCCTTTTGATCTATGTTCCCTTAGTAGTATTAAATAAATAAAATTAATGTGATTTATTAGACCTAATGATAGGTTCCCCTAGCAGCCTCTAGGTAGAGGTGAGTTATGAATTGAGAAAGATGGATAGGGTATTATCCTTGTGTAAACATTTAGATACATTAGGTTTTGTGGGTTTGTTGAGATAACTATGGGGTGGGTATTCCTCCCTCACTAATATGTGATTACTTGGATAGTTAGACACTATGTAGCTTAATGATAGCTTTAGTGAGTAAACTGAAATAGGATGACTTGGGAATTTAGATGGTCTTGATGTTATCTCTCTATAGCAATAATCACATGAAATTTCTTATAAGTCCAATAAGGTCATGACATGATTATGATAATGGTGGGTGATGTTTAATCCTCTAAGTGGATGGTACTGACCTAGTGTTGATTTTAATATCAAATAACCATGGTATGGTTTCTATATTATGGTGTGACCTGAGGGACCATGGATTGTGCCTAATGTTATACTAACCCTAATGAGGCTGTGTGTGGGAATGTGAAGTGATTATTTCTGGTTTCACCTTAGAACCCATATCGACAATGTATTCCTAATGAGTTTATAGTGTCTATGACTTGAGATATTATAGGATGGATGCACTACCTTCTGAGATTATTCATATTTAATGCCTAAGGTTGGTATCCTAGGATTTGGTTGTTGATCCTATTGAATTTAATTATGACATCAAGGAGATATAATTCCCTTGATGACTATTTAGTATGATGTTAGAGAGATATCATGCCACTGATTACTATTCAATTTCCTAGGACTTTCTCCTAGGAAATGGCTATTGATATTTATACTAATGTATTTCCTTTTACTTTCTCCTTGGAATCAAATTATGGGTTTATATTAATTACTTAGGAAATCCACTGGTATTCAAACTTCAGGTCTATATGGAATCCTTATATTTTTATCTAGAATTTAGTGAATATGCCTATGTGTAATTCCTATGTTATTACCTAGAATTAAGTAGTTATGCTTATTTAGGATTCCTTGGACTAGCTCCTTGGATCTGGATTTAGACCAACAGTTATAGGATTACTTATATATTATATTAGGACCCTTCTTTCATTCCTACATATTCTCATGGTCATTTTAAACTCTTAGAGACACTCTGACACTAGTTGAAGAATGTATAGTTAATCATGGGTGTCGTATTAGAACCTAAGGATCGATAATAGTTATTTATTTACTCTTCTATAGTTATTTTATTTATTCAATTAAGCATGTCACTTAAACAAACACTGCATTTATTGGTTATATATGGGACTACATTGGTGGATCTCTACTAAGTTGTAATCAAACCCTACTCAAGTCTGCATAGAACAACGGTACCCGTTAAAACATCACTATTTACAAGTTCATATTGGGAAAAGGCTTGAGAATTGATCATTTAGTTAGATATATTGGATGGAGTCATGTAGAGGATGAGGTATGTCTTGGGGATAACAGAATAGACATGAAATTTTAGTTTCTCTTATTTTTTGTATCTACAATCCACCTAGTGGTTGATCAGATATTGTGTGTTGAAATGTCCATGAGTGTGTATAAATATTTATTTATGCATTTCATATGATATAGCATGGTTACTATTTATTGTTCTACATACTCTGATTATTTATGATAGATTTTGTTCAGTTATTTTTTTTATTATTTCACTCATATATAAGGGTGTAGTCTTCCCATGGTAACAACCTAGACCCTCACTATAATTCAGTGGCCTCTATTATATGGGGATAAATGCTTGAGGTCATGTTTCTTCACCAATTTGGGAACCAATAGAGTGTATGTGGGATAGGGTGTGTTAAAAATTGGTAACAAAGAGTCTTTTTCTTTGACTTACTATTTAGGGATATGGTATACATTGATTATGGACATGTATAAGATTGTGATGGACCTTGAACTACTATGTTTCAAGCTCCTTTTTATTATTGAAATCCTAGGTTACCAAGGATATTGGATTCTTATTCTTGATTTCTTATTTTATGGTTGTATGATTTCACTAAGTGCGATTCACTTAGGATTTTTAGATATATGATTTTTGGGTTTTTGGATCTTGTTATGTTGGAAATAGTCAAATTTAAATGAATAATTTTCATCATATTGTAATAACATGACATACACATGATTTTGTGCGATTGATATCACCAACTATAGAAGTTTTATCTATTTAATGTTCCAATAAAAACATATCTAGTATTTTCATATTAAACCATTTAGTGAAATTATACAAAACTAAACCATGTATATTTTCTCTTGATGAATGGTTATGTGGATTCGATGAAGGGATAATCCTTTATTATGACTATATATTCCCTCTTATAAGGTATTTATAGTGACCCTTAGTATGTCAATGTAGGGATTGGATTCCTTGATGTTGATTCTAGAAAGTGGGTGGGGTTCCGTTACTTAAAGTGCCAACAACAACCTATATGGGTTTTTCCTTATATTTTCTGGTGGTATTCTACTTAACTAAACCATAATAATATGGTTTACTCAATATGAATCATATTAGGATGATGTTGTAATTTGTAAATGGATGGCATCATGATCTTTGAGTGGTAGTCTTGTATGTAGAGGCTCAATGTGGATCAGTTCTATAGTGGGATAGTGGCTTAGCATGAGTTGTTATATGTGTAAGTAGATAAGGACTGTGGAGTGGGTTTTTTGGCATCTGAGTTATCAGGTGTTATTAAGATGGGAGTAGTGATTTTAATTTTGAGGTATTACCTATGTAATAATTGGTTTATGGGCTAGGTGGCAGAGCCTAGTGTGATTTTAATGCGGCACATTATATTAGTGAGATGAGTATTGTGATTAGGTAGCATGGATTTTTCTTACATCTGTTACGATGAGATATTATATGTGTGGGTATCCTATGAAAGGTATTATCTTAGGCTTTTGTGTTCTTGGGAAATCAGAAGCATGGGTAGATGATTTGGGTTATGAGATAGGATCACATAAGGGACTTTCAGGTATGTGGTATAAGACTGGATATTCCTTGGGGTTTTTTGGTAAAGCACAAGAGGTGCTTTGATATCAAGGTTGGTTTCAGGGGGAGTATGATCAGTAGTATTCTTGGGCCTATTAATTTCAGGTTTGGTCTCCAAAAATATAATTGTTCTTTATCCTAGATTCATAGATCTAGGTGTGGTAGAGCATGGTAAAATGTTTCTAACTCTAAGATGATGTTGGTTAGAAATTTATCATGTGATAGACCTTAGCATAGGTGAAATACCTAAATTTTTAAGAGTTCCATTGATGGTGCTTCCGGTTGGATGATATTGTCATATAGTGAGCATGGTTGTTGATGTAGGCTTGTAATACATGGTTTTAGGAAGTGTGGATCATGGTATCCTGAGTCAGGTTATGTGATTGGGTTGTACTAGAGCATATACCAATTAGGTTAAATGAGATCGAGCAAATAAAAACTAGTAATGGGTAGTTCATGTTTGAGTTAGGGATTGATGAATGGTCATGTGATTCCTACGAATATATTGATTCAATTAAATTCTTCGGGCTTGGTCACCCTATGATTTTATTAATGAGGGGTTTCCCTTGATGGTAAAAGGTGACATTAGAGCTGGATTAAAGTGTCACGATACGCTCAACCCAATTTTGTGCCTATAAAAGTAATATATGGGTGGAATAATGATGAAAACTATTGAAGTTTTGTTCGAGGATCTATATAAGGGAATCCATAGAGTAGGGAGTGTACTATTAAATATTAGAGGGTGTGACCCTCATTGTAAATGAGAGTTCAGTGGTTTTTGAGGATAAAATTTTAGATAATCTATAAATGAGTTTTTGATATTGTTTTATGTTGGTGCTTAGGTGTTATTAGGATGGTCATGTCAATTAATTACATGGAGTAACAAATAAAGAATGGTCCAGGGAGGTATAAACCTCATCTTGGTAGGATCATGGGTGCGATTAAAATTAGTATGGTATGGTTGAGGTGTATTTGGAGCTAGTAAAAATAAATATATTTTTTATCTCGTTCCTTAGTGAATATAATATTTAGAATTCAAATTATGTATTATATAGAATTTTTTCACTAACATTTGGATCAAGAGAGTTTTTATGTGATCAGATAATGATTTAGATCAGATATGTATTGGTTCTTAGGGTTAGAGCATGGTGGCTAGTTTGGTTGGTTGATAATACAACCATGGAATTACACTATAAGTTAGACTTTTACTTTGATGTGTATATTGAATGATCTTGGGATGCCTTTGGAGACTTAGACATCTTGATCAGGGGATTGTCACTGTGTATCAGTGGGTGCAATTGAACCTTTTCAATAATGGTGTGACAAAGAAGTTTTAAAAAGTTTTTTATGTGTAATTGGGTTTGGTGAGATACAAATTATGTTGAGTGGGTGACAAGAGACATAGGTTTCATTGATTATAATCTCTATAATAGAAATAATGGTGAGTGGGTGGTTCAGTTTTTGATAAATACTGCACCTTTTGGTTTGATTTGTATAGTGGAATCATAATATCTCTTTAGGATAGAACATGGCGATTTGATTAGGAATTTATTATAGGGATATGTCAGTATTTGTGGTTAAGGATTTTTTGGGATTCTCGGGGATGGGAAGTTCTAAGGTCATGTAGTTTTAAAACCCCATGCCTTTTTTGGTTGGGTTGTGAATTCCTAAGGGAATTTTAGTTTTTTGAGTTTGATAAGAGTTTATTTTCAAAAATGAGGTTCAAATCAGATATTTGAGTGTTTTAAAATCATTAGGACACATCGTTTGACTTAACTTAAGGCCCAACTAGTGTTTTGGGTGCCCTGGTAAGCATTTGGGTAAGGTTGGGTGGCACTTATAGAATTTTTTTATATATATGCCCTTCCACTTGGAGAACAATGTTATAGAGATTTCTATAGTGGAGGAAGAAAAACCTAGGTTGAGGTCATGGAGATCCAGAGTGAGTGTTTGATTCCATGGGAGACACATTATGGGAAATGAGAATGGAAAAATGTGCATTTATATGAGCATGGTATGGTGGAAAATGGTGTGGAGGAAGGCCATATGTTGTGGTCCCAGACATTTTTTACTCGGATGAGTGTGAGCTCCCCTATGGGAAATAGGGAATCCAAAATTCCCATACTATTCATTTTTGGTGTCATGGTGGTGTCATGGGTTAGGTGTTGTTCTTGGATGAGCATGACACTTGGGAAACCCCACCACTTCATCACACCTTGGGGTTGGGTATTTTAGTGGATATTTTTGCCAAGGGGTTTCCCATGTAGAAAATGATCAGGGTGAAACATCCATTTCACTGGGTGTTTTGACTACCTAATGGGCCATGGGGGTGTGTCAATCTAAAATGGTAAGCTGGGGTGGAGGCCATATGTTTTGGTGGGGGGAATGTCGAAGTTCTCAGGGGGATGCAATGAAGCATATCATAGTGCAGTGTAAGTCATGGTGTTCCTAATGTTTCAAAAGGTGTTGGAAGACTTAGTCCACCCAAGTTTCTAAACCCCTCCACCTATCTTCTTCCCTCTCATTCACAACTAATCAAAGGGGAGAACTTCCCTCTCTTCTATATTGACCCCTTCAATTAGGGGTGGATTTGGGTGAAGTTATTCAGTGATTAAGGTGATTTTATTCTTCATATTCCTTCCATTATTCACTCCCTATTGATTCTAAAATTTTGATTGTCTCTAATTAAGGGGTTTATTAATGAATCCACCAAATCATAGTTGAATCATCCAGATATGATAGGTATTTTTATCGTTATAGTTTGACAATTCCCTTGATGTATAAATGCACTTTTTCACATTTCGTTTCAATAAATGAACATAACTAATAGATATTTCATAGAGTTTTTGTTGAATTTAGATGAAATTGGACATCTTTTCATGTAATTAAATTAGTTATTTTTCAAGACTTAGGTTCAGGTACATATTAGGAGAAAATCACAAATGATTTCTTACTATTTTGATGAGCATATGAAACTTGGTTAGTTATTATAAAATTTTTAATTAATTTTAAACATTAATTATAAATTAATTAATTATAAAACTTTATAAAAAATTAATTTTGATTCTTTGGAATGATTTAGGGTGTTCTGATGTTGGACGATGGTTGGATGGACTAGGATGATCTCAAAAAAGTGTTTTCAGGCTATGATCAAAGGAAGTAACTCTAAAATTTAGATAGGTCATCTCTTAATCATAACCTCATTAGTAAGTTCATTTTACTAAAATATACATGTGATGTGTGGTCTATATGTTAAGGGAAATAAAAATTTTTAAATTAAATAAATTTTTAGTTAAAAAATCAATGAATGTGAATAAATGGACAAAGCTTAAAGAGCCATGATGAATCCATGAGCTTCATATTGATGCCTCATCTACCTATGGTTATAGAATTAGTTAAAAATATGTCCCTTGTGATCTATAGACCCTTAGTATTATTAAATAAATAAAATAAATGAGATGTAGTGGATCTGGTGACAAGTTCCCCTAATGACCCCAGGTATAGGTGAGTGATGATTTGAGATAGATGGTTGGGGGTTATCCATGTAGATTCCTTGAGATGCTTTAGAGACATTGGTATATCTAAGATTAATATAGAGTGAGTATTTATCCTCCACTAATATTTTATTAAGTAGATGGGTAGACCCTTGTAGCTTGATGATAGCTTGTGTGAGCGGACTGACTGAGGATGACATGAGAATTTAGATGGGCTTGATTT
This sequence comes from Viscum album, assembly GCA_963277665.1. NCBI lineage: Eukaryota > Viridiplantae > Streptophyta > Magnoliopsida > Santalales > Viscaceae > Viscum > Viscum album. The sequence goes on along the minus strand of OY728162.1, from coordinate 193,147,604 downwards.
CATCTCTCTATAGTTATGATCATATATCATTGTTTATGAGGCCAATGATTCCATGATAAAATAATAATTTTTTAAAGAGATGATACTCCTTCTGAGTGATGGGTGCTGAACTTGAGTTGAGTTTAAGATTGAGGATCCCAGGTAGGGTGTGTGTATTATCATGTGACCTGGGGGGACAAGGGTAACCAATGTTATATTAACCCTAGAGAAGGTGTTCATGGTAATGGGTATTGATGATTTTTGGGTGTTAACATAGAATCTAGATTGAATATTGTATCTTGATATGGTTGTATTTTCTCTGAAGTGAGATATTGAAAGAGGGACACACTACCCTCAGATTTTATTCCTATAGAATATTTAAGGCCAATAACCTTGAATTCTACCATTGAGGATGTTGAATTTAGGTATGATATAAAATAGATATAATTCCCATAATTACTAGGTGGTTTGATTCTATAGGTAGATCATACTAGTAATAAATATTTGATTACCATGGACTTACTCTTAGGAATCTGTTGGTGATCCTTCTTCTACTGGATTTCCCTAGACTTTATATTTCGAATCGGCCTATGGGTTAAAATTAATGACTTAGGAAATCCCATTGGATTTAGAATTTGGGTCTATATGGGATGTCTATATTTTTATATAGGACTCGATGAGTATACCTATATAGAATTATTTTATTTTTACCTAGGATTCAATTGTTATTCTCATTCATGATGCCTTGGACTATCTCCTTGGATCTGAGTTTATTCTTATGGTTATAGGATTCCATGAATATTCTCCTAGGATTTGGATTTCATGCATATATGTTTTCATAGTCATGTGACATGCTCAGAGGCACTCCATCACTCGGTAATGTAGGTATAGTTATTCTCAGGTGTCATGTTAGAACCTAAGTATTGATAATGGTTATTTATGTATGGTTTTATAGTTATGTTATTTATTTAGCTGATTTTGTCACATAAACATAAATTGTTATTATTTGTTATGTGTGGAACCTCGTTGGTGGTTCCCTACTGAGTTATACTTACACCCATGTTAGACAACGATGGGACTTGATTACACAACATACTTCACTGATTGTAGGTTCATTTATGGAAAATGATGAGGATTTGATCATTTAGTTTGATATCTTAAATGGTGTTAGGAGATGAATGAGGTTTTTCTTGGGGATAGTAGTAAATCCTTGTACTTTTATTTTTCATTTATTCATTGTATATGTGATCAGACCAGTATGAGAACTACTATTTTGTTATGGAATGACTGTGAGTCTGTATAACTATTTGTTTCCACATTTCATATGAGATATCATGGTTATTATTTTTAATTCTGTGTAATATTATTATTTATGATAGATGATTTTTTTGTCCAATATTACTTCAATCAGATATTGTCCTATACTCTCCTCACAATAACACCCTATACATCGCTACTAATCATAATCCTTTGAAATATGAGGAGATACAACTGTGTTAATGTGGATTCATTAGTCTAGGATCCAGTAGAGTGGTCATGGGATGAGGTATGTTAAAGGTTTATAATCTGAACCAAGTTGAAATAAACCAAAAAGATACAAATGTTGGTGGTTGAATGTTTAAACTCTATATATGATTTTCTCAAGGAGATCTTCCCTAGGTTCAAGGATTAATTTATCATTCAATTGATAAATCAATCATTAAAAAACTCATGATCAATTAATTTTATTTATTTCATTTTTTTAAAATAATTTTTAATTAGTTTTTTTATTTGACGCTTAAACATGATCCCATTAAATAAATATGATAACAACATAACAGATAAAATAAAACAAATCTATTATGAATAATTATTTTATCATAACATAGTTAATTATGTAAAATACAAATAATATTAATAATATATATAAAAGGATAAAATAAGTAATGTTTCACATAATTAAATATAAAATCACTCAATTAAATATTAAGTCATTCAATCCTTCCATTATTTTATTTAGAAATAAAATATAGATCAATATGTCAGTATGTCCCTTTGGGGGGAACTTTCATTTATCTAGGAGTTATTATGAGTGTTTTGAGTTTAATTATCCAAGTTTGCATCAAGATATGTAGTCCTTGATAGAATTGGTGTATTTTGGAGGCATGTTTTAAGGAAATATAAGACAATATTTCCAAATTAGGGAGTCACTTTAATAAATTAAGGAGTTTTATGTTTGTAGTTGGCAAGACATCCAACCTAAATACATTAGATTATTTTTATGAGACCCTCATATGGGTAATGAAAAAATAAATATGGATCCCATTAACTATAATTTTCACATGATTTAACATTGAGATTCAAATGTTGAGGACTATTTGGATTTGATAAAATAGCGAGATACAAATAAAATGAAATTAATTATATCACAATTTTTGGTAATCAAAATAAAGTACTTAAAAATTTATTTATTTTATATATAATATGACAAAATAAATCATCCTAAACATTGTCACTATGATCATTCCTTAACTTAGGGAACATCCTCATGGACACAAATTTCTTATAGTGGGCATAAATTTTTTTACACTAACTACTACAGGGAAAAAATTATATGATTCAAAATCCCCTATTCTTGATTATCCACCATGGTTAATAAGTGAAGATGAAATGGATGAAATTCTAATATAAATAGAGTTTAAAGACCCTAATCTTGACATACATGGACATTACATTACTTTTCCATAATACTTAATATATGTCACAAATAGACGGCTAAAGACCATATAAGTTTATCATCTTTGGAAACTTGGAACACATTCATCTAATTTGGTGGAATATCTTCAAAATATACCATAAATATATTACCCTTTATTTTTCCTATATAAAACATTCCTTTATATCTGAGGTAAAAGAAAAAATAAAAAGGGTGATCTTAGATTCACATTAAGGGTAATCAAGGAAAATTTTAAACAAAACATAAACATAAGAATGTAAAAACATGAACATGACTTTTGAAAATAATAAAATGTATAACAAATATACTATTGGTTGGAGTGGAATCTCAATAGGGGGTGAATTGAATTCTTAATTAAATTTTCTGTTTAAAACTTGTGTTAAAAAGGGATCCCTCAATTTCAAAATGGAAAAGTAAATTAAGGCAGTATAGATATAAATATCTTGTTAGTCAACAGGTTTCTCAAAGGGTGATTATTCCTTAGTTGAATTGGTGTAAAAACACTTATTCAACTTTTTAAACAAGTTTACTGAATTCAATATATACAGGCACTAACCAGAACAAAAAATCAAAGAGAATGCATAACAGTTTTATGTTTTAGAAATTATGAGAAACGGAAAATAAATAAAATAGAGTATCGCAAAATATAGTGCACAGTAGTGAAACAAGAGGTTCAGTCTCAAGACGAGACTTAATCCTCTCCACTTGGTGATCACCTGCCACCAAGTAGTTTATATTAACAATAAACTTTATACATAGCCTGTATCAGGCTTTAGAACAGTTTTCACAAACTATCTAGGGTTCACACCCTCTTCCACAGTTCTTCGTGGGAAAAACAAACAACACATACCACACATGGTCTCTTCCACGGTTATACATGGGAAACAAAAATTTAGGTGAAGTTTGATGTGAGGATATTCAGTATCCACCAGTTCAAGCACATGAGACAGTGTGTGTAATAGACAGACATGCACACTTCTCATAGATGAAAAATAAAGGAACACAATAAAGCCTAAGATAATAAGATTGAGTTTAAAAAGCTCTGTGTATTAGCAGTTCAGCTCTTGACTCCTCAAAGTGAATATTTTGATGTTGAAGTCTGTCTATGAAACTTTTATTCATAACAAAGTCCCGCAAATCTAGGTTCTAGCATTTAGTGTTCTGCTTACAGTGTTGATCAAGAGTTGATGAGGCATTGAAGGAAAAAGTGAGTCTTTCCCAAAAATGATCTTTGTGATGCTTGTGGGTTCACGTTAGTGCTGGATGGTTCTACTTTGATCTAGCGAGTAATCTCTATCACACTTCATATTCCACACACTACTTCACATGTGTGTGTATCTATATTTTTTTATTAGTCTTCTCTTTTTTATAATTGAGGCCCTACAATAGGAATGAGTAGATCACATGTGATCTTTCTCGTACCTCATACTGTCCTAGGTACGGTCTCCTAAAACGTCTACAATCAGCATTAATTAATATCAGAAGCATTTAATTTATCAAATATTATTGTTAGATTAATATTAAAAATTTGACAAAGTATGGAAGAGTAAGTATCGGTAGACTTGTAACGGTAGACTTTATAGCGGTAGGATTCAACAGTAGGTGCACATCAGCAACCTCTAATTGTGACCCTCCATCGGTAGCTTTCCATCGGTAGCCATGCAATGGTGACCATGTGAAGGTAACCATGCAATGGTTACCATGTCATGGTAACCATGAAATGGTAACCTTGTATTGGTAACATTGTATCAGTGACCTTGTAACAGTGACCTTGTAACGGTGACCTTGTATCGGTGACCTTGTAATGGTGACCTTGTATTAATGACCTTGTAACGGTGACCTTGTAACGTTCACCTTTTATTGGTGACCTTGTAATGGTGACCTTGTAATGGTGACCTTACACTTAGATAAATTATGTTCTGTAAACTTAATCAACCAATCAGTGAGATTAAGAGTAAATGGAAGTTACTTTATATAAAAAAGAAACATTAATGAGTCATGATTATCATAAAATGAGAACACGATTATCACATAAATAAAACATGATTTGGGATTATCAAAACAGGTGAGTCCAACAGTCTCTCCCTGTTTGATAATCACATATAATGTCATTTAATCGTTAAGTTTAAGAGTTTTGAATCATGGTTGAAAACATATGCTAAATTCATCAGTGATGTTAGTATATAAATATTATATTATGAACACTAAATTGAGGCCAGGCCAAAACATATAAATATATAAACAGTTCTCCCCCTTTGTGATTAACAAAAAGTGTAAAGAACAGAAAGAGATAAATGAGAGTGGTTGTATTAATAAAATAGGAGTACAATAGACAAAAAAATACATCAATCCTTATCATCTAAGGCAGTCAACACTCAATCCACATAAGATATATCGAAGGAAGATTTTTATTTTGAAGATGAGGATCCAGGTTATGAAGGTTTTGGGATAGACCGAGGGATGGCAGTGAGCAGCGTAGGGGGGAGTATCCATCAAGGCATCAGAAGTCCTATAGTGAGTATAATGCTGAGGAATCATTGGCATCAAACTTTTTATGGCTTGTGTAGGAGTCATCAAAGGAGTAGTTTTGGTGGAACCTGAAGCAGCTGATGAGGTAGGCAAAGCAGAAGGAACAATGATGGGTGTGCAGTCCACATGGAGGAAGGGTAACAGAATATTCCTTACGTCCATAATGATTCTTCCCCCTCTTTACATAGCAGAGATGAAACCATATTTTTTTCATGAATATCTATAGGGTAGGAGTCATCTCTCTAATCTTCCTCACTTGATCCTTAAATTTTTGAGTAATAGGGGGGATTCAAAAAATTTCTAAGAGAAACTTAAAGTGACCATCCATCTTATGCTTAGTGTACAACTGTTTGTAATAGAAGTCAACTTGATCTTTGATGGCCTTATGATCTTGAGAAACTTATCTTAAATAATATCCCACAAGCTTATGAATTTCTCTGGTATTGGAAAAGACCTGAGAGTCTGAGGTACGAGTAACAGAGATCTTTGCCACTTCTTCTTTAACAACGGTCTTGAAAGCTTCAATATCAACTAGAGGAGAGGTTGAAGAAGATGCAGATGCACCTAGAGGTGCCAGAGTGAAAGCCATAGTCTCTTTAAAATATTTGGTTAGCCCACTAATCAGCCTTTTTACATCATCATCTTGGACTTCCACATGTGTTTCCATAGATTTCTTAAAATCCTCAAAAACTATGACCATTTGCTGAACCAAACTTTTAACATATTCAAGGTCTCCTTCTACCTGATCCCTTGAATCCATATATGCATCTAAGATGGAAATAAACTATTTCACTGATTCCATAGAAACTACCAAAGTTATTACCTAATTCTGACATTCCTTGACCTCATGTAACATAGCTGAGTGAGAGGTAGAAACTATCATTTACAGTATATATGTCATGAGTCCTTGATTGTGAGATATTGTTCTTGATATATTAGTGAATTTCTCATCAATATGCCTCTTCAGGTCTGATTTCAAAGAATCCAATTCATCTCTTTTTACATAGTCTCGAGGTAACAAAACCACTGGCTGCACAATGGTAGTTTCTGAGATAGTAGGAATTTTAGGACTTCTGATAGACTGGTCCTCTTTAGAATCTCCATAATCTAAGCCTAAAACCACAAGGCCAAGAGAATTTGTCCAGTCCTCTATCTCATGAGAAACATCAACTAACCCTGTAGAAACAAGTTTCTCCCCATCAATTTGAACATTATCTTGAACAACCACATCCATCTCCACCAGACCTCCTTGATCAAATTCATTAACAGGAGGGTCCACTGCCACTTCCTCCACATAATATTCAATGACTTCTAAAATAAGTCCATATTCAACTGAATCATCCACTTATTTATCTTCACTTTATACCCTTTCTGTATGTCCTATTAGAGGACTGAGACTAAAACATTCCTCTTCTCTTTCAGCAGAAGCTATCTCAAAGTCATCTTGACTTGAATCATTGACCTCATCCTCATCTAAGGTACTCTAATGTCTCTTAAGACATTTTAATTTTCTTATTTTTCATCTTAATAGGCAGGATCTACCTCACCTGGCTTAAGACTAGGGTCTCTCTTATTTTTAGGCCTAGTTGGATGATCAACAGGGTTAAACTCTTCATATTCCTTAGCCTCATCATTCACCCATCTCCACAAACATGGATTCCAGTTGATCTTCATCAGCTTGAAAATCACTTTAGTGATGCAATAGTTATCTTGTACAATAATAGTTTCTTCCAGAGCTTTAGAAACTCCTTTTACTTTTAGTATAAGAGATATCAACTTAACATGAAATAGGGCATTGTATTTTGAACTAGGTTTGGTCATATACTCTAGTTGAAACATCAAAAGCCTACTTAAGTTGTTCTTCTATTCATGATTTAATAGATATAATAGAAAAACATCCTAAATATTTAAATTTGCAAAGTGCCCTCTCCTAGGACTTGACACATGCATGATAAACATGAAAATTAGCTTATCTTCTCCTACCATTTCAATAGCAATGACTTTCCTAGGAACTCCATTCCCTGTCAGTTCAGCTAAAGATTCTTTATAGAAGAAGAACTCACTAGTGGGAGGCAACACTTTTGAGTAATAATAAAAAATCTCTTCATGTAGAACCCTCAGACAGTTAGCCCACTCAGCAGAGGAGAAACTCACATTTAATCTGAAAGTCATCTGTTGATCATTCTCAGATTTATCAAACTTTAGATACTCATAATATTACTTCACTAACTTCGGGTAATAAGGTCCATTTTTGTTTGAAAAACACTCAACCCAACCTTGAGCTTCAGGTGCCTTCAATACTGATGACCGACTTGATAGCAACCACTATGAACATAACTCATTCTCAACCACTATTTCCCTCTTTGATAAATGCGGGTTAACCACCTTTTCCACTATCTGGATTCCACTACTCGACTCGGCTCTAGGTATCTTAGGATATAGCGTGTCTCCTTCATTAGAAACCAACGACCTTTTTACTCTTACCATCAACCTGGAGTGGTTCAAGGTTTTAGTAGAGGTTTAGGTTCTGAAATTGGGGAGCAAAAGGATCTAGAGAGGGTTTGATGTGGATCTAAATATAGTATGTGTTTTATTTTTATCATTTAGGGATCAAAAAAAGAAATAGATAAAATAAATAAGTAAATACAGAAAATGTTTCAAATTCCGACTGAGAGCACAAAAAATGTATAGTCCCGGACTTAAGTCATCTATCGGTAAGGTCTAACGGTGTGGTCCTATTGGTAAGGTCTAACGGTGAGGTCCTATTAGTAATGTCTAATAGTGAGGTCCTATCGGTAAGGTCTAATGGTGAGGTCCTATCGGTAAGGTCTAACAGTGAGGTCCTATCGTTAAGGTCTAACGATGAGGTCATATACTAAATAATTTATCATACCTAACTCATGTCTGATGTAATTTAACCTCTCACAAGTCAAAGTCTTTGTGAAAATATCAGCCAAATGGTGTTCAGTACTAATAAATTCAAGAGTGATATCACCTCTTTGAAAATGATCTCTCAATAAGTAATTTCTTACATCAATATGATTTTTCCTAGGATGAGATACTATAGTTTTAGAGATGTTAATATAACTTTTGTTGTCCCAGTTTATAGAGACATGTTATAATTGATATCCATAGTCTAGTAAAGTGTGTTTCATCCACATAATTTGAGCACAAAAACTACCATAATCTATATATTCAGCCTATGCAGTATATAATACAGTAGAATTCTGTTTTTTACTACACCATGATACTAGTGACTTGCCTAAATGTGACATGTTCCAGAGGTGATTTTTCTATCTAACTTGCAACTTTCAAAGTCATCATTTGAATAACTTATTAAATCAAATGTCTATCCTCTTAGGTAAAATAGTCATAAATTTATAGTATACTTGAGATATTTAAAAATACTTTTAACCAAATTTAAGTGAGACTCTTTGAGATTGTCTTGAAAATGAGCACACAGGCATACACTGAACATAATGTCAGGTCTCCTAGCAGAAAGATAGAGCAGACTCCCAATCATACCTCGGTAATTAGTTAGATCCACTGATTTACCAGTTTCATTAGTATCCAACTTACAAGTGGGTACTCATAGGTGTATCACTTCATTTACTACTATCCAACCCAAAATGTTTCAAGATATCCTTAGTATATTTACTTTGATTTAAAATAATACCATTTTTATTTTGAAAATTTTGAATTCCAAGGAAAATTTTAAGTTCCCCCATTAAAATTATATCAAATTCATCTTGCATCATTTTTGAAAAATCAATACATGAAAAATGTTTAAAAGATCCAAAAATTATATCATCTACATAAATTTGAACTATTAAAACATCTTTGTAAATCCTTTTAATAAAAAAAAGTATTATCTGATATCCCTTTTGTAAAACCTTTTGAAATAAAAAAATAACTAATTATATCATACTAGGCACTTGGAACTTGTTTTAGACCATATAAGGCTTCAGACAGTTTAAAAATGTGATTTGGAAAATGGGGATTTGTAAATCCATGAGTTTGTTCTACAAATACATATTCTATTATATACCAATTTAGAAATGCACTTTTGACATCCATTTGATAGAGTTTTAAATTCAGATGAGCTGCATAAGCAAGTAGTATCCTAATGGATTCTAGTCTAGATACATGAGTAAAGGTTTTCACATAGTCTATTCCTTCTTCTTGACTGTATCCTTGTAAAACTAGTCTCTCCTTGTTTCTAACTATATTTCTAGATTTATCAACATTATTTCTAAACATCCATTTATGTTCAAGGTGTCTTTAGGCATGTTCAATAATTCCAAAGCTTTGTTTCTTTTAAACTGATTCAATTCTTCTTGCATAGCTATCACCCAAAATTCATCACTAATTACATCATTGATATTTTTAGGTTATAGATGTGAAATAAAATATTGGTGTTCAACCTGGTTTCTTAGAGAAGCTCTAGTTTGTGTCCCTTTATTTAGATCACCTACTAAGGCAAATAAAGGATGATTTTTGAGAGTTCTTATACCTCTAGACAGAGTTGAACTAGACACCTCATGATTATCTGTATGTTCAGATTCACCATGAATAGCTTCTATAAAGTTTTTCAGAACTGGTTGTTTCCACTAAGCGTTCATTGTCATTGTTATTAAGGTCCAGAATTGACATATCTTCCTCAAGATGTTCAAGAGAGGTTTTGGGCTCATGTGGATCAGTCTCATAAAATTGAACATGAACTGATTCTTCCACACATTTGGTTCTCTTATTAAATACTTTATAGGATTTACTAGATATTGAGTAACCTAGGAAAATTCCTTCATCACTTTTTTAAGGAAATTTTTCAAGATTGCCTTTAGTGTTAAGGATAAATAATTTACAACCAAAAAGACTAAAGTAATTAACATTACCCTTCCTATTATTCCAATGTTTTTATGGGTTCTTCTTAAGAATAGGTCTAATTAAGACTCTATTGATAATGTACCAAGATGTGTTAACAGCTTCAGCCCAAAAATAAATTGGCAACTCATATTCATTGAGCATTGTCCTAGAAATCTCTTGAAGTGTCCTTTTTCTTCCTTCCACGACTCTATTCTGTTGAGGTGTTCTAAGATCAGAGAATTTGTGATTATAGCCATTTTGTGAGAAATAAGATTCAAACTCTTGATTCTCAAACTCACGGCCATGATCACTTCTCAAGGTCTTAATTCTATGTCCACCAATATTTTCTACAGACATGGAGTATTTGAAAAAGTAAGAAGAAGATTCAATTTTGTGATCTAGAAAGTATAACCAAGTATATCTAGAAAAATAATCTACAAGAACATAAACATAGTTCTTCCCATTTAAACATGAACCTCTTTATGGTCCAAACAAGTCTATGTGAGCCAACTCAAGTGGTTGAGAAGTAGAAACTTATTTCTTTGGTTTGAAGGAAACTTTGTGTTGTTTTCCCTTTTGACAAGGATTACACACTTTGTTAAGTCGAAATTCCAATTTAGGTAAGTCTCTAACTAAACCTTTCATAGTTAGTTTCCTAATTGAGTGTACATTGTAGTGTCATAGTCTTCTGTTCCACAACTAGGATTCCTTATGAAATGCATTTAAAGAAGAAAATTTTTTCTTAACTGAAGAATCTGTATCAACAGCAAATACAATCTCATTTATAAGAGTAGTAAATATTAAATCATTATTAGAATTAAAAACATTTCATGCACCATCTTCAAATTTAACATTAAATCCATCATCACACAACTAATAAATACTTAGTATATTTTATTTTAACCCATCAAAAAATGTAATTTTTAAATTAATACAGTATTAGGGTTACCAATTTGGCATATGCCAGTAATATTCTCTTTTGTAGTATCACCGAATGTGACATATCCACCATCAAATTTTATTAGACTTTTGAAAAATGAATAGTATCATATCATATGTCTTGAACATCCACCGTCTAAGTACCACAGAGTTTTATAGGATCTCTTCAGAAAATTTTCCTGCAAAACAGATTAAGTGTGGGGTAACTTTGGTACCCAAATTTTCTTGGGTCCAGAGAGGTTAGTAAGAAAAACATTGGAAACCCATACTTTTCTCATAGGTTTTCTATAATAGACAAATATATTTTGATACATGAATACTTTTTTTGGTCTTTTAGATATTTTTTTCAAAAGATGGTCTAGAACTTGAACTAGCTATAAACTGTCCAGATTTTGGACTAAATTTAGTTTTAATAATTCTTGTCTGTACTAGTTGATATCCTATCCCATTTTTTTATTTTGTGGTAATTTGTTTCTCTATAAACTGAGTCAAGGTATCTCTACCAGTAGTAAATTTTTCCAAATCCCTTTTTAATTGATCATTTGATAATTTGAGTACGGTATTTTTTTTAATAGGTGAGCACATTTTTATTTCCCAAAATATAGATCAGATTTGTAATTAGAATTTAAAGAATGTTGTCTTTTAAATAGTTTATATTTATCCTTGAGTTCATTAAAGGTACCCTTGAGCATTCCATAGTATTATAATAGTTCATAGTTAGTAACATTTTCATAATTGTTTGATTCACCTTTATTCCCAGAATAATAATCATTAGGTATAGGGGAATTGGGTTTTAAATTTAATGCTTCTGTCATGAAACACAGATTTTCTTGTTTATTCTTGTCACTATCAGAAGTGTCAGATCCACTTGAGTTGTCTTCTGAGGCACTCTAGGTGGCTTTCATAGACTTTTTATATCCTTTTCCCTTATCTTCATACTTATTATTAAATTTAAGCTTGGTCCAATCATCCTTCACATGAGCTTTGCATTTACACTCATAACAGACTATATCAGTTGTGTTGTCCATCCATTTTCTGTCCTTTTTCCTATGTCTTTTATTTTCAAACCTTTCTTTGTATTTTGATTGTCTAAAGAAATTTTTCTTTCTGTAAAACTTCTTGAATCTCCTTGCAAGATGATTCATCACATCATCATTGTCAGAGTCTGAGTCTTCACTTGTGGAAGTATCTATAGGAGCTTGAACTTTTTATTTATCTTTGTTCTTTGAGGTAGTAGTCTTTAATGCTATAGATTTCTTCTTTGGTTCTTCATCTACTTCTTGATTCACTTTATGTTCTTATTCATACATCATAAGCTTTCCAATTAGATCCTTCACTGGTAGTTTTCCTATGTCACAAGATTCTTAGATAGAAACAGAAGTTCCTCCCCATCTATCAGGTAGACATCGAAGCAATCTCATAATCTGGCCCTTGTTTTCCACTAGATTTCCAAGTAGGCTCATGGAATTTACTATTTCATTGAACCTGAAATACTTTTCAGAAATAAGTTCATTAGTCTTCATTTTAAAATTATCATATTTAATAGTGTACATATTTAATCTCATTTCTTTAACATTAGTTGTTCCCTCATGAGAAATAGATAAAGTATCCCAAATTTCATATGTAGTTTTACAATCAGATATTCTATTGAATTCCTCATCACCTAGATAACATTACAAAGCATTCATTGCATTAAAGTTATTATTATATTTGGTTTTAGTCAACTGAGACCATGTGTCTCTAGTAGTAGCAGGAAATATGTTTTTTCCTTTAATTGTGTCCCAGATTTCAAGTCCCATGCTCTCTAGATACATTTTCATTTTTAATTTCCACTGAGCATAGTTATTACCATTAAAGAACGGTGGAATATTAGTAGCAGCACCCTCTACTCTATTTTCCACAGTTACATAGAATTTAATGAAATGAAAATTTAGATATGAATGAAATTTTAAGATCTTTAAGATACAACTAAAATCATAGTTGAAAAGAATTTGAACACTGGATAAAAAAGTCCTTTGATACCTAATGTTGGTCATATTGGAATCTCAAGAGGGGGGTGAATTGAGTTCCTACTTAAAATTTATGTTTAAAACATGTGTTAAAAGGGGATACCCCAATTTCAAAATTGCCCAGTTAATTAAGGAAGTATAGATGTAAATGTCTAGTTGGTCAATAGGTTTCTCAAATGGTGATTAGTCCTCAGTTGAATTAGTGTAAAAACACTTCTTAAACTTTCGAAACAAGTTTACTGAATTCAACATCTACAAAAACTAACCAAAACTTACTATCAAAGAGAATGGAAAACAGTTTTATGTTTTAGAAATTATGAGAAGCAAAAAAATAAATAAAATAGAGTATCGCAAAATATAGTTCACAGTAGTGAAACAAGAGGTTCAGTATCAAGCCAAGACTTAATCCTCTCTACTTGGTGATCACCTTCCACCAAGTAGTTTATATTAACAATAAACATGATACACAACCTGTATCAGGGTTTACAAAATTTTTCACAAACTGTACAGTGTTCACACCCTCTTCCACAATTTTTCATGGGAAAAACAAATAGCACATACCACACACGGTCTCTTCCACAGTTATACGTGAGAAACAAAAATGTAGGTGATGTTTGATGTGAGGATATTCAGTATCCTCCAGTTAAATCACATGAGACACTGTGTTTAATAGAAAGACAAGCACACTTCTCACAGATGAAAAATAAATGAACAAAATAGAGCCTATGATAATAATCTAGAGTGTAGAAAGCTCTGTGTGTTAGCAGATCAGCTCTTGACTCCTCAGAGTGAAGAATTTGATGTTGAAGTCTTTATCTGAAACTTGTCTTCCAAACAGAGTTTCACAACTCCAAGTTCTATCATTTAGTGTTCTACTTCTGGTGTTGATCAAGAGTTAATGTGGCACAAAAGGAAGAAGTGAGTCATTCCCAAAAATTACCGTCGTGATGCTTGTGGGATTACATTAGTAATGGATGATTCTACTTTGATCTAGAAAGTAAGCTTTTTCACACTTCGTATGCTACACACTACTTCACATGTGTGTATCACTATATTTCTTTCTTGGTCTTCCCTTTTTAAAATTGAGGTCCAACATTAGGAATAAGTAGATCATGTGTAAGTTTTCTTGTACCTCATACTGTCCCAAGTAAGGTCTCTTGAAACTTCTAAAATTAGCATTAATTAATGTCAAGAAGCATTTAATTTATCAAATATGATTGTTAGAATAATATTAAAAATTTAAAAAAGTATGGAATACTAAGTATTGGAATACTTGTAATGGTAACCTTCATATTGGTAGGATTCAATTGTAGGTGCACATCACCGACCTCTAACTATGACCTTCCATCAGTAGCTTTCAATCGGTATCCATGCAACAGATACCATGTGACGATAACCATGCAATAGTGACCATGTAACGGTAACCATGTAATGGTAACCTTGTATCGGTAACCTTGTATCAATGACATTGTAATGGTGACCTTGTAACGGTGACCTTATACCGATGACCTTGTAATAGTGATCTTGTATCGGTGACCTTGTAACGGTGACCTTGTAACGGTGACCCTGTATCGGTGACCTTGTAACGGTGACCTTGTAATGGTGACCTTGTAATGGTGACCTTGAAATGGTGACCATGTAACAGTGACCCTATAACGGTGACCTTGCACTTAGATAAATTTTGTACTATAAACTTAATCAACCAATAAGTGAGATTAAGAGTAAATGGAAGTTACTTTATAGAAATAAGAAACATTAAGGAAACATGATTATCATAAAATGAAAACACGATTATCACATAAATGAAACATGATTTGGGATTATCGAAATAGGTGAGTCTAACATATCCAAATCTTGATTCATGAAATAAATTTTGGTAGTTCATAAGGCATAAATCATAAAGGAACAAAAATCATCATAAAATATAATTGGCATAAAATAAAGAATTTTGGCAAGCAAAAAATCATAGAAAATCATTTCTATATTAGCCAGGGCTCATTTCCAAGACCATAATAGTGGAAAAAATTCCATTACTGAACCAGTTTTATTTGTCATTCTAGCCCTGTATTACTGATCTGAATTAACTTGTCATTCCAGCCCTGTATTACTGAACTGGATTAACTTGTCTTTCCATCCCTATATTACTGAACCAGATTTACTTTTCATTCCAACCCTGTATTACTTAACCATATTTAATTGTTAGTCCAGTCATGTCTACCTAATGATATATAAATCTTTAACCAATGAATTGGAGGGAGATATAGGTACCACCCCTCTCATAATAAAATAATTCTTACATGGTCCATAATAGTATAATTCATTCATCATAACCCAAGGAATAAAATGGGTTTCTTTCAACATCATTCCACCACAACATAATCCATGTAAAAAAATGGATTTCATAAATCATAGTAACAATAATAAAATCATAGTAAAAATATGTATATCATACTAGAAACATAAACCTATTAAATAATTCCAACATATATGGAAATTAATTTTGATATAACACTTGCAATTAATTATTGAGGAAAATATCCTTTCTTCTTCAAAAATGTTTCCTTTTCTCAAAATGCCATGAAATTTTAAAATAAAAGATTTTATTTGAAAGTAAAATTTAAATATTGTATATTAAGCTTCATGAAAATAAGGCATTATAAAAATGTTAAAATATTTTCATGGTGTATAAGTTAAAAAATAATTATCCTCGTACTTTTTCTATAAAAGTCAGAAAACACCACGTATCAAATAACAAGAAAAGATTCCTTTCACATCATTTAATAAAAATTCACCAATGGGTAAACTTTACATTAAATTTTTTACAAGAATACATATAATATTATATATTTATAAAACATGCATGTGGATGATAAATATACACTGATAAATACTTATGTATAAATAATAGTAGATAAAAATGAGATTGTGAAATTATCCCTTACAAAATTATAATCAGTCGAATAATATTCCTAAAAAAATAATGAAAATTATATGCATATGTAAATATCATAACCATAATAATCCTAATCATAAAAACATTCATGGGAAACATAAACACCACACAAAAGAAATAGGTGGTGTATAAGGCATATGTCCTAAATAAATAAATGTGAGACAAAATAATCCCTTAACTGGGGCCTGATTTCTTTTGTATGCATCTAAAACTCCTATATAATCGTTTAAATAATGTCATTAACTTATTCCAGAACCATATTTATAATTATGATATCATATTTGATCATATTAACACCAGTTTAATAATACTTCATTGTTACTCTTCTTTTGGTGTTAACTGCTTTATTTTCTCTTGTATGTTTTTACTTATAAGTACCAATTATTTAAAATAGGATATGGTTACATAATTTTAAGAATCATATTAAGGTAATATATATCATATTTATTCATTATATACATTTATATAATAATTTATGAAGGGTGTACTTGGATATGAATCACATCGCGTCGTGGAGACGATAGGTCGTACGTACGCACGAGCGATGATATCATTTACTTAATAGTAAAAAGTATGGAATTTAATGATATATTTATTTTCAAAAAATATATATTATAATAATATTTAGTTATTATTTCCATCATTATACCCATCCAATTAAAGTGGAGGTGAAAAATATATTATACCACGACGTGGATATGGTAAGCTATACGTATGCATGTGTGGTGATTTTGTTTTTCATAGGATGGATAGAAGGTTAAATATGGTTGTTTCAAACCATAATAACATCTAATTATATAGTTTATACTTAATTTATTACTTTATAATGGAAATAATAAAGAAAAAGTTAGTATAAGAAGAAATGATCTTCAGAGACTTGATAAAGGTGATTACCTCTTCTTCGGCGAGTTCCCCCTAAATCTCATCTTAAAGGTACTAGAGTTAGCCTTTTGAGAAGACCCAAACCTATATAATGTGACTATGGAAGTTGATAAGGTAATTGGTTAGGGTACGGCTGAGATTGAAGGCTCAAATTTAATTTAATATGTGAGGGAGAAGGTGTCATTTTATAATTGAGGTGAGGGGCACTTTTGGGATCTTCAAAAATATTAATTTATAAAAACATAAAAACCCATCTAAAAACCTCAAAAATGTATTATTTTAAAACATTAGATTAGATAAGGTTGTAATCACATCCAAAAATATTTTTACACAATTTTTTAGGTCAATTTAAACCTTATCATTTCAATTAAACCTTAGTAATCCTATTTTAATTTTAACTAAGCTAACAAATTATTCAATATTAAAATAGTGTAATATATTCTTATTTGATGTCAATTAGACCATAAATAAACAATTTAGAGAATTATAGAGTGTATAAATATTATTATATATTTTTTAAAATGATTTATTATTTTAAAATAATTTAAAATACATAATTTTGATAAACACTCAATAGTGTTGATTCTGAAACTATTAAATTTATTGATTTTTAAAAATATCAATATAAGATTTTATACACAAAAAAATATTTCATTATGTCACTAAGGTATCAAGGTTATCTATAAAATTAATTTTACATATTAATTATCTCAAATTATATTTATTTAAATATTTTCGATAACATTTATTTGATATTTTCCTTAATAAAATAATTACAACATCAATTTTATCTAATTATTTCATAACCATATTTTTTTAATAAAAATTATATATAAATTTTTATAATAAATAAAAATATAATGTATTTCACAAGAATATTTTTAGTTGAATATATCTTCTATAAAATCCATCATTAATAATTTTATACTTTCTAAAACATGAATGTGACAAGTTTAGCATCACATTAAATAAAATATTATAAGTGTCATAATATTTTCCATAGGGCTCAAAATGGTCACTAAATCTAAACTTGGATGATTATGGTCTATACATACTCTAATAATAATATTTTTTATGTTTTTTGGTCTTTTAATAGTTATTATAATTTTAAGAAAACTTATTTTATTAATTTTTCATCAATTAAATAATGTCTCCATCATCATTGTATAAGAATTTAAAGTAATTATTTAAAATATAAAAATTATCAATAAATTACCATGATGTATATAATTTAATTATATTTCTATATACTATTTTTTATTTATGTTATCTTATATTAATCACTATATTAAAATTGTTCTACTTATAAGATATAAGAGGGTAATATGTTCTCACTCTCTTTTATTTTAATAATATATATATCATTTTCATGGATAGGAGTCCATGAAATAATAATATTCGGATCCTTATGTGTTACTGGTATAAATTTATTTATTAAATAGGATTTTTTCTGGTTTTAGGGTAATTTTAATTTCCTTATCATATAATTGGTTACCCTAATTTACCCAATTTCAGTTTAATCGCAGTAAATAAAAATTAGATGAAATAATTCCTAAAATCTAAAAAACTAAAAGGATACTATTTACATAATTTGGACAAAATTATCAAAAATATAGAATTTATTTTTCAAAATTTAAAACATATAAATTTCATTATTTACATTAATATTATTCCTACTGTCTGAATGAAAAACGAGTTTCTAAAAGTTAAAACATTATAAAATATTGAAATGTTTTTACATCAAAATAAAATGTAAAATTAGTTCCAATTGACTAAATTATATTTATTGATACAAATATATTCTATTGATACTTTAAAATCATTAAATAATATAATTTAACCATATATATTATTTCAATGAAAAATGTTGTTTTCAATTAAAATTTAGTGTATATTTACTATTTATCTAAACTTGATTGTTATTAGAAAAATATCAAAAATTCATCCAAAGTAAATTTTTTATATCCCAATTTCAAAAACAAATGTTCATTTTTTAAAATATAATATATAAAATTTTCAAAAAATATATATTTAAAATATGTGTTCCATCAAAAGGCGCCAAAACTGCATTTTTTTAAAACTAATTCTTTTATTAGAAAAATTGAATTTTTTTCATACTATAGATCGTATAAGATGAATTTTAAACATTATATTAAATATATTAAACATAAATATTTCATTAATAAAATCCATCAAGACTGATTTTATTATTTTATAAGATCACTTATTTTCATTTAAATCATTTTTTCAGAAGAAATATAATATTGTTCATACCCGAAATTATAATGACTAGGTTATAAGGTAACATAATAATATTTAGTTTTTTACTTATAATCAGTCTTGAGTGAAATTAATTATATCAAAATAACTTGAAATTGTGTGCAACACAAGCTAAGCATAGCGTTGTGTATACCGCAAGCTAAGATGGTGTTACATATTGCACGATCTTATCTTGGTGTAGCATACAACACCAGACATCAAAGGAATTACAAAAAACTCTATCTCATAAAAATATAGGGGTGTTACATTCTAACCCCCTTAAAATGAATTTCACCCTCGAAATTCATTGGGGTTATAAAAGGATTACTCCTCAAAGTTTCTTTCATAGAAACCGACATCCTAAAAATGAATACTAAAACTTGTTTTTAAAAAAGAAATGTTAGAAAAATAATGGTGACCCAATGTAACTTCACATTGGTTTTACACATAGAATAAAATAGGTGGGAAGAAAAGCATGTATATGGAATAAAAATCTAACCATCAAGTTCTAATGTAGAGTGATAGAAGACAAGGTTAGGATAAAGTTAACAATCAGAAAGCTATAGATTTGTGATGATTTAAGGGGACATTTGGTTCATCAAAAATGATGGTAATGGGGTAACATTTTTGTTTTTAAGATCCTTTACATAGAGTTTAATAATGAGAATAAATACAATCTTTATTAAGTATAATATCATCCTTTCCTTGTTCCTTGATCAATTCCCACATCATCTCTTATTCTAAGAAATGAAGTTGAATTTTTCATTATTGAAGCATTAGAAGATCATGATATCCATAAATAGAATGGGTTTTTATTCCATCTATCTTAATCAGAACAAAAAGGATATCACAAGTTGTCAAATATGCATAAGTACACCTATAGTGAGATAATAATTTAATCTAACCAACTTCATCTGAGTTATAGCTTATACTTTACATAGATGGATAAAATTACAATGCTTCTAAAATATTAAAATCCAAATCATTAGAAAGAGGTGAACTAGATAGACTTTACATTTATCTCCCATATATCATAATGTATCTTTTGTTGGTCACATTTCAAACATGTGAACAACTTCAACATGTATTCTCTTGATAATAACCTAAATTACAGTATATCCATATTGAAAACAAACATGTTTCCTTATTCTTATTTCCAAAAAAGATGTAAACTTCATCCATGATAAAATAAACCATTTTTCAAAAATCCTTAATCAGTTCTAAGGAAATAATTATCGTCCAATTTACTTACTCAAATCCAAAATATCATTATACATACATCATTATCGTAACATAAGGAACATATTAAGGGTTATATTTCCCTTAATCATATTTTCTATAAATATATAATCTTACCCTTAAATAAAATTTATTTTCCATTATAAATATTCAACATATTCTTAAAAATCTTTTAAAAAAATCATTAACTGAATACTCATTATATAATTCACCATTAATAATTCTTATATCCAAATACATAAATACTTCATTCATTCCAATTTAATGGTTTTAATAGAATAGGTCCTTCCTTAGTTTAGAAGTATATTTTTATGTATGGGTATTGATTTTGGTAATGCCCATGATTTCCACAGATGAGACATTAAACTTCATAAAAATTGGTCACTCTAACCCTTTTTTCCACCGAAATAACATCTTCCCATCCTTATAATGTATTCCTTGAGATTTTTATTCCTTTATTATTGACATGTAGGAAGCTGAATCTTCTTTCCATTATGCTTATTAAAATTTGAAAATTTATAAATGTTCATCTTCCTCTTATGCGATGTGTTATGAAAGTCACTAAAGTTCACATTTTTAATCATATATCATGATAACTGATTCATAATAATCGCAATATCTTTCTCTTTGTACATTATCTAATTTCATTGCTCATAATCACCAGATTGTCCATTAAACCCGATGTTAACCCAATTCCCTTTGGTATCCTTCATTAACTAAAACTAGACAACACGGGGTTAGAAAAACATCCCTTAAAATAATACCACATAATAAAGGGAAATTACTTTCAATCTATAACATCATAGGTTTAATCCTAGGTTATCTATGATCATTACCAAAATTCTAGGATTGTAACCTATAATTAGACTTATCACTAGGAAATCCCTAGACATGCCTTAGAACTATATCTAGGGATATCACTAAATTTTTCTCATCCTAGTTTCCAAATTTTAACTAAACCATCACTCTGATACCAACTATATATACCCTAGGCTTGATGTACATGGAAATTACATTACTTTTTAAGAATACTTAATACATGACACAAGAAGATGCCCAAACACCATATTCATTTAGTGCCTTTATAAACATGGAAAAAATTCTCCAAACTTGGTGAAAGATCTTCAAAATATCCCATAATGATCTTACCCTTTAGTTTACTATCTAAATTTTTTTTTTATCCTGAGAAAAATAAAACATTAAAAGGGTGAGATCAGATGCTCAGTAAGTGTAAGGAAGGAAAATATCAAACAAAACATAAACATAAGAATGTAAAAACATGAACATAACTTTTAAAAATAATAAAATTTATAAAAAATATTCAAATATTGAGTCATGAAATAAATCTTAGTAGTTAAAAATTTATTAATCAAAAAGGAACAAAAACCATGATAAAATAGCATTGGCATAAAACACAGAATTTTGGAAAACACATAAGAATATAAAATTATTTCTATATTATCCTAGTCTTATTAACAAGACCATAATTGTGGAAAACGTCCATTACTAAACCGATTTTACTAATATTTCCATCCTTGTATTACTGAATAGGATTTACTTGTTGTTTCATCCCTATTTTACTAAACTAGATTTACTTGTCATTCTTGCCCTTTATTACTGAATCATATTTACTTTTCATTCTAGTAATTTATATCTAATGAGATTGAAATATTTACCCATTTAACTAGACAGATATATAGCTCCCAAAAACCTTATAATGAAATCATTCTTACGTGTGCCACAATAACATAAATCATTCATCATAACCTAAGGAGTAAAACAGATTTCTTTAAACATCATTACACCATAACATAATCCATATAAAACAAATGAATTTCATATATATTATTCCATAATAAACACAATAAAATCATGGAAAAAATAATGATATTATACTCGAAAAATAACCCTATTATATAATTCCAACTTATATAGAAATTAATATTGATATAACACTTGGAATTAATTATTGAGAAAAATATCCTTATTCAAAAAAGTTCTTTTCTCTAAATGTCATGAAATTTTTAAATAAAATAATTTATTTGAAAATAAACATGAAATTGTGTAGAGTAAGCTTCAAATAAATAAGGTCTTATTAAAATGTAAAAATTGGTTCATGTTGTATAAGTTTAAAAAATCTCCTGTACTTTTGGTGGAAAAGTCAAAAAGTTCCTTGTATCGAATAATGAAAAATGATTCCTTTCATACCATTTAATAAAAATTCATCAATTTTTTAAATTGATTTTAAAAAATTTTACAATAATAGAAATAATATTATATATTTAGGAAACATGGATGTGTATGATAAATATACCCTGGTAAATACAGACGTACAAACAATCTCAAATAAAAATGGGACTTCAAAATTGTCCCATACCAAATTATAATCAGTCGAATTGTATTCCTCATAAAATAAAGAAAATTATATGCATGATTAAATATAATAACCTTCATAATAATAATAATAAAATTTTGAGCAACATAAACACCACATAAAAGAAATAGGTGGTGTATAAGGCATATCTCTGACATAAACTAAAGTGAGACAAAATAATCCTTTACCTTAGGCCTAATTTCATTTTTACGTATCTTAAAATATTTTATAATGGTTTAAATAATATAATTAACTTATTCCATAACTATATTTATATTTATGATATCATATGTGATCATATTAACACTAGTTTAATAATATTTCATTATTACTCTTCTTTTGGTGTTAACTGCTTTATTTTATCTTACATATTTTGTCATATAAGTACCAATTCCTATAAATAGGATATAGTTATATCATTTAAAGAATAATATTAAGGTAATATATATCATATTTTTTCATTATATACCTTTATATTATCTTTCATGAATGGTGTACATGGATATGAAGCACATCACGTCATTGAGACAGTATATTTTACATACGCACGAGCAATGATATCATTTCCTTAATAGTAAAAAGTTATGAAATGGATGGTATATTTGTTATTAAAAAATCAATATCATAATCATATATATTTATTATTTCTATCATTATACCCATCCAAGTAATGTGGTGATGAAAAACAGATTACACCTCAGCGTGGAGATGGTAAGTCATACGTACACATGCGTGGTGATTTCGTTTTTCATAAGATGTATATAGGGTAGAATAAGGTTGTTCAAAACCATAATAACATCTCAATATATATTTGATTCTGAATTTTTTACTTTATAATGTAAATAATGAAGGAAAAGTAAGTATAAGAAGAAATGATCTTGAGAGTCAGTAAACGAGATTACCTCTACTTTGGTGATCTCCCCCTTGATCTTCTCTTAATGACACTAGATTTGGACTTTTGATAAGAACCGCACCTCTAGAATGTGAATAAGGAATTTTATAAGGTAAATTGGAAGGTTATAGACACTCTTGAAAGATAAAATTGAAGTGAATGTGTGGGGGAGGTGGTGCCCTTTTATAATTGAAGTAAGGGGTACTTTTGGGATCTCCAGAAATATTAATTTATAAAAATATAAAAACTTGTCCAAAAACATTAAAAAAATGTAGAAGTTTTGAATATTATGTGAGAAAAGGTTTTAATATCATCAACCGTTAATTTTTAGACAATTTTGTATGCCAGTTTAAATCTTATCATTTCAATTAACCCTTAGTTATCCTATTTCAATTTTAACTAGGGTAAAAATATTTTCAATATTAAAATAGTATAATTTCTTCTTATTTTATGTAAATTAGACCATAAATGAACAATTTAGATAATTTTATACCATATAAAAATGATTCTATATTTTCAAAAATATTTTATGATATTAAAATAATTTAATAATACATAATTTTGATAAACAATCAATAGTGACAATTCTGACACTTTAATTTATTGATTTTAAAAAATATCAAGATAAGATTTTATACTCAAAAAAATATTTTATTATATTCCTAAGGGGTCATGGTTATCATAAAAATTCATTTTAAATATTAATTATCTAAAATTATATTTATTTTAATATTTTTTATAACATTTATTTTATATTTTCCTCAATAAATTAATTACAATGTCAATATTGTATAATTATTTCATACCCTTATTTGTTGAATAAAATTTATAAAAAAATAATATGTTGAATATAAATATACTATATCTCAGAAAAAAAATTCAATTGAATATATCTTCTATAAAGTCCTCTATTAAAAATTTTATACTTATTAAAACATGAATGTGACAAGCTTGACATCACTTTAAATAAAATATTATAAGTGTCATAATCTTTTACATATAGCTCCAAATGGTCAATAAATAGACCCTTGGATGATTATGTTCGAGATATACTCTATTAATAAGATTATTTAAAGTTTTTTTGTCTTTTAATGGTTATTATATTTTTAATAAAAATTATTTTATGGATTTTCCATCAATTATATAATTTATGCATCATCATTGTATAAGAATTTAAGTTAATTATTTAATCTCTAAAAATTATAAAGAAATTACCATGATGTAGATAATTTAATTATATTTGTGGATACTATTTATTATCAATGTTATCTCGTATTTATCACTATATTAAAATTATTCTACTTATAAAAGATAAGAGTGTTACATGCTGTCACTTTTTTTTATTTTAATAATATATTTATCTTTTTCATTAACAAGAGTCCATTAAATGAGAAAATTAAAATAATTAAGTGTTAAGGGTATAATTTTATTCATTAAATGGAATTTTGGAATGTTTTAGGGTAATTTGAATGTCCTTATCATGTTATTTATTACCCTAATTTACCTGATTTAACTTTAACTATGGAAAATAAAAATTCGCAAAGTTACTATTCATAAAATACAAAAAGGGGATCCTATTTATATAATTTGGACCCACTAATTCCAAATATTGAATTAATTTTTAAAAATTTATATAACAAAAAAATTTAATAATTAAATTAATATTATTCATGTTGTCGTAATGAAAAATGGGGTTTTAAAAGTTAAAACATTACGAAAGATTGAAATGTTTTTACAACGTTTTTTTGTAAAATTAGTGAAAATGACCTAAATTATACTTAGTGATACAAATATATTATATTTATACTTTAAAAAAATTAAATAATATAATTTAACCATATAAATTATTTCGATAAAAAAAGTTGTTTTCAAGTAAAATTTAGTGTATTTTTACTGTTCATCACAACTTGAATGTTATCAAAAAAGTATAAAAAATCATCAAAAGTAAAATAAATTATCCAAATTCCAAATATCATGTTTATTTTGTTAAATATAATATATAAATGTTTCAAAAACTATATTTAAAATAGGTGCGCTCTCAAAAGGTGACCAAACTGCATTTTTTGAAAAATGGTTCTTTTATCAGAAAAAATTGAATTTGTTCCTATATCATGTATATAAAACATATAAGATGAATTTAAAACATTATATTAAATATATTAAATATATATATCATTAATAAAATACATCAAGAGTGATTTTATTATTTTATAAACTCACTTATTTTCATTTAAATATTTTTTCAGAAGAAAGTTAATATTGTTCATACCCGCCATTATAATGACTTGGTTATAAGGTAACATAATAATATTCAGTTTTTCACTTATACTTGGTATTTAGAGAAATTAATTATATCAAAATAACATAAAATTGTGTGTAATTCAATCCAAGTATAGAATTTTGTATACCACAAGCTAAGTTGGTGTTATGTATTGCACAAGCTTATCTTGTTGTAGCATACAACACAAGACGTAAAAGAAATTAAAAAACAATATCTCATAAAAATATCGGGGTGTTTGATAGAGTGTTCTTCCTATGTTCATTGAATAATACTATCATCTATGTCTAGAGAACTGATGATGCAACATGAGTTCTTCAGTGCCTATACCAAGATATATCATCTCATATTACTTCAGACGGAAAAATAGAGGATATAGATAAATGATATTGTTACTACGCTATATTAGTTTAAACTAGAGGAGGGTAACCTAGATACTGATAATACATTCAAAATTCTATATTACATTAATCTGTTAGAAAAGTTGAGCTTCCATTTAGATAATAAATTATCCAAGAATCCCATGTCATCATCCTAATAACTAAGGTTATCCTTATTAATCCATGAATAGATGAACAATATAGATAAATTTCTTGAATATTTTTTGGCTATACTTCATTTGATATATAAGGTTTCTTAAAAACATATTTCCACATTCCTAGTAATGAATGAATAAAAGTAAAATATTGAAAATCTTATTACTAATTCAAAATCAATTATTCCTTTATCATGTCCTTCAAAGAGTCAAAGGATTCTAAGAGATATCAATAAACAAGAGGGTATATGATTTATATATAGTAATAATGTGAATTGGAATAAGACCTACAATGAATTGATTAAGAAGAAAAAATAATATTTTACTTTTTAAATATTCATCATTGTAGGTTAATTATCTTAGATGATGAAGAAGGCTCATTCCATGACTAGTAAAGAAAAGTGCATGAATTTTTTATTAACATGATGATTGATTCATGTTATGTCATTGTTTTGTAATGAGTGTAACTAAAACATTTATATAAGTGTCTAATTACACAAAATATGATATTATTTAATCTTTGAATAAAATGTCGTTGTGGTACTTCATACTCAAATAATAGTTCTATAATTCTTGAATCATTGATATAAAAACCAATTATGAATGATGAATATAAATATAATACTCACAACTCTTGTATAATGATAGTTTTTTATTAATTAAAACAAATAATAGTTGATAAGTTTATATTTAGAAGTTTTTAAGTCTATTTTGTTCTCAAACACCACGTATACTGATAAACTTATTTATCAAGTTCTAAACAAAGAAGACTCTATAAATAAATTAATGATACTGAGTTTCTAGAATGATTTCAATAAAACCATGTGAAATATTCTATAGAGAAGATAAAGGTTAATTCATATGTTTAATGAGATTCCATTTGGAGATTTTAGGGGCTCTCATTGTAGAAATGGATATATATATATATATATATAGTAAAAGATAAAGGATCAATTGGGTGGGACTTTGTAAGTACATCTTAACCCAAATACTTACAACCATTCATATATTGAGTAGATCCATTCTCAAACTCACATTACCTTATACTTAATGGTTGTACGAGGATAATTGATGTGAAGTCTTATATGTATAATAGTTCTTTTATTATTTCTTCCAACACATGTATTGAAAACACCAGTGAAACTAATAACCATATGATAACTGATTTACTTGTGGATATCATATAAATTATTATATGATGGCTATCTATTATGTCACAGCCATAGGTATTTTATGGAAGTTGTTTTTTGAAGCTAATCTTAGCTACAAATTTACATCAATGAAAACACTTTTTTCCATCTCATGTATTAGTAAAATGACTATAATTCTATAATATGAAAGAATATATCCTTATAGATGGTTGGATAAAGATATACATTGTTGATGTTTATGGTCCCAATGGAAAAATTTTGTAATATGAACACTAAACTCCACTAAGCTTAGTTGGAGGAAATTTTATAAAGACACATATTGTGTAGGATGGTTAAAACCAAAAGGTGGTTTTATATTCACCACAATGGGTGATATATTATTCTATAAATAATGATGAATTCTAAAAAATGTGGTAAATAGAAACATGTCGTGATTATAAATTTCACATGAATTCAAATATGGATTCCATGTATCAAAATCCAATTCTATATGTTATAGGTCTCTATACTTTATATTATTGATGGGTATTCAAAAGAAAATATACATGGATGGAACAAGCTAGTACTAATAATGAAATATTAAATATTGAAAGTATTATTAAAAGCATTTTGAAATGATATATAATGAGGCCTTTGCAACAATCATCATGATAAATCCATTTGAATTCTAATTTCTATAGAAAAATTATATAATCATTATATTGAGTTATTGGTACTTAAGAACCAATTCACTTTAGTCTCAAATGTAATATTTATAATTAGTCAATAAGGGATGAATTAAAATATTTAAAAAATCAAAACACATATCATAGTTAATTTATTTTTTTTGTGGAAAATAAGAAAAATAACACAAGTGTTTCTATAAAAATTCATATCAAAGTGATCTAATGTCTACTATTCACACTATCTTCATGAGAGTATGGAACCCACTAATATAGTGATCTTATTTTTTAAAGGAGTAACAAACTTTTTACAACTACCTCTTTAACCCCTGGAGGCACAACCATAAATATTTATTTTTCACACCTGGAGGCACAACCTAAATCATGCCATTTTCACACATAGCGGCACAACCTAGAACTTTCCTATTGAAGTGGAGAAAAACCAACCATTCCTTTGTTCAAACCAAGGTATACTCAACACCCATGTATTTTATCAGACTAAGGTACAATGAAGAATCTTCCTTTTTCAGTATGAAGGTAAAACCCAAGATGTACCATTTTATTTGTAGTATAACCCGACACTAAGGTCCTACTTTTGAATAAAAAGTCATAAACCAAATTTATAGTAGGAAAAAATATATAAATAATTTATAGATAAAAAAACTATTTTAAAAAGATATGCTAAAAATGTTGAGGTGATAAGGATCAATCTAATAGTAAAGGTTTTGAACAGTGAGGTTTAGCTAAGAGTGTTACAATAGTGATAAAAATTGTGAAGTATGGTAAAGTTTTGAAAATATACTCAACCTAATTTAACTTGTATAGGTTTTTTAAAACTCTATATAAAGGGTTTTTTATGCTTATCATGTTCAAAAATTATGAGTGGTTTTAATTTATCTTTTCCTGAAGTAGTAGGTCCATTTAAATTTAAAAAACTAATTCAGAGTTGTTTTGTGTTTCTTTCACATATAATGATTCATATGTATTCTAAATTAAGTGTGCATGAAATAATAAAATTAATCTCATGGAAACATGATCCTGGATTTCTATAAATAAATGATAATTCAAAGAATATAGTAAAATATAATCGTACTTCAACCCATGTGATTATCATTTAATATTACATAATATTTTTCAATCTAATCATCATTGGATCAAAATAATTAATGAGTAATTATGAAACAAATAAAACAATAAAAACAAGAATACAAAATATTTAGTAAAACAGTATACGAAAAAATATTTAAAATGAGGAATATTTTGAAATGTATAAAAACAATATTATGAAATATGTGTAAAATTAATTTTTAACTTCAATGTATACATAATTTTTTCATAAGTAAGAATGTGTGTAATCATGAAATTTTGTAAATATCATCCTATGTAACCATCAATTTTATGTTTTTTGTAAACATCATTTTAATTATAATTATAAATGTGTGTATGAATCATTTAACTATAAGTATGACTTGCATAAACATCATTTAATAATTGGAATGAATTTATTAAACATAATCTATGTTTTCTAAGAATCATCATGTATTGTATAAGCATTATCCTATGGTGTGTAAGAATCATTATATATTCTATATAACCATTATTATATGCACTATAAGAATCAAAAAACCAATTTTTAATGATCAAACAATACACCATAAGGATCATCTAGTGCTTAGAAAAAATTTAAATACTTGTAAAAATAAACACAGGATGTCTAGAAGAAATAAAAAATATAAATAAAAAATGTTGAATGAATTAATAGTATCTATATAAAGGATGATTAAAAAATATATAAATACATTAATGATAAGTTGTAATTGTTAAAATATAAAAACAATTCTATATGAGTCTTAACCTAACTCACACTGAATTGTATTTTTATAAAAAAATATCTTCTAATACACATAAAAATATAAATAATAAATAGATAAACAATATCAACAATGATATTTTCTTCTGAAGGTATAAAAATATTAAAACACATTTCTTTTCATTTGTTAGTGGGAATAAAATAAAAACTTTTTTATTTTAAAAACATAAATAAATAAAAGGTGTATTTTTAATTATAAAAATGAGATAAAATGGAAAGAAGCCACTCAACACTTTCCATAGAGTAAAACTTATGGAAAAGTTGTAAATAATGAAACTATTAGAAGTTGGTGGCACAAAATAAATCCAATATGATATGTAGATTGTTCAAATACATTAATATATAAACTCAAGCATAGTGATAATATAATATTATCTTGGAAGAATGGTGTTCCTAATTTCAAAAAGAGTTTTGTGCGATCATTATATTTTTCTAAGATAGATATGTTGATAACTTATAAAAACATAAGTTTAGTATTAAAATTTGTTAAGATGAAGAAATAAAATTATCCAAGAATGAATAGATCATCCATCAAAATACTAGGGATTCAGATCAATCATGATTGATCTTAGAAGATATTTGTACTAATTCCGTTTACAGGCATTAATAAGATACTAAATATATTCTTTTAAGGAAGAATCCAAAAGGGGGTCATTACTAATGTCAAGTGATATATACCGCTCTAGGAAAATGCATCCATAAATATGTGAGGAGGTGTATAAGATGAGTATAATCCCATAAATATATATGAAAGGATATTTCATGCATTCCAAGTTATTTAATGGTATTGATATTACTTATTCCATAGAGATTGTAGGAAGATATCAAGTGGACCCCGGAGAACACTATTAGAAAGAAGTAGAGATTATCCTAAATGTATCTTGGGCATAATAAGGATACATTCAAGTTATATAGAGGAAATGAGGAACTGGTTATTAGGGAACATACGGATACTAGTCTCTAGGATTATCAAAATGATCTCAAAATACATGAAGGATATGTATTATCCTTTTATAAATTATTTGTAAGTTGGAAGAGGTGAAGGAAACTCGTAGTTTTCATTTATATAGTAGATCTTGAGTATATTTCAACTTATGGTGTAGCTTAATAATCATTTTTGATATAAAATATTTTATAGGGTTTTGATTTGTTATATGGAAATAAATATTCTTTTAAATATATTTTTATAATACTATAGAGTTGGTTCCTACAAAGGAATTCATTCCACAGCAACAAATGAAGTAATACATCATAAGTATCGTCTCTAAATGGATTTTATCATATAGGTGGGGTCATTTTAAGTATATTTTCAACAAATATATTTAGGAGAATAATATTATCTATGAAATGTTATGGTATGACTAATACCATAGCCATACTCATTACAAGTATGAATAGAATATGTGTGCGGGTGGACTATGGTTATTAACAGTTAGATCTAGTGTAAGTGGGAGTTTGTTAATGATGGTAACCTAGAAAAAACTTATTTTTTTCTTTATATTACATATAAATAATTAAAACATAAATATTAAAAATTAATTATATTATCCCATGATGGTAAATTCTAATTCATCACATTAATGTGACAATATCCTTGAGGTATTTTTCATATAGAAAGAACATAGCATTTCCCCACTGTGATTAGATCCTTGAAGTTATATGATGTATTCCTAAATAATAATTATAAATTCATGATAACATTTTATGTTGGGGTCAATATTATTGTAACCCATACATTTCATACCTAAATATTACATCTTATTAGATTAATATCCATTTCATAAAATTATTATCCATGCTATAACCATAAAGTTTTAGTATATCTAGAGGATAGATACATGACCCTCTTATTTTATGAAATAAATTCAATATATCCTACAAATATCTTCTCATATAGAAAACTTTTTATAGATACCCTACTAAAAACTTCTTTTTATAACCTTGGGAAAGGAAACATAAGAATGAGTGAGCTTAGATGCTCAATAAAAGTAAACATAAGAGATATCAATCAATGATCATATGTGAGAAGAAGATAAGAATAAGGGTATGAGAAAATGATCATAAATTATAATAATCATACCCAATAATTCAAATATCATTAATCATAAATCATCTAATAAGGCCTCATCATAACAAAATACATAATACATAAGTGTGTGTAATCATTAATAATTAATCATGATCTATGAGAACATACCACACTCGTAATAAAAAAGTTTTTGGCATACACATAAGAATATAAAATCGTGTTTTTAGTCAAGTATCATTTCCAATACTATCATAGTGGATTGGTTTCAATCCTCATTCCATCATATCATTAGTCAGAGTTCACTCCCATGACTATCATAATGGATATATTCTCTTATTGAACTACGTTCAATCCCCATTCTAGTTATTATTATCTCATGAGATATACATATTTTCCCAATGAAATAGTAAAATTTTAGACCCACACATAACATAATGAAAGTCATACATATGTGTGACACATGATCATAATATTTTATCATATAAATATATCATAACCTGTGGAAAAGAAACATGTTTCATAAACTTTTCATCATTTCATCAGAGAATAACCCATAGAAAATAAATAGGCTTCATAAAAATCTCATAATAATAGTCATTAAACATATAGAGAAAGAATAATTAAATTATCACTTGATCATATCCCTTGTAAATCATAATCAATATCAAAGGATATTATCATATATAAAATATTTCTTTAAAAGGTTAGTTGAATATTTCTTAAGTAAAATACCATTTTTATTTTTAAATAAATTATTTAAAATAAAAATATTAAGAAAATACTGATAAAAAAATTATTTGAAAATATCCATAGGTAATTTAAAATAAAACATCAAAATATTGAGCATTCATGACGGATTTAAATTTCATTCAGGTCATAATCGTTAAAAAATATTTAGTTCACACCTTTGGAAAAAAGTTTATTATTCATTAAACATCAAGATGTTTATTTTTATAATTTTTTTTAAATTAAAATATGTATAAAATTGAATTTAGACAATAATTTATGAATATTAAACAATGTTATTGAAAATATTTTAGAAAACATTGATATGGAAGAAAAATGGTTTTTAATCAAAATATGAGAAATAAGGTCAGCTTTTCTTAAGAAATGTTTTTGAACCATTTTGAGTACCAAAGAGAGAAAAATGGTGGTAAAAATAAAAATTAAAAAACTAATCATTTGATAAGAAAATTGAAAAGGTTTTATCATATAATTATCATACAATTTCTTTAATGTAAATTAAGTCATAAATAATTATGAATAAAATGAGATTGAAACATAATTCCCTTATAACATTGGCAATATTTGAATTAAAACCTCATGAAAGACATATCATTATATGGATTTTTTTAATACCTATAATTTTCATGAATATAATAATAAATTATATTTATGTCAATTATATACACCACATAAATGAAAGAAGTAGTGAATATGGTGTATGTCTCATATAAATAAAAGTAAGATGAGAAACCCTTGCCTCAAGTTCCATATTAATTTTTATTCCATAAAATATCATGTATAATAAATATATAAATATTATAAATATATTATATAACCATATTCAGATATAACTTAATACTTATAATTCTGTTATAATATCCAATTATCCTTTTATTAATAATTTCTTCATTAAAATGAACTTTGAGGTGAAAACTAGTCAGTTTTCCATGCATGTTTCGGTTTGATGGTTTTGGTACTTAAAACATGTTCATTATTTCATAATATACATAATATTAATAATGAAATACCTGTCTTTTTTTCATCATATAAATTTTTATAATTATTCATATATAGTGGTGATGAAAAATAAAGTGCAACACTTTGTAGAGATGGTAATTCGTACGTACACATGAGTGGTGTGTTCACATTTTTATGGTTGGAAGGAATGGAAGTTAAATAATAATTCAAATTTAAAATTATTATAATAATATATTTTAATTAAATATATCTTTATTTCTATCCATGTAAAGAATAAAAAAATTAATCGCTTTACATCATGGAGGTGGAAGTCCACACATACGCACAATTGACGTTGTCGTTTTCCAATAGATGGAATAGTTTGAAGGTAGATAATATATTATAATTATATAAGATTAAGTATTTCATAAATATAATATATTATCATTAAATACATCATAATAACCAACCATTAATTATAGTGATGTGAAATGAGTTGTATCACTATATGGACGTGGTAGTCCACATGTACACATGAACAATGCTTTCATTTCTCATTTATTAGAAAAGAGGGTGAATAATGGTGGTTATATAAACATAATAACATTTAATTATATCGAGTATAATTAATTTATTATTTTATGATGAATACCATATATTTAAATGTGGTAGTAGAAGATATAAATTGAAATAGATTAGGTGTGCTGATTACCTATTCTTTGGTAGACCTCATTTAGATTTGTTATTAAGGACCCTTGGAATTGTATTTTAGGGATAATAGTACCTATAATTAATTTATCTGTAATTTTTTAATTAAATTGGGTAGGTTATATATATATATATCAATCAAGAAGGTGTAATGAAAATAGAGGAGGGGTGTCCTTTTATAAGTGGAGGAAAGGACACACATGGAATGAATAAAAAGATTTAAATAAAATAAATTCATTTCCTTGTAAAAATGGAACCATGTGTAACGACCCAGGTATTTATAGAATAATACTTTTTCATAATTATTAATTTTATTTTAAATATGACACTTTGTTCTATAGCGTACTCAACACGCAACAATGGGTTTCTTTGAAATCTTATGTTGCACACAATTTTTAGTTATACCAAAAAATAATATAATATTAATATTATTTTAAATGGTAGTTAACATGTAGTCGTTGTATTGGTGGGAATGCATATAACAAACTACAATATGATTATACATGTTTGTTAAATGTTTTTACATTTATTAAATAAAATTTAGAGACTTAAAATGTGAATGAATCCAATTTTAAGCATAAATACTCTAATATTCTATAAAAGGTCGATTTACCGCCTTTTGATGAAGAAACCTCTTTAAATATAGTTTTTTTCACTTTTATATGTCTTATTTGAAAAAATAAAATTCTTATTTAGGATCGGGACATTAGAATTTACTTTGGATGTAATTTTGGTATTTTTCTAATAAAGATCATTTTTTAGGAATAGTGGAATATACTGCATTTTTAATTCAAAACTTCCATTTAATATAATTTATTTATATGGTTAGATTATATTTTTAATTGGTTTTAAAGTGTAATTAGATTATATTTTTACCATTTATCCCAATTTTTTCTATTGGAAGAAATTTAACTTTTAAATTGGACGTAAACAAGTGTCAATATTTTGATAGATATTATTTCTTAAAAACAAGCTTTTTTGGTTTGACAACAGGATTAAATTTTAAATTGATTTCTACAACTTCTTTTTTTTTTGAATTTGGAAAAATGGATTCTATATTTAGAATCAGAATTTGAAAATTTTGTAAATAGTTATCTTTTATTTTTATACATTCTGAATTGTAACTCCAATAAATATTTTATTTACCATGCTTAAAGGGTAAATCTGGTAAATAAGGGTAAAAATTTTTTTTATAATCATATTAAATTACCCTAACACATATCCTAGACCTATTTTCTGATACATGTATGACCATGGAAATCCTTGGTCTGATTTTGGGACCCCATGGAGCCACTTGTAAGTGAAAATGAAAATTTATAAAAATTAATTTAAAGTTAAAGAAAATGTAACATAAACATGTATCTCTTAGTAAATAAATATTCATAATGGGTTATATAAGTGATATTTTCGACTATAAATATTCATTAAAAATATGAAAAGATTTTACACATCATTTTATTTTATTAATAATTTTTAGACATCATATAAATTAATTTATTTATGACACAATGATGATGTAATTATATCCTCATTAATGCATGTTTTCAATAAATGAGATTATAAATATTAAAATAAATTTATTTTGAAACCTTTTATGCCATCCACAAATTTTATGGATTCTTATATCTTGTTATTTTTAATTAATGTAGTTTCTTCAAAAGAATAAAGTTGTTATATATTTTATTAAAAGTCATGATATGAATAGTTTAAAAATTGACAAAAATGATATTTTTAAATCAATCAATATTTTATTAAATGATAAAATAGTCCTAAAAAAATAATATTCTTTAAAATGAAATATATGATGTTACTAATGTCATTAATGATCCATTTTTTTGTCTCTTAGAATTTTATAGTAACCATATTAACCATGTAGTATGAATATATAAGAGGACATGGTAAAAGTTAAATAAGTTGACAAAAGGTTAAATAAAAAAGATAGGGATTAAAAATATCCACAACCTGTCCAATTATTATTGGATTATTTTATTTCAACTTACTTTCACCTTATATTATAATTAAATTATTTTTGGACCTTTTGAAATCAAAATTCAGTTTATAATAAAATAATATTTTCAAACTTTTCTAAAGAGCCCCTCCTGCCCCTTATAAAAACTCATCACCTCTAACCCATTACACACACATATCAAGCCCCTTGTATCATACAAAATCTTCTCCAATAATCTCCCAAGATCCATATATTCCACCTATAAGAATTAATTTTGGCATAAGTGAATTCAATAAATCATTTTGGTTCAAACCGATGGGAGTTACTCGATTTAAAGATAATATCCTCTCTCAAGTTATTTTCTATTATTTTCTTTCTCCAGCCCTATAAACTCTATTTATTTAATTATTTTATAACAACACCATTATCCTCAATATACTATGATTTTTTTATGATAATTATTTGGATTACACTTCCACACACCTCCAACTAATGGATACGAACATACTGTTTCTGTGGATGGCGAACTACTGCCTCATGAAACGATGATTTTTCAACTATCTCCTACCCCCTCTCATGGTGTCCATTATGATGGAAATGTATTTATATATGATATATATTATGTTTATGTTTTCTCTATGATTCTATATTTTTTATCTATATCATACCTTTATGGTTTCCATAATGGGTAAATAAAATAATTTCATTTGAGGAAGCGCGGACTACCTCCCCCTCAAGGGAATATGTTTCGCCCATGCCATACATGGAACATATAAATAAAGGAATTAATGAAAATATGTAACATGTATATCATATTATATTATAATTTAATTATAATATACCTATGTATCATTAATTTTTCATTCCATTAAATTTGAAATAGAAATGAAAGTAGCGGTCATGCGTACGTACAACTTATTGTCTCCATGAACATCGAATTTCATTTCTTATCTCCAAATGTTATGTACTGTTATAAATACATATATATACTTGATATATATGATATATATTATTCTAAATCATTAATATCATTTTTTAGATAATGTAATTTTTACCTCAAGGACAACTTGTAATTATAACAAGATCATTTTTTACTCAAATTCTAAACATCAACAAAATGTACGATATGAACTCAAATAATTAAGTAATTGTTATTACAAGGTAATAAGTTATATAAAATGAATATTAAACTTGAAATGGTTCTGAAGTAATTATAAATTAACTTATGTTTATTATTCAGGAAATTAAAGAACAAACGAGTCAAGTCGGACACGAGGTAAAGGAACTCCTTAACGTAATTTCCATTATTCAGGTTCAAATTCCACTTCTTAATTATGTCGTGCTATGATTATGTGAGAAATAACTTTTGTTATCATATATTGTATTTATAATTTTTTTATGTGTAATTATAGAGAATACCCATAATTAATCTATTCTATGTACAAAATGATCTTTGTAAGGAAACTTCTTAACCAAATTTCAATTATTTGGGTTGATCTTCTAGTTCCTGATTTTGTCGTGCTATGAATATGTGTGTAACACCTTGACCCCAGTTACCCAGATTTATTGCATTATTACAAAACATTAGCAGGATCACAAAAGATCAAATATCGAAAGGACGATTAGTTTATTAGCCATGGAATCACTAGATACATTCATAAAGTTTACATTACATCATAAAGTGAAAACTACAACAACATCTTGTCTCCACACTCATATCCACTTATACTATACCTACAGGTCATTCATAAAATACTTCTTCACATCCTAGGAAAAATAAAACATAGTAAGGGGTGAGCTCAAATTCCCATTAAGGATAACAATATAGCGGAAACTTTCATAAATAAGCATAAACATTTTAGGCAATGTATAACTAAAACAAAAGCCTTTTAAACTTGAACTTCAGCATAATATGGAAACGAAAAAAATGAAATAATGTCATTTACTTATTCAAATTCATATTCTACAAGTCGAATAATCACATGCAATATCAATAACCACTTTCATAATGATGGAATGCATAATGTCAGACTATCATAACCACATAGTCAAGGACTCGTGACAAAACTACAAATAAGATTTTGTCAAGGCCTTGTTCCAAGACACTAGTTTGTCTCATGAGACCTACCAATGCATCGGGGAACTATAGCGGGATTCACCCATCACTTATTAATTCCAATTAATTCCTCATAAGAACAGGTTTAAACATAACAAAAACATTCGTATTAAAATTAGCATATGAAATGTTGTAGTTGGGGTTTGGCTTAGTGGTAAGCACCCCATAATTCTACATGGAAAATGGGGGTTCAAAACCCATTGGGCGCAAGTACTGTAGCAGCACTGTAGCGCTACTGTAGCTGACGAGATACTACTGCAATGACGATACTGTAGCGGTGGCAGGGGTACTGTAGCGGCGACAGGGGGTACTGTAGCAGGGCGGGTACTGTAGCAGTACTATTCACAGAATGGGGTTTGGGCCATAAAATTGGGCCTACGGGCTATGTAATGGGATAAATGCCCACTGGGACTTTGGGCTATGTAATGGGTCTCCCTCTACCCAGTTAAAGAGGTCTTTTCTTTGTTTCAATAATAAAAATGAGGCTTCGGCCCCAACCTTTAAAAAAAATTAGCATACGAAATGTTAATACTTTCTCCATAAACCATGAATGGTATAAAAATA
This sequence comes from Viscum album, assembly GCA_963277665.1. NCBI lineage: Eukaryota > Viridiplantae > Streptophyta > Magnoliopsida > Santalales > Viscaceae > Viscum > Viscum album. The sequence goes on along the minus strand of OY728162.1, from coordinate 193,108,426 downwards.
ACACATCCACAGTCAAACATAGCAAAAAACCTTCAACACTATAAGGAAGTTTTGTATCATAATAAATCAACTTCAAGTAAGCTTAAAATCCATCAAAGGATGTTGACATAGATGAAATCAAAACTATTTGAGATAAATATCTCTTTTTTTGAAATCATTTAAAAGTCAAATAAATATAGAATAAAACATTTACATTCAAAATATTCTTATAAGATTTTAAGAGAAGCTTCTATGATTTTATAATTGTGGAAAATAGTCACACCCGCCGTATAAGTTAAAAAAGACATTCTTACCTTAATTCTATCAAAAAGGTTAAAAAGGACCTTGTTTGGAAAATGACGGAAATATTCCTTTATAAACTTCTTATAAAAAGTCAACAAGGATAAAAATGAATTTAACCCATATTATATAAAATAGTAAGAATTATTTTAAAGACATTTTTAAGAAACATGGATGTGGATGATAAAGATGTCCCAATAGATAATTACGTATAAACAACCTCAGATAATGAAGTGATTGTGAAAGAAAACTTTACCTTGTAATTTTCCATGGTTGAGGGTAGGTTAACCTCCTATATAATGGTGAAATAATTGTTATTAAATTATTAAAAAATCATATACATTAATATGATATCATATATGATCTTTTAACATTGCTTTGTTAGTAATATCTTTGTATTATCATTGTTTCGGGTGTTAATTGATTCGTTTTCCTTTATATACTTTGTTATGTAAGACCTGTTTGTTATTGATAGGTTGTATCCTATTCATATCCAGAATGATATTTAGTCTTTAAACATTATTTTTAACAATCAAATGAAAATTATTTTTGAATGGATATGATGGGGAATGAATCTCATCGCGTTCGTGGAGACGGTAGTCCATACGTATGCACGAGCGACAATATCACACTTTTGATATTAAAATAATATATAATTGGATATTATATGATATATACAGAATCATTATCATGTTATATTTATTATTTGCATTAAGTACACATCATTATTAAACCGATCCAAATAATAATGTTTTGACTAACAATTACACCACGATGTGGAGACGATAAGTCGTACGTACACACGTATGATGACATGTCATTCAAAGGATGGATAGAATACTGAATATAGTTGTACCATATTTATAATAATATCACAGTATATAGGAGATACTGTAGTTATTATTTTATAATGAAAATAACAAAGAATGAAGAAGTTTAAGAGAAATGAACTTGAAAGAGGGTGGTGAAAACATTACCTCTTCTTCGGGTTCTTCCTTTTGATTTGATCAAAAGGGCTCCTTAAATTGGATTTTGGATTAAAATAAGTCCTCTAGGTTGATTTTAGGGAAGTTGATAGAATATTTAGGTAGGTTTTGGCCAATCCAAAAGGCTTTGAAGGTGTTAATTAGAGAGAAGGGGGAGTGCCCTTTTATAAGAGGGGTGAGGGGCACGTTTGGAAAAGCTAGAAATATTATTTTATAATAAATTCATATTCAGTTGTTAATGGCTAGAAAGTGACTTATTTTGCATCTAAGGTGGTTATGGGTCAAAAACCACCCAAACAATAGGTTTTAGACACGTTTCGGTCACTATATTAACCTTATCTTTTAGTTTTAACTCTTAGTTAGTTTGTTTCACATTTACCATGTCTTTTTGTATTTTTATATTATATGGTTAATAAACTTACTATATACATCCAAGAGAACCCCAAGTGGTTCCTTAATGACACAACTATCATTATATAAGTCTCTTTGCCGAACCTTATATTTTTAGTAGTTTAATATCAATTAATAATATATTCTTTTTTTTAAAACTATTTTATGTCAATTTTGACACTATTTGGTATTTGATTTTTGTGAAAATCCTAACAGCATGATTACTTCAAAAAAACTTAATTAAATCAATACTAACTTGTCATATTAACCTATAAAATTTGTGTAATTCATAAAAAGTCTCAAATTACATTTATTTTTATATTTATAATATCAATTAGATTAATATTTCATTAATTATGTAATTACTGTATCACCATTGTTTCATAAATAAATTGCATTATATAATGTCTAAAAATTATAAATAAAATACCATTATGTATTAAATAGTTTTATCTTTCTAATTAATATTTATAATCGAATTTATCTTATATATAACCCTATATTAAAAATGTTTTAGTAATTAATCTTTAATTTTAACTCTTTTAACTCTTCTTTGAATTAAATAATAATAAATGTACTAATCTAATCCAAGTAGACCTAAATGATAATATTTTATTCCTATTGTTGTTTTTGGTCAAGATACACTTTTCCAATAGAATTAGTATATGTGTTAGGGTAATATTAATATCATTTTTACCCTTAATTACCCTATTTACTTTTAACCGTGGTAAATAAAAGTAAAAAGTTACTATTCACAAAAAATTATTTTTATCTTATTGAACCACATTTTACTCATTGATATTAACTATGCCTCTTTAATTTTATAAATTCCACTCAAATAATCGGTAAAATTAAGTTTTACGTGAATTTCCAAATTCTTCTAGGAGGTGGGTAAAAGACGGTGAAAAGTTCAATAAAATTTTTATATATCTAAAATTATTTTAAAATAACTCCAATGAATTACATTGAACTTATATAGGTATTATGTATCTATTTTTTACTTTAATTAAATTTAAATAAAATAAATAATTATTTAAATAAAAATTCGTTTTTAAACTATAACTTAGTGTTTTTTCACTATTCATCAAAAATTGAATGTTTTCAGAAAAATACCAAAAATTCACCCTAGGCTAATTTCGATATTCCAAATTCAAATATTAAGTCCAATTTGAAAAATAAAATTTATAAAATTTCAAAAAGTGGGTATTACTATTCAAAACAGCTAGTTTGATTGGTTGTGGTGTGTTTTAGAACTCGAAGTTGCGTATAACACACGCTGTCGTATTATTCAAAGGGAAGCATACCGTAGAAGCTTGGAGTGTTAAATTCTCCCCTCCTTCAAATAATTTCGTCCCCAAAATTTATATAATACTACCTCATGAAAAGACTCGGGTGGTTCTTTATCATGAGTTCCTTGGGTTCCCACATTCCCTCTTCTATCTTATGGTTTTTCCATAGTACTTTCACCAGACGAGTCATCTGGTTTCGCAAAACTTGTTCTCTTGTATCAAGAATCCTGACGGGATCTTCACAATAAGATAGATCGGTTTCTAGTTCTACTTCTTCATAGGTGAGTACATACGTTGGGTCAGGCATTTATTTTCTCAACAGTGATATGTGGAACACATTGTGAAGTTTGGAGATATTTGGTGGCATTTCCAAACGATAAGCTACATTCCCAATTCGTTCTAGAATTTTGAAAGGTCCTATGTACTTGGGATTCAATTTACCCTTCTTACCAAAACGTATCACTCCCTTCCATGGAGATACCTTCAAGAAACATGATCTCCTACCTGAAATTCCAAATCCTTCCTTCGGTTATTGGCATAGCTCTTCTGCCTACTTTGAGATTCTTTGATGTGGTTTTGGATTACCTTCACCTTTTCCATAATTTCCTCCACCAGTTCTAGGCCTATGACTTTTCATTCACCAACATGTTGGTGTGAGACATCTCTTTCCGTATAACGCTTCATATGGTGCCATCTGAATACTCTAATGGAAGCTATTGTTATAAGAAAATTCCACCAGAGGTAAATATTGATCCCACATACCCTGAAAGTCAAGTGATCATGATCTAAACATGTCTTCTAAGGTTTGAATATTCCATTCTGATTGTCCATCTATTTGAGGGTGGTAGGCAGTGCTCAAATGAAGTTCAGTATCCAAGGCCTTCTGAAGACTCTTCTAGAATCTTGATGTAAAATGGGGATCACAATCAGAAACAATCGATAGTGGTACTCCATGAAGTCTCACAAATTCATTAATATATAGTCTTACTAGACATTCAAGTGGTAGATCTTCTCTTATAGAAAGAAAATGTGCTGACTTGGTAAGACAATCAACAATGACCCATATTTCATTGTTATTTCTTGGAGTCTTTAGTAGTACCATGACAAAGTCTGTCATAATATTTTTCCATTTCCACTCAAGTATGGGAAGAGGTTTCATGAATCCTCGATGATGTTGTCTTCCAGCATTCACTTGTTGACAAACCATACATCTTGACACAAAATCAGCAATCTCCCTCTTCATGTTGTCCCACCAAAAATGTTCCTTCATATCACTATACATTTTGATGCTCCCATGGTCTATAGAGAAATTATAACTATGACCATCATCCAACAATTCCCTTTTTAGATCAGGTATATCAGGAACACAAAGTCTCATCACAAATTTCAAAATTCTATCTTCATATACAAAGTCACTCAATCTCCCATCATTCATAGCTTTAGTCTTCTTTTGAAACTCTTCATCATCATTCTAAGAACTCTTTATCCTTTCTAGTAAAGTTGTCTTGACAACCATTTGAAAAAGTGTCGATGTTTCACCTTCCATGGTTATTCCCATATAGAACTTCCCTAGATCCGTGAAAATAGGATCCCTTTCAATTCTCATCATGTTCAAAACCCCATGATATTTTCTACTCAAAGAATCTTCCACCTTATTTGCCTTCCCTGGGTGGTAGTGTATCGTGAAATCATAATCCTTGAGTTGTTCAAGCCATCACCTTTGCCTCATGTTGAGTTCTTTCTGTGAGAAAATATACTTCAAACTCTTGTGATCAGTATAAATCTCACATTTTTCACCATAGAGATAATGTCTCTATATCTTCAAAGGAAAGATTACAACAGCTAAATCAAGATCATGGGTAGGATAGTTTTTCTCATGAATTTTCAGTTGTTGTGATGCATAGGCAATAATCCTATCATTCTGTATAAGGACACAACCAAGTCCTTTCTTTTAAGCATCACTATAAATTACAAATTCATCATTCCCCGATGGTAGAGTCAATATAGGAGAATTGAATAATATTCTCTTCCGTTCTTCAAAACATTCTTCACACTCTTTTGTCCAAACAAATTTGACCCCTTTACGTGTGAGCTTTGTTAATGGGTTAACCAACCGGGAAAAACTCTAGACGAAACGTCGATAATAAACTACTAAACCAATAAAACTGTGTACCTCAGTTATACTCGTCGGTGCTGGCCATTCTTGGATTGCCTTGGTCTTAGAAGGATCAACAGAGATTCCATCCTTAGAGACAATATGGCCAAGAAAAAAAATCTCTTGAAGCCAGAATTCACACTTGATAAACTTTCCATATAATTCATGTCTTCTCAGAGTCTTCAGGATAATGAGTAAGTGATTTTCATGATCTTCATGGATTTTGGAGTATACCAAGATATCATCAATAAATACCACTACAAATTCATCAAGATATTCCTTGGAAACTCTATTCATTATATCCATGAAAACAGAGGGTGCATTAGTCAGTCCAAAAGGCATTACAGTAAACTCGTAATGCCCGTACCTAGTTCGAAATGTTGTCTTCAGAATTTCTTCCTTCTTCACACACAACTAATGATATCCAGATCGAAGTTCAATCTTTGAAACATATTGAGATCCATGCAGTTGGTCAAATAAATCATCAATGTGAGGTAGGGGATACTTGTTCTTTATTGTTGTAGCATTGATCTCCATGTATTCGATACATAACCTCATAGATCCATATTTCTTCTTAACAAAAAGGAAAAGGGCTCCCCATAGAGAAACACTAGGGAAAATAAATTCCTTATTACTCAATTCCTCTAGTTGTTTCTTTAGTTCCACTAATTCCACAGTTTCCATTCTATAAGGGGTTTTCGATATGGGCCTTGATCCCGAAATTAAATCAATCAAAAACTCAATTTCTCATTCTGGAGGATGTCTAGGTAAATCCTTTGGAAAAACATCATCATATTCTTTCACAATAGGTACATCCTCTATTTGGACATTCCTTTCCTCACCCACAGTTATTTCATTCTCTTCCTCCCCAATAATTGAATTTAGTTGAGCTACTGGGGGTGGATCTAGATAAGAATTAGGTAGTGATGATTCTGCTCTAAAGATAAGGTGTCCCTTGTCATCATCATCAAAAATCATAACCTCCTTCTTCTTACAATAACTCTTCACATCATAGTCGGAAAGCCAATCCATACCTAGGATTATATCAAACTCAATCATAGGTATGATGATAAGATCAGCAGATAAAGAACATTTATGTTCTCTAATGGGAACTGATTCACAGAACTTTGTAGCAATGATACATCCCTTAGGAGTTTTAACTGACAACTCCCTTGTTAAATAAAATTGGAAATATCTAATTTTCTTGGCAAACTGGGAAGATATGAAAGAATGTGATGATCCAGAATCAAATAATGCATTTTCTAAACTTGAGGAAACCATTAAATTACCTACCACCATGTCTTTAGGAGCTTCTACCTCAGCAGTAGTTATAGCATAAGAATGTCTTTGATCCCTTGGTATTTTCTAAGGTACTTTTCCCCAAATCTTAGTACATTCATTTTCATAATGTCCCATCTCCCTAAAATTTTAGCACTAAACATCGGTAGCTTCTTTCTTCCATTTTCAATCACGAGCATAGTTGCCTTTTTCACCACACTTGTAATAGATACCCATTACCTTCAAACAAGTACCAGGGTGTTTCTTCCCACATTTACTGCAGGATTTATTTTCAAATTTTCCCTTCCTTCCCTTATTTCCATTGCCATAGTGATCAGCAGATCTCTTCTTCTCTTTCTTTGATTTAAAGTCGTAAGACCTAGAGAATTCCTTTTCTGTCTTGATAGCACATGAGACAATGTCTTCATATGTTGAGAAGGATTGTGAGACCAATTCTCGATGGAGAAATTGTTTTATCCCATCAAATAAACGATCATTATTACTCCTCGAGTTACGTATATAATCTGTAGCATACCTCGCTAACCTTGTAATGTTAGCCTCACACTTTGAAACATTCTTATCCTCATTTTTCCTCAAACACAAAAATTGTATTTCCATATCAACTCAATGGTAATGAGGAAAGTATTTTTCTAAGAAAATATCTTTAAACTCTCTCCATTCCATACTTGATACTTCTTCATCTTCCTTGGTATTTTGAATCAATGACCACCATTGATCAACATCTCTTGTGAGGCGGTAAACTGCCATGTCAACTTTTTCCCTTTCACTACTTCCCAAAGCCTAAAATATTTTCTCTAGGGAATTTTTTCATTACTCAGCTACTAGTGGATTTGTACCCCCATTGAAGGTTGGTGGTTGTTGCCTTATGAAGCAATCTAAAATTGATCCTCCACACTGTGGATTAGGGTGCTCCATACGGGTATGTTTATTATTCATAACCTGAGTGAGTTGTCCCAATATGGTGATTAGCTGATCAGAACCAGTTCCATCGCCAGCTCCACTATAATTATCTTAAGTAGGAGGGAAATCCCTACATGGAGTGTGTGCATTGATATAGTTTCCATTTCTTCTACTAGGAAAAATTTCTAAACAATGGCATAAACTATATTAGTTTATGAATCGAAATACATAATTCCAAACTTGTAAAACACTTAACATAAATTGAACAGTTTATGGATATAATCCATAATAATAAAAATGTTTCCTTTGAGGAAGTATATACACATAAACCATTCATAATGTTTTGTAAACAAATTGAGAATTATCCTAAGCATATCCCCCCGGAGTGTCGTAACCAAGAGTGCAGCAAGGCCCGTTGTCGTGCACCAGTTCCCATTCGAGTCTAGCTCAAAGCGGTGTTTTCAGGTTTTACCCCTAGGTACATCCGTGCCAAAGCCGCCTCTACCTGCTCATATCTAGATAGGGATGTATTTCTAGGAAAACTCACAAAATATCTACAATACAAAAATTCATGTAAGTTCTTCTAAACTAATCCTCAAAGTCCATCTTAGTTCTATGTTCTCTAATCAGAGATTATCTAAATATAGCTACCAAGGTTTGTACTAAAATTCCTCTAATACCATCTATAACTCCCCAAACCCAGTTACCCAGAGTCGGTGCATTATTACAAAACATTTTCATGATCACAAAAGATAAAATCTCTAAAGAACGATTAGTTTAGTAGCCTTGGAAACACTAGATACATTCATAATGTTTTTATTACATCATAAATTGAAAACTACAACAACATATTGTCTCCACACTCATATCCCCTTATACTATCCCTGTAGGTCATTCATAAAATACTTCTTCACATCCTGGGAAAAATAAAACATAGAAAGGGGTGAGCTCAAATTCCCAGTAAAGATAACAATATAGCGGAAACTTTCATAAATATACAGAAACATTTAAGGGAATGGATAACTAAAAAAAGCCTTTTCAACATGAACTTCAGCATAATATGGAAAAGATTAAATGAAATAATTCCATTTATTTATTCACATGGATATTCTACTAGTCTAATAATCACATTCAATATCAATAACCACTTTCATAATGATGGAATGTATAATGCCAGACTATCATAACCACATAGTCAAGGCCTCATGCCAAGAATACAAATAAGATTTTTTCAAGGCATTGTGAAAAGACACTAGTTTGTCTCATGAGACCTACTGATGCATCGAGGAGCTATAGCGAGCTCCACCCATCACTTATCAAATCCAATACATTCCTCATATGAACAGGTTTAAACATAAAATAAACATTCATATTAAAACTAGCATAGAAAATGTCAATACTTTCTCCATAAAGCATGAATGGTATAAAAATAACACATCCACGGTCAAACATATCACAAAACCTTCAATACTATATGGAAGTTTTTTATCATAATAAATCAACTTCAAATAAACTTAAAATCAATCAAAGGATGTTGATATAGATGAAATCAAAACTATTTGAGACAAATATCTATTTTTTTGAAATCATTTAAATTTCACATAATTATAAAATAAAACATTTACATTAAAAATATTCTTATAATCTTGTAATGGAAGATTTTATGATTTTATAATGGTGGAAAATAGCCGCACCCGCTGTATAAGTTAAAAAAAGACATTCTTACCTTAATTCTGTCAAAAAGGTTAAAAAGGAACTTATTAGGAAAATGAAAGAAAGATTTATTTATAAAATTATTATAAAAATTGAACAAGGGTAAAAATGACTTTAACCAATAGTCTATAAAATAGTAAGAATGATTTGAAATACATTTTTAAGAAACATGGATGTGGATGATAAAGAGGTCCCAATAGATAATTACATATAAACAACCTCGGATAATGAAGAGATTTTAAAATAAACCCTTACATTGTAATTTTACTTGGTTGAGGGTAAGTAAAACTCCTGTATAATGGTGAAATAATTGTTATTAAATTATTCAAGAATCATATACATTAATATGATATCATATATGATCTTTTAACATTGCTTTGTTAGTAATATCTTTGTATTATCGTTGTTTCGGGTGTTAACTGATTTGTTTTCCTTTATATACTTTGTTATGTAAGTCATTTTTGTTATGGATAGGTTGTACCTTATTCATATCCATAATGATATTAAGTCTTTAAAAATTATTTTTAACAATCAAATGAAAATTATTCTTGAATGGATACGATGGGGAATGAATCTTATCGTGTTCATGGAGACGGTAGTCCGTATGTACGCATGAGTGACAATATCACTATTTTGATATTAAAATAATATATAATTGGATGTTATATCATATATAAATAATAATTATCATGTTATATTTATTATTTACATGAATTACACATCATTATTGTACTCATCCAAATAATAATGTTTTGAATAACAATTACACCACGACGGGGAGATAGTAAGCCGTACGTACGCACGTTTGGTGACATGTCATTAAAAGGATGGATAGAATATTGAATATGGTTTTAACATATTTATAATAACATAAAAATATATAAGAGATACTGGAGCTATTATTTTAGAATGTAAATAACAAAGAAATAAGAAGCTGAAGAAGAAAGGAACTTGAAAGAGGGTGGTGAAAACATTACCTCTTATCCAGGTTCTTCCTTTTGATTTGATCAAAATGTCTCTTTAGGTTTCCTTTCTGATCAATATAAGGCCTCTATGTTGAGGTTAGAGAAGTTGAGAGAATATTTGGGTAGGTTTTGGCCGATCCAAAAGGATTTGAAGGTGTGAATTAGAGAAAAGGGGGAGTTCCCTTTTATAAGAGGGGTGAGGGGCACCTTTGGAAAAGCTAGAAATATTATTTTATAATAAATTAAAATTTGGCTTCTAATGGCTCAAAAGTGACTTAGTTCTAGGATAAGGTGGTGATGGGTCGAAAACCACCCAACCAATAGGTTTTAGATAGGTTTGGGTCACTATATTAACCTTATCTTTTAGTTTTAACTCTTAGTTAATTTGTTTCACATTTACCATGTCTCTTTGTATTTTTATATTATATGGTTAATAAACATACTATATACATCTAAGAAAACCCCAAGTGGTTTATTAATGATACAACTATCAATATATAAGTCTCTTGGCAGAACCTTATATTTTTAGGAATTGAATTTCAATTAATAATATAATATTTGTTTTAAAAACTCTTTTGTGTCAATTTTGACACTATTTGTTATTTGATTTTTTTGAAAATCATAACAGCATTATTACTTCAAAAAAACATAATTAAATAAATGATAAAATTTCATATTAACCTATAAAATTAGTGTAATTCCTAAAAAAAGTCTCAAATTACATTTATTTTGATATTTATAATATCAATTATTTTAATATTTCATTAATTAGGTAATTACTGCATCACCATTGTGTCATAAATGAATTAAATTATTTAATTTATAAAAAATATAAATAAAATACCATTACGTAGGAAAACATTTTATATTTCTAATGAATATTTATAATCTAATTTATCTTATGTATAACCTTATATTAAAAATGTTTTAGTAATTAAACTTTGATTTTAATTCTTTTAACTCTTCTTTGAGTTAAATAATAATAAATTTCCTAATCTAATCCAAGTAGACCAAAATGATATTATTTTACTCTTAAGGTTTTTTTGGTCGAGATACACTTGTCCAATAGAATTAGGACATGTGTTAGGGTAATATTAATATCATTTGTACCCTTAATTACCCTATTTACTTTTATCCGTGGTAAATAAAAGTAATAAGTTACTATTCACAAAAAAATTATTTTTATCTTATTGAACCACATTTTACTCCTTGATATTAACTGTGTCTCTCAGATTCTCAAAATTCCACTCACAGAAGCGGTAAAATTAAGTTTTACATGAATTTCCAAATTCTCCTAGGAGGTGGGTAAGAGACGGTGAAAAGTTCAATAAAATTTTTATATATCTAAAATTATTCTAAACTAACTCCAATGAATTACCTTGAACTTATATAGGTATTATGTATCTATTTTGACCTGAATTAAATCTAAATAAAATAAGTAATTATTTAAATAAAAATTCGTTTTTAAACTATAACTCAGTGTTTTTTCACTATTCATCAAAAATTGGATGTTTTCAGAAAAATACCAAACAATCACCCTAGGCTAATTTTGATATTCTGAATCCAAATATGAAGTCCATTTTGAAAGATAAAATTTATAAAATTTCAAAAAGTGGGTATTACTATTCATAAAGGCTAGTTTGATTGGTTGTGGTGTGTGTTATAACTCGAAGTTACGTACAACACACGCTATTGTATTATTCAAAGAGAAGCGTACTGTAGAAGCTTGGGGTGTTACATTCTCTCCTCCTTTAAATAATTTCATCCTCGAAATTTCTAGAATACTATCGCAAGAAAAGACTTGGGTGGTTCTTCCTCAAGAGTTCCTTGGGTTCCCACGTTTCCTCCTCCATCTTATGGGTTTTCCATAGAACTTTCACCAGACGAGTCATCCGGTTTCTCAACACTTGTTCTCTAGTATCAAGAATCCTGACGGGCTCTTCAAAATAAGATAGATCAGGTTCCTGTTCTACTTCTTCATAGGTGAGTACATGCGTTGGGTCAGGCATGTATTTTCTCAATAGTGATATGTGGAACACATTGTGAACTTTGGAGAGATTTTTTGGCATTGCCAAATGATAAGTAACAGTCCAAATTCGTTCTAGAATTTCGAAAGGTCCGATGTACCTGGCATTAAATTTACCCTTCTTACCGAAATGTATAACTCCCTTCTATGGAGATACATTTAAGAAAACATTATCTCCTGCCTGAAATTCTAAATCCTTCCTTCTGTTATCGGCATAGCTCTTCTGCCTACTTTGAGCTGCTTCGATGTGGTTTTGGATTACCTTCACCTTTTCCATCGTTTACTCCACCAGTTCTGGGCCTACAAGTTTTCTTTCACCAACATCATCTCAACAGGTTGGTGTGTGACATCTCTTTCTGTAAAACGCTTCATATGGTTCCATCTAAATTATCGAATGGAAGCTATTGTTATAGGAAAATTCCACCAGAGGTAAATATTGATCATACATACCCTAAAAGTCAAGTGAGCATGATCTCAACATGTCTTCTAAGGTTTGAATAGTCCGTTCTGATTGTCCATCTGATTGAGGGTGGTAGGCAGTGCTCAAACGAAGTTCAGTATCCAAGGCCTTCTGAAGACTCTTCCAGAATATTGCGGTAAAATGGGGATCATGATTAGAAACAATCGATAGGGGTTCTCCATGAAGTCTCACAACTTTATTAATATATAGTCTTGCAAGACGATCAAGTGGTAAATATTCTCTTATATTAAGAAAATGTTCTGACTTGGTAAGATGATCAACAATGACCCATATTGCATCGTTCCTTCTTGGAGTCTTTGGTAGTCCCATGACAAATTCCATCGTAATATTATCCCATTTCCACTCTAGTATGGGAAGAGGTTGTATGACTCCTCCAGGCTGTTTCCTTCCAGCTTTCACTTGTTGACAAACCATACATCCTGACACAAAATCATCAATCTCCCTCTTCATGTTGTCCCACCAAAAATGTTCCTTCAAATCTCTATACATTTTGGTACTCCCAGGGTGTATAGAAAAATTAGAACTATGAGCATCATCCAATAATTCCATTTTTAGATCAGGTATATCAAGAACACAAAGTATCTTCCCAAATTTCAAAATTCCATCTTCATATACAAAGTCACTCAATCTCCCATCATTCACAACTTTAATCTTATTTTGAAACTCTTCATCATCGGTCTGAGAAATATTTATCCTTTCTAGTAAAGATAGTTTGGAAACCACTTGAAAAAGTATCGATGTTTCACCTTCCATGGTTATTCCTATATCCAACTTCACTAGATCCATGAAATTAGGATCCCTTTCAATTATCACCATGTTCAAAACTCCATGATATTTTCTACTCAAAGTATCTTCCACCTTATTTTCCTTCCCCAGATGGTAGTGTATCGTGCAATCATAATCCTTGAGTAGTTCAAGCCATCGCCTTTGCCTCATGTTGAGTTCTTTCTGTGAGAAAATATACTTCAAACTCTTGTGATCAGTATAAATCTCACATTTTTCACCATAGATATAATATCTCCATATCTTCAAAGAAATGATTACAATAGCTAACTCAAGATAATAGGTAGGATAGTTTTTCTCATTAATTTTTAGTTGTCGTGATGCATAGGCAATAACCCTATCATTATGCATAAGGACACAACCAAGTCCTTTCTTTGAAACATCACTATAAATAATAAACTCATCATTCCCCAATGGTAGAGTCATTATAGGAGAATTGACTAATCTTCTCTTCAGTTATTCGAAACATTCTTCACACTCTTTTTTCCAAACAAATTTAACCCCTTTACGTTTAAGCTTTGTTAATGGGTTATCCAACCAGGAAAAAGTCTGGACAAAATTTCGATAATAACCTACTAAACCAATAAAACTACATACCTTAGTTATACTCGTCGGTGCTATCCATTCTTGGATTGCCTTGATCTTAGAAGGATCCAAAAGAGATTCGATCCTTAGAGACAATATGTCCAAGAAAATAAATCTCCTAAAGCCAGAATTCACACTTGCTAAACTTTCCATATAATTCATGTCTTCTCAGAGTCTTCAGGGTAATGCGTAAGTGATTTTCATGATCTTCATGGCTTTTTGAGTATACCAAGATATCATCAATAAATACCAATACAAAGTCATCAAAATATTCCTTGAAAACACTATTCATTATATCCATGAAAGTAGAGGGTGCATTAGTCAGCCCAAAATGCATTACTGTATACTCGTAATGCTTGTACCTGGTTCAAAATGTTGTATTCAGAATGTCTTCCTTCTTCACACACAACGGATGATATCTATATCGAAGGTCAATCTTTGAAAAGTATTGAGCTCTATATAGTTGGTCAAATAAATTATCAATGCGAGGTAGGGGATACTTGTTCTTTATTGTTATAGCATTGATCTCCCTGTAGTCAATACATAACCTCATAGATCCATCTTTCTTCTTAACAAAAAGGACAAGGGCTCCCCATAGAGAAACACTAGGGAGAATAAATTCCTTATTACTCAATTCCCATGGTTGTTTACATAGTTCCACTAATTCCACAGTTTCCATTCTATAAGGGGTCTTCGATATGGGTCTTGATAGATGAATTAAATCATTTGAAAACTCAATTTATCATTCTAGAGGATGTCCAGGTAAATCCTTTGGGAAAACATCAACATATTATTTCACAATAGGTACTTCCTCTATTTGGAAATTCGTTTCCTCACCCATAGTTATTTCATTCTCTTCCTCCCCAATAATTGAATTTAGTTGAGCTACTAGAGGTGGATCTAGATAAGAATTAGGTGGTGATGATTCTACTCTAAAGATAAGGTGTTCCTTTTCATCGTCATCAGAAATCGTAACCTCCTTCTTCTTACAATAAATCTTCGCATCATAGTCTGAAAGCTAATCCATACCAAGGATTTTATCAAACACAATCATAGGTATGACAATGAGATTAGTAGATAAAGAACATTTATATGCTCTAATGGGAACTAATTCACAAAACATTGTAGCAATGATACTTCACTTAAGAGTTTTAACTAACAAATACCTTGTTAAATCAAATTTGAAATATCTAATTTTCTTAGAAAACAGGGAAGATCGATGATCCAGAATAAAATAATGCATTTGGAAAACTTGAGGAAACCATTAAATTACCTGCCACCACGTCTTTCGGAGCTTCTACCTTAGCAGTAGTGATAGCATAATCTTGGCCTTGATACCTTGGAATTTTTTGAGGTACATTTCCCTAAAACTTAGGACATTAATTTACATAATTTCCCATCTCCCTGCAATTGTAGCACTGAAAATCGGTAGCTTCTTTGTTCCCTTTTCAATCATGAGCTTGGTGGAATTTTTCACCACACTTTTAACAGACACTCATTCCCTTCAAAAAAGTACCAGGGTGTTTCTTCCCACATTTACTGCAAGATTGATAGTCAACTTTTCCCTTCTTCCCCTTATTTCCATTTCCAATGTGATCAGCAGATATCTTCTTTTCTTGCTTTTCTTGAAAGTTGTATGACTTAGAGAATTCCTTTTCTATCTTGATAGCACATGATGCAATGTATTCATACGATGAGAAGGATTGTGAGACCAATGCTCGATGGAGAAATGGTTTTAACCCATCAAAGAAATAATCAATCTTACTCCTCGGGTTACGTATATAATCTGCAACATACCTCGCTAACTTTATAAAGTTAGCCTCATACTTTGCAACATTCTCATCCTCCTTTTTCCTCACACTCAGAAATTGTCTTTCCATATCCGCTCGATGGTAATGATGAAAGTATTTTTCTAAAAAAATCTCTTTAAACTCTCTCCATTCCATACTTGATACTTCTTCATCTTCCTTTGTATTTTGAATCAATGACCACTATTGATCAGCATCTCCAATGAGGTGGTAAACTGCCATGACAACTTTTTCCCTTTTACTACTTCCTAAAGCCTGAAATATTTTCTCTAGGGAATTTATCCATTTCTCAGCTACTAGTGGATTTGTACCCCCATTGAAGGTTGGTGGTTGTTGCCTCATGAAGCCATCTAACATTGATCCTCCACACTATGGATCATGTGCTCTATATGGGGAAGGTTATTATTCATAACCTGAGTGAGTTGTCCCAGTATGGTGATTAGCTGATCATCACCAGTTGCATCACCAACTCCACTATAATTATCTTAAGCAGGAGGTAAATCCCTACATGGAGTGTGTACATTGATACGGTTTCCATTTCTTCCACTAAGCTCCATTTCTAAACAATGGCATAAACTAGATTAGTTTATGAATCGAAATACATAATTCCAAACTTGTAAAATATATAACATAAATTGAACAGTTTATGAATATAATACATAAAAAAAAGTTTTCCTTGAGGAAGTATATAGTCATAAACCCTTCATAATTTTTTGTAAACAAAATGAAAATTATCCTAAGCATATCCCCCAGGAGTGTCGTAACCAACAGTGCAGCAAGGCTCGTTTTCGTGCACCAGTTCTCGTTCGAGTCTAGATCAAAGCGGTGTTTTTGGGTTTTACCCCTAGGTACATCTGTGCCAGAGCCTCCTCTACCTTCTCGTATCCATATAGGGATTTATTGCTCGGAAAATTCACAAAATCTCTACAATACCAAAATTCTAGGAAGTTACTCTATACTAATCCTCAAAGTCCATCTTAGGTCTATGTTCTCTAATTAGAGTTTATCTAAATCTAGATCCCAAGGTTTGTACTAAACATCCTATGATACCAACTGTAATGCCCCGAACCCAGTTACCTAGAGTCGGTGAATTATTAAAAAACATTGGCATGATCATAAAAGATCAAATATCGAAAGACCAATTAGTTTTGTAGCCTTGGAAACACTAGATACATTAATAAAGTTTACATTACATCATAATGTGAAAACCACAACAACTTCTTGTCTCCACACTCATATCCCCTTATATTATATCTACAGGTCATTCATAAAATACTTCTTCACATCCAGGGAAAAATAAAACATAGAAAGGGGTGAGCTTAAATTCCCAGTAAGGATAACAATATAGCGGAAACTTTCATAAATATGCATAAACATTTAAGGAAATGGATAACTAAAACAAAAGCCTTTTAAACTTGAACTTCAGCATAATATGGAAAAGATAAAATGAAATAATGCCATTTATTTATTCACCTGGATATTCTAATAGTTGAATAATCACATTCAATATCAATAACCACTTTCATAATGATGGAATGCATAATGCCATACTATCATAACCACATAGTCAAAGCCTCAGGCCAAGACTAAAAAGAAGATTTCATCAAATCCTTGTGCCAATACACTATTTTGTCTCATGAGACCTACTGATGCATCGAGAAGATATACCAGGCTCCACTCGTCACTTATTAAGTCCAATGCATTCCTCATATAAACAGGTTTAAACATAACATAAACATTCGTATTAAAACTAGCATACAAAATGTCAATACTTTCTTCATAAACCATGAATGGTATAAAAATAACACATCCACAGTAAAACATATCACAAAACCTTCAATACTATATGGAAGTTTTTTATCATAATAAATCAACTTCAAATAATCTTAAAATCCATCAAAGGATGTAGACATAGATGAAATCAAAACTATTTGAGATAAATATCTCTTTTTTTGAAATAATTTAAAAGTCACATAATTATAAAATAAAACATTTACATTAAAAATATTCTTATAATATTGTAAGGTAAGCTTCGACAATTTTATAATGGCAGAAAATAGTTGCACCCGCCATATAAGTTAAAAAAAGACATTCTTACCTTAATTCTGTCGAAAAGGTAAAAAAGGACCTTGTTTGTAAAATGACAGAAAGAGTCCTTTATAAACATCTTATAAAAAGTCAAAAAGGGTAAAAATAACTTTAACCAATAGTTTATTAAATAGTAATATTGATTTTAAATACATTTTTAAGAAACATGGATGTGGATGATAAAGAGGTCCCAGTAGATAATTATGTATAAACAACCTCGGATAATGAAGAGATTGTGAAATAAACCCTTACATTGGAAATTTACTTGGATTAGGGTAGGTTAACCTCCTTTATAATGGTGAAATAATTGTTATTAAATTATTCAAGAATCATATACATTAATATGATATCACATATGATCTTTTAACATTTCTTTGTTAGTAATATCTTTGTATTATCGTTGTTTCGGGTGTTAACTGATTTGTTTTCCTTTATATACATTGTTATGTAAGCCATTTTTTAATGGATAGGTTGTATATTATTTATATCCATAATGATATTAAGTCTTTAAAAATTATTTTTAACAATCAAATGAAAATTATTCTTGAATGGATACGATGGGGAATGAATCTCATCGCGTTCAATGAGACGGTAGTCCGTACGTACGCATGAGCGACAATATCACTCTTTTGATATTAAAATAATATATAATTGGATATTATATCATATATAAAAAATAATTATCATGTTATATTTATTATTTACATGAATTACACATCATTATTATACCCATCAAAATAATAATGCTTTGAATAACAATTACACCACGACGTGGAGACGATAAGTCGTACGTACGCACGTATGGTGACATGTCATTCAAAGGATGGATAGAATACTGAATATGTTTGTACCATATTTATAATAAAATCACATTATATAAAAGATACTGAAGTTTTTATTTTAGAATGGAAATAAAAAAGAAAGAAGAAGTTGAAGAAGAAAGGAACTTGAAAGAGGGTGGTGAAAACATTACCTCTTCTTCGGGTTCTTCCTTTTGATTTGATCAAAAGGGATCCTTAGGTTGTCTTTCTGATCAAACAAAGGCCTCTAGATTTAAGTGATAAAATTTGAGACAATATTCGGATAGGGTTTTTCCGAGCCAAAAGGCTTTGAAGGTGGGAATTAGAGAAAAGGGTGAGTTCCCTTTGATAAGAGGGGTGAGGGGCACCATTGGAAAAGCAAGAAATATTATTTTATAATAAATACATATTCGGTTTCTAATGGATAAAATGTGACTTATTCCGAATATAATGTTGGGATGGGTCGAAATCCACCCAACCAATATGTTTTATACAGGTTTGGGTCACTATATTAACCGTATATTTTAGTTTTAACTCTTAGTTAATTTGTTTCACATTTACCAAGTCTCTTTGTATTTTTATATTATATGATTAATAAACATACTATATACATGAAATCAAACCCCAATTGGTTCATTAATGATACAACTATAATTATATAAGTCTCCTGGATGAACCTTATATTTTTAAGATTTGAATATCAATTAATAATATAATATATTTTTTAAAAACTCTTTTTGTCAATTTTTACACTATTTGGTATTTGATTTTTGTGAAAATCATAACAGCATGATTAATTCAAATAAATGAAATTAAATAAATAATAACATTTCATATTAACTTATAAAATTAGTTCAATTCATATAAAGTCTCAAATTACATTTATTTTGATATTTATAATATAAATTATTTTAATATTTCATTAATTAAGTAATTACTACATCACCATTGTGTCATAAATAAATTAAATTATTTAATGTCTAAAAATTATAAATAAAATACAATTATATATAAAATATTTTTATATTTCTAATTAATATTTATAATCTAATTTATCTTATGTATAACCCTATATTAAAAATGTTTTAGTAATTAAACATTGATTTTAACTATTTTAACTCTTCTTTGAGTTAAATAATAATAAATGTCCTAATCTAATCCGAGTGGACCTAAATGATAATATTTTATTCCTAAGGTTTTTTTGGTCTATATACACTTGTCCAATAGAATTATGATATTTTTTAGGGTAATATTAATATCATTTTTACCCTTAATTACCCTATTTACTTTTAACTGTGGTAAATAAAAGTAAAAAGTTATTATTCGCCAAAAAATATTTTTATATTATTGAACCACATTTTACTCCTTGATATTAACCATTTCTCTCATATTTTCTAAATTCCACTCACGGATGTGATAAAATTATGTTTTTATGTGAATTTCCAAATTCTCCTAGGAGGTGGGTAAAAGACGATGAAAAGTTCAATAAAATTTTTATATATCTAAAATTATTCTAAACTAACTTTAGTGAATTACATTGAACTTATATAGGTATTATGTATCTATTTTGATCTTAATTAAATTTAAATAAAATATAAAATTATTTAAATAAAAATTCGTTTTTAAACTATAACTCAGTGTTTTTTCACTATTCATCAAAAAATTGAAAATTTTCAAAAAATTACAAAAATTTCACCCTATGCTAATTTCGATATTCTGAATCCAAATATGAAGTCCATTTTGAAAGATAAAATTTATAACATTTCAAAAAGTGGGAATTACTATTCATAACGGCTAGTTTGATTAGTTGTGGTGTGTGTTAGAACTCGAAGTTGCGTACAACACACGCTATTGTATTATTTAAAGAGAATAATACCGTATAATCTTGGGGTGTTACAATGTGAGAAATGAAATTTTATATCATATCTTGTATTTTGTCCATTACATTTTTGTACCTATAGTGAATACACATAATCGTTCTATTTTATTTACAAATTGATCTTTGTAAGGGACTACGTCTTAATCTCCTTTCATTGAGGCGTGTCTTGATATTGTGCACATTTATTATCATATAAGGTGTATATACTACCCTTTGAAATATTATATCATGAATATTTTCATTCTCATGATATTATAATCTTTTTATGACTTTATTCTGTAATTATTTTTATTCAAGTGTTTCTCAAGTGTTATGAGACTCTTTCACTAAAACAACATTTTAAAACTTTTGGAGATTTATTTTTCAAAATCTTTCTCATTAAGGTCCATGTTTTTAAAATGGTTTTAAGTATTAATTTATATGGACATAAAAGTTTTAAAATGTTAATTTTCAATTTTTTATGTAACACTTCGACTCCAAAATATTCCTTTTATATGTTTTAAATTCTTCTTTTAAATTGGATTGATTATGTCAATATCTTGAACTGATATCTTTTTATTGTAATGTAGAAATGTTATCTTTCCTTTATGATTGTTTTATGTGTTATGATTATGTTATGGTTCTTGGAAAATGTTTACTTATACATTTGGTTCCATGATAAACCTAGGATGGGTGAGAATGAGATAGTTATCCAATGCATTGGGTAACGTGACGGAGGTAAACATTAATGTTTCTCCTAAGAGATTTAGGGAATATACTCTGATGGGTATTCCAACGTAACTCCATATGTATCTGTGAAAGATAAAATGTATGTATGGTATGGATTCTGTAAGTTACATTTATGATTTATGATTTTTATTTTTTATTCATAAATCTTATGATTTTGTGTGGTATGTTAAAGATTGAGAAGTATGATTTCATTTATTTGTATGTATTGATAGACTAATATGTTATTTCCTTGTTTTATAGCCCCTAATGTAATTTTTATGTTTATCCCAAGTTTTTGAAATGTTTTTTACAGGGTATAAGGAAGGGTATGATAAAGGAATAATTCAAGAAGATTTATATCAAGAAAATAAATTTTGTTTTATTTAAGTAGTTTTATTATTGTGAAAAAAATTGGATAGAGTAGAAGTGTCTACTTTGTAATTTTTGAGATGTAATGTAATAGTTATGGCCTACTTCTCTATAAATATAAACCAGAAAAGATCATGAATGTAAATTATTATCTTAATTCAAGATTGTGTAATGTTTATGTCTGGGTCCTTATAGTTTGTATTAGAGTTCATTTTAGATAACTTTAAAGGTTATGGTGTTATTTAAGTAGAAGTGATATAACCATAATGTTTACAAAATTAGAAAGAGACATATTTTTTAGATAAATTGAATGTGTTTACGATAACATAAATAAGTATATCTTAGTATTTACCCTCCTAATAATATATTATATGATGATTTTATTGATATTCTCCCACTGGCCTTTTTGGTTTTAGTAAATAGATGGATCTAGCAGGCACCAAAGTGACAATGGATGTGAATAAAATTGCGATGGTTTTCAGAATGAGCAACTGAATGAAATGAGGGTTTCCATGATAACTCATGTGTTTATTATCAACCAAATATCTAGAATCATGATTTACTACCTGAACCTTGATGATTTTTATAAGGCATCATATATATGAGAAACAAATCCCTACAGAAGTTCATGTAATAATCATAAAGGTAAGTATATTAAATAAACTTATGTGTCATGTATGTGGAAAGAAACACCTAATAAAATGATTCAAGGGGACGGGAAGATGTTTTAGATGTGTTAATGAAGGTCATAAAGAAATAACCTACCATGGAAAAAGGAAGCGTCCAGTTGACTCTGGTAAAGGGAAAGAAGTTCTATACAAAGGATCAATTGAATGTTTCAAATATGGTGTGCATGGCCATTATACAAATATATGTCTTATGAAGAAGGTTCGGGATTGGGATTATTAAGATAACACAAATATGTGTTTACCAATTCCTAAGGCAATTCCAATTGAGGATGAGGAAACTAACATTGACCAACGAAAGGTATGGATTATTTCATAGCAGATGTATTGAAATTATTGAATCTTAGGATATGATTCATGATTTTTTTATAAGAAATAAGTATTACAGAATAAGTTAGAAAATAATGGTCAATAGATCATGAATAACATTGAATGAGTAAGAAGTATACATATAATGGATTGAAGAGTTATGGTAGATTTTAGGATGATGAAATGCTTAAAATTATTAAGCCTCTTTTGATGATGGGATTACTTTGTAAGAATTTTTCTAATATGAAAGACTGATATGTGAAAATGTTATTCAAGGAAGAATTATATTATCTTTTTTGGATATATTTATAAAGAACCATTTGGGTTTATATGATCCTTTAATTTGAGGGAATTACATGTTATTACTTTCTAGGATGAAAATGTGAGGTATTAGATAACATTTGTGGTTAAAATACGTTATGGTTATTTTTGAAGAATTTATCTCATTTTTTGGAATGTTATAAAATTATATAATTTTTGAAAAAGGAAAACACACAGACCATGTGAAAATCCATCACTTCGAAAAAATCTACGGGAATTGAACCCACAACCAAAGTGTGGTTGGGATTGATTTCCAACCGCTGGACTACGTGAAGTCCCTAGTTAGTATGAATTACTGTTTTTAGTTAAATAATTATATGGATCATGAATAAGTTGATTTTTTGAACTTATGACTTATCAAATGTATATCCTTAGTATATTAAAATTATTTGGTGATTAAGTGAGAAATTTTATTTTGGAATTTGTTCTGTCTTTTGGGGAAATAATATATGTCTAATGAAAATATAATAATATGGGATTTCACTTGTGGAATAATGGTTGAAATTTTATTTTGGAATAATAAATGTTTTTATTGTGGACTTATATTGATTTAGGTTAGTTATGGAAATGATTAACATATATTTGACAATATGTGATTAAGTTAATTACTTTTTAGTATGATACTTTAAGGGTAGTTGATGTTATTTGGAGATAAATGTTAAAATTTACCATGGAAGACTACATGATCAAATCCTTTTGAGTTTTGGGTTTCAATATTATTCTGGATTAATTTGAATAATTTTAAGGAAAATTGTGTATTCAATGGTATTTTTTGAACTTTGGGTATTGTTTGATTAATTTTGGAGATTAAGAGTATTATTTCTTTTTAAAAATGATTATCCTTTTGGGGATTATTTGAACTTTAACTAACCATTTTGGTTTTGGTTAATATATAATGATATGGGAAATATATAGTGAACCTTTTGTGGATTATTTGATTTTATAAAAGTGGATTGTAGTGCTTCAGATGTGACCACATCATCTTGAATACTCATCCTTTGGAGAAAAGATGAGTTTTTGGTAGATAATTATTAAAGGATTAAACTCTACTTGGAAAGTAAGTATATTTCTTTATGTTCTTAGTCAATCTCGTAAATAAATTCTATAAATTTATGAAAGTAAACATAAAACAAAAAAAAATTGTTTATTTACTTTTCCTACTGTGGAATCAAAGATCATTTAACCTATCACAATTTTGTGGTTTTCTGGTGGTTAACCTTCTCCTGATCGCGTTTTATATATCTCTCTATTATAACTTAATTGATAGTTTCCGTTCCACATCCATGTTTTCCAACATGGAATCCATGTATGGGTTATATTAGGTGATCTTTTTCCTTCTCATTCATTATTTTAAAGTTATATTTTTATTAACTCTTTTTCTGATGTGGTAGATTCAATGAAGTTTCCAAGCCCAATTTTAAAATTTTGAGGACACAATTTCCAAAAGGGGGGGAAGGATATAACGACCCAGGTATTTATAGAATTATAATTTTCTATATCTATTAATATTTATGAATAATATATTAATTTTATGTTAAAGAGGACAATTTGTTTCATAGCGTACTCAACACGCAACAACGGGTTTCTTTGAAATCTTATGTTGTACACAACTTTGAGTTGTACTGAAAAATAATATAATATTAATATTATTTTAAATGATATGTAACGCCTAGCCATTTTATTGAAGGGAATGAATATAAGTAATTACAATATGATTATACATGTTTGTTAAATGTTTTTACATTTTTCCAAAAAAATTTATGGGCTTAAAATGTGAATGAATCCAATTTTAAGCATAAATATTCTAATATTTTTTAAAAGGTCAATTTATCACCTTTTGATAGTGAACCCTTTTTAAATCTAGTTTCTATCACTTTTATATGTTATATTTAACAAAATAAAATTCTTATTTAGAATCAAGACCTCAAAATTTACTTTGGATGAAATTTTGGTATTTTTCTGATAAAGTTCATTTTTTATGAATAGTGAAAAATACTGCATTTTTAATTCAGAAATGCCTTTTAATCTAATTTATTTATATGGTTAGATTATTTTTTAATTTTTTTTAAAGTGTAATTATATTATATTTTTACCATTTAATCTAATTGTTTCCATTTTAAGTAATTTAACTTTGAAATTGGACATAAACAAGTGTCAATCTTTTGATAGTTATTATTTCTTAAAAACACACTTTTTGTTTTGACAATTGAAATTAATTTTAAATTAATTTCTGCAA
Source organism: Viscum album (assembly GCA_963277665.1). NCBI lineage: Eukaryota > Viridiplantae > Streptophyta > Magnoliopsida > Santalales > Viscaceae > Viscum > Viscum album. The sequence goes on along the minus strand of OY728162.1, from coordinate 193,083,371 downwards.
CTTAAGTGTTTTGAATTTGGAAAAATTGGTTCCATGTTTTGAATTCGGAGGTCCAAATTTTGTAAATAGGTAACTTTTATTTTTAGACATTATGAATATTAACTTTAGTAAATATTTTATTTACCATGGTTAATGGGTAAATATTGAAAATAAGGGTAAAAAATAATATTATAATAATATTAAATTACCCTAACACATGTTATAACCCTATTTTCTAATACATGTACAGCCATAGGCATCCTTGGGTTGATTTTGGGACCCCATCAGGTCACTTGTAAGTGATAATGACTCTATAAAAAGTAATTTAAAGATAAAGAAAATGTAACATAAACAAATATCTATTAATAAAACAATATTTATAATGGGTTATATAAGTGATATTTTCTACTATAAATAGTCATTATAAATATAAAAATATTTTCTACATCATGGTATTTTGTTTATAATTTTTAGACATCATATAAATAAATTTATTTATGAAACAATGATGATGTAATGATTACCACATTAATTAGTGTTTTAAATAAATGAGATTATAAATATTAAAATAAATTTATTTTGAAACTTTTTATTCCATACAAGAATTTTATGGATGATTATAACTTTTTATATTTTAATTAATGTAGTTATTTCAAAATAATCAAGTTTTCATGGATTTTATTGAAAGTATTTATATGAATAGTATATAAATTGAAATAAATGAGTTTTTAAATCAATCAATATTTTATTAAATGATAAAATAGTCCTAAAAAATTTTTTATTCAAAAAAATGACATATATTATGTTAATAATGTCATTAATGATCCATTTTTGGGTCTCTTGTAGTTTTATAGTAACTATATTAACCATGTAGAATGAATATATAAGAGGACATGGTAAAAGTTAAATAAGTTAACAAAAGGTTAAATAAAAAAGATAAGGATTAAAAAAATCTCTAAAACCTATAAAATTCTTATTTAATGATTTTATTTCGACTTATATGAACCTTATCTTATAATTAAATGAATTTTGGACCTTTTGAAATCGAAATTTAGTTTCTAAAAAAATAATATTTTCAAACTTTCCTAAAGAGCCCCCCCCCCCCTCCCCTTATAAAAGTTCATCACCTCTAACCCATTACACACACCTCACAAGCCCCTTGTCTCATCCAAAATCTTCACCAATAATCTCCCAACATATCTATATTCCACCTAGAAGCCTTAATTTGGGAATAATTCAATTAAATAAATCCTTTTAGTTCAAACCAAATGGAGTTACCCAATTCAAAGGTAACGTCTTCTCTCAAGTTCTTTTCATTTATTTTCCTTATCCAATCCTCTAAACTCTATTTATTACATTATTTTATAACAAAATCAACATCCTAAATATACTATGATGTTGTTATGAGAAGTATTCAGATTATACTTCCACACACCTTCATCAAATGTATACGAACATACTGTTTCTGTGGACGGAGAACTACTGCCTCACAAAATGATGATTGTTCAATTATCTCCTACCACCTCTCATGGTGGCCATTATAATGGAACTGTATTTATATATGATATATATTATGTTTTTTTTGTCTCTATTCTTCTTAATTTTTTATTTATACCATAACATTATGGTTTCCATAATGGGTAAATATGATAATTTCATTTGAGGAAGCGCGGACTAAAGCCCCCTAAATGTGATATGATTCGTTCATGAAATACATGGAACATATGAAGAAAGGATATAATTAAATTATGTAACATATATCATATGATATTATAGTGAAATTATAATATACCTATTTATTATTATTATTTCATTCTATAACATATGAAATAGAAATGAAATTAGTGTCCATTGGTACGTACGACTTACTGTCTCCATAAACGGTGCATTTCATTTCTTATCTCCAATTGTTATGTACTATTATAAATACATATATATACTGGATATATATGATATATATGATATCTAAATCATGAATATCATTATAGAGATAATGGACTTTTAACCTCATCGACAACTTGTAATTATAATAAGATCATGTTTTACTCAAATTCCAAACATCGAAAAAAATGTCTGATATGAACTCAAATAAATAACTAATTTCTATTGAAAGGTAATAAATCACATAAAAGTAATTTTAAACTTTAAAAAGGTTCTTAATCAAGTATAAATTGACTTCTGTTTATTATTCATGAAATTAAATAACGAACGAGTCAATTTGGACATGAGGTAAGGGAACTCCTTAACCTAATTTCCATTCTTTGGGTTAAAATTCTACTTCTTGATTATGCCATGCTATGATTCTGTGAGAAATAAATTTTGTTATAATATATTTTATTTATACTTGATTTATGTTTACTTATAGTCAATACACATAATTGATCTATTTTATTTACAAAATTATCTTTATAAGGGAACTTCTTAACCGAATTTCAATTATTTGGGTTGATCTAATAGTTCTTGATTTTGTCATGATATGATTATGTGAGAATTGAACTTTGATATCATATATTGTATTTTGTACATTACTTATGTGTACCTATAGTTAGTACATATAATTGATCTATTTCATTTACAAAATGATCTTTGTAAGGGACTACACATCAATCTCCTTTCATTGAGGCATGTCTTGATATTGTTCACCTTTAGTATCCTATAAGGTGTATGTACTACCCTTTGACATATTATATCATGAATATCCTTATTATTATGATATTATAAGATTTGTTTTATGTTATTCTGTAATAATTTTTATTCAAGTGTTTCTCATGTTTTACGAGACTCTTTCACTAAAACATCATTTTAAAACTTTTGGAGATTTATTTGTAAAAATAATTCTCATTAATGTCCATGTTTTTAAAATGGTTTTAAGGATTTATTTATATGGACATTAATGTTTTAAAATGTTAATTCCTTTAAAAGTTTAAAAGTGGTATGGGAAAATAAAAAATATTCTTTTTAAATGTTTTAAATGCCTATTTTAAATTAGATTGATTATTTCAATATCTTGAACTGAAATATTTTTATTGTAATGTAGAAATGTTATATTTACTTTATGATTGTTTTATGTGTTATGTTTTTTATGGTTCTTGGAAAATTTTTACATATACGGGTGTTTCAATGATAAACCTAGGGTGGGTGAGCCCAAGATAGGTCTCCAATGCATTGGGTAACGTGACCGAGGTAAACGTTAATGTTTCTCCTAAGAGATTAATGGAATATACTATGATGGGTATTCCAATGTAACTCCCTATGTAGCTGTGAATGCTACAATGTAAGTATGATATGGATGCCGCAAGTTACCATTATGATTTATGATTTCTATTTGTTATTCATAAATTATATGATTATTTGTGGTATATTAAAGATTGAGAAGTATGATTTCATTGATTTTTATGTATTGATGGACTACTGTTTTCTTCCCTGGTTTTATAAACCTTACTCAGCTTTTAATGCTGATCCCATGTTTTTAATTGTTTTTCAAAGGGTATAAGGAGGGTAAGAGAAAGGAATAATTTAAGAAGATTTATAACAAGAAAAGATCTTTTGTTTTATTTAAGGAGTTTTATTTTTGTGAAAAAGACTGGATAGAGTAAAAGTGTATAATTTGTAATTTTTGAGATGTAATGTAATAGTTATGGTCTAATTCTCTAAAACGCTAAACCAGAAAAGATCCTAAATGTGAATTATTAACTTTAATCAAGATTATGTAATGTTTAAGGTTGGTTCCTTACACCATGTATCCAGAATTTATAATATTACATAATATATAGTTTAAATAATTTAAACCAATAATATTTTAATAGGTTTATATAGTACTTTAAACCTTTTCTTATGGTTTAATCCCTTTGTTAAATAATTTTAACCATAACCACGATAACGATTTTTTCAGTAACTAAGGATTATAAATTTACTTCTAAGGTTGCAGTTGGATCTTAAATGGCCAAGGGATAAAATTTCAAAAAAAATTAATCCTAATTTTCCTCTTTAAAGATTTTATTATTTTTAACTAATTTAATAAATTATTATTCAAATAAAATAATATTAAAGTCATTTTAAGAACTCTTCCCATAATTTCACTTTAAAGACCTATATTCATTAATTTAATTTGAATATAATCCATTTAACCAAAAATAATAAATTATTATTGAGTATAAAACTCTTGGGGAACCATAATGCATCCAAATACATTAATTATAATGTTTTCAAAGTTATTTCCTTTGATTTTTCCACTTCTTGTATAATCATTGTGTTGGAATTGTATAAGCATTTAAGAAAATTATATAATCACTAAAAAAGTTAAAAAAAATTACCACTATAAAATAATTTCATTATTATAAAAATAAAATTTAATATTTATTAAAAACTTATTTTTATCCCTATCTGAATAAATAATGTAAATTTAAAATAAACAGAGTGGTTTTGTAGTTTTCTTCACATAAAATATTTTATAGGTCATTATCAAAGGAAAAAAATGATCCAAATAGTCATAAATTAGAAAATTATATAATGAATTATGAACTCTACTCATCAAATAGTTTAAATTAAAGTATTATTTATATTTTAATTCTTTTTTACATTAGTTTTAACCATATTTAATCTGAATTACCATTTACTATAGTTATAACTATTTACCATGATTATAATTATTAATGACCGAAAATAAAGAGCACTATTTACAAAATTTGAACCTATTAATAAAAAATAAGGAATTTATTTTTCAACATTAATTTTTTATAAATGGTAGAATTAAATTTAAAAAATAATCCCATAAAATGTGATGAAAATAATTTTTCAGGAAAATATTTTTTCATGCGTAATATGATCTTACATTAACTCTATGACTCATAGTCATCATTATATAAATATTAATTAATATATATAGATATATAACCTATAAATTTAATGTAAATCACTCATCATTAGTTATTATTTAATTAATCAAAATGGAAAAACATTATGCACTTAAAAATAGCATTCAGAAAAATGTTTTTTCAAGAATAAAAAAACTTATACCAAAAATATATATAATGTTGGTTCCTATAAAATGACATAGATTTTTTCTACTAAAATTGATTTATTTTAATTTAATACCAAATCCAAAGTTTAATGGTACTTTTCATTTACTTTATTTAAAGAAATTGAATAATAGTTTTACAAAAATCTATATGTTTCACTATTTTCTGGAAAATAAATATTTTTAAAAATATCCCCAAAAAAACCTAATATAATATTGGCATTCTAATTTAAAAAATTATATTAATATTTACAAATACTTTTTATAAAAGTGGCAATAATTAACTATAATATTTTCATACAAAATGTAATAAAATCCTTTTTTAAATAAAACATATTTTTAAATCATAAAATACCTTTACTGAAAACTGAGTGCTTATATATTATGAATTAATCAATAAATTTTCATTATATAAAACCTTTATACATATTTTTAATAAATTGGTTATTTTTATTCATACCCCAAATTTAACATCATATTTATAATGATAATATTTAAATAATCACATTTCAATATTAAAAAATAGTTCATTTAAACTCAATATTACATGTAAATAAAGATATCAAATAATTAAAATTTATTAAAAAATATTCTAAAATATCAGGGTGTTATATTATCCCCCCTTATATGACTAAATTCTTATAATTTTATTTTTTTCATCAAATGTTTAACATTTTAAAATACATGCGTTGAAGCATAAATTGTACAAAAGTATAATAAAACTTCAATTAAAATTTAAAAGTGAGAAACATAAATGTTTCTTGAAGTAGAAAATAATTAGGTTCCTAGATAAAGAGAACAATGGAGAGAATTTAAAATATATATATATATAGGAGAAAAATAATTTTCAATGACTAATAGAGAGTGATAAGGATCATGGTCATGAGAAAGTTAATAGCCATAACCATAAATTAGTGAGGGGTAAAAAGACTATCAATCACTACTAGAATTTGAGGTATTTGTAATGGGATCCCGTCGCAAATAGCCCGTCGCATAAAACGAAGTCGCAAATACTATTTTTTACAACGGGCCCATCGCAACAAATAGTATTTGTGATGGGGAACTACACTGTCGCAAATAAGTCTCCAATTATATACATTATATATAAATAATCCTTTTGCGACGAGCCCTTGGTCCCGTCGCAAATACTTTTTAAAAATATATATTTAAACTATTTGTGATGAGATCCCATCGCAACAGGTCCCGTCGCAAATACTAAATAAAGTAAAAACTATATATTTGATAAAATAATGATTAGTGAAAAGAAAATTTTAATATTATTAAAATAATAAAAAAATAAAAAATATTAAAATTCTCAATATTCACAAAAAAATATAAAAAATTCATAAAATATTATTTTTATTTTTATTAGTAAAATAAAAAACATTAAAAATATTATACTAAAAAATATATTTTTTAAGATTATGATTAATGAAAATATAATGTTAATATTATTAAAATAATAAGAAATAAAAAATATTAAAATTCTCAATATTCACAAAAAACTATAAAAATCACAAAATATTATTATTATTATTATTATTATTAAAATAAACAAACATTAAAAAATATAATACTTATAATAAATAATAAAATATTAAAAAAAAATTGCAATATTCACACCAATATAAAAGACAGAAACTGCAAATAGATTATATTACAACAAATCTTGAATTCAAATGTTTTTAACATAAAAAATCATTTGGGGTCGTCTTCTGGAGGACGTGGAGGAGCTGTAGAAGATGGTGGAGGAAACTCCATCCCTAAACTACAAGTCAGATGACACATGTACTCTATCTGCTAATGATGTTGTTGTTGTCATCGATGCATATCCTACTCATGCTATTGTTGTTGTTGTTAGTGTAATCGACGCATATCCTCCTCATCCTCCTCCTTCTGCTATTGTTGATGCATCTCTTCATACTGCTTCTATAAACTCTCTATAAGCTCAGTCTGAGCTCGCAACGGCTCCAGATACTATGAGCCAGAAGATGATGCCTCTCCATGAGCTGCTCTCAAGCTGCACGCTGACATTGTAGCAGTACCATAATAAGTACCAGGAGTCAAATGAGAGCTAATACCAACTACTCGGCCCTTCTCAAAGCCATGCTGAGTTGCCTGCATCCATGGCACCTCATCGAAATCGTAAGCACTGGTCCGATCAGTCATCTCATCCTGACTCTCAGCATGTGTTTGAGAGATAGAAACCTCATATGACTCCTACAATTCCAATTTGAAATTACATTTTTGAAAATATTATATGCGGTTAATTTTTGAACTGAAAAAATAATAATACTGACCCAGATCTGACGCTGGCGGTCACCTCTAATCTCTCCAGTGGATCATTGTACATCCTCTAATAAATGTCGTACTCCGTAATATTAGGATGCTCGACTGCATATAGGAATATAAAATAAACTGTTTATATTTAAATTTATATAAAATATTTAACAAATATACTTACCATATGCTCTTTATGCGTACTGAATGTACGACTACCAGCTTGATGTGTCACCTCCTATCTCCCCCGGTTCTGCCGACCCAATGAAGATCTCCTCTGAATTTTACCACCCAACCAGTGTGAATATAATCCATCTCAAATGTGAGATGAAAAGTACTCTAGTTGGTGGTCTCTACACAACTCATCAAATACTGTCACTCATTCTTTCATAATGGTCCTCCTTCTCAAATTGTGAAAATACTAACAGAAACGGTCATGCATAGACACCTCTCATGCTGTGTGGATAGCGTCACGCATGCTATCATCGATGGGATACCATAAACCCTAAAAATAATTTATAATATCAAGTTATTAATAAAATAAATTTCAAAATAAATATTATTTATTTACATACCAGCCAATGATTTAACATGTCGAGCTGCACATTAATAGAAATCTATTCTCATGTGATCCATGACTAAGAAAAATACTTGTGCAAGATAGTGTTCCCCTGTCCAACAGCTACATGTACAAAACTATGAAAACCGAATAAATAATCAAACAATTATTATATAAATAAATTAATGAAATATAACTAAAATATAAAGGTTACCATACCTTCGTGTGTGTGTTCGAATCCAAGATGTGGACATTGCTCGGGGATAGGGTCAAGAATCATCAGTCGCACATGATCATGCCCCCTCTGCATACCCCCTGAACCGCCAGTAGGTTGAGGGTCAAATGATCCCAAATCCCCATCATCCAAAGATAGATCAGCTTCCTCTAACTCACGAAATAGATCAGCATCCATCCAAAACACAAAATGACTATTGTTAGCAGATAGTTGAAAATAACTATTATATATAGATATATATTAGTTATGATTATAACCAGCATTTAACTATGTCAATGTTCACCTTCGACATCATCTTCATATCTAACAATGTCAATGTCTTCATATTCATCCTCAACATCATCAATATCCATATGAGTTTCAGTTCCACCATTTATTGTCATCTCAAATTCATTTGTAACATCATCAACATCTTTTTCACCAATGACCCTTAATTGTGGTGTCTCATCATCAATATTCACGTCTCCTTGTGAAAAATATGGATTTTGAGTAGTATCTTGAAAAATTTCAGTTCCTTCCACTTCAGTGGAACCACATTCAGTTTGAGTAAACTGGTTTTCCTAATAATTCATTTTTATTATGCTCAACCAATCAATCAGGTCTCTTGAAGCATCATAGTAATTTGGGTAAAAATTTTGATGTTCCTGTTGAGCTAGTAAAAATACCTCATTTACTACAAGAATACTTTTATATTTAATATCGATGATTCCATGAGCAGGATGAACCTGCAAGCCTCTCTCAGTATCAAACCATTGATATTTTAACATTGTTATGTAATTCTATCCTAGATAACACAGCTCAATAATTTCATCCAGAATGTCATAAAATTCAACTTCAATTTCTCTATGATCTGATCCTCTCAATAAAACACCATTTTTTATTTTTTTTTATTCCTTGAATGCACATGTCTGAAATTGAAAACCATTCACAACATATGAATTATAAGATTTAATTATTTTGGATGGTGGGTTACTCAATATACACAGTTGCTTATCAATTTTATCAACATGTTGAGTCAGCTGAAAATTTTAAAAACAATTATCAATATAATAAATAATAAACTGAATTGTTATGTTAAACAATCAATAATTTATGTTACCTATTTTTAAAACCATTGAGAAAATTTTTTTCTCTACGTTCTTCAAGAGCAGCTGCTGTAATTTGTGGAAGTTGTTTTTTTATATGATTATCATATAACCTAAAAATAAAATATGTTTACACATTGTAAAATAAATTATAGAATAAGTGATAGAATAACTCACAGTACAAATGGTTTCATTTATTTATAGTTGAGCAGAACATATGTATGTGCTCTATGATGTTCATCATCTGAAAGACATCGATCATGACCTCCACCGAAGCCAATATTTGGCTAATTAAAAACTGATAATTGATTGTCCATTTTTTCATCAACAATCCCCTCATTATTTCCCATGCGATTGTGTTTTGAAGGATATTCAGATTCAAAATAATGAGAGCAGAAAAAAGAAATTTTCTCTTACAAATAAACTTCAACAATTGAGCCTTCAATAGATGCTTTATTACGTACTTTTTTCTTCAATTTCTAACTACATCTCTCTAATGGGTACATCTATCGAAACTGCACTGGACCTCCACATATAGATTCATGTGGAAAATGTAATATCAGATGTTCCATTGATTCAAAGAAATATGGCGGGAATATTTTTTCCAGTTTACATATAATCATAGCAACATCTTCTTATAGTTTTCTTAGCGCATTGTAGTCTATTGTTGCTACACAAATGTCTCGAAAAAATATGATATGTCTATTATCGAATCCCAAATCATATAATTCAACAAACCTATGAATCTAATCTGCATAAGTATTTCCATTATAAAAAGACAATAATGACTTTTTAATCCTGTAATATGACCATTATTAACAAATTTTCCCAAATTGGAAGCATAGCCATTTGGAAGTCTCAAATCTGCAATCCACTGACAAAATAATAAGTGACTCTATTTCGACTGTGTATAAGCTACTTTTGGCTTCATTAACCTATAGGATTTAAAATTTTCAAATAGTTCAAGTTCTGGTTGCCTACAAATTTGGGAAAGATCAAATCGTAACATTACAGTATCTTTGGTCTTACCTGGTGTATCCAGAACTATATGAAATAAATTATCAAAACAGTTCTTCTCAATATGAATGACATCCGACATGTGGCAGAAAAACAAATTAAACCAATATGGAAGATCTCAGAAAAATGATTCATTTTATCCAATTATGTTCTTTCCCAAAGCCATGAATTTTCTGTTGGTTTACTGTTTGCCCAAATGTGATGGGAGGTAATGAAAATACAACTGATTTTAACTTTGTACCTGAGATCATTATTGGAATTTCATCCCTTTCAATTGTTCATTTTATGAAATGATATTTTTTCCTCCAGAAAAGATGATCAGTTGGAAGAAATCTATGATGACAATCAAAATAGTAAGTTTTTTTCTACTAAAGATATTAAAGGCATTGTTGTCTTTCATAAAATAAGGACATGATTTCATACCATGTGTACTCTATCCAAAAAACATCCCATATTCCAGAAAGTCACTAATCATCTACATCAATGTAGATTTTAATATGAAATTTTGTTTCGCAGCAACATCATATGTACTAACACCATTACTCCACAATGCATTTAACTCATCAATCAATTGTTTCAAATAAACAATAATATTCTTTTTCAGATGTCCTGAGATTAATAAGGTCAAAACGATATAGGGATACTTCATCGATATCCATAGAGGTAAATTGTATGGAGTTATAAATACAGGAAAACATGAATACTGACTACCATAAGAACCAAACGAACAGAAACCATCAGTAGAAAGGCCCAATTTCACATTTCGAGCTTCTAAAGAAAACAATGGATGCAAACGGTCAAAATGTTTCCACAAATCACCATCAGATAGATGATTCAAGCTTTTATCGGTTGAATTCTTCGTTTTGTGCCATGGCATCATTGAAGATGTGTTATAAGACATAAATAAACACTACAGCCTCGGTGTCAGGGGGAAATATCTCAACCATTTTACTGGAATCGATCCATAATTCCTTGGTTGAGCTTATTTATACCTCTATTGTCCACATCTGGGATGACTATCCAACGACTCATTTTCACTGAAATATAAGATGCAATCATTTTCACATGCATGAATATTATGATAACTAAGGCCCAGATTATGAACCGGCCTCTTGCTCTCATAGTAATTTGAAGGAAATTCATTTCCTTCGGGTAATAGTGTTTTAGCCAAAGAAAATATTTGATCAAAATAGTTATTTGAAATTGCATTATCTGATTTAATAGCCATAAATTTTGAAACCGCTTTTAATTTGATTCTCTTGCAACAAGGATATAATGCATTCTAAACAGACCTCAATAACTCATAAAATTCAGATGGTACCAACTCAGGAGTTAAATCAATATCATCTTGAGTTTCATTTTGTTGAACAGATGGACCTACAACATTATTTACTAAATTTTGAAACTGTGATGGATCTGGAATCAAGTTATTAGTTTCTTCTCTAGAATTGCATTCACCATGGTGATACCAAAAAATACAATCTTGTTGAAAATCAACCTGCAAGATATTTCCCCCAACCTTGTCAAATGTGTCAAACATTCTGATAGCACATTTTTTACAAGGACACTTAATTGGGACTTCTAAAACAAATTTTGTTTTTTATGATACAAATGATAAGAAATCTTCAACACCATCAATATATATAGGATTTAAAATAGAACTGTTTGGATTTTTGTGTTGATTTATCCAAGCGCGATCATCTAATAGTGATTGTTGTCAACATCTTTGTTCCATATTTTTCTACAAAATATTAAATCATTTCTATTTTTGAATAATTTGAAATTATAAAAACACTATCTGAAAAAATAAGATAAATAATTACAACTACTTCTTAATAATTACCATTAATTTTGGGCGACACAATTTCTAGTGGATTGACAACTACCCTTTTGTCCAACGGATCATATACTTGGAACTTTTTCACACTAAAATCACAATAAAGAATCTTCTCAGAGGTACGCATATTCATTCTCGTGCATACGAAAATGTATAAGCGTACCTCGGAGCAGATTTATCATTATGATTTTAGTGTGAGAAAGATACAAGTAAATGAACCGTCAGACCAAAGAGCCCCCTTTTCATCGATGAATCATCTTCTAGCAACTATAACTGCCTGAAAACATTATTAAAAATGTGGTCCTATGAATGCATATTCAAACTTGTGCATACGATATTGGATATGCATACATAGAAGTATACGTTTCATAATGTTTTGAGTTGGTGAAAGTTGAAAGGAGAAGAGTCATCAAGTAAAAAGAGTGTCATCAATCCACTAGAAATTGTGCCAATTTGTTACAAGTTATTACAATTTATTACAATTGATTTTATTCTTAAGTATTCCTAACTATTCTTAAGTATTCTGAACTATTCCTAAGTATTACTATTTATTACTAAGTATTACTGTTTATTACTAATTATTACAAGTTATTACGAATTATTCCAATTTATTCCTATTTATACTTATTTATACCAATTTATTCTTATTTATAAATATTTATTCCTATTTATATCTATTTATACCTATTTATACCTATTTATTACTAATTATACCTATTTATTACTAATTATTACTAATTATTCCAAATTATTACTAATTATTTCGATTTATTACTAATTATTCATATTTATTACTAATTATTCCTATTTATACCTATTTATTACTAATTATACCTATTTATTACTAATTATATATATTTATTCCAAATTATACGTATTTATTACTATTTATTATTATTTATTACTATTAATTGTTAATTATGAATATTTATTACTAATTATACCTATTTATCACTAAGTATACCAATTTATTACTAATTATTAATATTTATTCCTATTTATTACTAATTATTACTAATTATTACTAATTATTCCTATTTATTACTAATTATTCCTATATATTACTAATTATTCCTAATTATTACAAATTATTTATATTTATTACTAATTATTACTAATTATTACTATTTGTTACTATTTATTACTATTTATTACTAATTATTCCTATTTATTAATAATTACTCTTATTTATTACTGATTACTTCTATTTATTCCTATTTATTCGTAATTATTCCTAGTTAGTCATAATTATTCCTAATTATTCCTAATTATTACTAATTATTCCTAATTATTACTAATTATGCCCCATTATAACTAATTATTTCTAATTATTACGAACTATTCATAATTATTAATAATTATTCCTAATTATTCCTAATTATTACTAATTATTCCTATTTATTCCTATTTATTCATATTTATTTTTATTTATTACTATTTATTTCTATTTATTACTAATTATTCCTAATTATTCCTATTTATTAATAATTATTCCTATTTATTAATAATTATTCCTATTTATTACTATTTATTAATATTTATTACTATTTACAACTATTTATTATTATTTATTACTAATTATTACTCTTTATTACTAATTATTCCTATTTATTACTAATTATTCATATTTATTACTAATTATTCCTATTTATTCCTATTTATTACTATTTATTACTAATTATTCTTAATTATTCCTATTTATTCCTAATTATTACTAATTATTCTTGGTTATTACTAATTATTCCTATTTATTCCTATTTATTACTATTTATTACTAATTATTACAAATTATTACTAATTATTACTAATCATTAGTAATTATTACTAATTATATTTATTTATTACTATCTATTACTATTTATTACTAATTATTTCTAATTATTACTATTTATTACTAATTATTCCTAATTTTTACTAATTATTACTAATTATTCCTAATTAGTACTATTTATTACAAATTATTATAAATTATTAGTATTTATTCCTATTTATTTCTATTTATTAATATTTATTACTATTTATTACTAATTGTGACAAATTATTGCTATTTATTACTAATTGTTACTAATTATTACTATTTATTACTTTTTATTAATAATTATTACTATTTATTACTATTTATTAATATTTATTCCAAATTATTACTATTTATTCCCAATTATTACTATTTATTTCCAATTATTACTATTTATTACTATTTATTACTATTTATTACTAATTATTACTAATTATTACTAATTATTAATATTTATTACTATTTATTAATATTTATTCTAATTTATTCCTATTTATTCCAATTTATTACTATTTATTCTTTTTTATTACTATATATTTCTATTTATTCCTATTTATTCTTATTTATTCCTATTTATTACTATTTATTCCTATTTAGTACTAATTATTCCTATTTATTACTATTTATTCCTATTTATTACTAATTATTCTTATTTATTACTAAATATTCGTAATTATTGCTAATTATTCCTGTTTATTACTAATTATTTCTACTTATTACTAATTGTAGTAATTTATTACTAATTATTCCTATTTATTCCTATTTATTCCTATTTATTACTAATTATTCTTTTTTATTACTAATTTTTCCTAATTATTCCTATTTATTTTTAATTATTCTTATTTATTATGAATTATTCCTATTTATTACTAATTATTCTGATTTATTACTAATTATTACTAATTATTACTAATTATTCCTATTTATTACTAATTATTCTTATTTATTTCTATTTATTACTATTTATTCCTATTTATTACAATTTGTTACTAATTATTCATATTTATTACTAACTATTCCTATTTGTTACTAATTATTCCTATTTATTACTAATTATTCCTATCAATTGCTAATTATTACTATTTATTTCAAATTATTACTAATTATTACTATTTTTTCCTAATTATTACCATTTACCGCTAATTATTACTAATTAACCCTAATTATTTCTAATTATCCCTAATTATTTCTAATTAACTTTAATTACTATTAATAACTACAAATTACAGCAACTAATTACTAATAACCGCTAATTATTTATATAAAATGCTAATTATCGTTAATAATTATTTATTATTACTAATTATTAAGAATTAGTACTAATAATTTCAATTTATTATTACAAATAAATACTGATAACTAAACAATTTAAATCTAATTTAATTACAACTAATTAACAATAATTAAAATTAACATAAAAAATGAAATAAATAATAAATTAAATAAAATATAAATTCCTTTAAACTTGATCTTTTGTTGATGTAGACGGCTTCACAACTAATTCGTAAAAAAACTAACTGAAAGAAATTTTCACTTTGAAAATAGAGTTCAAAGAGAGAGAGAAAGCGAGAATTGAGAGGAGGAATAGAAAAAACGAATGCAGGGTATATATAGGTTAGATTAGTTGCGCCGGTACTATTTGCGACGGGTTACCCGTCGCAAATACCTTCGCCCACATTAATTATCGTCGACAGTTAATAGGGTATTTGTGACAGGTCTCGTTGCAAAAAGTTCTTGTCGACACACTTTTTGCGACGGGACAACATCCCGTTGCAAAAACCTATTTACCACCGCCGGGTATTTGCAACGGGACACGTCGCAAATACCCTCCAAACGACGCACTATTTGCGACGGGGGGATCCCCCCGTCGCAAATAACCTTCTCGTGGTTTGGCGTGCAAATCGCACCAAACCGCACTGAACTTCTTGCGACGGGATGCCAAATCCTGCCACAAATAAGCAATTATTTGTAACGGTTAGATTCTCACGTCGCAAATAAACTCTAGGACGGACTATTTGCGATGAGAATTAATCTCGTCGCAAATAGCCCATCGTAAAAAGCTAGTTTTCCTGTAGTGAATTCTTCAAAAAAGAAGGTAAATATAACAGCTTTATTTTAAGATCCTTTTACTAAATTTTATTGATTCATTTAATAACATGATATAGAACATGATAAAATATACTTACTTGATATATTTCTATTTCATAAACACAATTTCATCATTTAGTTGTGCTTCAATCAATTTCATATTCATCTCTTACTCCGTCAAATGAATATTCCAGATGAATGTTCTATAACTGAATCACTAA
This sequence comes from Viscum album, assembly GCA_963277665.1. Lineage (NCBI taxonomy): Eukaryota > Viridiplantae > Streptophyta > Magnoliopsida > Santalales > Viscaceae > Viscum > Viscum album. Next base: position 193,067,258 of record OY728162.1, on the reverse strand, counting down.
AATCAACTTTTAAATAGTTATAATTCATTCCTTATAAATCGTGATATTTACTAAAACCAAAATGGTTATCATAAGTTATCCATTATAAAAAAAAATATTCATATGATTAAATAATACATTAATCTCTAAAACCTCAGGAATAACACTCAAAGTGCAGCTTAAACAATTCCATAAATAGTTAATATTAAGAATCCTCCAAAATAAGTCTGATGAAATCCAAAACACCAAAAATATTAAATATTGGATCACATGTTTTTTTCAAGATCAAAATTAACATTTTTCCAAAAAAAACATAAAGTAGTTCATAATTTTACATACCAAACACTTGAATACCATGACTATATTTTCTCCTAAAACACGATAATTCTTTCCCAAAATAACATTAATCACCCTAAAATCTTTATAAAAACATAATTATTCTAAAAATTAACTCTTTAAAACAATCTAATATATTCCATAAATCCTAAAATACAGTAAACTTTAATAAAGATAACATAAATCACATTGTCATCAAATCACCAATCAATTCAAAGTCTATATATACTATTCAATTTACTTTACCAATATGAATCATCTCTTTATCCCAAATAAAAATTATTATCTCAAAATCAATCATATATTAAGGGTTACATGTCCCTTAATCATGTGTTTCCCATAAATTTCACTTTATCACTAAATCAATTTTCTAGGTTATCAAGTATCATTCAATATAGTCTTGTAAATCCTTAATGAAAACTACTGAAGAACAATCCTTAGATGTTTCATGATTCTTATAACCAGAATATAACTGATAAAAAACCTTTTACAACAAAATTATTGAATCTCATAACATAAACACTTGAATTACTCCTTTTAAATTATTGGATCAACATAAACCCTTACTTGGTCTATGATTTCACCCTTGGATTAGGGAATAGACTCGAATAATTCCCAAGTTCCAAACATATAAGATATTAAACTATAAAGTGTACCTTAAGATAAAATTCATTTCCCACCATCGAACTATTTATTTTTCCTCAACAATTACATTCTCTATGCCCATCGATTATATATAAAAAACATATTCTCATTCCTTTGAGACATTTCCATGTGTTCTTTTTCCCAAATTCTCGACATGTGGGAAGCTGAATCTTCCTTCAACCATGGAATTTATGAAACTTCATTTTTCTCTTATTAGGTGTATTTAGAAACTCTCCCAAGTTGAAATTTTTAATCATATAATTCGATAAGTGATACAGTATAATCAAAAGGTTTCTCATTCCATCTTCTATTTCTTTTAGTTTCTTATCATTCCATTATTCATCACATTCATTGTTAACATGATTCCTCCAGTTTCAAGCCATTAAATAAAACCAAAAATCATAGTATGAGAAATAATAATCATAGTGATGAATCATATAATCATTAACATTAATCCACAAGATGTATAAATCATGAAACCATAATTTAAATCTATGACACCTTAGATTTAATCTAGGTCATCCATGATCATCATCTATTCAAATCCTTTCTAGTGGTTCATAAATAAAATATGAATTAACAAAACTATATCTCACAGGAGTGTCAAACTAGGAGTGAATGGATTATGCACTAGAATGATGGTTGATTTATAATAAAACAACACTTTCCAAGGTTATACCCTCTTGATGCATCTATACTAAAACCACATCCACTTATAATATCCATACAAGGATTTATTTATTGTAAAATTACATAATTTCTACCCTACCAAAGAATTAGGATATTATTCTATAAATAGGATTATCCTAAGGGTTTTTTTATAAATTGTTCTAACCCTAATATCCAAATACTTAATTATACCTTCTCTGATACTGACTATAGTGACCCATACTTTTCATGTATAAATATTACATCTTATTTTATGAATATCCATTACATAACATTTCAATCCACACCATAACTATAAAGGTTTAATTTATTTAGAGAATTTAAAGGTAATACTATTATTTCATGAGATATCTTCAATGTATCCCACAAATATATTCTCACACATAACACTTATTATATATACCCTGATTAAATACTTTCTTCATAACCTGCGGGAATGAAATGTTGGAAATGGTGAGATTAGATTCTTAGTAAAGGTAAACATAAGAGATGTCAATCAATGGTCATAAGTGATCATAAGAATATGAGAACATGCCCATAACATATAAAAATCATACCCAATATGTCAAATATAACTAATCATAAATCGGGGAATAATGCATTGTCATAACAAAACACATAATTCATAAGTGTGAAGAATCATGAATATTAAATCATGAGCAATGATAACATATCACAATAATTAGATATAAGTTTTTTTCACACATATAAGAATAAAAAATAATTATCTTAGTTAAGAATCACTAATAAGGATATCATGGTGGATTGGGTTCACTCTCCATGTTATCATATCCTTAGTCAAGGTTCACTCTCAATACTATCATAGTGGATAGAGTCCCATATTGAACTAGGTTCACTCCCCATTCAAGTTATAATTATCTCATGATCTATCCATATTTACCCAATTCATTAGAGGGAAATATAATTCTATTCCCACACATCACATAATGAATTCATATTTATGTGCTTCACAAGATCATTAAAAATCATCATAACATCATATCATAACTCGTGTAAAGGAAACTAGTTTCATAAACATTTTATTATTCTATCATAGAAAAATCGATGGAAAATAAATAGGTTCTGTAAAAATCTCAAAATCGTAGTCATAAACCATCTGGAGAAAGAATAAGGATGGTATTATTGGATCATATCCTCGGTAAATCATAATCAACATAAAAGGATATTATTATAGATGAAAATTTTCATTGAAAATCAAAGGAACATTTCTTGAGACAAATAAACCTTTCATTTTTAAATAACTTATTTAAAAAATATTTCTAAAATATTAAGGAGACAATTTTCTTTAAAAATATCCATGAAAAATTTTAAAGTAATCTTAGATGTATTTATTGGTTATGATTGTAGGAAATTTTGTTCTTTTTATAACCATTAAAATAAATATTTTATTCATACCTTCGGTAAAAAGTACCTCATTCCAAAAATATCAAGAAGATTACTTTTAAACAAAATTAAAAAAATTAAAAAAGGGTAAAATTTACACAAAAAATCATTGAATAATAGTTAAAAAAGTCTTTAAGACATTTTAAAAAACATGGATTTGGAATAAAGATTTTTCTAGATCGGAATAGGGTAAATAAGGTCATCTTTACTTAAAAAATTATAAATGAGTACCAAAGAGATAAAAATGGTACTAAAACATAATAATATCATAAATAAAAATATAATTATAAAAATTAAATGTGTTTATCATATTAGGATCAAATATTTCCCACAATATAAATTCAACCTTAAACAATCTTCAATTAAATAGGATTAAAACATAAGTCCCTTACAACATTGGCAATAACTGAATTAAAACCTTATTAAAGAGAGAACTATATATGGATTTGTAAAACCTCAAAATTTTCAATAATATAATCATAAAATAAATTAATGGGTAGTATATAAACCATAGTAAGAAAAAAAAGTGGTGAATATGGCATATGCCTCACAGAACTAAAAGTGAGATGAAAAACTCTTACCTCAAGTTTCATCTTGTTTCATATGCATTAAAATAACATGTATAAGAAATATATATTTATTATAAATTTATTCTATAAATATACTCATGAATATCTTGATATTTTTAATTACTTTATAATTTCTAATTATCCTTTCATTAATAGCTTCTTCATTAAAATGAACATTTGGGTAAAAACCAGTATGTTTTCCATGTATGTTTTGGTTCGATGGTTCCGGTACTTTAATATTGATCGTGGTTTAATTGTATAAAAATTATTATTTGTTATATAAGTATCATATTTATTCATTATATACACTTTCATAATTATTCATATAAAGACGTGATGAAAAATAAATTACATCACTTCGAGGAGACAGTAATCTGTATGTACGCACATGTGATGTTTCCAATTTTAAATGATTAAAAATAAAAAAAGGTAAATAACAATTCACCTTTATAGAATAATTATTTCATAATATATATAATATGTTATGATTAAATCTATCCTTATTACAATCTATGTAAATAAAAAATGAAAAATGAATTGCATCACTTCATGGAGATAGTAGTCCACACGTACGCATGAACCATGTTATCATTTTCCAACAAATGTAAATGTAAGAAGGTGGATAAGATATTATAATTATAGAAGTATAATTATATCATATATATCATATATAAACATTAAATCCATCACAATAACTGACCATTATTTATGGTGATGGAAAATTAATTGTATCGCTTTACGCGTGTAGTAGTCCAAACATTCACACGAGAAATAATTTCATTTCCTGTTTATTAGAATATACGGTGGATAATGGTGGTTAAATAATTATAATAAATTTTCAATAAATCTTGTTTTTAAGAAACTGGTTTTTATACCATGTATTAATCCTTTTAACTTTCAATTAAACACTTTTTGTAATACTCTTTTTTGTTAAATCTAGAAGTTGGGCCTTTAGTCCTGTTGGTAGTTTTAGAAAGTAATATGAAGGAAATTTTTAGGTTGGATTCATTCCAATTACAGGTCATGTTATTATAATATGTGATTTATATCAATTACATGATGTGTAATGGTTTGTTCAGAACCTTTCATGTCATTTAACGAAGTTTTCCCATGGAGGAAGACCTCGAGCTTTACAAGAAGTGTAAAGTAGTTACACACCATGTAAATGCTCGAGTCAATTTTTTTTTAAATAGTGGAAGGGAGTCTATTTTTTATAGATGGCCTCAAATCCTCCCTCCTCTCTAACATAGGATCACATTAGGAAGTAAATACCTTGGATTTGGTGTTTTTTGATCTGAACGCTGTTTTCAGATCCATCTATCATGTTGGACGTGTGTTGGTAAGTGAATTCATCCTTAGGATCAGTTCATAATTTGTCTCCCTCTCAACAATGTTATTTTTATGCAGGCTCATATTCCCTAATTTTAGAGTATTGACCCATTCTTCTATTTTATTTCGATATAGGACAAACTAAGCACTAATACTAGACAATGATAGTGCTACGAGTATACGATATGTGGTCTATGCATTTTCCATAAAATTATCACCGTTTATAAACTATCATCATCGTGATCATGATTGTGTCATTGGGTGTTTCTTATGAAATTCGTATCCATTCTTATAATCTTTGATCTTAGGTTATAGATGTAATGCCCCGACCCCAGTAACCTAGAGTCGGTGCATTATTACATACCATTGACATGATCACAAGAAAGATCAAATCTCGAAAGACCGATTGGTTTAGTAGCCTTGGAAACACTAGATATATTCATAAGTCTTACATTACATGATAAAGTGAAAAACTACTACAACAACATATTGTCTCCATATTCCACACCCATATCCCCACATAATATCCCTGCAGTTCATTCATAATTTACTTCTTCACTTCCTGGGAAAAATAAAACATAGAAAAGGGGTGAGCTCAAATGCCCAGTAAGGATAACAATATAGAGGAAACTTTCATAAATAAGAATAAACATTTAAGGAAATGTGTAACTAAAAAAGCCTTTTAAACTTGAACTTCAACATAGTATGGAAAAAGTAAAATGAAAGAATGCCATTTACTTATTCACATGGAAATTCTACTAATCGAATAATCACATGCAATATCAATAACCACTTTCATAATGATGGAATGCATAATGCCAGACTATCATAACCACATAGCCAAGGCCTCGTGCCAATACTACAAATACAATTTTTCCAAGGCCTTTTTCCAAGACACTAGTTTGTCTCATGATACCTACCGATGCATCGAGGAGCTATAGTGGGCTCCACCCATCATATATTAAGTCCAATGCATTCCCATATGAAAATCTTTAAACATAACATAAACATTCGTATTAAAACTAGCATATGAAATGTCAATAATTTCACCATAAACCATGAATGGTATAAAAATAGCACATCCACAGTCAGACATATCACAAAACCTTCAATACAATATAGAAGTTTTGTATCATAATAAATCAACTTCACATAAGCGTAAAATCCAACAAAGGATGTTGACATAGATGAAATCAAAACTCTTTTTAGAGAAATATCTATTTTTATTTTGAAATCATTTAAGAGTCATATATTTATAAAATAAAACATTTTCTTTGAAAATATTTTTATAATCTTGTAAGGGAAGCCTCTACAATTTTATAACAACAGAAAATAACCACACCCGCCGTATAAGTTAAAAAACATTCTTACCTTAATTCTATCAAAAAGGTTAAAAAGCACCTTGTTTGGAAAACAACGGAAAGATTATTTTATAAAACTCTTATAAAAAGTAAAACAAGGGTATAAATAACTTTAACACATATTCTTTTAAATAGTAAAAATGTTTTGAAATAAATTTTTAAGAAACATGGATGTGGATGATAAAGAGATCCCAGTAGATTATTTCGTATAAACAACCTCAGATAATGAAGAGATTGTGAAATAAACCCTTACCTTGTACTTTTACTTATTTGGGGTAGGTTAAACTCATGTATAATAGTGAAATAACTGTTATTAAATTATACAAGAATCATATACATTCATATGATATCATATATGATCATTTAACATTGCTTTGTTAAAATATCTTAGTATTATCGTCATTTCGGGTGTTAACTTACTCATTTTCTTTTATATGTTTTGTTACATAAGCCATGTTAGTCATGGATAGGTTTTATATTATTAATATACAGAATGATATCAAGTCCTTAAACATTATTTTTAAATCATCAAATGATAATTATACTTGAATGGATACGATGGAGAATGAATCTCATCACGTTCGTGGAGACGGTAGTCCGTACGTACGCACGAGCGACAATATCATTATTTTGATATTAAAATAATATATTAATGGATGGTATATCATATATAAATAATCATTAACATGTTATATCTATTATTTACATGAGTTACACATCATTATTATACCCATCCAAATAATAATATATTGAATAACAATTACACCACGACGTGGATACGGTAAGCCGTACGTACGCACGTATGGTGACATGTTATTCAAAGGGTGGAAAGAATACTGAATATGGTAGTAAAATATTTATAATAACATCATAGTATATATATGATACTGGAGTTATTATTTTAGAATGGTAATAACAAAGTAAGAATAAGTGGAAGAAGAAAGGAACTTGGAAAAGGGTGGTGAAATCATTACCTCTTCTTCAGGTTCTTCCTTTTGATTTGATCAAAAATGCTCTTTAGGTTGGCTTTATGATCAATCTAATGCCTCTAGGTTGTAGTGAGGGAATTTCTGAGAGTATTTGGGCCGATTTTGGCCGAACCAAAAGGCTTTGAAGGTGTGAAGAAATGAGAAGGAGGAGTGCCCTTTTATAAGAGGGGTGTGAGGCACCTTTGGAAAAGCTAGAAATATTAATTTATAATAAATTCATATTCAGTTTCTAATGGCTCCAAAGTAGATTATTTTAATGTTAAGGTGGGTATAGGTCTAAAACCATTCAACAAATAGAATTTAGACAGGTTTGGGGCATTATATTATCCTTATCGTTTAGTTTTAACTCTTTGTTAATTAGTTTGACATTTACCATGTCACTTTGTATTTTTATATTATATAGTTAATAAACTTACTATATACATCAAAGAGACCCCAAAGTGGTCCATTAATGATAAAAATGTCATGATATAAGTCTCTTGGCCAAACCTTATATTTTTAGGAATTTAATATCAATTAATAATATAATATTTGTTTTAAAAACTCTTTTATGTCAATTTTGACACTATTCAATAGTTTATTTTTGTGAAACTCATAATAGAATTATTACTTAGAAATAAGTTAATTAAATCAATCCTAATATGTCATATTATCTAGGAAAATTATTTTAATTCATGAAAAGTCTCAAATTATATTTATTTGGGTATTTATAATATCAATTATTTTAAATTTTCACTATTATGGTAATTACTGCATCATCATTGTGTCATAAATAAATTAAATTATGTAATCTCTAAAAATTATAAATAAATTATCATTATTTAGGAAATCTTTTTATATTTCTAATGAATATTTATAGTCTAAAATCCAACATATATAACCCTATTTAAAAATTGTTTTACTAAAAGATATATGCTTGTGTCATTTTTGTATTCATTTTAACTTAATTAAAATAAAGTGTCCCTATCACCTACAAGTGGCTCCATGCGGTCCCCAAATCGACCCAAAGATGACTATGGTCGAACATATATCCACCAATAAGGCTAGGACACGTTTTAGGGTAATTTATTATTATTATAATATTATTTTCTAACCCTTATTTACCTGATTTACCCTTAACCATGGTAAATAAAATATTTACTGAAGTAATTATTCAAAATGACTAAAAATAAAAGTTACCTATTTACAAAATTTGAACATCCTGATTCCAAATATGGAATCCATTTTTCCAAATTTAAAACACAAAAGTGGCAGAAATTAATTTAAAATTAATTCTCGTTGTTAAAACAAAAAGCGTGTTTTTAAGAGATAATAACTATCAAAAGATTGACACTTGTTTCTGTCCGATTTAATTGTAAAATTATGTCCAATGACCAGCATTATATTAAATGGTTAAAACATTTTCTAAATATACTTTAAAACTACTCAAAATCATAATTTATCACTATTAAGTATTTTGATTAAAAAAAGTTGTTTTTAATTAAAATTTAGTAATTTTCACTATTCATCAAAATATTAAAGTTATCCGAAAAGTACCAAAATTTCACCTTAGGCTAAATTAGATATTCCGAATCCAAAAATGAAGTCCATTTTGAAATATAAAATATATATAATTTCAAAAAGTAGGTATTACTATTCATAACGGCTAGTTTGATCGGTTATGGTGAGTTATAACTCGGTGTTGCGTACAACACACGCTACCACATTATTCAAAGAGAAGCGTACCGTAGAAGCTTGTGGTGTAACATTATCCCCTCCTTCAAATAATTTCATCCTCAAAATTTCTAGAATATTATCGCATGAAAAGACTCGGGTGGTTCTTCATCATAAGTTCCTCAGGTTCCCACGTTGCCTCTTCAATCTTATGGTTTCTCCACTAAACTTTTACCAGACGCGTCGTCCAGTTTCTCAGTACTTGTTCTCTCGTATCAAGAATCCTGACGGGCTCTTCACAATAAGACAGATCGGGTTCTAGTTCTAACTCCTCATAGGTGAGTACATGCGTTGGGTCAGGCATGTATTTCCTCAACAGAGATACGTGGAACACATCGTGAACTTTGGAGAGACTTGGCGGCATTGCCAATCGGTAAGCTACAGCCCCAATTCGTTCTAGAATTTCGAAAGGTTTGATGTACCTGGGACTCAATTTACCTTTCTGACCAAAACATATGACTCCCTTCCATGGAGATACCTTCAGGAAAACTTGATCACCAGCTCGAAATTCCAAATACTTCCTTCAATTATCGGCATAGCTCTTCTGCCTACTTTGAGCTGCTTTGATGTGATTTTGGATTACCTTCACCTTTTCTATCATTTCCTCCACCAGTTCTAGACCTAAAAGTTTTCTTTCACCAACGTCATCCCAACAGGTTGGTTTGAGACATCTCTTTCCGTATAACGCTTCATATTATGCCATTTGAATACTCGAATGGAAGCTATTGTTATAGGAAAATTCTACCAAAGGTAAATACTGATCCCACATAACCTGAAAGTCAAGTGAGCAGGATCTCAACATGTCTTCTAAGGTTAGAATAGTCCATTCTGATTGTCCGTCTGTCTGAGGGTGGTAGGCAGTGCTCAAATGAAGTTCAGTATCCAGGGGTTTCTGAAGACTCTTCCAAAATCTTGAAGTAAAACGGAGATCACGATCAGAAAAAATCGATAGGGGTACTCCATGAAGTCTCACAACTTCATTAATATATAGTCTTGCTAGACGTTCTAGTGGTAGATCTTCTCTTATAGCAAGAAAATGTGCTGACTTGGTAAGACGATCAACAATAACCCATATTGCATCGTTCCTTCTAGGAGTCTTTGGTAGCCCCATGACAAAGTCCATCATAATATTGTCCCATTTCCACTACTGTATGGGAAGAGGTTTCATGACTCCTCCAGGGTGTTGCCTTCAAGCTTTCACTTGTTGACAAACCATACATCTTGACACAAAATCAGCATTCTCCCTCTTCATATTGTCCCACCAAAAATGTTCCTTCAAATCTCTATACATTTTGGTGCTCCTAGGGTGTATAGAGAAATTGGAACTATGATCATCATCCAACAATTCCCTTTTTATATCAGGTATATTGGGAACACAAAGCCTCTTCCCGAATTTCAAAATTCCATTTTTATACACAAAATCTCTCAATCTCCCATCATTCAAAGCTTTAATATTATTTTGAAATTCTCCATCATTAGTCTGAAAACTCTTACTCCTTTCTAGTAAAGATGGTTTGCCAACCATTTGAAAAAGCATTGATGTTTCTCCTTCCCTAGTTATTCACATCTCCATCTTCACTAGATCCATGAAAATTGGATCCCTTTTAATTCTCATAATGTTCAAAACTCCATGATATTTTCTGCTCAAAGCATCTGCCACCTTGTTTGCCTTCCCCGAGTGGTAGTGTATCGTGCAATCATAATCCTTGAGTAATTCAAGCCATCTCCTTTGCCTCATTTGAGTTATTTTTGTGAGAAAATATACTTCAAACTCTTTTGATCAGTATAAATCTCACATTTTTCACCATAGAGGTAGTGCCTCCATATCTTCAAAGCAAAGATCACAGATCCTAACTTGAGATCATGTGTTGGATAGTTTTGTTCATGAATTTTCAACTGTCGTGATGCATAGGCTATAACCCTATCATTCTGGATAGGGACACAACCATGTCCTTTCTTCGATGCATCACAATAAATAACAAACCCATCATTCCCCGATGGTAGAGTCAATATAGGAGCATTGACTAATCTTCTCTTCATTTCTTCGAAACATTCTTCACACTCTTTTGTCCAAACAAATGTAACCCCTTTACGTGTGAGCTTCGTTAATGGGTCAGCCAATCGGGAAAAATTCTAGACGAAACGTCGATAATAACCTGCTAAACCAATAAAACTACATACCACAGTTATACTCGTCGGTGCTGGCCATTCTTGGATTTCCTTGGTCTTAGAAGGATCAACAGAGATTCCATCTTTAGAGACAGTATGGCCAAGAAAAAAAATCTCCTGAAGCCAGAATTCACACTTGCTAAACTTCCCATATAATTCATGTCTTCTCAGAGTCTTCAAGATAATGCGCAAGTGAATTTCATGATCTTCGTAGCTTTTTGAGTATACCAAAATATCATTAATAAATACCACCACAAATTCATCGAGATATTCCTTGAAAACTCTATTCATCAGATCCATGAATACAGAGGGTGCATTAGTCAATCCAAAAGGCATTACTGTAAACTCATAATGCCCGTAGCTGGTTCGAAATGAGGTCTTCGTAATGTCTTCCTTCTTTACACACAACTGATGGTATCCAGATCGAAGGTCAATCTTTGAAAAATATTGAGCTTCATGAAGTTGGTCAAATAAATCATCAATGCAAGGTAGGGGATACTTGTTCTTTATTGTTATAGCATTGATCTCACTATAGTCAATACATAACCTCATAGATCTGTCTTTCTTTTTAACAAAAAGAACAGGGGCTCCCCATGGAGAAACACTAGGGAGAATAAATCCCTTATTACTCAATTCCTTTAGTTGTTTCTTTAGTTCAAATAATTCTACAGTGGCCATTCTATAAGGGGTCTTTGATATAGGCCTTGATCCAGGAATTAAATCTATGGAAAACTGAACTTCTCTTTCTGGAGGATATCCAGCTAAATCTTCCGGAAATACATCTACATATTCTTTCACAATAGGTACATCCTCAATTTGAACATTCCTTTCCTCACCCACAGTTATTTCATTCTCTTCCTCCCCAATAATTGAATTTAGTTGAGCTACTGGGGGTGGATCTAGATAAGAATTAGGTGGTGACGATTCTGCTCAAAAGATAAGGTGTTCCTTATCATCATCATCAAGAATCGTAACCTCTTTCTTCTTACAATAAATCTTTGAATCATAGTCCGAAAGCTAGTACATACCGTGGATTATATCAATCTCAATCATAGGTATGACGATCAGATCAGCAGATAAAGAACATTTATGTGCTCTAATGGGGAATGATTCACAAAACTTTGTTGCAATGATACTTCCCTTAGGAGTTTTAACTGACAACTCCCTTGTTAAATCAAATTGTAAATATATATTTTTCTTAGCAAACTAGGAAGATATGAAACAATGAGATGATCCAGAATCAAATAATGAATTTGCTAAACTTGAGGAAACCATTAAATTACCTACCACCACGTATTTCGGAGCTTCTACCTCAGCAGTAGTGATATCATAAGCTTGTCCTTGATCCCTTGGCCTTTTCTGAGGTAAGTTCTCCTGACGCTTAGGACATTCATTTGCATAATGCCCCATCTCCCTGAAATTGTAGCACTAAACATTGGTAGCTTCCTTCTTCCCCTTGCAATCACGAGCTTGCTGGCCTTTTTCACCACACTTATAACAGACTCTTGTTCCCTTCAAGCAAGTACTGGGGTGTTTCTTACCACATTTACCATAGGATGGATATTCAACCTTTCCCTTCTTCCCCTTATTTACATTCCCAGATTGATCAGCAGATCTCTTCTTCTCTTGCTTTTCTTTAAAGTCATAAGACTTAGAGAATTCCTTTTCGGTCTTGATATCACATGAGAAAATGTCTTCGTACGATGAAAAGGATTGTGAGACTAATGCTCGATGGAGAAATGGTTTTAACCCATCAAAGAAATGATCAATATTACTTCTTGGGATACGTATGTAATCTCCATCATACCTTTCTAACCTTGTAAAGTTAGCCTCATACTTTGCGACATTCTCATCCTCCTTCTGTCTCAGACTCAGAAATTTCCTTTCCATATCTGCTCGATGGTCGTGAGGAAAGTATTTTTCTAAAAACAGATCTTTGAACTCCCTCTATTCCATATTTTATACTTCATTATCTTCCATCGTGTTTTGAATCAATGACCACCATTGATTAGCATCTCCAGTGAGGCGGTAAACTGCCATGATAACTTTCTCCCTTTCACTACTCCTCAAAGCCTGAAATATTTTCTCTAGGGAATTTATCAATTGCTCAGCTACTAAGGGATTTGTACTCCAATTGAACGTTGGTGGTTGTTGCCTCATGAATAGATCTAACATTGATCCTCCACCCTGCGGATCAGGGTGCTCTATACGGGTAAGGTTATTATTCATAACCTGAGTGAGTTGTCCCAGTATGGTGATTAGCTGATTGGCACCAGTTGCATCACCAACTCCACTATAATTATCTTGAGTAGGAGGGCAATCCCTACATGGAGTGCGTGCATTTATACGGTTTCAATTTCTTCCACTAGGCTCTATTTCTAAACAATGGCATAAACTAGATCAGTTTATGAATAAAAATACATAATCCCATACTTATAAAACACTTAACATAAATTGAACTTATTATGGATATAATCCATAATCATATGAATGTTTTCTTTGAGGAAGTATATACTCATAAACCCTTCAGAATGATTTTTAAATAAAATGAGAGTTATCCTAAGCATATCCCCTGGGAGTGTCGTAACCAAGAGTGCAGCAAGGCCCATTGTTGTGCACCAGTTCCCGTTCGAGTCTAGCTCAAAGTGGTGTTTTCGGGTTTTACCCTTAGGTACATCTGTGCCAGAGCCGCCTCTACCTGCTCGTATCCAGACAGGGATGTATTACTCAGAAAACTCACAAAATATCTACAATATCAAAATTCTAGGAAGTTCTTCTATACTAATCCTCAAAGTTCATCTTAGATCTACGTGCTCTAATCAAAGTTTATCTAAATCTAGCTTCCAAGGTTTGTACTGAACTTCCTCTGATACCAACTGTAACGCCCCGACCCCAGTTACATAGATTCGGTGCATTATTACATAACATTGGCATGATCACAATAAAGATCAAATCTCGAAAGACCGATTGGTTTAGTAGCCTTGGAAACACTAGATATATTCATAAGTCTTACATTACATCATAAAGTGAAAAACTAATACAGCAACATATTGTCTCCATATTCCACACTCATATCCCCACATAATATCCCTACAGGTCATTCATAATTTACTTCTTCACTTCCTGGGAAAAATAAAACATAGAAAAGGGGTGAGCTCAAATGCCCAGTAAGGATAACAATATAGCGGAAACTTTCATAAATAAGAATAAACATTTACGGCAATGTATAACTAAAAAAAGCCTTTTAAACTTGAACTTCAACATAGTATGGCAAAAGTAAAATGAAATAATGCCATTTACTTATTCACATGGATATTCTACTAATCGAATAATCACATGCAATATCAATAACCACATTAATAATGATGGAATGCATAATGCCAGACTATCATAACCACATAGCCAAGGCCTCGTGCCAAGACTACAAATAAGATTTTTACAAGGCCTTGTGCCAAGACACTAGTTTGTCTGATGAGACCTACCGATGCATCGAGGAGCTATAGTGGGCTCCACCTATCACATATAAAGTCCAATGCATTCCCATATGAAAAGGTTTAAACATAACATAAACATTCGTATTAAAACTAGCATACGAAATGTCAATACTTTCACCATAAACCATGAATGGAAAAAAATAGCACATCCACAATCAAACATATCAAAAAACCTTCAATACAATATAGAAGTTTTGTATCATAATAAATCAACTTCACATAAGCATAAAATCCAACAAAGTATGTTGACATAGATGAAATCAAAACTCTTTTTAGAGAAATATCTATTTCTATTTTGAAATCATTTAAGAGTCATATATTTATAAAATAAAAAATTTTCTTTGAAAATATTCTTATAATCTTGTAAGGGAAGCTTCGACGATTTTATAATGGCAGAAAATAACTGCACCCACCGTATAAGTTAAAAAAACATTCTTACCATAATTCTGTCGAAAAGGTTAAAAAGAACCTTGTTTGGAAAACGACGGAAATATTCCTTTATAAAATTCTTATAAAAAGTCAAACAAGGGTATAAATGACTTTAACCCATATTCTTTTAAATAGTAAAAATGATTTGAAATACATTTTTAAGAAATATGGATGTGGATGATAAAGAGATCCTAGTAGATTATTTCGTATAAATAACCTCGGATAATGAAGAGATTGTGAAATAAACCCTTACCTTGTAATTTTCCTTGGTTGGGGTAGGTTAACCTCCTGTATAATAGTGAAATAACTGTTATTAAATTATAAAAGAATCATATACATTCATATGATATCATATATGATCTTTTAACATTGCTTTGTTAATAATATCTTAGTATTATCGTCGTTTCAGGTGTTAACTTTCTCGTTTTCTTTTATATGTTTTGTTACATAAGACATGTTTTTCATGGATAGGTTGTATATTATTCATTTAAATAATGATATCAAGTCCTTAAAAATTATTTTTAAATCATCAAATGATAATTATACTTGAATGGATACGATGGAGAATGAATCTCATCGCGTTCGTGGAGACGGTAGTCCGTACGTACGCACGAGCGACAATATCATTCTTTTGATATTAAAATAATATATAAATGGATGGTATATCATATATACAGAATCATTAACATGTTATATTTATTATTTACATGAGTTACACATCATTATTATACCCATCCAAATAATAATATATTCAATAACAATTACACCACGACGTGGAGACGGTAAGCCGTACATACGCACGTATGGTGACATGTTATTCAAAGGGTGGATAGAATACTGAATATGGTTGTACCATATTTATAATAACATCACAGTATATATATATTATACTGGAGTTATTATTTTATAATGGTAATAACAATGGAAGAAAAGTGGAAGAAGAAAGGAACTTGGAAAAGGGTGGTGAAATCATTACCTCTTCTTCGGGTTCTCCCTTTTGATTTGATCAAAAGGGCTCTTTAGGTTGGCTTTCTGATCAAACTAAGGCCTCTAGGTTGTAGTGATGGAAGTTGGGAGAGTATTAGGGCAGAGTTTGGCCGAACCAAAAGGCTTTGAAGGTGTGAAGAAATGAGGAGGAGGAGTTCCCTTTTAAAAGAGGGGTGAGGGGAACCTTTGGAAAAGCTAGAAATATTAATTTATAATAAATTCATATTCGGTTTCTAATAGCTCAAAAGTGAATTATTTAAATTTTAAGGTGGGTATAGGTCTAAAAACATTCAACCAATATAATTTAGACAGGTTTGCGTCATTATATTAACCTTATCTTTTAGTTTTAACTCTTAGTTAATTAGTTTGACATTTACCATGTCACTTTGTATTTTTATATTATATAGTTAATAAACTTACTATATACATCCAAAAGACCCCCAAGTGGTCCATTAATGATACAACTATCATGATATAAGTCTCTTGGCCGAACCATAGATTTTTAAGAATTTAATATCAATTAAAAATATAAAATTCTTTTTAAAAACTCTTTTATGTCAATTTTTACACTATTCAATAGTTGATTTTTGTGAAACTCATAATAGAATTATTACTTCGAAAAAAGTTAATTAAATAAATCCAAATATGTCATATTATCCTAGAAAATTATTTTAATTCATTAAAAGTCTCAAATTATATTTATTTGGGTATTTATAATATCAATTATATTAAAGTTTCACTATTATGGTAATTACTGCATCGTCATTGTGTCATAAATAAATTAAATTATGTAATCTCTAAAAATTATAAATAAAATATCATTATGTATTAAATCTTTTTATATTTCTAATTAATATTTATAGTCTAAAATCCAACATATATAACCCCATGTAAAAAAAAATTTCTAAAGGATATATGCTTGTGTCATTTTTGTATTCATTTTAACTTAATTAAAATAAAGTGTCCCTATCACCTACAAGTGGCTCCATGGGGTACCCAAATCGACCCAAAGATGCATATGGTCGAACATGTATCAACCAGTAAGTCTATGACACGTTTTAAGGTAATTTAGTAATATTATAATATTATTTTTTAACCCTTATTTACCGGATTTACCCTTAACCATGGTAAATAAAATATTTACCGAAGTAATTATTCAAAATGTCTAAAAATAAAAGTTACCTATTTACACAATTTTAACATCATGATTCCAAATATGGAATCCATTTTTCCAAATTCAAAACACAGAAGTGGCAGAAATTAATTTAAAATTAATTCCCGTTGTTAAAAAAATCATGTTTTTAAGAGATAATAACTATCAAAATATTGACACTTGTTTTTGTCCGGTTTAATTGTAAAATTTTGTCCAATGACCAAAATTATATTAAATAGTAAAAATATATTCTAAATATACTTTAAAACCACTCAAATTCATAATTTATCACTATTAATTATTTTGATTAAAAAAATTTGTTTTTAATCAAAATTTAGTAATTTTCACTATTCATCATAATATTAAAGTTATCCGAAAAGTACCAAAATTTCACCTTAGGCTAAATTTGATATTCCAAATCCAAAACTGAAGTCCATTTTGAAATATAAAATATATATAATTTCAAAAAGTAGGTATTACTATTCATAACGGCTAGTTTGATCGGTTATGGTGTGTTAGAACTCGGTGTTGCGTACAACACAAACTATCACATTATTCAAAGAGAAGCGTACCGTAGAAGCTTGGGGTGTTACAATTTAAGGTATTGGGGCATGCAGTGGAAGCTGATGTACTGGGGATTTAAAAAAATTCATTATTGGGATGATGGAACTTTTCATCTCTGGAAATTTGAGCCTTGGTATGGGCCTAAAGATCTCGTGTAAATTAAACATATCAACAAATTTAAAACTGAACATGTACCTTGTTTTGAATAAAAGTGTGCCTAGAAGTAGCTCATAAATGGTGATTGTTTCTTGAATCATCTGAACTTGAACCCATCAAGATTTTCCACTCACACTCTAATAATATGCATGATCTTCATTAATCATAATCTATGTGCTAGTGTGGGGATTTGATGAATTCTTCAACACCATGATGATCACCACGATCACATGTATTAGATCCTTCAAAGGCACCTTGGATCAGTCACTCTGAGAGAGAATCTCTCTCTCTCTCTCTCAAAATCTAGAGGATATAGAATCTCTTGTTCCTGAAGAATGAATAGTACATGGAATGAGCCTCTCTCCAAACTTATATAGTGGGTGCAGAAAATACTCGGATAGGGTTCTCTAGCCCCCCAGAAAATCAACATACACTAAATAAGAAAAAAAAATATGATGAACTAAACAACGTCATAAATACTATTTATATTTTATTACATACCAGTCATATATATTAAATATATTATGAGATAAAATTGATTCGTTTAACTCGAATCATCATTCCCATTAATATTAAATGAACCAGGAATATTAAAATAATATTTATTCAAATAATATTATTCCTCATATCTACTTACAAACTTTTAAATACTTTAAATAAATAAATTCAACCCAATTATTTTTTACTTTAATAATGATGAATTTATTTATTTATCGTTGATCGATAACTTGGACAACAATCAGACCCCATTGTGGGTCCCAACATGTCATATTTCCATATTCACCAGAATATGATAGATTCTTGAATACCCTATTGTGTGTGACCCTCTAGACCCTTATCTTGATAGTAGTGAATAGTATTCACAAACCAAGAGCAAAGTCTAGCATCCCATCAATACCCCTAAAGAGATAAGGAGTAGTCATAGAAATAATAACCAACCTACAAACTCACACTGTATAATATAATATATTTTCCTTTAGATATCTCATAATACATTATACACACTTGTGTCATCATCCTTTCTTGCTTTATTATTTATCTATCTTACTAGATGGATTTACCCTTGATTGACTTGGATAAGGACTTATAAAAGTACTACTATCCTGTCCAACTAGGCCAAAGATATTAATTTCTCTAATCAAAAGCGACAGATCCTATATTGACCATTCAACCAATGACATACCACCAATGACGTACCCAATACAAGCTAACTCACCACGATTTCATTATCATGTTTTTTTTTCCTTACATCAATTTATGTGATCAAATACAGCACATTGATAATGATCTCAAGTGAAGAGACAAATTCACATGTTTTTATATAAGAAAAACCAATGACACCTGAAACATGTGGTGTTACAATTAGTGGGTCTGACCTCATGATCACAAATACAAGAGATCACTAAGTAATAAATTCATGAGAAAAATTATCAATGATTATCATCCCACAACACTTTATATTCAGACATCAATTGTGTCTAGTCAGTATGATGTATCTGGACTATAAGATATATATTTCAGATTAATTCAATAATATCCCAAGTTTATCATTATATCATTGGATCTACTATAACTTTTTGATACGATAATTAATCTATGTAAATTACCATTAAATAGTGGATGTATAAATTTCTACACTATAATGGTAAGTTCACATCATTTAAAGATAATTGTATTCATAATATGGTAATCAAAAGTACCGATAAAGTTGGTTCTTGGTAACCCACTTTTACAACACTCCCACTTACACTAGATCTAACTTCCTAACCATCCATGTTAAATCTCACATTATTAATATCATGTTTCTACTGAGACATGGATTTAGTCACTAGGCCTACCACATTTCCACTACATATCCATTCTACAATATATAACCTCATTTCCTTCAATAAAAGTTCTCAAGAGATGGTATCTCTGAGTATATTCTTTTTTTCCACTGTCAAAACATCACATCTTGGTTATTACAAGTAAAATAATTCTCATGATGATAAAAATTTACTTACTGGTTGTGATTCTAAGAACTATAAAAAATCATTTCATTTAAAAACTACTTCTTATCTACTATAGAAGCCACAACATACTCAGTATTTATAGGTATGGATACCACTGGTTTTATAAACTTATATTGATCATCAACATATCCTAAATGTGATATTAGATTAATTTGATCTAAGAAATAATAGTTTGTGTCCCCTAAAATCTAGCATCCCTTATTCTCCATATTCCAGGTATATATCCCTTGTGTACTCGACTAAGTAAAATTTGATTGTTTTTAACTGATTCACTTACAGTTATCCTGGATATAACTTATATTTTTCTAGCATAAAGTATATGTTAACAATATCATTTCTTGTATATATCATGGAATATGTGATTAATCCATCTCTGAAGCGTATATAATTAACTCACTACTTTAATATCCTTATATTTTCATGCATGTCTTCTTAGAGAGATTTATTTCTTGTGACATTGGTAAAAATTATCTCTCAAATTGTTCTATATTTTATTTTTCAATATTATGTTAATATATGTATGATTGAATGGGTCTAAAAATTGTTAGATCACCTTAGTAGGACATATTCCCTATAACATAGGTTTATACTTTAAGTCAATCTCTTGAGAGTTACTTTCATCCTGGTTTTAATTAACTATAAGAACAATAGTTGTTTTCCATCTGTTAGCAAACATATTTTTACTTCGAAAACTATAGTGCTCCCACTAACCTCTGGTAGAAACATGGAAAATATTCATTCCAAATTAATTCTATAAGATATTTTTACTTACTTTTAATCAGGAATTGGATTTTAGTAACTTGAAACCCTTATTATCATTTTATGATGTCATCATTCCTTTCTGGTTTTGTCATATTGACACCTTCAACAATTATTGGTCTTGACATCCAATGCTTAATAAATGATCATAGAAGTTATACATGAAAAGTAAATTTCTAATGGATTTAGGCATAACAACTTGGTGTTACCAATCGATCCTCATTGGTATCATGATTTTACCATACTTTTATCATCTTACATGAATACCCACCACAATATTCAAAATAATATGCCCCTTGAACTTTGATGCATGGAATCCATTATTGAATATTAATTGATCATGTAAACCTTAATTAATTTTCATAAACTACTTACCTATAGGAATTATTATTCTCGATAAATAATGTATCACCAACTGTGGTGAATGTAAAACCATCACTCTTGTGATAACCTTCATACATAGTATGTGTCTCTAGAACATCCCACACCTCTTGTGAAACTTGTTCTTATGACAACTACTTTTACATCTATAGAAATTATTAAACCCAAGTCAATTTCACTCCCACGATCTCAAGTAGATATGTGAACCCATTTATAGAAATATAGTCTATTAATTTGAATATTTATTTTCTGTCTTAGGGGTTTTCTCTAATATCTTATTAAACTTTTAGGATAATTACTTTATATTCACATTCTGTTTGTTATTGATGCAAGTTTATTTATATCCTAAAATTTTGCATTGAAACACATATTCTTATAAAATTATGGATTTCCATCGTACTATGCCCCATATGATATCCATTTTTCATTATAGTTGTTTTATAGTTATGGGATGTCACCGTAATTTTCAAAGCACATCCTGAAATAAAATGGAAGTTTCTATAATATATATCAACATTGATGCTCCTTATACTTACATCATGACTTTGATGTGTAAATGAAATGTGCATTCAATAATTTCTCCACAATTAATTTTTTTTTATTAATGTTAACATGTGAGAATCATCATCTATCCTACTTATTAACATCATATCCCTAATGTTTATAAGGTATTCTGAATTTATGAATTACAACATGCTAAATTATATTGATCTATGAATGCTTGGTAAAGATATTATTCATCATACTAGCTTGAAGAATCTCATATCTTCAGACCATGCATATAACATAATTAACTTTTACATTACATAAGAAATTAAAGGAATCTTATAAAGTATATTTACCACTAGATAACCCTAGGAATATTTCACACTCTCTTATTGAACTAATTCTCAATGCTATGTAGATTACCATTATTTATAAAGGTTTCTTTGTAAAATCTAAATACGTCAATGATACCAAATGTTTTTAGCTCCTATAAGTTTAAATACCATAATAGTTATATCATTGATGTCCACATTTAGTTTTACTTGAAAAAGAATTATCTTTCCACAACTAGGTATATAAGTCTGACATTTTTATATTCGTCATATATTACATATGATTCATGTATTACTGAAATTTTAATTTAGTATTAAACACCACACACAATATTCATTCCATAACTTAGAGTAATGTATCCTTATGTCCAAAAGACATGTGAGATAAATTTTTTTGGTAAAACTCAATAAAATTTCTACTAAAATCATTAAACTTTGAAATTATATGTTGTGTGTTTCTCACTGCGGACATAGGAACCAACCTTTCTCAGTCACATGGAGAATATACATTATGTCTAGTAATGTTTCTATACTTACTTGGTTACTATATATTGATACACGTATATGATAAAAATATTGTATTTAATACCCAAAAAGTATAATGAAAACATTAATTATAATTGATTAATATACCTAAAGAACAATAGGCTACTTGCTTCTTTAATTAAGTTTGTTGTATTCAAACTTTCATAAATATTATTTCATAACATGCGAAGAAAATAATCTCTTATTTAACACTATTTTCTATCAAGGATGTTTTGAAGGTTCCTTTGGAAAAGCTATTGGAATTTTACTTTTATCCATGTATTTCACTTTGCTAGCTATAATAATTAAAGGTTATACTTTATTTATTTTATTATTTACTTAGTGAAACTTACCTAAAAGGTAATGAAATTTTTATTCCATCCTGTTAATTTTGTAATCTTAAAAGGAATTGGAGAAATTGGGTGAAAATACATTTAAGAAGGAGATGTGTTGAAATATTGCAATTTTTATTTCATATTTACACAAATATAGTGTAATTATCACTCATTCATATCTAGATTATCTTTTTACTAGTAAAATTATCATATATGAGACTACATGTTATATCAACCATGTCCTGATGTAGTGACCACAACTAACATTAGATGTTGATGATAACATAGTGGCATATTCATCATATGCTCTATACATGAGTATTTTTTAATCAATTTAACACCCTAGCTTCCTAATATAGATTAAAAGGTATTAGTGACCCAACACCTTGAATCTATAATATCATCATTTTTTTCACAAGAATCTGTAATACACTTATAAATTCATGCTAGGTTGGATATTTACCTTTTAAATGATTATTGTAGTGTATCATGTGGTATTGATTTCCATTTTCTATAAAAAATAAATTCTAGTAGATTAATGATCTTAATCCTGATTTCCAATTTATAAATTGATTAATTAATTAATTCTTTAAATGTCTTCCATTATTTTATCAAATTCAAGGAACCCACTATACTATAATCATAATACTCTATCTCTTGAGTGTTCTAGTGGGAATGATCATTGATCCACCCCTCATAGTCTACAATAATTGGCTATTTTTCTACATGGATAGTTAAAGGTAGGCCTTTGACAGGACAACCACATTAACTCACAGTTCCATGATCTATTGAGTGAATTCCCATCTCTTAAATTCATAAACATGATTTATTCAACACTTTCCTATAAAGTTGAAGAAAGTTATCTTTGGATAATTTTTTACTTCCAACATCAATTAATTCAACCCATAAATCTCATAAGAACTCTTCGATAGTAATAAGAACCCTCATCTTTGGCTGACAAGTGCCCCAAACATCCATTTTTGTTCAAATTATAATGATAAAAGTCAATTTTAAAATTAATATTTCTTTGAGGGTTTTCATATTTTTTTCTGAAAATGTAATCCATTTCTATTAATATTTCTTATACTATGTTTCTGCGCTCACAACTGAACATTAATAGAAAAATATTCATCCCTTATTTATGCATTTTTATTGTTTTTTATTTTATCTGTTTCCTACTATCATAAAAATGCATAAAATAATAAACAAATTCATAAAGGAAATAAATACTTGATTGGCCTTCAGAATCTATTGGTTGATCCATTTAAACTTAGTGGGTCAACTATGACCTAGGGGGATCAAACCTGAGTTGTAACTTGACTCATGATGCACCTTCCCTCATCCAGTATATCCATCTTTCATCTCAATTACCACCTCATCTTGGTGGGGTCCATATCATGCATCATATTCATCAAAATACTAATATACTCGCTCACAGATGAGGGGGACTCAGGAGTACAAAATAAAAACACATAAATTGGACGTGTAGGCCCTTATACATATTTACCGAAAATGATGATGTGCATACCATCTAAATTATTTACAATCATCACATGTAATTATCAATAATTAAATAAACAAAACAGATATACATAGGTCAGGCTATGATCAAGACCAGTTAACAGGTAAATGTAAAAGTGCAATGAAATTAAATAAATAAATTAAGTTTGAGGGATTTTAATTAAATTAAATGAATTAATAAAATTAAAATAATTTAATTATATTTGATTTCTTAATTAATTTAATTTTAATACCAAAATTTAAATTAATTAATTCAATTTAATACCAAAATTAAATTAAATTTTCTCTTAGTATTAAAAATTACATTTTAAACCAAAAATAATTTAAATTAATTTTATTTTATAAATGAAATGAAATTCATAATTTATTTTATTTTAATTTAATAAATTATTCTCTGGCCTCAAAACATCATGTGGGGTCTATGTGATTTAAATCAAACCAGCGGAGGCTAATTCTAGTTTGGGAAGACCCCTTATAGGGTGTTCTAGGCTAGACAGGACAGACCTGACCCATATTGAGTTGGGTTGACCTACCACAACATGTTTTAAGGAAGATGATGGTTATCTAGGGTCATACCCTGGATTAAATATCACGTGTCGCAGATGATCATGGTCTAGAAAAGGGTTCTCATTGTAGCATCTTGGCTGATAGGTCTAGACACATAGTAGGACTAGCCAAAGCGGTTGTGTCTTAGTCTTTTCACGGATGTCCTCTTGCTGAGATAGTGGTAAAAATAGAAGAGGAGACCAAGACCGGGGGTCAACCAGCCAAAAATGTGGTGTAGCAGTTGTGGTGGAGCACTGGTTAGGGGTGGAGATCTCAATGGGGAGGCAAACATAGAGGGCCTAGGCAGTTAAACATGACCTTGTTCGGTAGAGGAAATCCCAGTGCAGTCTGGTCAGGTTCCATAGGGCGGCCTTAGAATCCTGGTGAGATCATATGGGGATAGATCTAGAGGTAACTGGGAATAGCCAAGATTAAAGGTACACTAGTGGTACAGGGTGTGCAATGGAGAAGGGAGGAGGTTGGATCTGGCCTGCGGTGGCTGGCTCTTCATGAGGTAGCTACATCGGCAGGGGACTGATCCCGACAAGCTCATCCAGGGAAGTGGGGGGTGATAGTTTAAGGTAGGTCCTGGTTAGGGCTATCCTGATGGGGTTCTCATGTGGTCACCCACAAGGGGTGGAGCTCTCCAGTGGAGAAAGTAAGTTCACCGAGAAATAGCTCACAGGAGAGGTTAGTCACTAGCGTGGTCGGTGCTGCCTAGTAGGAGAGGAGACACAGGGGGATACCCAAGGGAAAAATATTCCAAAATAATATATCCATTTTTATTATATTTGTTTCCTTTTTATCTTCTTAAATAAGGTGCCACTCAAAAAAAACATTTACAAATCATGTTTTTTAATTTTTTTATGTTAAATTCTACACACATGCTAATATAAATTTCTAATTAATTTATAAACTAGTTTCTTATGTAATATATTGATGCCTCCCCTTGGAAGTAATCAATTTTTCAATACAACTATGAAAATATAATTAAAAACAACTGATTTTTTTTTGATAATTTCATCAATAGTGGAAAAATATCACCTAACAGTATTTATCTGATGATCAGAATCTAACTGGAGACTAAAAATGAGTAAAATAAATACATATAAATATGTTTTAGTTTTTAATACCCATAAAAAAATTGAAAAAAATTCATAAATTTTTTTGGATGGTCATAACATGGTCATCTGACCTCAGATTGACTCATTTTTGGAACCATTGGTATAACAATTAAACCCTCTACTTAATTACAATAAAGATTAATGTTTTATTGGCTTATATAATTTATGTGATCTCTCTAATACAAATTGAAGGTGTTTGGGTGAACATAAGAATCTTATGGGCTGGGGATTTAAATTTTTTTAATGTCGGTATGGAAGAACATGTCATATCTAGTGATTTGAGCCCTGATACAATCTCAAGGATCTCACTTAAATTAAGCAGAGCACAAAATTAAAACTAAATGTTTACCTCATTCCAAATCAAATCATGAATGATAACAGCTTGTCATTAGTGACCATTACTTGAAGGATTAGAAACTGAACCCCTCAAGACATCCACACATTTTCCAATAATTCATGCACTCATCATTTGTCATAATCTGGGTGCTTGCTTGGATCTCTAATGAAATCTTTGACATCGTGATGATCATAATGATAACATGTCTTCAATCCATCACAGGCACCTTGGATCGGTCACTCGGAGAGAGAATGTATCTCTTTTTCTCTCTATTAAGTAGTAAGAGATAGGATCTATCATTTATGATGAATGAATAGTCCATGGAATGAACCTATCTCCATCCTTATATATTAGGTGTATAAAATACCTGGATATGGTTCCCGGCCCCCTGGAAAATCAACACATACTAAATAAGCAACAAAATAATAATTATGATGAACTAAACCGAATCATACATATTATTTATATTTTATCACATATCTATAATACATATTAAATATATTACATGATAAACCTGAGTCATTTAACTCAACTCATCATTCCTGCTAATATTAAACAAACCTGAAATATTAAAATAATATTTATTCGAATAATATTATTCCTCATATTTACATAAACACTCGTAACTATTTTTTATAAATAAATTGAACCAAATTATTCTTTACATGAATAAAAATGAATTTATTTATTTATCTTCGATCCATAACTTGGACAAAACTTAGACCCCATGGTGGGTCTCACAATGCCCTATTTACCTATTCATCAGAATAGGGAAGATTCTTTAATACACTATTGTGTGTGACCCTCTAATACCTTATCTTGATGGTAGTGAATAGTATTCACAAACCAAGAGATGATTCTAGAAAACCATCAAGGCTTTTACAGATATAATGATTAGTTATAACAATGACAACCAACCTACGAACATAAACTGTGTAATATAACCTATTTGTATTTAGATATCTCATAAAGAGGGATGCACATTTATGTCATAATCCTTTATTTCCTTATTATTTTTCTATCCAACTAGACAGATTTACCCTCAACTGTATTTTCCAAGGACTTATGAAGGTATTACCATCCTAATCAATAAGGATCTAGATATTACTTCCATAACATGGAAGCAAAAAATCATATCTAGACCAATGAACTAATACCATACCACCAATGATGAACCCAAAACAAGCTAACTCACAATGATTTAATTATCATGTTATTTTCATTACATAAAAGTACATGATGAAATGGAACACATTGATAATGATCTCAAGTCAGGATACCAATACGCATGTTCATAGATCGGAATAACCAATGACACCTCAAACATGTGATGTTTCTATTGGCGGGTATGTCCTCATGATCCCAACTAATAGAGATCCCCAAGTGATAACATCATGAGAAGAAGTATCAAGGCTCATGATCACCCATTTTTTGATACTCATACATCAACTGTGTCCATCCAGTATGATATATCTAGACTATAAGACATATATTTAAGATTAATGCCATATTATCTCATGTTTTCCATTATATTATGGGATCTTCTAGAACCTTTTTATGTGATAATTAATCTATTGAGATGACCATTAAATAGCGGACATAAAAATGTCTACACTATAATATAAAGTGAAAATCATACATAGATCACTGTATACATGATACTGTAATCAAAAGTACCGATAAATATGGGTCTAGGGAACCCAATTTTACAACAATTAAGTCCTCAACACCATCCACCCCAAGTAGGGTGTGACCCATTTTTATGCTTTGTAACCCATGTTGAGTTTACCTGCTCCACCGTTCAGGTGAGATAATCTTGTCCCCATTAAATGTAAGTGTTTTAATCAAATAAAATAATTTTTAATGGATATTATATCTTATATATGTCACTTGACCCTTCTAAGGTAAGTTGTCTACTTTATTAAATGAATATTAAATTGTATAATGGTAAATATATTTGTAGATATCACTTTGTGTAGTTAATTATAATTGAATGGAATATGGTTGCATGTCCTTATATCACCTTGTCGTGATTATGAAAGGTAAAGGAATAAACCTAATTATTAAACATCAAATAGAACTAATAAATGGTTTCTTATCCACTTTAGCCTTATCACTTTGTATGAAATGAAATGGAATAAACCTTGTGAATTATTAAAAGGCATAAGAATTACATGGCCTCACTTAAATAATAAATTATATATAAGAATCATATTACATATGGACATTTTTATCTTCATAGGAGTGGATAGACTTGATCAAACCTTGGATTCCCAAGGGAATTCGTTGATCACTCAGAGGATTCCATTCGGATTCAAGAATTAAATTTCCAAGGGAGATACCCACCTTGTAACAGCATCCTTGTCTACTAGCGGATGCCTGACATGATGCCATAAGATCCAGATACATGACATGAAGCGCTAAATGAGTAAGTAAAGATGAATAAGTGAAACTTTTTTGATTGACCAAGTCTTAAATTAAAAACCTCCAAATAATTTTTCTCCAATCATAAAGACAAATTCACTAACAAAGGAGATGCATCCCCAATTTCGAGCAAAGGTAACAGGCTAAACCAAGATGGATGCACTAAAAGATTCACATCTTCATGAAATTTAAGTATATAAATTAAATTGGGAATTACATTATAAAGATATATTATAGAAATAAAAATGACCCTGAATAAATTATAATGCATAAGGGAACTCAAAGGACACATAAAAAATCACAAAAATAATTTTTCCATGATATTTAATTACCCCACTAACTAAAGTGGAGAAGTTATATATTAATGATGATTTTATCTAGGTTCTCTCTCTTATTTAATGTGTTGTTATGAATTTCTTTCATTTATCATGTGGATAAGTCATTTTGGGCTCGAAATAAGTGTGTTGTGGCCCACCATGGTGTCAAATTTCAAAAAAAAAGTGGGCTTCTCCAATTCAAATAAAAATTGGGAATAAATGTTTTATCTAGCCCAAAATTGTTCTCCTTTGGTTGAATATGATCTATATCACCCCCCTGGTTGGAGATTATTTTCCCTTAAATCTATGGCATTGTCTTTTTCAATGAATGTATATAGGTCAAAAATGTTGAAATTTTCAGAAACACTTCCAAAATCATCACGTAAATCAATTTTGTAGGCATTATTCCAACTCATTAAAATAGTTTGAAGAGATATTCCACTCATGGTTCTGACTTTGTATTCCTTTTATATGGAAATATCTCCTTACAAAGGTGAATCTACACTTTTTATTTAGGTTGGAAAATGGCCTACTTCAAATTCTTTTTATCTTACCTCTTGTATGATTTATATGGACATCTCTATTTGAGAATTAATAGATTCATAGAGCTTCTTCATCTACATTTCCTTCTTCTCCATATCAATATTCTCCTAAAAATAAACAAGTAAAAATAAAAAATATATAATATTTATTGGATTGATTCCATAAACCACCTAAAATGGATAATGTCAAGTGGTAACACTAGGATATCAATTGTATGAAACTTCAGCTAGTGAAATTTGTAAACCCTAATATCTCATAATATTGTTCACCAATGGTCTCAGAATAGTACCCAAAGTACAATTGGTAACTTCTACTTTCCCATTTTTTAGGGAGACAGGAAATGATGAAATGAAGCTTAGTACCAAATTTCCACCATAATGACCACTAAAAATGGTTGAGAAATTTAGTGCCTCTATTTGAAATAATGCTGCGAGGAATGCCATGAAGGTGAAAAATCCCTTTGAAATCCCATTTTTTCCACTTTTACTACATATTTGGTGTTATGAAAAGGTATGAAATGATCTCTCTTATAAAATCGATAAACAAAAACCATTATTGGATATTTACCTAATTGAGTATTTGGTAAACCCATAATGAAATCCATACTGATATGTTCCCATGGATCCTTCATAATAGAAAAAAGAGTGTATAAACCATGCTTCAAATGACTATTTTCTCTGTGAAAAATCCTACATCTCGAAATAACATCTTATACATCTGATTGAATATTTGGCTAGTATAAATTCTAATTTAGTATCTCCATGGATTTTTGGATGCAAAAATGAATATAAAATCTCCCTTAATATGCTTCCTGAATGAGAAAGTTCATGTAATTACCCTTTAGAACACACACCCTATTTATTTTAAATAGAAACCCATCATGTATAGAATAATACTCCATAAGTCCATTTTTACTTTGGATAAAAATAGCTTTTAACTCCATATCCTACTAATAATATTCTTTCATAAGCTGAAATCTATGAATTTGAGCATCTATGAGAGTAAGTAATGAAAACCTTTGAGATAAATAATCTTCCACCAAGTTATCTTTACCCTTCATTTATTTTTATGAAAAATGAGAATGATTTCATGAATTCCATCCACTTTTCATGCCTCGAACATAGATTGTGTTTACTGTTTATAAATATAAATTCATGACAATCAGAATGAAGGAAAAACTATTTTGGTCTCAAATAATGAGACCAATGATCTAGGGATATCACAATCATATAAAATTACTTATCATAGGTGTTGTAATTACACTTGAATAATTAAATTTATCACTGAAATATGAAATATGATTATTTCTTTGGATGAGAACAATTCCTCTCCAAACTCCACCTCCATCACACTCCACTTAAATGTCTTGATCAAAATCAGGTAACGCTAAAACTGGTTCTTCACACAACTTTTTCTTAATGATTTAAAATGCTTTATTTTCTACCTTTAACCACTCAAATGTACCATTTTTCAATCATTTAGTCACGAGTTCCAAGATAGTGTTGAAAAACAAAGAAATATATCATAAAAAGATAGAAAACCATGAAAAATTCTTAATTATGTGATAGTTTCTAGTTGTGTCTAGGAATTTATTTCTTTCACTTTAGATTGATTCACCATGATGCCTTATTTGGTTTCAATCTATCTCAAAAACACCACTTATGTTAAAAAGAACTCACGTTTTTTTCATCATTTCTTATAGATTTTGATCCCACATAATTCCTAATATCCATCTAAGATGTTCAACACGTATCTCCACATAATTACTGTAAATAAAAATACCATTTGAATAAAAAAAATTACCAATAAATGGTTTCAGAACATCATCCATGAGAAGCATGACTGTTCTAGGATCATTTTAAAGGCTGAATGGCATGACCATACACTAAAAAAATTACCTTTGGTTTTGAAATCAATTTTCCACTAATCCCCTTACTTCATTAAAATTTGGTGGCATCTACTGTGAAGTTAAACCTTCAAAAATATTGACAAAAAATGTAATTCATCGAGCATATCATCAAGTCACGGAATGGGATACCTTTATGTGATGGTAATATTATTGATAGCTCTAATATCAATTAACATGAAATAAGGTCTATCATTATTCATCGCTAATAATTTTGGAACAAAACATCGGGTAATGCTTGGCCTTAAAAATCCTCGATCCATCAACTCATCCACTTTCATCTACAATTACTTTAATTATCCATGATTACACCAATATGGTGGTTTATTAGGAAGTTTTTCACCTACTATAATATTAATCTGGTGTTTAATACCATTAGAGGGTGGTAATATTATTGGAATATCATTAGTAAAAACATCATGATATTCCCCAATCAAGTAATGAGCTCACAGATGGTAGTGTATCTTCTTCTCATGGCATGAATTTTCCATTATCAATAAATAAAAACTAGATTTTTCTTAATTATTTTTTTCTCCACTAAATACTTTTTTATAGAGATTCTATATTTTGTCACTTATGGAATAGTTTTTTCTTTAATGGTTTGGGATAAATTCAAAGGATCAAGTGTGATATTCATTTCCCCATATTGGAAATAATATATGTTCTTCCTCCCATCATATTTTACATCCTTATAAAACTTATAAGGTCTTCCCAACAACAAGTTAAAATAATCCATAATAATAACATCAAATAATACCTCATAAATATAGTTCCTACCAATGGAAAATGAAATCAGAACCTATTTTTTGACTTGGAGTGTGCTCCCATTGTTCAACTATCATAATTTGTATAACCAGAGATGATTCTGAATTGGAAGCTTCAATTTAACCACTTGTTTTTTTAAGAAACATGTCTACAGCTCCCAATATCAATACTCACAATGAATACCCATTTATTAATAGTGAATGATTTTGGAATATTTTATCTCCTTTATCTTCTTCTAAGATGATTTGATCTTGAAAAACTTCTCACAGTAGAATCATGTTACCCACATCATCTTCTTCCACAATATGATCCTAATTTTCAAATTCTTCACCATCATGTTCATCCACTTTTATTTCCTTTTCAATATATTCTATCTCCTTTATAGTAATAATTCTATTATTGGGTAAATTGGCCAAAAATGACCATACCCATGAAATTTTAAGCACTTTTGATTCCTACATTCAATGGAGTTGGATTTCCCTTTTTTGTTCTATATCCTTCTCTTTCCTTTTATCTAGTATCTTGTTCCTTACAAGATACTCCTAAAAAACAAAATATTTATTAGAATAAAAAACTTTATAAAAATATGTACCTCTATTATAGTTCTTGATTATTAGTTCCTTTGAATTCCATTTATGATTTTATACCTTGATAGTCAGTTTCAAAACATCATCAAGTGAGAAGAATGGTTGTAACTCCACTGAATGTGAAATTTATTCATTTAATCCACCCAAAAACTTTGAAATAATTTTATATTTTTACTTTGGAACATCACATCACATCAATAAATAATAAAAATATTGAATTTACTCTTCAAACAATTTATCTCCTTATCGCAGTCTATGCATTTGGATATATAGATGCTACTTATAATTATCAGGCATAAATCGTCTTTTTAAAAGTGTTTTCAACCTCTTCTATGAGTGTATTTTATATTTAATATTATGTTACCATAATTTCATTATATTATACCACCAAGGATATTCATAATATTTGAATTTTATAATGGATACCTCGAACTTTTTCTCATTGGAACAATTCTTAAATTTGAAGAATCATTTTATTTCCCATATCTAATCTAGAAAATCATCCAGATTCATACTCTCATTAAAATATGGAATGTTAATCTTCAATCATTATTCAATATAATAATTGTCTATTATTCTTCACCAATCCTCCTATGAATAATTGGAATCATCTCTATTTGTATTATCTTTATAAAATGGTTTCTAATTGCACCTATTATATGGAGATAAATGTCTAGGACACTACTGTGGTGGAGGGGAATCATGTTTCCATTATATCAACAATTGAGAAATTTTATCATTGATTTGAGTAATTTTTTATTGTATCTATGCGTTGGAAATTTCCCACAAAGAAGAAGGGGTAGAATATCTTCTCTTGTAAGACAAATTTGAGTGTAATAAGAAGAATTTGATAGAACTTACCTAATGAAATGGTTGCTCTGATACCAAACTGATGTGCCACCAGAAGAGTGAAATGAGTAAGTGAAGATGAAGAAGTGAAATGTATTAAATCAACCAATTCATAAATACAACAACACCCATCATGGTTTCTCCAATATTAAAGAAAAATTCACCAGTAAAGGAGATGCACCACTAATTTCAACCAAAGGGAAGAGGCTAAATAAAGAAGGATGCATAACAAGATTAAAAAATTATTCAGATTAAATTCTATCCATTATAAGGGAGTGATAATAAATTATAAAGTAAAAATATTTAAACTAATATGACCCTAAATTAATTAAAATTCATAGGGGAACTCAAAGAACACCTCATAAGAACAAAACCCAATTTCCCATTCTATTTAATGACCCCACTAACTAAGGTAGGGAAACTCCTTCTTAGTAATTATTTTCTCCAGGATTTCTCTCTTATTTAATGTGATGATATGAATTTACTTCCCTTCCCATGTGGATAAGTCATTTTGGGCCCCACATAACTGTGATGTAGCCCACCATTATGTTGGATATCAAATAGTACGGGTTGGTCCCATTCAAATAACAATTAGGCTTAAAATTTCTATCAAACCCAAAATTATTTTCCTTAGCTTGAATTTTATCTATATCACATCTCTTCACTTTATTTTTAGATATTCTAATGCCTCAGATACACTCCTAGTATCTCGCTTGATGTCTTCAAATAGATGGCTCCATGGATATGCCCCATTGGCCTAAGCCTGCATAGCTTGTGCATACCTTGTACAAGATTCATAGACTCTATTAAAATCTATTATAGTGGATTGCCTTGACTGATCTTCCTTGGATTACACTCAGACTCCTTATAGCTAGAGCACATGTTATTACAGAGTTGTCTCTACCTATGAGGTCAAGGATTCCATGGTTTTTACTTTGGATCAACTTTTACTATTATCATTATTGTAGGATTCCTTACTTATTACCTTGGATACACTTTTGTTATTATCGTCATCATAGGATGCATGGGTTATTAACATGGATCCTATTATATTATCTTTATCATATATATTGTGGTTAACACTTATTATAAATTGGAACATAAATAATTAAATGAATACATGTTCAGACACCATCTAAGTCTACAGTTGGTATTGGGATATTTACATTATTGTATTATATTTACTTACATATATATACTTGAACACTATTTTAGTTTATATGCAAAGACTAAATTTTATATACTTCATTGGAAGTGAGCTATTGAGATTTATATCATACCCTATTTGGGTCATCATTTGTACCTTAGAATATTACATGTATGCTGGTGTTGATAAGGTTATGTTTCATGCTTTGGACATCTGATATTGCTTTTTGTTTTTTGGATGGAGCTTTGTAGAAGATGACCGAGCCAACACTCGAGATGCTCTATAGTTTTTTGCTTTTTTAAATTTTTTGTATATCATGTATTGTATGATACTTTGCATCCATGTTTTCTTAATTTATAGAGTCACAATATGTTTTATCAAAAAAATTATATGGTTTAATTTACATCTTATGAGTTGGTTATTATTGTTGCATTCTTATTCTTGTTTTTCACTTCTTATTCATTTATATCATGCTTCCTCTATTTATCTAATTATGTATATCTGTTTTAATTCACTATGATATGAGGGAATAGTCTACCCATGAACACACCCTAGGCCGTTGTAGCTATTTATAAGCCTATATCATGTGGGGAGGCATGCTTGAGGCCATGTGACCCACTGGCTCGAGACACCTGTGAGTGGCACCTAGGTCAGGATGTCAAAAAGTGGTATCAGATCATCTTTATTATCCTTTGTCTTATTATTTTATAAATTTATATAGGATATAAAGAACCTTTTGGAACTTGGTTATGGTAGTAGCTAACCCATTTTTAGGGTAAATACCATGTTTCCAATGGATGAGAATTTTTTTTTCTATATTTCGCTTATTACAATTAATATACTTCCATTGTTGGGTGATACACATGGTAATGAATGGTTATTATTATTATTATGATTGAGGATTGTATTTTATCCTTGTAATAATGAGATAAGAGTATGGAATCATCAATCATTCATCATTATATGCACCTATAAATCACATGCCATGCATATTATATTCCATATAGGTGACTTTCAGTGCTTTCATTTCTTGTGTTTCCTATGATTGTTGAGTGGGACATGGTTGTTATGTATCTCTATGCTACTAATTTATTATACAAGGTAATTTAATTGGTTATTTGAATTTTCATCATCAATCTAAATAGTTTTGTTTCCTATATAGGGTGATTTTGGCATCTTAAATATCTAGTTTCTACCTATATCAACTATGTACCTATGGTTACATGATCTGCTCTTTGGATGTGATTAACTGATTTCTAGTTTGAATTAATGATGTTTATTGGAAATCATGGATTGGGATGGATAATTAACCAAGTTGAGCAATCATATATTACCTGTTACATTCTGAGAATGAATGTAGAAAATGTTAAATAGAAACTAAATGGGAGTCAATTTTGATGATAAGGTGTTTGGTCCCTTATTCAATGGGAATGGAAATCCATTTTAATCTAACATTGATATATGAATATAAGAAAACAAAAATTTAAAATTTAAATATTGAATAATTAAAATGATATGGTTACTAATAAATGAATAGGAAAAGTGTGATTGACCTTTCCCCTACTAGAACCCCTATAAATTAAATTTCAACACTTACCAATACCTTAAGATTCTAAGCAGGTAGATGTGGTAGTGAATTAGGTAGTAATACCATACTCTTATGTTTTTATTCTGATAGTGTGTCTATCAATTCTTAAATCATTATCTAAGTTGTGTTATTTCCATTTGGAAAGATATTCCCCCAAAAAGTCCTCGCACCATGTGCTAGGAGGGTAGAAATGACCACAGTACAGAGATGGTGGCCCCTGATCCACTAGTCTTACCTCCATGAGCGATACTTGATTCACTACCTTCTATACCTGATATGGGAACAAACTCTCAGCATTGTGAGGGTTTTCTATGTTTGATGCAGTCCATGTAGGGTGCTCCATGAAATTCACCTACTATGGGTAATCTAACTCTTGAGTTCTAACAGAAACATCCTCCCATATTCTCGGGGGATGATGATCATCAAGATCTGGAGTCTTGGCCAGAGACCACTATTTCTTTCTTTGAGAATCATGAGACACCTCTAGAGAAGAGGTTCAATATTTTCACCTACATGATTTGTGATTCCTAAAAACAGTGGTGGAATGTGATTACTCATGTAGTATGTCATCACAGCATGTTCTGGGCTGATTTTTAGACTACTTTCTATGATTAATTCTTTCCTAAAACACTAATAGTTGATTGAACTAGATATATTTTCACCTAGAGTAGGGTTCTATATCTGTTATAAACTATTCATCATGTTTTACTGATTTGAAATTCCTTTTACCACTTATAGAAGGTGATGATCTATCATGAGCATGAAACTTTAAGGATGGGCTCAAGTATGCCATATATACTCAGGTGAATGTATTTCACCTACCTACCTTTTCTAAAATCATAAATCGTGCTCTTATCACTGAGCAAGAGAGTTTTTTCTCCTAGACCAGGAGTGTTTGTTGACCAAGAGAAGGTGACTTTCATGGTTTCATATAAGCATCCCAAGAACATATTTTATATATGGAGTTTATTGGGACCAAATGGATATTATAGGCATTTCATATAGGAATTATCAAGACTTTATACACATCTTATTGGTCTTACAAAGAAGGGTGTGACGTTTTATTGGTCAAAATCAAGCAAGAAGGCCTTTAAGGAGCTAAAAGGGAGGCTTACCTCAACACCAATTCAGATCCTTTCAAAGACTTCCATAGGCTATATGGTGTTCCTTGATTCATATAAAGTCAAGTTTAGAGTGGTGAAGATGTAGGAGTATTGACCTATTGTGTATATATCTTAGCAGTTGAGGCCTCATGATAGAAACTACCCAATGCTTGACCGTGAGCTAGAAGTTGTTTTCCATGCCTTAAATTGCTAGAGAAGCTATCAGATTAGTGAGATATTTCTATTGTATATCTACCATAAGAGCCTCAAATATATCTTTTCTCAGTTTGAATTTAATCGCATACATCAAATATGGATCAAATACCTTCATTCCTTTTACTTTGAACTTACCTATACGCCTATAAAGGGAAATATAGTAGCGGATGTGCTGAGTTGAAAAACTATGGCACTGGTCGTGCAATAATCTAGTGGTGAATAGAAATTGATAGACCTATTTTATGATTTTTATTTGGAGTTTCATGAGATTCAAGATTATTCTTGTCTTAAATCCTTGGCAGTTACCTCTAAATTCTTTAATAGGGTAAAGAGCAGGATGTTTTCGAATCTCTAAGGATTAGTTCTTTAGGAGAATATTTCGAATGAGAACCCACCTCTGAAATGTTATATTGATAGAGACAACATCTACCATATACATGGGTGTCTCTGTGTTCTTACAAATATGAGATAGGAACTAATGTTAAAGTCCCAAGCTTCTTAGTGGGTAGTTAATCTAGGAATCTCCAAGATGTATCGAGATATGTGATGCCAGTATTTGTGGCTTGGGATGAAATGTCATATATCATGTTTAATCACTAGGTGTTCCACCTTTCAGTGAGTGAAGGTGGGCCAACATTGACTTACTAGCTTGTTACAGCCACTTCATGTCCTAAAATAGAAATGGAAATATGTTGAAGTGGATTTTTTCCATTGGCTTTCCTAGGTTGCCTCAATGTAGTGACACTATTTAGATGGTCTTGGATCAACTGATGAAAGTATCTCACTCCCTTCCAAGTTGAGAGAATTTATTAGTTAATTATATGGTAATACTTTATATCTATGAGGTTATATGACTATATAGGGTCCCTCTTAATATCATTTTGGATAGGTACATTCATATCACATTGAGGTTCTAGAATGGATTAAAGTGAGCTATGGGTACATAGGTGCTTCTAATCATAGATTTTCACACTCAAAATAATGTCCAATCAGAATTAACAATATAGGTATTATAGTATAATATTCGAGCATGAATCCTTGATTTTGAAGGTTCTTGGGATAAGCATATCCCTCTTTTTAAGTTCTCCTACAATTATATATTTTAGGCGCCCATTTAGATGGATCTGCATAAGGCCTTGTATGGTAGGTTATTCCATTGAACCCTATGTATGTTAGAGGTAGGATAGGAAGTGGTATTAGGTCCTAATATTATTTATGATACATCATAGTTGGTTCATTTGATCATAAATCATATGTCTACTTATCTGTTTAGATTGAAATATTATACCAATATCCATCAATGATCTCTAGAGTTCAAGGTCGAGGATCGTGTTTTCATGCGGGTATCACCAAGGATTAGTAATAAATGGATATGGATGTAAAGGAAGATATATACTCATTATGTTGGGCCATTTGATATTCTAGATAAATTTGGCCTGCTAGTCAATCAGTTTCTATTACCTCAGCAGAATCATTCTATGAATGACATCTTGCACATTTCAGAGCATCGCCATTATCATGTTTTCTAATCTCATACTTTTGATGTCAAAGAGTTTTAGTTGTATTTTGATATTTATTTTGAGTATTATCCCATATGAATCATTAACCAGTGCATGAAGTATATCCTAGGTTGGTTTGTCCCTTTAGTACAGGTTTTATGGAAGCATAGACATGTACAGGTTGAGACATGTGAGTGGGAGGCTGACGTGCATGCCCAGTGGTCAGAGTTGTTCTCAAACTATATTTCACCACCCTTAAAAGGTGAACTCAGGGATGATTACCTTTATTGAGTGAAGACAATAATAACCTAGTTTTTTTATCAGGTATGAATCTTTTTAACATTTAGTTAAACCCTTTCTATAATCCTTTTTTTGGTTAAATCGGTAAGTCGGTCCTTTAAGCTAATTGGTAGTTTTTATAATAAAAGAGGCAGGAGGGTTGTAGGTTGGATACATAACAATTAAACACCATGTAATTTGAATTCACAAAGTCTATCAATTACATGAAATTTAATGGTCTTGCCAAAAACTTTCATTCCATGTAAATGGTTTTCCCAAGGAGAAAGACCTCGAGCATTACATGGCGTGTAAAGTAGTTACACGCTATTTAAATTCCCAAGTTAGTTTTTTTAAATGGTGGTAGGGACTCTATTTTTTATATAAAGACTCGCCTACTCCCTCATCACTCATGTAGAATCACCCTAGGAATCCAATACCCAAGATTTGGTGTCTTTTCATGATCCATACTTCGATTTTATATCTTCCTATCACGTTAGAAGAGCATTATTAAGTCCTTAAGTCCTAATACTCAGTTCATCATTTTTATTCATCTCATTAATGGTATTTTTATATAGGATAATATGCCTAATTTTATGGGAATTTATCCATTCATTTTTTTTCTTTTGATCCAGTCCAAACTAACGTTTGATACTGGATAAGAAGATTGATATGGGTATACAGTAGGTGGTCTATGACTTTTCCCTAAAATTCCCATCATTTATAAAATTTCATCATTTTTAACATTCCAGTATCATCAAGAATTTATTATTGAATTCATATTCCATTCTTATAATCTTTTAACTAATGTTCTAAAGCCCCTTCTATATATGATCATAATATCATTGGAGGTTATGACCTCAACGTTGTCCACCCCAAGTAGTGTGTGACCCATTTTTATGCCTTGTAACCCATGATGGGTTTACTTGTTCCACCATTTGGGTGAGCTAGACTTGGACCCATTAAAGTTAAGTGTTTTAATCAAATAAAATAATTTTTAATGGATATTATTTCTTATATATGTCACTTGAACCTTCTAATATAAGTTCCTTATTTTATTAAATAAATCTTTAATTGTAAAATTGAAAGTATATTTATAGATATCACTTGGACTAGTTTAGTATAATTAGATGTCATATGGATTCATGTCCTTATCCCACCTTTTCATGATTATAAAAGGTAAAGGAATGAACCTAAAAATTGAATATGGAATAGAAGTAATAAATGGTTTTATGTCCTATTTATGCTTGTCACCTTGTATGAAAGGAAGTGGAATAAATCTTCTAAATTATTAAAAGGCATGAGTATTACATGGCCTAAATTAAATAATTTTTTTTATAAGGTTCTTTTTGAATATGGACCTTTTTATCCTTATAGGAGTGGTCTTAATTGATATAGCCTTGGATTCTCAAGGGAATGCCTTGAGCACTCAGAAGAGGCTATTCTGATTCAAGGAGATAATTTCTAAGGGAGAAACCTACATTGGAAAATATTATTTTCCTACTAGAGGATGTTCGACATGATGTCATAGGATTACTTCACTATATTTTCAGATATTTAGATGCCTCGAATAAATTCCTTGGATCCATCTTGATGTCTTCAGACACATGGATCCATGGATACACCCCATTGGTACCATTCATGCTTAGCTCAATCTTTCCTTGGATGAGATCCTTGGACTTAGTTAGAATCTATTATAGTGTAATGTCATGGGAGATTCCTCTTGGATTACACTTATATCCATTACAATTAAACTTAATGTTATTACGATGTTGGAACAACATTTGAGTCCAAGTATTCCTTGGTTATTACCTTGGATCCTCTATTATAATTATCATTTTAATAGGACGCCTTGGTTATTACCTTGGATCCTATTTTACTATTATCATCATCATTGGATGCCTTGGTTATTACCTTGGATCATATTACATTATATTTTTCATATATAGTTTTTTTAACACTTTTTATAAACTGAAACATAAATAATTAAATGATTACATGTTCAAACACCAACTGAGGCAAAAGAAGGTATTGGGATATTTACATTATTGTACTATATTTACTTCCATATATGTACATACACACCATTTTAGTTTATATTAACATACTATATTCTATATAAAACATTAATGGTTGCCCACTGATAATTATCTCACACCCTATCTGAGATTCCATCGGTACTCGGACAAATTACATGTATGGAGGTGTTGACAAGGGAAAGTGTTACACTTTGGACACCAATCTTGCTTGTTTTTTGTTAGGATGGTGGTTGGTAATAGATGACTGAGCCAGGGCTTGGGATTCTAGATATTTTTTAGATTATTTTTAATTATTTTTTATATCATGTAATTTCTACTTATTTTCTTCCATGTTTTTCTGCTTTATAGAGACATGACATACTTTATCATCATTTTGTATATGATTTTGTTTACAGCTTATAAGTTGGTTATTATTTTTGGATGCTTATTCTTATTTCCTGTATCTGATTCATTGATATAATTGTTATATTATTTATTTTATTATGTATATTTTTTTCTCCACTATCACATGAGGGCATACTCTCCCTATAGAAACACCTTAGGACCTCATTGTTAGTCGGCAGCCTATGGCATACGAGGAGGCACGCTTGAGGTCATGTGGTCCACCGACTTGGGTAAAATTTGAGTGGAACCCAATTTGGGAAATCACTAGTTATAATTAATTAATTATAAAATTATAAATATCACTAATTTAAAGGAGGGAGAGATGTAAATAAATTGAAAGATGTCGGGTAGGATGATTATCAATTATTTGGTGGACCTCCTTTAGATCCCTCAGTAAAAACCCTTACAAAGGACTTTTAAGAAGAAAAAACCTCTAATTCATGTATATTTAATTTTATAAGAGAATTTGGATGGGTTTTTTCAATATATGAATCTCATGAAGGATTAATGAAAAGAAAGGAAGGATTTCCTTTTATAAATGGAGGAAAATACACACATGGAATTAATAAAATTTTTAAATATAGTAAAATAATTTTTATGTGAAAGTGGCACCATGTGGCTAGAATTTTGAATCTAAGATAGGATATGGTTGAAATCCATTAAACCAATAAAATTTGGATAGGTTTAAAAGGTATTTTAAATCTTTTACTTTGGTTAAACCCCTTTGTTAACCAATTTTAACCTTAACTGTGGTAACGACTTTTTTAATAATTAAGGGTTATAAATTTACCAATAAAGAAAGAATTGGATCATAAATGTAAAATGGATGACATTTAATTCCATTTATAATCCTATTTTTTCTATTTAAATAGTTTAATGATTTTTAAATAATTTAATAAAATATTTTTTAACATAAAACACTATTTAAGTTATTTTAAAAACAATTCCCATAATTTGACTTTAAAGACATCAAGATAGAAATAGAATTTGAAAATAATACACTAACCATAAATAAAAAATTATTATTAACTATAAGATTGTTTTTCCATCATAATTAATCCATATAGATTTCTTTTAATGTTTTCAAAATTATTTACTATGCTTTTTTCCCAACTTGTACAAGCGTTGTGTCAACAATGTATAAGCGTTTAAGGTAATTATATAAAGTCTAAAAATTATAAATAAATTACCATAATAAAAATAATTTCCTTATTATCATATTAAAATTTAATATTCATTCATAAATTATGTTTATCCTTATGTGAACATATTAGATAAATTTTAAAGCAAGGGAGTGACAAGTTGTATTTTTCTTCAATAAAAATATTATATAGGCCATTATCAAAGAAAAAGGATCAAAATGGATATGAATTAAGACATTAGATGTTAATGTATGAAATATATCTTCAA
The DNA here is from genome assembly GCA_963277665.1 of Viscum album. Classification (NCBI taxonomy): domain Eukaryota; kingdom Viridiplantae; phylum Streptophyta; class Magnoliopsida; order Santalales; family Viscaceae; genus Viscum; species Viscum album. Next base: position 193,023,901 of record OY728162.1, on the reverse strand, counting down.
AATAAGTTAAAGGAAAGTTATAGGTGTATTTTAAAGCCTTTTTACATTAGTTTTAACCTTAGTAAATCTAATTTACCCTTTACTATGGTTATAACTATTTACCATAGTTACCATTTATAATGACCAAAAATAAAAGGAACGTATTTAAAAAATTTAAAAACATTAATTAAAAATATGGAATCCATTTTTCAAGATTAAATTTTTATAATTTTATAAATTAATTTAAAAAAACCCATAAAACATGATGAAAAACGGTTTTTCAAAAAATGTTTTTTTTTCAAGCATAAGATGATCTTATAATGAATCTATCACTATAAATCATCATTATATGAATTTTAATTATTATATATAGATATATAATCTATAAATTTCATTTCAATAAAACATCAATAATAATTATTTTAATCAATTAAAATAGAGAAACATTATGCACTTAAAAGTATTTTTAAAAAAGTGTTTTTAAGTATAAAAAAATTATAGAAAAATAAAATATAATTTTGATTATATTATTTCTATTAAAATGTATCTTATATTACTTTAAAAATAAATTGAAAACATAATTTCACTTTTTAATTACTTGATTTAAATTAAATAAATGATATTTTTTAAAAAATTAGTATGTTTAACAATTTACTAGAAAATTAGGATTTTTAGAAAAATCCCTAAAAATCACCCAAAGATAATATTTAAATGATAATTCAAAAAATTATATTCAATTTTTCAAATAATATTTATATAATTTGCAGAAATTAATTATAATATTCACACACAAAATTTAATAAAAACCAATTTTGAAGAAAACATATTTTTTATAGCACAAAATAACTTTACTGAAAATTGAGTACCTACTTATTATGCCTTAATAAAAACATTTTAATTATGTAAAACTTTTATATATATTTTGATAATGTTTTTATTCTTATCCATGACACCAATTTAACATCTTAATCATATTGATTGTATTTAAATAATCATAACTCAATAGTATATAACAGATCGCTTAAACTCAATGTTGCATGTAAATAAAGATATCAAACACATATATTTTTTAAAAAAAATATTTTAAAATATTAGGGTGTAAAATTATCCCTACTTAAATAAACTAATACCTCAAAATTTTATTTTGGTCATTAAAGGTTCAATATTTGAAAATTTCTTTATTGAAACCTACATTGTACAAAGGGATTATAAAACTACCATTGAAATGTAAATGTGGGAAAAATAACAGTTACCTAAAAGAGAACATAATTGGGTTACTAGATAAGTATAACATTTGAGAGAAGTTAAAACATATATATTGTGGATAAAAATAATGTCTAATGACTAATATAAATTGATAGAGAACATGTTCATGAGAAATTTAATGACTACAAAACCATAAATCTGTGAGGGGTGAAAAGGCTGCCATTCATTCAAAATGAAGGTAAAAGAATAGATTTTTTTTATTTTAATACCATTTTCCTAATGTTGAAGGATTAATTTACTATAAAAATATAGAAGATGATAAAATAAACTTACTTGATATATTTTCATTTCATAAACATAATTGTATCATTTAGTTGTGCTTCAATCAATTTATACATCTTCTCCTACACCATGAAATGAATATTTATGATGAATTTTTCATTCTTGAGGCACTAAAATTAACTTTTCAAGAATGATAATGAATTTATTCTATCTCTAGATATTTACTAAAAACAAATTGTTTATCATAAGTTATCTAATATGGATAATTATTCATATGATGAAATAATAAAATTTATATCTAAAACCTCTACAATAACACCCAAAGTTCAACCTAAAACATTCTATAAATAGTTAACATTAAGATTCCTTTAAAATATATATAACCAAGTTAGGATGGAATCATTAGATCATATCCCTGGTAAAGCATTATCAACATCCAAGGATGTTATCATAGATAAAAAAATTCATTAAAAGATCATTGGAATATTTCTTGAATAAAATATTCTTTTCCTGATCAAATCAGTTATTTAAAATCCAAATATTTATAAAATATTAAGGAAAATATTTTATTTTAAGATATTTATGGAAACATGTAAATGAAGCTTCAAATTATTGATCGGTTATGATTGTAGTATATTTCATTCATGTCGAAATAATTAAAATAATGAATTTGTTCACACCTTTCGTAAAAAGTTTCTTATTCAAAAAATATCAAAAATGTTTTTTAAAAAAAATGTAAAAATTAAAATATGGGTAAAATTTAGTTTAAAAATCATGTAATAAAATTCAAAAAATTATTATTTTTTTTAGAAAATATAGATATGGAAGAAAAGGTTTTTCTGATCGGAAGAGGATAAATAAGGTCATTCGTTCTTATAAAAATAATTATGATCCATTTTGAGATTCAAAGAGAGTAAAATGGTAATAAAACATAAAAAATTTAGAAACACCCATAGTATAATAAAAATTAAATTGGTTTACTAGATAAGTATAATATAATCTCCTCAATTTAAATTAAATTATAAATAATCTGGAATAAAATGGGATTGAAACATAAATCACTTACAACTTTAATAATCTATATATCAAAACCTCATTAAAGTGAGAAACATATATAGATTTTTAAATCTCCATAATTGTCATGAAAAAAATTATAAAATACATTAATGGGAATTATATAAACAACACAAAGAAAAAAGTGCTAAATATGGAATATTCTTTATAGAAATAAAAGTGAGGCAAAAAACCCTTTCCTCAAGTTCCATCATGCTTCATATGTGTTTAAATAAACTATATAATAAATATAGATTTATTGTAAATATATAATATAACCATATTAATACATATATTACTATGTATAATTCCTTTATAATTTCCAATTATCCTTTTATTGATAGTTTCTTCATTAAAATGAACTTTTGGGTAGAAATTAGTTTGTTTTCCATTCATTTTTCAGTTAAATGGTTCTAGTACTTGCATCATGGTTATGGTTTCATCATATCCAAAATATTATTCATTAAATAAGTATAATATTTATTTATCATATACACTTTTATATTTATTCATATAAAATGGCGACGAAAAATGAATTACATCACTCTAGGGAGACGGTAATCCGTACATATGCACGAGTGATGTTTCCACTTTTTAATAATTAAAAACAAAAAAAGGAAAATAATTAACCTCTTTTTTAGAATTATTATTACATTATATATATCATATATGTTCATTAAATATATCATTTTTATCATCCATGTAAATCATAAATGAAATACAAATCACATTGATCATGGAGGTGGTAGTCCACATGTACCCAGGAGAAACGTTATCATTTTCCAATGAATGTAAAGGTAAGAAGTTAGATAAGATTTTATAATTATAGAAGTATAATTACAACATAAATATCATATATAAACAATAAATACATCACAATAACCAACCATAAATTACGGTGATGGAAAATGAATCATATTGCTATGTGGAGGTGGTAGTCCAAACATACACAAGAGAGATACTTTCATTTACCATTTATTAGAAAAGAGGATGGATAATGGTGGTTAAATAATCATAAAAAAAAATTCATTATAATTATTATTTTTATTTTATTATTAGATTATGAATACCACTTATTTAAATTAGGATTAAAAGGAAATAAATTAAAAGAGTTCATGTAGGAGAACTACCACTTCCTCAGTAGACCTCCTTTAGAACCTTTCATAAAGACCAATAGAATGGTACTTTTAGAAGAATAGAACCTATAATTCATGTATATAGAATTTATTAAGATACTTTTTTGGGTTTGTTCCACATATTATCTCAAAAATTATTGATGAAAATATATTAGAAATGTACTTTTATAAGTTCAGGAAAGGACACACATGGAATTAATAAAATAATTAAATATAATAAATTACTTTTTTTGTGAAAGTGGTACCATGTGGCTGGTATTTTCAAGATAATATGGTGTATGGTTTAAATTCGTTAAAATAATAAAATTTGGATGGGTTTAAGTGCTTTTTTAAACCTTATCATCTTTTAGCCCCTTGTTTAACCAATTTTAACGTTAACTGCAATAATGACTTTTCAATAATTAAGGGTTATAAATTTACTTATAAGGTATAAATAAGATCAAAAATGGAAAAGTGATAAAATATAAACCATTTATAATCCTTATTTACTATTTAAATATTTTTATTATTTTTAAATAATTTAATAAAATATTATTTAACATAAAATACTACTAAATTCGTTTTAAGAAAAATTCCTACAATTTGACATTAAAGAAATAATTAAAAAAAATAGAATTTTAATATAATGCATTTCACCATCAATAATACATTATTTTTAACAATAAAATTCTTTTATCTCACTATAATTCATCTATATACATTACTTTTAATGTTTTCAAAATTATTTACTATGTTTTTTCACTACATACAGAAGCACGGTATTAGTGTTGTATAAGTGTTTAAGGTAATTATATAATCAATAAAAATGAGAAATAAATTACCATAATAAAAATAATTTCATTATTATTAAAATAACCTTTAATATTAATTCAAAAATTATTTTTGTCCCAATGTGAACATATAAGATAAATTTAAAATCAAGAGAGTGTCATTTTGTATTTTTCTTTACTTAAAATATTATATAGGTCATTATCAAGGAAAAAATATCCAAATGGAAATAAATTAGAATATTAGATGAGGATGGATGAAATATACACATAAAATTGAGTAAATTCAGGTTTTAATTTTATTTTAAATCCTTTTCACATTTGTTTTAACAATAATTAACCCAATTTACCATTTATTGTGGTTACAATTATTTACCAGAGTTACTATTCATAGTGACCAAAATTAAAAGGTACCTATTTAGAAAATTTTGAAACTCATGATACCAAATATGGAAACCATTTTTTAAAATTAAATTTTTAAAAATTCTAGAAATTAATTTAAAAAATAATCCTGTAAAATGTAATGAAGAATGTTTTTTTCAAGGAAATTTGTTTTTTAAGAATAAGATGGTCTTACATAAACTCTATAACTAGTAATCATCATTATATGAGTTTAAATTAATATATATATATATATATAACATAAATTTAATTTAAATAATTTATCATTAGGTAGTATTTTAATTAATTAATATGTAAAAATATTATTAACTTAAAAAATATTTTATGATAAATGTGTTCTAATCATACATAAAATTATACCAAAAGAAAATAAAATATTTATTCCTATGGAATTATTTATATTATGTTTATTAAAATTGATATTATTTAACTTTAAAACTGAATCCAAAATCTAAGGTGAATTTTTAATCACTTTATTTTAAGAAAATAAATGATGGTTTTATACAAATTAGTATTTTTCACTACTTACTGAAAAAATATTCTTTTTAAAAAATATCAAAAATCCACCCTATCATAATATTGAAATGATGGTTTCAAAAATTATATTCATTTTTAAAAATAATTTTTACAAAAGTGGTATAAATTAATTATAATATCCACATACAAAGTATAATAAAAAAACATTTTTGAAAAAACACATTTCTGAAGAATAAAATTACTTTACCGAAAATTTGGTACTTATTTATTATGCATTAATCAATAAATTTTAATTATATAAATTCTTTATAAATAGTTTTTATAATTTTTTTATTCTTATTTATTCCACTAATTTAATATCTTGGTTGTAATGGTTATGTTTAAATAAAAAAACTCAATTGTTTATTAAAGTTAGTTTAAACTCAATGTTTCATATCAACAAATCTATAAAACACTTAAATTTGTTAAAAAAATATTTTAAAATATTGAGGTGTTACATAGAGTATATTTAATATTATTTTATTAGTTATCAAAAGTATATAATACTTCATCTCATAAATTTATCACTTAGTAATCTCTAATATAAGAGATTGGGAGGATAGACCCACCAGTAGGAATCCCACATGTTTTCATGTCAATATATATTAATTCCTACAAACATGTTTAATGATCCTTAGACTTCAATATTATTATTTATTCTTTTCATAAGTCACATAATTTTATGTATTACCCAAAATCATGACAACATATACACTAGAAAAAGTAGGATACATTTGGTGCATTGTGAGTGATGTGCATTAATGAATAAGTTAAGAAAGGATTTATCCCTTCTTTTTTTTAATGGAAATTGATACCACATGACCTTTGATTAAAATATAACTATTTAATAAAATCCATGGTAATGATATGGAATTAAATTTTTTATTTCATAAAGTAAAATAAATATCAATAAAGCACATTGGTTGTTGACACGAAGTATGCAACCTTCTTGATTAGAGATATTGAAACAAAGGGATTATATTACACAATGAGAATTCATATATTACTATCATTATTGCAACAAAACTTCTCTCTATATGGGATCCTTGTTTTTTTCTAGAAACCAATCTTTGGATTTATCCATTCCCACCCAATTCCATTGAGAAATAGTCCTATAGGGTCACACACTATGTGTATCCATAATCTCGGTTAAATTCAATTTGAATTTAACAGTTGGAATAAATAATATACTTATATCAAGGAATAATATTTATTATTTATTAATTAATCTCATTTTATTCAATTATTGGTTTTTATAAATAATATAAATTTGATTTTAATTTTAAATAAATATTTATTCACAAGGTAATTATTTAATTATATGAATATATAAATATTTATTTATCTCTTGTTTATTCTCAAGGCAACAAATAATTATTTATTTGGTTATGTGAATATAAATTAAATATTTAATACTTGGTTTAGTAAATAAAATATTAATTTTTTTATTTATGAAATAATATTTATTTATATAAATAATTATTCGAGTTTCAATAAGTATCGAGGATGAAATAAGGACCGGGTTATGGGTTTACTGATGAAAAGATATAATTTGTGGCATAGTATATGCCATGAGATATATTAACAATACTATTATTTGGAATGAGGAATATATTGTATTTATTATTTAATTAAGGGAATTTTTGAAGTTAACAATATTAAATCCTAGCTCTATATATCCTGAGTTATATGATTTTAGATTGTAACATGTGAAGAGATTTTATTATGCATAATAAAATTCTTCTAGATATTATCTCAATAACATGTCTAGGGATTATATAAACATCAAGATAAGTGATACATCTCTACATTCCTATTAATACAGGGAGAACAAGGACAAGATTTTCAAACTAAAGGATTACTTTTTACAATCAAAAAAATGACTCAAGGTGATTGATTACATCATTTAAGAACCTAGAGATTCATCGATGTCATTATGAGATTATAGAGCGCATGTGGATCACCTATAGAGGGATTATGATTTGAATTCTCTTAGAAAAATTAAAATATAACAAAATCGTGCTTTGAATTATCAAACAATTCTTCGAAGAAAGAAATTGTGATTGAAGTCATTCTAATTATTAAATTGATTATAAATTTAATGAATAAAATATTATATCCAATGTCTCAAGATTCTTTTCATCAAGATTATTTATGTATATTAATTAAAAATTATGATTCTTTGTCAATTTATTTTTAATTATTAATTAGATCTGGTGAAAAACTAATACTTGGCATGGGCCCGACTACCATTTGTTTCACTGAGAATATTTATTTCACACATTTTAGAGAAATATGCATATAGTCTATGAGACTTTACTTAAGTTGATAGATTGAAATTTTGTATAAATAAAATACTGTATCATGACTTTTTATATAGTTATATCATTATTAATGACATGTATCACTATAATTAATATTGGTTTAGTTTGAAATTTGTATGGAAACATATTGAGCAATACAGATAAATGATTCTAGAAAAAATTTGAGAAAATAGAAGAAAATGAATAAGATAAAGAGGATGAAGAAATAAGGAATTATGATCTTTGGGAAGAATATCTACATTCATTGAGAGGAAAACCCCATTTTAATATTTTCAATATCATAATTATAGGGCATGCACATTGATTCACAAACCCTAAATTGAAAATGAGCTCATAAAGAAACATGGTACTATAGTAACTCATGTTGCTACAATACTTAAATCATAACACTAGTTCACAGTAATATAATACCCAAGATAGTAAATTAAAAATTTATATAGTAAAATTATGCTAAATTATTCATGGTTACCGTACCCATTTTCTATTTCATCAGCTAGTGCAGCTATAGTTAGAGAGATTTTCTACAGTTTCTCTAAAATGTGGGTCCGGGGGATTATACCTCTAATGAAATAGATATTCCATAAATATTATATGTATATGATGTGTTTTTGTCTATATTATAGGGTATGATATAAACATATCATATCATATAATAAATTGAAATCAAGGTAATGTGATATTTATTAATTTTGGGCATATAATTTAATATGATATAGAGATATCTTATAAGTTTCCATGGCCAGTCATTATAAAAAAAAGAGGAGCTATAGTACCATTAATCATAAGGTATGATTCATTTCGAACTTCCTTAATTTACAAACTGTAGTTAAGTATTAAAATTTTAACACTTATATTTCTAAATCATAATCTACCATTTATTAGAGGTTTTGTATAATAAAATTATCAATATTTCACTGTATTCATATAAGGGTTCCATGAACTGGTCATGTAGCATTTAGTCATGTGGAATTGATGTATACTAATGGTTCATCAGAACTGTTCGTATATGTTATTCTTCCCAACCAACATGGAAAACCCACCCAACAACTTCATGTGATCAATACCACAGTCTATAAATAAAATACCAATCATTACACATATATTGTATATTTATCATTTAACCAATTGTTAACTATATCAATAGTTTTCAAACCATTTACAATATTATAACATAGATATAAAATAAATACAATCAATTTTAAATATTAAAAAACATCCAAAAAATTTATCATTATTATCAACTCCCAAATAGAGGGGATCAATATCTCCCTCATCACAACCACTTCCATCATAATCATCACTCGCATCACAGAAATCCTGACCATCATCACCATCTGCAGTATCATCATCATCACTAGGAGTTTTATAACCTCAGACATAATTAGGATTGTTATTTACATCACCCGTTACACCATATAAATCATGCATTCATGATATACATGAATCAAAAACCATAGAATCCTCTCATGTAAGTGATGGAGATATAGTTTTTATAGCTTTCAAGAGCTTCTTGGTGACTATTTTACCTATTTTACATTCATTTCTATATATATATTAGCCTTAACTACTTCTGTATGGGCATTTTGTATCTAAATTATGCCATTGATTTGATAGAAACTCAATGAAGTTCAATACCTAGTGGGGAAGATTCTCTTCTCGAATCAACATCAGACTCTCCCTTTGTGATCCATACTTAATGGCACACTTATTTAAAAAATAAATTTTGACCCTTTTTATAATTTTGTTGAATAAAATTAACTTCATTTGTAAAAGTTTAATGTCAAAATTATCTTATGGTAAAATTTTGGTATTTTTTATAAAAATATTTATTTTCCAATGAATAGTGCAAATACTGATTTTTATTAAATTGTCAATATCGTTATATAATAAGTCTATTTGTGATTTAAATTATATCTAACCTATGAAATAATAAATAAAATTTAGGAGTATTATAAATTAAAATAAAATACATTTATATCATGGAATAAGTAAATAAATGTTTTAAAAATGATGAATTAAGTATTAGTATTTTCATGAGACGTAAATGTTTATTTACAATTTTATAATTAATGCCATGATTTAAAAGAAAATTTATTTTCAAAAAATATATTAATAAATTAATATTTTTTTCCTATGATTATAATATAATTTTATGAGACCTTGATTTCATTTTCAAATTTCTATTAAATTAATTATAATTTTTAAATCTGTATTTTTCAAATAAATGATGATTTTAATTAAAAATTAAATTTCTTATATTTAGAAAATTATTTTCATAAAATGTAGTTCTTTTTTTAATTCAAAGCATATAAAATGTTTAGGGTTAATATTTGATATTTTTCTAAAATACTTGAGTTTTTTTTAATAGTAAAATAGGGTAATTTATGGTATAAATACATTAGAAGTTAAATATATTATTCTGTGATTCATTGAAGATATAATCACCATAATCTTAAATTCCCCTTAATTATTTTAATATATTTAGTGATAATTCTCAAACAATTCATAGTATTGATCCGAAATAATAAACTAATGAATAAAATATATAAAAAACACCCCTCTCCTCCACTATAAATACCACTAGTCACCACCTCTTCTACTCACACATTAAAATCCTTTAATCTTGTACAATTTCTACCAAATACCTCTGCAAAACCTCCCTCCCATGTTCTGGTCTTATTGGTCTCACCAAAACACCATTTCAAAGTTCCTTAAGGAGGTTCTCAAGGTGAAAAATTCAAGAGGTAAATTCTCTTTCATTTTATTAATTTTATATCAATTAATTTTCTATTCTTATCATTTAATTAAATACTCTTTCCAAAAATACATGATAACTAAAACATCTTATATTACTTTCTCTACTCAAAAGCGACAGATCCTATATTGACCATTCAACCAATGACATACCACCAATGACGTACCCAACACAAGATAACTCACCACGATTTCATTATCATGTTTTTTTCCTTACATCAAAGTATGTGATCAAATAGAGCAAATTGATAATGATCTCAAGTGAAGAGAAAAATTCATATGTTTTTATATAATAACAACCAATGACACCTGAAACATGTGGTGTTACAATTGGTGGGTCTGACCTCATGATCACAACTACAAGATATCACTATGTATGAAATTCATGATAAAATTTATCAATGATTATCATCCCCCAACAATTCATATTCAGACATAAATTGTGTCTAGTCAGTATGATGTATCTAGACTGTAAGATATATATTTCAGATTAATTCAATAATATCTCAATTTTATCATTATAGAAGTGGATCTACTATAACTTTTTGATACGACAATTAATCTATGGAAATTACCATTAAATAGTGGATGTATAAATTTCTACACTATGATGGTAAGTTCACATCATTTAAATATAATTGTATTCATAATATGGTAATCAAAAGTACCAATAAAGTTAGTTCTAGGCAACCCACTTTTAAAACACTCCCACTTACACTAGATCTAACTTCCTAACGATCCATGTTAAATCTCACATGATTAATATCATGATTCTTCTGAGACATAGATTTAGTCACTAGGCCTGCCACATTTCCACTACATATCCATTCTACAATATATAACCTCATTTCCTTCAATAAAAGTTCTCAAGAGATGTTATCTCTGAGTATATTCTTTTTTTCCACTATCAAAATATCACATCATGGTTATTACCATGAAATAATTCTCATGATGATAAAACTTTACTTACTGCTTGTGATTCTAAGAACTCTAAAAAATTGTTTCATTTAAAAACTACTTCTTATCTACTATATAAGCCACAACATACTCAGTATTTATAGGTATGGCTACCACTATTTTTTATGAACTTATATTGATCATCAACTTATCCTAAATGTGATATTAGATTAATTTGATCTAAGAAATAATAGTTTTTGTCCCCTAAAAACTAGCATCCTTTATTCTCCATATTCCAGGTACATATCCCTTGTGTACTTGACCAAGTAAAATTTGATTGTTTTTAACTGATTCACTTACATTTATCGTGGATATAACTTATATTTTTCTAGAATAAATTATATATTTGCAATATCATTTTATGTATATATCATGGAATATGTGATTAATCCATCTCTAAAGCGTATATAATTAACTCACTACTTTAATATCCTTATATTCTCATGCATGTCTTCTTAGAGAGATTTATTTCTTGTAACATTTGTAAAAATTATCTCTCAAATTGTTCTATATTTTATTTTTCAATATTATGTTAATATATGTATGATTGACTGGGTCTAAAAATTGTTAGATCAAACTTAGTAGGTCATTTTCCATATAACTTAGGTTTATAATTTAAGTCAATGTCTTGAGAGTTACTTTTATCCTGGTTTTAACTAACTATAAGAAAAATAGTTGTTTTCCATCTGTTATGAAACATATTTTTACTTGTAAAACTATAGTGCTCCCACTAACCTCTGGTAGAAACATGGAAAAGATTCATTCCAAATTAATTCTATAAGATATTTTTACTTACTTTTAATCAGGAATTGGATTTTAGTAACTTGAAACCCTTATTATCATTTTATGATGTCATCATCCCTTTCTGGTTTTTTCATATTGACACCTTCCAGAATTATTGGTCTTGACATCCAATGCTTAATAAATGGCCATAGAAGTTATACATGAAAAGTAAATTTCTAATGGATTTAGGCATAACAACTTGGTGTTACCAATCGATCCTTATGGGTACCATGCTTTTACCATACTTTTATCATCTTACATGAATACCCACCACAATATTCAAAATAATATACCCCTTGAACTTTGATACATGGAATCCATTATTGAATATTAATTGATCATGTAAACATTAGTTAATTTTCTTAAACTACTTACCTATAGGAATTATTATTCTCGATAAATAATTTATAACCAACCATAGTGAATGTAAAACCATCACTCTTGTCATAACCTTCATACATAGTATGTGTCTCTAGAACATCCCACACCTCTTGTGAAACTTGTTCTTATGCCAACTACTTTTTCATCTATAGAACTTATTAAACCCATGTCAATTTCACTCCCATGGTCTCAAGTAGATATGTGAACCCATTTATAGAAATATAGTCTATTAATTTGACTATTTATTTTCAATATTAGGGGTTTTCTCTAATATCCTATAAAATTTTTAGGATAATTACTTTATATTCACATTCTGTTTTTTATTGATGCAAGTTTATTTATATCTTAAAAATTTTCATCGAAACACATATTCTTATAAAATTATGGATTTCCATCGTACTATGCCCCATATGATATCCATTTTTCATTATAGTTGTTTTATAGTTATGGGATGTCACCGTAATTTCCAAATCACATCCTGGAATAAAATGGAAGTTTCTATAATATATATCAACATTGATGCTCCTTATACTTACATCATGAATTTGATGTGTAAATGAAATGTGTATTCAACAATTTCTCCATGATTAATTTTTTTTATTAATGTTAACATGTGAGAATCATCATCTATCCTACTTATTAACATCATATCCCTGATGCTTATAAGGTATTGTGAATTTATGAATTACAACATGCTAAATTATATTGATCGATGAATGCTTGGTAAAGATATTATTCATCATACTAGCTCGAGGAATCTGATATCTTCTAACCATGCATATAACATAATTAACTTTTACATTACATAAGAAATTAAAGGAATCTTATAAAGTATATTTACCACTAGATTACCCTAGGAATATTTCACACTCTCTTGTTGAACTAAGTCTGAAAGCTTTGTAGATTGCCATTATTTATAAAGGTTTCTTTGTACAATCTAAATACGTCAATGATACCAAATGTTTTTAGCTCCTCTAAGTTTAAATACCATAACAGTTATATCATTGATGTCCACATTTAGTTTTACTTGACAAAGAATTATCTTTCCACAACTAGGTATATAAGTCTGACATTTTTATATTCCTCATATATAATATATGATTCACGTATTATTGAAATTTTAATTTAGTATTAAACACCAAACACAATATTCATTCCATAACTTAGAGTAATGTCTCCTTATGTCCAAAAGACATGTGAGATCAATGTTTTTGGTAAAACTCAATAAAATTTCTACTAGAATCATTAAACATTGAAATTATATGTTGTGTGTTTCTCACTGCTGACGTAGGAACCAACCTTTCTTAGTCACATGGAGAATATATATTATGTCTAGTAATGTTTCTATACTTACTTGGTTACTGTATATTGATACACGTATATGATAAAAATATTGTATTTAATACCCAAAAAGTATAACAAAAACATTACTTATAATTGATCAATATACCTAAAGAAGAAGAGGATACTTGCTTCTTTAATTATGTTTATTGTATTTAAACTTTCATAAATATTATTTCATAACATCCGAAGAAAATAATCTCTTATTTAACACCATTTTATTTCAAGGATATTTTGAAGGTTCCTTTGGCAAAGCTATTGGAATTGGACTTTTATCCATGTATTTCACTTTTCTCACTATAATAATTAAAGGTTATACTTTATTTAATTTATTATTTACTTAGTGAACCTTACCTAAAAGGTAATGAAATTTTTATTCCATCCTGTTTATTTTTTAATCTTAAAAGGAATTGGAGAAATTGGGTGAAAATACATTTAAGAATGAGATGTGTAGAAATATTACAATTTTTATTTAATATTTACACAAATACAGTGTAGTTCTCACTCATTCATATCTATATTATCTTTTTTACTTGTAAACTTATCATATATAAGACTATATGTTATATCAACCATGTCCTGATGTAGTGACCACAACTAACATTAGATGTTGATGATAAAATAGTGGCATATTCATCATATTCTCTATACATGAGTATTTTTTAATCAATTTAACACCCTAGCTTCCTAATATAGATTAAAAGGTATTAGTGACCCAACACCTTGAATCTATAATATCATCGTGTTTTTCACAAGAACCTGTAATACACTTATAAATTCATGCTAGGTTGGATATTTACCTTTTAAATGATTATTGTAGTGTATCTTGTGGTATTGATTTCAATTTTCTATAAAAAAATAAATTCTAGTAGATTAATGATCTTAATCCTGATTACCAATTTAGAAATTTATTAATTAATTAATTCTTTAAATGTCTTCCACTATTTTATCAAATTCAAGGAACCCACTATACTATAATAATTATACTATATCTCTTGAGTGTTCTAGTGGGAATGATCATTGATCCACCCCTCATAGTCTACAAGAATTGGATATTTTTTTACATGGATAGTTAAAGGTAGGCCTTTGACAGGACACCTCATTAACTCACAGTTCCTTGACCTATTGAGTGAATTCCCATCTCTTAAATTCATAATCATGATTTATTCAACACTTGCCTATAAAGTTGAAGGAAGTTATCTTTGGATAATTTTTTACTTCCAACTTCAATTAATTCAACCCATCAATCTAATAATAACTCTTCGATAGTAATAAAAACCCTAATCTTTGGCTGACAAGTGCCCCAAATAGCCATTTTTGTTCAAATTATAATGATAAAAGTCATTTTTAAAATTAATATTTCTTTGAGGGTTTTTATATTTTTTCTAAAAAATGTAATCCATTTTTATTAATCTTTTTTATACTATTTTTTTGCGCTCACAACTGAACATTAATAGAAAAACATTCATCCCTTATTTTTTCATTTTATTGTTTTTTATTTTATCTGTTTCCTACTATCATAAAAATGTATAAAATAATAAACAAATTTATAAAGGAAATAAATACTTGACTGGCCTTCAGCATCTATTGGTTGATCCATTTAAACTTAATGGGTCAACCATGACCTAGGGGGATCAAACCTCAGTTGTAACTTGACTCATGGTGCACCTCCCCCCATCCAGTATATCCATTTTTCATCTCAATTACCACCTCATCTTGGTGGGGTCTATATCATGCATCATCTTCATCAAAATACAAATATACTCGCTCATAGATGAGGGGGACTCAGGAGTATAAAATAAAAACACATAAATTGGACGTGTAGGACCTTATACATATTTACTAAAAAATGATGGTGTGCATACCGTCTAAATTATTTACAATCATCACATGTAATTATCAATAATTAAATAAACAAAATAGACATACATAGGTCGGGCTATGATCAAGACCAGTTAGCAGGTAAATGTAAAAGTGTAATGAAATTAAATAAATAAATTAAGTTTGAGGGATTTTCATTAAATTAAATGAATTAATAAAATTAAAATAATTTAATTATATTTGATTTCTTAATTAATTTACTTTTAATACCAAAATTTAAATTAATTAATTCAATTTAATACCAAAATTAAATTAAATTTTCCCTTAGTATTAAAAATTATATTTTAAACCTAAATTAATTTAAATTAATTTTATTTTATAAATGAAATGAAATTAATAATTTATTTTATTTTGATTTAAAAAATTATTCTCTGGCCTCAAAACATCATGTGGCGTCTATGTTATTTAAGTCAAACCCACAGAGGCTAATTCTAGATTGGGAAGACCCCTTATAGGGTGTTTTAGGCCGGACAAGACTGACCTAACCCATATTGAGTTGGGCTGACCTACCACAACATGTTTTAAGGAAGATGATGGTTATCTAGGGTCATACCCTGGATTAAATATCACCTGTTTCAGATGATCTTGGTCCAAAAAAGGGTTCTCATTACAGCGTCTTGGCTGATAGGGCTAGACACGTAGCAGGACTAGCCAAAGCGGTTGTGTCTTAGTCTTTTCACGGATGTCCTCTTGCTGAGATAGTGGTGAAAATAGAATAGGAGGCCAAGACCGGTGGTCAACCAGCCAAAAATGTGGTGTAGCAGTTGTGGTGGAGCACCAGTGAGGGGTGTAGATCTCAATGAGGAGGCAACTATAGAGATCCTAGGTTTTTAAACATGACCTTGTTCGGTAGAGGAAATACCAGTGCGGTCTGGTCAGGTTCCTTAGGGCGGCCTTAGCATCCTGGTGGGATTATATGGGGCTAGATCTAGAGGTAACTGAGAATAGACAAGATTAAAGGTACACTAGTGGTACAGGGTATGCAATGGAGAAGGGAGGAGGTTGGATCTGGCCTGCGGTGGTTGGCGCACCATGAGTTAGCTACATCGGCCGAGGACCGATCCCGGCAAGCTCATCTAGGGAAGTGGGGGTGCTATTTTAAGGTAGGTCGTGGTTAGGGCTATCCTGATGGGGTTACCCACAGGGGGTGGAGCTCTCCAGTGGAGAAAGTAAGTTCACCGAGAAATAGCTCATAGGTGGGTTAGTCACTAGCGTGGTCGGTGCTGCCTAGTAGGAGAGGACACATGGGGGGATACCCAAGGGAAAAATATTCCAAAGGAATATATCCATTTTTATTATATTTGTTTCCTTTTTATCTTCTTCAATGAGGTGCCACTCAAAAAAACATTTACAAATCATGTTTTTTAATTTTTTTGTGTTATGTTCTATACACATGCTAATATAAATTTCTAATTAATTTATAAACTAGTTTCTTATGTAATATATTGATGCCTCCCCTTGGAAGTAAGCAATTTTTCAATACAACTATGAAAATAGAATTTAAAAAAACTGATTATTTTTTTTTTGATAATTCCATCAATAGTGGAAACATATCACCTAACAGTTTTTATCTAATGATCAGATTCTAACTGGAGACTAAAAATGAGTAAAATAAATACATATAAATATGTTTTAGATTTTAATACCCATAAATAAAATAAAAAAAAATTATAATTTTTTTCAGATGGTCATAACATGGTCATCTGACCTCAGATTGACTCATTGTTGGAACCATTGGTATAACAATTAAACCCTCTACTTAATTACAATAAAGATTAATGTTTTATTGGCTTATATAATTTATGTGATCTCTCTGATACGAATTGAAGGTGTTTGGGTGAACATAATAATCTTATGGACTGGGGATTTAAAAAAATTTAATGTCGGTATGGAAGAACATGTCATATCTGGTGATTTGAGCCCCGATACAATCTCAAGGATCTCACTTAAATTAAGTAGAGCACAAAATTAAAATCAAATTTTTACCTCCTTCCAAATCAAATCATGTATGATAACAGCTTTTCATTAGTGACTATTACTTGAAGGATCAAAAACTGAACCCCTCAAGACATCCACACATTTTCCAATAATTCATGCACTAATCATTTGTCATAATCTGGGTGCTTGCTTGGATCTCTGATGAATTCTTTGACATCGTGATGATCACAATGATCACATGTCTTCAATCCATCACAGCCACCTTGGATCGGTCACTCGGAGAGAGAATGTCTCTCTTTTTCTCTCTATTAAGTGGAAGAGAGAGGATCTATCATTTATGATGAATGAATAGTCCATGGAATGAACCTATCTCCATCCTTATATATTAGGTGTATAAAATACCCAGATATGGTTCCCGGGCCCCTGGAAAATCAATACATACTAAATAAGCAACAAAACAATAATTATGATGAACTAAACCGAATCATACATATTATTTATATTTTATCACATATCTATAATATATATTAAATATATTACATGATAAAACTGAGTCATTTAACTCAACTCGGCATTCCTACTAATATTAAACAAACTCGAAATATTAAAATAATATTTATTCGAATAATAGTATTCCTCATATTTACATAAACACTTGTAACTATTTTTAATAAATAAATTGAAACAAATTATTCTTTACATGAATAAAAATGAATTTATTTATTTATCTTCCATCCATAACTTGGACAAAACTTAGACCCCATGGTGGGTCTCACAATGTCCTATTTACCTATTCATCAGAATAGGGAAGATTCTTTAATACACTATTGTGTGTGACCCTCTAATACCATATCTTGATGGTAGTGAATAATATTCACAAACTAAGAGATGATTATAGAAAACCATCAAGGCCTTTAAAGAGATAAGGAGTAGTTATAACAATGACAACCAACCTACGAACATAAATTGTGTAATATAATCTATTTGTATTTAGATATCTCATAAAGAAGGATGCACATTTATGTCATAATCCTTTATTTACTTATTATTTTCCTATCCAACTAGAAAGATTTACCATCAACTATATTTTCCAAGGACTTATGAAGGTATTACCATCCTAATCAACAAGGATCTAGATATTACTTCCAAAACATGGAAGAAAAAAATCATATCTAGACCATTGAACTAATACCATACCACCAATGATGCACCCAAAACAAGCTAACTCACCATGATTTCATTATCATGGTATTTTCCTTACATAAATGTACATGATGAAATGGAACACATTGATAATGATCTCATGTCAGGATACCAATACACATGCTCATAGATCGGAATAACTAATGGCACCTCAAACATGTGATGTTTCTATTGGCGGGTATGTCCTCATGATCCCAACTAATAGAGATACCCAAGTGAGAAAATCATGAGAAGAAGTATCAAGGCTCATGATCACCCATTGTTTGATACTCATACATCAACTGTGTCCAGCCAGTATGATGTATCTAGACTATAAGACATATATTGAAGATTAATGCCATAGTATCTCATGTTTTTCATTATATTAAGGGATCTTCTAGAACCTTTTTATATGATAATTAATCTATTGAAATGACCATTAAATAGTGGACATAAAAATGTATACACTATAATATAAATTGTACATAATGCATAGATAAATGTATACAAGATACAGTAATCAAAAGTACCGATAAATATGGGTCTAGGGCACCCAATTTTACAACAATTATGTCCTTAACACCATCCACCCCAAGTAGGGTGTGACCCATTTTTATTCTTTGTAACCCATGTTGAGTTTACCTGCTCCACCATTCGGGTGAGATAATCTTTTCCCCATTAAAGGTAAGTGTTTTAATCAAATAAAATAATTTTTAATGGATATTATATCTTATATATGTCACTTGATCCTTCTAAGGTAAGTAGTCTAATTTATTAAATGAATATTAAATTTTATAATGGTAAATATATTTGTAGATATCACTTGGCCTAGTTAATTATAATTAAATGGAATATGGTTGCATGTCCTTATATCACCTTTTTGTGATTATGAAAGGTAAAGGAATAAACCTAATTATTAAACATCAAATAGAAGTAATAAATAGTTTCCTATCCAATTTAGCCTTATCACTTTGTATGAAAGGAAATGGAATAAACCTTGTGAATTATTAAAAGGCATCAGAAATAAATGGCCTAACTTAAATAATAAATTATATATAAGAATCATATTACATATGGACCTTTTTATCTTTATAGGAGTGGATAGACTTGATCCAACCTTGGATTCCCAAGGTAATTCCTTGATCACTCAGAGGATGCCATTCTGATTCAAGAATTCAATTTCCAAGGGAGATACCCACCTTGTAACAGCATCCTTGTCTACTAGCGGATGCCTGACATGATGCCATAAGATCCAGATACATGACATGAAGCGATAAATGAGTAAGTAAAGATGAATAAGTGAAACGTTTTTGATTGAAAAAGCCATAAAGTAATCACCTCCTAATAAGTTTTATCCAATCATAAAGACAAATTCACTAACAAAGGAGATTCATCCCCAATTTCGGGCAAAGGTAACAGGCTAAACCAAGATGGATGCACTAAAAGATTCACATATTCATGAAATTTAAGTATATAAATTAAAATGGGAAGTACATTATAAAGATATATTATAGAAATGAAAATGACCTTGAATAAATTATAATGCCTAAGGGAACTCAAAGGACACATAAAAAATCACAAAAATCACTTTTCCATGCTATTTAATTACCCCACTAACTAAAGTGGAGAATTTATATCTTAATGATGATTTTATCTAGGTTCTCTCTCTTATTTAATGTGATTTTATGAATTTCTTTCATTTCTCATGTGGATAAGTCATTTTGGGCTCCAAATAAGTGTGTTGTGGCCCACCATGGTGTCAAATTTCAAAAAGAGTGGGCTTGTCCAATTCGAATAACAATTGGGAATAAATTTTTTATCTAGCCCAAGATTGTTCTTCTTTGGTTGAATATGATCTATATCACCCCCCTGGTTGGAGATTATTTTCCCTTAAATCTATGGAATTGTCTTTTTCAATGAATGTATATAGGTCAAAAATGTTGAAATTTTCAGAAACACTTCCAAAATCATCACGTAAATCAATTTTTTAGGCATTGTTCCCACTCATTAAAATAGTTTGAAGGGATCTTCCACTCATGGTTATAAATTTGTATTCCTTTTATGTGGAAATATCTCCTTACAAAGTTGAATCTACACTTTTTCTTTAGGTTGGAAAATGGCCTACTTCAAATTCTTTTTAGCTTACCTCTTGTATGCTTTATATGGACTTCTCAATTTGAGAATTAATAGATTCATGAAGCTTCTTCATCTACATTTCCTTCTTCTCCGAATCAATATTATCCTAAAAATAAACAAGTAAAAATAAAAAATATATATTATTTATTAGATAGATTCCATAAACCACCTCAAATGGATAATGTCAAGTGGTAACACTAGGATATCTATTGTATGAAACATCAGCTAGTGAAATTTGTAAACCCTAATCTCTCATAATATTGTTCACCAATGGTCTCATAATAGTACCCAACATACAATTGTTAACTTCAACTATACCATTTTTTAGGGTGACAGGAAATGATGAAATGAATCTTAGTACCAAATTTCCACCATAATGACCGCTAAAAATGGTTGAGAAATTTAGTACCTCTATTTGAAATAATGCCTTGAAGAATGCCATGAAGGTGAAAAATCCCTTTAAAACCCCATTTTTTCACTTTTACTCCATCTTTGGTGTTATAAAAAGGTATGAAATGATATCTCTTATAAAATCGATCAACAACAACCATTATTGAATATTTACCTAATTGATTATTTGGTAAACCCATAATGAAATCCATACTGATATGTTCCCATGGATCCTTTAGAATAGAAAAAAGAGTGTATAAACCATGCTTCAAATGACTATTTTCTCTGTGAAAAGTCCTACATCTCAAAATAATATCTTATACATCTGATTGAATATTTATCCAATATAAATTCTAATTTAGTATCTCCATGGATTTTTGGATGCCAAAATGAATATAAAATCTCCCTTAATGTGCCTCCGAAATGAGAAAGTTCATGTAATTACCCTTTAGAACACATACCCTTTTTTAAATAGAAACCCATCATGTATAGAATAATAATCCATGAGTCCATTTTTAATTTGGATAAAAATAGCATTTAACTCCATATAATACTAATAATATTCTTTCTTAAGCTAAAATCCATGAATTTGAGCATCTATGAGAGTAAGTAATGCATACCTTTGAGATAAATAATCTTCCACCAAGTTATCTTTACCCTTAATTTATTTTTATAAAAAATGAGAATGATTTCATGAATTCCATCCACGTTTCATGCCTCGAACATAGCTTGTGTTTACTGTTGATAGATATAAATTCATGACAATCAGAATGAATGAAAAACTATTTTGGTCTCAAATAATGAGACCAATGATCTAGGGATATCAAAATCATATAAAATTACTTATCATAGGTGCTTTAATTACACTTGAATAATTAAATTTATCACTGAAATATGAAATAGGATTATTTCTTTGGATAAGAACAAATCCTATCCAAACTCTACTTCCATCACACTCCACTTAAATGTCTTGATCAAAATCAGGTAATGCTAAAACTGGTTCTTCACACAACTTTTTTTTAATGATTTAAAATGCTTTATTTTCTACCTTTAACCACTCAAATGTACCATTTTTTCAATCATTTGGTCACAAGTTCCATGATAGTGCTGAAAAAGAAAATATATATCATAAAAAGATTGAAAACCATGAAAACTCATTAATTATGTGATATTTTCTAGTTGTGTCTAGGAATTTATTTCTTTCACTTTAGATTGGTTCACCATGATGCCTTATTTGGTTTCCATATATCTCAAAAACACCACTTATTCTCAAAAGAACTCATGTTTTTTCATTATTTCTTATATATTTTGTTATCACAGAATGCCTAATACCCATCGAAGATGTTCAACATGTATCTCCACATAATTACTGTAAATAAAAATACCATCTGAATAAAAAAATTACCAATAAATGGTTTCATAACTTCATCCTTGAGACGCATGAGTGTTCTAGGATCATTTTAGAGGCCGAATGGCATGCCCATACACTAAAAAAATTACCTTTGGTTTTGAAATCCATTTTCCACTAATCCCCTTACTTCATTAGAATTTGGTGGCATCTACTATGAAGTTAAACCTTCAAAAATATTGACAACAAATGTAATTCATCGAGCATATCATCAAGTC
This sequence comes from Viscum album, assembly GCA_963277665.1. NCBI lineage: Eukaryota > Viridiplantae > Streptophyta > Magnoliopsida > Santalales > Viscaceae > Viscum > Viscum album. The sequence goes on along the minus strand of OY728162.1, from coordinate 193,000,867 downwards.
ACGGAATGGGATACCTTTATGTGATGGTAATATTATTGATAACTCTACTATCAATTAACATGAAATAAGTTCTATCATTATTCATCGCTAATAATTTTGGAACAAAACATTGGATAATGATTGGCCTTATAAATCCTCGATCCATCAACTCGTCCACTTTCATCTACAATTACTTTAATTCTTCATGATTACACCAATATGGTGGTTTATTAGGAAGTTTTTCACCTACTATAATATTAATCTAGTGTTTAATGCCATTAGAGGGTGGTAATCCTATTGGAGTATCATTAGTAAAAACATAATGATATTCCCCAATCAAGTAATGAGCTCACGGATGGTAGTGTATCTTCTTCTCATGGCATGAATTTTCTATTATCAATAAAGAAAAACTGGATTTTTCTTAATTATTTCTTTCTCCACTTAATATTTTTTTATAGAGATTCAATATTTGGTCACTTATGGAATAGTTTTTTCTTTAATGGTTTGGGATAAATTCAAAGGATCAAGTGTGATATTCTTTTCCCAATATTGGAAATAATATATGTTCTTCCTCCCATCATATTTTACATCCTTATAAAACTTATAAGGTATTCCCAACAACAAGTTAAAATAATCCATAATAATAACATCATATAATTCCTCATAAATATAGTTCCTACCAATGGAAAAAGAAATCATCACCTATTTTTCGACTTGTAGTGTTCTCCCATTGTTCAGCTATCATAATTTGTATAACCAGGGACGATTCTGAATTGGAAGCTTCAATTTATCCACTTGTTTTTTTAAGAAACATGTCTACAGCTCCTAATATCAATACTCACAAGGAATACCAATTTATTAATAGTGAATGATTTTGGAATAGTTTATCTCCTTTATCTTCTTCTAAGATGATTTGATCTTGAAAAACTTCTCATAGTAGAATCATGTTACCCACATCATCTTCTTCCACAATATGATCCTAATTTTCAAATTCTTCACCATCATGTTCATCTACTTTTATTTCCTTTTCAGTATCTTTGATATCCTTTATAGTAATAATTCTATTATTGGGTAAATGGGCCAAAAATGACCATACCCATGAAATTTGAAGCACTTTAGATTCCCACATTCAATGGAGTTGGATTTCCCTTTTTTGTTCTATATCCTTCTCTTTCCCTTTATCTAGTATCTTGTTCCTTACAAGTTCCTTCTCAAAAACACCATATTTATTAGAATAAACAACTTTTTAAAAATATGTCCCTCTATTATAGTTCTTGATTATTGGTGCCTTTGAATTCCATTTATGATTTTATACCTTGATAGTAAGTTTCAAAACATCATCAAGTGAGAATAATGGTTGTAACTCCACTGAATGTGAAATTTATTCATTTAATCCACCCAAAAACTTTGAAATAATTTTATATTTTTACTTTGTAACATCACTTAACTTCACTAAATAATAAAAATATTTAATTTACTCTTCAACCTATTTATCTCCTTATCGCAGTCTATGCATTTGGAAATATAGATGCTACTTATAATTATCAGGCATAAATCATCTTTTCAAAAGTATTTTCAACCTCTTATATGAGTGTATTTTATCTTTAATACCATGTTACAATAATTTTATTAGACTTTACCACCAATGATATTCATAATATTTGAATTTTCGAATGGATACCTTGAACTTTTTCTCATTGGAACAATTCTTAAATTTGAAGAATCATTTTATTTCCCATATCTAATCTAGAAAATCATCCAGATTCATACTCTCATTAAAATATGGAATATTAATCTTCAATCATTATTCAATATATTCATTGTCTATTATTCTTCACTAATCCTCATATGAATAATTGGAATCATCTCTATTTTTATTATCTTTATAAAATGGTTTCTAATTGCACCTATTATATGGAGATAAATTTCGGGGACACTGTTGTGGTGGAGGGGAATCGTGTTACCATTATATCAATAATTGAAATATTTTCTCATTGATTTGAGTAATTTTTTATTGTATCTATGCATTGTAAATTTCCCACAAAGAAGAAGGGGTAGAATATCTGCGCTTTTAAGACAAATTTGAGTGTAATAAGAAGAATTTGATAGAACTTACCTAATGAAATGGTTGCTCTGATACAAAACTGATGTGCCACCAGAAGAGTGAAATGAGTAATTGAAGATGAAGTAGTGAAATGTAGTCAATCAACCAATTCATAAATACAACAACACCCATTATGGTTTCTCCAATCTTAAAGAAAACTTCACCAGTAAAGGAGATGCACCACTAATTTCAACCAAAGGGAAGAGGCTAAAGCAAGAAGGATGCATAACAAGATTAAAAAATTATTCATATTAAATTCTATCCATTATAAGGGGGTGAGAATACATTATAAATGAAAAATATTTAAACTAATATGACCCTAAATTAATTAAAATTCATAGGGGAACTCAAAGAAAACCTCATAAGAACAAAACCCAATTTCCCATTCTATTTAATGACCCCACTAACTAAGGTTGAGAAATTCCTTCTTAGTGATTATTTTCTCCAGGATTTCTCCCTTATCTAATGTGAGGATATGAATTTACTTCCCTTCCCATGTGGATAAGTCATTTTGGGACCCACATAAGTGTGATGTGGCCCACCATTGTGTTGGATGTCAAATAGTACAGGTTGGTCCCATTCAAATAACAATTAGGCTTAAAATTTCTATCGAACCCAAAATTATTTTCTTTAGCTTGAATTTGATCTATATCACATCTCTTCACTGTATTTCTAAATATTCAGATGCCTCAGATACACTCCTTTTATCTCGCTTGATGTCTTCATACATATGGCTCCATGTATACGCCACATTGGCCTAACCCTACTTAGCTTGTGCATACCTTGGACAAGATTCATAGACTCTATTAAAATCTATTATAGTGGATTTCCTTGGCTGATCTTCCTTGGATTACACTCAGACCCCTTTTAGCTAGAACACATGTTATTACAGAGTTGTCTCTACCCATGAGGTCAAGGATTCCATGGTTATTACCTTGGATCAACTTTTATTATTATCATTATTGTAGGATGCCTTGCTTATTACCTTGGATACACTTTTATTATTATCATCATCATATGATGAATGAGTTATTAACATGGATCCTATTATATTATCTTTATCATATATATTGTGGTTAACACTTATTATAAATTTTAACATAAATAATTAAATGAATACATGTTCAGACACTATCTAAGGCTACAGTTGGTATTGGGATATTTACATTATTGTATTATATTTACTTACAAATATATACTGGAACACTATTTTAGTTTATATGCAAAGACTAGATTTTATATACTTCATTGGAAGTGGCCTATTGATATTTATCTCATACTCTATTTGGGTCATCGTTGGTACCTTAGAATATTACATGTATGCGGGTGTTGATAAGGGTAAGTTTCATGCTATGGATATCTGATATTGCTTTCTAGTTTTTAGATGGAGCTTGGTAGAAGATGACTGAGCCAACACTCGAGATGTTGTATAGTTTTTTTCTTTTTTTAATTTTTTGTATATCATGTATTGTATGATAATTTGCATCCATGTTTTCTTAATTTAGAGAGGCACAACATGTTTTATCAAAAAAATATATGGTTCAATTTACATCTTATGAGTTGGTTATTATTGTTGCATTCTTATTCTTGTTTTTCACTTCTTATTCATTTATATCATGCTTCCTCTATTTATCTAATTATGTATATCTATTTTAATTCACTATGATATGAGGGAATAGTCTCCCCATGAGCACACCCTAGGCCCTTGTAGCTATTTATAAGCCTATATCATGTGGGGAGGCATGCTTGAGGCCATGTGACCCACTGGCTCGAGACACCTGTGAGTGGCACCTAGGTCAGGATGTCAAAAAGTGGTATTAGATCAGCTTTCTAATCCTTTGTCTTATTATTTTATAAATTTAGATAGGATATAAAGAACCTTTTGGAACTTGGTTATGGTAGTAGCTAACCCATATTTAGGGTAAATACCATGATTCCTATGGATGAGAATTTTTTTTTCTATATTTCACTTATTACAATTTATATACTTCCATTGTTGGGTGATGCACATGATAATGAAAGGTTATTATTATTATTATTATGATTGAGGATTGTATTTTACCCTTGTAATAATGAGATGAGGGTAAGGAATCATCAATCATTCATCATTATAAGCACCTATAAATCACATTCCATGCATATTACATTCCATATTGGTGACTTTCAGTGCTTTCATTTCTTGTGTTTCCTATGATTGTTGAGTGGGACATGGTTGTTATGTATCTCTATGATACTAATTTATTTTACAAGGTAATTTAATTTGTTATTTGAATTTTCATCATCAATCTAAATAGTTTTTTTCCTATATAGAGTGATTTTGGCATCTTAAATATCTAGTTTCTACCTATATCAACTATGTACCTATGGTTACATGATCTACTCTTTGGATGTGATTAAGTTATTTCTAGTTTGAATTAATGAGGTTTATTGAAAATCATGGATTGGGATGGATAATTAACCAAGTTGATCAATCATATATTACCTATTACATTCTTATACTGAATGTAGAAAAGGTTAAATAGAAACTAAATGGGAGTCAATTTTGATGACAAGGTGTTTGGTCCCTTATTCAATGGGAATGGAAATCCATTTTAATCTAACATTGATATATGAATATAAGAAAATAAAAATTTAAAATTTAAATACTGAATAATTAAAATGAAATGGTTATTAATAAATTAATCGGAAAAGTGTGACTGAACTTTCACCTACTAGAACCCCTATAAATTAAATTTGAACCCTTACCAATACCTTAGGCTTCTAAGCAGGTAGTTGGGGTAGTGAATTAGGTAGTAATCCCTTACTCTTATGTTTTTATTCTGATAGTGTATCTACCAATTCTTAAATCTAGATCTAAGTTGTGTTATTTCCATTTGTAGAGATATTCCACCATAAAGTCCTCGCACCATGTGCTAGGAGGGTAGAAATCACCACACTACAGAGATGGTGGCCCCTGACCCACTAGTCTTACCTCCATTAGTGATACTTGATTCACTACCTTCTATACCTAATATGGGAACAAACTCTCAGCATTGTGAGGGTTTTCTATGTCTGATGCATTCCATGTAGGGTGCTCCATGACATTCACCTACGATGGGTAATCTAACTCTTGAGTTCTAACAGAAACATCCTACCATATTCTCGGGGGATGATGATCATCAAGCTGTTGAGTCTTGTCCAGAGACCACTCTTTCTTTCTTTTAGAATCTTGAGACACCTCCAGAGAAGAGGTTCAATATTTTCACCTACATGATTTGTGATTCCTAAAAACAGTGGTGGAATGTGATTACACATGTTGTTTGTCCTCAGGGCATGGTCTGGGCTTATTTTCAGACTGCTTTCTATGATTACTTCTTTCCAAAAACACTAATAGTTGATTGATCTATAGATATTTTCACCTAGAGTAGGGTTATATATCTATTATAAACTATTCATTATGTTTTACTGATTTTCAATTCCTTTAACCACTTATATAAGGTGATGAGCTATCATGAGCATGACACTTTAAGGATGGGATCAAGTATGCCATATATGCTCAGGTGAATGTATTTCACCTACCTAACTTTTCTAAAATCATAAATCATGCTCTTATCACTAAGCTAGAGAGTTTTTTCTCCTAGACCAGGAGTGTTTGTTGACCAAGAGAAGGTGACTTTCATGGTTTCATATAAGCATCCCAAGAACATATTTTATATATGGAGTTTATTGGGACCAACTGGATATTATAGGCATTTTATATAAGATTTATCAAGACTTTATACACATCTTATTGGTCTTACAAAGAAGGGTGTGACGTTTTATTGGTCAAAATCATGCAAGAAGGCCTTTAAGGAGCTAAAAGGGAGGCTTACCTCAACACCAATTCAGATCCTTTCAAAGACTTCCATAGGATATATGGTGTTCTTTGATTCATATAAAATCAAGTTTAGAGTGGTGAAGATGTAGGAGGATTGACCTATTGTGTATATATCTTAGCAGTTGAGGCCTCATGAGAGAAACTACCCAATGCTTGACCGTGAGCTAGAAGTTTTTGTCCATGCCTTAAATTTCTAGAGACACTATCAGATTAGTGAGATATTTCTATTGTATAGGGACCATAAGACCCTAAAATATATCTTTTCCCAGTTTGAATTTAATCTCATACATCAAATATGGATCAAATACCTTCATTCCTTTTACTTTGAACTTACCTATACGCCTAGAAAGGGAAATATAGTAGCAGATGTGCTGAGTTAAAAAACTATGGCACTGGTCATACAACAATCTAGTGATGAATATAAATTTAAAGACCTATTTTATGATATGTATTTGTAGTTTCATGAGATTAAAGATTATTCTTGTCTTAAATCCTTGGCAGTTACCTCTAAATTCTTTAATAGGGTAAAGAGAAGGAAGTTTTCAAATCTATAAGGATTAGTTCTTCAGGAGAATATTTCGAATGAGAACCCACCTCTAAAATGTTATATTGATAGAGACAACAACCACCATATACATGGGTGTATCTGTGTTCCTACAAATATGAGATAGGAACTAATGTTATAGTCCCATGCTTCTTAGTGGGTAGTTAATCTAGGAATCTCCAAGATGTATCGAGATATGTGATGCCAGTATTGGTGGCTTGGGATGAAATGTCATATATCACGTTTAATCACTAGGTGTTCCACCTTTCAGTGAGTGAAGGTGGACCACCATTGACTTACTATCTTGTTACAGCCACTTCATGTCCTAAAATAGAAATGGAAAGATGTTGAAGTGGATTTTTTCCATTGGCTTGCCTAGGTTGCCTCAATGTAGCGACACTATTTAGATGGTCTTGGATCGACTGATGAAAGTATCCCACTCCCTTCCTAGTTGAGAGAATTTATTAGTTAATTATATGGTAATACTATATATCTATGAGGTTATATGACTATATAGGGTCCCTCTTAATATCATTTTGGATAGGTATGTTCATTTCACATTGTGGTTCTAGAATGGATTAAAGTGAGCTATGGCTACATAGGTGATTCTAATCATAGATTTTCACACTCAAAATAATGGAAAATCAGAATGAACAATATAGGTATTATATTATATGATCAGAGCATGAATCCTTGATTTTGAAGGTTCTTGGGATAATCATATCCCTCTTTTTATGTTCTCCTAAAATTATATATTTTAGGTGCCCATTTAGATGGATCTGCAAAAGGCCATGTATGGTAGGTTATTCCATTGAACCCTATGTATGTTACAGGTAGGATAGGAATTGGTATTAAGTCCTAATATTATTTATGATACATCATAGTTGGTTCATCTGATCATAAATCATATGTCTACTTATCTGTTTAGATAGAAATATTATACCAATATCCATTAATGATCTCTAGAGTTCAAGGTCGAGGATCATGTTTTCATGTGGGTATCACCAAGGATTAGGAATAAATGGATACGGAGGTTAGGGAAGTTATATACTCATTATGTTGGGCCATTTGATATTCTGGATAAATTTAGTCTGGTAGTCAATCAGTTTCTATTACCTCAACAGTATCATTCTACGAATGAAATCTACCACATTTCAAAGCATCGACATTATCATGTTGTCCCATCTCATAATTTTTATGTCAAGGAGTTTTAGTTGTATTTTGATACTTATTTTGAGTAGTATCCCATATGAATCATTAACCAGTGCATGAAGTATATCCTAGGTTTGTTTGTCCCTTTAGAACAGGTTTTATGGAAGCATGGACATGTACAGGTTGAGACATGTGAGTGGGAGGCTGACGTACCTGCCCAGTGGTCGGAGTTGTTCCCAAACTATATTTCACCACCCTTAAAAGGTGAACTCAGGGATGATTCCCTTTATGGAGTGAAGAAAATAATAACCTATTTTTTTATCAGGTATAAATCTTTTTAACATTCAGTTAAACCCTTTCTATAATCCTTTTTTTGGATAAATCGGTAAGTCGGTCCTTTAAGCTGATTGTTAGTATTTAGAATAAAAGAGGCAGGAGGGTTGTATGTTGGCTACATAACAATTAAAAACCATGTAATTGGAATTCACAATGTCTATCAATTACATGACATTTAATGGTCTTTCCAAAAACATTCATTCCATGTTAATGGTTTTCCAAAGTAGAAAGACCTCGAGCATTACATAACGTGTAAAGTAGTTACACACTATTTAAATTCCCAAGTTAGTTTTTTTAAATGGTGGTAGGGACCTTATTTTTTATATAAAGACTCACCTCCTCCCTCCTCACTCATTTAGAATCACCCTAGGAATCCAATACCCAGGATTTGTTGTCTTTTCATGATCTAGACTTCGATTTTATATCTTCCTATCACGTTGGAAGAGCACTAGTAAGTCCTTAAGTCCTAATACTCAGTTCATCATTTTTATTCCTCTAATTAATGGAATTTTGATATAGGATAATATGCCTTATTTTATGGGAATTGATCCATTCATTTTTTTTCTTCTGTTCTAGTCCAAACTAAAGTTTGATACTAGATAAGAAGATTGCTATGGGTATACAGTAGGTGGTCTATGACTTTTCCCTGAAATTCTCATCATTTATAAAATTTCATCATTGTTAGCATGCCAGTATCATCAAGAATTTATTATTTAATTAATATTCTATTCTTATAATCTTTGAACTAATGTTCTAGATACCCTTCTATATATGATCATAATATCATTGGAGGTTATGACCTCAACACTATCCACCCCAAGTAGTGTGTGGCCCATTTTTATGCCTTGTAACCCATGATGGGTTTACTTGTGCCACTATTTGTGTGAACTAGACTTGTCCCCATTAAATTTAAGTGTTTTAATCAAATAAAATAATTTTTAATGGATAATATTTCTTATATATGTCACTTGAACCTTCTAATATAAGTGGCTTATTTTATTAAATAAATCTTAAATTGTAAAATGGAAATTATATTTATAGATATTACTTGGCCTAGATTAGTATAATTAAATGTCATATGGATGCATGTCCTTATCCCACCTTTTCGTGATTATAAAAGGTAAAGGAATTAACCTAAAAATTGAATATGGAATAGAAGTAATAAATGGTTGTATGTCCTATTTATCCTTGTCACCTTGTATGAAAGGAAGTGTAATAAATATTCTAAATTATTAAAAGGCATGAGTATTACATGGCCTAAATTAAATAAATTTTTTTATAAGGTTCTTTTTGAATATGGAGATTTTTATCCTTATAGGAGTGGTCTTACTTGATATAGCCTTGGATTCTCAAGGGAATGCCTTGAGCACTCAGAGGAGGCTATTCTGATTCAAGGAGATAATTTCTAAGGGAGAAACCTACATTGGAAAATATTATTTTCCTACTAGAGGATGTTCGACATGATGTCATAGGATTACTTCACTATATTTTCAGATATTTAGATGCCTCGAATAAATTCCTTGGATCTATCTTGATATCTTCAGACTCATGGATCCATGGATACACCCCATTGGTACCATTCATTCTTAGCTCAATCTTACCTTGGATGAGATCATTAGACTCAGTTAGAATCTATTATAGTGGAATGTCATGGGAGATTACTCTTGGATTACACTTATAGCCCTTACAGTTAAACTTCATGTTATTACAATGTTGGAACAACCTTTGAGGCCAAGTATTCCTTGGTTATTACCTTGGATCCTCTATTATTATTATCATTTTAATATGATGCCTTGGTTATTACCTTGGATCCTATTTTACATCATCATCATCATTGGATTCCTTGGTTATTACCTTGGATCATATTACATTATATTTTTCATATATAGTTTGTTTAACACTTTTTATAAACTGAAACATAAATAATTAAATGATTACATGTTCAAACACCAACTGAGGCAAAAGAAGGTATTGGGATATTTACATTATTGTACTATATTTACTTCCATATATGTACATACACACCATTTTAGTTTATATTAACATACTATATTCTATAAAAAACATTGATGGTTGCCCACTGATAATTATCTCACACCCTATCTGAGATTCCATCGGTACTCGGACAAATTACATGTATGCAGGTGTTGACAAGGGAAAGTGTTACACTTTAGACACCAATCTTGCTTGTTTTTGTTAGGATGGTGGTTGGTAATAGATTACTGAGCCAGTGCTTGGGATTCTAGATATTTTTTAGATTATTTTTAATTATTTTTTATATCATGTAATTTTTACTTATTTTCCTTCTTGTTTTTCTACTTTATAGAGACATGACATACTTTATCATTATTTTGTATATGATTTTGTTTACAGCTTATAAGTAAGTTATTATTTTTGTATTCTTATTCTTATTTTATTTATCTGATTCATTGATATAATTCTTATATTATTTATTTTATTATGTATATTTTTTCTCCACTATCACATGAGGGCATACTCTCCCCATATAAACACCTTAGGACCTCATTGTTAGTCAGCAACCTATGGTGTACGGGGAGGCACACTTGAGGTCATGTGGTCCACCGACTTGGGTAAACTTTGAGTGGAACCCAATTTGGGAAATCACTAGTTATAATTAATTAATTATAAAATTATAAATACCACTAATTTAAAGGAGTAAGATATGTAAATAAATTGAAAGATGTCGGGTAGGATGATTATCAATTATTCGGTGGACCTCATTTAGATCCCTCATTAAAAACCCTTACAATGGACTTTTAAGAAGAAAAAACCTCTAATTCATGTATATTTAACTTTATAAGAGAATTTGGATGGGTTTTTTCAATATATGAATATCATGAAGGATTAATGAAAAGGAAGGATGGATTTCCTTTTATAAATGGAGGAAAATACACACATGGAATTAATAAAAATTGTAAATATAATAAAATAATTTTCATGTGAAAGTGGCACCATGTGGCTAGAATTTTTAATCTAAGATAGGATATGGTTGAAATCCATTAAACCAATAAAATTTGGATTGGTTTAAAAGGTATTTTAAACCTTTTCCTTTGGTTAAACCCCTTTGTTGACCAATTTTAACCTTAACTGTGGTAACAACGTTTTCAATAATTAAGGGTTATAAATTTACTAATAAAGAAAAAATTAGATCATAAATGTAAAATGGATGAAATTTAATTCCATTTATAATCCTATTTTTCCTATTTAAATATTTTAATTATTTTTAAATAATTTAATAAAATATTTTTTAACATAAAATACTATTAAAGTTATTTTAAAAACAATTCCCATAATTTGACTTTAAAGACATCAAGATAGAAATAGAATTTGAAACTAATACACTAAACATAAATAAAAAATTATTATTAACTATAATATTGTTTTTCCATCATAATTAATCCATATACATTACTTTTAATGTTTTCAAAATTATTTACTATGCTTTTTTCCCAACTTTTACAAGCATTGTGTCAACAATGTATAAGCGTTTAAGGTAATTATATAAACACTAAAAATTATAAATAAATTACCATAATAAAAATAATTTCATTATTGTCATATTAATATTTAATATTCATTCATAAATTATGTTTATCCTTATGTAAACATATTAGAGAAATTTTAAAGCAAGAGAGTGACAAGTTGTATTTTTCTTTAATAAAAATATTATATAGGCCATTATCAAAGAAAAAGGATCAAAATGGATATGAATTCAAACATTAGATGATAATGTATGAAATATATCCGCAAAATAATTTAAAGGAAAGTTATAGGAGTATTTTAAATCCATTTCACATTAGTTTTAACCTTAGTAAATCTAATTTACCCTTTACTATGGTTATAACTATTTACCATAGTTACAATTCATAATGACCAAAAATAAACGGAAACTATTTAAAAAATTTAAAATCATTAATTAAAAATAAGGAATCCATTTTTCAAGATTAAATTTTTATAATTTTATAAATTAATTTAAAAAATAAACCCATAAAACCTGATGAAAAATAGTTTTTCAAAAAATGTTTTTTTCAAGCATAAGATGATCTTATAATGAATCTATCACTATTAATCATCATTATATGAATTTTAATTATTATATATAGATATATAATCTATAAATTTCATTTCAATAAAACATCAATAACAATTATTTTAATCAATTAAAATGGAGAAACATTATGCACTTAATGTTAGTATTAAAAAAGTGTTTTTATGTATAAAAAACTTATATAAAAATAAAATATAATTTTGATTATATTATTTCTATTAAAATGGATCTAATGTAACTTTAAAAAAAATCCAAAACATAATTTCAATTTTTAATTACGTGATTTAAATTAAATAAATGATAGTTTTTCAAAAATTAGTTTGTACAACAATTTACTAGAAAATTAGGCTTTTTAGAAAAATCCCAAACAAATCACCCAAAGATAATATTGAAATAATAATTAAAAAAATTATATTCAATTTTTCAAATAATATTTATATAATTCATAGAAATTAATTATAATATTCACACACAAAATTTAATAAATACCATTTTTGAAGAAAACATATTTTTTATAGCACAAAATAACATTACTGAAAATTGAGTACCTACTTATTATGCCTTAATCAAAACATTTTAATTATATAAAACTTTTATAGATATTTTGGTAACGTTTTTATTCTTATCCATGACACCAATTTAACATCTTAATCATAATGATTGTATCTAAATAGTCATAACTCAATAGTATATAACAGATCGCTTAAACTCAATGTTGCATGTAAATAAAGATATCAATCACATATAATTTTTTTAAAAAATATTTTAAAATATTAGGGTGTCAAATTCTCCCTACTTAAATAAACTAATACCTCAAAATTTTATTTTGGTCATTAAAGGTTCAATATTTGAAAATTCTTTTATTGAAACCCACAATGTCCAAAGGGATAATAAAACTACCATTGAAATGTAAATGTGGGAAAAATAAAAGTTACCTAAAAGAGAACATAATTGGGTTCCTAGATAAGTAGAACATTTGAGAGAAGTTAAAACATATATATTGTTGATAGAAATAATGTCTAATGACTAATATAAATTGATAGAGAACATGTTCATGAGAAATTTAATGACTACAAAACCATAAATCTGTGAGGGGTGAAAAGGCATCCATTCATTCAAAATGATGGTAAAAGAATAAACTTTTTATTTTAATACCATTTTCATAATGTTGAGGGATTAATTTACTATAAAAATATAGAATATGATAAAATAAACTTACTTGATATATTTTCATTTTATAAACATAATTGTATCCTTTAGTTGTACTTTAATCAATTTATACATCTTCTCCTACACCATGAAATGAATATTTATGGTGAATTTTTCATTCTTGAGGCACTAAAATTAACTTTTCAAGAATGATAATGAATTTATTATATCTCTAGATATTTACTAAAAAAAAATTGTTTATCATAAGTTATCTAATATGGATAATTATTCATATGATGAAATAATACAATTTATATCTAAAACCTCTACAATAACACCCAAAGTTCAGCCTAAAACATTCTATAAATAGTTAACATTAAGATTCCTTTAAAATATATATAACCAAGTTAGGATGGAATCATTGGATCATATCCCTCGTAAAGCATTATCAACATCCAAGGATGTTATCATAGATAACAAAATTTCATTAAAAGATCATTGGAATATTTCTTGAATAAAATATGCTTTTCTTTTTGAAATCAGTTATTTAAAATCAAAATATTTATAAAATATTAAGGAAAATATTTTATTTGAAGATATTTATGGAATCTTGTAAATGAAGCTTCAAATTATTGATTGATTATGATTTTAGTAAATTTCATTCATGTCGAAATCATTAAAATAATGAATTTGTTCACACCTTTCGTAAAAAGTTTCTCATTCAAAAAATATCAAAAAAGTTTTTTTAAAAATGTAAAAATTAAAATATGGGTAAAATTTAGTTTAAAAAATCATTTAATAATAGTCAAAAAATTATTTAATTTTTTTTAGAAAATATAGATATAGAAGAAAAAGTTTTTCTGATCAGAAGAGGATAAATAAGGTCAGCCTTTCTTATAAAAATAATTATGATCCATTTTGAGATTCAAAGAGATTAAAATGGTACTAAAACATAAAAAATTTAGAAACACCCATAGTATAATAAATATTAAATTGGTTTACTAGATAAGTATAATATAATCTCCTCAATTGAAATTCAATCATAAATAATCCTAAATAAAATGGGATTGAAACATAAATCACTTACAACTTTAATAATCTATATATCAAAACCTCATTAAAGTGAGAAACTTATATAGATTTTTAAATCTCCATAATTATCAGGAAAAAAATTATAAAATACATTAATGGTAATTATATAAACAACACAAAGAAAAAAGTGGTAAATATAGAATATTCTTCATAGAAATAAAAGTAAGGAAAAAACCCTTACCTCAAGTTCCATCATGATTGATATGTGTTTAAATAAACTATATAATATATATAGATTTATTGTAAATATAGTATATAACCATATTAATACATAGATTACTATGTACCCATTTTCTGTTTCATCAGCTAGTGCAGCTATAGTTAGACAGATTTTCTACAGTTTCTCTAAAATCTGGCTCAGGGGGAATAGACCTCTAATGAAATAGATATTCCCAAAATATTATAGGTATATGATGTGTTTTTGTCTATATTATAGGGTATGATATAAAAATATCATATCATATAATAAATTGAAATCAAGGGAATGTGATATTTATTAATTTGGGGCATATAATTTAATATGATATAGAGATATCTTATAAGTTTCCCTGGCCAGTCATTATAAAAAAAAGAGGAGCTATAGTACCATTAATCATAAGGTATGATTCATTTAGAACTTCCTTAATTTACTAACTATAGTTAAGTATTAAAATTTTAACACTTATACTTCTTATTCATAATTTACCATTTATTAGATGTTTTGTAAGATAAAATTATCAATATTTCACTGTATTCATATAAGGGTTCCATGAACTAGTCATGTAGCATTTACTCATGTGTAATTGATGTATACTAATGGTTCGTCAGAACTGTTGGTATAGGTTATTCTTCCCAAACAACATGGAAAACTCACCCAACAACTCCATGTGATCAATACCACAATCTATAAATAAAATACCAATCATTACACATATTTTGTATATTTATCATTTAACCAATTGTTAACTATATCAATAGTTTTCAAACCATTTACAATATTATAACATAGATATAAAATGAATACAATCAATTTTAAATATTAAAAACCATCCAAAAAATTTATCATTATTATAAACTCCCAAATAGATGGGATTAATATCTCCCTCATCACAACCACTTCCATCATAATCATCACTCGCATCACAGACATCCTAACCATCATCACCGTCTGTAGAATCATCATCATCACTAAGAGTTTCATAACCTCAGACATAATTA
The DNA here is from genome assembly GCA_963277665.1 of Viscum album. Taxonomy (NCBI): domain Eukaryota; kingdom Viridiplantae; phylum Streptophyta; class Magnoliopsida; order Santalales; family Viscaceae; genus Viscum; species Viscum album. The sequence continues at coordinate 192,985,389 of OY728162.1, read as the reverse complement.
GGCTTGTTATTTCCATCACCCGTTACACCATATAAATCATGAATTTATGATATACATGAATCAAAAACCATATAATCCTCTCATGGAAGTGATGTAGATATAGTTTTTATATCTTTTAAGAGCTTATTGGTGACTATTTTACCTATTTTACATTCATTTATATATATATATTAGTCTTAACTACTTCTATATGGGAATTTTGTATCTAAATGATGCCATTGATTTGATAGAAACCCAATGAAGTTCAATACCTAGTGGGGAAGATTCTCTTCTCGAATCAATATCAGACTCTCCCTTTGTGATCCATACTTAATGGCACACTTATTTAAAAAAAATTGACCATTTTTATAATTCTGTTGAATAAAATAAACTTCATTTGTAAAATTTTAATGTCAAAATTATCTTATGGTACAATTTTGGTATTTTTTATAAAAATATTTATTTTCTAATGAATAGTGAAAAATACTTGATTTTTATTAAATTGTCAATATCGTTATATAAAATGTATATTTGTGATTTAAATTATATCTAACCTATGAAATAATAAATAAAATTTAGGAGTATTATAAATTAAAATACAATACATTTATATCATAAAATAAGTAAATAAATGTTTTAAAAATGATAAATTAAGTATTAGTATATTCATGAGACGTAATTTTTTATTTACAATTTTATAATTAATTCCATGATTTAGAAGAAAATTTATTTTCAAAAAATATATTAATAAATTAATATTTTCTTCCTATGATTATAATATAATTTTATGAGACCTTAATTTCTTTTTCAAAGTTCTATTAAATTAATTATAATTTTTAAATCTGTATTTTTCAAATAAATGATGATTTTAATTAAAAATTAAATTTCTTATATTTATAAAATTATTTTCATAAAATTTACTACGTTTTTTAATTCTAAGCATCTAAAATGGTTAGGGTTAATATTTGATATTTTTCTAAAATACTTGAGTTTTTTGTGAACAATAAAATATGGTAATTTACGGTATAAATACATTAGAAGTTAAATATATTATTTCGTGATTCATTGAAGATGTAATCACCATAATCTCAGATTCCCCTTAATTATTTTAATATATTTAGTGATAATTCTCAAACAATTCATAGTATTGATCCAAAATAATAAACTAATGGATAAAATATATAAAAAACACCCCTCTCCTCCACTATAAATACCACTAGTCACCACCTCTTCTAATCACACATTAAAATCCTTTAATCTTGTAAAATTTCTACCAAATACCTCTCCAAAACCTCCCTCCCATGTTCTGGTCTTATTGGTCTCACCATGTCACGACCCGCCCTCGGGGTCCGTGCCGTGACTACCCCAAGCCCGCCTTCCATAGGCCAGGGGCTGGCGACTAGCACCAAGGCGTAAATCCCATTAAAAGGGAAGGCATTGCCTTTGTAAAGTAAACAAACACCACAGAGTAAGCAAGCGGAAAGTAAACACAAAACAAAAACAGAGTACAACTAAAAGTGCGGAAACGTAAATGGGCCAGAATACAAACCCAAACTGAAAGTAAAGTACAACTCGAAAAGGGGAAAACAACAACTGATAGGTAAAACCGCTACACCGAGCTGCCCACTAGAAATCCCACCTGAAGGGTGGGTACAGATAGCTCCTCTGCTCCACGGGTCCCACCGTCCGCTCCGTGCACGTCCCGCCCAGTGGTCCACCTCCGGGTACCGTCCCGCTCTGTAAGCCTCAGCTAAGGTCAACGTTGTCCGTCGTCTGCAACCAACACAACGTAGTGCGGGCAAAGCCCGTGCATGGGTGAGTATAAGCTACTCAGTAGGGACCCCGAGACCCATGAAGGTCTCTCAAATCCACAAAGGATAAACCACGAAGAAAAGTAACAATCACGAAGTAACAACTGACACTGCTTAGGTATATGCCCATACATATACCTAAGTCATCAATTTCCGTTCGGCTCCAACACCGAGCCCAAGAACAACCCAATCCACAAAGAAGAGTAAACAGTAAATCCACACAGATTATAACAAGTTTATGAAATCAACGGATAACCATTACCCAAGTATATGCCCATACATATACCTAAGTTATCAAGCGACCCATCTCAATCATGAGGAATCACAAAGATCATTGACTCAGCTCAAACCATGATTTTTATTATCGAAACCGTAACTACTGAAGAGCTCCGTCTCTAGAGTGTACAGTGGTCCTGTCACGACTCCGATGTACTGCTCACTATCCTAAGACTGCTGAAGTACTCCTCCTGTCGAGTACCGCGGGTCTGCTGCCAACTACCGGGCGCTCCGTCCGCTGAGGGTCTGCTGCCAAATACCGGGCGCTCACCCAGATAGCCTACTGAGGTACTCCTCCTGTCGAGTACCGCGGGTGTGCCGCCAACTACCAGGCGCTCCGTCCGCCGTGGGTCTGCTGCCAACTACTGGGCGCTCCGTCCACTGGGCTAGTCGACTCACTCCAAGTCGAGTCGGTCAAGCAGTCGTCAGGTCTCAGTCATCTACACGGTCTCCGTACTCCGCACGCACGCCTCCACCGTCGCGGGTATGTCGCTACAACCAAGCGCACACACTCCGTAGAGTATCGCGGGTCCGCCGCTACAACCAAGCGCTACACCGCCGAGGGTCTGCTGCTGCATCCAAGCGCACCACCACTGTCTAGTACCACGGGTCCGCTGCTACACCCAAGCGCTCCACCGCTCAAGGTAAAAAGAAGATTCAGCTCACACAGGTTCGGTAGCACTGTTCCATGTAGGATCGCTGAGTGTTGTAGTCGTCGTTGTCGAAACCACACAGGATCTTTGTACTGTCGTCGCCGCAGTCACAGTAGCTGTCGTAGCAGTAGTAGTAGCAGTCAGTCGCAGCCAGCACTAGGGTTCCCGCACACAGCAAGCTCATTCAGAGGATCCGCTCCACGAGCCGAGAGGCTGATACATCGACTGTCACAAGGTCCAGAGTTGATGTATCCAAAAGTTCTGTATCGTCAACAGGAACTCAACGCAACAGACGGCGCGTCGATCGGACGCCCGGTCTGAGAGTTATTGGCATTTTCGTCACCGGGGCCCGGTTGGTTTTTAAGGCAAAACCAACCCGACCGTACTCCACCTGCGTCCAAACCTTGGGCGGAGTATGCCAAAAGATCCGTCTCACTAAGAGGGACACAACGCGACTGACGGCGCGTCAATCGGACGTCCGTAGCTCAAGATATGAGCGTTTCCGCTCCGAAGGCCCGGTTGGTTTCGTGAACGAACCAACCGGGCCGAACTCAAAGTAATCCGAAACCTTGAGTGCGATATACCAAAACGACCGTCTCGATCCAAGGATCGCGTTGCCGCAGACGGTTCGTCAATCGGAGGTCCGAGCCTCAAGATATGGCCAAAAGACCGGAACTCGTTCGAAACGGGGGGGTCCGGGTCCGGGCCGACCCGGCCCGACCCCCCCCCCCCCCCTGGGGCGGTGGCGGCGGCGCGGCGGGCTGCGGCGGCCTGGCGCCGCGAGGGGCCGCACGCGGGGGGCTAAGCCCCCGCTGATTGAATTGTCGGCGCGGCCTTATGTGTCGCGCCTTTGCAGCAAACGGCCCCCACGTGGGGGCCGGTTTTTAATAAAGAACCGGGGGCTGCTGCCCCCCCCCCCCCCCTTTCATGGAACCGCCCCCCTCTTAAAGAGGGGGGTTTTACATGCTGGCCGGGGGATTAATTCCCCCGGTTTAATGCCTTCCGGCCGGCCAGCTGGCCGGCCGGTTTTCTCCAACGGGACCGGAAATTCCGGTCCCCCCTTCGGCTTCCGACGCCGGCGGCCCGGCCGCCGGTCTTCTCTTCCGCCGCGGCCCGGAACCGGCCGCGGTCTCCTCGTCCCGCCGCGGCCCGGAACCGGCCGCGGTGTTCGTCGTCCGGCGCGGTGCGACGGCACCGCGCCCCTTCGCCGTGCTTTGATATTCATTCAACGCGGCGCGACGGCGTCGCGTTCTTGTTGTTTCTTCCATGGTGCGCGCGCGACGACATCGCGTAAGTTAAACGTACAATTATCCGCGTGGTGCGACGGCACCACGCCACCTTGCTTCCGCCTGCAAGAATAAACAACGTGAACGATGGAGGGGGGTTCGGCCGTGTTCATGCGGTCCGGCCCCCCTCACGTTAAACAATAACACTTATATAAAATATTCAAAAGCCTCACGTAGACATACGATCCACGAGCAAGAAATGGAATAAATTAACAATATTCAACAACCCCTACCTCGGGTAAGATCGAAGATTTGACAACGTCCCGCAGAAGACAACGTCGCGGTGGTCGGGCGTCGCGGTCGTCGTTCGTCAAATCCGTTGACGAAGAGATACGCCCGAAGTGATACGTCGTTGGCGAATCTTCGTATGCCGACGAAGAAGGTCCGAGGAGGAAGCGGCGTTCCCTCTCGTTGACACGGAGGACGAAGAAGAGAGGCGTCGTTCTTCGTCGGAGCTTGAGCATTTTTCGTGTTCTTCATCAGAGCTTGAAGATGAAGAAGAAGCTCTCAAAAGCTCTCAAGGTGGCCAAAGCGTTCTAACCCAACAAAAAGAGAGAAGAGCTTAATTTAATCAAAAACTTAACAAAGAATTTCAAAGGTTTGAAATTCAAAATGGATAACTCCAAAATTAACTCACTTATTTAATATACATGAGTTGTATAATTAAATAGAAGTTAAGATGTCAAGCCATTAAGAGGGAGAGAGGGGAGTTAGGGAACTTGAAAAGGTGGGGGGTTCGTGTGGGCCCCACCTCCCTCATAACCACACATGGGAAGTTGGGTGGTTGTGGGCCCCACCAACAACTTCCCATGAGAGAGTCTAACCACCTCGAATAAAAATAAAATTCACACACAATTTTATTTTACTTATCTTTTAATCCCCAAAACTAACATTCAACCCGCAAAAAACGCAACTCCCGAAAAGGTCTCTTTAAGCGAATAACGGCGCTGCGAGTTCATCGGTGCCCTCGGATTTCAATTCCGAGCACCGGATCAAAAGTTAGGAATTCCCGCTCGTTCGTTCACTGAACGTACCCGAGCCAAACTTCGGAAATTAATTCCGGGCACTCCGGGCCTCGGAATCAGGTGCCGTCTGAAACCGCGCTCTTGTAAAATTCTAAAGAAAATTAAGAAAAAATTTCCCTTGAATTTTACGGGTCTTTACATTACTCCCACCTCAGGGCTTTACATCCCCGTAAAGATACATCAAAAACTAGGGAAACAAATGAGGGTACTGAGCACGCATCTGAGCCCCCCGCTCCCATGTGCTCTCCTGGAGATTCCCGTGCTGCCATCTGATGCGCATAAGAGGAATCGATCGCCCACGCAGGACCTGCTCCTGTCGATCCTCTATCTCCACCGGGACCTCCGCAAAAGTCGCCCCATCGTCAACGTCAAGCTCCCCATGATCAATGATGTGCGTCGGGTCGTGCACGTATCTCCTCAGCTGAGACACGTGGAAGACGTCGTGCACCCGGTGCAACTGAGGTGGTAGAGCCAGGCGATAAGCCACCTCGCCAATCCTGCTGAGAATCTGGAAGGGTCCGAAGAAGCGCGGAGATAACTTGCCGCCTCGGCCAAATCTCCGAATACCACGTCGAGGTGAGACCCTCAAGAAGACGTGGTCGCCATCCTCGAACTCCAGTGGCCTCCGCCTCCTGTCAGCATATGATTTCTGTCGGCTCTGAGCTGTACTCATCCGCTCCTGGATGACCTGGACCTTCTTTGTCGTGGCCTGGACCATCACAGGTCCCACAAGAGCTACAAGATTTCTTCTTTTCCGAAAAGAGAAATATAGTCTCATCCCCTGGATGAACCACATTCTTTGCCTAAAACAGTCAATCCTAACATGGATGATACTAATCCATACCAAGGATGACATCGTAAGGCCTCGACGCTACTACTAAGAGATTCAATCGTTACTCTCGCCTCCAAGGGTTGAGTCACACTGTCGGCATCAGTGTGTGGTAACTGGGTCTCCTCCAGTAGATGTCTCACAAGTGAGGGTCAAGTCAACAGCCAAAACTGGAATCTCCTAGTAACATCACGAAAGAGGACAGGAACGAAAATATCACGAAGGTATGCGTCTTTTATTATTGCAGCTCATATTACAAGACGCTACACAAAAGCAACAAGGAACCAGAAGTACAAAGGATGTATCCACTAGTTCTGCTCCTGTCCATCAGCTCCCAGGGCTCCATGATCGAAGGCCTCGGCTGCCTGAAGCTGAGCTCTCCCCTGCGGTCGGGGTGGACCTCCTGGTGGTGGTGGTGGTAGAGCCTCAAAGCGTCGTCCACCACCTGCTACTCGGCCAGCTCCTCTGCCTCGTCCGTCTCCTCCCTGCAGACCGCCACGGTCGAACCTCTGCCTCTGCCTAGGTGGTTCTTCAAACGTCTGCTGCTCCCCCGCATGGCGGGTCGGACAGTCACGAGCCATGTGACCAATCCCGCCACAGGAGTAACACTGCCCACTCTCGGCACGCCTGGCTCTGACTCCACCCCGGCTTCCCCGTACAACTAATCCTGAGTCGTGCAGTCGGCCACCGGTAGGTCTGGTCTTCCTGGAACCCTGAGTCATCTGTCGGCTACCTACTGCAGATGACTCTGCCACGTGCCGCCCTACGGTGAGTTGCTGTGCTGGTGTAGACTCAGCAAGGAAACTCTCGATCAGAAGTGCCCGCTCCAGTACTCCTGTCTGAGTCGGTATGCTGAGGGAGATCAGCGATGCCCTGATCTCGTGTCTCAAACCCTACTCGAAGGTCCGGGCCCGGAAGAAGGGGTCCCGTACCATGTCTGTCGAGTACCGAGAAAGGTCGGTGAACCTCGCCGCGTACTGAGCGACCGTCATGCTGCCCTGCCGCAGCTGTAGAAGCTCCTGAATACGCACCGCACGAAGGGTGGCTGGGACGAACTCCGAGCGGAAGATGCTCTCAAAGTCCGTCCAAAGTAGAGATGCCTCATCGTGCACCTGGGGCATCAAGCTCCACCATCGTCCTGCTGCTGCGTGTAGTAGGCTCGCAGCGAGGATCACCATGAGGTCTGCTGGTGTCCTCACTAGCCTAAACACTCGAACCACTGCCTCCAGCCAGTCCTCTGCTGCCTGGGGATCCGTCTCCCCGGGAAACCTGGGCGGTCGCTGGCGTTGAAACTCATGCAGTGCACTGAGGCGACGTGCATCGTCAGCGGCTGCTGCTGGAAGCATCGGGGGCTCGGCGGGTAGTGCTACCGCCGGTGCCACTGCTGACAAAGGGACCTGTACCGAGGCCTCGTCGCTCGGTGGGCTGTCGTCACACTCGACTCTCGGAACCCTAGCTGGCTGCCGTCGTGGGGCCATCCTGAAAAGGAAACAGGTGCGCCACGGTCAGAACAGTATACCTGGTGAGCTGACACAAAGAAATCACAAAGAAAACTTTGAAACACACACGCAATCAATGTTTTCGTGCATTAAGTCGGAAATCAGAAGTCAGGGTCCTGGTGTACGGATACGTCGGCCGCCGCACCAACACTGGACTCCCTGGACTGATAACCACACTCAATACGATAAACATTATTGCTTCACATAGAAAAGATCAGAGTTCACGGTAGAACCGAACTCCTCTGATACCAATTTGTCACGACCCGCCCTCGGGGTCCGTGCCGTGACTACCCCAAGCCCGCCTTCCATAGGCCAGGGGCTGGCGACTAGCACCAAGGCGTAAATCCCAGTAAAAGGGAAGGCATTGCCTTTGTAAAGTAAACAAACACCACAGAGTAAGCAAGCGGAAAGTAAACACAAAACAAAAACAGAGTACAACTAAAAGTGCGGAAAAGTAAATGGGCCAGAATACAAACCCAAACTGAAAGTAAAGTACAACTCGAAAAGGGGAAAACAGCAACTGATAGGTAAAACCGCTACACCGAGCTGCCCACTAGAAATCCCACCTGAAGGGTGGGTACAGATAGCTCCTCTGCTCCACGGGTCCCACCGTCCGCTCCGTGCACGTCCCGCCCAGTGGTCCACCTCCGGGTACCATCCCGCTCTGTAAGCCTCAGCTAAGGTCAACGCTGTCCGTCGTCTGCAACCAACACAACGTAGTGCGGGCAAAGCCCGTGCAGGGGTGAGTATAAGCTACTCAGTAGGGACCCCGAGACCCCTGAAGGTCTCTCAAATCCACAAAGGATAAACCACGAAGAAAAGTAACAATCACGAAGTAACAACTGACACTACTTAGGTATATGCCCATACATATACCTAAGTCATCAATTTCCGTTCGGCTCCAACACCGAGTCCAAGAACAACCCAATCCACAAAGAAGAGTAAACAGTAAATCCACACAGATTATAACAAGTTTATGAAATCAACGGATAACCATTACCCAGGTATATGCCCATACATATACCTAAGTTATCAAGCGACCCATCTCAATCATGAGGAATCACAAAGATCATTGACACAGCTCAAACCAGGATTTTTATTATCGAAACCGTAACTACTGAAGAGCTCCGTCTCTAGAGTGTACAGTGGTCCTGTCACGACTCTGAGGTACTGCTCACTAACCTAAGACTGCTGAAGTACTCCTCCTGTCGAGTACCGCGGGTCTGCTGCCAACTACCGGGCGCTCCGTCCGCTGAGGTTCTGCTGCCAAATACCGGGCGCTCACCCAGATAGCCTACTGAGGTACTCCTCCTGTCGAGTACCGCGGGTTTGCCGCCAACTACCAGGCGCTCCGTCCGCCGTGGGTCTGCTGCCAACTACTGGGCGCTCCGTCCACTGGGCTAGTCGACTCACTCCAAGTCGAGTCGGTCAAGCAGTCGTCAGGTATCAGTCATCTACACGGTCTCCGTACTCCGCACGCACTCCTCCACCGTCGCGGGTCTGTCGCTACAACCAAGCGCACACACTCCGTAGAGTATCGCGGGTCCGCCGCTACAACCAAGCGCTCCACCGCCGAGGGTCTGCTGCTGCATCCAAGTGCACCACCACTGTCAAGTACCACGGGTCCGCTGCTACACCCAAGCGCTCCATCGCTCAAGGTAAAAAGAAGATTCAGCTCACACAGGTTCGGTAGCACTGTTCCACGTAGGATCGCTGAGTGTTGTAGTCGTCGTCGTCGAAACCACACAGGATCTTTGTACTGTCGTCGTCGCAGTCACAGTAGCTGTCGTAGCAGTAGTAGTAGCCGTCAGTCGCAGCCAGCACTAGGGTTCCCGCACACAGCAAGCTCATTCAGAGGATCCGCTCCACGAGCCGAGAGGCTGATACATCGACTGTCACAAGGTCCAAAGTTGATGTATCCAAAATTTCTGTATCGTCAACAGGAACTCAACGCAACAGACGGCGCGTCGATCGGACGCCCGGTCTGAGAGTTATTGGCATTTTCGTCACCGGGGCCCGGTTGGTTTTTAAGGCAAAACCAACCCGACTGTACTCCACCTGCGTCCAAACCTTGGGCGGAGTATGCCAAAAGATCCGTCTCACTAAGAGGGACACAACGCGACTGACGGCGCGTCAATCGGACGTCCGTAGCTCAAGATATGAGCGTTTCCGCTCCGAAGGCCCGGTTGGTTTCGTGAACGAACCAACCCGGCCGAACTCAAAGTAATCCGAAACCTTGAGTGCGATATACCAAAACGACCGTCTCGATCCAAGGATCGTGTTGCCGCAGACGGTTCGTCAATCGGAGGTCCGAGGCTCAAGATATGTCCAAAAGACCGGAACTCGTTCGAAACGGGGGGGTCCGGGTCCGGGCCGACCCGACCCGACCCCCCCCCCCCCCCTGGGGCGGCGGCGGCGGCGCGGCGGCGCGGCGGGCCGCGGCGGCCTGGCGCCGCGAGGGGCTGCACGCGGGGGGCTAAGCCCCCGCTGATTGAATTGTCGGCGCGGTCTTATGTGTCGCGCCTTTGCAGCAAACGGCCCCCACATGGGGGCCGGTTTTTAATAAAGAACCGGGGGCTGCTGCCCCCCCCCCCCCCCCCCCCCCCTTTCATGGAACCGCCCCCCTCTTAAAGAGGGGGGTTTTACATGCTGGCCGGGGGATTAATTCCCCCGGTTTAATGCCTTCCGGCCGGCCAGCTGGCCGGCCGGTTTTCTCCAACGGGACCGGAAATTCCGGTCCCCCCTTCGGCTTCCGACGCCGGCGGCCCGGCCGCCGGTCTTCTCTTCCGCCGCGGCCCGGAACCGGCCGCGGTCTCCTCGTCCCGCCGCATCCCGGAACCGGCCGCGGTGTTCGTCGTCTGGCGCGGTGCGACGGCACCGCACCCCTTCGCCGTGCTTTGATATTCATTCAACGCGGCGCGGCGGCGTCACGTTCTTGTTGTTTCTTCCATGGTGTGCGCGCGACGGCATCGCGTAAGTTAAACGTACAATTATCCGCGTGGTGCGACGGCACCACGCCACCTTGCTTCCGCCTGCAAGAATAAACAACATGAACGATGGAGGGGGGTTCGGCCGTGTTCATGCGGTCCGGCCCCCCTCACGTTAAACCATAACACTTATATAAAATATTCAAAAGCCTCACGTAGACATGCGATCCACGAGCAAGAAATGGAATAAATTAACAATATTCAACAACCCCTACCTCGGGTAAGATCGAAGATTTGACAACGTCCCGCGGAAGACAACGTCGCGGTGGTCGGGCGTCGCGGTCGTCGTTCGTCAAATCCGTTGACGAAGACATACGCCCGAAGTGATACGTCGTTGGCGAATCTTCGTATGCCGACGAAGAAGGTCCGAGGAGGAAGCGGTGTTCCCTCTCATTGACACGGAGGATGAAGAAGAGAGGCGTCATTCTTCGTCGGAGCTTGAGCGTTCTTCGTGTTCTTCGTCAGAGCTTGAAGATGAAGAAGAAGCTCTCAAAAGCTCTCAAGGTGGCCAAAGCGTTCTAACCCAACAAAAAGAGAGAAGAGCTTAATTTAATCAAAAACTTAACAAAGAATTTCAAAGGTTTGAAATTCAAAATGGATAACTCCAAAATTAACTCACTTATTTAATATACATGAGTTGTATAATTAAATAGAAGTTAAGATGTCAAGCCATTAAGAGGGAGAGAGGGGAGTTAGGGAACTTGAAAAGGTGGGGGGTTCGTGTGGGCCTCACCTCCCTCATAACCACACATGGGAAGTTGGGTGGTTGTGGGACCCACCAACAACTTCCCATGAGAGAGTCTAACCACCTCGAATAAAAATAAAATTCACACACAATTTTATTTTACTTATCTTTTAATCCCCAAAACTAACTTTCAACCCGCAACAAATGCAACTCCCGAAAAGGTCTCTTTAAGCGAATAACGGCGCTGCGAGTTCATCGGTGCCCTCAGATTTCAATTCCGAGCACCGGATCAAAAGTTAGGAATTCCCGCTCGTTCGTTCACTGAACGTACCCGAGCCAAACTTCGGAAATTAATTCCGGGCACTCCGGGCCTCGGAATCAGGTGCCGTCTGAAACCGCGCTCTTGTAAAATTCTAAAGAAAATTAAGAAAAAATTTCCCTTGAATTTTACGGGTCTTTACACACCAAAACACCATTTCAAAGTTCCTTAAGGAGGTTCTCAAGGTGAAAAATTCGAGAGTTAAATTCTCTTTCATTTTATTAATTTTATATCAATTAATTCTCTATTCTTATCATTTAATTACCTACTCTTTCCAAAAATACATTATAACTAAAACATCTTATATATACTATAATTTTATTAGGATATTTTTTTATCCACCATAAATTCTTTTCTCTTCTCCTTTTTCTTCTAAACATGAAAACATTGTCTCTGAGGTGTTGATTCACCAACTTCATGGATGATCATTCTTTCATTTAATAATACATCCTAAAATTCCACTCATAAAACCCTTTTGATGGTTAAAACAGATTATAATATTTATATTAAAACTCATTCAGTATTATGGAACCAATAAATTTATATAATATTAATTAATATAATAAAGATAGTGCATGATGGTCGAAAAATGCCAAAATAATCCAAACGGATATCATTAACATTTTATCTAATGAATCATCCTAATATCTGAATATATATATATAAGACCATTAAATATTCTGTAAGTTAATTAGTAACATATAATTTCAATTTCGGAGAACTATTCCCATTCCACATGATCATTCATACATGTATACAGGTGAACCGATCATGAAACCCTAGGAAACAAACATTTTCGAAATACGAAATTGAATCTTATAACTCATAAAAAGATCATAAATGAACATGATAAAACTATAAAAAAATAAAATACATTTTAATAGGATCTTAATTAAATTATTAATGAATCTAATTTAATTATCCAAGATGTTAATACAAGTATAGAACACTTTCATACATAAGGTAAGGGTTTTCTCATCTTAGTTTTGTTTCTATGAGATATGCCTTATTCACCATTATTTCCTGTGTGTGGTGTATTTATATTTCCCATTGATGTGTTATATCATGAATATATTTTCTTTCATGGTATAAAACGTTTAATTTTATAATTAATACTTTTATGTGGCATACGGTTAGTCTGATTACAATGTGGTACGAGATTCTCCCCAAACCTCCATTTTTCATTTGAATTACGATTTATCTCTCTTTACACCAATGTAATTCTTATTTCTTTTTATATAATTATTATATTTTTTGTTTATATGTTAAAAATAATGTATCTATATCAATGAATTTTTATTTTATGTGGAAATACTTGTTTTATAGGTTTTCCTTTTCAATTCTTCCCAATAAGAAAGCCCAATTAAAGGGTACTTCCCAATTTCTTACTGATTTTCAAGTAAACTACATAATTTGTTATAAGAAAAAAATATTTTTATAAAATCAATATTTTTATCCTGAAAAACTATCTAATCTATTTTCTTGTTTTATGTAAACAATTAATCCTTTGTCTATTTTAAAGATGCTTTAATATTTTCACTTAAACCACGGTAAAGCAGCTCTTTTCTAAAAATTATTAAATACTCTTTTTACATGTTTCCACTTTGGTTGGAAATAATTTATGCCTAAAATATATTTTAATTTTACCTAACTTTTCCTTTTTATGATATAAATGTTTACAATCTGATTTTATGACAAATTCAAATGATTTTTCAAAAAGAAATCTTCTTTGTAAATTAAAAAAGGGTATTTATCTCAAGAATTTATTGATGGTTTTATTAGAGTATTGTATTCTATTTCAACACTCTCTTTTGACACTTATTTTTAATTTTTATTGATCATATGTGATATCATATAACATATTTTATTATATTTTTTATGATCAGTTTGACTGTGGATGTGCTATCTTGATACCATTCACCACATTACTTAGAATAGTTAGTGATTATGTTTACTGATTGGGGAAAGTTATTTAAATTTTATATGCATGTGTTTTTTGTGTTTCACCCAATTTATTTGATTAATTAATTATACTTATTAAGTGAAATAAGGGGCCCTCTATATCCCCTCTATGAATTGGTAGGTCTCATAAGACAAAATAGATATAGACTTGGTTGAGGCCTTTCCCATATATTTACATATATGGATTTGGTTGAGGCCTTACCCATTTATTTTTAGATGACTTGGAAAAGGACTTGATGTTATGTTTTAGATTGCTAGTATTATGAATTATATAATTATTATACTAGTAACTAATAATCCATGTGATTATTCGACTAGTATAATATCCATGGTTAAGTTTATTTCTCATGTTATTATTTATGGAAATGTTTTATCAGTTTTATCCCTGATATATTATGATCAGGATTATGTTTTAATGGAATGTGTTTTTATTTATTCTACATGACTTATTGTTGATGTTTATTTATGATATATTTCACCGTATTTCTTACCCTTATTGAGCATCAGAGCTCACCACGTTCTTATGTTTTATTTTTCCCCAAGATGTGAAGATGTATATTATGAATTACTTGTAGGGATAATCTTAGAGTTTATGGGTGCTTCTAATGGAGTTGTTATGTTTTATTTCCTTTCAAGTTGTAATGTAATACTTGTGTTTGTATCTAGTTTTCCAAATCTACCAGGTTATTTTATCCTTTTGGATGTGATAACTTATTCATATTACCAATGTAATTAAGTAAGGCACTAGATCCAGGTTACTAGGGTTGGCGTACATATAGTTGGTATTACATAAATTTTATTATAAAACATGGAAATAGATTTATAAGACATAGATTATTGAAAATAACCCAAAGATATACTTTGATCATAATCATATAAGAATGTCGTATAGTTTTGGTAAGGTAGAGATTATGTGGGTATTTATAGAAATACATCCCTGTCTGGATAGTACAGGTGGGTATGGTTCCAGAATATATGTACCTAGGGGTAACACCTCTAACAAGGTTCATCGAGAATCATTCGACATAACCGGGTACACAAAAATGGGCCTTATAGTTCGCATGGTTTCACACTCCCAACAAATATGGTTAGGATAATTCACATTTTCTTTACAAACCATTATAAATGATTTAAAAGTAAATATGTCAATAAAGAAACTATGTTTATGATTATGAGATTTTCTATGCATAAGATTTTCAATTTATGTTAAGAGTCACTAATTTGAAATTATAAATTATGATTAATAATGTAATTTACGGTATGAAATTGTCTATAAATGGTGCCTAGTGGAAGGAATGGAAACTCTACCAATACACATATTCCATATAGGGATTTCCCTTCTATGTAAGATAATTATGTTGGAACTAGATTTGGAACTTGTGCTGAATAAATTATAACTATACTGGGATAACTGACTCGGATTATGAACAAAAACCTTACCCATATGGAGAATCCTAATCTAAAACATGGGGGGGGGGGATTCTAGACCACTTCATTAGAAATAAACCCCAATAATTCAATGGTACTATAAATCCATTTGTAGCTAAAAAATAGATAAGTTCCTAAGAGAATATATTTCGTTCTTTGGAAAGTAACAAAAGGGAGAAGGTTATCATTGGATCTTATCATCTCTCAGAAGATACAGATCAATTGTGGTCATTTATTCAAAACACTAAATATGAATAGGAAACTAAAAACATGTAATAGAAGTACTTTAAAGAATTATCCATGGAAAAACGTTTTCCTAGAGAACAACAAGTAGATATGGGGAGATAATTCTTGAGTCTGAGATAGAAAAAAGATAAGAAAATTCCTATGTTTGAATCCAACATTACAAGGTTATCAAGTAATTACTCATACTACATACATAATAAAAAGAGAAATATTGGTCATTTCTTTGATGGTATTTATACAATTATATGAAGGGAACTAGTTTCCCAAACATTCCCATTATATTAGGATATAATATCATGTTCTGTAATGATATAGAAATAATTCTCTATGTCTTAATAATTTAATGGAAATAAAGAGAAGAATAGAATCATATATCAAGAGATAAATAAAGGTAAAAGGGAAATAAGGATTTTTTTCACATGTGATAATTGAGAGAAGAAACACCCCAGTACTTGCCTGAAGGGAATAAGAGTTTGTTACAAGGGTAAAGAGAAAGGTCACCAAGATCATGAGTGTAAGGAAAATAAAGAAGATATAAATGTGAAATGCTTCAACTATAAGGATATGGGGTACTATGTAAATTAATGTCCCAAGAATCAAGGAAATATAGCTCATAAAAAGAAAAGGGTTTAAGGTCAGGCTTATATTGTTTCTACAGGTGAAGAAATATAAATTATGTATTTGTGTTTTTGGATTCAATAATTATGTTATGATATTTTGGTTATAATAATCTTGAGATATATAATTATTGTACTTCATTACTTCTTATTTATGTATTTAGAAGCATTCATGTTTTCATTATGATTTTAAGGTGTTCAAGGTATTCGTATATTTGGTATGTGGGATTAAGATATGCATTATTTAGGGAATCTTATGTTAAGTTGATTTTTGAAATTTAGTGACCTTCCTTTTAAATTTTTTGTCATTGACCATGGAAAAACATGTTTATTTCAAAAAAAAAGATTAATTACTTGGGGAGTGGATCAATTAAAACATTGGAAGTTATTGTTAATTGATAACATGTGCTAAAATTCTTGGTTTCAGTAAACATTTAAAGGTCAAAGGAATGAATTAAGGACCATATGATTTGTTAAAATTTCTTTAGTAATGAAACCTTCATCTTGAACATTCATTTCTAGGTTCAAGGGATGATGTTAAAGTATATCGAAGCATAATCGAAGGATGAAATTATTCTTATGACATTGAAAGTAATCAAGTAAGTTTATTTTACCAAGTTCATATCTTAATATTAAAATAATACCCCAACTCTAAGAAAAATATTTTAGAACAAAAACATTATCCTTTTGTTTTTATTTCTAATAAATCAATGGCCTTTTAACTGATCACAAGATTTGCGGTTTTGTGATGGTTACCTTTTAATGGCTATGTTCTTTATCACTATCCATCAGAACATGAGGGTTAGATTTTATTCTATGTCTATATTTTCACTTTACACTAATATTATCCTATTTATATGCCTAATTATATGGGGAACTTCGCATTTCCTTTTCCCTCTTATCAATAAGAAATTTTATTAACCCTATTTCCAATGTGGGTTTCCCACAAAGGGATTTTAAATTATCAACCTTTGATTTTTTAAGTATAATTTTAAATTGTGAGGAAAAAATTTATTGAAGGATTATAGAATGTAACACCCCAAGATTATATGGTATGTATCTTTTTAAATTTAATTTCATTGATGGTATACATTTCACAAACACCAATCTTAAATTAACAACGATATAAAATTAAATATCATTATTTTTAAAAGACCAGTATATCCTAGATGTTAAAATGAAAAAAAATGTATAATATTAATGAAATTATGAAATTTTTATATTATATATTTAATCGAGTATTTTTACATTCATCCAAATGATTTTATAGGCATAAGATAAAAATTAATCCAATTTTACCCTTTAAAAGGCTATATATTTTTCTAAAGGTGGTTTTACTGCCTTTTAATGGAGTACTTGTTTTAAAACTAAATTTTGAAAATTTTAAATTTATATTGAAAAAAAATCAATTTTAAAAGTGGAATTTGAAAATTATATAAAGGAGAACTTTTGGTGTTATTTATGAAAATATTTATTTTCTAGTGAACACTGAAAATAACGATTCTTATTAAACTGCGATTTTCATTATATTAGAAGTATACTTATGGTTTAAATTAGATCACACCAATGGAGGAATAAATAAAATTTAGCTGTATGATAAATGAAAATATAATATATTTATATCATGGAATAAGCAAATAAATGTTTTAAAAATGATAAATTAAGTATTGGCATTTTTATGACACGTAAATGTTTAATTAAAACTTTATAAATAATTTAATGATTTAAGAGAAAATTTATTTTCACAAAACATATTAATAAATTAATATTTTTTTC
Organism: Viscum album; assembly: GCA_963277665.1. NCBI lineage: Eukaryota > Viridiplantae > Streptophyta > Magnoliopsida > Santalales > Viscaceae > Viscum > Viscum album. The sequence continues at coordinate 192,968,011 of OY728162.1, read as the reverse complement.
TTATGATTATAATAAAATTTTATGAATTCTTAATTACTTTTTCAAAGTTTCATAATTCAGTTACAATTTTAAAATTAGTATTTTTTGAATAAATGGTGATTTTAATTAAAAATTAATTGTCTCATATTTAGAAAATTATTTCCATAAAATGAAGTTCATTTTTTAATTCTACTCACTGAAAAAAAATTAGGGTGAATATTTTATATTTTTCTAAAATACTTAAATTTTTATTGAATTGTAAAATATAATAATTTACTATATAAATACATTATAAGTTAAATACGTGATTCCATGATTCATTTATGATGTAACCACTATAATATCAAACTACCCTTAGTTATTTTAATATTTTTATAAATGATTCTCAAACTATTTATAGTCTTGAGCCCAAATAATAAACAAATGAATAAAATATTCAAAAAACACCCCTTACCTCCACTATAAATACTACCCATTCTCCTCAAAACTCTAAAGCCATAAAGATCATCTAATATTTTCCCAATCCCTCTCACAACCCCCCCCCCCACACACACACATTTTTGTCTGGATGGTATCACCAAAAGACCATTTTCAAGTTTTAAGGAGGTTCTCAAGGTGATGAATTCAAGAGGTAAACCCCTTTTCATTCTTTCAATTTTCTTTAAATTTATTTTCTTTTCCTATTATTTCTATACCTACTCTGTCCAAAAATACATGATAACTACATTATCTTATAAATAATGGAATTTTATTATGATAATGGTAAATCTGCTATCAATTATTTTCCCTTTCCCATTTTGTTCTGAAAATGAAAATGTCATTTGTGATGTGTCAATTCACCACCTTTGTGGATGATGATTCTTTCGTTTATTAATAAAACCTTCAAGGATGATCATAAAACCATTTTTATGGTAAAAAAATTTTATAATATGTATATTAAAACTTATTTAGTGTTCCAAAACTAGTATATATTCATAATATAATTAATAAAACAATACCAGTGAGTGATGATCAAGAAAATGACAAAATAATCCAAATAGTTATCATTTAAGTTTTATCAAATGAATTATCCTAATATCTTAAAAAATGATATCTAATAACATTAAATATTCTTTATGTTTATGAATAACATATAATTTCAATTCTAGATGACTATTCCCATTTCACATGATCTTTCATACATGTATACAAGTGAACCAATCACGAAATCCATGAAAACGAACACTTCTAAACAATAAAATCGAATCTTATAACTCATAATAAATACTATAAATAAACATAATAAAATTATAATAAATAAAATAAATGTTTAATTGGATATTAATTAAATTATTAATTAATATAATTTCATTATCCTGGACAGTAAATACAATTGCATAACACTTTCAAACATAAGGTATGGGTTTTCTCATCTCACATTTGTTTCTTTGAGATACGCCTTATAAACCATTATTTATTATGTTTGGGGTATTTATACTACCCATTTATGTATCATATCATGAATATATTTATTTACATGGTATAAAATATTTCATTTTATAATTATTACTTTTATAGGGCATACGATCCAACAAATTACAAAGTTGTAAGGTATTCTCCCTAAACCTCAATTTTTTCATTTGGGTTACGTTTTCTCCCTCTTTAGACTAATGAAATTATTTTTTATTTTTATATACTTATTATATTTTCTATTTATATGTTTAAAACTCATGTATCTATATCATTTTATATTTTTTTACTATAAAATACAAGTTTTATAAGGTTTCCCTTTTTAATTCATCCTAATAAGCAAGTCTGATTAAAGGGTACTTCCCAATTACTTACCCATTTTCAAGTACACTTCATAATTTGATATAAGGCACCATTATTTTTATAAAATCACTATTTTTACTAATAAAAACTATCTTATCAATTTTATGGTTTTATTTAAATAATTAATCTGATTCCGTTTTAAAAACTCTTTAGTATTTTCCCTTAAACTGCACTAAAGAGGATCATTTCTAAAGATTATTAAATTCTCTTTCACATGTTTTCACTTTTTTTCAAAATAATTTATGACAAAAAATTAATTTCATTGTCCCTCACTTTTCTTTTCTATGATATAGATGTTTACAATCTGATTTTATGACAAATTCAAATGATTTTTCTAATAGAACTCTTCTTTGAAAAGTAAAAGGGTATTTCTCTAAAAAATTACTAGATGATTTTATTAGAGTATTTTATTCTATTTCAAAACTCTATGTTTAATCTTATACTTAATTATGATTGATATTCTATGATATCATCTACTATATTTTATTAAATGGTTTATGATCAGTTTGATTGTGGATGTGCTATCTTGATACAATTTTCCTTATTACTCGGAAAGGTTAGTGATTGTGTTTACTGATTAGGTAAAGTTATTTACGTTTCATATGTATATGTTTTTTATGTTTCACCCCAATCATACAAGGAATTAATTATACTTTTGGTAAGGATTGTTATAGCCTCTCAATGCATTGGTTGGTCTCATAAGACAAACATATATAGACCTGGTTGAGGCATTTACCATTTATTTTCAGATATTAATTTGGTCAAGGCCTTACCCAATTATTTCCATATTTATTTATTGAGGCCTCAACGATATGTTTCAGATTTCCATGATTATGCATTCCATCATTACGATACTATAAATTGATAATCGATGTGATTATTTGACTAGTATAATATCCACGGTTATGTTTCTTTCTCATATGATTATTTATGGAATTATTTAATCAGGTTTTATCCCTATCATATTATTCTCAAGATTATTTTTTAATGGTATGTGTTTTTATTTATTCACCCTTACTTATTTCTTATGTTAATTTATGATAACTTCTTTTGTATTACTTACCCTTACTGAGAATCTAAGATCACCCATTTATTATGTTTCATTATTTTCTAGTATGTGCAGATGTATATTATGAATGAATTACATGGATAATCTTGGATATTATGGGTGTTTCAAAAGGAATTATTATGTTGAATTTCATTTCAAGTTTTAATGTAAAACTTATGTTTGTATCTGGTTTTCCAAATCTTCTAAACTATTCAGTCCTTTGGGATGTGATAACTTATTCATTGTATCAGTGTAATTAAGGAACTAGATCTAGGCTACTAGTTTTTGGGTCATTAAACATAAATACTCATATAGTGAGATAATACTTTAATATCTAATACCTCATACAAATATTAACTTAAACTTCAAATAAATAGTTAACCTTGTAATCCTTCTGAAATATGAAAATATAAAACATTATAAAGAAGTTCACTAAATTTATAAAAAACATGTCAATATTGATTTACCATATATCATAAAGTATCACTTAGTTTCCACATTCTAAACATGTGAATACCTTCATTGAATATTCTCATGAAAAATGGTAATAACCTGAATTACCATAAATCATTTTGGAAAACATGCATGATTTATTATTCTGAATATTATTGGATATATTACATAAATACAATAAGTTGTAAACTTCATCCATTAAAACATAGACCAATTTTTCTAAAAATCAACAATCAGTTCCATGGTAATTTGTTCTATCCAATTTACTTTATACATATCAATATTTTTTTATCCATGAGAAACACAATTTTCTCAACATCAGGACCACATTAAGGGTGTAACACCCCAAGCTTCTACGGTACGTTTCCCTTTGAATAATGCGATAGCGTGTGTTGTACGCAACCTCGAGTTCTAACACACACCACAACTAATTAAACTAGCCGTTGTGAATAGTAATACCTAATTTTTGAAATTATATATATATTATATTTGAAAATGGACTTCATTTTTGGACTCGGAATATCGAATTTAGCCTAAGGTGAAATTTTGGTACTTTTCGGATAACTTTCATATTTTGATGAATAGTGAAAATTACTAAATTTTAATTAAAAACAACTTTTTTAATCAAAATAATTAATAGTGATAAATTATGAATTTTAGTAGTTTTAAAGTATATTTAGAATATATTTTTACCATTTAATATAATTTTGGTCATTGGACATAATTTTACAATTAAACCGAACATAAACAAGTGTCAATCTTTTGATAGTTATTATCTCTTAAAAACACGCTTTTTGTTTTAACAGCGGGAATTAATTTTAAATTAATTTCTGCCACTTCTGTGTTTTGAATTTAGGAAAATGGATTCCATATTTGGAATCAGGATGTTCAAATTGTGTAAATAGGTAACTTTTATTTTTAGACATTTTGAATAGTTACTGTGGTAAATATTTTATTTACCATGGTTAAAGGGTAAATCCGGTAAATAAGGGTTAAAAAAATAATATTATAATAATACAAAATTACCCTAAAACGTGTTCTAACCTTATTGGTGGACACATACCCGACCATGGGCATCCTTGGGTCAATTTGGGGACCCCTTGGAGCCACTTGTATGTGGTAGGGACACTTTATATTAATAAAGTTAAAATAAAAATAAAAATGGCATAAGCTTACATCTTTTAGAAGAACAATTTTTACATAGGGTTATACATGTTGGATTTTCGATTATAAATATTCATTAGAAAGCTAAAAAGATTTCCTACATAATGATATTTTATTTATAATTTTTAGACATTATATAATTTATTTTATTTATGACACAATGATGATGCAGTAATTACTAAAATAGTGAAAAATAAAAATAATTGATCTTATAAATACCCAAATAATTATAATATGAAACTTTTAATGAATTAAACTAATTTTCTATGATAATATGATATATTAGGATTGATTTAATTGACTTTGTTCGAAGTAATCAATCTGTTAGGAGTTTCACAAAAATCAACTATTGAATAGTGTCAAAATTGACATAAAAGAGTTCTTAAAACAAATATTATATTATTAATTGATATTAAATTCCTAAAAATCTAAGGTTCGGCCAAGAGACTTATATTATGATAGGTTCCTCATTAATGGACCACTTGGGGGTCGCTTGGATGTATATAGTAAGTTTATTAACCATATTATATAAAAATACAAAGAGACATTGTAAAAGTGAAACTAATTAACTTAGAGTTAATACTTAAAGATAAGGTTAATATAAGTACCCAAACCTGTCTAAATTCTATTGGTTGAGTTGTTTTCGACCTATCCCCACCTCATACTTTGAATAGTCAACTATGGAGCCTTTGGAAACCGAATATGAATTTATTATAAATTAATATTTCTAGCTTTTCCAAATGTGCCCCTCACCCCTCTTATAAAAGGGCACTCCTCCTTCTCTTTTCCTCACACCTCTCAAGCCACTTGGCTCGGCCAAACTCTGCCCAAATACTCTCCCAACATCCCTCACTACAACCTAGAGGCCTTAGTTTGATCAGAAAGCCAACCTAAGGAGCCCTTTTGATCAAATCAAAAGGAAGAACCCGAAGAAGAGGTAATGATTTCACCACCCTTTTCTAAGTTCATTTCTTCTTCCACTTCTTCTTCCTTTGTTCTTACCATTCTGAAATAATAACTCCAGTATCTCACATATACTGTGATGTTATTATAAATATGGTACAATCATATTCATTATTCTATCCACCCTTTGAATAACATGTCACCATACGTGCGTACGTACGGCTTACCGTCTTCACGTCGTGGTGTAATTGTTATTCAATATAATATTATTTGGATGGGTATAATAATGATGTGTAACTCATGTAAATAATAAATATAACATGTTAATGATTCTGTATATTTGATATACCATCCATTTATATATTATTTTAATATCAAAAGAATGATATTGTCGCTCGTGCGTACGTACGGACTACCGTCTCCACGAACGCGATGAGATTCATTCTCCATCGTATCCATTCAAGTATAATTATCATTTGATGATTTAAAAATGATGTTTAAGGACTGTATATCATTCTTGATATGAATAAGATACAACAACCATGGCTTATTTAACAAAACATATAAAAGAAAATGAGTAAGTTAACTCCCGAAACGACGATAATACTAAGATATTATTATCAAATCAATATTAAAAGATCATATATGATATCATATTAATGTATATGATTCTTGTATAATTTAATAACAATTATTTCACCATTATACAGGAGGTTAACCTACCACAACCAAGGAAAAGTACAAGGTAAGGGTTATTTCACAATCTCTTCATTATCCGAGGTTGTTTATATGTAATAATCTACTGGGATCTCTTTATCATCCACATCCATGTTTCTTCAAAATGTATTTCAAAACATTTTTACTATTTACAAGAATATGGGTTAAAGTCATTTATACCCTTGTTTGACTTTTTATAAGAGGTTTATAAAGGAATCTTTCCGTCGTTTTCAAAACAAGGTCCTTTTTAACCTTTTCGACAGAATTGAGGTAAGAATGTTTTTTTTAACTTATACGGCGGGTGCGGTTATTTTCCACCGTTATAAAATCGTCGAAGCTTCCCATACAAGCTTATAAGAATATTTTCAAAGAAAATGTTTTATTTTATATGGATCTTAAATGATTTCAAAATAAAAGGAGATATTTCTTTAAAAAGAATTTTGATTTCATCTATGTCAACATCCTTTGATGGATTTTAAGATTATTTGAAGTTGATTTATTATGATACAAAACTTCTATATTGTATTGAAGGTTTTGTGATATGTTTGACTGTGGATGTGCTATTTTTATACCATTCATAGTTTATTGTGAAAGTATTGACATTTCGTATGCTAGTTTTAATACGAATGTTTATGTTATGTTTAAACCTTTTCATATGGGAATGCATTGGACTTAATAAGTGACGGGTGGAGCCCGCTATAGCTCCTCGATGCATCGGTAGGTCTCATGAGACAAACTAGTGTCTTGGCACAAGGCTTTGACAAAATCTTATTTGTAGTCTTGGCACGAGGCCTTGGCTATGTGGTTATGATAGTCTGGCATTATGCATTCCAACATTATGAAAGTGGTTATTGATTTTTGCATGTGATTATTCAATTAGTAGAATATCCATGTGAACAAGTAAATGGCATTATTTCATTTTACTTTTGCCATACTATGTTGAAGTTCAATTTTAAAAGGCTTTTGTTTTAGTAATTCATTGCCTTAAATGTTTATGCTTATTTTGAATGTTCCGCTATATTGTTATCCTTACTGGGCATTTGAGCTCACCCCTTTTCTATGTTTTATTTTTCCCAGGTAGTGAAGAAGTAATTTATGAATGACTTGCAGGGATATTATGAGGGGTTAATAGTGTTGATATGAAGACTTTGTTGTTGTAGTAGTTTTTCACTTTGAAATGTAATGTAAAACTTTATGATTATATCTAGTGTTTCCAAGGCTACTAAACCAATCGGTCTTTCGAGATTTGATCTTTCTTGTGATCATGCCAATGTTATGTAATTATTGCACCGACTCTGGGTAGCTGGGGTCGGGGCGTTAGAGTTGGTATCAGAGGAAGTTTAGTACAAACCTTGGAAGCTAGATTTAGATAAACTCTGATTAGAGCACGTAGACCTAAGATGAACTTTGAGGATTAGTATAGAAGAACTTCCTAGAATTTTGGTATTGTAGAGATTTTGTGAGTTTTTCGAGCAATACATCCCTGTCTGGATACGAGCAGGTAGAGGCGGCTCTGGCACAGATGTACCTAGGGGTAAAACCCAAAAACACCGCTTTGAGCTAGACTCGAACGGGAACTGGTGCACGACAACGGGCCTTGTTGCACTCTTGGTTACGACACTCCCGGGGGATATGCTTAGGATAACTCTCACTATCTTTACAAATCATTATGAAGGGTTTATGAGTATATACTTCCTCAAAGAAAACATTTTTATGATTATGGATTATATCCATAAATAGTTCAATTTATGTTAAGTGTTTTATAAGTATGGGATTATGTATTTTGATGCATAAACTGATCTAGTTTATGCCATTTTTTTTAGAAATGGCGCCTAGTGGAAGAAATGGAAACCGTATCAATGCACGCACTCCATGTAGGGATTTCCCTCCTGCTCAAGATAATTATAGTGGGGCTGGTGATGCAACTGGTGCTGATCAGCTAATCACCGTACTGGGACAACTTACTCAGGTTATGAATAATAACCTTACCCGTATGGAGCACCCTGATCCGCAGCGTGGAGGATCAATGTTAGATCGATTCATGAGACAACAACCACCAACGTTCAATGGGAGTACAAATCCCTTAGTAGCTGAGCAATGGATATTTTCCCTAGAGAAAATATTTCAGGCTTTGGGGAGTAGTGAAAGGGAAAAAGTTACCATGGAAGTTTACCGCCTCACTGGAGATGCTGATCAATGGTGGTCATTGATTCAAAACATGAAGGAAGATGATGAAGTATCAAACATGGAATGGAGGGAGTTCAAAGATCTGTTTTTAGAAAAATACTTTCCTCGCGACCATCGAGCAGATATGGAAAGGCAATTTCTGAGTCTGAGACAAAAGGAGGATGATAATGTCACAAAGTATGAGGCTAACTTTACAAGGTTAGCGAGGTATGCTGGAGATTATATTCGCAACCCAAGAAGTAAGATTGATCGTTTCTTTGATGGGTTAAAACCATTTCTCCGTCGAGCATTAGTCTCACAATCCTTTTCATCATACGAAGACATTGTCTCATGTGCTATCAAGACCGAAAAGGAATTCTCTAAGTCTTATGACTTTAAAGCAAAGCAAGAGAAGAAGAGACCTGCTGATCAATCTGGGAATGGAAATAAGGGGAAGAAGGGAAAGGTTGAATATCCATCTTGTGGTAAGTGCGGGAAGAAACACCCCGGTACTTGCCTGAAGGGAATGGGAGTCTGTTACAAGTGTGGTGAAAAAGGCCACCAAGCTCATGATTGCAAGGGGAAGAAGGAAGCTACCAACGTTCAGTGCTACAATTGCAGGGAGATGGGGCATTATGCAAATGCATGTCCTAAGCGTCAGGAGAACTTACCTCAGAAAAGGCCAAGGGATCAAGGCCAGGCTTATGCTATCACTACTGCTGAGGTAGAAACTCTGAAAGACGTGGTGGCAGGTAATTTAATGGTTTCCTCAAGTTTAGCAAATGCATTATTTGATTCTGGATCATCGCATTGTTTCATATCTTCCCAGTTTGCTAAGAAAATTAGATATTTCCAATTTGATTTAATAAGGGAGTTTTCGGTTAAAACTCCTAAGGGAAGTATCGTTGCAACAAAGTTTTGTGAATCAGTCCCCATTAGAGCACATAAATTTTCTTTATCTGCTGATTTCATCGTCATACCTATGATTGAGTTTGATATAATCCTCGGTATGGACTGGCTTTCGGACTATGATGCGAAGATTTATTGTAAGAAGAAATAGGTTACGATTCATGATGATAATGATAAGGAGCACCTTATTTTTAGAGCAGAATCGTCACCACCTAATTCTTATTTAGACCCACCCCCAGTAGCTCAACTTAATTCAATTATTGGGGAGGAAGATAATGAAGTAACTATCGGTGAGGAAAGGAATTTTCAAATAGAGGATGTACCTATTGTGAAAGAGTTTGTAGATGTATTTCCGGAAGATTTACCTGGACATCCTCCAGAACGAGAAGTAGAGTTTTCCATTGATTTAATTCCTGGATCAAGGCCTATATCGAAGACCCCTTATAGAATGGCCACTGTAGAGCTAGTCGAACTAAAGAAACAACTAGAGGAATTGAGTAATAAGGGATTTATTCGCCCTAGTGTTTCTCCATGGGGAGCCCCTGTTCTTTTTGTTAAAAAGAAAGATGGATCTATGAGGTTATGTATCGACTACAGGGAGATCAATGCTATAACGATAAAGAACAAGTATCCCCTACCTCGTATTGATGATTTATTTGACCAACTGCATGGAGCTCAATACTTTTCAAAGATTGACCTTCGATCTGGATACCATCAGTTGTGTGTAAAGAAGGAAGACATTCCGAAGACAGCATTTCGAACCAGGTACGGGCATTACGAGTTTACTGTAATGCCATTTGGATTGACTAATGCACCCTCTGTATTCATGGATCTGATGAATAGAGTTTTCAAGGAGTATCTCGATGAATTTGTGGTGGTATTTATTGATGATATCTTGGTATACTCCAAAACCTACAAAGATCATGAAAATCACTTGCGCATTATCTTGAAGACTCTGAGGAGGCATGAATTATATGGAAAGTTTAGCAAGTGTGAATTCTGGCTTCAGGAGATTTCTTTTCTTGGCCATATTGTCTCTAAAGATGGAATCTCTGTTGATCCTTCTAAGACCAAGGCAATCCAAGAATGGCCAGCACCTACGAGTATAACTGAGGTACGTAGTTTTATTGGTTTGGCAGGTTATTATCGACGTTTCGTCCAGAATTTTGCCCGATTGGCTAACCCATTAACGAAGCTCACACGTAAAGGGGTTAAATTTGTTTGGACAAAAGAGTGTGAAGAATGTTTCGAAGAACTGAAGAGAAAATTAGTCAATGCTCCTATATTGACTCTACCATCGGGGAATGATGGGTTCGTTATTTATAGTGATGCATCAAAGAAAGGACTTGGTTGTGTCCTTATGCAGAATGATAGAGTTATTGCCTATGCATCACGACAGTTGAAAATTCATGAACAAAACTATCCTACTCATGATCTTGAGTTAGCAGCTGTGATCTTTGCTTTGAAAATATGGAGGCACTACCTCTATGGTGAAAAATGTGAGATTTATACTGATCACAAGAGTTTGAAGTATATTTTCTCACAAAAAGAACTCAACATGAGGCAAAGGAGATGGCTTGAATTACTCAAGGATTATGATTGTACGATACACTACCACCCGGGGAAGGCAAACAAGGTGGCAGATGCTTTGAGTAGAAAAGACCATGGAGTTTTGAACAATATGAGAATTGAAAGGGATCCAATTTTCATGGATCTAGTGAAGATGGACATGGGAATAACCAGGGAAGGTGAAACATCAATGCTTTTTCAAATGGTTGCCAAACCATCTTTACTAGAAAGGATTAAGAGTTCTCAGACTGATGATGAAGAATTCCAAAAGAAGATTAAAGCTGTGAATGATGGGAGATTGAGAGACTTTGCGTATGAAGGTGGAATTTTGAAATTCGGGAAGAGACTTTGTGTTCCCAATATACCTAATCTAAAAAGGGAATTGCTAGATGATGCTCATAGTTCCAATTTCTCTATACACCCTGGGAGCACCAAAATGTATAGAGATTTGAAGGAACATTTTTGGTGGGACAACATGAAGAGGGAGATTGCTGATTTTGTGTCAAGATGTATGGTTTGTCAACAAGTGAAAGCTGGAAGGCAACAGCCTGGAGGAGTCATGCAACCTCTTCCCATACCGGAGTGGAAATGGGACAATATTACGATGGACTTTGTCATGGGGCTACCAAAGACTCCTAGAAGGAACGATGCAATATGGGTTATTGTTGATCGTCTTACCAAGTCAGCACATTTTCTTGCTATAAGAGAAGATCTACCCCTGGAACGTCTAGCAAGACTATACATTAATGAAGTTGTGAGACTTCATGGAGTACCCATATCGATTGTTTCTGATCGTGATCCCCGTTTTACTTCAAGATTTTGGAAAAGTCTTCAGAAATCCCTGGATACTGAACTTCATTTGAGCACTGCTTACCACCCTCAGACAGACGGACAATCAGAACGGACTATTCAGACCTTAGAAGACATGTTGAGATCTTGCTCACTTGATTTTCAGGGTATGTGGGATCAATATTTACCACTAGTAGAATTTTCCTATAACAATAGCTTCCATTCGAGTATTCAGATGGCACCATATGAAGCGTTATACGGAAAGAGATGTCGTACACCAACCTGTTGGGATGACGTTGGTGAAAGAAAACTTGTAGGCCCAGAACTGGTGGAGGAAACGGTGGAAAAGGTGAAGGTAATCCAAAATCACATCAAAGCAGCTCAAAGTAGGCAGAAGAGCTATGCCGATAATCGAAGGAAGGATTTGGAATTTCAAGTCGGTGATCATGTTTTCCTGAAGGTATCTCCGTGGAAGGGAGTCATACGTTTTGGTAAGAAAGGTAAATTGAGTCCCAGGTACATCGGACCTTTCGAAATTCTAGAACGAATTGGGGCTGTAGCTTACCGATTGGCAATGCCGCCAAGTCTCTCCAAAGTTCACGATGTGTTCCACGTATCTCTGTTGAGAAAATACATGCCTGACCCAACGCATGTACTCACCTATGAGGAATTAGAACTGGAAACGGATCTGTCTTATTGTGAAGATCCCATCAGGATTCTTGATACAAGAGAACAAGTACTGAGAAACCGGACGACGCGTCTGGTAAAAGTTTTGTGGAGGAATCATAAGATGGAAGAGGCAACGTGGGAACCCGAGGAACTTATGATGAAGAACCACCCGAGTCTTTTTATGCAGTAATACCCTAGAAATTGCAAGGACGCAATTATTTGAAGGAGGGGAGAATGTAACACCCCAAGCTTCTACGGTACGTTTCCCTTTGAATAATGTGATAGCGTGTGTTGTACGCAACCTCGAGTTCTAACACACACCACAACTAATTAAACTAGCCGTTGTGAATAGTAATACCTAATTTTTGAAATTATATATATTTTATATTTGAAAATGGACTTCATTTTTGGACTCGGAATATCGAATTTAGCCTAAGGTGAAATTTTGGTACTTTTCGGATAACTTTCATATTTTGATGAATAGTGAAAATTACTAAATTTTAATTAAAAACAACTTTTTTAATCAAAATAATTAATAGTGATAAATTATGAATTTTAGTAGTTTTAAAGTATATTTAGAATATATTTTTACCATTTAATATAATTTTGGTCATTGGACATAATTTTACAATTAAACCGAACATAAACAAGTGTCAATCTTTTGATAGTTATTATCTCTTAAAAACACGCTTTTTGTTTTAACAGCGGGAATTAATTTTAAATTAATTTCTGCCACTTCTGTGTTTTGAATTTAGGAAAATGGATTCCATATTTGGAATCAGGATGTTCAAATTGTGTAAATAGGTAACTTTTATTTTTAGACATTTTGAATAGTTACTGTGGTAAATATTTTATTTACCATGGTTAAAGGGTAAATCCGGTAAATAAGGGTTAAAAAAATAATATTATAATAATACAAAATTACCCTAAAACGTGTCCTAACCTTATTGGTGGACACATACCCGACCATGGGCATCCTTGGGTCAATTTGGGGACCCCTTGGAGCCACTTGTATGTGGTAGGGACACTTTATATTAATAAAGTTAAAATAAAAATAAAAATGGCATAAGCTTACATCTTTTAGAAGAACAATTTTTACATAGGGTTATACATGTTGGATTTTCGATTATAAATATTCATTAGAAATCTAAAAAGATTGCCTACATAATGATATTTTATTTATAATTTTTAGACATTATATAATTTATTTTATTTATGACACAATGATGATGCAGTAATTACTAAAATAGTGAAAAATAAAAATAATTGATCTTATAAATACCCAAATAATTATAATATGAAACTTTTAATGAATTAAACTAATTTTCTATGATAATATGATATATTAGGATTGATTTAATTGACTTTGTTCGAAGTAATCAATCTGTTAGGAGTTTCACAAAAATCAACTATTGAATAGTGTCAAAATTGACATAAAAGAGTTCTTAAAACAAATATTATATTATTAATTGATATTAAATTCCTAAAAATCTAAGGTTCGGCCAAGAGACTTATATTATGATAGGTTCCTCATTAATGGACCACTTGGGGGTCGCTTGGATGTATATAGTAAGTTTATTAACCATATTATATAAAAATACAAAGAGACATTGTAAAAGTGAAACTAATTAACTTAGAGTTAATACTTAAAGATAAGGTTAATATAAGTACCCAAACCTGTCTAAATTCTATTGGTTGAGTTGTTTTCGACCTATCCCCACCTCATCCTTTGAATAGTCAACTATGGAGCCTTTGGAAACCGAATATGAATTTATTATAAATTAATATTTCTAGCTTTTCCAAAGGTGCCCCTCACCCCTCTTATAAAAGGGAACTCCTCCTTCTCTTTTCCTCACACCTCTCAAGCCACTTGGCTCGTCCAAACTCTGCCCAAATACTCTCCCAACATCCCTCACTACAACCTAGAGGCCTTAGTTTGATCAGAAAGCCAACCTAAGGAGCCCTTTTGATCAAATCAAAAGGAAGAACCCGAAGAAGAGGTAATGATTTCACCACCCTTTTCTAAGTTCATTTCTTCTTCCACTTCTTCTTCCTTTGTTCTTACCATTCTGAAATAATAACTCCAGTATCTCACATATACTGTGATGTTATTATAAATATGGTACAATCATATTCAGTATTCTATCCACCCTTTGAATAACATGTCACCATACGTGCGTACGTACGGCTTACCGTCTCCACGTCGTGGTGTAATTGTTATTCAATATAATATTATTTGGATGGGTATAATAATGATGTGTAACTCATGTAAATAATAAATATAACATGTTAATGATTCTGTATATATGATATACCATCCATTTATATATTATTTTAATATCAAAAGAATGATATTGTCGCTCGTGCGTACGTACGGACTACCGTCTCCACGAACGCGATGAGATTCATTCTCCATCGTATCCATTCAAGTATAATTATCATTTGATGATTTAAAAATGATGTTTAAGGACTGTATATCATTCTTGATATGAATAAGATACAACAACCATGGCTTATTTAACAAAACATATAAAAGAAAATGAGTAAGTTAACTCCCGAAACGACGATAATACTAAGATATTATTATCAAATCAATATTAAAAGATCATATATGATATCATATTAATGTATATGATTCTTGTATAATTTAATAACAATTATTTCACCATTATACAGGAGGTTAACCTACCACAACCAAGGAAAAGTACAAGGTAAGGGTTATTTCACAATCTCTTCATTATCTGAGGTTGTTTATATGTAATAATCTATTGGGATCTCTTTATCATCCACATCCATGTTTCTTCAAAATGTATTTCAAAACATTTTTACTATTTACAAGAATATGGGTTAAAGTCATTTATACCCTTGTTTGACTTTTTATAAGAGGTTTATAAAGGAATCTTTCCGTCGTTTTCAAAACAAGGTCCTTTTTAACCTTTTCGACAGAATTGAGGTAAGAATGTTTTTTTTAACTTATACGGCGGGTGCGGTTATTTTCCGCCGTTATAAAATTGTCGAAGCTTCCCATACAAGCTTATAAGAATATTTTCAAAGAAAATGTTTTATTTTATATGGATCTTAAATGATTTCAAAATAAAAGGAGATATTTCTTTAAAAAGAATTTTGATTTCATCTATGTCAACATCCTTTGATGGATTTTAAGATTATTTGAAGTTGATTTATTATGATACAAAACTTCTATATTGTATTGAAGGTTTTGTGATATGTTTGACTGTGGATGTGCTATTTTTATACCATTCATAGTTTATTGTGAAAGTATTGACATTTCGTATGCTAGTTTTAATACGAATGTTTATGTTATGTTTAAACCTTTTCATATGGGAATGCATTGGACTTAATAAGTGACGGGTGGAGCCCGCTATAGCTCCTCGATGCATCGGTAGGTCTCATGAGACAAACTAGTGTCTTGGCACAAGGCTTTGACAAAATCTTATTTGTAGTCTTGGCACGAGGCCTTGGCTATGTGGTTATGATAGTCTGGCATTATGCATTCCAACATTATGAAAGTGGTTATTGATTTTTGCATGTGATTATTCGATTAGTAGAATATCCATGTGAACAAGTAAATGGCATTATTTCATTTTACTTTTGCCATACTATGTTGAAGTTCAATTTTAAAAGGCTTTTGTTTTAGTAATTCATTGCCTTAAATGTTTATGCTTATTTTGAATGTTCCGCTATATTGTTATCCTTACTGGGCATTTGAGCTCACCCCTTTTCTATGTTTTATTTTTCCCAGGTAGTGAAGAAGTAATTTATGAATGACTTGCAGGGATATTATGAGGGGTTAATAGTGTTGATATGAAGACTTTGTTGTTGTAGTAGTTTTTCACTTTGAAATGTAATGTAAAACTTTATGATTATATCTAGTGTTTCCAAGGCTACTAAACCAATCGGTCTTTCGAGATTTGATCTTTCTTGTGATCATGCCAATGTTATGTAATTATTGCACCGACTCTGGGTAGCTGGGGTCGGGGCGTTACAAAGGGTCACATTTCCTTAATCAAAATTTCACATTTCCATTAAATCAGTTTCTTAGTTCATCACCACCATTTAATATATTTTTAAAATCCTTAATGGAAATCATATACTTTAGGATTCATAATTATTGAAATCATATACATATAAACATCAATCATTAAACTTTATTCTTAAACCAATACTTAGGCTTCATCATCTTATTCATTAATACCCCTTTCCTATAATATGAAGTAGGAATCATGTATTAAGGTTCCTCAACATAAATTTAATCATTTTTCTTACGTTTAATTTAAACAATATTGTTAGAACAACTCATACCTTTCAAATCTAATTCGCAATATCTTTATCTTTAGTAGTATAACAAATACTCGCGTCACCTTCTTGATTATATTCAAGATATTTCAACTTAGGACATAAATATTCATAATGCCAATACTTTATACATCTGAAACATTAAATGTTAACTCAGTTCTGTATAGTTTCTATAATTTACTAAGCACTAAAATCATAGCATGATCAATACTTATCGTAGAGGAAAACCACAAAATCATGACAAATAACTTATAGAATGTCTAAATTATGATGCGTTATTTTAAATCTATGACACCTTAGACTTATCCTTAGATACATCCCTAGAAATATCCTCCGAAATATTCCTAGGGTTCTCACTAATGTTTTCTCATCCTAGTTTTCAAATTTTGAATAAACCTTCCCTTTGATACCAACTATAGAAACCCAGTCTTAATATCCATAGATATTACATCATTTTTTATGAATATTAAGAACATTATAAAAGTAAATGCCTAAGTATCATAACAATATAGTGTATTTGGATACTTGGAAGTATAATCTTCTATCCTGGTGAAATATATTCCACATCTCCCTTAAATATCTTCCCCATTATTAATCCCACTTAAAACCTTTCTTTATAAATTTGGGAAAGGAAACATAAGAGAGGGGTGAGCTTAGATGCTCAGTAATGGTAAACAAGGGATATATGTAACCATAAAATAATCATATGGGTGTGATAAGATGATAATAACATTAGAATATCATACCCTACAATTCAAATATCACAAACTTGAATCATGTCATAAATATTTGTAATTCATAATACATGAATCATAAGGGTGATAAATCATCATAAATCAATCATGAACCATATGATCATGTCATATAAGTGTGGAACCCTAATAAATATATAAAACCATTTCATATTTCAAGGTTAACTTCCAAGACCATCAATATAGCGGATTAGGACACACTTATTTCCCATAATAGATCAGGATATACTGGTTTCCTTTAGTGGATTAGGACACACCCATTTCCAATTGTGGATTAGGACACATATGTTTCCTATTGTAGATCAGGGAACACTTGTTTCCCATTATAGATCAAGACATGCTTGTTTATCATTATGGATTAGGAAACACCTATTTCCCAATATGAATCAATCCAATCGACTTGTTTCTAATCATTATCTCATGAGATATAAATATTTACCCTTTTCATTGGAGGGATATATAAGTCCTACCCATTACATAATAAAATCATACATACATGTGCCACACGATAATAAAACTTTCATCATATCATGACAAATAAAAATAGATGGGTTTCATAAATATCATATCATAACCCATGAAATGAAATGGGTATCATAAACATTTAATCATAACATTACCTATGGAAAAGAGATAGGTTTTCTAATAATTTCATCAAATCATAACCCGTGAAAAGAAATGGGTTTCAAAATAACATAACTCGTTGAATATAAATGAGTGTCATAAACATCATACCATCAAAACATTAACCATTCAAGAAATAATAAATGCAATTATTAGATAATATCCCTAGTAAATCATAAAAAATAACAAAGTATGTCATCATAGATGGATAATGATTTTTAAATATCACATGGAACATTTCATAGGGAAAATAGCTTTATTTTAAAACACTTTTCCTAAAACCATTTAAAAATTAATTTTCATATAAATAAATCTTTAAAATTTCATTTAAGACATTTCTTGAGGAAAATATATTTTCTTCTATGAAAATTTATTTTTAAAACCTAAATAATTTTGAAAAACTCTTTCTTTTAAAATAAATTTGAAAACTTATAATGGAAACTTGAAAATATTTTTAAAACCTTTTTCTTTGAAAATAATTTAAAAACTTACAAATAAAGCTTGAAATAATTTTTAAACCCTTCTTCTATAAAATGGATTTGAAAAATTATAATGAAATATTTATGTAATGTCCTAGACCCAAACATCAACCTGAACAGTGCTAAACGGGTTGGATGTTACTACCTTAGGTTCACCTCTCTGAATTTCAAAGGATGTTGACTAGAAGCGAGGGTGTAAACAGGTATAGTGGGGAGGCTATACCCTCTCACTGGAATAAAATGGTACTGTTCCGAGTATAATAATAAATATGCAGTGGAAATAAATGACTCAACAGACTCGAATCAGACTCGTAGAGTGAAAGCACATTAAATATCAATAAATAGTAGAATAAATATATAAACAACTGTAGTAGATGGTAAATAGAACAAAATGATGATTATCACTTGTAACTATTACTAAACAACAAAACATGCTTCCAAAGAAGGTCATACGTATCCATATAAAAAGGGTGCCAATGGATAACCAACTATAGCTACAAAACAAGTAAGCATGATAACACGGAAAATAGAAACTAAACAAAGTAAAATCTAGCTAGGTATGACCTCATGGGCCATACGAGAATCTGTGCCAAATGGTACTATGATCCAGCTCCTGAGGTTGATCCTTTACCTGTACATAAATCTATAAAGTCTACACGTGTCCCGAAAGGCCCATGTAAGGTGTGAGGAAAATATCAATAAGATACTACCCAGATGGTGCATACCTAGTATAAGTGTTTAAGCAAGCATTCATCTCTATGTAAAGTAAGAATTGAAATTCAATAAA
Source organism: Viscum album (assembly GCA_963277665.1). Classification (NCBI taxonomy): domain Eukaryota; kingdom Viridiplantae; phylum Streptophyta; class Magnoliopsida; order Santalales; family Viscaceae; genus Viscum; species Viscum album. The sequence continues at coordinate 192,948,877 of OY728162.1, read as the reverse complement.
TAAACACAACACCCACTGGTGCTCATGAACAACCATGGATTGTCACCTGATTCGGCCAATGCCAGAATGTTTGAAGTAAATAGAGTGCTTTCCCCATGGACTAAGAACCCCTGTTATCACCAATCTTAGTTGAACACTCTGGTTCCACCTCAATCACATAACCCATCACCATGTGCCTCCTGACACCTCATGCTTCATGGTATTGGTGTCCCAATGGCACGACCAAACAAAAGTTACTCGAAGGAAAAACGATGTCTGTCCTAAAATAAGTTACCGGGGGACAGTGATTTTTGCCCTCAAATAAAGTAACTGGAGGGACAATGATGTCTTCCCTCAAATAAAGTGTCCCAGCCCATGGCCCCAATCACGGAGAGCCTTATCCCCCCAACCTAATAGCCTCATCACTATCTCTTGAAGGCTCCTCACCTTCCATGTGGCTTCCTATGACAAGAACCCCAAAACCAATAGTACCTAAACCACAACTATCAGGGGCCTCTACCCACACGAGTGGTCAAAAACACCTCATAATAGAGTCTCTCTATGTGCACACTACTCAAAGTTCTAGGTGAGTGGTAATCAACAAAATAAGTTCCCAATCCCCAACATCTCTCACACCTCATTTCCCTGTGAACATTTCGCTCAAGTCCGATGGCCTTGCCATCCAATTAATGTGGTCCATGCCCAACCTAATAGTCACACTAGCTCAATATGACATCCATGATGCCCAATCCCATGGTCAGAACCACCCAATGTAATTTGGTCCATGCCCAGACTATGGTCAACATCACTCAAGACAACCCAAAGGCTCCGGCATATGCAATTCAGCAATCACATACATAATCATAGAATCACTTTAAAACATGAAAAACAAACAAAACAGTTGAAATGCACTAACCAAGTGTTGTATTATACCAAAATTGAGGTCTTGAAAGCCTCTAATAAATTTAATCATGCTTAAACAATCTAAACTCAACAGTTTAATCATCATAATTCTTTTAAAACCATTTTTGGCATACCTGTCCAAAATGCCCCAATTGAGCAATAACCCCTTGCTCAGACTCATTCAAGAAAAATAGGTAAAGGGAATACCCAATGGTATCCCACAAGTCTAATATTAAATTTAACATGCTATAATAGATAAAATAGGTTCTTTCTCAAAATACCACTACTGTAAAAATGGACTATACCCACAGTTCAAAACCGTGGGTATAGCCCCCAAAACCATGGGTATAGCTTATACCCATGGTTTTGGGAACTGTGGGATAGAACGGCGTCGGTATAGGTCCCCAGCCTATACACACAGTTTTCCAAAACCGTGGGTATATTTGTCCTGCCACCATGTCACCAAAACATATCCAATTGCCACGGTGTCAATGACTTTTACCCACGGTTTCAAAACTGTGGGTATAGGTCCTAAAATAATGCAGGCGCCAAGTTTTGATCCCGCAACCTATTCGATGCAAACACCGCGTCTAACCACTACCCTAACATCACCTATATGTATATATATATATATAGTTAAATATAGTTATAAAAACTGTGGGTATAGAGAGAAGAACCGTGGGTATAGGGTTCCCGCCAAAAACAAATTCCTTCCCGCGGAAAAAAAATTTCCGCACACACAAAAGTGACATATACCCACGGTTTTCCATAACCGTGCATATACGTATTTTAGCCCAGACCTATCCCCATGGTTTTCCACAAAACCGTGGGGATGGGTACCCCTATACCCACGGTTTTGGGAAACTGTGGATATATGTCACTTTTCAGGACCTATCGCCACGGTTTTGGAAAACCGTGGGTATAGGTCTTGAAAAGTCACCTATACCCATGCTTTTCCAAAACAGTGGGTATAGGGGGGTCTATCCCCATGGTTTTGGGGAAAACCGTGGGGGTCTATCCCCATGGTTTTGGGGAAAACCGTGGGGATAGGTCCATTTTCCAGTAGTGTACCCAAATACGCGCTAAAGGCCACACCACCCAAAATTCTACGAAAACACAAAAAGAAGTATGAACCACCTACCTCATACATGCAGGATGATCCTCCTCTAGTAAGAACCTCTAATTCATTAATATAGGTAGATATACAAAAGAAACAAAAATGCTCAAACCCACATAATTGGTTTAGAATAAAAAACAAGACGAACAACTCAAGAGGAATTAAGGCCTTACCGAGGGGGTTTTAACAGATCAAATGGTGTTTGAATCCAACTTTGGATAAAGAAACGAGGTTAATTTGAAGTCCCAGATGCCTACTTATGGGTTCTATCCAGAAATTGAGAAATGAGGCTACTACCCATTTTAAGAAAAAAACAAAATACACGGTGTGTAATTAGGTCTACACTTCGTGTGGGTTCTTTAACTATTCCAAAGACGTCTGGCCTACTTTTTTTACTTTCTGACATGACTACACGACATGTACCTAGGGGTACACGGCGTGTACTTCTCTATACAGCCGAAATCTCCAACACTCTATATATTTACCTATACACAACTCCTCTACATGGCGTGTACAAATAGTATAGGGTGTGTATTTGTTAAAATATTTATACTCGGCTAATAAGCCTACACACCATGTAAGGCCTTCACACATGGTGACAGTAAAAAGTGTGTACTTAGAAGTATATGGTGTGTACCTTGGAAATTTCTAGAACTATCCAATTTAGTCCAGAACATAGCCAATGTTATTTGTTTTCACAAAAACAACCCAAAAAAGAATGAAAAATAAACTTGTACCTTAAAGTAAAAACTCTGTTTTTACAAAGTTTCCCCCTTAATGAAAATTTTCCCTAAATTTCCATTCTAAGGGTGGAAAATAAAAATTTCTGGGAAAACTTTAACCAACCGATTAAATCAAACAACAGTTCACTAACCTCTTTCCGGACTCATGGTCCTCCTGTGATGCATCGTCACTTTTGCACCTCATCAGTGCTCCCGTGTCACTTATAACACCCTACATATCTGTATGGCATCATTGTTCACCACAAAGAGGTCTTGCATCCCATGGATGCTCAAAAAAACCTGGTGCCTCACACCTCAATTACCCTGCATCCTCGATTCCATGATTCCCACAACACCTCAAGAAACCTACATCACATGGATTCCCTGATGCTCATAGAACATCAAGTAGCCCGCATCTAACGATGCTCCTGATTCCAACCACCTCATACATATATATATATATATATATATATATCACGCACCTGATATGGTACCAATCCCACTGACCATCATCTTGTCAGTCCACATATATTTGGTGCACTTCGTGAACTCAAAGTGGACATGCCTCTGCAGGCCATGCCAAAACAAGTAAAAACAAAATAGATCACGGGCACACCCGTAGTGTACCTCTAACTGTCATCAGATCACTAGCATGCTCAGCCCCTAGCAGCTCCACGGTGTGCACCTAGCCTGACACATGACTACCTGAAGCCTAACCTCCCTATGGTACTGCACCAGTCACCAACCACTGACCCCTCAGTTGGGTCCCATTATCTCTGCCGTGTCCTCCACATGAAGATGAAACTCAACTACCCTCATCTGTTACCAAACCTAAACCAACTACGGAGGCCACAATTTTTCATGGTCCCTGATTACCAGTCATCTGAGAAGGTTTCCTGCAGAACCTCTCGAGATTCCCAACCAGCACACATGCCCGACACTTCTTTGTAGGCCTATCATATTGAGTCCAGACATGCCCTGGATAACCACACAAAACGATAACCACTACTCCACTGCCACAACATGTCCTATATGAGTCCTTGTCTTGAATTCCCTACTAAAACTCATCTTGACCTTGCTTCATGTTATCTAAACCATCACCTGAAACCATCACTCCGCCAACCTAGGGCTTATCTCTATGGTTTCCCTCCACTATGAGCTCCTGTTTCACTTTATTTGATAATGAGGGAATCCTAAATATGTTTAACTGCACACATATGGCGTGCCATAAGAGATCTTTAAATCACCTCACCCTCAAGGTGTCAATGCTTACCATACCTGGTACGAAGAATGAAAACTCAGTGAAAGTAGATGCATAGTTCATGATGGACATGTCACCCTATTGAAGGCTCAAGAACTCCTGAACTCTCTCTACCCTCAGCGTATCTAGGAAAAAGTGCTCAAAGAATATGTCCTCAAAGTACTTCCAAGTTAGTCCCTCGTGTTTGCGAGCCTATACCTTCACATCCCACCAACGCTTCACTGGTCCTCTAAGCATGTACGTTTCCAGCTTGAACCTCTACCCGAGAGGTGTCTCAAGCTACTCAAAGATCATATTCATGCTCTCTATCCACTTATCAGCCACCTATAGACCACCCTCACCTTGAAAAAGTGGAAGGTGTTATGGCTAGAACTCTCATGTCAGATATTCCATAGAGGGATCTGTACCCTATGAACCACTTTCAATCCTATGTAAAACACATACCGGGATAGATCGAAGATGCTTGTTGATCCATGACTTGAACACTGCGAAACCCAATTTTTGTCCTATCTGTACTGGATCCTGAACCTGATCTTATTCTTAATCATGTACCTATGGCTCAAGCTCTGCCTACCACTCAAGGTTCCAAACCTGATTGTGCTCCTAAGGCATTATATCGTTACCCGCTTGATGTTCCATTGAGCTGTCTAGGAGGAACTCGCTAAATACCATAAATGGTTAGACATCCCACATATATAACAATATATATATATAATGCCGATAAGAAAAGCAGTAAAAAGAAGTACATAACTACTACCCTTACTCTCCCCTACTGCAACCATACCCCATGATATCCTGGCCTCATGGCCTCCTTACCCGCCCACAACAGATCCAAGTATCAAAAGTACCTCGGGTCATGCCCATCCTAATAACCAATGTTTCCTCAAACTGACAACCTAATCGCCCAATACTGGTTACCAAAATCACCTCAACCATAGTACCTTCCTACTCATACAAGATCCATGCCCAAATCTCCTACCATAAACTATTCACAATATATAATTCCTTTCATAGTATATTGTAATAAACTAGAAATTCTACCAGGAACTTCACTTGTCACATTTAAAAAGCATTCAGAGCATGGCATTTGAAATTTTTCACATAGTATTATCACTTCAGAAGGCATACGTGAAGTTATTAAATTTAAATACCCTAACAAAGTGCCTATCGATGGTTTGCCGAATCTCCCTCTTTCCTCTTCTGAGTTCTTGGAAGCCTCGTCCCTGCTGAATCTCACCCTGGTGGCCCGGTTCAAGCATAGAAGACCCTCTGTGGATGATTTCGACCGCTTCGTCTTTGGATCTTGGGATCTTTGAGATAGGGCGGTGGTTAGTTTACTGGACAGCAAACAAATTATGAATAGGTTCGATTCAGAGGAGGACCTCATCCGAGCATGGGCGAGGGCTCCACGCAGCTTTAAGGGATCTTCTTTCCTGCTTTTGCGTTGGTCCTTCGATATACATATGAACTGTGACGTTCCTTCAATTGTTGTCTAGGTAAGTTTTCCATCTCTTCTGTTACCGTTCCAAAACCCGTCGATTATATGCATGTTGGGAAATATGATTGGTAGATACCTATGCTCGGATTGTCGTACCGAGGCGGTATGCCATCCGGTGAATCCCCGTGTGTGTGTCGAGATGGATGCATCCCGCATCCCTTTTGACTCTGTTTGGACAACTATCGGCGAGGATTACCGGTGAAAACAGAAAGTCATCTATGAGAACTGGACCGATTTCTGTGGTTATTGCAAGCGATTGGGCCATTCGGTTGAAGTTTGCCGAAGGGAGCGTCGGTCTCGGTTGATGCAGGCTCGTGGTGATGGGAAGTCTGATTCGGTGAGATCTGAGTTTGGTGTCTGTAATGGCGCTCAAGAGGGATTGGTTTTGAGAGCTGCAGAACCGGCTGACAAAGGAGGGGGTCCATGTTGTTCTGATGAGAAGGGGGTGAGTTCTCATCGGGTGTCTGAAACTGCCGGTGCTAAGGCAAGACAGGGTAATCTGCTGGTGTCTGAGGTGTTCCAACGGTTAAGGAGGGACTTGGGAGTACCCATTGCTCCCATGGGTGATCTGTGTACATCTCAAAGCGAGGAAGTAAGGGTCGATAGTGTTGCAGAGATTATCTCCATGAGTGATAAGGCTGCTAAAGGCCCCGACCCGTTGGCCAAACCTTTTTTAGATTTGAGTAACAGGTTTCAAGGGTTGTCCGAAGATGTGTTGGACGCGGGTTTGGAGGAGGCTGCTAGTCTGGATATTGTTGACGACCAGCAGGCTGATCGCAGGGTGCATGATCCTACTTCGGTTGGTGAAGAATCCAAGGAGGACCAACAGACAGATTGGCAGGGACAGGAAGCAGGTATCATGTATGAGGATAATAATTCTAATGGGGCAAGGAGCGGTACTTTGGTGGTGAGCACGGATCATAGGATGGGGTACATGGCCATACCTCTTGTGGAAAATGTTCCTATTGAAGACTGGCGGCCACCTTTGATGGAGTGCAATACTCCAGTTCAAAAGATGGGAATCAACACATAGCTTACTGCTGCTAATTTAAGGGAGAAAGATGGAACTGGAAGGGAGATTTTGGGGGGAGGGAAAGAGAACATGAGTGGTCCAGCTGGTAGATCCTTTAGTGATATTGTCAAAAGTGGGAATCAGATGATACCCACAGCTGATGGTCCTTTGTCCGCTACTCCAAGAAGAAGACCTAGGAAGGATTACTCATTTCTTCCAAGGCCGATGCAGACTAGATATTCATAAAAGCAGAATAAGGAGGTGACTTTGGCTTTTAAGAAGGGTAGCAAGACCAAGAAGGCTACCCCAGATCAATCTGTTCTGGAACAACTTCACAGTCGTGTTCAAAGTGGAAGTTTTTGGAGAAATACGGAATGGGAATCAGCTACCGGTGAAGAGGGATCCTGCTTGGGTTGCGGAGATGAATCCGATTATTATGATGTGTAAGTCTATGTTGTATCTTATTGCTATCTACTTATCCCTGTTTGTATGTTTGGGTACCAGGAACCCATAAACCGGCTTTTTTAGAAATGGGGAAAAAAATCAATTGTCGGCCTAACAAAGTGCCTATCAAAAAACCAAGAAAATGTGCCTTTCTATACTGGGATAAGGACCAATTTATCCCTTAACTCACCAGTTTAAGGGTCACATATCATAAACCAAGTGATCCAACAAGGTGGAAATAATATAAATAGTAATTTGAGAAAAATCAAAACAACAATTCCCACCCAAGGTAACTTGGTCCATCCCACACACATGGGGCTACAGAAACCCAAGCACAAGCTAAAAACCCAGATCCAATTACAACCTATCTCTTGTCTACCGTGTCCCAAATAGTATACCCATTGAAATAAAAAATAGAAGTCTCAATGTCTTTAATATCCAGCAAAACATTGCAACTAAATCCATGTCAAGAACTCCTCTAATACCACTTTGTAACGTCATAAACCCAAACAACCACCCAAAGAGTGCTAAACAGGTTGGGTATTACTACCTTAGGAGCACCTCCTCGAATTCCAAAGGCTACCGACTAGTAGAGAGGGTGTAAGAAAATATAGTGGGGAGGATATACCCTCTCGGAGGAATAAAATGGTACTAGTTCGAGTATAATAATAAATATAAATCAAAAATAAATGACTCAGCAGACTCAAATTAGACGTAAAGAGCGGAATCACATTCAATATCAATAAACAATGTAATAAATATATAAAAAACTGTAGTGGGAGGTAAATAGAACAGCATGCTGAGTATCACTTGTAACAACTACTGAACAACAAAACATGCATCCAAAGGAGGTTGTACATATCCATATAAAAAGGGCACTAATTGCTAACCAACTGTTGCTACAAAACAAGTAATCATGTTGATACATAAAATAGAAACTAAACAAAGTAAACTACAGATATGTATGACATCAAGGTCCATACCAATATCCATTCCAAATGGTACTACGATCCAGCTCCTGAGGCTGATCCTTTACCTACACGTAAACCCATAAAGTCTACATGCATCCCGAAGGGCCTGTGTAGGGTGTGAGATGAATCTCAGTATGATACCACCCATATGGTGTGTACCTAGTATAAGTGTTTAATCAAGATTTCATCTCTATGTAAAGTAAGCAGTGCAATGAAATAAACAAATTCAACATCCACTGGTGCTCAGAAACCACCATTGAGTGTCACCTTATTCATCCAATGATGGAATTTCTGAAGTAAATAGGGTGCTTGGCCCATGGCCCATATACACCTATTTTCACCAATATCATGTGAACCCTCTGGTTCCACCTCAATCACGTAACCCAACACAATGCGCCTCCTGACACATAGTGTCTCAAGGTACCGATGTCCCAAAGTCACACCCAAACAAAAGTAACTCGGAGGAATGGTGATGTATGTCCTCAAATAAGTAACCGGATGTACATTAATTTCTTCCCTATAACAGAGTAACTAGAGGGACTGCGATGTCTACCCCCCAAATAAAGTGTCCCAGCCTATGACACCAATAATGGAGATCCTTACCCCCAACCTGATAGCCTCATCACTATCTCCCAAAGGCTCCTCTCCTTCCACGTGGATTCCTATAGAAAGCACCCCCAAACTAATAGTATATAAATCACAACTATCAGAGGCCTCTTACTACATGAGTGGTCAAAACCACCTCATCATAGAGTCTCTCAGTGTGAACACTACTCAACGTTCCGAGTGAGCGGTAATCACTAAAATATGTTCCCGAGCCACAACATCTCTAACACCTCGTTTCCCTACAACCATGTCGCTCAAGTTCGATGACCTCTCCATCTAAGTAACCTGGGCCATGCCCAACATGACAGTCACACTTCCTCAAGACACCATCCATAACTCCCAATCCCATGGTCAGAACCACCCAATGTAATCTGGGACAAGCCCATCTAGTGATCAACATCACTCAATAAATATTTGGGCCTTGCCCAACACAACCCAAAGGTTCTATAATATGAAATTCGTAAATTACATACATAATCATAGAATCACTTTAAAATAGGAAAAACAAACCAAACAGTTGAAATGCACTAACTAAGTGTTTTACCATACCAGCACTAAGGTCTTGAAAGCCTCTGATAAATTTAATCATGCTTAAACAATCTAAACTCTACAATTTAATCATCACAATTCTTTTAAAACCAGTTTGGTATACCTAGCCAAAATGTCCCAATTGAGCAACGACCCCTCACCCAGCCTCACTCAAGAAAAATATGTAAAGGGCATACCCAATAGTATACCACAAGTCTGATATTAAATTTAACATGCTATAACAGATAAAATATGGTCTCACTCAAAATACCCAAATACATGTTAAAGGTAGTGCCACACAAAGTTTGTGAAAACATGAAACAAATTATTCACCACCAACCTCACACACGTATGATGATCCTCCTCCAGTAAAAACCTCTAATTCAGTCTAAATCAAGGTAGATCTATAAAAGAAACAAAAATGATAAAACCCAAATAACATGGTTTAGAATAAAAATCAAGATAAATGGCTCAAGAGGAATCAAGGCCTTATTGAGGGGGTTCTAACGGATCAAATGGTGTTTTAATCCTAATTAATATGGAGAATGGTCAATATGAAGTCCCAACCACCTGTTTCTTGAGGGTTATGTCCAAAACCTGTGAAACAAGGCTACTAGCCGTTTTGAGGGAAAAAACATAATACCTGGTGTGTACTTAGGACTAAACATTGTGTGGTTTCTTTAACTATTTCAAAGACGTTTGGCCTATTTTCCGACTTTCTGACACTACTATACGGTGTGTACCTAGGGGTGCACGGCATGTACTTCTCCACACGGCTGATATCCCCAACACACCATGTATGTCCCCATACACGGCCCCTCTGCACGAAATGTACAAATTGTACACAATGCGTACTTTCTAAAATCATTTTACCCAACCAACAGGCATACACACTATGTATGGCCTTCACACATAGCTATATTACACGGCGTGTACTTAGAGTACATGACGTGTAGCTTATAAATTTCTAGAATTGCCTAGTTTAGTCCAAAACATAGCCAATGTTACCTATTATCTCAAAAACAACCTAAAACAGAACAAAAAAAGAAACTCGTACATTAAAGTAAGAATTGTGTTCTTATAATTGAAATCATTGAAAACATTTTCATTAAAAATAACCTTTTGAAAACATTTAAAATAAGATTTTAAAATTATTTAATATATTTTTTTATCATAAAACATTTTTTTAAACCTTTTTCTTTGAAAACCACTATAGAAACAATGAATTTTTAGAATATTAGTAAAAAAAGTTTCTTTTAAAAAATAAACTTATAAACTTTCAAAGGAATCTTCAAAGAAATTATGTTCATGATAGTTGCTAAATTTGTACATTCTGAACATTCCTTTTTCATCGTAAAAAGTTTAGAAAAGTTTCTTGATTGGAAAATAAAAAAGATATTACTGTTAAAACCTTTTTTATTAAAAAATTAAAACATGGGTAAAAATGTATTTTAAACATAATAGTAAAATATTTTGGGAAACATTTTTAGAAAACAAGAATTTGTGAATAAAACAAATTTCCAATTGAAGATAGTAATAAAGTTGGATATTCATGAAAACACTTTCTTAATTATCTTAAGTACCAAAGAGTGTGAAAATAGTACAAATACATAGAGATTTCATGGATAACCATAAGGGAATAAAATTCATGATATTTCTTGACATATGGATCATAATATTTCATCAATGTAAGTATAATCGTAAACAGTCACGATAAACAATGAGATTGTAGCAATAGACTCTTACCACTGGTAACCTTAAATCATAATCCCCATGAGAGAATAAAATTACATGAAACATATAATGTCATTAAAATAAAAATATTCATGATATAACATGTCAAATTTAAATTATATACACCTTAAAAAATAATATAGGTGGATAACATAACATGTATCTTAAAGAAGGCAAATTGAGATAAAATTACCTAACTGATTTAGTAAATTTCGAACCATAAACCCCATGAAAAATATATCATAAAAATGAAATGTAAATACGAATAAAGTTAATATTTAGGATCATATAATACATTCATGGGAAATATATACACCACACAAAATAAATGAGTAGTGAACATAGTATGTAACTCACAGATTTAAAAAGTGAGATGAGAAAACCCTTATGTTAAGACTTAACTTTCACTGTACACATTCAAAGCTCATATATAATAAATATATGTTTATTATAAATATTCCGAAGAACCATATTATTATATCTAAAATAATATATTATTTTATTATGACTTTATATTACTCATTTTTAATAATTTGTTGTTAATATTACATTTTAGGTAACATTTTCTTTGTTTTTCATATATGTTTTTACTTGTTATTCTTGATCCTATAACTTAAATAATTATTTAATTATTTTAATAATTTAAAACATGATTTAAAAATCATATATATTCAGTATATAAATATTTATAATAATCTATAAAATATAGAAATATTAAATTGAATACATCATTCATGGAGATGGTAGGTCATATGTACACATGAACGTTGTTTCCATTTTACTGTTGTATTAAAAGAGGGAAAGTAAATGACATATATGTGTATATATATATATAATATCATTCATTTAGAATTATTATTTCATATATATCATATAAATTTACTAAACATGTCCTTAATACATTCCATGTAAAGTGTGAATGAATCTCATCGCTTTGAGGAGGCAGTAGTCCACACGTCCACAAATGAAGTTATCGAATTTACAAAAAATGGAAAGCACAAAGGAATATTTTATATAATAATTATAGAATAATAAATACATAATATATATCATAAATATCACGTAAAAATAGAAATTTGATCATTATTTTCAACCTTGAGTGGTGGTGATGTAATAACGAATGATATCGGATCGCGAGGCGGTAGTCCTCCGTACACACGAACGATGATTGTGCATCCCATTTTATGGAATTTTGTGAGACTGTAGGTTAAAACATTAACATAATCACATATAAGTATATTTATAATACTTATTTTATTATATAATTGTGGAATAATAATAATTGAGGGGGTGGTGAAAGAAATAAAAATAGAGTGATCGTTGAAGGATGTTTCCTCTTCTTTGAGTAACTCCTTCAGGTTTTCACCAAAGGGATTCATTGTTTGGATTTATTCGCAAAGATATAATTCTAGGATAAAGTTGGGAATTTTTGAGCTCATTTAGTTTGGTTTTGGATGATCCAAAGTGATTTAGAGGTGTGAACAAGTGAGGGGGTGAGTGCCCTTTTGTAGTGGGGGAGGAGTGGCTTTCTTGTAAATTTAAAAAGGTAAACACAATTTAGGGGTCTATATTATATCATGTGCCTCTAATAATTTTATATTTTAGATCTAAGAGGATAATTCATATAAATATTTCCATAAAATGTCTTTTAAATCTATGACACCTTAGGATTACCCTTGGATACATCCCTAGACACATCCTTAGAAGTATCTCTAAGGGTCTCACTAAAGTTTTCCCATCCTTGTTTAAAAAGTTTGACTAATCCTTACCTTTGATACCAAATATAGAGACCCAAGAATAATATACAAGGATATTACATCATTTTTATGAATATTAAATACATTACTAAATTACATGCCAAAGGACCATAATAGTTTAGCATCATTAAAAACATGGAAACGTAATATTCTACCCTGGTGAAATATTTTCAAAATCTCCCTTAAATATATTCCCCATTAGTACTCTTAATTAATACCTTTCTTCATAACCTGGGGAATAGAATATAAGAAATGGGTGAGCTCAGATGCTCAGTAAGGGTAAATAAGTGATATATGTAAGCATAACACAAGAATAAGGGAATAAGAAGATAATCATAACATTATAAGATAATACCCTTAATATCAAAGATCATAAATATGAATCATGGATTAAATATTTTAATTTCCTAATAAATAAATCATAAGGGTGATAATCATCATAAATCAATCATGAACCATAATCTCATGTCATATATGTGTGGAACTATTATACATTTTGAAAACCAATTCATGTGATGCGGTTAACTATTAAGACCATCAATATAGTGTATTAGGAAACACCTGTTTCATATGGTGGATCAGTACACACCTATTTACCATAGTGTATGAGGACACACCTATTTCCCATAGTGTATTAGGACACACCAATTTACCATTGTGAATCAAGACACGCCTATTTTCCAATGTGGATTAGGACACACCTGTTTACCATTTCAGATTAGGGCACACATGTTTCTCATTTTGGATCAAGCTTTCCAACTTATTTCCCATCATTATCTCATGATATATAAATATTTACCCAGTTTATTAGACATAGGTAGAGGTCCCATCCATCACATAATAAAATTATACATAATTGTGCCAAAAGATAATAAAACATGCTTCATATCATGACCCATAAAAAATATTGGATTTATAAACATCATATCATAACCCATAAAATGAAATGGGTATCATAAAAATTTCACCATATCATTACCTATGGAAAATATATAGTTTTATTAATCATTTCATCAGATAATAACCTGTGAAAAGAAATGGGTTTCAAAAACATATAACCCACTACGAGAAATGGGTGTCATCAACATCATGCCATCAAAACATAAACCATTCGATAAAGAATTTGAATGGAATTCTTGGATCATATCCCGAGTAAAGAATAAGCTATAACAAAATACGTCATCTAAGATAGAGAAGGATTTTGGAAGATCGCATGGAACATTTATTAATAATAATATCTTTTCTTTGAAAATCCCTTTCATAAAACCATTTTAAAAATCATTTTCTTATAAAGAAATTTCTGTAATTTCATTTAAAAAATTTCTTGGGGAAAATATATTTTCTTATATGAAAAAATATTTTTAAAACATAAACAATTTTTAAAACCATTTTATTTTTAAATAGATTTGAAAATTTATAAAGGAATCTTAACAATATTTTGAAAACCATTTTCTTTGAAAATAATTTAAAACTTAAAAATAAAGATTGAAATCATTTTAAAAACATTTTCATATTAAATGGACTTAAAAACATATAAATAAATTTTGAAATCATTGAGATAACTTTCTTTAAAAATAATCTTTTTAAAACATTTAAAGGAATCTTTGAAAATCATTTAAAATGATTTTTTAAACATAAAAGTTTTTGAAACTTTTTTTCATTGAAAATAACTTTAAAAATAATGTATTTTTATAATATTAGGGAAAAAATCATTAAAAATAACATTATAAAGTTTAAAATTACGATCCAAGGAAATGAAATTCATAATGGTGGGTAAATCCGTACATGCTGAACATTCGTTTTACATTATAAAAAGTTTTGAAAAGTGCCTTGATCGAAAAATGATAAGGATATTTCTTTTAAAACATTTTTTTTATTAAAAAGTAAAAACATGGGTAAAATTTTCATTTAAAAATCATAGTAAAAAAGTTTGGAAAATATTTTTAGAAAGCATGGTTTTTTGAATAATACAAATTCTTGATTGAAGAGATCAATAAAGTCGGATATTCTTAAAAACACTTTCTTAATTATATTGAGTGCAATAGAGTACAAAAATGGTAACAATATAAAAGAATAACATTAAATGAAATTTATAATATCATGAAAAGAATAATATTAATGATATAACATGTCTATGGGAAACTATTTACACCTAATAAAAGAATATAGGTGCATGGAATAACATGTGTCTCAAGAAAAATTGAGACAATATTACCTAACTGATTTGGTGACTTTCAAACCATAAACCCCATGAAAAAGAGATCATTAAAATGGATATGTAAATTAACATAAATTTAATTATAATTATCATAGAATAAAATCATGGGAATTATATACACCACACAAAATAAATGAGTGGTGAACATGGAATGTATCTCACGGATATAAAAAGTGAGATGAGAAACCCCTTACATTATGTCTTGACATTATTCATACACATTCAAAACTCGTGTATAATAAATATAAGTTTATTATAAATATATCAAATAACCATATTATTATATTTAATACCATATATTATTTGATTATGAATTTATATTTTCCATTTATTAACTATTCTTTATTAATGTTATGTTTTGGGTAATATCCGCTTTTTTCAAATATGTTTTGACTTGTTATTATTGATCCTATTACGTAGATCATGGTTTACATATTTACATAATGTAAAAAATGATTTAAATATCATATATATATATATATATATTAAGTATATAAATATTTCTATTAATATATAAAATATAGAAATATTAAATGGAATGCATCGTTCATGGAGACGATAGGTCCTACGTACGCATGAACATTGTTTCCATTTTATTGTTGTATTGAAAGAGAGAAATTATATGACATATGTGTCTATATATATATATATATTATCATTCTATTAGAATTATTATTTTATATATATCATATACATTTACTAAAATAATCCTTAATACATTCCATGTAAAGTGTGAATGAATCACATCGTTTTGAGGAGGTGGCAGTCCACACATCCATAAAATAAATTATCGTATTAAGAAAAAAAAGAAAATCATGAAGGTATATTTTATATAATAGTTATATAATAATTAATATATAATAAATGTAATATATTTCATATAAAAACATAAATTTCATCATTATTTCCAACCTTGAGTGGTGGTAATAGAAGAATGAATGACATCAAATCGTGATGTTGTAGTCTTCCATACACCCGAACGATAATTGTGTATCTCATTTGATGGAAGTTTGTGTGATTTTAGGTAGAAATATTGACATAAAAACATATCGATATATTTAAGATAATTAGTTTATTATATAATCATGGAATAATAATAATTGAGGGGTGTATAAAGAAATAAAAACAAAGTTCTCATTGAAGGATGTTACCTCTTCTTTAAGTAACTCCTTTTATTTTTCACCAAAGGGTTTCCTTGGTTGTATTTATTCCAAAATATAGGATTATAGGATTAATTTATGGAAGTTTTATGTTAATTTTGTTCGGTTTTGGATTAACCAAATTTCTTGAGAGGTGTGAATAAGTGAGGGGGTGTGAGTTCCCTTTAATAGTGGAGGAGGAGTGGAATTCTTATAAATATAAAAAGGTAAACACTATTGAGAGGTTTCCTTATATAACGTGCCTACAATAATTTTATATTTATTATAAAAGAGGTTAATTAGTAAAAATAGTTCTATAAAATGGCTTTTGGGCATGTTTCTAGGTTATTTGGCCCCTCAAATAATAGTTTAACCACTATATAATCTTGTTTTTATCTTAATCATTGTAATTAATTTTAATTACATTCCCTAATATTTTTGAAAAAAAATATGTTGAATTTGATAAAAATTATAAATTATTCTTCTTTAAAATATTTACTCCATTTTTTCAAATTTTAATAACAAAAGTGGAAGAAATTAATTTAAAATTAATCTTTTAGACGTGTCACGATAACAGCTGTTTTTAGCAAAAATGTTTAAAACATTGAAATGTTATAATATCTAATCTCAAAGTGAAATTGGTTCAAATGACCGAAATTGGATTAATGGATTTAAAATTTAACTAATTTCTCTTTAATAACAAATTGAAATATAATTGAACAATACAAATAAATTAGATGAAAAATATGTTTTGAATTAAAATTCAGTATTTTTCACTATTCATTCAAAATTGAAGTTTTTCAAAAAAATACCAAACATTCACCCTAAGATAATTTTTAAATTTTGAATTCAAAAAAAATTATTTTATCAAATTAAATTTATATAAGTTTCTAATGTTCATTTTATTGTTGCTCAAAAAAGGATATAAAAAGTTCATTTGAGAAAATAGTATTTTCCAACATATAAAGACTTTACCAAAAATTATATGTTTTATTTATATAAAACAATTATTAATAATTTTCTAAAATTATTAATTACTATTAATATTACTATGTTTAATGGATAGGTTATAATTATCTTGTATAAATAATTATTATAATAAAATGTTGTTTTGTAGAAACTCAGTGTTGCGTGTAACACATTCCAAGTCGGCATTGCTTGTAGTGAAAACTTATCTTGGTATATCATATAAAAAAATCATAAATTGGTATAAATTTCAATGCAATCCAAACTTATTTCTTTCATATTACACAAGTTATATTCATTGTATCATAAAGTTTAAAATAATTCAAAAAAACACAAAATCTCGGGGTGTTACAGTGGTATCTGGTGGAAGTGATGGATATAAGACTACCATAAATTTCATAAATTCGTCATTGGCATTTTTATTATGTTCATTCTCTTGTATGACCTTTTTTGGCCACTTATTTCTTGACCTGAGCTTATGTTTTCAGTGCACAAGGTTTTTCCAACTCGGTGCTACCAAAAAGGGCACTCGGAGTGGGACAATATATATTGGGGATAATATGATTCCCTTTTCAGCATCATACTCTTCCATGGTTCTCATATCCTAATACATGATGAAAATGATCATTTAGCCAAAAAAAATCATCCTCATTCTCATAAAGGGCCTCTAAATCACACTGTTGAAAATATAAATGGAAACTTTAGTTACAAAATAGAAATTTATGTTTTAAATCCACAAAGTAAAACATACAATATACTACTATATCTGTTAGTTTATTATTCTTCTATCCTTTTTCTTTCTGTTCAAGAAACAGATTCATGAGGAACACATACTTCAATTTTCAAAACATCCCTTTCCAATGAAATTGAATATAGATAATTGTAATTCAAAATAGGTTATTAATAATGAATTATATAACTAAATTCAAATGGATATATTCTATGATGTAATATTTTTTATAATAATTGATTAATTTTTGTTATTGTGATACGAGTTGGTTAATATAATAAATTTTATATAATAAATTTTATATAATAAATTAGAAGAGTTGATAATATGATTAAATAATGATTTGATAAATTAAATTAAATTTCAATTTAAGTATTCTTGTATTTATATATTATTTATATTAATATAAGGGAAATTAAATTATATAATAATAAAATTTAATGTATTTATTAGAAAAAAACAAGATTAAATACATGTATAATATGGTAAAATGTAAAGGTGCAATGTATTCTATATGTGTTTCTATTTTTTTGTTTCTATGTTTATATGATTTAATTTGAAAGTGGTTAAAATAGGGAAAATAAAAGTAAATTTTTCCATGATGGATATTGATGGAGTATAGTAAATATTGGTGTTTGTTTTTGTTAAAAATACACATTAATGATTTAGATTTATTGTTTATTTGGATAATTACTGTTAATGTTTAATTAGCATGAGATTATGTACAATTCAAATTTTATGTTCTAGGAAGATTAAAAATCTAGTTATTACATTGAAATGGTGTGTATATTTTTTTCCATATGGTTTAGGTAAAAGGAAAAGAGGTTCAGTTTATTTTATGTATTAATTCTAGTTTTTCGTTTAGTTCTTAGTGGATTCTATATATTTGGTAATTAGATTTAACATTAGTATTATAATCCTTATAAGGAATGGTAACATACCTAGAGGTAAGTGGTTTCAAACTTATTTGAGCTTATAATTCACTACTCTTGTGTATTATGGTTAACCTAGAAATTGAATTTAGTTATAATCTAATTTTTTTGGTATGAAGTTATCTAATAATTCAATAATGTATGTTCTAACATGATTTTTTATTTATTAATAATGATAAAAAAATATGAGATTCTATTATGTTTAACATAGAATATTGTAGGTAATTAAGTATGCAATGGAATAAAATGAGTTCTATGATATAACAGAGAACTTAAGTGGAATAAAAAAATTTATGATATTTTATTTTACTGAATTTATGATATGAAATTTTGATTATCAGGTATTTAAAAATATTCAATCTAATTTAAAGGGGTAAATTGAAGGAAGAGTGTCTGACGGCGATAAATATGTCAGTTTTTTAATTAATAACTCTAAATCATATTAATGTATTGGAATTTTTTTAACAATGTTGTTTGTGTGGTGAGTGATAATTAATTATCTATAATGATTTGTTTAAATCATCATGTGTCATGTTGACATATAAAAGGTATTTTACATCACATACATTGTTGTTCCAAGGTTGAATAAATTTTGTGAACTATTGGAATTTAATTAAAACATGATATTAAGAGTGGCATAGGTGACTAAATCATGTGTGAGTTTTAAGAGAGATGGTGAGTCATTAAATGGTCAAATGAGTTGTTTAAATAAAGATTTAATATGAAAATTTCTACAATGTTAAATTCTATAAAGTAAGGGATTCCATTCTATAATCTTATAAATAATTATTAGGGTCACCTTTGAGATACAAATATGTTTTATTAATTCTTTTGAGATTTTATAGACATAATTTAAAGGAATCGAGATGATAAAGTCTGATACGGTTTTTTTTGTTTTTATAGTATAATATTATTGTTATGAAATCTACTAATGGATTTAAAAACTACATTATTTAATAAAATAATATCCAAGGATGTTCATATGATATAACCTATAGGTTTTTATTATCTAAATAGTGATTTAAAGGCATTTAATTTTTGAAATATCATTTATGGATAAAAGAAATCATCTCAGAGTTAGTATATACATTTTTATGATTCATTCAAAGGGATTACTTTCATAATAAATGAGTTAAAACTTAAATATATACATGAGTTTTATGGTGTGAAATAAAAAAAACAACAATTTCATGCATATGAAACACTACTCATAAAAATGATACCCCTTCTATGATGTTTATAAATGATTATTCGGGACAATTATTATCAATTAAATACATGGGTGAAAAATCTTAGATACTAGGTATAGAGATATGTAGAGATTGATTTAAGTGTTTTCTTCGTCTGAGATAGAACATATATATTGATATGATTTCAAATGGATTTAACGTATATATAACTATAGTAAAGGGTTTCTTCTAGTGTTACATGGTGTATGTTTTCATAAAATAAATATACATTAAATAAGATAGAAAAGTTACATATGAATGAGATTACTTATTCTTTGATAATATGATCAATCATGTATACCATGTTTCATACTAATCAAAAAGTTTTATATTATTTTGTTATAACTATTTAATACTAATAAAAGTTTGGTAAATGTATCATGATCACTATAAAAAATATTCTTAAATAATTAAGGATATTTAAATATGTATCCTTAGTAATTATAAGTGAGTAAAAAATAATTGTAAATTGTTACATTGATACAAGAATCAAAATTAACATAGATAATTTGGGATCTCAATCTATATTTTTTTCCTCAATGGTGGAACTGTTAACTAAAATTTCTCTAAGTATCCAACGTTGACTGATTCTATAATCACACTATTGAATAAAATACTCTGAAGTAATATTTATGTATCATTTTATGTTATATGTATTCCTTGGAGTTATGTATTCAATATAGGGATATTTCAAGTAATGCATTTGTGAGATGTTAAGATTTTTTATATGAAAATTCATAAATAAATGAGGTTTATAGTATGGATTTCCTTGATTAATTTAAATATATACATAAGAAATAGTGAGTTATAATAAATAAATCGCTATAAATATTTTTACTTACCATCCTATATATGTTATTTTAGAATATTATTGGAGAAAACTAAGATCCTTCCAATATGATTTCAGTATTTTATAGTTAGTGGATTAAATTATGAAGCAAGAACATATTGGTTACTTTTAACTAATCATCATCAATCATATAAGTTAATTATTAATGGATAAAGGGTGTGTTTTATTTATGTTCATCATCTTTATTTTTTATTATTTTAACAAATTATATTTCTAATTGGTTTTATGTTCCTAAAATATTTAGACATGTTTGATATCATTGACATATATCCTAACCATTCACCACCAACCACTTTCCAATTACCAAATAATAGGAACTCCACTATCTTTTCCCATAGTATCCTAACTAACACATATAACATTCACACATGATTCCAAACTACCACTAACCTTGTTACAAATATACTTAATTTCCCTCTTGGGAAGTTATTCCAAGAATTTCCCAATGATAGAGTGATTTTTTTCTATAATATTATCTTGAAAATGATTTTAATTAACCAATTAAATTCATGGTTTTTAGTATATAAATCTCTCTCCTTGTCTAGGGCCAACCAATATCTCTGATATTCGAATTATTAAGAGGTTATATAAGATTCCAAAAAAAATTATTCTATGTTCAACCCCATTTTAAACTTCCTCATAATAAATATATCTTTAACATATCCCAAACTATCTAATTATTCAATATAGTTATTTTGAAAAAACTATAATGAATCCTTATAATTTACAATTGAATACATATTATTTCTACAATTTATTTAAATATAAAATTATAAATGATTGTTGTACTTGTTCCCTCTCATGTTCTTGCATCATAGTCTACCCCAAAGTGTGGAGGTATTTCATAGCATCCTTTTTTTATTTCTTTATAACACTTCCTAAAAAATAGTTCTCAATAATTCAAAATAAAGTATTAATGAAAATCATGGCAATTTTCATTAAAAAACATCAAATTTTATTAATCATTTAAACTTGGTACGCTTCCAATAAGAAATAATTTCATAAAAATGTGCTACTTGACACTCAATCATGATAGGTGTGGCCTCTAAATATTTAACTACTATATAATTCCATCCACTATAAAACTCATCCTTGTATTCTTTCCAAAAATCAACTAGTTTCATGATCTTTGTTTTCCTCACATTCCCACCATCAGGGAAATTATAAATAATCTGGAAGAACAATATCAATTCATATAAATAAAATAATAGTCTAACATTAAATCCAATGAATTTTATTAACCATATTTTCACCCAAGAAATATCCTTTACCTCATTTTTAAGGTTTATCTAGGAGAGTGGCCTGATAGGAATGATGACAAAGTATTTGGAAAGAATCTTCATAAAACATCTATATTGTCACCATATTTTCCTGTCATTTGATTATCCTAGTTATACTAAACCATCATCTACGTGTGGTGGATCCACACCTCACACATGCATGTACACCCACACCACCTATGTAAGATCCATTTATTAAAGAAAAAAATATCATATCAATATGTATTATAATGAAAACAAATTATAGTCAAAACAATTACTCGGTTTCTATAAATATACCTGATCTAGACTGATTAGCGGGTGTTGTGAAGGACCCCGGGACACCCTGAGAGGGGAGGGGTGAATCAGGGTGACCACTTTTTCTTCTACTTTGTTGGATCTTGTTCCCACGTTGGTAGGAACTTGTTGAACCTGAATGATGATTACGATCAAAATGAAAACATTCACATGCACAGAGAAGACACAGTCATTTTTACTTGGTTCACCACTAAGGGCTACGTCCAAGGAGCATACGCCGACAGGTTGCCGGTCGTACCTAAATCCACTATGCTTCACTAGCTGCGGATACAAATGTTCGGGTACAGAAACTCTGTCCCAGGCTCACTGCCTTTACAATTGTTCAGGGATAGCTCACTGCGTCCCTCGGGTCACTCCCGTTGACTCCCCCTGGCTCACTGCCGTTGGTGAAGTCTCACTCAGTTTATAGACGTGTAGGTCTCTTCAATAAATTTGCATTGAAGTCTTTGCCTCTGCTCAGCACGAGACTCTGCTTGCATCGAAGTCCGGAAGAGATGCACTAGAACGCACAGAACCACTGAACTGGATAACCAAAATGTGCAGACAAACCTTATTGAGAAATATGCGAGACATCAACCATTTGCGCGCAAAATCATCATATTGCGCGCAACATTTTCTTTTGGTGCGGAAAAATATTTCGCGCAAAAAAAACCCCTTTTTCGCGCAACTCCAAATATTTCGCGCAAGCTCCTTTACGCGATCCTTTTCGCGCATCAGACCTCGGATCTTCTCTAAGTCTTCCAACCACCCGAATGAAGGGGGTCACCTCATATTTATAGGCGACTGAGACCACTGCGCGCAAAATCCCCTTCGGCGCGGAAAATCTCTCATCTGGCGCGTAATCTTTCCCCCAGCTTATGTATTTCGCGCAAAACCCTTATTTTCCGCGCAGCCCATGCCTTTGCCATCTTTCCCCAAACTGATTCTGAAACAGCATTTGCGCGAAAAAACTATTTCGCGCATCCCGCTGTTTTTCGCGCCCAACTTAAGTATTTCGCGCACATCCCTGATTTTCCGCGCAGCCCATGCCTTTGCCATTTTTCGCCTCTCTGAATTCGAAACACTGTTTGCGCGAAAAAACTATTTCGCGCATCCCGCTGTTTTCCGCGCCTAACTTAAGTTTTTCGCGCAAGCCTCTTATATTTCGCGCACCACTTCCGTTTTCTGCGAAGCTCCTTTTGCAGACAATCCATGTCTTCATTTTCCGATTTTGAGGCCCAAAAATTTGGCAAACACTGGGAAACAGCGCCACCTTCAAAACTGTTGTCTGCTTGAACTGTATGATCACTTTGCTGGAACACATTCGGAACTTCCACTGAGGATTGACAACAAACACAAACCATACACCAAATCATGCTTTGAAAAACCTGGTTCCAATAATCTCCCCCTTTGGGTTTGTTGGCAATCAGAATAAATTCAATAGATCTCCAACCATGAGCAAATCCAAAACGCAAGAATCAACTCAGCCAACACTCTAAGTCTACGTGAGCAATGCTCGGTGTAGAAAACAAGAGAGGAAGCTTGAATTGGGTCTTAGTGTTTTGAAATTCTCCATGACGCCCGATGTTATCCTTATTAAACTTCTCATCACAATCTTACACTTCCATCACAGATGAATTTCTTGCCGTGAATTTCTTGCCGTGAATTTCTTGCCTTGAATTCTCTTGCCGTGAATTTCTTGCCGTGAATTTCTTGCCTTGAATTCTCTTGCCGTGAATTTCTCGCCTTGAATTCTCTTGCCTTGAATTTATTCCTTTCTCCCCCATTGACAATAAAACCAAAGACCGAAAAGTTTGTTCAACGTTCAGCTCAAGCCATACTCCCCCTGGATAGTATCTCCCCCATAAACCTGCATCACAGCCATAAACAGATAAAAACAGTCAAAACACACGGGGAGAGGGGACTTCCGGAGCCTCCTTATGCAGTAGGAGGTGGTCGAACACCGAGGTTCAACCGATGCTTCTCGAACACAGCCGCGGACAATGGCTTGGTTAGGATATCAGCCACTTGCTCATTTGTTCCAACATGATCCATTTTAATCACGCCTTGTTCAACCTTTTCTTTGATAAAATGATACCGTATTTCAATATGTTTTGTACGAGAATGCTGAACCGGATTCTTTGTAAGATCAATTGCACTTTTGTTATCACAATAAATCACCATTGGTTGCTGCACCTTATCACCAATATCTGTTAGCTGCTGCTTCATCCAAAGAAGTTGAGTGCATGCTTTTGTGGCGGATATATATTCAGCTTCAGCAGTACTAAGAGAAGTACTTTCTTGTTTCTTGCTCAACCAGCCAACACATTTCTGCCCAATATAGAAAGCTCCACCACTTGTGGACTTTCTATCTACAACATCACCAACCCAGTCAGCATCAGAAAATGCTGATAATTCACTGTCTCTGCCTGCAGCAAAAAATAACCCGAAGTTATGTGTACCTTGAATGTACCTCATGATTCTTTTTACTGCTGCTATATGTTCCTCCTTTGGATTACTCTGAAACCGGGCCGCAAGGCATGTTGCAAAGACAATATCTGGCCTTGTCGCTGTCAGGTACAGTAGGCTGCCAATGATCCTCCTGTACATGGTGGGATCAACAGAGTTCCCATCCTCATGCTTTCCAAGTTTAGTTCCAACTGCAATCGGAGTTGACATTGGTTTGGAGTCTTGCATATTGAACTTCTTCAGCAGCTCTCTTGCATATTTTTCCTGAGAAATGAATGTGTATTCCTTCTTTTGAATAACTTGCAGCCCCAAGAAATATGTGAGCTCCCCAATCATAGACATTTCAAATTCTGATTTCATGTGGTTGGCAAATTCATCCACTGATTTCTTCCTACTGCCACCAAATATGATATCATCAACGTAGACAAGAACCATGAATTGATCTTTTGGAGAATTCTTCACATAGAGATTGTGATCAACTCCTCCTCTTTTGAATTCCAACTTCTTGAGATATGAATCTAGCCGTGAGTACCACGCCCGTGGTGCCTGCTTCAAACCATATAGAGCTTTCTTTAGTTTGCAGACCTTTGTTTCATCGGTACCCAAGACAAAGCCCACTGGTTGTTCAATGTAGACTTCTTCTTCGAGTACACCATTCAAGAATGCCGTCTTGACATCCATTTGATATACTTTATATCCTCTTTGGAGTGCCATGGCAAGGAAAAGCCTTATTGACTCCAGTCTAGCCACTGGAGCAAAGGTTTCTTCAACATCAATGCCTTCAATCTGAGAGTATCCTTTACATACCAGTCGTGCCTTGTTTCTGATGACACTTCCATGCTCATCAAACTTATTTGTGAAGATCCATTTGGTACCAATCACATTGTGACCTTCGGGTCTCTGGACAAGATCCCATGTCTGATTCTTATCAATCTGATCTAATTCATCATTCATGGCTTTCACCCAAGATTCATCTTTTGCAGCTTCTTCGAAGGAGGATGGCTCTACAACTGATAGAAATGCAGATTGTGTGGTATTCCTCATCCTTCTGGTTTGAGTGGGTGCACTCCTATCCCCAATTATGTTGGATGGATCAATCTCAGCTCTTCGATTTCTCCTGCGAGGTTCAGTAGTATTCTCTGCAGCCATAGTTTCTTCTTCAGATTCTTCTTCTGAGTCAACATCATCATGTGATTGATGAGTGTTTTGAACAGCTTCCTCTATTTCTGCATTTGTAGGTTCTTCATGTTCAAATTCTTCATGACTTTCGATCACATCAGCATATGACGTCCGTGAAGCATTTGTGGTTTTCTCTTCAATTATCTTAACATCATTGCTTTCCACAATCCTTCCCAAACGATTGTTGAAACATTTGTAGGCTTTGCTGTTCATTGAGTAACCGAGGAAGATTCCTTCATCTGCATTGTCACCATATTTCCCCTGATTTCCTTCTTTGTTCCTGATGAAGCACTTACTTCCAAAGACACGAAAGTATTTTAGAGAAGGCTTCCGTCCATGCCACAATTCATATGGTGTCTTTGTCTCACCCATATAAAGTCCTGTTCGATTCTGAATGTACACTGCAGCTTGAACAGCCTCTTTCCAGTAATGTCGTGGAATACGACTCTCAATCAGCATAGTTCGTGCCATGTTGTTCACCTGTCGATTCCTTCGTTCAACAACTCCATTTTGTTGTGGAGTTCTCACAGCAGCTACCTCATGTTGTATCCCATGCTTCTCCAGATAATTTTCAAATTCAATGGACGTGTATTCTCCTCCATTGTCAGATCGCAGCACTTTGATTGTTCGTCCAGTATCATTCTCGGCGATTCGCCGATATGTTTTCATGCAGTCAAGGACCTGTCGTTTCCGGTGAATGACCATCACACATGCCATTCGACTGTAATCATCTATGAAAAGGACAAAGTACCTTTCTCCATGAGTTCCGGCAACATTTATTGGACCACAAACATCTGTATGAATCAGATCAAGAAGGTGAGATGCCTTTTTCTTCTTTGGCCGATATGAACTGCAGACCAGCTTCCCACGAATACAAGAATCACAGGATTTTTCACGCTCACGCTTCAGGTTGGGAATGTCCATGACAATTCTCAATTTTGATATTTTCTCCATGTCTTGTTGATTGATGTGTCCCAATCTCCGATGCCACAGATTGTTTTCTTCTTCAACAGTCATGTAACATACATTCTCTTCACTATCAACCTGATACAAGTTTCCTTCTGTTCTGCATCCCTTCATGAGAGAATTGCCAGTTTTTCCCTTGATAGTGCAGCCTTTCTGATTAAAAGTAACAACAAGTCCTGAGTCACAGAGTTGACTCACGCTGAGGAGATTATGACGTAGGCCATCTACGTAAAGGACTTCAGTCTTCTTTAGTTCTCCATTAGCTAATTTGGTACTTCCACTCCCTTTGATTTTCAGAGCCCCATCATTACCAAATCTTACTGTACCATCAACATTCTTTATGATATTTGTAAGTAGACCGGCATTACCTGTCATATGAGATGAGCAACCGCTATCGAGAATCCAGGTACTGTTGTTCTTTGTGGCTTTGAGAGCTACCTCTGCAAGGTTTGATTTCTCAATCTTCCTCCTTTCCTTCCATGAGACATTAGATTGAGTATATAGAACTGATGGCCTTTCAACTATCTCTTCCGCAAACCCAGGTTCTTCATAGTCAAAGTCTTCTTTAAGAGGTGAGAACCTGTTTGAAAGAGAAACATCGTCTTGCTGACGAGACTTGACATGTCTGGAACTTCTGTATGAGGTGTCAATGTCCCTTCTCTGCCTGCAATTAATGGCCTTATGACCAAAGTTAGAACAATGAAAACAATATCCATAGAAATTATTTCTTCTATAAGAATTAGGATATGAAATTATTCTCCTTTGTTGAGCATCTATATCTTCTCCATTCAGATAGCTTCTTGCCTCTTCACAATAGGACATGGTATGGCCCAGATAGCCACAGAACTGACACTTCATGAGAAGAAATGTCTTCTCACTTGAATTTTTCCTCATAGCTTCTTCCTTGGGAGAATAGCAAGACTGTCTGCCATTTTTGAAAGTTTGAGGATAATTTTCAGGTCTCCTTTTAGTTTGGATTGAGGGTTCCTTTTTCAGCACTCTAGGTAACATTTCAACATGTTCAACTTCCATCTTATCTTTCTTTTGGATCTTTGCACTTCCAGCAGTTGATGACTCAGCCTCACAGCCAATTCCACTCTTTCCCATGCAAGCAGGTCTTTGATCACTCAAGACTTTTCCAACCCCATCTGAACCACACTTGGCTCTTGCAAGTAATTCTGCATCTGAGAATCTTCCGAACTGTATTTTCTTCCTCGATTCTTTTGGAACTAATTCTGTCTCCATTTTACTCCTCAGAGTAACTACTTCCTCCTCAAGACCCTCAACAGTCTTGGATTTTTCATCCAGTCTGGATGTGAGGTCATTGATGACCTTTGCTTGCTCTTCAACTCTCAGCTTCAGATCAACTGCATCATCATTGCTTTCAATTATTTTAGACTGTACCTTCACAAATTCTTCCAGTCGTTCAATTTCAGCTTCAAGTTGATCAACATATTCAGTTGATTCTTCTACAATTGATTTCCACTTATTGCAGCTCTTACATTTAATCTTAAGCTTACTAACTGCATCCTTAAGTTGAACCTCAGGATCTACACAAGTTCTCAGTTGTTTTTCACCATCAGTATCTTCTGACTTTTCAACAGTGGCCATCATAGAAGCATGGTTCCCAGTTTTGAATTCTGGTTCTTCTTCATCACAGAATTCATTGTCATCTTCTTCCTCTTCACAGACAAAACTCTTCCTTTGCATTTTCTTACCAGATTTGAAGTCTCCCTTTTTGAAGAACCTTCTTTGAGGCTTCTTGAAGTTTTCATCTTCACTGTCGTCATCATTGATATTCTTCAAGCACTGAGAGGCAATATGCCCAACTTTTCCACAACGGAAGCATGCGAGAGGTAACTTCCCTTTGAATTTCCCTTTCCCCTTCTGGAACTTCTTTGCAATGAGAGAAAGAATTTCTTTTTCTTCATCATCATCACCGCTACTATCCTTTGAGATTTTCAATTTATCCATGGCCTTGAATGCCATTTCCTTGCTCACCCGAGTCGTAGCATCTTCTGGTTTGACTCTCATTTCATATGCTACCAAACTGCTCAGTAAGTCATCTAAAGAAAGTTTGGAAAGATCTCTTTCCTCAAGAGCTGACACCTTCGCATTATACATAGGTGGAAGTCTTCTTAATATTTTCTTTACAATATCAATGTCTTTGATTTCTTCTCCTAGACCCCGAATTGCTCCAACCACTTCAGTAATTCGATTGAAGAAAGAGTCTGCATTCTCGTCTGGATGCATCTTCAGATCATCAAACCGATTGTGTAGCACTTGTAGTTTCGCCTCCTTCACTTTGCTATCACCTTCATAAATATTCTCAAGTTTATCCCACATAGATTTTGCTGAGGTGCAATTCATCACCTTCAGGTAAATCTGATCAGAAAGGGCAGCAGTGAGAGCATTCTGTGCTTTAGCATCTGCATCAAGAAGTTTCCTGTCTGTTTCAGTCATAGCCAGACCTGTTGGATCAGTGACATGAATTCCTTGCATGGTAGAAAAAAGAACTTCCATTCCAAGAGATCTTAGATGAGATCTCATTCTGTTCTTCCAGATCTGGAAATTGCTTCCATCGAAGTGAGGGACTCCCCTGACATTGACGGCGTTTTCCATGATGAAGAAGGTCAGATTCAACACCAGCAACCTTTACGCTCTGATACCACTTGAAGGACCCCGGGACACCCTGAGAGGGGAGGGGTGAATCAGGGTGACCACTTTTTCTTCTACTTTGTTGGATCTTGTTCCCACGTTGGTAGGAACTTGTTGAACCTGAATGATGATTACGATCAAAATGAAAACATTCACATGCACAGAGAAGACACAGTCATTTTTACTTGGTTCACCACTAAGGGCTACGTCCAAGGAGCATACGCCGACAGGTTGCCGGTCGTACCTAAATCCACTATGCTTCACTAGCTGCGGATACAAATGTTCGGGTACAGAAACTCTGTCCCAGGCTCACTGCCTTTACAATTGTTCAGGGATAGCTCACTGCGTCCCTCGGGTCACTCCCGTTGACTCCCCCTGGCTCACTGCCGTTGGTGAAGTCTCACTCAGTTTATAGACGTGTAGGTCTCTTCAATAAATTTTCATTGAAGTCTTTGCCTCTGCTCAGCACGAGACTCTGCTTGCATCGAAGTCCGGAAGAGATGCACTAGAACGCACAGAACCACTGAACTGGATAACCAAAATGTGCAGACAAACCTTATTGAGAAATATGCGAGACATCAACCATTTGCGCGCAAAATCATCATATTGCGCGCAACATTTTCTTTTGGTGCGGAAAAATATTTCGCGCAAAAAAAACCCCTTTTTCGCGCAACTCCAAATATTTCGCGCAAGCTCCTTTACGCGATCCTTTTCGCGCATCAGACCTCGGATCTTCTCTAAGTCTTCCAACCACCCGAATGAAGGGGGTCACCTCATATTTATAGGCGACTGAGACCACTGCGCGCAAAATCCCCTTCGGCGCGGAAAATCTCTCATCTGGCGCGTAATCTTTCCCCCAGCTTATGTATTTCGCGCACAACCCTTATTTTCCGCGCAGCCCATGCCTTTGCCATCTTTCCCCAAACTGATTCTGAAACAGCATTTGCGCGAAAAAACTATTTCGCGCATCCCGCTGTTTTTCGCGCCCAACTTAAGTATTTCGCGCACATCCCTGATTTTCCGCGCAGCCCATGCCTTTGCCATTTTTCGCCTCTCTGAATTCGAAACACTGTTTGCGCGAAAAAACTATTTCGCGCATCCCGCTGTTTTCCGCGCCTAACTTAAGTTTTTCGCGCAAGCCTCTTATATTTCGCGCACCACTTCCGTTTTCTGCGAAGCTCCTTTTGCAGACAATCCATGTCTTCATTTTCCGATTTTGAGGCCCAAAAATTTGGCAAACACTGGGAAACAGCGCCACCTTCAAAACTGTTGTCTGCTTGAACTGTATGATCACTTTGCTGGAACACATTCGGAACTTCCACTGAGGATTGACAACAAACACAAACCATACACCAAATCATGCTTTGAAAAACCTGGTTCCAACATGTTGTTGGATCCCTAGTCTCTTAAAGATCATCAACTTGTATAGTATGAGTGGGTTCTAATGTCTTCTTTGGAGGATCACAATGTTTCAGAGTAGAAGTGATCATGAACATAGGATCTCAGGGAGAAGGAATTTGAAGGAAAATAAGCTAGCATAGACATTTTGGGAAATGTATATACGGATGGGGAGTAGGATCTATCATCAGATAAGAAAAAAAAAAAATAGGATGATCAAATGTAAATGGTGGTGAAAATATAGGTTGCGTAAATATACTAGGAGCCTTTAATGACATTATGGGATAATAAATTGTGTTAGATGGTATATCAGATGGATAAGTGAAATAAAGATGAAGAGGATCACATGTAAATGGTGGAGAATATATAGGCATTATAAATATGTTGGGATACTCTAAAGACATTGTGGGATAAGAAATTGTGCTATATGGTATATCAGATGAAGGGACAGGGTGTCATCTGGTTGAACATCACTACCACTAGATTCATCGAATTATAATTGTCTCCGAGGTGGTGGATCCTAATTAAAATTTAAAAAAATCACATGAAATTATATGTTATTAATATATATATATATATATTTGAAATAAAATACACACAATAAGAACCAGAGGAGGAACATCCATCTCTCTCTTACGGTGATTAATTTCCACCATCCTCTTCCTTCGTAACTCTTAAATGTTTTTCATTTCCTTTATTTTAAAAAAAATATGAAATTAATTAGAAATTTTTAACTAATGTGTAATAAAAACAAGGAATAATATGGGAAGTAACTTAATTAATTAAGACAAATTTTCAAACCAAATAAAGGATGTGTAGTGATATAAAAAAATCATATTATATTTACCAGAAATAATATCAAAACATAAAATATGTTCCATATAAAAATCAATACATTCAAATTAATATGTTTATCATGGATATGAAATAGTTTTATTCTCTTTTAAATTATATCCAATTCAGTTTTGGTTTTATCATTTGGTTCATTTTGGTTAATTTATTAGTTTATTTGTCCATTATTTAGGTTAGGTAATTTGGTTCTTATTTTGGGTTAGTTCATTTTTTCATTTTTTTTGTTAGGAAATTCTTTTAATTGGTTTTGACTTTATGTCTAATTAGTTTAATATGTTTGAGTTCAATTTATCCAATTTTTTTCTAACTGAATTGTTTCAATTTTTGGTTTGGTTGATTGTAATATTGTTCAATTCAATATTAGAAAATGATACTCAATGAAATTTTAACCATTAATTATTGAAAATTCACTTGAAGGTTATGTTTGACACGAAATATTTTTAATCAATAGTAAATCAAAATAAATAGCACCAACCTAAATAACTGAATTCAAGTTAAACCAAAAGAACCAAGAACATAGATAAATGATTTTATATATTTCCCACCACAACTTTAGGTTCACAATCAACTCTAAAAATTGAATTGTTTGATTAATCATAATTAATAAATTGATCAGCGCCAATGGGAGCAGTGATAGTGTCAATTTCATCATCCCCATCATCAGAAATATGTATTGGGATTACATTAATAATGACACCAAAACCAGGTCATGGATTATCTTCCACATAATTGTTTTTCTATTACGGCTAATATATATGGCTCATTAGTAGAAAGAGTTAAAGTCATGTCAATAACTCTAAATCCACAATCATCAATAAATGTTTCATGCCTCATCATCAAATTAAACCACTAGTATTTCATCATAGTACTCGACCATGAGAGTAATAATACAATATTACTATTTTTCTCAATTACTCCATAAAAATATAAATTTTAAAATCAAGGTCTAATATATGATTCAATGAAATAAATATATATTGTGTTAGTTACCATAACACTTTCATATTGTGTTCTCATTTTCATTTCTCGTTCAATGATAATAAATTTTTATATATTGATCAAAGTTGATTTTCATTCATGAACCAACGAAATTGGGACCAAAATCCAATGCTCTTACTTCCTCGGAGACAGATTCAATAGAAAAAATCAATACATGAAATATAAATTACTATTAGAATTAACTAAATATTAATTTTTTTTAATTTATTATATAAATACTTCTACCATAGACTTCAACCAAGCATAAAAGGTTTTTCTATGAAAAGTCTCTCTCCTTCTCAAAGATAAATAATAATGATTTTTATTTATAATTTTTCTATGTTCTATACATAAAAAAATAGAAATAGTTTAACAGATATGTATAGTTACATGATATGATATAAAATATACATTTTTATTTTACTTACTTAATATAGTCACTGAATAAACCATAGTGAAACAAAACTATGCAATATGTCATCTCCAGCTCTTCAAGGCTTAATGTAGTCAATGTATTTGATCTAAGAATTCCCACTATTTGGGGTTGTGATGGAAAAATGTTTTTAATTTGATCATACTTCTATTATTCATTTCTAATAATTCTTTTCTATCTCATAGTCATATCAAAGAAATACATTGAATAAAAATTCATATATTCTTGATCCATGTAAACTTTCATGACAGAACCTTTAAGATGATTTCTACTCTGAACATGATACTTCAATGTATACATATTTTTTTCTATTGGATACATCCAAAAGAAATAAAAAGGTCCTCAAATAAGTATTTTGGTTGTAATATAGACAATTAGATATAGCATGCATTTGAAAAATTATAGAGGAAATATTTTCTCTAACTCATACAAAATTAATGGTGCCTCTTCCAAGAATTTTTTCAAGAAATATATGGAAAAGTTCTTAGAATAAAGATCTATATTAAAATTTCAAAATTTAATAAATTCTACCGTTATATTATTGGATAGTAAAATATGGATTTCTATTGGAATCAATTCATGTAGAAGTATGTGATAATCACGAGTCTTCAAAAATTTCATCTTCAACTCTCTTTTATTAACCTGTTTTGATATGTTCCATAAATAACCATCATAAACTTTAATAGTCTCTATTAATTCCATGTTTTTTTCTATAGGTTTCATGCCATGAGAATCACATAGAACTTTTTATTTATTTTCACTTATACACACAATATGCAATTTTGGTCTAATACCCCAATCCACTAAGTCACACTGAGATCATAAATCATCTTTTCTATTTCCCTTGACATTTAAAATAATTAAAAGAAAAATTTCACATATATATTTTTTCAATTTATATTACATATAATAAATGATGTAAAAAATTGGTTGAATAATAATGAAACTCAAAGAATATACTATTCTTCTTCCAATTATAATTGGTTTCAGCAGAAACATTCTTCCTCTTTTTAGATTTCATTTGACCCTTTTCCAAATGAAAAAATAATATTAGAAAATTCATTAAAAATTCCAGTTCTAGACATATTTTGAGTTTTAATGGTGGTCATCATGGTATTTTCAAACATTTCATGATTATTCCAATATGGTTTATCCATTAGAAAGAACCATTGACATCCTATAAAACTGAAACTATGGAAATATTTAATTCTTATGGATCATTCTTCATATAGATAGGACATGAAATTTTTACATTTATTATCCAACAATAAATCATTAAATAAGAAATAAAATCATTAATCATCCATATAAGAGTAGTACACATATGAAATATCTCTTTCGAACATGAATCATATGTGCACACACAAACATTACAAATATGATTCAACTCTTTTATTAAAGATTGTATGTATGTATATATATATCATTTATATGACCAGAAGGTCCAAATATTAGTATACTCATTAAAGTGTGAGGTTTTTTTCATACACATCCATAGAAGAAGGTTATAAATGTGTATGAAAGTAGGCCATACATTGTGTGAGGTAAACATTTTCCCACATAGATTAAAAATGTCACATGATAGACCTAGCCACACATTACACATTTCAACTACAAAATTAGTATATCAACCATCAAATTTTATCCATGAATATCCATCTACAGGATGAATAAACTCATTATTATCCTTCTTTATCTTGGTATCATTTCATCGCATATTTATTGATATTTCATCAAATATAAAAAGATTATATAATATTGGAATCAATGGAAAGTTCTAAATTGGTTTTTATGGAACATAGTATGGTTTTACATTACTATTTGGTTTCCATAAGGATGTACCACATTTTATAAAATCATTTCATTCAATAATTTCCTCCCAGAATAAGTTGTAATATTTCGTAAAATCATGATTTTTTTTCGAAAATCCAAGTTTGTCAACTAACTTTTATGCCATATAATGGTTTTAGGGAATATATGAATCATCTAGAATTAATTATTTTAAAAAGTAAGAATATAATTGATGTGAGTATTAGAAATCCCATATATGTTTTTCCCATGAAACATTCAGATTAAAAATTCCAATTTTCTCATTTTACCACATTACCGATATACTTGAGTCGTGGCAGCATCATTAAATCTTTTCACTCTATCAATATTATCAATTTCATTACATGAATCATGTTTCCTCATATCAAATTATTCTTGGGTTTGAATCATTTATTTCTCATGATGATTAATAAATTGAAATTGGTCATCTAACAAATTCTGAAATCCATTCCTCTCATTTGGGTCATGAACATTTTGAGATTGTATTTTCTCCCCATTATGATACTAGACAAAGTAGTTTGTTAGAAATTCATATTTGGTTATATGGTATCTAACTTCATCCAAAATTAACAAAGTTTTTTATACACAATTATAACATGGGCAGTTTATATGAACACTATCGAAAGTATTCTTAAATGAAAAATCTAAAAATCTATCCAACTTATTTTAAAAATTTATTGAGATCTATTCAGTTTCATACATCTAATTTCTATCCATTGTGTAAAAAATAGTTATATTTCATATTGTAAAATAAATTAAATAATATTTATGTTTAAAAAAAATGATAATTTTTCACATTATATGAAACCATAACTAACACAATAGTCTATATGAGTATCATAATATAAAAGACAACAAAATACTATATCTATAAAAAATACTACAAATATATAACCATGATATTAGATTCTATTATATCGATGAGTAATAACTAAACATTAAACTACAAAAATTGTGTTTATAATTTCTATTTTTATTTTTTATCTTATTATATTCACTTCTTAACATATGTTATTCTTAGTCTACAAATTCAAGTATAAATGATTACTATTTCTTGATATGAAACTTATCTATCACATATAAATTTTGAAGTTATGTTAGATAAATCCATAATTATTGGTTCCTTATATGGAGAGATGTTAAAGTAAATCCTTCATCGCCATGAGATCAATGTAAAAAATGTGCTTGTATATATATTGTAGGCATGATTATGCCTTGGATTTATATGAGGAATACACCTTCATTAGAAGTTCCTTGGTATAAATTATGGTTTTGAGGGAAGGTAATTTGGATGAATAACCCTATAGACTTTTTGTTTTGTAATTTTCAATGGTATGGTTGATGATGACTCTAAATGGGAAGATCTTAGGTGGAAAAAGTGGGGGTTGGTTTTGTGGATTATGTAATGCTTCTAGGGTGATGGGTGTGCACATGGTAGACTTTAGCATTAGTGATAGTTACAATTTCGAAGAGTAGTTCTAGGGAATTATTATTTATACGGTACTAACATGAATGGTGATCATGGTTATTAGTTTAATAGAGTTATCATAGGTTTAGTTTCATGTGACTCTTAGAGCATGGGACTAGATTCGCTATCTATATATATAGAAGTGTGAAACTGTTGATTTTAAATGTAATCTAGGTGGAAATCACACACATGGAATGAATTATTCCATATTGAATATGTATTGGGTGTTATGGGATTGTAAACCAATAATAATTAAATTCTATTGATGTGTAATGTGTTTTGTACCTGAGGCATCTATTGTGATATGGAATAGTGAGCATCTGTTTTTGGTATATAGACCGATGATTTTAACTATGATGCCTACATTTATAGAGTATTGAATCCTATTGTATGAGTTGAGAATGTCATCATGGTGAGGGATGAAATAAGTGATTGTTTGAGTGTTATGGAAAGATCGATCCAAGAGATAATCTTGATTAGTTATTAACAGGACATTGGGATTGGCTCAGTAGGGGTGACACATGTGAGATGATGAAACCATTTTAGTTTCAACTAATGGAGTATTATTAGGATAACCATATGTTTGGTAGTTCATAATTGTATATTTTAGTGTATATCCCTCATTAATAATTTGATTTTGTATGTTTCAATGGATTGTTTTCTCATAATTCAGTGATGGGTAAAGTATTGATGTGTTTAGATAGCACTCAGTTATGAGAGGAATGACCATGTGTTTGATTGGAGGATATTCATTTATCAAGGTGAGATAATTATAGTTATTTTGTATGGTATTGATCCTACTAGAGAGATTATACATAAAGTCGTATTCAGACATCAGTGTTTTTATTGAGAAATGTTAGGATTTCTTTGAATGTTATGGCATAATCATTGTGTTATTTACTTTTGAGTAAGTAAAAGATAAATAATGTTTTTATGAAGTTAATATGGAGGAGAGATAACCATTTAACTTACATATAATGGTATGTTATCATTAATGAAATGATATGAGAACATGTTATTGAATGTTATTGTTTTGTTAATAATGCAATCTGAAATTTTGGGAAATAGTTGGCATGTGTGGGAAAAATTCTTGGGTGGTGGACACTTTTCCAATTTTTTATTGAATTAATATGACATATGATACTAAATTTTTACTATTTTTATTTCATAGAGTTAGATGTGGTGATATGGGAACTATATAGAGCATATCATTGGATGACTAGAAATGAGTTTTAATAAGAAATTCTAATGGTAATGGGTGATATGGATCTGAATTATCCCATGTGTGTATAGGCATGTTATGGGGAGTTCCGTGAGCTAGGGAAATATATGATCTCTTGAAGACACAAAATTATAGTGAAGTAATCCAATTTTTATAGTAATTTCATGTTCTTTTTTTAGATGATATCCTGAGATGATATTTGAAATTCATCACAAGTTGTTTCATTAAAGTTATGTTGTGTGTTGATTTTTTATTTGGGTTATAAAATAAAATTGAATTCAAGTGTTTATGGTTTTATTTTTGAGTGATAGGTATTTTTCTTGAGATAGTTTAGAGGGTATTTTATAGACCATATATAGGTGGTTAGTCATAGTTTCTATGTTGTAAAATATTTTGGTGACATAATATGTATTTATATAAATTTAAAATAAATTGATTAGTTATTATAAATGTTATAATTATTTTTTTAGAAGTTTTGGCATGAGATAGGGCGCCATGTGTGAGTTAAATAACCATAACACTTGGATAGGACTACAAAGTGATGACCAGGTGGTTCTGGAAGAGGGAATTACTTATCTTATAAGATATGTGGTCCTTTAAACCTACCCCATTGGTATTATACACGTTCTTATATTAATTTTTATATGTGTGGTATCTCCACATTATTCAATTGATACTTTTTAAAATTAATGAATTATACATTTTATGATTATATATATGGAGTTGAATCAAATAATGTACCAAATCCATAATGCAACATGAGCACGAACTTGATTCCTCATCAATTGAGAGTCAAGGATTTAACTATGATAATGTGCCTTATGAAATATAAATACCTAGGGGTGTTATTTAAATGGGGTATAATTGAGTGAATAAATTTATGAAGAATAAAGTACCTATATATAGGTGTTTAGTAACTCTCCCGTTCAATAGGGAATAGTGATATATTAGAGATAAGTGAAAAACTACAGTCCTGGGGGATAATTATGGTGAGAAGGC
The DNA here is from genome assembly GCA_963277665.1 of Viscum album. Classification (NCBI taxonomy): domain Eukaryota; kingdom Viridiplantae; phylum Streptophyta; class Magnoliopsida; order Santalales; family Viscaceae; genus Viscum; species Viscum album. The sequence goes on along the minus strand of OY728162.1, from coordinate 192,910,273 downwards.
CATCTCAACAGCCATAATCATATTTAGACATGTATGAAGAAATTAAATATGGGAAAATATGGATTCTACTATTGTGTTTCAAAGCTATAATAAAATTTAAATTGATGGTTGATAGAATACCTGAATGATTTCAAATTCACCAATTTAATATTTAAGAAGAATGGATTTAAAATAAGAACAGATGATAGATTTCTAAAGGTGGGGGATATTATGGAATTATGAATACTATTAGGGTTATAGATGTGAATGTAATGGGAGGAGCGATGACTACATGGGGGTGTACTTGTGCAGAGCCTATACCAAAAGTTTTTTAAAAATGTTGGTATATCTAACTCTATACCAATGGTTTTAAAGATTTGTTTGTATGCAGATATATATCCCAATAATTTTTTAAACCATTGGGATATACTTAAGATAAACTGCATATCCCAACATTTATGTTGAACTATTTGGATAGGACCACCTATATCAAAAAAAAATTAAAACCATTGGTATAGGTCTTTGTGTATAACACATCTTCCTAGTAGTTTCACCCCCGTTATCATAAAAAATATTTCATGGGATTACTTTAATAATGACACCATAATTAGGTCTCATATGATCTTTTACATAAAACACTTTTTTCCATTGATTCAAAAATATATGGTTCATTATTATCCAATAATAAAGTCATTTCAATAACTCCAAATCCATAGTTCTAAATAAATTTACCATGTTTCATCATTGGATCAAACCATTTTCATTTCAACATTGGGACTCGAAAATGAGAGTAGTAATCCAATAATATTATTATCTTAACAAATTTATAAAAAGACTCATTTTCATATCGATACATCAAGACCTACCATTTGATGTACTGGAATAATAGTCATTTTTTCAATTCAAATTTTTTTTCATGTTGTATTCTCAATTTCACTACTTGATCAGTTGTAAAATTTTATACCCATTGATTATTAAAAAATATCATTCATGAACCAAAGAATTAGGACAAAATTACAACACTCTTAATTCTTGAGATATGAAGTCTATAGGTAAATAAATAACTAAAATATATATAAATAATACAATTAAATGAATATTAATATTTTAAGTTGATTAAAGTAATGATTTTACCTTTGATTTTAACCAAGGAGGAAACTTCATGCAATGAAAAGTCTATATCATTCTCAAATAGAATGAATGATGAACATTAATAATAATTTTTTTCTGTTACCTACATAAAATGATAATAAAAGTCTAATTTATATATGAAATTATGTTGAATTAGATATTATATATATGTCCAAATTACTTACATGATATAGTCATTGAACATTCCACAATTAAACAAGACTATGTGATGTTCCATATCCCGCTCTTCAAGGATTAATGTTTCCAATGTATAATACCTAGTAATTCCTTCTATTTGGGGAATAGATGTAAATAATGGCTCAATTTCCCCTTACTTAACATCTTCATTTATAATTTCTTAGTTACATCTTATGATCACATAAAAAATACATTGAATAAAAATCCATACATTATTGATCAAGATAACCTCTCACAATAGAACCTTTCTGATGATTCTTATTCTGGATATAAGACATCATTTTGTAGATATTTCTTTCAATGGGGTGCATCAAACAACAAAAAATAGTCCCCCAAGAAGTATTTCAGTTGAAACATAGACTATTAGATGTAGCATGAAATTAAAAATTGTGGATGAAACAATTTCTCCAACTCATGTAAAATTATTGGTGACTCTTCTTACATTTTTATAAAGAAATAATTGAATAATATTTTAGCATAAAGATATTTATAAAAATGGAACAATCAAAACACTATCACCCTTAAATTCTTGGACAGTGAATGATGGATATTTATTAGAATCAACTCATGAAGAAAGATGTGATAATAATGAGTTTTTATGGATTTTAGTTTCAAATATATTATGTTGACCCATTTAGATATGTTGATTGAATGACCATCAAGAACCTTGATATTCTTCGATAATCTTAGAAATTGATTTTTCTTTGAATGTGTCACCACATAAGAAACATAGGGAACATTCCATTTAATTTCATCGATATAAACATGATGCAATTATGGTATAATACGCCAATACAACAAGTCACACTGACATTTTAAGTCATCTTTGGTATTCCCCTTAATATTTAGAAAAATTGAAATAATCATTTCACATATATTGTTTTTAAATATTCATTATGTCTAAAAAATGGTGTAAGAAATTTTTTGTCCAATATGTCAACTCAAAAAATATATGTTTCTTTTTTCAATTGTATATAGATTCAGGTTCAACATTCTTCCTCTTTTTAGATTTCATATGAATTTTACTTAATGAAAAATTAGCATCTTTTAATTCCTTAAGCACATAAGTTCCTATCATATGTTGAGGTGGATTTAAATCTTCAATAGTATTATAAAACCTCCAAAAATTATTCCTACATGGATGATCCATTGAAAAGAATCATTGGTTCCCCATGAAACTAAAACTATTACAATATTTAAGTCTTCTATATCATGTATCAATCATACAAATTGGACAATATAGTTTTCCCTGCATGATCTAACATTACATCATTTCATAATTAGGTAAATAATTTATAGTCTATAGAAGGGTAGCATTCATCTAAATTTTATTTTTTGAAGAATCATTGAATGTGAAAACACCCACATCTGAAAGATGTTTCAACGCTTTTATTAAAGGTTTCAAGTATACATATATATAACTGTTAGGATCAAAAGTTCTAGATATTAGTATAATTAAGAAATTAAATGAGTTTTTCATACATATACATGAAGAAATATTATAAATGTGAATAAAAAATGGCCACATGCTGTGAGAATTAATCATTTGACTAGATGGATTAAAACTATCACAAGATAGAGACAACCTAACATTATGCACCTGAACTACAAAATCAGGATGTCATACATCAAATTTCTACCATGTTAATCCATTTATAGTATAAAATAACTCATAATTATCTTTAATTCTCTCAGTATCATTCCATCCCATATTTGTTGAGAATTTAGCATATATGAATAGATTTTAAATCTTATTAATCAATGGAAAGTTCAAAATAACTTTATGTGGCACAAGAGATGGTGTTATATCTATATTTTACTTCCATTGAGATATACCAAATTCTTTATAATAATTTAGGCATGTAGTTTCCTCCTAGAATAAGCTATAATATTTTGATTAAGAATTAATTTTATGAGTAAAATATCCAAGCTGGTTAATTAACTTACATGCCATATATTGATTTGAGGGAATATCTGGTAAGTCCTTTAAATAGGTAATAATATAATCAATATAGGTATTATAAATTTCATACTTGGTTTTTCTATGATATATTCACATTTAAAATTATAATTTTTTTAAATTTCGTATATTCTCAACATGTAGGAGTCTTGGCATCATCCATTAATTTTTTTAATCTCTTAACATCATCATTTTAATTATTTTTTTCATGTGTATTGATATCATTAACTTTCTTCATTGGAATACTATCTTTCTCATGATTATTCGCAAATGAAAACTAATCAAATATAAAATTCTTTATACGAATCCTTTAATTTCATTCATAAATAATAGAATATTTTTTTATCTCTCTATTGTGATACCATACATAATAGTTTTTTTGAAATAAATCTGTTTTATATGGTATTTAACTTTTTATTGATATAACCAAGGTCTCATAACATGATTATAACACATAAATTAGTATAATACCTCTATTTGAATCATTATTAAATTAAAAATATAAAAAATACTTGTTCTTTTGAAACTTAATTGACATCCGATCAGTATAATACATACAGCTTCTATTCATTATATTATAGGAAAAAAAGTTATATTAATATTAACATAGTAAAAAATAATTATAAAATTCATTGCAACTAATATTATTTTGAATGCATGGAATAATAAATAGTTAGTACATGTTTTTATAACATTTCTAATGTGATAATCCAAATACCAATTTTAATATGAAAGTCATCAATTCATACTAGTAGTTATCCAACAAATAATAAGAGAAACGACATATGTTATAACTGATACATACAAGTAACAAAAAAAACAAATTATAATACAGGGAATATGAAAAAAATATTATATAATACAATTAAATACATATGTATTTATGAATATTTTTTTAAAATAAATTCAATATTTTGAATATGACATACATAAAATTAAATACATATGTGTTTATCATGGAAAATATATACTCAAGAATAATAATAATGTCTCAACCAATATCAAAACTCTTATCTTTGATACGTATGTATTTTATTAGGGAAACATTCATAATATCTTCAAGGCATGATTTAGTATCATATGTATGTATATCATTTCCAATAATATAATAAAAATACCAATTTTAATATAAAACTCATCAAACCATACTAGTTGGTGTCCAGAAAAAGAATAAGAGATGATGTTTGATATAATTGATGCATAATAGTAATGACCTAAACAAAGTATAAGGCATGGAATATGAAACAACTAATATATAATATTAGATTGAAATTAATTATGAAAACATTTTGATCATTCAATTATGAAAATAAATGAATTAAATAAATAACCTCATAGCCACTTAATAAATTAAAAAAAATTATTACAATAAGTAATTACATGATCAGTTAATATATATTACACAAAAAATAACTTTATATTTAATTTTTGTAAAATTTGTGAAAAACTAAATTAAAAAACATATATTTCTACTAAAATCACATTTATTATAAAATAACATAATAAAATTAATCTAAACAACCCTTTTTTGAACAGATCAGGAATAATTATGACGTAACAGGATCTCAGTTACGTGTTCATGTGTAGATAAAAATAAAAATGATGCTCAACAGAAGATATGATGCATTTGGATCTCACTAATTTGATGTAAAATAAGAACAAAATCAAAAAATCAATGAGTAAGGGGAGATCTCTAGGGGAGAAGAGTGTTGAGGTTTGCACTTGGGGTAGGTAGGATTCTGTATCATGGGTGGGGATGGGAGGAGGGTAGGTTGTGCCTCTTAATTATCATCACTATACTAATGGTTAGGCTACTCTATACTGATGGTTTTAACAAATAGTTGGTATAGATTTCTGGTTATGACTCTATTCCAATAGTTCTAGAAAACCATTAGTATAATGGCATGTGTATAGCTTCAACTTCCAATATTATAACACGGTTGATCTTGGTTTATGGGTTTCTATATTGATTTTTTTGTTTAACCAAAGTTGTTAGATCCTTAGAAACCCAACAATGGTATTAGATTTAGACCATGCCTTTAAATTCATGAAGTCTTGTTAAAAAATGACGTTTTTTAAGTTGTATTTATTATTGTAATCCCTAATGTTAAATACAATTAAACATTTTATATGGCCCGATTGAATCACAACTTATGATATAGGATATTTTAGTTGATGAAATAGTACAAATACCTTATATTTGTATTATTTGTAGACTATGACATTAATATATCATATTTTGCGAAAGCAATGCACCATGGTTTCAAAAAAAAGAATCATTTCACCTTTATTATACCCATTTAAATCATAAAATAAGATATGATATGTAAGGTTTTTGTCACCAATACGTAATGATTTTAACATCGATATGTATGATTTTTTCTTTTCCATGAAATAAGAAAAAACTTACAAGTGATATCGTCTTTGGGGATAAAATTATTAGCTATAAATTATGACTAGTGACTCTTAAACTATTTAAGCACTACTATCTATCTATCATATTATACGAATTCCTCTAGATCGTTAAATATGATTTGTTTATAACAATGGTTTTTCTAAAATTTCAATTATCAATTGATTTTTATGGTCTATAAATGTTTATAAATCGCAGTAAAAGGAATGTTTGGGATATTTATTCAATTTATAAAAGAAAATCATGAATTAATTTGTTATAAATTATTTATATTTAATTAATTTAATATTTCTCAAAACATTTATTAAATTAATAAACATAAATATTAAATGATAATATTAAAATGCATTTTTATCAAATATATGGAATGCCTTATGACTTAGAAATAAAGTGTTTATTTAGAAATTATAAGGGATTTTTATAAAGGGTTTATAAAATTACAAAAAAAAGGTTAAATATAAAGAGTTTGTATTTAATTATGAATTGTTAATAATTAATTAATTTGAATTGTTCAAATTAAATCCTTATGTTGTGATATTATTTAAACCATGTCAAATGTATTTTTGATGATTGATTTGATCAATGGTTAAATAATATTAAATCTTTGATATTTAGATTATTTAAAATGTTTACATAATAAAAAAGGAAATATAAAATGTTTATATTTCATTTAATATCATATAATTAAAAGAGAAATGTCATATAATGAATAGTACTAAGAATTTCATATTAGGGTAATGAATATAAAGTGTTTATATTCCAGATTATGGAATATTAATTATGATTGGACAAAATTATAAATTGGTTATAATTAGCTTTTATTTTTTGAATTGTTCATAAATGATTATATCATGTTTAAATATGTGAATTTTTATTTTATTTAAAAGTTATACCATTATTTATTATTCATGAATATAATTTTTATATTATGAATATTTGAATACTTTAGTTTAAATTGTTAAAATACTTCTATATATTATAATACATTCTTTTAAAGAGTAACATTCTAGGTTTAATGATAGATTTAGTTTTATTTTACCTTTATTATAGTTTGTATTGGGTTATGTGCTTGAATTTAGTATTTTTATTATGATTTACACATTTTAGGTGTTAGGGTTATGATGAAATTAATATATATATCTTGAGTAAAGTATCCGTAGGTAGAGAGACTTTGGGATATACTTCCCACTATCCAAGAGGCTTCTTCTTTATTCTATAAAAGTGGGGGTTGGATATCTATGACTCCAAACATACTCATTTGAATATTATTAATTTCATATAATTCTAAGAGATACATGAGAGAGTTTCGTGTACCTTATTCATAGGATGACATTTGTTATGTGTGAATATAGTTGGATTTTTATTTGGGATAGTAACATAAGTTGTGAGTTGTGTAAAGAGTTTAACATAAATATGGTTTTAACATATTTATTTGGTGTAAGGAATAATATTCATAAAATAAATCATTTGAATCATTCACAAATAAATGAAATAACATGATATAATATGGTGAGATTAAAATCCATTCAAATACTGAGTGTTATATTCCTTCCAAAGTGAACACATGTTAAGACATTGATCATCTCATCGGGTAGGTTCACACTAAAGCAGGGTTCTTATGGATTATCTTGTGTAAGGCATGGTGGAAATGGAGAGCCTTAGGAGTTAGATAATAAAATCATATTGTGAACTTTGGGTTACACTTAGATAGTAAACCCTAAGGGTTAGGATACTAGAGGAATAGAGTTTGGTTTATCCATGTAATGGATTAGTTAAAAATGTTGTCTTCTAAACTACCCAAGAATCATATTTGATAAGACTAAGATGATTACCTTCCCAAATAACTAATCAGTAAGGTTTATTGTGAAGTGCAGTTATTTACTTTGTGAAATATAAAACATGAACCAATAATGGACGTGATGAATTAAAAAAGTGGCATCATTTTAGTGGGATATTATTTAATAAAAAATATTATTAATTTTCTTTAAACATTGTTCTCATCTATAAAAATTTCTTTTATATATATATATGATATCTTCATAATTAAAATTATCTATGAAATAAATCATATATAAGGGAGAAGCTTAATGTAATTAACTTCTAAGGATGGTAACTTAAGAAAATTTCTTAAGAAATTTTTTTTTGTTTGAGTAACCCCTTCCTATGTAACTGTAACACCCCATGTTTTTCTAAAAATAAATATAAATTCATGAAACTTTGTTTTAAATAGATATTTTTAATTATCCTTTAAAATAAAACTTTTTCACTTCTATATTTTGAATTTCAAGAAACTGTCATCTACAATTGTGTTCAGTATGTTATTTGAAGTCTATTAGAACCAACTTTTTTTTGTGGTGAATAGTAACATACCCTTATGAATAGTAATATGAAGAGTGATATGAACATAATGAATAGTAAATTTTATTATTATTATTTTATTAAGGCTTTAAGATAATAGCATCTAGGTTAATTTTCCTTGGTGATATAAAAGTAATTACCGAATTATAATTGTTAATTTTTGAATTAAGTATGATTTTATTTAAAAATTAAATTAATAATATATAGAATATTATTTTCAAAAAATGGACTTCATTTTATAATTATACATGTTGATAAATGGTTAGGGTGAACTTTGGGAATTTTTCTGAAACAATTGATTTTTCAGTGAATAGTAAAAAATACAGTTTTTAGTTTTGGTGTGTTAATGACATCATTAATGATATAATAATGATGTAATAAATCTAGTAGACTTTTTTATAGTTAGATAATATGTGAGGTGTCCCAAGTGTCTTATACCTTGGGGAAATACCATGGTAAAGCCCATGGTTTTTCCAATACCACTCATGAGGTGTCCCTTGAAAATTATTAAAATAATACCTCACTTTTCCTATAAATAACAACTCTTCCGATCATTATATTCACTCCCAATTCTACCTAAACTAATATATGGCCTCACTACCTTCATATTAGTCCTCCCAGGGTTTCCTAGAGCCCCCAATGTACCAACCTTCAAGTTCTATGGGTTACTCTACAAGGTAAGAAAATTCTCAATTTCTTTCTTTTTCCTTTCATGTTCTCTTTTATGTGGTATAACATTCAAGTTTCGATAACATGTTCTTATTTTCTTATTATAATTGATCTAATATATATTATTATTCATTTCTGGATGTGTGACCTCTGTCCCCTCTCATTTTAATATTTTCTAAAACCATTTTGCGTAGCCATTAGGCTGTCGAATTTTTGTAAGCAATTTCACAATTATTCTTTTATTTTGAGTTATTTCTTTATTATTTCTTCATATCTCCTTAAAAAAGAGGCATGAAATCTCAAGAAATAAGGTATATTCTATATGTTATCATGTTTATGAAAAATTAATCATCATTATTCTTCTCCTCTCCCACTTATTTAAAAAATAAAAACATTGTCTGTTTGTGTCGAATTATCAACATCGTGGACGATGTGATTTCAATTTCCATTAATTATTTAAAATATGGTCATGAAACCATTTATATGGTTGAAATAGGTTATAATATATGTTTTATGACTCACCCATGGTTCTGGAATTCTTTTGAACTCATCATTCTAATTTATAAGACAAAACGGAGTTGTAATTATCAAATAACCACTAAAATGATCTAAACAAACATCATTAATGTTCTAAATTATGAATCATCCTCATGTAATAATTAAAAATGATGAATTTAATAATTTATGTTACTAGATATATGTAAATACTACTCCATTCCAATTCTGGATTTTCACTTCTAATTGACAAGAATGTCCATTATGAACCAATCATGCAAATCATGTTAAGAACTCACCCAAAAACAGTGCAAAGGGAAAAATACTAACTATTAAGGGTGAAAAAATGTTATGAAATGATAATATAATATGTTATAAACATGGAAATGTTTCTGTAAATTATTAATAACACTATTTTAACCATTATACAGTAGGTTTAAACAAGTTTTAAGTAAGACAAACACGAGGTAAGGGAATTCTTAACCCGATTTCCATTCTTTGGGTTAACCTTCTAATTCATTATTTATGTGCTATTTAAATTTTTTGTGTGTTGGTTTATTTTTATATTATGTTTTATTATTCATATTTACAGTATATATACATACTCCATCCACTCCATTAAGCCTCTCCTCAATTTTATGTAATTTATAAGTGGCTTTCCTTTTTAAAAACCACTTTTAAAATTTGGTTTTACGAAATTCCAAAGCAATGTTTTTATGGAATTATTCATGTTGTATGATTATGTTTTGGTTCTTGTGAATTATTTATGATTAATGTTGGGACCTATATTTCCCTCCAATGCATTGGTTATGAGTAAGTTTGAGGTCGGCCTTATCGTTACTCCAAGTGTAACTGTGATGGTTACACGAAGTAAGGTAGCCGTGAGGGTTACAAATTATAAGGTAGACAAGAATGGTTACAAGATTATGTAATCAATGCCCCAAGATACCTTTATGATTATATTTATGTTCCCATTTTTGTGTGGACCCTATGTAAATCTCATGTTACACAAAGTAAGTATATATGAGTGACAAGAATATCTTTTGAAAATACTTTCATATGTTATGGGTATTCATGGACTAATGTGATCTTTATTTCTTTTCCATACCTTACTGAGCTTTTGTGCTCATCCCAAGTTTTTAAATGATTTTTCACAGGTTAATGTATGTTTAATATAATGAAGGAATACATGTTAAATTATGAAGAATTGTCAAAGAGTCTTGTTTTATGTTTTAATGTTTTATATTTTGAAAAAAATGGAAACTGTTTTTATGGTATCTACTCTATAATAATATATAATGTCATGAATGAATTGTCCTAATTATATAATTCTCTAAACTTGAAAAGATCTTAAATGTAAAAAGAAGTGTTTTCTTGACTAAATTCAAGATTATGTATTTAATAAGGTCAGGTCCTTATAGTTGGTATCATAGGATGGTTTAGATAACTTTACGGGTTAGGGTGATATTAATGGAATACCATAAATGATTTTCACTATATGTTTAATTTTAAATGTTATATAATTTAAATATTACCATGTTACATTATCTAATACATGTTTGTTCAGAATGGTTGTCCGTAGAAGGAACAGGGATGCTGAAGAGGAGAGGCATCGACAGAATGATGTCCTTCCAGAACTACAGCCCAGAATGGTAGGGATTGGAACGGAGCAGTTTGTGACAGTAATGGCTCAGCTAACACAGGTAATAAATGGTGGTGTTATCCATGCAATAAGACCAATAGAGGTACCACAATGGAACATGATAGTAGAGGAACATTTTATGAGACAACATCCTCCTGCATTCAATGGACCATCTGACCCAATAGCAGCTGAAGGATGGATCAAATCACTTGAAAAGATATTCAATGTTATGGGATGTTCAGAAAATCAAAAGGTAATCCCTTCCATTTATCTTTTTTAAGGGGAAGCTAATTAGTGGTGGCCAATGGTAAGGAATATCAGGGGTAGAGAGAATTTTGATGCCTTATAGTGAGATGAATTTAAAAGTCTTTTCCTTGAAAAATATTTTCCTAATGTGGTGCGACTTAGAATGGAGAAGAAATTCTTTGAATTGAAACAGAATGAGGAAGATTCAGTGGTTGTGTATGAAGAAAACTTCACTCGACTGGTGAGGTATGCACCAAATCTTATTCTGGATCTTGATAGCAAAATCAACCGCTTTTACCTAGGATTGAATCCAAGGTATTGAAGGGTGTTGGCCTCCTGTGAATTCAAAAGTTATGAGAAACTTCTCTGATGTGCTGAGAGGGTAGAGATGGAGTTTGATGATAATCATGTGAATTTTATAAACTAAGAGAAGAAGAGGTATAGTTGGCATGAAATGTGTAAGAATTAACCAAAGAAATTTGATGGTAAGAAAATCCAATTTCCAGTTTGTGAAAAGTGTGGAAAGAAACACCTTGGGGTCTGTCTTAGCAAAATTGGGAAGTGTTTTAAATGTGGTAAGTTTGGAAATATGGCCCAAGATTGCAATGAAAATTATCCTAAGACTAATCCTGGTAAGAAAACTGTAAATTGTTTCAAATGTGTTGAAATGGGTCATTATGAAAATGTCTACCCAAAGAGAGATCTGAATGATGTAAAGAAGCCATACTACAAGAAAAAAGGTGTAGTGAGATCCTTTTCGACTAAATCAGTAGACGTCGGGCCATCCAATGAAGTTGTATCAGGTACTTTGTTTGTTCACTCAGATTTTTCTAATGTTTTGTTTGATACGGGGTCTATACATTCCTTCATCTCTGAGAAATTTTCTGGTAAATTGGAAATATCACCTCAACAAATGAGACTTGAACTTTTTGTTAAGATACAAGGGGGAAATGTTATAGGAAAGCGTAATTATAAGAATATTTCTATTGTGGTCTATGGAAAGACTTTACCTACAAACCTTGTTGTTTTACCCTTAGTCGAGTTTGATATTATTCTGGGGATGGATTGGCTTTCTGATTATCATGCTAAGATTGACTGTAGAGCTAAAGAATTTGTTTTTCAGAAAGAGTTTCAGTTTGTATACAAGAATGAACCCATACAATTGATAACATATCAGGAATCTGAGAAACTATTGAAATATGGAAATGAAATTTATCTTTCTCATATTGTTGAAAATAAGGGAACTATTCAAATTAATGATGTTCCAATGGTAAATGAATACCTTTTTGTTTTTTATGATGAGTTACCTGGTGTCATACCTAATTGAGAACTCGAATTCAAAATTGACTTAGTTCCTGATGTTAATCCAATTTCAAAACCCCTATATCATATGGCTCTAATGGAACTTCTTGAATTGAAATATTAGTTAAAGGATTTTCTTGAAAAAGGCTTCATTCATCCTAGCACTTCACCATGGGGTGCCCTTGTTTTGTTTATTACAGATAAATATGGTTCCATGAGACTTTACATTGGTTATAAAGCATTGAATAACATCACTATTAAAAAAAATATCCTTTGCCTCATATTGATGACTTGTTTGATCAGCTCCAGGGAGCTCAGTGCTTTTCCAAGATTGACTTGAGATCCGGATACCATTAGGTGAAGGTGAAGGAAGATGACATCCCGAAAAAAGCCTTTTGTACTAGATATGGGCATTATGAATTTTTTGTTATGCCATTTCGATTAACCAATGAACCTTCTGCATTCATGAATCTTATGAATAAAGTATTTCATGAGTTATTGGATAAGTTTTTGGTTGTATTTATTGATGACATTCTGTTATTTTATAAAAATAAAGAGGAGTATGAAAAACATATAAGGTTTGTTTTACAAACATTAAAAGAAAATAAACTATATGGAAAATTCAGAAAGTGTGATTTTTGGTTGCAACATATTCCTTTTCTTGGGAACATTGTAAATAAGGATGGAATAACAGTTGATCCTGCCAAAACAAAATTAGTTGATGAATGGCCAAGACCCACAAATGTTACAGAGATTCATAGTTTTCTGGTCTTAGCAAGTTATTACCGACGGTTTGTTAAGAACTTTGCACGGTTATCTAGACCGATAACAAAGTTAACACAGAAAGGGGTTATATTTGTTTAGATAGAATAATGTGATGTTTGTTTTTAGGAACTAAAGAAGAGATTGGTGAATGCTCCAGTTTTGACCTTACCTTCTCGAAATGGTGAGTTTTCCATCTGCAGTGAAGCTTCTTGGAAAGGACATGGTTGTGTTTTGATGTAGAATGATCAGGTAATTTCCAATGCTTTGAGACAACTTAAACCTCATGAACTAAATTATCCCACACATGATTTGGAATTGGAAGCTGTGGTTTTTGCTTTGAAAAATTTGAGGCATCATCTATACGGAACCAAATTCCAAATATATACTGATCATAAAAGTCTAAATTATATATTCACTCAGAAGGAATTAAACATGAGGAAGAGAAGATGTCTATAACTGATAAAGTATTATGACTGGATGATAAATTACCATCCTAGGAAAGCAAACAAAGTGGTAGATGCCTTAATTCGGAAACATCATGCATCATTAATCATGCTACGTTTGGAACATGATCTCTTGATTAAAGATTTGATGAATTTTTCCTTAGAAGTTGTTGGTGCAGAGAATACATCTATTTTCTTTTAGGTTTCAGTGTAGTCTTTGTTGTCAGACAGAATTATGCAAGCACAGAAGGAAGACCGTGAGCTATAGAAAAATGTAGAATTTGTTAAAATGGGTAAGTTTACAGAATTTAATCTTGATAAATATTGTGTTTTAATATTTGGAAAAAGGTTGTGTGTGACTTGTGATTCCCATTTGAAGAAATAATTGTTGTGTAAAGCTCATAGTTCTCCATTTTCTGTTCATCCTGGAAATACTAATATGTATAGAGACCTTCGAGGGTATTATTGGTGGGATGGAATGAAAAGAGATATTGTTGATTTTACCATGAGATGTCTGACATTTCAATAGGTTAAAGTAGAGTGACAATTACCTAAGGGGATGCTTCAGCCTTTTCCAGTGCCAGGGTGGAAATGGGAGAATGTATCTATGGACTTCGTGGTGGGACTACCAAAGACTTCTCGAGGTAACAATGTGATTTGGGTTATTGTTGATCAGCTGACAAAATATTCAAATTTTCTTTCTATTCAAGATACAATGTCTTTGGATCAACTTTCTCAATTGTACCCCAAGGAGATTGTTATGTTAAATGGAGTTCCTCTTTCCATTGTGTCTGACCGAGATCTTAGGTTCACTTCTATCTTTTGGAAGGGACTTCAAAAGTCGTTGGGCACAGAGTTGAATTTCAGTACAACCTTTCATTATCAATCAGATGGGCAGTCAGAATGAAGGATTCAAAATTTTGAGGATATGCTTCGAGCTTGTTCAATGTACTATCAGGGATGTTGGGATCAGCATCTTTTTTAGTTGAGTTTTCTTATAATAACAGTTTTCATTATAGTTTTCAGATGGCACCTTTTGAGGCCTTGTATGGAAAGTGGTGTCAGACTCCAACATTTTGGGATGAAGTTGGTGAAAGAAAGTGGATGTGGCTAGAATTAGCTGAAGAAGTGGCTGAGAAAGTGAGGATGATCCAGCAACACATGAGGACAGCTCAGATCAAGCATAAAAGTTATGTAGATAATAGAAGGAAAGAATTCTCTTTTGAGGTAGGTGACCGTGTTTTCCTTAAAGTCTCTCCTTGGAAAAGTGTGATGCATTTCGTTAAGAAAGGAAATCTAAGTCCATGTTTCATCAGTCCATTTGAAATCTTGGAGAATGTTGGAACAGTTTCATACCGCGTAGCTTTGGCTCCAAGTTTGTTTCAGGTACACAATGTTTTTTATGTTTTGATTTTGAGAAAGTATGTGCTAGATTCATCACATGTCTTGAGCCCAAAAGCAGTTCATCTGGAAGACAACCTTTCTTATGAAGGGAAACCGGTTCAGATTCTTGATCAAAGAGTACAGGTATTGTGGAATAAGGTAATCCACCAGGAAAAGGTTTTGTGGAGAAACCACAAGGTTGAAGAAGCAACTTGGGAGTCTTAAAATGCTATGAGGGAAAAATACCCTCAGTTGTTTAATAAGTAAATAAAACTGCGAGGATGTAATTTCAAGAAGGTGAGGATAATGTAACACCCCATGTTTTTATGAAAATAAATAAAAATTCATGGAAGTTTGTTTTAAATAGATATTTTTAATTTGCCTTTAAAACAAAATTTTTCTACTTCTATGTTTTGAATTTCAAGAAACTGTCATCTACAATTGTGTTCAGTATGTAATTTAGAGTCTATTGGAACCAACTTGTTTTATTGGTGAATAGTAACATACCCTTATGAATAGTAATATGAATAGTGATATTACCCTAATGAATAGTAAATTTTATTATTATTATTATATTTTTTTATTAAGGCTTTAGGATAATAGCATCTAGGTTAATTTTCCTTGGTGATATAGAAGTGGTTACAGAATTAGAATTGTTAATTTTTGAATTAAGTATGCTTTTATTTAAAATAAAATTAATAATATTTTGAAAATTATTTTCAAAAAATGGACTTAATTTTTGAATTCTACACGTCGATAAATGGTTAGGGTGAATTTTTAGAATTTTTCTGAAACAATTGATTTTTCGGTGAATAGTAAAAAATACAGTTTTTAGTTTCGGCGTGTTAATGATATCATTAATGATATAATAATGATGTAATAAATTTGGTAGACTTGTGTATAGTTAAATAATATTTGATGTGTCCTAAGTGGCTTATACCTTGGGCAAATACCATGGGCAAGCCCATGGGTTTTCCAATACCACTCATGAGGTGTCCCTTGAAAATTATTAAAATAATCCCTCACTTTTCTTATAAATACCAACTCTTCCCTTCATTTAATTCATTCACAGTTCTCTCTCAACGAATATTTGGCCTCCTTACCTTCATATTACTCCTCCCACAGTTTCTTCAAGCCCTCAAGGTCCCAACCTTCAAGTTCTAAGGGTTACTCTACAAGGTAAGAAAATTCTCAATTTCATTCTTTTTTCCTTTCAAGTTCTCTTTTATGTGGTATAACATTCAAGGTTCCATACCATGTTCTTATTATCTTATTATTATTGATCAAATATATATTATGATTCATTTCTGTATTGGTTACACTTGTCCCCTATTTTTTAAATTTTTTCTAAAACCATGTTGTGTAGTCGTTAGGCTGCCGAATTTTTGTAAGCAACTTCACAATTATTCTTTTATTTTGAGTTCATTCCTTATTATTTCTTCATATCTACTTACCTAAGAGGCATTAAATCTCCATATATCATGTATATTCTATATGTTATCATGTTTATGAAAAATTAATCATCATTATTCTTCTCCTCTCCCACTTATTTAAAGAACAAAAACATTGTTTGTTTGTGTCGAATTATCGACATCGTGGACGATGTGATTTCAATTTCCATTAATTCTATAAAGTATGGTCATGAAACCATTTATATGGTTGAACCAAGTTATAATATATTTTTTATGACTCACCCATGGTTCTGTAATTCCTTTGTACTCATCGTTCTAATTTATAAGACAAAACAGGGTTGTTATTATCAAATAACCACAAAAATGATCTAAATAAACATCATTAATGTTCTAACTTATGAATCATCCTCACGTAAGAATTAAAAATGATGAATGGAATAATTTATGTTACTGGATATATGTAAATACTACTCCATTATAATTCTGTATTTTCACTTCCAATCGACAAGAATGTCCATCATGAACCAATCATGGAAATCATGTTAAGAACTCACCCAAAAACTGTGCAAAGGGAAAATACTAACTATTAAGGGTGAAATGATGTTATGAGATGATCATATAAGATGTTATAAACATGGAAATTTTTCTGTAAAATATTAATAACACTATTTTAACCATTATACAGGAGGTTTAAACAAGTTTGAAGTAATACAAACCCAAGGTAAGGGAATTCTTAACCCGATTTCCATTCTTTGGGTTAACCATATACTTTATTATATATGTGCTATTTAAATTTTTTTTGATGGGTTATTTTTATATTATGTTTTATTATGTGTATTTATAGTATATATACAAACTCCATCCACTCTTTAAGCCTATCTTCAATTTTATGTAATTTATAAGTGGCTTTCCTTTTTTAAAAACCTCTTTTAAAATTCGGTTTTACGAAATTCCAAAGCAATGATTTTATGGAATTATTCATGTTGTATGATTATTTTTTGATTCCTGGGAATTATTTATGATGAATGGTGGGACCTATACTTCCCTCCAATGCATTGGGTATGAGTATGTTGGAGGTCGGCCTTATGGTTACTCCAAGTGTAACTGCGATGGTTACACGAATTAAGGTAGTCGTGAGGGTTACAAATTATAAGGTAGACAAGAATGGTTACAAGATTATGTAAGTAATGCCCCAAGATACCTTTATGATTATATTTATGTTATCATGTTTGTGTGGATCCTGTGTAAATCTCATGTTACACAATGTAAGTATATATAGGTGACAAGAATGTCTTTTGAAAATGCTTTCATATGTTATGAGTATTCATGGACTAATGTGATCTTTCCGTCATTTCCATCCCTTACTGAGATTTTGTGCCCATACCAAGTTTCTAAATGATTTATCACAGGTTAATTGATGTGTAATACAAGGAAGTAAGATATGTTAAATGTTTAATAATTGTCAAAGAGTCTTGTTTTATGTTTTAATGTTTTATATTTTGAAAAAAATGGAAACTGTTTTTATGGTATCCACTCTGTAATAATGTGTAATGTCATGAATGTATTGTCCTAATTCTCTAAAGCTCTAAACTTAAAAAGATCTTCAATGTAAAATGAAGTTTTTTCTTTACTAAATTCAAGATTATGTATGTTATAAGGATGGGTCCTTATAGTAACCAACTATTGAGGTTGTTTAATAGGTAAATCTAAATGATTTTGATAATCATATAATGGTTTAATTAATGTTTTTCAAATTAATTAGATACAAAATGACAAAATAACTTTTAGTGTATGTTCATATACTCAATATGATTGAGTATACTAATGACTTGGTGAGGCTAAAGATATCCTTTAAGGCTTATTATGATTAAGAAATTAATTATATTTTCATTGATGGAAATTTTTTTACAATGTGAATGAGTTCAAAAAGGTTTTCCAAATTTTCTCAAAGTGTTGAGAAAAGATGAAATAGGGAATAATATTTCAAAGTTCCAGTGTTATATTGGATATACAAGTGGGTAAAAGTTTAAACTAATATAATAATGGTTATTTGTAAAGTTCAAAATTGTTTCTTTAAGTATCCAATAAAGATCATTGAAACCTAAATATAAAATAGGGAAGAATTAATGATTCCATAAGATCAGATTTTCCATGATATATAAAGGGGGTTAGAAAACTCCATGAAATTCCCATGTCAGGTATCAGTATTGTAGAAGTAATTATTTTATTTTTAAGGGTATATGATACCTAATTTAAATTTTACAAGTGTTGTAAATATACATGAGTTAAAAATCAGGGTAATAATAAATAGATCTTGTAGTTTGAATTAAATTGATGAAGAAAAGAGTTATTATATGAAATATTTGAATGTAAAGGATTTTATCAATCTTAGATGAATCTCATTAAATGATTTGAATATTAATCTCATTTATATTATGTAATAAGAGAAGTTGTTTGTTAACAAAGTATTCTTATGAACAATATGAGATAATAAATTCAATACACATGGTCTGTGATTCATCAGATTATATAAATTTTATAAGAAGAATATAATGATAAAAATATTTTATCTAAGATAAATGTGTTTATATAGATATTTTTTAAAACAAGAGGGAAGATATCCCCCACCACCCATAAATGAAATATTTTAAAGAGTAATGTATTCTTTTTATAAATTACTCCATACACATAAAATACCATATTTAATATAGAAACAATACTTTGATTATTAAATATTCCTACTAAAAGAAAATAAGTTGTATTTCCTAACATAAAATATTTTTTGTTTCTTATAATGGTATTATGAGAATAATATAATATCTAAAAGGTTGTTGAGAGTATATTTGAACGTAGGGACGTTCAAAGTTAATGAATATAATATTATTCTAGTTAAAATTTGAAGTGAATTTCACTTAATATACTAAAATAGTTTAGGGAATAGTTGTAAATATAAATATATAGAGTTTCAAATAATTACTATAACAAAGTGAATTTCACTTTATCCTAAATGATTTTAGGATATGTTGGCAAGTGATAATATAAATAGTTATATTAGCTACTAAAATATTTCAAGGAAACGTCTGATGGAACAGTTACAAGGAGTTAGAAATTTGGATTATGACTAATAAATATAACAATTATTTAAATTGATTTATTCATAGATGTTACTCAGTAAAGTGTCTATTGGTAGGGTTTTATCAGGTGATTACATAGATATATGGAATGGAATACATATAGATATAATGAGTTAACAAAACCCTTGAAAGTGAAACAAACATAAGGTTGCTCTGAAATTATATCATATATGATATGTTATATAGGCACTTAGGTATGGTTTTGTTAAGTATTATTAAGTATTCTAAGGATATAAAACATTTCATACAAAATTAAATCTCAGGTTTATCATTCTTTTACATTGGATACATATTTATATATATTAATATACATTTTTGAAGTGAAATAATAATTTGCCTCTCAAATTATGAATTTAAGTTATCCCTAACTTATATTAATCATGGATTATTATACATTATAATTAAATGTTAAAGTTATAATGAGTAAAATTCATATATCATGATACTGAATATGCTCATGAGGTACCAAATGGGTTGTTTTCATTGGATGACCCATGAAGTGTTCCGCATGGAGTTTCATACACCATGTATTTAGTATAATAGGGGTGAATAGATCGTATTTGGAGTCCTCGTTTACTTAGGTTTTTGATCTACCTAGCATGATATCATTCATACTTTTATGTCTTTCTAATGAAAACCTTGATTCTTAGCTAATCAAGGGTGGTTGGGTATGTTGCAGATCATACAATTGGTTAGAGCTCAGCTAAAATGATATTTTTTCCACATGTATGATAAGTTCGACATGTATTACCTCAATTGATATAGACTAAAGAATTTTGAAACTACACCAAGATAGTACATAAGATATTCTTATCTATTATAGTGAGGGACAAATGATGTGCTCATCTATAAAGGTGAATGAAATGTGATGTATCAATCAACCAACTTAGTCTATACATGAATAATTGAGAACATATGAGATGAAAATATGGGATTGACATACACTATGTCATATGGTCACTTGGTGTGTTAAAAAAAGGGAATGTATGAGAATGAACGATTGTATATGATATAATTAGGGGAAAAAGTGATTTGGTATAGGTCACTCTTTTCTTATATTAATGAATATGATGATTTATATTTTTTATCAATGCTACAAAGGCCCATGGGGTCAAAATTTGCAGTTGACTAAATAGATATCGATTTTGACTTAGATAGATTCTCTAAAATGGTTTTATAGTTAATATAAAATATTTTTAAGGGTTTTCATAATGTATTACATTGATCTGATACACATTAAACTTAATGATAGTTTTCCAAAAGTTTTCTAGAATATATTAAAAAGGATTTTTGGATATATTTTCATAAGTTATTGTATATGATACAATATAGGGAAAATGGCATAAATTTTATAAGGATTTAGTTCAAGTTAGAGACTAAATGGTATATTACCTAAAGCATATACACATGTGATGTGTTTTGGTCTATATCTTAGAGAATGATATAAATATGGTGTATGGTACGACATATTTAAATTTAGGGTATGTGATATTTCTATTTTTTTGGGCATATCATTTAATACAATATAGTGATTCCATATAGGTTACCTTGATTTGTCATATCATATGATATAAAATCATCATCATGTCATGAATCATAAGGTATGATTTGTTTGTAATTTCTTTGATTCTCCAAATGAGGTGAAGTGTTAATGAGTTAAACTTGGATCTCTTATATGTAACCTATCATTAATTAGATGTTTCATATAATGAAATGGTCATAAGATTTTTGTATACTTTTAAGGGTTGTATGAAATGGTTTAGTAGAATTTATCCAAGGGTTATAATGATTGATTAAATGTGTATTAACTCAAGGATCATCCTTAAGGAAATTATAAATGGGTATTGACCCTAAGATGGTGATCATACAAGCTTTCCAAAGCCTTGCCCAAAAATCCTTTACCTATATCTCTCTTCTCCTACCTCATTCATCATAAGGCACTAGTATACCATGGATGATGGTGGATCCCACTCAAATTTTGTGTCATTTAGTACAACTTGTGGATGACTTCAGAGGAGGGATGCTTTTTTGTTTCCTCTCATGTGATCTTCATCAACCTTATATGATGAAGATAAATACTATAGTGTCTCATTGGTGTAAGGTTCAGATGTTACTTCATATACTATATGCATGGATTCATTAATCTAGATTGTTCAATCTTGGTTTATGGGTTTTTATATTTTTTCCAATGTGTTTAACAATATTTTTTATATCCTTTGAAACCTAGTACCCAAACCCTCATCCAAGGGAAAACTACCACTGGAACTTCCAAAAACCTTTCCATGGAGTTTAAACCATGATAATTCCATAACATATATTTAGTACAAGACTCAATCTTTTGGATGAAAATTATTTAAAGGATTGATATTCTCTATTCTATTAGGTGTGTCACATGAATGGTTGTTAGTGTGTTTTTATTCCACGTAAACTACCAATTTTTAGGTTATTCATCATGTGATAATATATTAATTGGAGTGTAGATTTTATTTGATAATTGAAGTGTTAAATGGTTATTTGGAATAATAAATATTAAACATTTTAAATTAAAATGTATATGTCTGAGGGATGAACATGAATTTATAATGTAAACCATATACATCCAAAGGTATACACACCAACATGAGATACAGTAGTCTCACTTCAATATTTTTCTCTTTATTTATTTTTTATGATAACCTCGCATGCCATGTAGAGGAAATAGGAAAATCCTAGATATTGGATATGCACTAGAATTGGTATGTCATATTGTATGATATACCTTTATTCATAGTTTCAGGAATGCATATGATGTGTATCATAGATATTGACTATTGTTTGATATAATCAACCTATGATATGGCATATTGGGTGAATGGTATTCTACCACATATTCCACACTGTTTCTTTTTATTATTAATCATTAAGATGTTTAGTTTATGTCTATACAAAAATGATATAATAATTGAAAAGTTCAATAATAATAAAACACTAATGAGCACGTTCTATGGGTAGTACTTGTCAGTTTCCGATGATTGGTAGTCAACCTTCAACTCCCTTAATTGAATTAAGAGAGCCTATATAAATGATGGAATCATTTTATTGGGATTAGTGAGACATTATTTTCTATAGATGAATCTCTATTCATCCTTATTCTCCTTATGTATTTAAGGAGAAGGTTCTTAGACACCTTTGGAGTTTGGAAATCCTCTCATACCATATAAGGATTGTAGTTTCCAATGTCGTCCCTATGTAGGTGATAGTCTTTAGACTATGTCCATGTGATCATGATCAAATATACTCTATTATTATCATAAAATATAGAACTCATGGAATTTTAGGTACATATATATTTTTATGTTTTTTATTGTATATTGATTTGATAATGATATACTATGAAACAAAATGGATTTATTCCTCTTCTTTAGTCATGTAATGATCTAAAAAACCCATCAATGGTATCAAGTTCCTGATGAATCAACATATTCATTTATTTTTTTTATAGATAACATGAATATTATAAGTTTTTTAGGTGATATTGTAATATATGATATGAAATTATTGAATGTATACCATTGGATCGCTCTACTTGCTTGGTTGTAAGGTATGTTTGATTTTTAGTGTAAGGTATGATACAAAAAAATCATACGGTTTTGTTCCATGTCATAAGATGTAATATAGGTGATATAATAGGCTTTAAATAGAAACCCTTCTTTTTTGAAAACATAGTATCAAATCATCATAGTGATATATGGTATATTATCAATTACAATTGACCCCTATATAAGAATCATCCAAGTCATATGCATAAGGTTAAACAAGCACTGATTGTTAGCATGTACAATGTCAGTGTCAAAGGATTGGCTCTCGTGTAAGGAAATGAATAAAACCCACATAAAATTAAATAAAAACTCATATAAGGAATATATGTCATATTAAACAAGTGATTTTCTCTATATTATAGAGAGTTTTATATGAATCATCATGTGGTAAGTCACACCTTATGGTAGGGAGTAGTATATGAATCATTTCATAATTCAAAAACCTGTATAAGTAATGTGGGCACCTACATAGGATGATAATTCTTGTTCCTATATAATTATCACAAGTATTCTACTTAGCATTGAAACATGTCAGTCTATGACTCATATTGGCATATATCTATCATATATTATGATTTTAGCCAAATTTGAATAAAATTTAATATTATGGGTAAAATACATATGGTTTATATAACTTTTATAAAAACAAGTGTTGAGAATTGTATATAGAATATTTTTATACCTAAATAAAATAATAAATGAATATATTAATATGTCATATTTACAAAATAAATAAAATGTTTATTTATTTATTTATTCCTTTTAAATATTCATAAATATATATAATGTTTTATAATTTGAATATTATTTATAGATTAATATAATAGATGAGTTAATACTTATTGATTGTTAAGCATGTATACCAAAATAAAATATGTGATAATCAATATTTCATGATATGTGATAGTTAATTGTTAATATGAAATACCATTTTGAAATTATATGGAATATATTATAATTTAGTAAAAAGTTATTAATTAGAAATTGAAGAGCTCTTACATTTACAGAATCTAAAGTTGTATTTATCTTCAATATATAGAAATTAAATATGTATTAAATAAGAAAAAATTACTTATAGTGGCTACCATTTCATAAGTAAATGTGGATCTAGCCTATTCTAATAAAGAAAGTGAGAGGGTTACCCATTCATACAAGGGTGAATGATATTGATTAAAGTGTTGCGACCCTTAAAGAACTTTATTGTCAAAATTAAATGGGCATCCCATACATATGTTGATTTGATATCTGGCTTATATGTCCAAATAAAATTTCTGAATTAGGAGAATCACTATCTACAATAGTAACATTTGAGGTGGAGAGATGAAGGAGGAGCGGTATCCTAAATCTGCAATGGACAGCTTATAGAGTTGTTGTTAAATGGTTTAAATAAGCTCAAAGTGTATAAGATATTTGGATAAATTACTAGATAAATCATCCAAGGAGTGTTGATCATTTTAAATATTGAAATCATTAATTAACCTCACTTGGATTAAGGTTTATAAGTATGTAAGTAATAGGTAGTGAACATTATTAAAATACTCTATTTTGGGTATTTAATATGATAAAAAGGTCATTTAAATAAAGATTAATGATTTTGGAATTATTTAAATAATTACTAAAATTAATTGGAGTTATTATGAGGTGTATGAAAATGATAGATAATTATTAGAGATGTTTTAAATATATCCAAAGAGGTTTTAAATGAAATATGGATATTGGAGTTTGAAGCAGAAAATGGTTAAGTTCATGATAAAAAGATTATTCTCCCATAAGAATTATTATCCCATAAGGATATAATGTCAAGATTAGTTGTAAATATCATCTATTTGTATGCATGAAGACCCTCATAATCATGAAACACATGTAAGAAAAAATTGTTTGTGTAAGTCTGAATACATTAAACCGTAAGGATCATTTGAAGACATAAACATGAAGAGTCATGAGGATTAATCTATAGGCATTATTTAAGGGTAATCTAGATCTATAAGGATGAAATTATATAAGGATGAATCGTTTAAGGATAATCTATAATTTTGAACTCATAAGTATTATTAATCATTACGGGATTTCTGAGAATTTTGAGTTTTTCATAATTTAGATATTATGAAGTGGATTATTTATGATGATGCCAAAGTAGTTCTATCATATTATATACATCATGGTAATATAATTATCCATGATATAATCTAATTTTGATTAAGAAAAAATAAGATCAATTTTTGAAGATCAAGTGGATGAGTCACTTGATAAAGAATATGAAACTTCATGGGTTTTTAAAAACAATAAAAATAAAGTCAAATTTTTGCTTAAGTTATACATAAGAGTATAAAAAATATATGAATTGAGTTGTTTGAGAATGTTAGTAGATTAATCTAAGATGTTATTGGTGTGTAAATATTCAACTATAATTTGTATAGTTATTCATGGGAAGAACTCAAGGCAAATTAGGAAATATCAACATGATATGATTCTATATTTTATATATATTTTAAGAAATATTTAAAATAGATTTATTTTGAGTTGAGTTTTGAGGAAGATGAAGTTGATCCTATTTGAGAAAAAAAAAATGTTTATTCATCCATGTGAGTTTCAATAATTAAGGTTATTTTCTTGAATATCCTTTGATTTGAAAAAGAAAATTGGGTGAACCCAAATATAGTTATTTTTAAACCGTTATTTTTTTTAAGAAGAAAAAATTATTTTGAGTATTTCATTTATGGGTATTGGGAATGATAGGAGAAAGTTAACATAGCCACACATGCATATGAGAATATCAAGAAATAATAAAATAGTGATAAGAATTAGGAGCCACTACTATTGATCTTTAGTTTTTTATGCAAGTCGAGAGTATCAATAGTGATCTTGAAGGAAGGAATAAAAATAAAAAGATAAACTTAGAGAAAATATTAAACATATTTAGGAAGAATAAGGATTCATATATAATGTTCTACACCAATACTACCTATCAGGTTTTGGATAAAGATAAAAAGAATAATATTTGATTGAGCCAAGTTGTTTTGTTGCACATATTCAATCAAGAAATAAGAGGAAGTTAAACTGAGAAAGGTTTCCTAGAAGGAAGTTATTCTGAACATATATTAATAGTAGAGTTCTTATAATATTGATTTGTTATTATTTTAATAATATATACAGAATAACTAGAAGCTATATATAAATTTTGTGGATGATTTGCATGGTTTAGCTGTGAATATTTCAAGGTAGTCAAAAATACTCTGATTTGAAGAAGTGGGTCTATTTTTTTGGATATGAGAAATCCTTATACATCATGTTGATCTATTTCAAGAGTAATAAGGGATTTTAGAAGACCAACAAGTGTGATTCCAATTTAATTATTATGGAATGCGGTATAAAGATCTATTCACTTGTATAATAGAGTGGAGGCTTTATCAATTTTATGATATGGTGATCACTTTACTATGTAATACGGAAATAAGGGTTCTAGGATAACCCATAGTCAACCAAATATAATATATAATAATATTATTAGTAGAAAATTTATGTCCCAATTGGATTAAAACATTGTAACAAGTAGGTTTTTCCCATTAGGGATGAACCTTATAAAATCACATGTGCCAGTTTTACTTTTAGTATCTACATGCATATAGGTATATGTCAGGGTAAAATAAAATAGATCCATTTACATCCTAATATGTGATATTATTTCAAACCAAAGGGGTTTAAAATTATTATAATAAGAAACTCGTCTTTGGTAAAAGCTTTTTTTAATGCCTGTTGCATCCCCCCCAGGTGTTTCTACATGATCCTACTGGGACTCTCAATTATTATTAGATCTTAGGTTCCTTCTAATTGGATATGTTGTTCTATCACAACTGAAATTAAGTAATAGAGTTATATATCTTTTTGGATATATATTTATTTTTCTCTAGTTTTTTTACAATAATTCATGATGTTAAAATTTGAAGAGCTTTTAAAAGGGCCTCACATGCAGAATTTGGTTCTCATCCTTGTCCAAACTGACTTAGAGGTGTCTTCAAAGACTTTAAAAAATAATAATAATAATAAGTATATAAATTATAGAAAGAGTTTAATAAATACATAAGAATCAAAACTATGTGAGATTGTTCATAGTGGTGAGCATATTTCTAAATTTGTTAAAGTTAATACCTAAAGTGATAAAGAAATCACTAGTTGTGAGGTATATGCATTCAATGAATCACTAAGTTTTTTCTCTTATGAAATTAAGAAATACTTGAATAAAATCACTATTTATGTTTTCACATACATGTTTTCATATATCAAAGGGATACACAATAAAATTAATAGTGTAAGGCCCTAGACATAAACATTACATAATATTGAGTTAATTCAATAATTCATGTTGATGATATTTTTAGGTTTATAGTTTTAGAGAATTAGTCCATAACTATTAAACAATAACTCAAAAATTACAAAGTATTCACTTATACTCACTATCCATTTTCTTACAAAGTGAAACAATTTAAAATAGAACATGATTTCTTTTCTTGATAAAAAACTTAATAACATTCATCTTGATTTATTCCTTCCCCTTACCCATCTGTATACCCTATGGAAAATATTTTCAAAATCATGGGATGATCACAATAAGGGAAATAAAATGTTATCCCATGAATATTTTAAACTCATTGAAATTTTTTTCATAAAATCATAATTTTCACCCTTATAAAAAAACTCTTAAACATATCTCATGAAGTCATAATATTCCTGAAAAAATTCTTAGTAATCATAAATCATAAAACATAAATCATAATGTTAACTTGTGGAATCGATATTATACTTACATTGTAGCTTTCACAACTATATAGAGAGTAACCTTCATGGTTACGTTTGGAATACCCATCACAGTATATTCCCTAAATCTCTTAAGATAAACCTTATCATTTAACTCTTTCACGTTACACAATGCATTGGAGATCTATCATGGTCTCACCCTACCTTAGTTTATATAGAAACCACTCTTATACAAAATTAATTCCTTAAAACAATAACATAATCATAACACACGAACATGCATAAAGGAAAAATAACATTTCTACAATGCAATCATAAGACATCATTTCCAAATTTTGATATAATAAATATATTCTCAAAACAATTTTCAATAAAAAATACCAAAAAACGAATATGGTATTTAATTTTATTTTTAAAAACATTACATCTTGTAGAGGAATCCAAATACCAAAAAATGGTCATAGTGGCAGAAAAGGTCATTGTCGCCGCGTACGTGAAAAAAACATTCCTTTTGGTCATTTAGTAAAATGCTTCATCAAAAATTCTTTTTGAAAACCATTGACTTAAATTAAATTAAAAAGAGTATAATTATACACAGTATAAAATAAGGATGTGTATATTATCAAAATACTCCTCAACGAAGGGAGATTGAGACGAAACCACTTACAAAGATCATATCATTTAGTTAAGGATAAATCAAAAAAATTATTATGTGTGAAAATAAAAATACACCCAATATAAGTGGATATTTAGTGTAAAAAATTAGATTTCATTAAAACATATTCTTTTAAAAACAAAACAAATGACATGGATATTTAACTCAATGAATGGAGATTGAGTTAAGATTTCACTTACCTCAAGTATGACATGTATCTTTCATTAATTATATTCCCAAATAATAGAAATATGTTAATTTATAATTTCTTAAAAAACTTTTAAAATTTTATTATTCATTTTATATCACTTATTACCATGTGATAATAATTAGTTAATTATTTGAGTTCATATCAGATGTTTTTTCAATGTTTGGTACTTGAGTTAAAAATGAAATTGTTTGGATGAAAATTATCCATGTTATCATAATTAAATCATTTTTAGAATGATATTAATGATTTAAATATCATATATATTCAGTATATATGTATTTATAATATTCCATAATATTTTGAGATAAGAAATGAAATGTATCATTCAGGAAGATGGTAGATCGTACATACACATGAATGTTGCTTTCATTTCTTTATCATATTAAAAGAATGAAAACTAAATGATACATATGTATATTATAATCTAAGTATAATATATATGTTATATATGTTACATGGGTTCATTAACACCATCCTTTATATGTTCCATGTATGGGATTAATGAGTCATATCACTTTGAGGGGATGGTAGTCCACACTTCCTCAAATGAAATAATCATACTTACACATTATGGAAAGCATAAAGGTATGTTGTAAATAAAAATTATAGAAGAAAATAAGAAATATAAATATAAAATATATCATATATAAATATAGTTCCACCATATTTTCCACTATGAGAGGTGATAGAAGAAAATTTAATAATCATCATTTCGTGAGGTAGTAGCTCGTCGTACATTGAAACAGTATGTTCGTATCCATTATATGGAGTTGTGTGTAAGTGTAGTTATAATAATTATCATAAATAATCCTAGTATATTTTGGATACTGTATTTGTTATATAATCATATAATAAGAATATCCTATGGAGTGGAGAAGGAAAATAAAGAAAATGAGCTTGAGAGAATATGCTACCTCTAAATCGAGTAACTCCTTTTGATTTAAGCCAAATGGATTTCATGAATTTCCTTCTTCCCATGGTAAGGATTTTAGGGGGAATGGAGGGATTTTGGGAGATTATTTGAGTTTGATTTGGATGAGACAAGGGGATTTATAGGTCTGAGTAAGTGGGTACAGGTGGTGGCCTTTTATAAGAGGGAGGAGGGTCACTTTAGGAAATTCTTGAAATATTATTTTATTAAAAAATTAATTTTGAATTATAATAGTTTAAAAGTGATATATTTCGAGGATAAGATTATTTTGGGACCAAATACTGTCAAAAAATAGTTTTATAAAATTTTACATCACAAAATTAACCTTATATTTTAACTTTAACCCTTAGTTAAAAAACATTAACTCTTACCATGTCTTCTTATATTTTCATAATATATGGTCACTATAGTTACTATAAAATCCAAAGAGAACCAAAAGTGGATAATTAATGAAATTTTTAACAACATATAAGTAAATTTTAAAAATATTATATTTTTAGGACTATTATATCATTTAATAAAATATTATTCATTTTAAAAACTCATTTATGTCAATTTTGACACTATTTAGTAATTGATTTTTCTTAAAGTCATAGAAACTTGATTACTCCAAACCAAATTCCTTAAATCATCCCTTACATTTCTATGTCATCCAAAACAATTCGTGTATGGCATTAAAATGTTCAAATTACATCTATTTTAATATTTATAATATCATTTATTTGAATGTTTCATTAATAAGGTAATCAATACATCATCATTGTATCATAAATAAATTTATTTATTTAATGTATAAAAATTATAAATAAAATACCAATATGTATAAAATATTTTTAGATTTATAATTCCTATTTATAGACAAATATTTAAGTTATGTAACACTATATTAAAATCAATTTAGTAAAAATATACATGTTTATGTTATATTTCTCTTTACTTTAAATAAATTATTATAACATGTCATTATCACACCCAAGTGGATCCATGGGGTCCTAAAATAACCCAAGTATGACCATGATCAGCCTTATATCATAAAATAGTATTAAGAAATGTGTTAGGGTAGTTTTATATTATTATAATATTATTTTTTTATCCTTGTTTACTTAATTTACCCTTTAACCACAGTAAATAAAAATAATTACTGGAGTTACTATTCATAATTTCCATAAATAAAAGGTACCTATTTATAACATTAATACGTTATTATTAAAAATATGGAATCAATTTTAGCAAATTCAAATCACATAAATTGTAGTAATTAATTTAAAATTAATTCTCGTTGTCAAAACAAGAAAGCGGGTTTTTAAGAAATAAAAAATATCAAAAGATTGAAATTTATTTATATCTAATTTTAATGTGAAATTAATTCCAATGACCAAAATTGTATTAAATGATGAAAATATAATTCAATTACACTTTAAAAACAATTCAAAATATAATCTAACTATATGAAAATGTAATTCAAAAAGGTAGTTTTGAATTAAAATCCAGTATTTTTAACTATTCATTAAAAAAATAAAATTTATCAAAAAATACCAAAATTCAACCAAAGTAAATTTTTATTTAAAAATTACTAAAAAGAATTTTATTTTGTAAAATATAATATATAAAATTTATAAAACTTGATTTAAAAAGGGTTCTCCATCAAAAGGGGGTAAAATAGTATTTTTTTTTTTTTGAAAATTACTTCTTTTATCTGAAAAAATTGGATTTTTTCTTATATCATATCTAGAAAACATATAAGATAAATTTTAAACATTACATTCAATATATAACATATATTTTTAATTAAATAGAAATCCATAAAGATTGATATGATTTTATAAACACAATTATTCTCTTGTAAATAACTTTTCATAAAAACACATCCTTTATTTTAAATCTGTTTTTATTTACATTTATAATAAATTTGGTAACAAAAAGAATCATTATATAAACATGTGTAAACAATATTTTCATAATTCAATTGACACTATTCATTCCTGCTATTCTGACGGCTAGGTTATAACTGTAACATTTAAATAATAATATTTAGTTGTTCCTTTAAGCTTGATGTAGTGTATCATGTACACTATTGAACATAGTATTTTCTTCTTAAAAATACGGATGCTAAATCCTACCCAATTTAATAAATTTCATCCTTAAAATTTGAATTTGGGTTCAGTAACTAGGGTAGGACTTTTAAAAATACCTTCATTACAAACCCACATCGGAAAAAGGGTTAATAAAACTTCCACTTTAAAAGATAAAAAGTGAAGTACAAAGGTCACCCAAGATAACACAGACTCGAGTTACATATAGGATAACATGGATATGGAAGAAAAACTAACTATCCTATTCTGGTAGAGAATTATAGAAAACATGATTTGGATAAAGTTAACAACCAGAAAACCACAAACTTGTGATTGGTTAAAGGTCTTTGATTTCGTAGTAGGAAAATGTAAACGAAAAACTTTTTTCATTTAAGATCCACTTAATAATGTTAAGTAATTATTTTACTATATAGAATAATAACATAAGGAAATATAATTACTTAATATGTATATTTTCATCCCTTAATAAATTTCCACCGCCAAATCATCTTTTTCTCTATACGATGAGTATTTAAGATGAATTTTTCACCCCTGAAGCACTATAATCAACTTATAAACACTTATATCATCCACAAAAGGTTAACTATATATTTATCCTACCTTTAAAACTTAACCATAACCAAAATGGTTAGTACAAGATCAGATAATCCCCCAAAAATAATAATCCTTTATAAAGAGAATTACTACTTTTAATCTCCAAAATTCAATAGTAATACTCAAGTTCTAAATAGACCATTCAACAAAAAAATGTCCTTAAAATTCCTAAAAATAATCCAAACTAATATTGAAACCAAAAATTCACAAGGTTTGATCCCAAAGTCTTCGATGATAAATATTAACATTTATATCCAAATAACATTGACTACAATAAAAGTCTCATACTGAAAAGTAATTAACCTAATCACATATTCTCCGTGATAGGTCAATCATTTACACAAATAACCCAAATCTCTATTTTTACATAATAAAAACATAGATTCTTCCAAAATAAAATTCAACCATTACTCCTCAAATGAGATCCCATTGTATTCTATTTTTATTAGGCATATAGTTTTCCCAAAAGAGTGAATGTATTCCGAAATAACATGTATCACTTCATTACTAAATTATTTTACTATACTAAGGATATCCATTTGATAAAACAAAAGTTCCCAAAATCAAATTATTATTAATTCCTAAAATAATTTAACTAAAAATAATAGTTCATAATAACCAGGGACTTCATGTAGGCCAGTGGTAGGTGATGCGCCCTTATCACCCATCAGCTGTGGGTTCGATTCTTACAGCCTTGTCAGACGCGACGAGTTTTCACCCATATTGTGGGTTTTCCTTTTTCTAAAACTATATAATTCTTATAACATTCCCAAAATGAGATAAAATCATAAAATTTTCCATAACATATTTTAATCTCAAGTTCATCTCAGGCCTTTCATCCCAAAATTTAATAACCCATAATTTCCTCAAATTCAAGGATCATATAAACCCTAAAGGTTATTTATAACTATATCCATAAAAGAAAAGATAATTATTCCTCAATTAAATTTTTTACATAAAACAGTTATGGGTTACACATAGTAGAAGTCTTCCAAATTAATCCCACCATTAATACAATTAAACATATCATCATCCATAGATCCAACATAACTCTTCAATTCCTAAAATTTAGATATCTTAATCATCGAACATTCCTCATGATCCTTTATCCATGTTTTCTCATATTATTCTTTAATACTTCTTTCCAACAAAAAAATCATGCATAATTTCCTAAGATTCAATAATTTCAAAACATGAGATAATAAATAATCCATACCATTCATAATTCATTTTTAGTTTTCTTGTATTCAATTGGAATGGAATTAGGTATTGGTAAAAATATATTTGTAAAGTCCTAATAATCCCATTCAAAAACCTTATTTTTAGGAAATCTATTTTCATAATTAATATGCACACCACATTTAAAAAATTCAATTGATCCCTCAGAAAGAACATCTTTACCTTTCCTGGAGATAACTAAATGCTTCCTTTTTCCATGGAAGGTTATTACTTTATGACCTTCATTACCACATCTATAACATCTTCCTGTCCCTTTGAAACATTTTTATAGGTGTTTATTTCCACATCATTGACACATAGGTTGTCTATTATACTTAATTTTATGATTATTACCTGAACTTCCATAGGGATTATTTTCTCACATATGTGATGCCTTAAAAAATCACCAAGGTTCAAGTTTTCAATCGTGACTCCAAATAGTTGGTTTATAATAACCACAAGAGTTATCATTATATCTCTCATTTCATTCAGTTTCTTATTAAAAACCCATCATAGCTTCCTTCACATCCATTGTTACTTTGGTGCCTGCTAGATCCATCCATTTACTAAAACTGAAAAGTTCAGTGTGAGTATATCAGTAAAATCATCATATACTATCTTATGAGGAGGGTAAACACTAAGATATACTTATTCATGTTATCTTAAACTCATTAAATTTATCTAGAGTAACTATGAGTCTTTCTAATATGCTAACCATTTTGGTTATATAAAACTTATCACTTATGATCAAATAACACCCCAACCTATAAAGTTATCTAAATAGACCTCTGATACCAATTATAAGACCCCAGCCTTAAACATTATATAATCTTAATTTAAGTCAAGAATTCACATTTATAATATTTTCAGGTTTATAGTTTTAGAGAATTAGGCCATAACTATTATACAATGACTCAAAAATTAAAAAGTATTCCCTTATACTCACTATCCATTTTTTTACAAAGTGAAACTGTTTAAAATAGAACATTATTTATTTTCTTGATAAAAATATTTATAACATTCATCTTGATTTCTTACTTCCTCTTACCCATCCATATACCCTATGGAGAACATTTTGAAAAACATGGGATGAACACAACAAGCTCAGTACGAGATATAAAATAAGGAAAGAAAACATTATCCCACGAATATTTTAAACTCATTGAAAACATTTTCATAAAATCATAATTTTCACCTTTAGAACATAAAATCTTAAACATATCTCATGAAATCATAAGATTCCTGAAAAACTTATTAGTAATCATAAATCATAATTATAAATTGTGGAATCTATATCATACTTAAATTTTAGCTTTCGTAGCTACATAGGTAGTAACCTTAATGGTTATGTTTGGAATACCCATCACAGTATATCACCTAAATATATTAGGAGAAAACTTATCATTTAACTCCACCATGTTACCCAATGCATTGAAGAGCT
This sequence comes from Viscum album, assembly GCA_963277665.1. Taxonomy (NCBI): domain Eukaryota; kingdom Viridiplantae; phylum Streptophyta; class Magnoliopsida; order Santalales; family Viscaceae; genus Viscum; species Viscum album. The sequence continues at coordinate 192,875,270 of OY728162.1, read as the reverse complement.
TTCATGGTCTCACCCACCCTCAGTTTATCATGGAACCATCCATATACATAAGAAATACCCAAGAACCATAACATAATCATAACACATGAATAAGCATAAAGGAAAAATAACATTTCCACATTCTAATCATAAGATATCATTTCAAAATATTGATATGATTAATCCATTATCAAAATAATTTTCAATTCCAAAATACCTAAAAAAGGAATACGGTATTTAATTTTCTTTTTAAAAAACATTATGGATTTTATATGAAGCCAAATACCAAAAAATCGTCATGGTAACAGAAAAGGTCATTGTCACCGCATACATTAAAAAACATTCATTTTTTCATTTTTTAAAATGATTCGTAGAAAAATATTCCTTTTGAAAACCACTGAATTAAATTAAAATAAAAAGGTTATAATTATACACTGTATAAAATGAGGTGTATATTATCAAAACATTCCTCATTGGAAGGACATTAAGATGAAGTCCCTTACAAGGATCGTATCATTATATTATGGATAAATCAATGAAATTATTATGTGTGAAAATAAAAAATCACAAAATATATGTGGATATTCATTTTAAAACAATCAGAGGTCATTCACACACATTATTTGAAAAAATATTGATGACTTGGATATTCAACTCAATAAATGGAGATTGAGTTAAGATTTCCCTTACCTCGAGTCTGAATTGTCTCATTCCTTATTTATATTCCTAAATAATAAAATTAGGTTAATTTATATTTTCTTCAAAACATTTTTAAACTTTATTATTCATTTTTTATCACTTATTACCATGTTATAATAATTATTTAATTATTTGAGTTCATATCGGGCATTTTGTCGATATTTGGTACTTGAGTAAAAAATAAACTTGTTTTGAGGAAAATTATCCATATTGTCATAATTCCATAATATAAATAATGATATTCATGATTTAAATATCATATATATCCAGTATATATTTATTTATAATAGTCTATAATATTTGGGGATAAGAAATGAAATGTGTCGTTCATGGAGATGGTTGGTCGTATGTACGCATGAACACTACTTTAATTTCATTGTCATATTAAAAGAATGAAAAATAAATGATACATATGTATATTATAATATAAGTACAATATATATGTGTTATATATGTTACATAGGTTCATTAACATCATCCTTTATATGTTCCATGTATGGGATGAATTAGTCATATCACTTTAAAGGGGTGGTAGTCCACACTTCCCCAAATGAAATTATCGTATTTACACATTACGGAAAGCATAAGGTATTTTTTAAATAAAAATTATAGAATAATTGATAAAATATAAATATCATATATATCATATATAAGTATAGTGTCATCATAATGGAAACTATGAGAAGTGGTAGGAGAAAATTGAACAACCATTGTTTCGTGAGGTAGTATTTTATCGTACATAGAAATAGTATGTTCGTATCCATTAGATGGAAGTGTGTGTTATTTTAGTTATAATACTTCTTATAAAAACATCCTAGTATATAGAGGATACTGGTTTTTTTATTTAATCATATAATAATACTATCATAGTGAGTGGAGAAGGAAAATAAAGGAAAGGAGTTTGAGAGTAGAATCTACCTCTAAATAGGGTAACTCCTTTTGATTTCAACCAAAATACTTTCTTGAACTGCCTTGTTCCAAAAATAAGAATTTAAATATCAATGGAGGTATTTTGGGAGATAATTTTATAAGAATTTTGATGATCCAAGGGTCTTAAGAGGTTTGAGTAAGTGGGTAGAGGTGGTGGCCTTTTATAAGAGGGAGGAGGGGTACTTTAGAAAAGTCTTGAAATATTATTTTATTAAAAAATTATTTTCGAATTATAATAGTTCCTATGTGATATATTTTGAGTATAATATGATTTTTGTGTCAAAAAATTCTCAACCAATAGGTTTTAGACAATTTTTGGTCACAACATTAACCTTATCTTTTAGCTTTAACCATTAGTTAAAAAACATTAACTCTTACCATGTCTTCTTGTATTTTCATAATATAGGGTTACTATAGTTACTATAAAATGAATATAGAATGAAAATTGGATCCTTAATGACATTTTTAATATTATATAAGTCATTTGGATGAATATTATATTTTTAGAAATATTATGTCATTTAATAAAATAGTATTTTTTTAAAACCTCATTTATGTCAATTTTGAAACTATTTAGTAATTGGTTTTTTAGTCATAAAAACTTTATTAATTCTAAAAAAATGAATCCAAAAATCCCTAACATGTCAATTTCATCAAAACAAATATTTTATGGCATCAAAATGTTCAAATTATATTTATTTTAATATTTACAATATCATTTATTTGAATCTTTCATTAATTAGGTAATCATTGCTTCATCATTGTATCATAAATAAATTTATTTATTTAATATATAAAAATTATAAACAAAATAAAATTATGTAGGAAATATTTATATATTTATAATTTCTATTTATATTCAAATAGATAAGTTATATAACCCTATATTAAAATTGTTTTAGTAAAAAAATACATGTTTATGTTATATTTCTCTTTACTTTAAATTAATTATAATAACATTTAATTATCACACCCAAGTGGCTTCATGGGGTCCTAAAATAGAACAAAGTATGCCCATGGACGGATATATCTCATAAAATAGGATTATTACATGTTTTAGGTTAGTTTTATATAATTATAATATTATTTGTTTACCCTTATTTATATGATTTACCCTTTAACCATGGTAAATAAAAATAATTATTGAAGTTACAATTCATAATGTCCAAAAATAAAAGGTACCTATTTACAAAATTTGTAACTTATGATTCCAAATATTTAATAAATTTTTCCAAATTAGAAACATATAAATTATATTAATTAATTTAAAATTAATTCTTGTTGTCAAAACCAGAAAGCGGGTTTTTAATAAGTAAAAAATATCAAAAGATTGACATGAATTTATATCTAATTTAAATGTAAAATTAATTAAAATGACCAAAATTGGAATAAATGATAAAAATATAATCCAATTAAACTTTGAAACTATTTAAAAATTTATTCTAACTGCATAAAAAAAGTTATACGAAAAGACAATTTTGAATTAAAATCTAGTATTTTTCACTATTCATTAAAAAATGAAATTTATCAAAAAAATACCTAAATTAAACCAATGTAAATTTTTATTTCCTTATTATAAATAAGAAGTTTATTTTTTAAAATATAACATATAAACGTGAAAAAAAATATTTTAAAATGGTTCACCATCAAAACGCAGTAAAATAGTTTTTTTTTGAAAAGTATTTATTTTATCCAAAAAAATTTATTTGTTCTTATATCATATCTAGAAAACATATAAGATAAATTTTAAACATTAAATTGAATATATAAAATATATTTTCCATTAAATAAAAATCCATAAAGTGGTATATGTTTTTATAAACACAATTATTCTCTTTTAAATATGTTTTTGTAAAAACACATCCTTTATATTCAATTGGTTTTTATTTCCATTTATAATAAATTTGGAAACCAAAAGAATCATTATTTAAAAATATATAAATCATATTTTCATAATTTGTTTTATACTATTCATTCTCACTATTCTAATGGCAAGGTTATAATAGTAACATTTAAATAATAATATTTAGTTGTTCGTTTAAGCTTGAAGTAGTGTATCATGTACACTGTTAAACATAGTATTTCTTTATTAAAACTTGGGATGTTAAAAATAGCTTGGATATTGATAATACAAGGTTCTTTGAAAAGGAAAGTAAGTTGGTGTAGTACAATCATAAATCTAGAAAAATTCAAGGAAGAAACTATCACCCATTTCACTAAAATATTTCCTTAATATGATGATTAATTTTAAGGAGCTCTATGTGAGAAATATTCTTTAAAAAAAATATCAAAGATGTGATCCATTCAATGGAGAATCTCTAAAAAGTTTCTGTGAATGCTAAGGATGCACAAATGAAAGCCAAATTAAAGAGAGTAAATGATCATGATAGATAATTATAATAAATAAGAAAGATACATGAATATCAAGTTGTAAAGTTTAAAAATGAATTTGAAGGAAGGATGAGATAATTTTAAGATGATAAAAATTTTCTAAACATGAAATTTCTTAATTTTAATATGAAATTAAATAATATTTAAGAGGCTACATATGGAACTTTCCAACAAGATGGTAAAAGGTGTGTTTCCACACAAACTTTATAATTGATCCCTTCATCTAATAAGACTAAAAAATTGTGTCAATGTTAGCTTGAGATCATATGGAGAAGCCTTTACCTTTAGCTCATTAAAAAAGGTAACCTGTTGTTCAGATACACTTTTTTTTACTAAGTTTTTTTTATGAAAAGTGTGAAATGACACTTAAATTTTGAACAAATGTGGAAGGATAAAATTTTAAAAAAATCACCATATCATCAAGGGTGAATTTAGTCGTGTATTAGAAAATTCTCCCCAAACAATGGAGCCCAAAATCATGGTGTTACATCCTAAAAATCATAAGGGATATAATTTTTATATATTTAATAAACAATCAAAAGGTATAGGTTAATTAAAAGATGTTAGTCGTTTTGGATATTCAGGTACATGGCCATTGATTTTTAGCATAATTATTCAATATATGATGGTTAGACAAGACCTATTGATAAGTATAGAAAAGATGAAGCTAGAAGACAACCTACAATACATAAGAAAAATTCACATAGAATGAAGATTCAATCTTTAGGGACTATATTCAAAATATTATAAAGGTTTTGTGATTTTTAAAAAATGTTGGGATATTTTTATTATCATTATTAGTATGTACCTACCCCACACAACCCTCATGATTATGTGAATAGATGTCCATAGTAGAGAATAAAATAAGTGAATAAAATGGGAAGTGTTTCTTCGGAGATAAACTGGTGAAGAATTTATCTGAGTCAAGTGGGATCAAGATTTCAGTGAAGATTATTTAGAAGTATGTTTAACCTATAGGGAAAACCTGCTTCTCTTTTATAAATAAAGGCTACATAATAAAACATTTCAAGATAAAAATAAATCTCAATAAAAAAAATGGTAAATCATAAATCTAAAAAGGAATAAATCCAAGAGAGACGTGGATGTATTGGATAAGCATTAACACTTGTTATGAAGAGGTTGAGATTATATCTAAAAAGGGAATCTCAAATATGGTCAAAGAAGTTTGTGGAAGGTTACAATGGGATAGATAAAAGGCCTAAAAAGGTATGAATATTTTGTATGGTAAAATGAATAATAAATTAAATTATATATAAATACTTAAAAAAAGTTTTTTTCTTTAAAGAAAGAGTCCTCGCACAGGAATAAATTTGATAATGTGACAAAAGAGTGTCTACCAATATGGCCAGATGATTTGGGAAAGGCAAAAGAGATGGAGAAAATGGAAATAAATGAAAGTGATCTATTTTTAAAAGTTAATAAATTTAATCCAATTGAGAATAAATTTAAAAATATAAGGAGAAACATGATACCAAAAATAGAGTGTATTTGTAAAATAAAAAAGTTAAGTAGACATAAAGAGGTGTATATATTTTAGACCTTGAAATAAAGGATTCATTGGGTTAATATATATATCTAATCCATGTTACTCAAGTTGAAGAGTATTTTGATCATCCAACTTATTCCCATTCCTTTTTTTGTCTAATAAATTTGGGAATTAAAGGTGAATGAGTGTGGAGATAATTCCTTTAAGGGGAGCTTTCAAAATAGTCAAGACTTCCATAGATTTATCTTTTCTTAATTAATATAGAAATATATAGATCTACTTAAAAAATTTATAGATGAGGTGGGATTTTTATTCCCTCATCACTATTTTAAATTATATTAATTTTTTTATCATGGATGTCCTTGTATATTAAAATGAGGATCTATCTCATGTTGTAAAATGAAGTGACAAGGCTAGTCATTCATACATGGGTAAAAGAGATTTATGAAAGAGTTGTTTCCCTTAAATAAGCCAGATAGTTTCAAAGAATAACCCACACAATTTTTTATTGTATATATAGTTTTTATGTACAAAGACAAGTATTGAAATGGTAGAAGAACTATCTACCAGGAAAGTTTAGGACTCGAGCAAGCTTGGTCCTAAAAATTATTTAAGAAAATAGATGTAAAACAAAACACAAAAAACATGTGGCACAAGAAGCACCACCAAACTAGAAAAACAAGACTGAATAATGTCACTCAAAAACAGCAAAAATCCCAGAGACCTGCAACATAACATGTAATAAAAAGGCCCAAAACCCCCATAGATCCATTAAGCTGAAAATTCAAGGTTGATTTGAAATACAAAAAATTCCCAAAAAAAGGAGTCGCCCACCAGTAGTCTAATTTCCACACCGATAGTCTGATGTCAACACCCCATGTGATTTTTGGCACCCTTATCCCCAAGACAACTCCCCATGTAAAGATGACGCATCACCCGAGGTACGATCTCACTTGCAACAAAGAAAGTCGTTGCACCCACAGCCCGAGGTCATCTTGGCCCATGCCTCCCCTTCGCCAGAATACCACATCATGATCCAATCACTGACCGGAATGGCACCTTATCTCCACCACCGGGATAGAAGACCCACATTTCTGTAAGCCCCGATATCAAGGCACCCACAATACCACCTGGAAGAGCATCGTCGCTAGTGTCCCAAAGAAACCATTCCACTAGAAGATCACCCGCCTCCATCCAGCCTCCGTTGAGCATCCCAGATCCTCCTTCAATACTCTCCTCACTTCTTCGTTGACATGTTCTCATCCAAAACCCAAAAAATTCCTCACTAGACCACATAGCAGACACCCAGGCACATGACCTCTCAATGTCGCCGAGGTCCCATATCAAAGGGAGTCCAGTCATTGCAAAAAGAGGAAACCGAAAAACACTCCCCATGGGAAGAAACCCCCACTTTCTCGTCCCATTAATGATGTCAGAGACTGGGAAAATTCTACTTAATTCCCAAATTAACAACATACCTGATTTGGAATTTCCAAACTTATAGTCCTGACATTCAATCACTATGAGCCCAATTTCTTGAATCTCAATTTCAGATTTGATCTGACGATGCTTAATGTCGCAGGCCATAAACATCTCATAGTGGACAACAATTTCATCTTCACAGATCTTAGATGATAATAGGGTGTGATTGTCTGATCAATCGCCATTTAAATGTAGAGAGAGTCTCTCCATGGATGAGAGATAAACTCTCCATCCTTTAATATCTAGAAGCACTATCTATAATAGTAACATTAGAAGTGAATATCTAAAAGAGGAGTTGGATACTAAATCTAAAATGTAAAACTTTTAGAGCTATCATTAAAAGATGTAAACAGGTTTAAAGTATAGAGGATATATTTATAAATTACTATATAAAAAATCCTTGGAGTTTTGAGAATTTTTAAGGTTTAAATGTTTAATTAAACTCACCTGGATGTAGGTTTTCAGGGCTATAATTAATAGGAAGTGAAAATTCTTGAAATACTATATTTTGGGTATTAAATATATTGTAAAAGTCCTTGGAAGTAAGATAAATGAGTTTGGAAATATTTCAATAATTTCTACAATTAATTAGAGGTATTTTGAGGTGTTTATTAATTATAAAGAAGTATTGAATGTGTTTTTAAAGTATCCTGAGGGATTTTATATGAAATCTATAATTTATAATTTAATGCCGAAAATGGTTAAGCCTAGGTTTAAGGATCATTATCATTTAAGAATGATTGAATCATATATATATGTTTGATATGAGATGTAAGGTTAATATACATTTTTGTATGAATGAAAACATAATCATGAAACATGTCTAAGTATAAAATGTCTATGTAAGAATGAATGCATGAATAAGTAAGGGACACTCGGAACCTTGAGAATGAAGAGACTTAAGGATCACCTTCCATAAGGATGAATCCACAAGCATGTCATAAAGTTAATATAGATCTGTATGGATGAAATGTTGTAAGGATGAGTCATATAAGGATGATTTGTAAGCATTGACCCATAAGGATCATTTATCATTAGGGTATTTTTGAGAATCCTGTGTTTTCTAAAATTTATAGATTATAAAGGGAATTATTTGTAATGATGCAAAAGTTGTTTTATCTTGTTATATATAAAAAATGATTCTATGATTATCAAAAATATATGCATGTTTTTATTAGGAAAAAATGAGATAAATATGAGAAGATCAAGTGGATGTATCGCTAGATAAAGAATATGAAACTTCATGGGTTTTCAAAAATAATATAAATGAAGTTAAATCATTCTTCGAGTTATATATCAAAGTATAAATCACTATGAACTGGTCTATTTGAGTGAGTTATAAGATGAAGATAAGATGTTTTATGTTTGTATATATTAAATTGGAATCTATATAGTTTTCATTATAATCACTCAACTCAAATGAGAAAGTATTTACATGATATGTTGATGTATTTTATATAGTTTTGAAGAAATATTTAAAATGGAGTTGATGTGAGTTATGTTTTAAGGAAGATTAAGTTAAGATTGATGGATAATAAAAGGGATATTTATTTAGACATGTGAGTTTCAATATTTAAGGATATTTTTAAAATAATCATTGAGTTAAAAAAGGAAACTCATGGGAACCCAAAGATGGTTATTTTATAACCGTGATTTTTAGTTGGAAACAAAAGATATTTTGATTATTATGAAAACCCTTATCTTTATTACATATTAAATCATGATTTATTATAGACGATTACATATAATAAAACCTAGGAGATCAATATGTATAGTTTATTTGTAAATTTGATACACTATATAACAAATTAAAACAAGGAATACATCATCTTTATTGAAAACCTCCTTAACCTGCTCGTACTTAAAACTACATGGGATAACCTTGGGGCATACATAAGAAAGGTATGAGCTATAAATACTATTAAAATAATGAGCATGAAATAACATGAATAAAGTAATACATGTTATAAAATAGGTATATAAGTGGTAAATAAAAGGAGTGAGAATCATAAACATGAACAACGAGACATTATATAGAATGATAATCATAAAGGAATCATGGGAAATGTGGCAACAACTTAAAACCCTACATCATAAAAATATGTCATGTCTATCTTCCAAGACATCATGATGGAAAATTCCAATGATATATTAGGTTAACTCCATAATATATTGAATTATTTCTCATGATACTAAAACATTACCCAATTCATTGGAGCACAATATAATTTTGGGTGCACCCATCACTTTCATTTTATTCTCATGCTTAAGTGTGCCACATATATCATAAAAGATGGATTCATTAATCATAATATTTTGTTTCACAATTAAAGAGTGTAGAATATATACATTTAATTATGAAATAAAATAAGCATAAGTATACAAAGGTGAAAACATGTGATAGGAAATGGGTATAGTATTCACAACACAATTGTTTTGTCTTGGAAAATCATGGTGAAATTTCGACAGCATAACAGCATTATTTAAAGATTCATAAAATGGTTTTTTGGGATAAAAGGGGGTATCTCATCACATTAAAATCAAAATTAAAGTAATAGGGACATGAAAAAACATATCCCACATTAGTAATTGTAAATATAAGTTATAATATAATTAATAAACTTGAATTATGAGGAGAAAGAAAAGAACCCTTACTAAATTTTAGCATGTTAATAGGTGTACATAAAGTTTCATAGAAGGTATTAATAAGAGTGAACGGGGTATATCATCATTTAAAAAAAATTGGATAGTAAGGTGATATGAAATAATATGTCCCAACATGATATAATTCAAATTAAGAGGCATAACATAAAAATGGGTGCTTGAATAAAAATGAGAGGATAGAAATCCCTTACAATGAGGGTGTAACTCCAAATGCTTTGGAGCATCTTCTTGAGAGCTTGGGTGAACCTTGGGATGACTATAAAGAGTGTAAGGAAGAGTAAGTATGTTCTAAAAGGATTTTTAGTGAAGATAAATGGGATATTGGGTGGGTATATATAGGAAAAGAGTGGAGAATTCTTTATCATTTATCAAACATAGGTTTTGGACTCTATATAATAAAATAAAAAACCACAAATATTATCATGGTCATTGCCAATGGTTTATAAAAAAGGAAATTTTTTTTAATTATTTTATAAGGCCAAGGTCTGAAATTAATAAAATAATACCCTTGATGATGTATAATTGAGTCATAATCTTAAAGAAATGATTTTAAAACCTTAAATATATTAATGGTTTTGGAGGATTCATAAAGGATTTATATAATTAATAAAATAAACATGAAACCACATTATTTTAAATTGAAAACAAATATTTGGTCATATATACCCTTTATATTATTTATTACATCACCTTTGGGTCATTATGATGTCATAATACACAGCGTATATTTATACAACATTTAATTTTTACCCAAAAAATTGACTGTTTGAGAAAATTATGAAAAAACAAAAATTTGATAATTTCAATGTTATGATTCCAAAAATAATATCCATTTTATCAAAATAATTTTATATATATGTTCATTTTCACTTTTAAAATAAGAATCAACATTTATTGCGAAATTATGGTTTTTTTGACAATAACAGTTTTCGAACACTTATAAAAATTACATTTGACTTCATAAAAATTATTTGATCATTTATATTTAATAAGAATGATTTAATAATAATATTTTATTAAAATATTATTTATTTAAAAATCTATTAATCCTCAAAATAAATGTCTAAATTTAAATTTTATACTAATTAAAAATACAATTTGTATTTTATTGTATAAAAATCAAAATTATTTATAAACTAACAATAATAAGAAAATATGAACATTATTATATTAAATATACAATATACATATTCATATTATTATTGTATTGATAAATATCCTTTTAATACACCAGAAAACACCCCAAGGATAAGGTGCGCTATGGTGAGACTTGCATGGTGTGGTTCGCCATACATTGTTTGGGTCATGATCTCAATGAGCTTGAACTTCTTCCATAAATGGTTTAATTCATGCTTAAGTTATTGGGTCTCAACTTGGGCTTGGTTAATGGAAAATACCATTATGTTATCTTCCTAATAAAATTTAGTAAATGGGTTTTATAGGGTATGACCCAACAGGTTGAGGCTATAACATCCTTTTTATGTGTCAATTGGATTTGTTAAAACCCTATATTTATACTAATCATGATATCACTATTCAAAAACTATATTATCAATGGTAATGATGGTTAATGTAATGTTAAATACTCTATGGTATATATAAAACCAAATAAGTGTATTTTTTATTCATAATATATAATAATGCATTTAATTAAACCAGAAGGATAATTTTATATATAACAGTTTGAGTCATTAAAATATTCCCCCTTAATAAATTTCAACCTCAAAATTTCCATTTACTACACTAAAATAGATTAGGGTAACTCTATTTCATAACCACCTTTAGTTCCAATGTCACTTCTTTAAACTTGTAGTTTCTCCACATAACTTTGAGAAGGTTCATAGTCTTATTTCATATAAATTTTTCTCTACGATATAAGATCTTCACCAATTTACCCTCATATAAGAGATATTTCTCCAATGCTACCACCTCTAGATTGAGTGCATGTGGGGGGTCTGGTATGTATTTCCTCAAGAGTCACACATGGAATACATCATGCACTTGACATAGGTTAGGTGAGAGTGTCATTCAATAGTCCACTGCTCTAATAAGATCAAGGATATAAAAGGGGATAATTTATCTTTGAATAAGATTTACCTTTATCCCAAATATTGTGACTTTATTCCATGGAGATATGTATAGGAATACCATGTCTCTAATCTCAAACTCTATGTCTTGTTTATGATTATCAACATAGCTATTTTTGGACTCTAAGTAGCCTTGATGTGTTGTTGAATAGTCTTAAAATTTTCCACCATTTTCTTAACCATTTTAGGACCTAGTATTTTTTTTTCTATAACTTCATACCAACATGCAAATGTTCTACACCTATTCCCATAAAGGTATTCATAGGGTACCATTTGGATTATTGAGTGGAAACTATTATTGTATGAGAACTCGTCGAGAGGAAGATATCGGTCTCATCCTCCATTAATGTTAATTGAGAATTCTCTCAGCATGTACTCTATTTTTTAGATAGTCCACTAAAATTGGTCATCATTTTAAGGGTGATAAGTCATGATGAATTTCAACTCAGCATTTAAATAATTTTGCAGACTCTTCCAGAACATAGAGGTAAATATTGGTTATCGATCGGATACAATCAATAGTAGTTTTCCATGAATCCTCACCACTTCTCTAATGTATATCATTGAAATTTTATTGAGTGAGAAGTCCTCTTGAATTGAAATTAAGTGGGTAGTATTTTTAAGATGATCCACCACAACCCATATATCATTATTTCCACTTTATGTCTTTGGAAGACAAGTGAAAAAGTCCATAGTGATGTTTTCCAATTTCCATGTTAGTGTGGGTAATTTTTATATCATCCACTTGGGTTTTTTACTTTAATCCTTTAGTTTCTATCATACAAGACACCTTGATGTATATTTCGCGATCTCCCTCTTCAAATTGTCCCACCAATAGTTCTCTAAGTGAAATCGATATATCTTTATTCTTCATAGATGGATGGAGAAGGTTGATATATGTGCATCATTCAACAACTCCTTCTTTAACTTAGGATTTTATGGTACACATAGTCATGAACGACATCCTATAAATCCTTCTTCATTAAAATTAAACTCTGAGGATTTACCATTTTTATAGCTTCTAATTTTTTCTAAATTCCCACATCACCACTTTGATAACTCTTTATCCCCTCTAGAAGAGATGTTTGAGAAATAATTTGTGAAATGATTTATTATGTTCCATCAATTATGATTCCCATTCCCATATTCTTCAAGTATAAGAAGATCGTATCCTTCTAAATTCTCATTAATGATATAATTATTGGATCCTTTGTACTTAGAGTGTATATCACATTATTTTATTTTATAGGATTGTAGTGTATTGAGATGTTATATTAATTGATCATCTCTAAACATATTCTTTTTTTCATATTCATCTCATTCTATAAGAATATATATTTGAGGGTTTTTTAATCTGTATATATTTCACAAATCTCCCTAAATAGATAATGCCACCATATTTTCAATGTGAAGATCACTGTAATCTACTCCAGATCTTGCATTGTTTATTTATGTTCATTAACATTCAATTAACTTTAAGCATAGATGATCAATTTTTCATTATTAAATAACACACATCCCAATCCCTTCTTCAAACCATTGATGAATACCATGAAAATTTATCCACTTGTGGGTATTTTGAGTACAAGTGTAGTGATAAGGCTCTTTTTCAAATCCTTGAATTTCTCTTCACATTCATCATTCCAAGAAAACTTGACTTCCTTTTGAGTTATCTTGGTAATAGGGTTTTTAAATCATGATAAATATATCAAAAATCAAAGATACTACCCATCTAATACAAGAAAACTATGTATATATGTCATAGATGTTGGCATCGACCATCTTTCAATAGCTTCTATTTTTGAAGGTTCCAAAGATATCTCATTTCTTATAATTATATCACCAAGAATGTTACGCAGTCTAGGTATATATTTTATTGAAAACTAAACCTATTTTCTAAGAGAAAGACCAAACATTTCTTTGGGAAACACATCAGTGAATTCCCTTACAATGAGAACATCATCAAGGATTATCTTTTCTTTACTCTCAATTATTTAAGCTAGATAAAATTTCCTGAAGGAAAATAATATACATGCTTGAGATAATAATACTAAAAGAGATTCATCATCATCCTTGAATTTTAATAGAATCTAAGGGTGATTATTAATATGAAGAGTGATTTCCTTCTCACAGAAATTTATGTTGGCTCTATATAGGGAAATCCAATCCATACCCAGAACTGCATCAAATTAAACCAAATGGAGTATGACGAGGTTATTTAGGAAGTTTAACCCACAAATTCTTATAGAGGAGGATTTATATAATTATAATGCAATAATTTCCCCATTTTCCCTTTTCATCGATAGCTATACTTCCATTATTTGTGGTGGTGTTTGAATAGGTCTACTAAAATTTCATGATATGAAGAAATGTGTGCAACTAGAATAAAAAATTATGTTTTCTATTCTCAAATAAATTACTAGAATACATTTCACCACTTTATTTTTGAGATCCACATCAATGGTTTTGATGGGAAAAACTCGCCATTTTTCCTTTAGAGGATGTTGGTTGTCTTAAAAAACTCTTGGATTAGTGCATTGTTTTGAAAACATTCCCCAGTTCCTTGTAGTTGAAGAAATGAAAAATACGGGGTTGATCGGATCATTCCTTTCTTTCATCACATTAGTGTGTTTCTCCTATCAGAAATTGTTATCTATGTGTCCTTTACTATCATAGATAAATCATTTCCTCATTCTCCTTAGGTAATTTTATGGGTGATTCTTTCTACACTTTTGAAAATTGGGATGTTAAAATATCTTAAAATCATTATATTTCTCCATCAAACTGCTAGAATTAATCTCTAATTTTCTCTTCTAATCCCCATTATGACCTTTATATTCATTTATATCCATTTCAACTTTGAGGGCACATCGGATAATTTCCCCATGGATATCAAAGTCTTGGATCACCGATATTTTATGTATTCTATGTTTTAGCCCACAAAATAAGTGGTGAACCATGAATTCAGAGGGTAAAGATAAATCTAGAGGAATATCATGTAAGTATTTTGAAGTTTTATTCATACTTCTTGATAGATTCTTTTTCTTTTTTTCTTAAGGGTATGTAAATCCCTTTACATTTTAATTCGAAGAGTGTGAGGAAAATATTTATTGAAAAACAATTTCTGAAATTACTTCCACCCCATCACTTTTATCGCTTCCTCAGGCTTCGTATTCTGGATCAATTTCCACCACTTATCAGTTTCTCTCTCCATATGATAAACAACAAGTATAAAATTCTCTTATTCGGGACATTGAAGGATGGATAAGATCTTCTAAATGGAGTTGATCCATTTTCCCGTGATTAAGAGATCGGATTATCCATTGAAAGTCAGAGGCTTTTTTCGCATAAAGCCCTAAATTGTAGCACATTATTTCTTAGAGGGATTTTGGTAATCCTCATAATCCATGTTTCTATTCATAACCTAAGTCATCTAAGAGAATATCACCACAAAGTTTTTTATTCCCTCTCCCATCGGGTTGGGAATATTGTTGGGGAAGTCATTGTAATGACCCAAAGTTTTATCAAAGAAATTCCCTTCTTATAATTATGCCTTATAAAATAATCACTTTAGGAATCATAATAACATATCATGATACTAAATACTATGTGATATTTAAACATAATTTTTCCACTTCTATGTTTTGAATTTCGGAAATCTGACATACACGGTTGCATCAAGGGTGATTTTTGGAGGCTAATAGAACAAAATTAATTTTTGGTGAATAATAACATACCATTATGAATAGTAATGTTACCCTTATAAATATTGACATGACCTTATTAATATTATCCTCACCTATGATAGTATATATATATATATAGTATTTAATTAAAATTATAATGTACCTATGTTTTGGAATAAGTAAATAAATGTTTTAAAAACTATATTTTTTAAGTAAATTATAATTTTAATTAAAAATTAAATTGATCATATTTAGAAACTTATATTGAAAATGGGCTTAATTTTTGGATTATACATGTCAAAAAATGGTTAGGGTAAATTTTTGATATTTTTTTGAAAGACTTGAATTTTTTAATAGTAAAATGCATTAATTTACCATATAAATACATTATAATTTAAATCCATTATTACTGACATAACAAGTGATGTAAGCACCCAAATCTATAACTCACATGCCCTATTGAAAATTCTTGGTCATGTAATCATCACTATTTATTGACTTAGGGGAAATTAATAAACTAATGAATTAAATATTAAGGAAAACCCTCCTCCCTCCATTATAAATACCACCCTTCACACCCACATTTCCTCACACCTATAAAGCTTCAAGCATTGCCTAAAATATGCCCAAACATTTTCCCTATCCCCTCCCCCACGTCCAAGATCTTCTATTCTCATCAAAATACTGAGCCTATGTTCCTTAAGGAGTATCTCAAGAGGATAATTCAAGAGGTAATTTCTCTCCCTCTTTTCCTTTAATTTCTTTTCAATTTCATGTTCTATTCTTAATCTCTCCCCACCTATCCTCATTCACACGGTATGGAAACTCATGTATCATAAATATAATGTAATTTTATTATATTAATGGTATATTATATCATCCAACCCCCATATCCTCTTCTTTTTATTTTTGAAAGGAAAACGTTGCTCATGAGGTGTTAATTTATCACCTTCAAGTACGACATGATTTTAATTTCCATTACAGCTTTTAGATCTGGTCATGAAACCATTTTTATGGTTGAACCAGATTATTTTATATGTATTATATCCTATTTAATGTTCTGTGACTAACATATGTACATACTACTAAATGATAAATCAAAACATGTTCGTTGTGATCGAAAAAGCCGCCTGAATTAACCCAAACGATCATCATTAAATTTTAACTAATGATTCATCCAAATGGTATATAACTTAATTAATTATAATATCATTTAAACTCCTATAATATCATTAATAACATGTAATTTCAGTTCTATATGTTTTTCCATGTTTACATGAACTTGCATTTATGAATACAAGTGAACCGTTCAAGAAAACCATAAAAATGAACATTCTCAAACAATGAATTTGAACTCTATAGCTCATACAAAGGCTCATAAATGAACTTAATGAAACCATAATTAATCATATTCATGTATAAAAGGTTTTTTAGTTTCTAATTAATTAATATAATGTCATTATCAATGATATTAAAGTGAATAAAGCGTTCGGATACAATGTAAGTGGAAATTCTCAAACCCAACTTTATTTCTCTAGGTTCTCCCTCTTTCACTACATTTTTGGTATGGTTACTCCATAAAAATCATTTTTTTCATAATTATCTTACCTATTATATTATATACATGTTCTCCAATTGATTTTATTTCAAACTCAATTTTTTCAAAAATAACTCTTCTTTCAAGAACACACCTTTTACTTCTCACTCACGGTTGGTGGTTCTTGTATCAAGTATGTTATTCCCTATTTATTTTGGGAACCCAAAGTTTATGAATGTGTTTTTATGAGTTGAAACCCATTCCTTTACATGTTTTTGATTGATATATGTTCTATGTGGCATGAATGATAATGAAAATGTTTGAATGTGATGGGTGTACCCGGAATTATACAGCGCTCCATCGCATTGGGTAAAGTGATGAATCTCATGAGTAAACTGAAATGATGTGTGAACATGATTCTTGAATTGTTAGAAACTATGTGAGGTAGATATTCACTAAGATTTTATGTTTAATTTTTATTCATTTCCACATTTCAATTCTTTTATTAATGTTTCCCCTAATGATTTTGATGATGATGTTATGATTATACTCACCTCATGTTATATTGTTCTTATCTACCCTCTTACTGGTCTATAGCTCACCCCTTTTTGATGTATATCCTCAAGTGACTTCATGTACAAAGGAGATGTCAAGTGCCAATAAGAAGTTATAGAATAAGGAATTAGATAAATGTTTATGTTTGATGTTGTAAATGTTATGTATGGTTCAAGTTTTCCCAAGACACTAAACCTCTGGATCCTCGCGGTGTAATACTATTATTATGTTTATCTTTATAATGTTGTAATAGTAATGTAAGGAAAGGTAGGGTCACTATATTTGATATTAGAGGCAAGGTTTAGCTAATTTGTGAATGAGGATTAGTGAACCCTATAGAAAACCTCTACATTAGACTAAGTACAAATTTTCACACAATAAGCTTTACATTGGGATATCATAAGTTATGATTTTAGTGTAAATCATACAAATAAATAAGTTATTCATGACTTGTTGACTTGTGTTTTGTTCTAAAATTTTATATTATAGAAAATGGTGGGAACAAGGAGAAACAAGGCCAACAACCCATTCGAGGGCCAATGCAACGATTGCCCAAATCACATCCCCAATGCTTTGGGAGGTGCAGTTAAAAAATTCATGGTGATGCTTACCCAATTATATTAGGTTATTAACAATAACCAAAATAATGGGGAATGCCATCCTTCACCAAAGAGGGAGAGAATGGATATCGAGTGTTTAATGTGGCAATGACCACCAACGTTTAGTGGATCTTCTGATCCACTTGTTAAGGAACAGTGGGTCATCTCTATGTAGACGATCTTTTCTGAGCTTCACTATTCTAAGATGGAGAAGTTGACTCTAGCTATTTATAGTTTAGATAGAAAGGCCAATAAATGGTGGGATTTTATTAAGAAATCCAAATTAAGAGAAAAAATTGAAGATTTGGAATGGGAAGACTTTAAGATCATGTTTCTTAATAAGTATTTCCCATGAACTCTTTATACAAAGATAGAGAGGGAATTCATAGAGCTCAATCAAAAGGAAATAGAATATGTCACAACCTGTGAAGAGAATTTTACAAGACATTCAAGGTACGCTTTAGGTTTTTATATCAACAATGATAGAAAAATTGATAGATTATTTAGTGTATTAAAACCACACCTTCTAATTTCTCTTTTAATTCGTGACTTTGCGAGTTATGAAGAAGTTGTTCGATGTTCTCTCAAAGTGGAGATGGAGTTCAGATAATGGTCCCATGGCTATAGTGATAAGAAATGAAATATGGAGTTTCAATCCAGAGTATCTAATGATAAAGTTTGGAAGAAAACTCAATGACTCACATGCCAAAAATGTGGGAAGTTTCATTATGGGAACTACCTCAAAGGGATGGGGAAATGCTTCAAGTGTGGGAAAGAAGACCACCATGGTCAATAGTGTAGAAAATAAAAGAAAATGAATGATAATGTAGTGTAATAAAAGAGAGAACCACCCATGGATCAATTCTACAATTATAGGGAGAATGGTTACTATGAAATCCAGTGCACTAAACCTTGAGTTCCTGAGGGTAATCAACATCATAAGCCACAGATTCCAAAGGAAAAAGGTAAGGATTATGCCATCACTATTGTGCAAGTGGATAAAGATAATGAATTCATACAAGGTACACTTCTTATTCACTCAAGAATGGAAAAAGTATTATTTTATTCTTGTTCTATGCATTCTTTTATATCTTGCAAGTTTTTAAGAACTATATAATCGAATCCCCAAAACCTTGAAGTATAGATATCTATAAAAACACCAAGTGGTGCAATCATTGCAACCCAAGTTTTTTACTCTTCTCTTGTTAGCGTATGTGGGAATATTCTTCTTGTGAATATCGTGATACTTCCCTTGGTGGAATATTACACTATAATGGGAATGGATTGTCTCTCATTATATAGAGCACATATCAACTATCAGGAAAAGGAAATTTATTTTCATATTCCCAAAAATCCCATGATCCTCTAAAATTGCAATGAAGATCATGAATCTCCTTTGAAAAATCCTTCAATTGTGTGGGTGTAGATACCCTATGAAGAAGCATTCCTCACCCAAATGTTTGAGTCAAAGGAAAGTGCCAACCTTGCAGAAATACCCATCATGAGGGAATATGATGATGTATTTCCTAAAGAGTTACCCGGACTTCGCCCAGATCATGAGGTAGAGTTCTCAATAGAACTCATACTCAGAGATACTCCTGTTTCAAAGTGTCCCTATAGGATGTCTCCTATCAAACTGGATGAGATAAAGAAGTGGTTTCAAGAGAATTTGGACAGAGGTATCATACGCCCTAGTGCATCACCTTGGGGTGTGCCATTTCTCTTTGTGAAGAAGAAGGATGGAACAATAATGTTGTTTATCAATTATCATGAACTCAACAAGATCACTATAAAAAATGTATCCTCTTACAAGGATTGAAGAGTTGTTCAATCAGTTAAGAGGATATCAATACTTCTCAAAGGTGTATCTTCGTTCTGTATATCATTAGCTAAAGGTGAAGAAGGAAGATATTCAGAAGACCGCCTTTCGTATAAGGTATGGGCACTATGAGTTTATGGTGATGCCCTTCAAACTTACTAATACCCCGAAAATATTTTTTTTATTTGTTGAATAAAGTCTTTAGACATTACCTTGAAAAATTTGTGGTAGTGTTTATTGATGATATTATCATATACTCTAAGAGAAAGGAGGAACATGAATAATATCTAAGACTTTTTTTGGAAACATTGAGAAAGGATAAGTAGTACACCATGTTCTGAAATTTTGAATTTTGGATGAAACAAGTCGCATTCTTGGGACATGTGATCACAAGTTAGGTAATTTCTGTGGATCCTTCAAAAACAAAGGCAATTGAGGAATGGACCAGGCCCTATAGTGTCACATAAATCCGTAGTTTTCTTGATTCAGCAAGGTACTACCGCCATTTTGTGATAAATTTCTCACGATTTTCAAGCCCGCTAACTAAGTTAACAAAGAAAGGGGTAAAGTATGTCTGGACGAAAGGATATGATGGAAGCTTCAAGGAGATAAAGATAAGGTTGATCACTACACCTGTACTCACATTACCAAAAAGTAGAGGAATTTTTGTGATATACAATGATGCTTCAAAGATATTCTTGGGTTGCGTACTCATGAAAAATGATAATGTGATAGCCTATGCCTCATGAAAGTTGATGATCCATGAAAAAAACTACCCGATGCATGATCTAGAGATGGAAACTGTGATTTTTTCCTTGAAAATCTTGAGGCACTACCTTTATAGTGAGAAGTGTGACATATACACTGACCACAAGAGCTTAAATTATATATTCACACAAAAGGAGCTCCACATGCATCAAAGTATATGGTTAAAGCTAATCAAAGACTACAATTTCTCTATTAACTATCATCTTGGAAAGGTGAACAAGGTAGCTGATGCTCTAAGTAGGAAATAACCTACTACTCTATCCATGTTATGGATTGAGAAAGACCATATATTCTTGGATATGCAAAGGATGGATTTGGAAATCATAAGGGCAGGGGATACATCCTACCTTGCCCAAATTATTGTGCAACCATCTATCTAAGAGAAGATTAAGCATGATTAAATGGATGATATGGAGTTACAAATGAAGGTGAAAGAAGTAAAGAAAGGGAAGCTTCATGAGTTACATATTGAAGATGATGGTGTGATTCATTTTGGAATGTGTCTTTGTGAACCTACATCTCCCAGGACAAAGAAAGAGATATTGGACAATGCACATAGCTAAACATTCTCTATCTACCCTAGGAATAATAAGATGTATTGTGATCTCATAGAAAACTTCTGGTGGGATAACATAAAGAAGGAGACTATAGAATATATATCAAGGTTCTTTTCATGTTAGCAAGTTAAAGAAGAGTGACAAAAGTCAAAAGGGATGATGAAACCAAAGCCTATACCCATGTGGAAATGGGAGAATGTTACTACGGACTTTGTCATGGGTCTCCCAAAGACTTCAAAGGGAAATAATGCGATATGGGTTGTGGTTGACCGACTCACCAAGACTGCCCATTTTATAGCTATTCAGGAAGACCTCTCACTTGAACAACTTGAAAAGATATACGTGAATGAAGTGGTGAGACTACATGGTCTTTCACTCTCAATTGTCTCTGATAGTCATCCAAGGTTCAAATATAAATTCTGGAGGAGTATCCAATATGACTTTAGTACTGAATTAAATTTCATCACGGCCTATCACCCCCAAAATGATGTCCAATTTGAAAGGACTATTCAGACGCTTGAATACATTCTAAGACTATACTCTCTAGAATTCCAAGGTAGATGGGATCATCATATCCCATTGGTTGAGTTATCATACAACAATAGCTTCCAATCAAGTATTCATATGGCTCCATGTGAAGCTTTTTATGGAAAGAGATGTAGAACTCCAAACTTTTGGGTTGAAGTTGGAGAAAGAAAGCTACTTGGACCTGATCTTGTAAAAGAAATGACAGATAAAGTTCAAGTCATCCAGAAACACATCAAAGCTGCTCAAAGTTGGAAAAAACTATATTAACAACCTTCTAAGGGACTTGGAGTTTGACATTGGAGATAAATTCTTCCTTCGTATATTACCATGGAAGAGAGCCATGCGGTTTGGAAAGAAAGGGAACTTAAGACTAAGGTACATTGTCCCCTTTGAAATCCTCGACTGCATAGGAGTTGTGGCATATAGGCTTTCACTTCCACCAAATATTTCTCAATTTCATGATATGTTTCAGGTATCACTCTTGAGGATGTATACATCAAATCCCTCACATGTACTAAACTTATAGGTCGTACAGATGGAAGATGATCTCTTATATGAGGATTATCCAGTAAAGATTCTAGACCGGAGAGATAAGGCTCTACGCAACAAGATGACCCACCTTTTCAAAGTGTTGTGGAGGAACCATATGTTTGAAGAAGCAACTTGGGAATAAGAGGAAGCGATGAAGGATAAGTACCCTCACCTTTTTATGTAAAATGAAATTTCGAGGGAAAAATTTCATAAGGGGGGAAGAATGTAACAACCCAAAGTTTTATCAATGGAATTCCATTCTTATAATTATTCCTTATAATATAATAACTTTAGAAATAACAATGACATATCATGATACTAAATACTATGTGATACTTAAGCATTATTTTTCCACTTCTATGTTCGGAATTTCGAAAATCTGACATACACAGTTTTGTTCAGTGTGATTTTTGGATTCTAATATAACAAACTTAATTTTTGGTGAATAGTAACATAACCTTATGAATAGTAATGTTACCTTTGTGAATAGTGACATACCCTTATGAATAGTAACCTCAGATGTGATAGTATATATATTGGATTTATGTAAAAGTATGATGTACCTATGTTTTGGAATAAGTAAATAAATGTTTTAAAAATTGTACTTTTCAAGTAAATAATGATTTTAATTAAAAATTAAATTAATCATACTTATTAAATTATTTTTGAAAAATTGACTCCATTTTTTTATTAGACATGTCAAAAATTGTTTAGGGTGACTTTATGGGAATTTTCTGAAATACTTGAATTTTTTTTGAATAGTAAAATACATTAATTTACCATATAAATACATTATAATTTAAATCCACTATTACTGACATCACAAGTGATGTAAGAACCAAAATATAGAACTCACATTACCTCTTTAATATTCTTGGTCATGAAATTATCACTATTTCTTGTCTTATGGGAAATTAATAAACTAATGAATTAAATATTAAGGAAAACCTTCCTCCCTCCACTATAAATACCACCCTTCACACCCTTATTTCCTCACACCTCCCAAGCTTAAATCCTTGTATAAACTCTTCCCAAACATCTTCCATAACCCCTCCCCCATTTACAAGAGCTTTTATTCTCATCAAAATACCAATCATAGGTTTCTTAAGGAGGATCTCAAGAGGATAATTCAAGTGGTAATTTCTCGCCCTCTTTTCCTTTAATTTTATTTCAATTTCAAGTTCTATTCTTAATCTCACCCCACCAATCCTCATCAACATGGTATAGTAACTCTAGTATCATAAATATATTTTATTTTTATGGTAATAATGTTATATTATACCATTCAACCCCTTCTCCTCGTCTTTTTATTTTAGAAAGGAAAATGTTGTTCGTGAGGTGTTAATTTATCACCTTTAAGAATGAAATGTTTTCAATTTCCATTACAACTTTCAGATCAGATCATGAAACTATTTTTATGGTTGAACCAGATTATTTTATATGTATTATATCTTATTTAATTTTTTTCAACTAACTTATTTACATTTTACTAAATGATAAATCAAAACATATTCGTTGTGATTGAAAAAACCCGCCTGAATTAACCCAAACAATCATCATAAAATTTTAACTAATGATTTATCCACATGGTATATAAAATAATTCATTATAATATTTTTTTTAATCCTGTAACATCATTAATATCATGTAATATCTTTTCTATATTTTTATACATGTTCTACATGAACTTCCATTTAGGAATACAAGTGAACCGTTCAAGAAAACCATAAAAAAGAACATCCTCAAACAATGAATTTAAACTCTATAACTCATCCAAAGAATCATAAAAGAACTTAATGAAACCATAATGAACCATATTCATGTATAAAATGTTACATAGTTTCTAAATAATTAATATAATGTCATTATATAGGACATTAAAGTGAATAAATCGTTCGGATACAAGGTAAGGGAAAATTATCGAACCTAACTTTCTTTCTTCAGGTTATCCCTCTTTCACTCCATTTTTGGTATGGTTACTCCATAAAAATAATTTTTTCATAATTATATTACCTATTATAATATATACATGTTCGCAAATGTATTTTATTTTAAACACAATGTTTTCCAAAATAACTCTTCTTTTAAGAACACGTCTTTTACTTCTCACTCATGGTTGATGGTAATTGTATCAAGTATGTTATTCCCTCTTTCTTTTGGGAACCCAAAGTTTATGAATGTGTAATTATGAGTTTAAAATAATTTATTTCCATGTTTAATATTGATATATGTTCTATTTTTCATGCATGATAATGAAAATTTTTGAATGTGATGGGTGCGCCAGGAATTATACAGTGCTCCAATACATTAGGTAAAGTGATGAATCTTGTGAGTAAAGTGAAATAATGCATGAAAATGATGCTAGAATTGTTTGAAACTATGTGGGGTAGATAACCACTAGGACGTGATGTTTCATTTTTATTAATATACACATTTCAAGTCTTTTATTAATGTTCCCCCTCATGCTTTTGATGATGATTTTATGATTACGCTCACCCCATGCTATATTGTTCTTATTTATCCTCTTACTAGGCTATAGATCACCCATTTTTTATGTATATCCTCTGGTTACTACATGTAATAAGGATAGGTCAAGTTCCAATAATAATTTAGAGAAAAAGGAAGTAAATAAATGTTTATGTTTGATGTTGTAAATGTTATGTATGGTCCTAGTTTTCCCAAGACACTAAACCTCTGGATCTTCGCAGTGTAATACTATTATGTTTTTTATCTTTATAATGATGTAATAGTAATGTAAGTTAAGTAAGGGTTGCTATATTCATCATGTTTCCCTTTAAATTGGTTGTTTACTTTATTCTTCCTATATCTGACCATTTTCTAGAATAAATAAAAAATTGTAAATGATTATTTTTAAAATATTAAACACATAAATGGGAATATAATGACATTAAATATATAACTTATAAATTGCATGCATTTCCTTAACTTGTGAATTTCTAGGATTCAATCTATATTATCCATGATCTATTTCTTAACATATATTCTTATGGATACTTTTATGTTCCCTTAAAAATGGATCATAATTAACTTATGAATTTACCAAAAAACATCCCTCGATAATGTCAAATAGGTTTTTATAAAATCCCATTTTTGTGCATCATTTCCCAGTCATGTCTATCTTAACACGATATTTTTGAGTTTTACCCCTATTTATATTTGTGAAAGAGCAACATCTATTTCTAGTATCCAAACATGTATGCATTTTCTTGATAAACTACTTACTCTATACTTTACAAAATTTAGAGATGTTTTCTTATACTTTATCTTACCCCTAAGAATTTTTCTAGAGTTTTCTAATCTTAATCCCAAAAATAACTAAACTTTTACTTATATACTGACTATGATAACCCTTATCTTTATTTCATATTAATTTATGATTTATTACATAAGATTACACATAGTACAACCCATAATATTGAGAAGTTTAGTGTCTTTGGTAATTAGGTTCATTACATAACAACATAAAACAGGGAATGTATCAACATTATTTAAAACCTCCTTAACATGATTGTACTTAAAACTACATGGGATAACCTAGGGGCATACATAAGATAGAGATGATATATAAAGCCTGGTAAGGGAATAAACATGGAATAACATTATGAAATTAATATATGTTAGACAATAAGAATATAAATGGGGAATAAAAGGATTTATAATAATAAACATGAACACTGAGACATGATATAGCATGGTAATCATAATGGTAACATGGGAAATGTGGAAACAACTTAAAACACTACTTAACAAACATAGGTAAAGGATAAATACTGAGAAATAATGGTGGAAAAATTCATGTGATGTATTAGGTTCACTCCCTAATCCCTTGCATGATGTATCATGAGACTAAAACATTACCCAATGAATTAGAGCACTATATAATTCTAAATGCACCCATCACTATCATTTCATTTTCATGCTTATGTGTGCCACATTGATAATAAAATATAGATTAATTCATCATCATATTTTATTCAACAATTAAGGAGTGTGGAATAAATATATGTAATTACCCTATAAAAGAATTATAAGTGTATAAATGTGAACAACATTGATAGGAAATGCATACGGTATTCACTACATAGTTGTTTTTTCATGGAAAATTGTGTTGAAATTTCAGCAGCATAACGACATCACTTAAAGATTCATAAAATGGGTTGATGAGAGAGAAAGGGGTATCTCATAATTTTGAAATCAAAAGGATATTAATAGGGACATATAAAAATATATCCCAATATTATTAATTGGAAATAAAAGGCATAAGATAACAAAAAAACTTGAATAAAGAGGATATATAAAATAACCCTTACAAAATTTTGGCATGGTAACGAGTGTACATAAAGGTTCATGGAAGGTCTTGATGAGAGTTAAAGTGGTATATCATCATTTAAAAATAAATTGTAAAGTAAGGGGGTATTGAAGAATATATCCCAACATTATATAACTGAAATTAAGAGGATTAACATAAAAAGGGTGCTTGAATAAAAAGGAGAGGATACACTACCACAAGACTCACCTATAGTAGCGCTGACATTTATAAGTGCTCAAAAAATTAGCTGATAAAGTCCATATTTATCACCGCTAAAATAATCACTTATAAAGGAATCCTTTTAGTAGTTCTAAAAAAAGCGCTGATAAAATGAACCCTTTATCAGCGCTTTTTATTTGGCACTAATAAAAGGTAACCTTTATCGGCACTTTTAGCACTTCTAAAGGAAACATGTATCAGCGCTTTGTTTATGGCACTGATAAAAGGTATCCTTTATCAATGCTTATTTAGTGTTGATAAAATTTTCCATTCATCAGTGCTATTTTAGCACTGATAAAGGTCCAGAATAAAATGAAAAATTAAACGAATAAAAATAAAATGAGTAAATTAGGAAAACTATGAAACATTTTATTAATTAAATAATTATTGATAAAAATGTATAAATTTAATATACATATATATATTATCAATTTTAATAAATAGTATATCTTAAATATAGGTATATAAAATGAATAAGTATAATATATATAAAATGTTAATTAAATACATATTAATGTCTTATTAATTTTTAATGTTGTTTGATTTTCAATTTAACCTTTATTAAACACCATCTTTTTCATTTATTTCACATACATATATATATACATGTTAATGCATTTGTATACACAAATACATACATATTATGCAATATATAGAAACACATACACCTAATATTAATATAATTTATTCAAATTTTAGTACATTTTATAATGTAATTATAACATGATACATTTAATATGCATTATGTTTTTAATCGGTCGATTTTATTTATTTGATTTTAATATATTATAGTTAGGGTATTCATTTTTAATGTTTTTTATTTTTATTTTATTTTTTAATTTGATCATGTTTTATTATTTATTTATATTTATTTATTTACTATGTTTTAGTATTTTGAATTTGTATTCATCCACTTCAATATATATATATATATCCATATTTTTTTAATAACTTATATTTAATTAATAAAAATTATCCATTTTTTCAATATTTTTAAAGTGTACTAATTTTTAATTATTCAATTTCACTCATTTTTAAAATTCATACATTTAAGATTATATATCCATTAATAATGTTAAAAATACATTTTTAAATAAATATCTAGAAATAAATATTTTAATAGATTTGTATTTACTATATTAATAATTATTATAAATAAATCATTATAATAAATAAATAATTATATATATTTAAATATGTATAAAATTATAATGAAGTTATTTACATAATTATAATTACAAAACTTTTAAAAACACTTTTGTAGCGTTGATAATGATCAGTCCTTATCAGTGCTAATAAAGTGTTGTTAAAAGATATATTTATCAGCACTAAAACATTAGCGTTGATAAATATCTATTTTATCAATATTTTTTTATCAATGATAAATACTCCTTTTATCAATGCTTATAAATTTAGTAAAGATTAAAGGGATTGTTATCCACGCTTTTTAGAAATCACAATTAAAACTATCCCTGGTCTATTTAAAAAAACCCTGACCATGTCTCAATCATTCACGATTATTAAGATCTTACAGAACTCATCTGATACCGGTGTGACTCCTCTACATTCCCTGAGATTAATCAAGGCAAGAATCCATTTTATGTTATTTCCTACTTTTCCTCTATCATTATATTATGTTTTGGCTTCCGCATTTTGTATTTTTGTGTTGTTCTTAAAGATGACGAACCCTACATCTCTTCTCATCGCTACTGAAAGACAACAAGTGTGGTTATATTTCTTCTTCTCCTTTCATATGTATTTGAGTGTCCAACCCATTGTTACCTAGAGACACACATAGATGGTTTACTCTACTATCAATATTAATAAGTATACCTCTCAACCCCCTCGGTTTTCTCTTCATTTGAATAATATAGGGTTCCAAAATATTGGTAGTTTCTCAAATTTAATTCATATTATATACTAGATTATAGATTCAAATGGATTAATTGTGAGGGTTTTTAAGGATTAGGGGATACCAATTTGTGGCCCTCATTTATGGGTGATGAACATATAGGTACCAAGGTATGTGTAAAAATAATTAAAACATGTTTTGTGGATTTTGATTATTTATGTAAATTGTTAAACCGTGAAATGGGTTGTTTAGATTTATGATTTTGATGAATTATTTTTTATTTAATTGAAAAAAATGCTAAATTAATTAGTCACATTCCAAAAATTATTTTAGTGAGCATGTTGAGAGAGTTTTTCTTTTTTAATTAATTCAATATTATTATTAAAATTTAACCTTTCCTAGAATATGATTAAAGTTTTATCATAAAATATGATTGAGTTGTAGGGATACCTCTCTCCAATATTATATTTTTTAACCAATAATTTCATTATCATTCGTAAAGTAGGAAGTTATTATAGGTAATTGTAGATCTACTTCAAGATATGTGGTATAATTTTCAATGAAGGGAAGTATCTATGGTACGTCTCTAATATTTTATGGTAATATATCATAATAATAAATTTAGGATTACATTGAGTAGATTCATTTCATTTATAAGAGTAAAAAAATTATAGATCAATACCAAGCATAAATTGAAAAAATCACCCTTTAAAGGGATGAATGTTATTAGAGGGATATTATGGTAGATTAAAAAAATATGAAAAATTGGAATGTGAGGAATCCTTGAGTAGAAATAAGTGATGTCCAATGGAGGTGATGTGAGATTCATTTCTGCAAGACCATTAGAGTGGAGGTATTCCAATTTATCTTCAATCGAGGATACTTTTAAAGTTATTCAATTAGTGTAGGTTCCTAGGAAACTTTGATCCTTAGACGCTTGATTGTATTCCATCTCTTGATGATAGATTAGACTCCCTCTTTCAAACTACCTTTCTTCCCATCATTGTGGTTCCAAAGTTCATTGATGTCATACCTCCCGAATAGTGATGGTGGGAAGGCTAGTTTGAAAGAGGGAATGTGTAGCCTCAAATCCATCATCAATATATTAAATGCAATCTATCATCTGAGTATGGATTAAATAATGGTAGTGAAGGTTAGTTGTACAATAATATTGAATTATTATATCTCTATTCAAGACAGTAACAATTTTCATGAAATATGGATGCAATTGTGGACTTTTATGCATGGAGTGTATTGAATTGTTATTATTCAAGAGAAATTAAATATTTGACTACTCATGTAGACAATGTATTCAAAACATAATGATACTTCCAATACTGAGCAAGAACAAACTATTGGTGATGAAACTACAGAATTATTAGGGGATTAAAAACATGTTGATGAAGAAAAAAACAAGAACAAAACAACATCACAGTTTTGAATAAAATTATCAAATCAAGAAGTCAGGGTATAAAATTTTAGGTTGGTTGGAATCAACATAGCCAACCTATTGACCCAAATAAGTCAACATTAATCAGCTATCTTGGGGTCACAATGAGAATGAATGTGTTGATTGATATTGACTCATAGCATCGCATCCAACCTATAATGAAGGAAATTCTTTAGAAAGATATAATGGTAATGTTACAATATAATTTATCTATTTTATTGAAAATTTTTATAATGAAAGGTTGATCTAGTTTTCATTATTCCTTTAAGACTTCATTTATTTTAGAATATTTTTGTAATAAATTTGTCATAATGTCCACTAGAAAAGATCATATATGCTTCTGGAATCTTCTGAAGAACTTACATCTTAGAGATGCTAATAGAAAATAAAGCTGCATCCACCAATTTGTTAAGCACACATTATAAATTATGAAACATGGACTGCTTTCCGCAATCATCATAATGAGAAATTATATCAGGTTAATTGAGGCTGATAATATATTATTTGAAATTATTTACTTTATCCAACTTTATTCAAAATTTTTAATTTATGAAATAGAAAAAGAGTTCTGAAAAAAACATCATTCATCAAAACCAGTGTAACCCTATTGCAAAGGAAGGATGGGGTACACTTCATTAGGGAATAAATTTTTATATATTTTAAATCAACAATAAAATTTTAATTATGGGATATGAAACAACATATGTTACTTTTTTTATATGTAGATTGATGAATCAAAATTAGAAGCCACTTCCATCCCACATTATGTGCTATAGAAGGAGGCTCATGTATATAAGGATGGTATATTAGTTGATGAAAACACAAAATAATTATGTTAAGCATGTGTAAGTATGAAATAATTATAATTTTTTATAATTTATAACAATATTACATAAAATAAATATATTCATAATTTTTTATATGGTTTAGACACAAGAATCGGCAGCGGACATACCATAAGAAAAGCGACTATCAGTAGCTTTGAAGCAACTTGAACAATATGGCCACATTAGAGGATTAGGTTTTGGAGTCACTCCTTGAAAATATTTCAAGAAGATAAAACCACGTGAAGATACATATAATATAATGAGATTAATGCAAACAAAAATAGACTCACTGTAATATATTATTTTGTGGTCTGGTTTGGAAAACCAATGTATAAGAAAATATCCAAGCGAATTGGCGGTGGAGAAAATATCCACACATGATCCTAATTATCCCACTAGCTTTAAGGCTATTTATTCCCCCCAAACCTTACCCTGGGTAATCAATTTTTTCATTACACTTTTTTCTAAATGTGAATCAAACAACATCTAGTAACTGTATATTACTAAAATTCTGCAGGGTGTAGTTATATGTAATTTTTATCTATCAACACCCACATACTGTTGTGTTGCGAGGTGTAAAATGTATACTATCTCGGGAGACCAGATACACAATCAACCCATCCCAAAAAATCACATGAGAGTGGGGATTGAGGTAGCTTATGATTCGACTATGGAGTTTCCTATTCCACTTGATGGTCCAAATATTATAATGGTTCAAGATGCTATTGGAGCTTTCATATCATGGCCGCTTAATCTTATAAAGATAAATGAGGTACATATTTAAAAAATCATATGAAAAATATGCAAATTTTGGTGATAAAAGTTCTGAAGTGAGCTATGATATTATATATGGATAAATTGGTAGAGAAATGAAAGGTCCAATCAAGAAAATCTATTAAATAGATCAAGAAAACAAAACAAACTTCAAAGAATACCTTCTATCTGCTAGTTCTAGAGCAACATTTATTAACATTACAACTTCATATAGAGACCACATTTAAAGATAAAAATATATCTTACATTCACTACGAAGAAAAAATATTTGGAGTTTCCATTATGGACAGAATTGTTCTTGAGACTCTAAATGAGATTCTCAAGCATGAATGGTTGGGAATCTAAATTGTGGATACACACATACGATACATTTTCATAATACATCTATAATAATAGTCAGCTAACTATGTTTATTAAATTTAATAACTATTCATATTTTGTAGAGGTATTTATATTACTGCTATATAAAGGGAAGATCACCCGAAGAATGATTTGGATTCATTAATCCTAGTATCATTTCTACAGTAGAAATTACTTTGGATAAGGAATAAATAGATAAGAAAAGAGATGAGTTACTCTAAGAATTTAATAAAAAAGTATCAGATGATGGACTCTTTTTTATTCCTACAATGCAATGGTAAAACTCTACGATCTAATCACAATGAATGTATTTTTAATTTTTTTATTACTTAATTGTTTTTGTTTTTTTAAGAAGCACTGGATACTGATATTAGTCTACATAGACACCATAGCTATTTATTTTTTGTATTCAACGCATGGACTTATAACCATCCAACCACACATGATGTGTATTGAGAATATGTAATACACTAGAATTGACATTTTATAGATAATCTTCTAATTATATTTTCAGTCTTTGTTTTAACGATAATTTTTTTATGATAGGGTAGTCTCTAAATACTGGCTAAATCATGGCATGTGGTTGGTGTCTGAAAAGATAAAGCCTGTGAATTACTAAAAATGTAAAAATTAAAGGTATATATAGGAATATTTAACTATCAAAACATTTCAAAACAATTTACTTATTTTTTTGAATGTTTCTACAGTGTTTGAATCAAGATAATAAAATTGATTTTGGATATTAATTTTTCAAATTTAAGAGAGAAATTATACAGTATGAAAAAACCAGCATCCCCCTATAGGTAATTTCCAAAGTTAATTACAATTTCATTAAACATATTTCATAATCATTTTTTTATATTTTCTTAGTACTATCAAGATTTCACACAAAAGAGTTATTCAAAAGAATAAATCAATTTTTTTAGAGATGAGTGTTCAATGTACTTTTTTCAGAATGTATGATAATAAAAAATTTATGTGATTAAATACTATGTTTTTTATCTAGTAAAATTTATGACCATTGAAAAATATTTAGGGTGTGAAGAATTAGTGTCAAAATACTTATATATTATTCTTCATCTCTTTATCAAGGAGAATATTAATAGAGGAAATAAATTTTTTTAGTAGCACTAACTTGAAAACAATAAAATTGTTGGGAAAATGCAGAGGCAAAGGTGGTAGAAAAAAAGAAGGTAGTGGCAGAGGTGGATGGGAGGTGATGGCTGAGGAAAATTCGGAGTTGGAGACCAATGTGGAGGAGGAGGCAGAGCCAAAGACCAATGTGGAGACCGAGGTGAAGGAGGATAATGTAGGATCGAAATAACGATGTAGATGCTCAATATACAATAGGGGGTGAATTGTATACTTTAAAAATTCCTTTGGAACCTTTAAAGTTGGTTATGGATAATAATGTTTTCCTTAGATGAGGAAAATCTATGTTTAACAAAGTTAGAAAAAGAAAATTCACAACACCTCTGATCACCAACTGGAGAATTTGAACCAAATTTAACGATATAAGATTCTACCTTAAAGCGTATTGAATATCAACTAATCAGAGTACAAGTGTAAGGAAGTATAAGAAGGTTATACTTTCCTTATAATACAATATACAGTGGAAACAAACAAGTAGTAAAACTTCATGTAACAAACAATAACTCTTTTAACCCAAAGAGAAGGGTATCCAACAACCTTGGATAAAGGTCTCTTGATTTATACTTTCAAGCAAGTCTGTCTTACCCACACCAGGATAATCCCTCGATATGAAGATCAGAATCTCTATCTTGCTATCCCTACAAGCCCTCAACTTCAAGTTAGTTGGAACCTCTGTCTTCCTCAGCAAGGAAGCCCTCGAACTTCAAGGTAGTCGGCACCTCTGTCTTCCTATCCCCGGAAGTCCTCGAATGTAATCACCAACATCCAGAGTCACAAGAAGCAATCTGAACGAGCAGTTCAGTACGCACATGGCATGAAAAGATTCTCTCTCTAGAAATCACCTTAATAGGGTGTGTTCTCTAGATCGATCAACTTGTTATCGAGCTCTTTCAAAAGAGATCCTATTTATCGGAAAATTTCCAACAGTCGGCTCCCTCTTCCAACGGTCATATTTTCCATGAAATTTGGAGGGACCTGTACACGTGTAACTCAACCAATGGTTAATTAGAAATAGAATAGATGACATCGTTTTATAACAAACCATGTATAACTGAATGCACGGCATCGTTTTGAAATGAATCATATGTAAGTAAAAGCTAATCAATATTTTGGAGGGTAAGCAAGTCAAAAGTTTGGAGTCTAACCAAAATGAAATTCAGAGTCTATGTTAAGAAATATTTGGATTCTGTTTTATTGGAATTTGGAGTCCAATTTCACCAGAGATCAGAATCTGAACTTGCAGAGTTCGGAGTCGAACTACTTAAGAGTTCGGAATCAAACTGCTTAAGAGTTCAGAGTCAAAATACTTCAGAGTTCGGAGTCAAACTGCTTAAGAGTTCGGAGTCAAACTGCTTAAGAGTTTGGAGTCAAACTTTTTCAGAGTATGGAGTTGAACTACTTAAGAGTTCGAAGTCGAACTTCT
Organism: Viscum album; assembly: GCA_963277665.1. NCBI lineage: Eukaryota > Viridiplantae > Streptophyta > Magnoliopsida > Santalales > Viscaceae > Viscum > Viscum album. Next base: position 192,840,564 of record OY728162.1, on the reverse strand, counting down.
TCAGAGTTCAGAGTCGAACTACATAAGAGTTTGGAGTCAAACTTCTTCGAAGTTCAAAGTACAGAATTCATATTAGAACTACATTACAGATCACATCTAGAATTCGGATCCTAAAAATAGAATGCTCCAAATCTTTTCATTATATGGCTCCGGGATTTTGGGTATGAATCCAGTTGTTGTAATTAAGAAAATATGGTTATGTATAATAAAATCTAGTTTAGGGTAAATTTCCTTAAAGAAGTAAATTTTCCTTATGGGGGTAAAAAATAATATTTTCTTAAGTATAAGGTGTTTTTGATTTTCAAAAAAATAATGAATGGAAAAGTCATAAGGAAAACCTTATTTACTCAACAATCTCCCCCTTTTTGGAAAGCACAAACATCCTTTCGAAAAATTATATAAGGATTTTGAAAATTTTCATTAGACTTTGAAATTTAAAACTTATATCCCTTTGTTAATGGATAAAATTGAATACAACTAACTCCCCCTTAGGCATTGAAACTCTAAGGATTGTATTCTGAGTTTCCGGAGTGGAGTTTTCATTATTGTAAGAATGAAAAACTTCGTAGTGGGAAACTACCCTTTTCTTTAAGGATATTTCTCTTAGAAATTTTTCCTTTCTCCTCTTTAGGAGTAGTTCTTTTTCCTTCTCTCCCTTTGTGATTTTCAAAAAGAATTTAAGGGAATGGAAAACAAATTATGATACCTGAAACATTAGTATATAACAAGATACATCCAGCCAAATAAAATTTCATTAGAGTTGGGAAAAATTTTACAAGGAAAGACAACTTCAACAAAAGATCGGAGTGGGTTTATTTGTCTTCCTTCTCCTTCGGAATGAGCTTCTTTAACAAGGTTTTGACTTTCTTCAAGTCCCTTTGATCTTCCTCACCTTGCTTCTCCAAGGATTATACCTTTTCTTCTTGAGCTTTTAAAGCATCTGACTGAGCCTCCAAGGCTTCTTTCTGCAACTTCCAGCTGCTACATATTCAGCTTCAGCAGTGGAAAGTGCTATAGAATGTTGCTTTTTGCAGGACCAAGAAACTAGTGAATCTCCTAAGAAATGAAAAGATCTGGATGTGCTTTTTTTATCCATTCTACATCCACCAAAGTCAGCATCAGAAAATATTTTTAGAACAAAATCATTTCCATAAGTATAAAATAATCCTAGATCCATGGTTCCCTTTAGGTAGCGAAAAATTCTTTTCACTGCCTTTAAGTGAGATTCCGTACGATTAGATTGATATCTTGCACATAAGAACACTGAGAAAATTAAGTCTGGTCGACTAGTTTTTAAGTAAAGTAGACTTCCTATCATACCTCTAAAAGACGTTTGATCTACTGGTTTCCCAGCTTCATCAAGATCTAAAGAGTTTGAGGTACTAATGGGAGTACTTATACTCTTAGTGTTGTCATAACCATACTTTTTGAGAAGATCTTTAATATACTTATGTTGAGATATATAGGTTCCTTCTAGTTTTTGAGAAATTTTAAAACCAAGGAAAGAAGTTAACTAACCCATCATACTCATTTCAAACTCGGACTTCATTAGACTTTCAAAAGAATCAGTTAAAGATTGCTGAGTTGAACCAAATATGATTTCATCAACATAAATTTGAACAATAAAAACATTTTTCTTATCTTTATTTATAAAAAGGGTTGGATATGAATTTCCCTTAACATAGTTATTTTGAAACAAAAATCCTGTGAGTCTATCATACCATGCTCGTGGGGCTTTTTTAAGACCATATAAAGATTTGGTAAGTCTAAAAACGTGATCAGGATGTTTTTTATCTTCAAAACCAGGAGGTTGTTCAACAAAAACTTCCTATTGAACATAACCATTAAGAAAATCACATTTCACATCCATTTGAAAAAGTTTAAAATTGAAGAATGATGTAAAGGAAAGTAGAATACGAATAGATTCAAGTCTAGATACTGGAGAAAAAGTTTATTCATAGTCTATTTTCTCTTGCTGATTATAGCCTTTAGCAACGATTCTAGCTTTATTTCTTACTACGACTCCATTTTCGTCACATTTGTTTCTGAAAACCCATTTTACTCCAATAACAGAAGTTTCCTTAGGTCTTTCAACCAGGGTCTAGACTTAATTCCTCTCAAATTCATTTAGTTCATCTTACATGGATTTGATCCAATCATCATCACCTAAAGCTTCATCAGAGATTTTTGGTTCTAATTGGGAAATAAATTCTAGATGTTCTACTTCATTTCTTAAGGAATTTCTAGTCCTTACAGGTTGATTTATATCACCAATGATACTATCACTGGGATGATTCTTAAGAAACACCTGATTTGGGTTTTGTAAAACCTGTTCATCAACATAGGGTAGAAAGTCTTCTGGGGTAAATATTTCAGAAGTTTCTTCTTGAACCTTTTCCTTATCAGAAGGATCTTCTATCAAGGGTTGACAATCAGTTTTTGAAAACACATCTGAGGATGTAAGTTGAGATAGTTTAAAAACAAAAGGATCAGACTCATCAAATTTTACATGCACTGTTTCTTTAACAGTACAAGTATTCTTATTAAAAACTCTATAAGCCTTAGAAGTTGTGGAATAACCTAATAAAATTCCTTCATCAGATTTTGGTGAGAATTTATGTAAGTTATCTTTAGTATTCAAAATGAATAATTTGCAACCAAAAACCTTGAAGTGGGAGAGTCTTGGTTTTCTACCATTCCATAACTCATAAAGAGTTTTATTAAGAAAAGGTCTAATCAAAACTCAATTTATAGTATAATAAGCAGTACTTACATCTTCATACCAAAAATGTCTAGCTATAGAATATTCACTCAACATGGTTCTAGTTATCTCTTGAAGAATTCTATTTCTTCTTTCAACTACACCATTTTTTTGAGGAGTTCTAGGTGATGAAAAATTGTGAGTAATACCTTTCCTACCACAAAAAGTTTCAAAATCAGAATTTTGAAATTCTCCTCCATGATCACTATGAATAGTTTTCAGTGGAAGATTTTTCTCATTTTTAACTTGTGCTCTAAAAATTTTGAAATAAGAAAAAGCTTCAGACTTCTTTGCTAGAAAATAGACCCAAGTAAATCTGGTGTAATCATCAACTAGAACAAACACATAGTATTTGCCTCCAATACTTCCAGTTTGTGTTGGACCAAAAATATCCATGTGAACTAACTGTAATGCATCATTCTTTGAGACTTCACCAATTGATTTAAAACTAGATTTATGTTGCTTTCCATATTGACAAGGATCACAAACTTTGGAAGAATCAAATCTAAGCTCTGGTAGATCCTTAACTAGTTTCTTCTTAGAGAGTTTACATAAGTTTCTAAGGTTACAGTGTCCTAGTCTTTTATGCCATAGTCAGGAATGATCTTCCATTGCACTTAGGCAAGGTAAATCTTGGCTCCTTAGGTCTTCTAAGTTAAAAGTGTAAACATTCTCTTGCCTATTGGCTGAGAGAATAAATTCTTCCTTGGAATTGTGTATTAAGAACTTATCATTCCTAAAATTCACAATGTACCCTTCATCACATAAATGACTTATGCTAATGAGGTTGTGCTTAAGACCCTTAACAAATAAAACATTTGAAATCAAAGTTTTACCTAGAAGAACAATATTACCAATACCAACAATTTCTCCCTGTGCATTATCTCCGAAATTTACCTTTCCTCCTTTCATTTTGATAATCTTTTCAAAATATATTTTGTTACCAGTCATGTGCCGGGAACATTCACTATCCATGTACCATGTATTGTTGTTGGTACTTCTTCTATATTCCTGAAAACAAGAAAATAATTAGACTTTCAGAATCTAAACTTGCTTGGATCCGGGATTTCCAGACAACAAAATTTTAGGAACCCGCACTTTCTTAAAAAAATAAGCTTTATGAAAACCTAGATATTGGGTTTTCTTTAAAGAACAATTATTTTCCCAGTGACCACCTCATTGATACTTGGTACAAAATGGGGCACTTTGTGGAACAAAGTAGTTGTTATTAAAAATTGGTTTTGCATGGGTATAACCAAATCTGGATTTGTTTCTTAAAGGTCATATTTGAGAATACATTTTATCAAAATTTTCCATACCATGGGTAAAGTTTGATAAACACTTCTTTAAGGAAAATATTTCGGACTTGAGTTTTATAACCAAGTTTTTATCTTCAAAATCATTATATTTAGAACTAGATCTAGGCTCTAAAACACTTTTCTTAGAAATTACTTTTTATAACTCTTTAGAAAGTTTGTTCCTCTCAAAACGTTCTTCCTCAAGATTTTTCAAAATACTTATAAAATCAGAATTTTTCCTATCAAGATCTTTAGAAAGATCTGATATCTCTTTTGTAAGAATAGAATTCCTAGATTTTTCCTTATCAGGTTTCTTATTGAGTTTAGAGTTCTCAATCTCAAGAAGTTCAGCAAACCTAGAAACTTCTTCATAGGTAGGTGAATTATTTTCTTCATCAGAAGATGATTCTTCATCTGAGGAGTTATAATACTTACTATCATTAGGATTTAAAGATACATCGGTCAATGATTCATCATTTCATACCTTAGCCATAAAGCAATGATTGTCAATAGGTAATCTGGCTATAAGACCAAGATTCTTCTTTCCTGAAGATTCACAATCTGAAGATTAATCTGAAGAGTCACCACCACTAGCACTCCATGTGTCATTTTCATTCAGAACTTTCTTAGCTTTGGTTTTGTAATACTTCTTCCTGCTCCTTTCAGAATTCCTTTCTTTCCTTTCTTTCTTTTTGAGTAGAGGGCAATCTGGTCTAATATTTCCAGCTCTCTTGCATTCATAACAAGTAACTTCTCCATCTTTCCTTTATTTCCTTTCCTTTTTCTTATACTTGGATTGGAAATTTCTCTGACCGGCTATCTTGTTCATCCTTTGAGCAAGATTTGCTAACTCATTTTCTGAGATTTCACTTTCACTAGAATCTGATTGAATAAACACCTTCTTATAATTGGATCTGGTTACTCTCTCAGGAGTCTTAGCTTTCATATGATTTGATGTTGTTGTAAAAGAAACAGTACCATTCCCATTCTTCTTTTTGATGTTTTCAGCATCTCTCTTCATTCTGGTTTCATGTTGGAGAAGAGTTCTGAATAGCTCATCAAGAGAAATTTGAGTGACCTTCATGTTCTCATCTATAGTTGTTCTCTTTGATTCCCAATCATTGGGCATAATATCAATTATCTTATCTACAAGAGCTTCATCATCTAACCCTTTTTCTCCCATAGACTGTAAGATATTGACTAGAGTCATAAACCTCTATTGAACTTTGCAGATTGGTTCTCCATACGGAAAATTGAATCCATAGTATTCAGCTCTAAGCATAGCACTCTTAGTTTCAATCACTTTAGAAGTTCCAAAGTGTGTAACTTCTAACTTCTTCTAGATACAATTAGCTGCTTCACAAGAAGAAATTTGGCTATATATATTTCTAGTCATTGAACATAGTAAAGTATTGCGTACCTTATAATTGAGTTGATACTTTTGCTTTTCCTGGTTAGTGAAAGTTATAACTTCCTTATCAGGTATTTTATAATCACCAGTAAGCATAACGAAATTGTCCACTCCAGTGTTGATAAAAAAAGTCTTCATTCGATCTCTCCAGTACTCATAGTCATTACCATCAAATATTGGTGGTCTTGTAGGATTTAGATTGTCTATAGAACCAACATTTACTCATGCCATTCTAAAAAAACTTGGGCAACCAAACTAGTTAGTAGAAAAAGTTTGTAACCACAATGTTCGGAATGAAAAAGTTCGGAATGATAAAGTTTGGAATGATAAAGTTCGGAATGATAAAGTTAGGAATGAAAATGAGCAAGAAAAACTTATACGTGAGTATGACTATTTCAGAGACCTGCTCTGATGCCAATTATAGGATCGAAATAACAATGTATGTGCTCAATATACAAGAGGGGGTGAATTATATACTTTAAAAATTCCTTTGGAACCTTTAAAGTTGGTTATGGATAACAATGTTTTCCTAAGACAAGGAAAATCTGGGTTTAACAAAGTCAAACAAAGAAAATTCACAACACCTCTGATCACCAACTGGATAATTGGAACCAAAGTCAATGATATAAGACTCTACCTTAAAGTGTATAGAATATCAACTAATCAGAGTAAAAGTGTAAGGAAGTATAATAAGGTTATACTTTCCTTATAATACAATATACAGCGGAAACAAACAACTAGTAAAACTTCAAGTAACAAACAATAACTCTTTTAACCCAAAGAGAAGGGTATCCAACAACCTTGGATAAAGGTATCTTGATTTATACTTTCAAGCAAGTCTGTCTTACCCACACTAGGATAAGCCCTCGATACGAAGATCCGAATCTCTGTCTTGCTATCCCTGCATATGACAACCGGGCCCTGGTGATAGCACAACCACCCTGCCTTAACATGGTCGTCGGGTCCTAGCCCACCAGGTACCACCAGTTGCCCCGCAGACACATGGGGCCCACCCCAGGGTCCACCTATGTGCCCGAATGGGTCATCCGACTAATGATAGTCCCCACAGGCCAACACATGTCCTTTCTAGTGTGCTTTTTCCTCACTCACACACACCCTGGGAAACTTCCCAGAAGTTCACCCGTCTTGATCACTACTCCAGGCCAAACATGCTTAACTGTGGGGTTCTAATCAGACAGGCTCCCGAAAAGGAAGGTGTACCTTGTTGACATGAGTCATATCATTTAGTCATTTAACCCTTTATCGTTTGGGGATGTTACAATTACCCCCCCCCCTTTAGAGCACAACGCCCTCATTGTGGGCCCTACATCTCAACCCAGGCAGTGCACCACACTTAAGGCTGGGTTCCTCCTCTGATACCAAATATGACAACCAGGCCCCGGTGACAGCACAACCACCCCGCCTTAATATGGTCGTCGGGTCCTGGCGCACCAAGTACCACCAGTTTCCCCACAGGCACGTTGCCCCGCAGACACGTGGGGCCCACCCCAGGGTCCACCCACATGCCCAAACGGGTCATCTGACTAATGGCAGTCCCCACAGGCCAACACATGTCCTTTCTAGTGTGATTTGTCCTCACTCACACACACCCTGGGAAACTTCCCAAGAAGGTCACTCATTCTGATCACTACTCCAGGCCAAGCATGCTTAACTGTGGAGTTCTAATCAGACAGGCTCCCGAAAAGGAAGGGGCACCTTGTTGACATGAGTCATATCATTTAGTCATTTAACCCTTTATTATTTGGGGATGTTACACTGCAATCCCTCAACTTCAAGGTAGTTGAAACCTCTGTCTTCCTCAGCAAGGAAGCCCTCGAACTTCAAGGTAGTCGGCACCTCTGTCTTCCTATCCCTGGAAGTCCTCGAATGTAATCACCAACATCCAGAGTCACACAAAGCAATCTAAACGAGCAGTTCATTATGCACAAGGCATAAAAATATTCTCTCTCTAGAAATCACCTTAACAGCATGTGTTCTCTAGATCGATCAACTTGTTATCGAGCTCTTTCAAAAGAGCTCCTATTTATAGGAAAATTTCCAACGGTCGGCTCCCTCTTCCAACAGTCATATTTTCCATGAAATTCTGAGGGACATGTACACGTGTAACTCAACCAAAGGTTAATTAGAAAAAGAATAGATGACATCGTTTTATAACAAACCATGTATAACTGAATGCACGACATCGTTTTGAAATGAAGCATATGTAAGTAAAAGCTAATCAATATTTCGGAGGGTAAGTCAAAAGTTCGGAGTCTAACCAAAATGAAATTTGGAGTCTGTGTTAAGAAATATTCGGATTCTGTTTTATAGGAATTCGGAGTCTGATTTCACCAGAGATCGGAATCTGAACTTGCAGAGTTCGGAGTCAAACTACTTAATAATTAAGAGTCGAACTGCTTAAGAGTTCAGAGTCGAATAACTTAAGAGTTTGGAGTCGAACTGCTTAAGAGTTCGGAGTCGAACTTCTTCAGAGTTCGTAGTTGAACTACTTAAGAGTTCGGAGTCAAACTTCTTTAGAGTTAGGAGTCTAACTACTTAAGAGTTTGGAGTCGAACTTCTTCAAAGTTCGGAGTCCAGAATTCGGATTAGAACTACATTACAGATCACATCCAGAATTCGGATCCTAAAAAAATAGAATGCTCTAAATCTTTTCATTATATGGATCCAGGATTTTTGGTATGAATCTGGTTGTTGTACTTAAGAAAATATGGTTATTTATAAGAAAATCTAGGTTAGGGTAAGTTTCCTTAAAGAAGTAAATTTTCCTTATGGGGGTAAAAAATAATATTTTCTCAAGTATAAGGTGTTTGTGATTTTCAAAACAAGAAGGAATGGAAAAGTAATAAGGAAAACCTTATTGACTCAACAGATAAGAAGCACTGGCTTACAAACAATAAAATTGTTGTGAAATGTTGTAGAATAAGGATCATACCATGATTGTGTTTGAGAATAATTGTTTAAAATTGAACACAACACTTCTCACTTAACATAATATCCATTGTGCATATTTCAAGTTTAAAATGGATTTTAAGTAAAGAAACATATGTAGCATACTCAAAACGTAGCAAACACATTAATATTGTTTTGGTACATTAGTAAAATGATCCATATGTTATTTTTTATGTGTAGGGATCAGACTCACCATAATATGATGCACAGTGTGACCAGTATGACTCCAAGTGCATCTCTTTTATACAAAAGTGACATTTATTTTAATAAAAAAATAACTAATATTCAAAACTAAGAAAATACATTCTGATTATTGTGATACTTTAGCACAACAATCCATGAGTCATTTGGGACATGTAGAATTCAGCCACACCTTAATTTTACACACGATGTGACCTGTATGACTTGAAGTGAGTCTTTTTTATTCAAAACTAACATTAATGTCAATACAAAAATGACATCCTAAAAACTGAGAAAACGCATTCATATTGTTTTGGTAATTTATGAAAATGATCCATATATAATTTGTGATGTGTAGTGATCAGTCACACCTCAATATGACACACAGTGTGATAGGTATGACTCCAAGGGAATCATTTTTATTCAAAAGTGACATTCATTTTAATCAGAAAAACAATTGACATACTCAAAACTGAGAAAATTCATTCTGATTATTTTGATACGTTAGTAAAATGATATATTTTTCATTTGGGACATGTATAATTTAGTAACACCTCAATCTGATGAATGATGTGACCGATATGACTCCAGGTGTGTCTTTTTTATTCAAAATTGGCATTAATTTTAATCATAAAAACAACTAACATCCTCAAAACCAAGAAAATGCATTCAGATTATTTTTGATACTTTAGGAAAAAGATCCATACACCATTTTGGATGTGTATGGATCATCTGTACCTCAATATGATGCACAGTGTGACCGGTATGACTCCAAGTGCATTTTTTATTCAAAAGTGACATTCATTTTAATCAAAAAACCAACTAACATACTCAAAACTGAGAAAACTCATTCAAAATATTTTGATACTTTATTAAAATAATCCATGAGTCATTTGGGATGTGTATTATTCAGCCTCACCTCAATCTGATACATGGTGTGACCAGTATGACTCCAAGTGAAATTATTTATTCAAAACTGACATTAATGTTAATAAAAAAACAACTAACATCCTCAAAACTGAGAAAACAAATTCAAATTGTTTTTTTACATTAGTAAAGTGACCCATATGTCATTTTTGACATGTAGGGATCATACAAACCTCAATCTGATTCATGTTGTGATCGGTATGACTCCAAGTGTGACTTTTTTATTCAAAAGTGACATTCATTTTAATCAAAAAAATTACATACTCAAAAATAAGAAAATGCATTCTGATTGTTTTGATATATTATGCAAATTATCCATGAGACATTTTGGAGGTGTATAAGTATGTCTCATCTCAATATGATGCATGGTGTGACCGTTATAACTCCAAGTGCATCTTTTTTATTCAAAACTAACATTAATGTTAATAAAAAAAACTAACACACTCAAAACTGAGAAAACTCATTCTAATTGTTTTGGTACTTTATTAAAACAATCCACATTTCATTTATGGTGTGTTGGGAACATTCACATATCTATATGATGAACGGTGCCACCGGTATAACTCTAAGTGTGTCTTTATTATTCAAAAGTGACATTCATTTTAATCAAAAAACAATTGACATACTCAAAATTGAGAAAATGCAATATCATTGTTTTGATACTTTAGTACAATGATCCATGATTCATTTAGGATGTGTATCATTCAACTTCACCTCAATATCACATATAGTGTGACTGGTATGACTCCAAGTGCGTCCTTTTTATTCAAAACTGACATTAATGTTAATAAAAAACAACTGACATCCTCAAAACCGAGAAAACACATTAATATTGTTTTGGAACTTTAGTAAAATGATCCATACGTCATTTTTGACATGTAAAGATTAGCCACACCACAATATGACACACAGTGTAACTGGTATTACTCCAAGTGTGTCTTTTTTATTCAAAGGTGACATTTATTTCAATCAAAAAAACAACTAACATACTCAAAACTGAGAAAATGCATTCAGAATATTTTGATACTTTATCACAATGATTCATGAGTCATTTAAAATATGTATCATTGAGCTGCACATTAATCTGATGCATGATGTGACCGGTATGACTCTAAGTGTGTCTTTTTTATTCAAAAGCATCATTAATGTTAATCAGAAAAACAATTGACATCCTCGAAACTGATCAAACGCATTCAGATTGTTTTGGTACTTTAGAACAACGATCCATACATCATTTGTGATGTGTAAGGATCAGAAGCACCTCAATACGATGTACGGTATGACCGGTATAACTCTAACTACATATTTTTTATTCAAAAGTCACATTCATTTTAATCAAAAAAAACAACTGACATACTCAATAATAGTGTTTTCTTTTTGGTGTATTTGGTTTAGAAATTTTATTTTATTTAAATTTAGTATTTTATCTTATTTTGGTAATTTTTTTTGCTTTTTCTGCTGAGGCAGTGTGTTGAAGCACATTGCACCTATTTCTGGTGATGTAGTTTGATACTAAATCACACTACAGTTTTCACCTTTATTAGTGCTATTAACTATGTGCATAAATCTTCCCTCTATCAGCACTTTTATAAGTGCTGATAAAGGGATCCTTTATTTATTCTTATAAATGAACTAATCAAGTCTATCTATATCAGTGCATTAAAAAGTGCTGATAAATCATAATTTTATAAGCACTGAAAATGTGCTGATAAATTGCACTTTTATCAGTGTTTTTTAAAAGCACTGATAAAGTTTCTATTTATTAGTGATAAATTAAAGCATTGATAAATGAGGTCTTTTATCAGTTCTTTGAAAAGTGCTTATAAATAATACCTTTATCAGTGCTTTTATATGAACTTCTAAATCTCCTTTTTATCATCAGTCTTTTTGCACTGATAAAAGTTATGGAATTTTAACCATGCTAAGGTCATTAGTGCTTCTCTATCACTGATAAAAACTGATTCTAGCACTATTAAAAGCATGTTTTGTAGTACTGATAGAAATACCTTACCTTTAGAGTGTGACTCAAAATGATTAGTAAGAGATTATTTAGAGCTTAGGGGCACCTTAGTATGACTCTAGTGTGGGGATAAAATATTAAGGGTGTTATCTAATGATTTTTAGTGAAGTGAAATGGGGATTGGGTGGGTTTGTATAGGAAAAGAGTGTGGAATTCTTTATCATTTCTCAAACATTGGTTTTTAACTCTGTATAATAAAATAACCAAAACCACAAACATTCCCATGGTTTCTAAAAAAGGTTATTGGTTTTCATTATTTTATAAGTTAAAGGGAAGATATTAATAAAATGATACCCTTTTTGATGTGTAATTGAGTCATGCACTTAAAGAAATGATTTTAAAACCTTAAAATATATTAATAGTTTTGGAGGATTCCGAATGGATTTATAAAATTAATCAAATAAACAGAAAATAAGATTATTTTAAATATAAAACATGTATTTGATCGTGGATACAATTTATATTATTTATTACCTCACTTGTGGGTCATTATTATGTCATAATACACACCATATATTTATATGGTATTTAAGTTTTACCTAAAAAATCAACTCTCTCAAAAAATTATAAAAAATTAATCATTGGATAATTTAGACATTATAATTCAAAAAATAATTTTATTTTTATCAAAATAAATTTATAAATATTCTTATTTTCACTTTTAAGGTGAGAATCAACTTTTATTGAGAAATGGTGGGTTTTTTGATAATAACAGTTTTCAAACCCTTATAAAAATTACATTTAAATTCATAAAAATTATATGATTGTTTGTATTTAATAAATATTAAAAAATATATTTTATTAAAATATTAATTATTTCAAAAATCCATTAATTCCTCAAAATAAATTCTTTAATTAAAATTGAATACTAATTAAAAATACAATTTGTGTTTTATTGTATAAAAATCATAATCATTTATAAAGTAACAATAATAAAAATATATTAAAAATATTCTATTGAAAATAAAATATAAATATTCGTATTATTGTGTTATTGATACATATCCCTTTAATACACTAGAAGATACCCTAAGGGTAAGGTACGTGATAAATATAATCTTATGGGGTGGTTCGGTGTACATAGTTTGGATCATGATCTCGATGAGCTTGAACTTATTACATAAATGGTTTAACTCATGCTTAAGTTGTTTAAACTTAACTTTGGATTGGTTAAGGGAAAATCCCATTGATGTTATCTCCATTGGAATCTCTAATAAATGGGTTTCATAGGGTACAATCCTACTAGTTGAGGTTATCACTTCCATTTTCCATGTCAATTGGATTTGTTAAAACCCTATATTTATACTAATCATGAGATCACTATTCTGCGGCTTATCAATGGTAATGATTCTTAATGGTATTTTAAATCTTATAGGATATAATAAAACTAAATAATTACATATTTTTTATATATCCATAATATATATAAATTCATTTAATTAAACCACAAAGAGAATTTTATTTATAATAGTTCATGCCATTTAGATTATTTTATTTATTGTTATAAGAAATGATCGAAGAGAGTTAATACAGCTACACATGCACATGAGAATTTAAAGAAAGAAGAAAATAGTGTGAAGAATAAAAATACTCTGTTGGTGTGTTGTAATTTTTTATATGGTCGAGAGTATTAATATTGATCTTGAGGGAAGGAATAAAAACAAAAAGGACAATCTGAGAGAATCTAATAGATATCTTGTGGAATAAGTAGGAGTTGTTGATATTTTTATTCACTGATAATATCTTCTGGGTTTTAAAGAAATTAAATAATACCAAATTCAACTGACTAATTTTATTGTTCATATTCAGTTAAGAAATAAGGGGAAGTTGATTTGATCAAGGTTGACTAGAAGTAAACTATTCTGACCATACAGTGGCAATTGAGTTCTTGAAATATTGAGTTGATAGTGTTCAGATAATGAATTTATAAAGATGGAATATATGTAGAAATTTAGAGTCTGGGTTTCATGGTTCAACTATAAAGATTTCAAGGTAGTCAAAAACACTCTGGTTTGGTAAATCACATATATTTTTCGGTTGAAGAGACATCCATGGAAATCCTACAAAACTAATTTCAGAAAAAAAAAAGGAAACTGATAAGACCAGGTAGTGTGACGTGTTTTACCTCTCTCTCATTGTGTTTTATGATCAGAAACACTAACCTGTGTATCTAAAAATTTAATTTGAGTTATTTTAAATTATATATTTTAAACTTTATGTCATGTCATTGATGGCCAAATGCAAATCTTATAGTCATTTAAAAGGAGGAATGATAATATTTTATAAGGCTTAGACATAGTGCCATTGTGGTAGGTCCTCTAATGAGTATAATACCCACCGTCCATCTAGTAGTAAAGGTAATAAGAGACAGATCTAGCAGAAATCCACCAAATACCTAGTAATATAGAAATGGCTATCTTGTGCTAGTTCCAAATGCACACCCAATTTCAGGCATCCCACTAGCAATATGGTGGAGGATGTCGGGTATCTAGTGGAATCGAGAATAACAATCTAAGTTTGAATTTGTAGTGGTTAAATAGGTCATAATAGTCATATTATTTATCTTCATTACCCATGATGAATTCCAAAAGGTTCTCGTTAACCTTGGAGCCTATAAAATGATACCCTTAATATCTTGGAATAAATAACATACTCTTAACAGCCCATTATGGTCTAATCAATGGAAAATTTCTAGCATTCTGAAAATCCTTTCAAAGTGTCATTCTCAATTTCTCATATCTCAAAGGCTTTCACCTTTCTCTCAAATATCACATCTCAAATTTTAATCATCCTTATAAGAGATTTATGGGTAGTATTGTAAGGGGTTTTCTCAAGAAAACCTCTCTTTTATCATCATCTTTCTCCAATGGGTTCTCACTATAAAAAAGTGAGGTATGGGTTCCTTGGATGTTGAAAAATCTCAAGAGGGTGATCAGAAACCAAAATTTTGAGGGATGGGTTTCTTGTTTAGCAAAAAGATCATAGAATTAATAACATTGACCTCTCAAGTCAAGGGTTTTATATTTATAGGATCACATCAATCTATTATCGAAATCCATATAAATTTTTTTTCTCACTTTAATTTATCTCATTTCATAATTCAATATCTATTTAAATAATTTCATAAGTTTGAAACAATTTCTTTTATGCTTAATCTATATTGATATGAGCTTTTTAATATGTATTAGATTTATCAATTATCACTTTATCAGTTTTATCCCATTATTTATTAACGGTTTTCTTTTGAATTTATCATTTACATATGATTTATATTTTTAAAAGGTAACTCACCCCTACCCCCTCTTTCCGTTTACTCTAACCAATAATTGGTATCAAAAAACTTCTTTGTGTTTTTATAAAAAAAAATTTCTCAAAATTTTGTTTATTTTCAAAATTTTGTTTTTCAAATCTTAATTAATTTCAAGTATCGATCTTTTAATATAGAATCTAATTATAATTCACATTCTCCTATTTTTTTATGGAAATAATTATTACTATTTAAAGAATTAGATTTTATATTTTCTTGGTTGTATTAGTTATCCTATTTGGAAAGTGGTAATGCATGAGTATTTTCTAACAAAATAATCTGAATAAAAGTGGACTACGAAATATATTAAGAACTTTGTACTTAATAGAAAAGCTATGAATTCCTTACATTTTTGTCTTGATTGTAATGAGTTTATTCATGTTTCTACATGATTTTTTTTATAAATATATAAATTATTTGAAGTCACATGCGAAGGTACAAATAAAGTAAAAGACGCTATATTGGATATGTATCATCAATATTTTTAAATTTTATTCATAAATCCTAATAAATCTATTACGGTTATGTTTATGAGATTTATTGAAATTTTCAATGGTATAAATTCCCTTAGTGATTATTTATCTATAGAAACACTAATGAACAAAATCTTATGGGTTTATTTATATCCTTGGCTCCCAAAGTCGCATCCATTCAAAAATCCTATAATATAAAGAAAATGGTAGTCGAAGAACTCATCAGATCCCTAATGATATATGAAATATCAATGAAGTGGTAAGTGGATGAGGCTAATGAAGTTAAAGAAATAAAGGAAATAATTACCTTCAAATCTATCAATGATGATTCATCAAAGTGGAAGTACATTAATTTTCTCAAATTTCCATGAACATGGAAATTTTTTTCAAGAATAATAAATTATTCAAATAAACCAAGAAGGTATGTCAAAAAGTATAACAAAAAGTGAAATTGTATGAATATTAAAAATAAAGGTCACATAAATCTAGAATATCCTATATAAAAAAAAGAAGAATAAAGAAAAGAAATAAGGTAATTAGGCTTTCAAAGCCACAATGTGGAGTTCAACTGATGACTCTATGGATTCAACTTTATCATCCACTTCAAGTGACTCAAGTCAAAAGTTCCTTATGGAACATGTTGATAAATACATTGAGGTTAGTTCCCCTTTTCCTATTTCTTCTTATACTCCTACTAATTATTCTCACTCCTATTCTTCTTCTTTCTTCTCAAGTCACCTTATTTATGACGACCAAAAATACACTCATGATCAAATCAAAAATTATTTTCATCAACTATATTTATTATATAATGATATTGATAATAAGTATGAGAAATATCTTAACAAAAAATAAAATTTTCAAAAAAATTATCTTCTCTTCAAGGAACAAATAAGATCTCCCGATAAAAATTTAGAATCAGATGGGTGTTGATAAACTCTAATCCACCATTAAAGACCTAAAAAATTTCTCAATCTAAATTCAACCAAGGAGAAAATAATTTAAATAAAATTTTAGGCTCTCAAATACATAGAAAATAATGGGTTGGTCTTGGTCTCTCAAATCATGAACCAAGATAAATTTCTTAATTATTATAAAATAATTGGTTATTTAATTTATAAATGTTATTGCAATAATTCATGATACGGGAGACCAAAATCAATTCATATTTTATCCGATTTTTCTAAAATAAAACCTCATGTAAAAAAATTTGGATTCTAAACTCATTATTGGCTATCTTTAATAGACCCAAGTTTGTTTAGGTACCAAAAATTTTAGTCATCTAATTTTTCAGTAAATGTGAGTTTTGAGAAAAATACAAGAAGTACTATGCAATCTAGATAGTGGTTTCTCAAGACACATTTTTGGAAACCTATTCTAATTGAATAAAATCAATAATCTTGAAGGATTTCATGTCACTTAAAGTTATAATTCTAAGAGTAATATAATTGGTGAAGATACCATCGGTTTTCCTGATTCAAATCTTATAAAAAATGTTTTATTTTTCAAAGGCTTGAAATAGAATTTACTAAGAATTAGTCAAATATGTGATAGAGGTTTTAATTTCTTTATAGAATTATTTTTATAAGAAAATTAACTCAAAAGTACAACTTTAATATATAGTATCTCAATTTCATAATGTGTATACAATCAATTTAAAATATCTCACTAGCTAAAATTTCATATTCTTGAGTTCAAAATTTAGTGACTCGTGGATTTTGGAATAGAATCCTTGGTTATTATAGTGCACACTCACTTTTAAAAATAAATTGTTATCAACTATTAAGAAATTTAGCCAAAATATATTTTAAAGATGGAATATTTTTTGAAGAATTCTAATATGTTAATTAATAAAAATCCTCTTTTAAGTCTCAAAAGGGAATTTATTCTTTAAAATATCTTTAAATAATTCATCTAGATTTATTCATACCTTCTCAAATTGAAATTATAAGAGGTAAATCCTATAATTTCTTTTATTAATTATTTATTTTCAAGATTTTCATGGGTATATTTCTTATCTCATAAAATTGAATCTTCCAAATCCTTAATCAATTTTTCTAAAAAAATTGAAAATGAAAGTGGTTTTAAAATTAAATTAATAGAGAATTTGAAAATAAGGAATTTTATGATTTATATTCTTCAAAATGAAATAATCATTATTTTTCTACTCTTCAAACCCCTCAATAAAATGGGGTAGTACAAAGTTGAAATAAAACTATATAAGAAATTTCTTGAACTCTAATAAATAATTTTAATATGACAAAATATTTTTGGGTTGAGGATATGAATACTATATGCTTTATCATTAATCATTTTATTTTATGACCTTTTATCAAAGAGTCCCCTTATGAACTTTGAAAAAATAAAAAACCAAAAGTTGTATTTCTTTATGTTTTTGTTTGAAAATGTTTTATTTTAAACACCAAAAAAATCTTGGAAAATTGATTCTAAATCTGATTAAAGTGTCTTTCTGGGGTACTCTAAATCAAGAAAGGGATACCAAGTGTTTATCAAAATGAGTAGAATATTGGAAGAATCAGTCCATATTATTTTGGTTGAAAATTTACCAAAATATATTTCTTAAAATGTTTTTGAAAATGATGTTTTGAATAAACCCTTTAAAACTAGAGAGGTTAAATAAGAAAAATAATATCTTTCAAATTCCTTACCTAAATCTTTTAAAAAAATATAAAGACCGGCCCTTTGAAAATTTCATTGGAGATTTTCAAGAAATAACTTGTAATATAATATTAGCCATAAATGAGGTTGAACATATTGCATTTGTATCCAACTTTAAACCCCAAAACCTTAATGATGCCCTTAATGATGAAAATTTGGTTCTTACCATACAATAGGAACATAATAAATTCACTCAAAATTATGTATGGAATATCTTAGAAATACCTAATGATCATCTCATTATAGGCTCTAAGTAGGTTTTTAAGAATAATTTAGATTATCCTAGTAAAATCTCTAGAAATAAATATTATTTAGTTGTTAAAGGTTACAAACAAGAAGAACGAATCGACTATAGTGAAAACTTTTCACCTGTCACTTGATTATAATCTATTAGAATCTTATTGAAATTCAGTTGTCATATTAATTACAAAATCTTTCAAATGGATATAAAAAGTACCATTTTAAATGGTTTTATTTTGGTAAATGTTTTTGTGAAACAACCACCTAGTATTGAAAATACTCTTTTCAAAAAAAATTAACTAAATCTATTTGTGGTTTAAACAATACCCTTAATATTGGTATGAAAATATTTCAAAATATCATTTATCAAATGGTTTTAAATTAGGAAAATTCAGTTCAATTGTTTTTCTAAAACACAACTGAGATAATATTTTACTTATCAGAATCTATGTTGATGATATGATCTTAAACTCTACCGATGAATATATTTGTTTTGAATTTACTTATTTAATGAAAATATAATTTTAAATGAGATTTATAGGTAAAATAAAATTCTTTCTTGGTTTTTAAAATTATCAAAATAAATTATTTTATTTTAATAAAATAATTAAAATACACTAATACAATCATAAAATTATTTGGCATGGATCACACTAATAAAATTAGCATTCCCATGAATAAAAATTGTATGTTAATGTTGTATGATGCTCGTAAGATGGTCTATAAAAATATTTATAAAAGTATGATTCATAGTTTGATTTATATTACTATGAACCAGCCATATATACTATTTAGTGTTTGTCTTTATAATCATTTTCATTAAATTCCAAAGGAATATCATTTCAAATCAATCAAAATAATTTTTTTATTTAAAAGGAACTAAAAAAATTGGTTTACTTTATCCCAAAGGAAGCTCTTTTAAATTAACTTATTTTTTCAATACTAATTTTATAGGATTATAACTACATAGGAAAAGTAAAATTAGGACTTTCCACCAACTTGGAAAATCTCTCGTCTTATGGAATAGTAAGTAGTAAAACTTTGTTTCTCTTTCTATAGCTAAAATAGAATATATAGCTATTGGAATTTTTTGCACCAAAATAATATGTATGAAATGAACACTCTAAT
This sequence comes from Viscum album, assembly GCA_963277665.1. Classification (NCBI taxonomy): domain Eukaryota; kingdom Viridiplantae; phylum Streptophyta; class Magnoliopsida; order Santalales; family Viscaceae; genus Viscum; species Viscum album. The sequence continues at coordinate 192,821,170 of OY728162.1, read as the reverse complement.
ATTTTAAAATTACATTTGACCCTATCCCTATTAAGTGTGATAACAATAGTTCCATTGTTATCTATAAAAATTATATCCATTACTCTTTCACCAAAACATTCACCTAAGGCACCATATCTTAAGAGATCACTTCCAAAAAGGTATTATCTTATTCGAATTTATTATCATAGAATATCAACTCGTTGATATTTTCACCAAAACTCTAGCCCTTTATTGTTTTTAATTCATAAAAGGTGAATTATGAGTTATTCACTTATTACATTTTTCTTTTGTAATATGGTTATCTTGAGCTATATTATTAAAATCTTTGTCTGAAAATATTTTTAAAACTTAAATTTTTTATGTTTTGTTTTTATTTTATCTTTGTTATGATCCCTTTATGTCACTTGTACTATCATTTTAGGGGTAACCTTATCTCTTTTAATTCTGAAATTTTTAATTAAGAGAGATCTTTTATTTTCAAATTAACTATTACTTTCCAAAAAATCTCTTGTTTTCAAAATTTCAAATTCTATTTTATAAAAATAAAAACATTTTCTTATAATATTATTGGTTTTTAAAAAAATTATTTTCAAAACTTGGGAAATTATTTTTTTATTTTTTTTAATAAAAGGTTTGTATCTATTTTAAAATAATATTAATTATGTGTAAAACTATTTTATAAACTTATATCTCTAATAATATCTTTTATGTTGGCTTTGATAAAATAGAAATCGAATAATAGTTTAAGGATGAATCCAAAAGCATGTCTTAATGTTTATCTAGAGTTGTAAGGATGAAATCTCATAAATATGAATCATATAAGGATGATTCATAAGCCTAAACCCATAAGTATCATTTATCCTTATGATATTTCTAATAATCCTGAGTTTTCTAAAAAAGGTAGATTCTAAATAAAATTATTTTTTAAGAAGAAAAAGTTATTTTTTCATGTTATATACATCATGATGTTATAATTATCCTTGATCTAAGCCTATTTTGAGTAAGAAAAAATGATATAAATGTGAGAATATCAATTGAATGAGTCACTAGATAAATAAAATAAAGCTTCATGGGTTTTCGGGAATAATTTTGAAGAAGTTAAATAATTGATTGAGTTTTATATCATAGTATATATCACTATTAACTGAACTATTTGAGTGAGTTATAAGATAATGTTAAGATGTTATAGGTGTTTATAGATTCAATTTGAATATATATAGTTTTTCATGGGATGAACTCATCTTTAATAATAAAGGATTTACATGATATGTTGATTTATTTTATATATATTTGAATAAATATTTAAAATGGAGTTAATGTGAGTTATTTTTGGAGTAATATTAATTAAATAAAGTAGGAGAATAAAAGGGAGATTTATTTTTCCATGTGAGTTACAATAATCAAGGATATTTTTAGAATATACTTTGATTTGAAAAGAAAAATTATGGGAACCCAAATATGATTATTTTATAAATATTATTTTTAGTTGGAAACAAAATGTGTTTTGAATATTCAATTTATTAATATTGGAAATGAGAGGAGTGAGTTAGTGAAGATGAACACGAGAATGAGAATATCAAGAAAGAATAAAAAAGTGAGAAAAAGTAAAATCCTCGATTGGTGAAATATAATTTTTCTGAGCAGATCGAGAGTATCAATACTAATCTTTAAGGAAGGAATAAGAAAAAAAAGAAAAATATAAGAGAATATAGTAGGTATATTAATGAAGAAGTATGAGTTATTGATATTTTTCTTCACTAGTAATACCTATTGGGTTTTGAGTAAATATAAGAATACCTTAATCAACCAACTAATTCTATTGTGCAGATATATTCAAGGAAGAAGAGTAAGTTTATTTGAGAAAGGTTGATTAGAAAGAAATTATTCTGGTAATAGAGTGGCAGTCGAGTTCTGGGAAGATTGAGTTGAGTTTTCAGCTAATTAATTTATAAAACTGTAATCTATGTAAATATTTAGAGGATTATTGGCATGGTTCAACTATAAATATTTCAAGGTAGTTGAAAACACTCTGGGTTAGAAAATAAAACCTATTTTTGGGTAAAGAGACATCCATTGATATCCTATTGATGTAATTTAAGAAAAATAAGTAAACTGAGAATATCAGCTAATGCATTGTCTTTTACATCTCTCTCATGGTTTTTTATGATTACAAATACTCATATTTGTATCTAACATTTTAATTTGAGTGATTTTAAATTATATCTTTTTAACGTTAACTCATGTCATTAACAGCCAAAATATAGATCTTGTAGTTATTTAAAAGGTGGAATGATGAAATTTTTTTGGGCTTAGAAATGTCTTATTTCATGTCTCCAGACCTTGGAATCATGTTAAAAGATCCATAAGATTTTCATTGAAGGGAGTGGGGGAGGAACCACTTGAATATGGGCAGCAATAGGATGCACCACCTACCCGGTGCAGGGAACTGGCTACCTGGTGCCATGGTGGTAGGTCCTCCAATGAGTAGAAGACCAACCAACAAGATTGTGGTGAAGGTAATAAGAGACATATCCAGCAGAAATCCACTGAATACCTGGTAGAAGATCAATGGTTAGTCAGTGATAGTTCCAAAAGAACATCCAATTTCAGGCATCCCATCAACTACTAGATAGAAGCTGTCGGGTATTTGGTGGTATCAAGGCTACTAGTATGAGGGTTCATTCATTATGTTAAAATAGGATATAATAATGTCTTCTTTGTATTCATTACCTATGATGAGTTCCGAAAGGTTATTGATCACCTTGGAGCCTATAAAAGGAGACCCTTAATTATTGGAAGATGAAACTTACTCCCAACAAAACTTTCTGATCGAATTGATGCAATATTGATTTTTTTCTCAAAATATTTTCAAAGTGACATTCTCAATTTCTCATCTATAAAAGGTTCTCACCTTTATATCAAATATCATATCCCAAATTTTAATCATCCTTATAAGAGATTTATGATCAGTATTGTAATGGTTTCTTTCAAAAAACCCTCTCTCTTATGATAACATTTCTCCAACAGGTTCTCACTTTGAAAAATTAAAGGATGAGTTACTTGGATACTGAAAAATATCAAGAGGGTTATCAAAAAAAATTGTGAGTTATGTTTTTCTTTCTCACTGTAAAGATTAAGGTAACAATAACATTCACCTCTTGAGTTGAGGGGTGGCAATGTAGGGGATCCATATAAATTGTGTTTATTATCTCGTTACTTTATCTCATTTCATCATTAAATATCAATATTAATAATTAAATAAATTTGTTATGATTGTTTTTTCACTAAATCTACTTTGATATTATCCTTCTAATATGTATCAAATTTATCAATTATCACTTTATTAATTTTATTTCATTATTTATTAATGGTTTTATTTAGAATTTATCATTTATATCTACTTTATATTTTTAAAATGAAAATTCATCCCCACCCCTGTCATTCCATTTACTCTAACCAATAATTGGTATCAAAGGTGTGTTTTTTTATCAAAAAAATATTTTCTCAAAATTATGCTTACTTTAGATTTTTTTCAAATTTTAGTTGATTTCAATGCTCATTATTTTTAATATGGTATCAAATTCTAATTTTCATGCTCTTATTTTTTATGACACCAATTATTCTTATTAAATAATCAGATGTCAACTTTTCTTAGTAGTATTAATTACCCTATTTAGAAAATGGTAATGCATGAGTATGTTCCAACTAATGAATTTAAAGAAAAGTGGACCCCCAAAGATATTAAGAACTTTGAACTTAATAGAATATATATGAATTTTCTACATTATGGTCTTGATAATAATGAGTTTAATCATTTTTCTATATGAAAAATAGTCTATAAATATGGAAATTATTAGAAGTCACATGAAAAGATACAACTAAAGTAAAAGACACTATATTTCATATGTATCATCAATATTTTCAAAGTTTCTTCACGCATCCTAATGAATATATTACCAGTAAGTTTTTGAGGTTTAATGAAATTTTCAATGGTATAAAGTCCCTTAGTGATTATTTATCTATAGAAAAACTGATGAAGAAAATATTATGGGTTTTACCTAGCTCCTAGGTGCCCAACGTCACAACCATTCAAGAATTAGAGAATATGAAGAAATTTTTTGTTGAAGAACTAATCAGACCCCTAATGGTATATGAAATATCAATGAAGTGTTAAGTGGAGAAGGAATCCAATGAAGTCAAATAAATTATGAAAATAGTCACCTTAAAAGCGATCAATGATGATTTATCAGAGGTGGAGTATAATATTTTTCTCAACTCACCAAGAACAGGGACAATTTCTTCATGAAAAAGAAATTCATCAAGCAATCCAAGAAGTAAAGTTAAAAATTGGAACCAAAAGTGACATTATATGAATGTAAAAAATAAAGTTCACATCAAGCTATAATGGTGTGTATAAAAAAATAAGTTTAAATAAAATATATAAGGTAATGAGGTTTTCAAATTCACAATGTGGATTTCAAGTGATGACTCCATGGATTAAACTTTCTCATCCACTTAAAGTGACTCAAGTATTAAGTTCCTTATGGAACATGTTGATGAAGACGTCTAGGTTAGTGCCCATTTTCCTATTTCATCTTATTCTTATACTCATAATTATTATCACTCCTCTTCTTTTTCTTTCTCCTAAAGTAACCTTAATTATAAAGACCAAAAATACACTCATTATCAACTAGAAAATAATTTTCATAAACATTCCTTATTATATAAGGAACTTGATAAGAAATACAAGAAATATCTTAACGAAAAAGAAAATATTAAAAAATTATCTTCTATTCAAGGAAAAAATAAGATATCTCTATAAAAATTAATAATTGGATGGATATAAATAAACTATTGTCCACCATTAAAGACCTAAAAAGTTCTCTTTCTTAATTCCCCAAGGATAAAATAATTTAAATAAAATTTTAGGCTCTCAAAGAATGAGTTGGTATTGGTTTCTCAAATCATGCAACAAGATAAATTTTTTAATTATTGTAAAAGATCTATTTTTTAATTTATAAATGTTATTTCAATAATTCATGATATGTAAGATGAAAAACAATTCATATTTCATCCATTTTTTCTAAAATTAAACCTCATTTTAAAAAAATCTATATTCCTAAATCATTATTATTTACCTTCAACGAACCCAAGTTCGTTTGGGTACCAAATATTTAGTTGTTTAATTTTAAAATAAATGTGAGTTTTGAGAAAATCCCAATAAGTAAAATGGTACCTAGATAGTGTTTTTTCAAGACACATATGTGGACACCTCTTTTAATTTAATAAAATTAATAATCTAGAAGGAGTTATGTCACATTCAGTGATAATTATAATATTGAGATAATTGGTGAAGGTACCATTATTTTTTATTAATCAACTCTTATCAAAAATGTTTTATTCGTCAGATTATTGAAACAAGAAAAAATAATTTATCACTTAAAATGTAAAAAACACAAATCATATTTTAAATATAAAAAATTAATTTATCACTTAAAATATCTTGAATTTATTCAACTGGATTTATTAAGACCTTCTAAAATTAAAATTATAAGAGGTAAATCTTATACTTTTATTATTATTAATGATTTTACAAGATTTACATGGGTATATTTATTATCTCAAAAAATTGAATCTGAAAAAGACTTCATCAAGTTTTCTAAGAAATTTTAAAATGAAAATGGTTTTAAAGTTATTTTAATTCAAAGTGATTATGGTGGAGAATTCAACAACAAGTAAATTACTGATTTATATTATTCTGAATGTTATAACCATTTTATTTCTACACCTCAAACCCATCAATAATATGGGGTAGTACCGAGGTGAAATCAAAATATCCAAGATATTTCTTGAGCTCTTTTAATTGATTTTAATTTACCAAAATATTTTTGGGTTCAAGTCATGAATACTACATTCTTTATCGTTAATCACATTCTCATTAGGCCTTTTATCAAAAATTCCCTTTATGAACTTTGAAAAAATAAAAAAAAAACCCAAATTCGGGTTTTTTTATGTTTTTCATAGAAAATGTTTTATTTTAAACACCAAATAAAATCATGGAAATTTGGATTCTAAATCAGATAAAATTGTATTTATTAGGTACTCAAACTCAATAAAATAATATTGAGTCTTTAATAAAAGAAATAAAATAGTGGAAGAATTAATCCATGTTGTTTTTTATTAATATTTAGGTCACGACCCGTCCTCTGGGGCCTGTGTCGTGACTACCCCAAGCCTGCCTTCCATAGGACAGGGGCTGGAGACTAGCAACGAAAGGTGTATTCCCTAAAACTCGGAAGGCGTTACCTTTATATCCTGTAAACACACTCAACCAAGCACACAATAAGATACGAACACTAATCAACTGTATAACAAAAAGGGTGATGAAAGTAAAAAGGGTCGGAATACAATCCCAACATCAAAGGTACAAGTGTAACTGAAATAAAATACAACTGAAATGAAATACAACTAAAGAAAAAGAAATAAAATTAATGGTCATCCTCTGAGGTTCCTACCTAAAGGGTAGGTATAGATTGTCTCATCAGCACTCCACGTCCACTCATCTCCTATGCGTACCAACACATCGTATAGTCCACCACTAGGAACCGTCTAGTCCTGGTATCCTCAGCCTCAATCAGCGTTGTCTATCGTCTGCACCAAACACAACAAGGTGTGGGCATAGCACGTGCAGGGGTGAGTATAACGATACTCAGTAGGGACCCCGATACCCTCAAGGTCTCACAAAATCCATAAAGTGTAAACCACAAATCAAGAAATCAACTGATATCCCTACTTAGTTATATGCCCATAAATATACATAAGTTATCATGTATACCCATCTCAATCATGAGGAAACACAGGGTCCAACCCAAAATCCCAAAGCTCAACTATTCTACAAAGGAAGGAAAACTACAAAGGTAAGTACCACACAGGTACGCCACATAGAAGAATACCACCATGGTATTACCATGATGGAAAAGTACCACATAGGTATGAACTCAGCTCACACCAGGTATAACTTAAGGCACAGTAGTATAGATGATTAGATGTAACTACTGAATCATCTTACTCTATTAAGAGGCTCTACTGCTTACCCACATAGGATCGCTCGGTGTTGACCCACACAGGATCACTCGGTGCCAACCCACATAGGATCGCTCGGTGCTGACCCACACAAGATCAATAGGTACTGACCCACACAAGATTTCTAGGTGCTGACCAACATAGGATCGCTCGGTACTGACCCACATAGGATCGGTATTCATTCTTCACATCACAACCAGCTACTGGGTTTCCACAATATGCTTACTCGCCTCTAGGAGGGTCTGATCATCAAGCCACTAGTCCAATATCTAAATACCACGAAGTACCACAAAGAAGTATCAGAAAGGACCGCCACGTCATAGTGGTCTCAACGCAACAGATGGTAAATCAATCGGATGCCCGGTCTGTGAGTTATTATCCTTTTTGTCCCAAGGGTCAGGTTGGATTCGTGCTCAATCCAACCCGACCATATTCCAAATTTATTAAAATCTACAGTGGGGTATACTCAAAGGGAATGTCTCGCTATAAGGTTTCTGGCACCATAGATGGTTCATCAAACGGATGTCTGGTGTCAATGTTATGGCTAAGAGAGCGTAAATGGGTCGAAGTGGGCCTGGTTCAGGTCTGACCCAGTCGGACTAACCTATTTTGACCCACTGGGTTAGGCTCGGCCCACTAGGTCTGGCCCGGCCCATGCTGGGCGGCCCAGCCTAGTGGTTCGGCCTGGGTGTCGCGGTGTGTCCGCTAGGTGGCTCGAGGCGGCGCGAAGGCTGTGAGGGGTCGCGGAGGCCACGGGAGCCACAGAGGTCTCTGGGGCAGTGAGGCCTCGGGGCGGCGCGAAGGGCCTGGGCGGCCAGGCAGAAGGGTGGCGTGGAGCGCCGCGGGGGGCGAGGTCGTGGGACCGCAAGGAGGGCCGCGAGGCGATGAGGCCACGGGGCGGAGAGGCTGCGGGGTAGCGAGGCCGCGGGACAGCAGAGGCCACGGGGCGGCGGTCTACTGGGGCTGGCCGTGTAGCGCGGTCGCACACCCTGCATTCACCGGTAGCCGGTTCTGCTGGCCGCTCTTCATTCATCATCGTGGCATAAAGTCGTCTTCTTCCATCGCGAAGAACAAACCCTTCAAGAAGAATGGCGGAGGGGCCAGGCCATGTTTGTTTGGCCCACACCCTCCGCATTAGAGAAGTATCAAGAAGCTTAAGGGGGATGATTCAATGTGAGAGGAAATTTAACATTGATCAAATTACAACACACCCCTACCTCGATGGTTCAGTTGAAGATTGTCTGCGGTTGAGATAGTTTTGGGTTTGTCGATCCCGCAACAAGTCTCCTCCAATGATGTCAGTGAGGAGAGGAAAAATATGAAGTCATTGACGATGGTGTTTCCTCGATCATCGGTTCATTTTTCATTGGAGATCCTTCAACGGAGTTTGGGGAAATATTCGTCTAAGTAGAAGAGTTCTTCATTGGCGTTCTTCATTAGAGAAGCTCTTCGTTGGAGGATGTTTTTCTCCACGATTCTCCAAAGATTCTCCCTCCAAATTCCACAAAAATGAAAAGGTATCCAAAATAATATATTATGTTATCTATTTAGTTTTGGAATAATTTCAAATTGGCTTAATTAATTAATTGATGAGTTGGTATAATTAATTAAGGGGGTGGCACAATTAAAGTGGGGGAAGATCAAGAGTTTTCTCCCCATTAAGAGGAGAGTTCAAGGGGGTTTTAGTCTCAGGTGGTCCCCACCATAATAACCCACATGGGAGGTTTAGTTCTAGTTATTCCTACCTCTATAACCTCACATGGGAGGTTTCAACAAAAATAAAAATGTTAAAAAAATTATTTTATTTTATTCTTTCACGAAAAACCCAAATTTTAACTTTCACCCTCGACCAACTGTTATCGAGGTGAAAGTCTATTTAAGCGAATACCGAAACTGTGAGTTCAATGGTGTCCTAGGATTTCAATTCCGATCACCGTTTCAAAATTTACAGAAACCTGCTCACACGTTTACTGAACGTACCCCAAAAAAAGTTCAAAAATTCATTTCGGGCACTCCATTCCTCAGAATCATGCACCGTCAATATTTGTGTACTCGTAAAATTCCCATTTAATTAAAAAAATACATGGAATTTCCAGGTCTTTACATTCTCCCCTCCCCCGCTTAGGGCTTTACGTCCTCGTAAGCCACATCACAAAACTAGGAAAAGAAGTGGGGGTATTGAGCACGTATCTAAGCCTCTCGCTCACATGTTCTCTCTTGGAGGTTCCCGTGCTGCCAACAAATGCGCACCAGAGGTATCAACCACCCACGAAGGACCCACTCTTGTCGATCCTCAATCTCTACTAGAACATCCGTAAAATTCTCCCCATCGTTGATGTCCATCTCTCCTAGGTCGATGATGTGGGAAGGGTCGTGCACGTATCTCCTCAGCTGGGATACATGGAAGACGTCGTGCACCCGGTGCAACTGAGGTGGAAGAGCTAAGTGGTATTCCACCTCTCCAAATCTGATGAGGACCTAAAAAGGTCTGATAAACCTTGAAGATAACTTTTCACCTCATCCAAATCTCTGCAAACCTTGTCGAGTTGAGACCCATAGAAAGACATGGTCGCCATCCTTAAACTCCAGAGGTCTCTCTCTTCTGTCAGCATATAACTTTTGCCTACTCTATGTAGTCTTCATCTGGTCCTGGATAATCTGCACTTTCTCTATAGTAACATGTACCATCTCTGGTCTCACTAGTGCTAACTCCCTTGGGTCAGTCCAGCACAAAGGTGATCTACAAGGTCGCCAATACAATGCCTCAAAAGGTTCCATCCCAATGGTGGAGTGATAGCTATTGTTGTATAATAACTCCACCAAAGGTAAGTGATCCTCCCAACTGCGACTGAAGTCGAGGACATAAGCATGTAGCAAATTCTCAAGGGTCTGAATGGTCTGCTCAGTCTGACCATCCGTCTGAGGATGGATGAACGGTGCTCAAACGAAGCTGCGTACCAAAAGCCTCCTACAAACCCTTCCATAGTCAGGAATTAAAACATGTATCATGATTAGAGACAATCATCGAGGGTACTCCATGTAGTCGCACAATCTTCTGCACATAGAGGCATCCCAAGATCTCTACTAAACCCTGCTCTCTGATCGGTAGTTAGTGGGATGACTTGGTGAGTTGGTCAAAAATCACCCAAATCGAGTCATGACCCATGTATGATCATGGAAGTCCCATCACGAAGTCCATGGATATCCCATCCCACCTCCACTCTGGAACATCTAAAGGCTGAACCAATCCTGCCGGTATCTGATTCTCCACCTTCACTTGCTGAAAAGTGAGGCACCGAGAGACAAACTCGGGTACTACTTTCTTCATTCCAAGCCACCAGTGCTGTCATAGAAGATCCTGGTACATCTTTTACACTTCTGGATGTAGAGCTAGAAGGGATGTGTGTAACTTCTCATCACTTCCTCATGAAGCAACACTGGTACCATTGTACGTCCTCTGAAGAGGATGACGTGGTCCCCACCTTCAGAAAATCCATCAGGTGCCTGTCTTGTGGATATCTGAGCATGTTGTGCATCGCATTAAGTGCCCCCAAATTGTGCCTCCCTGACTCACTGAAGAAGTGGGGGAGTGACTGTAAGAGACTGAAGATAAGCTGCTCCATCCCATTCCACAAAGGATATCTACAAAGTGGCCAGCTACTCCATTGCCTTGCCTAGAAACTGCATACCAGACCTCTTGTTGAGTGTGTCTGATACAATGTTTCCCTTCCTAGGAGTATAGACTATCTCGAAGTCATAGTCTTGGAGGAACTCAAGACAACATCGTTGTCTCGGGTTCAGGTCCTTCTGAGAGAAGATATACCTGAGAATCTTTTGATCCGAGTCGAATGTAAAGTGTTCTCCCATCAGATAGTGTCACCACATCTTCAAGGTGAATACCACTGCTGCTAACTCTAGGTCATGGGTAGAATAGTTATGCTCATGTTGTCTCAGCTTTCGAGAACCATATGTGATCACCACTCGCTCCTGCTTCAGGACACATCTGAGCCTGGTCCATGATGCGTCGCAGTAGACTACATACCCTATGCCCTCCTCTGGTAGCCTCAAGATGGGGGCACTTGTTAGCCTCTACCTCAGCTCCTGAAAACTCTGTTGGCATCTCTTCGACCACACGAAGGGTTTCCTCTTCTTCGTCAAGGATGATAGTGGTGCAACAACTTTGGATAAATCTGGTACAAATATTCGGTAGTATCCGACCAAACCCAGGAAACTCCGTACCTCTGTCACACTCCTGGGTGGCTCCCAAGCAAGTACCACCTCAATCTTCACTGGATCCACTGTAACACTAGACTCTGATATGACATGTCCCAGAAAGTGAACCTCTTGGATCCAAAACTAGCACTTCGAGAGCTTACCATAAATCTAGTGCTCTCAGAGTGTGTTTAGTACTACCTACAAAAGATAGGCATGATCCTCCTCAGTATTCAAGTAGATCATAATGTCATCGATGAAGACTACTACAAAGTGATCAAGGTATGGCTGAAATATCCTGTTCTTGAGTCCCATGAATACTGCTGGAGCATTGGTCATGACGAATGGCATAACCAAGAACTCATAGTGGTTGTACTGACATCGTGAAGTCATCTTCTGCACATCCTCTTCTCATACTGTGACCTGGTGATAGCCTGATCTGAGGTCTATCTTCAAGAACAATCGTGCTCCATTCAGCTGATCAAAGAGGTCGTCAATCCTCGGATGTGGGTACTTGTTCTTTAAGGTCACCTGGTTTAGGTGATGATAGTCCACACAAAGTCTCAAGATCCCATCCTCCTTTTTGGAGTACAAAATAGGGTCTACCCAAAGAGAAACACTGGTCCATATGAACCCTTTCCCCAATAAGTCCTCCAGCTATACCCACAGCTCATGAGGCTCTGCGGGAGCCATCCGATATGCTGGTGTAGATATCGATGTCATCCTGGGGTAAAATTCAATGTAAAAGTCTACCTCTCTGTGATGAGGTAGACCTGGAACATCATCAGGGAAGACATCTGTGTACTAGTCCACCACTACAGGATAACTCGGACTCTCCACATCAACCGCACTGATGGTAAGGCTAGATAACTGATGTGTAATCGGTTGCACCCTCCTCTTGGTAAGTCCATCTTGTACTACAAAGGCTCCCTTCTTACTGGTGAAGGTAAACCTAGTCCCATTTTTGCGGACACACCACACTTTGCACATAATATAGTCAATCTGAGCATAGATTGTAGATAACCAGTCCATACCCAATATGGCGTCGTAAGGCCTCGACGCCGCTACTAGGAGATCCCAGCCGAAGCTCTCACCTCCTAGAGTAATCTCACACTGCCGTCACTAGTCCTTAATCGTCAAATATCATCCTGTAGGAATCTCTACCTGTAAGGATCGAGCCAACAGCTCCATCGGAATCTCTAAGCTCTGAACAAGGCAGTGGAAATAAAAGAATGATTTTCACCTGTGTCTATAAGTACTGCATCTAAGGTGTAGTAGACATAGATTGTACCTCATATCATCTCCGGAGCATCGTGATTGTGAGCCTCAGCTGCCTAGTGCTGAGCTCACCCATGTCCACCTGCTTCCTGTGGTCGGGGTGGACCACCTGGTGGTGGTGAAGATAACATCTCGAAACATCACCCATCGCCAGCTGCACGACCAGCTCCTCTACCACATCTATGTTCTCCCTACGGACCTCCTCAGTCGAACCTATGTCTCTACCTAGGCATTCCTTCGATCGTCTGTTGATTATCCATACGGCGGGTCAAATAGTCACGAGCCATGTGACCCTGCCTGCCACATGCGTAACATCGCCCGCTCCTGCCATAATTGGCTCTGACACGGGTGCCCCGTACAACTGATCCAGAGTCATGCGGTGCTCCATATGTGGGTCTGGTCCTCTTGGACCTCTGTGACATATGTCTGCTTCCATCTGTAGAAGACTCCTCTACGTGATGACGGTGGTGGGTCTCGCTGCTGGTGACTGCTCAGAAAGGAAACTCTCCACTAAGAGAGATCTCTATAACACCCATGCCTATGTCTGGATGCTAAGAGAAATCATCAAAGCCCTGATCTCTTGCTTGAGCCCCTGCTCGAAGGTTCGGGCCCTGAAGAATGGGTCCTGCACCATATCAGTGGAGTAGCGTGAGAGGTCAGTGAACCTCGATGAGTAATGAGCTACAGTCATACTGCCCTACTGCAAATGAAGAATCTCTTATATACGCACTGCGCGAAGATTCACTGGGACAAACTCTACCCGAAACAGGCTCTCGAATTCTACCTAGAGACGTGTCGCCTCGTCGTGAACATGGAGCATCAAGCTCCACCATCAGCCTACTACTTCCTATAGAAGGATGGCGGCAAGGATCACCATGAGATATACCGGTGTCCCTATGAGTCAGAAGACTCTCACTACAGCCTCCAACCAATACTCAGCCGCCTGTGGGTCCGTCTCTCCCATGAACCTGGGTGGCCTCTGTCACTGGAACACGTGCAATGCGCTCAAGCGGCGTGCACCCACTACTACTGGGGTTGGTGGCATCGGTGGCTCAATGGGTAATGGTACCACTGGTTCCTCAACTAGAAGAGGGCCATGCACCGAGGCCTCATTGCTCGGTGGGATATCAGTGCGTACTACTCTGAGAAATATAGCTGGCTGTCTACGTAGAGGCATCCTAAAAAGAAACAGGTGCACCAAGTTCAATAAGTTATACCTGGTGATTTGACTCAAGAGATCACAAAGAAAACTCTTCAAAACACACACCCAGTAAGTTTTTTCGTGCACTGAGTCAGAAATCATAAGTCATGGTCCTGGTGTATGGATACGTCGGTCACCACACCAACACTAGATTCCCTAAACTGATAACCACACTCACTACACTTAACAATATTTCCATTAAAAAAGATCAGAGTATGATGTTCTACAGTAGAACTGACTCCTCTGATACCAATTTGTCATGATCCGTCCCCCAGGGCCCATGTCGTGACTACCCTAAGACTGCCTTCCATAGGCCAGGGGTAGTAGACTAGCACCGAAAGGATTATTCTCTAAAACTAGGAAGGCATTACCTTTATATCCTATAAACACACTCAACCAAGTACACAGAAGGATACGAACACAAGTCAATTGTATAACAAAACGAGTGCGGAATGTAAAAGGGGTCGGAATTCAAGACCAACAGTAAAGGTAAAAGTACAACTGAAATACAATACAACTGAAATGCAATACAACTGGAGAAAAAGAAAGAAAGCTACTATTCAACCTCTGAGGTTCCTACCTGAAGGGTAGGTACAGATCTCCTCCTCACCACTCCACATCCTCCCATCTCCTCTGCGTACCGACACGTCGTATAGTCCACCACCGGGCACTGTCCAGTCTTGGTATTCTCAACCTCGATCAGCGTTGTCCGTCCTATGAACCAAACACAACAAGGTGCGGGCATACCCTGTGTAGGGATGAGTATAATGATACTCAGTAGGGACCTCGAGACACTCAAGGTCACAAAAATCCACAAAGGGTAAACCACAAATCAAGAAATCAACTAACAACACTACTTAGGTATATTCCCATACATATACCTAAGTTATCAAGTATACCCATCTCAATCATGAGTAAACACAGGGTCCAACCCAAAAGCCCAAATCTCAACTATTCCACAAAGGAAGGAAAACCAAAAAATGTAAGTACCACACAGGTACGCCACGCATAAGAATACCACCATGGTATTACCACGACAGAAAAGTACCACACAGGTATGAACTCAGCTCACAATAGGTATAACATAGGGTACATTAGTAGAGATGATTATATGTAACTACTGAATCATCTTACTCTGATAAGAGGCTCTGCTACTGACCCACACAGGATTGCTCGGTGCTGACCCACACAGGATCGCTCAGTGCTGACCCACATAGGATCACTCAGTGATGACCCACACAGGATCACTAGGTGCTGATCCACACAAGATCTCTAGGTGCGGACCCACACAGGATCACTTGGTACTAACCCACATTGGATCTCTATTCATTCTTCACATTACAGCCAACTACTGTGTTCCCGCACTAAGCTTTCTCACCACTGGGAGGGTCTACTTCTCAAGCCACAGGTTGATACTCCAACTACCATGAAGTCCCATGAAGAAGTATCCCAAAAGGCCACCAGGTTAGAGGGGTATCAATGCAATAGACGGTGCATCAATCGGATGCCTGGTCTATGAGTTATTTACCTTTTTGTCCCAAGGGCCCCGTTGGAATCGTGCTCGATCCAACCTAACTGTATTCCAACTTTATCCAAATCTTTTGTGTGGTATACTCAAAGGTAATGTCTCACTCTAAGGTTTCTGGAAACGCATACGGTTCATCAAATGGATGCCCAGTGCCAAATTTATGTCCAAGAGAGTGTAAATGGGTCAAAGTGGCTCCTCGTCCGGTACGACCCGGTCGGACCGACCGGGCCCGACCCGCTGGGTCTGGCTCAACACACTAGGTCCGGCCCGTCCTATGCTGGGCAGGCCAGCCTGGGCGGCACGGTGTGGCAGTGAGGCGACGCGAGGTGGCACGGAGTCCGCGAGGCCCGCGAGGGGCCGCAGAGGGTCGTAGGGCGGCGAGGCCGTGGAGCGGCGCGGAGGGTCGCGGGGTGGTGTCGCGGACCATGAATGGCAAGGCCATGGTGCGGCACGGATGACCACAAGCAGCAAGGCTGTGGGGTAGTGTGGAGGGTCGTGGGGCGGTTTGGAGGGCTACAGGGCGACGAGGCTAGGAGGCAGTGCGGCGGCGAGGCTGTAGGGCGGCGAGGCCGTGGGACGGTGGAGGCTACGGGGTGGTGGTCCACCTTGGCTGGTCATGTGGCGCAGTCACGCTCCATGCCTCAGCCGACGGCCGGTTCGGCTACCCACTCTTAATTTTTCTCCATGGCACAAAGACATCTTCTTCCATCTCAAAGAACAAAACATTCAAGAAGAACAGCGGAGGGGTCGGGCCTTGTTTGTTTGGCCCCCACCCTCCGCATTAGATCAGTATAAAGTGTCTCAAGGGGGGTGATTCAATGTGAGAGGAAATTTAAAATTGATCAAATTACAACACATCCCTACCTCGATGGTTCGGTTGACGATTGCCTGCAGTTGAGACGGTCTGGCATTTTTCGATCCCACAACAAGTCTCCTCCAATGACGTCGGTGAGGAGAGAAAAAAGATGAAGTCTATGACGATGGAATTTCCTCAATCGTCGGTTCATTCGTCATTGGAGATCCTTCGATGGAGTTTGGGGAAATATTCATCAATGGAGAAGAGTTCTTTACTAGCGTTCTTCATTGGAGAAGCTCTTTATTGGAGGATGTGTTTTTTCACGATTCTCCAAATCTTCTCCCTCCCAATTCCACCAAAATGAAAAGGTATCCAAAATAATAGATTATGTTATCTATTTAGTTTTGGAATAATTTAAAATTGGCATAATTAATTAATTGATGAGTTGGTATAATTAATTAAGGGGGTGTCACAATTAAAGTGGGGGATGATCAAGAGTTTTCTCTCCATTAAGAGGAGATTTCAAGTGGTTTTTAGTCTTGGGTGGTCCCCCCACCATAACTCACATGGGAGATTTAGTTCTAGTGGTCCCCACCTCCATAACTACACATCGGAGGTTTCAACCAAAATAAAAATGTTAAAAAAAATTATTTTATTTTATTCTTTCACGAGAAACCCAAATTCTAACTTTCACCCTCGACCAACTGTCGTTGAGGTGAAAGTCTTATTAAGCGAATACTGGCGTTGTGAGTTCAACGGTTTCCTTGGATTTCAATTCAGAGCAATAGTTCAAAAGTTAAAAAAACTCACTCGCACGTTTACTGAACGTACCTGAAAAAAAAGTTCATAAATTCATTCTGGGAACTCCGGGCCTCAGAATCACGTTCCGTCAATTTTCATGGACTCATAAAATTATCGTTTTATTAAAAAAATTACATTTAATTTTGGGGTCTTTACAATCTACCAAAATATCTTTCTCAATTTGTTTTTACAAATAATGATTTGAATAAACCATTTTCAAACTAAAGAGGTTAAATAATAAAATTAGTCTCCTTTAAATTTCATACCTAAATATTTTAAAAAATATAAATACCATCCCTTTCAAAATTTTGTTGAATATTTTCAAGCTAGAACTCATACTAGATTATAGGTCTTAAATTAGGTTGAAAAACATGAATATGTCTCCCACTTTGATCCCCAAAACCATAAAAATTCCCTTAATGATGAAAATTGGGTTCTTACCATACTAGAGTAACTAAATAAATTCAGTCCAATGATGTGTGTAATCTATTGAAAAGGACTAATGATCATCTGATCATATGATCTAAATAGGGTTTTAAAAATATGTTAGATGGGATTATAAAGATCAATATAAATAAAGATTTTTTAGCTATTAAAGGTTATAACCAAGAAGATTTAATCAAATATGGTGAAACCTTTTCACCCATCACTTGGTTAGAATCCATTAGAATATTGTTGTCATTCACCTCTCATACTAATTTCAAACTCTTTCAAATATATATCAAAAGAACCTTTTAAAATATTTTTATTTCTAAAAATATTTTTGTGAAACAACCACATTGTTTTGAAAATCATATTTTTCCAAAAAAAAATCAAATCGACTAAATCTCTTTATGGTTTAAAACAATAACATAAGTCTTGTTATAAACATATTTCAAACTATCTTTTATCGAATGGTTTTAAATTGGGAAAATCCAATTCAAATATTTTTCTAAAACACATCTCAAATAATTTTTTATTTGTTAAATTTTACATTGATTATGTGATCTTCAACTCTACCAATGAGTCAATTTGTTTTGAATTTCTTTATTTCATGAAAAAGTAATTTTAAATGAGCTTTATAGGTAAAATCAAATTCTTTCATGGTTTTCAAAGTTCTCAAAAGAAATGATTTTATTTTTATAAACCAATGAAAATGCACTAATAAAATCTTAAATTTATTTGTCTTGGATTGTGTTAAAGAAATTAGTATTTCCATGAGTACAAATTTTAAGTTAAAGTTGGATAAAGCTGGTAAGATGGTCAATAATAACTTTTATAAAAGTATGATTAGTAACTTGATTAATATTACTATAACCTTTATGGATATAATGTTTAGTGTTTGAATTTGTAATAATTTTCAATAAAATCCAAAAAAATATCATTTCAAACATGTCAAAAAAAATTATTTAAAAGGAACTAAAAAACATGGTTTGTTTTATCCCAAAGGAACAACTTTTTAATTAACTTATTTTTTGATGCTGATTTTGGAGGATGCCTAATACATAAGAAAAGTACAAGTGGGACTTTCCACCTACTTATAAAATCCCTTGTCTCATGGAATACTAAGTGGTAGAACATTATTGTTCTTTATACAACTAAAAAAGAATATATAGCCATTGGGTGTTATTGCACCCAAATAATATGGATGAAACAAACTCTCTTAGACTTCAGGATTA
Source organism: Viscum album (assembly GCA_963277665.1). Classification (NCBI taxonomy): domain Eukaryota; kingdom Viridiplantae; phylum Streptophyta; class Magnoliopsida; order Santalales; family Viscaceae; genus Viscum; species Viscum album. The sequence continues at coordinate 192,802,631 of OY728162.1, read as the reverse complement.
CATTTGACCCTATCCCTATTAAGTGTGATAACACCAATTCCATTTATATCTATAAAAATATCATCCATCACTCTTTTACCAAACATAAGGACCTTAGGTACCATTTCTTAAGAGATCACTTCCAAAAAGGCGGTATCTTATTAGAATTTTTATCAAAAAATGTAAACTCTCTTATATTCTCACCAAAAATCTATCCCTTGATAATTTATAATTCATCAAAGGTTAATTAGTAATGATTAAATCATGAAATTATTCTTTTTAATATGGATATCTTGATCTATCTTTTTAAACTATTTTTCTGAAAATATTTTTAAAACATAAATTTATTATTTTTTCTTCTTATTCTACCTTAGTTATGATTCGTTTTTATAACTTGTGCTATATATTTTTTTGGGATATCCTTATCTATTTTAATTTCGAATTTTTACCTTAAGAGATATCTTTTATTTTCAAATTAATTATTGCTTTCCAAAAAAAATTATTTACAATATTTAAAAATCTTTTTTCTTTAAATAAATACTTTTTATTATATTATTATTATTTTTTAAAATGAATTTATTTTAAAAACTCAGGAAAATATTTTTATATATTATTTTTTTAAAGAAATTATTTTTATCACTCTTAAATGAATATTAATAATGAGTAAAAATATTTTATAAAATTTTCTCTCTAATAATATCTTTTGAGTTATCTTTGAAAGAATAGAAATCGACGAACATTTTAAAAGTCTACTTTAACTTCAAAATAATTTCCGCGAGATCTTTCAAATAAATATTTCAATCAATGGATGTAAAGATATTCGTTGAGTAAATTAGTTTTATGGAAAAGGCATGAACCAATTTTTAATTTCTTCTTTTTATCCTTTTCTCTTTTTCATCTTTTCTAAATATATTTTTATTATTATCTCTTATTTTATATTTTCTCTCTCTATATATCTCTTAAATAATCCTATTAATAAGGTTATTTCAAAGTGAGGATGTGTTTTTAAAATCTAATTATTTTAAAAATATTTTTCTCTCTCTTGAACTTTCTTTTCAAATATCTATTTAAAAAAACTCACTTGAGTTTTTCTTTAAATTCTCCCTCTTAAGTTTCTAGTTTCTCTACTGGTTAATTTTTGGATAATTATAAATGGGGAGAATTTTTTAGGATGTGTATTGTATCATAAATTTGGTATAATATTCTTTTGAAATTTTTAGTTTTCCAAATAAGGGATAAGTTTATAGAAAATTATTAATTTCATTTTTCAAATGAGAGAAGTATTGTCTTTAAATGGAAATTTTTTGTATTTTATGTTACTCCTTAATTATTTTACATATGGGGAGTTATTAAAGTATCTATTAAATTTATTTCTCTTGTTCATAACATTATTGATATATTTACTCCACTATATTATTGAATATCTCATAAATATCTTAAATTTATTTTCTATCTCTTTTACTCTTGATTTACATTTAATATATCCTTTTATGTTAAGTGTTTGTGATTATCAAAAAAGGTTAGATTTTTGAACCTTTATCTTATGATGTTTTTATGAGCATAAACACTCGCCTACGTATTCGAAATTTTAATTTGAATTATTTTTAATTTTATCTTTTGAACTTTAACTCATGTCATTAATGGATAAAATAGAGATCATATAGTCATTTCAAATGTGGAATAGTGAAATTTATGAGGTATTATACATGTATTATTTCATGTATAAAGTCCTTGGAATCGTGTTAAAATATCTATTAATGTCCCTTGAAAGAAGTGGGGGAAGCACCATTTGAACATGTGAAGTAGCAAGCTACATTGATTACCTGATTCCATGGTTGTAGGACCTCTATTGAGAAAAAAGATCTAGTGTTAGTCCACTACTACTTGGTGCAGGAGAATTAGCTAGCCGATTCTATTTCCATAATCACACTCATTTTCAAACAACCCACTAGCTACCCAATGGAGACTATCTGGTATTTGGTTTTTTCATTAATGATAGTCTGAGGGTGCATTTATTATGTTCAGATAGGTCATTATAGAAATATTCTAATATTATGGTATTAATAACAATGACCTATCGAGCTTATGGGTGGATACATAGGGGCTCAAATTGAGCTATTACTGAACTCCTTATCATTTTTTTCTATCCCTTTACATTATCACATTTCATCATTCAATATCAATACACATAGTTGCATAAATCTGATATGATCATTTCCATGCTTAATCTACTTTGTTATTAATTTTTTAATATGTATCAGATTTATAAATTATCATTTTTTTATTTTATCTCATTATCACTTAATCATTTTATTTTTAATATATCGTTCACAATCTCTTTACATTTTTAAAATGGAAATTCACCCCCCCCCTCTTATCATTTACTCTAACAAAGACAATGCCTTTTTGAAGACTGTTCCAAGTAGTATAAAGATCTTTTCACTTGTGTAGTATAGTAGAGCCTCAATCAATTTTGTAATATGTTGATCACTTTCGTATTTAATATAGAAATAAAATTTCATAATAATACCCGGAAAACCTATTGTTATTAATAACAACATTATTATTGAAGAGATCATGTCTCAATGAGATTTGAACACAACGAGTAGTTGGTTACCCAGATCAGGTTCAAACCTTGTAAAAACACTTTTTCCAACTTTAATTTTAGTATTTTCATTTCATATGGGTGTATTTTATGGTAAAATATGAGTTATACTTTTACATCTTAATAGGTGATAGAGTTTTGAATCCAAATAGTGCTTACATTTTTACAAGAAGAAATTGATCTTCAGGAAAATATTTTGATAACACCTAATTAACCCCTAGGTGTGTATGCAGAGTCCTTCTAGGTAACTCAAAAATTATAAGGTTAATTTATAAAATGTTTCTAAATTACAAAATAATGTTAAAATATGAAGGGTTTTATATTTAAAATTATGAATTTTTGCTAATTACTTAATTTTAATTATCCAAATTAAATGTCTTATTCAAGAAATTGTTTAGACTATATCAAAAGGTTATGGATAATTGATATGATCACAGTTTAAATAATATTTAAATATGTGGTATTTAAATTATGTAAATGTTTTAAACAATAAAAATTGGAATATAAATTTCTTATATTTCATCTAATATCATATATTTAAAGTAAATGTCATATAATTAATAATATGAAAGAGTTAAAACTAGGTATAAATATAAAATGTTTATTTTTATTTAATTTATGCAATTCCCATAATGAATAGATAAATTATAAAGTGTTTATTTTTTGGATTATTTATAAATTGTTTATAAATAATGTTCTCGTGTTAAATTTATGAATTTCACATTTATTTAGTTTGTTCCTTGATTTATTATTCATAATTGTAAATTTTTTATATAATGAATATGTATGTGCTTTAGTTTAAAGTTTTTAAAATGCTTCTATAATTTTTCATACATGCATATAATGATTTTCATGCAAGGTATTATATTATATTTAGTTTTATTATTCCTTGATTTTGTCTTGTACTGAGTTATAAACTCGCATTAAGTAGTTACGATTTATATATATTAAGTATTAAAATTATAAAAGAATTAAAGTCTTTTAAATAATGTATCTTTGGGTACATGGACTTTTGGTTTGATATCTCATTATCCTAGAGTCTTATTCCTTGTCAATAAAAGTGAGGGTTGACTATCTATGGCTCTAATCTTACTCATGTCAAGATGTTTGATTTCATATAATTATAAACCTTTACATGAAAGGGTTTCATGTAACTTATGTATATAATGTATTTGGATATGCATGAATATTTTGGATTTTAATTTGGTTTGGTAACATAAGTTATGGGATGAATAATGAGTTAAAAAATAATATAGTTTGAACATATTGATTTGGTGGAAGGAATATGATTCAAAAACAAATAATTATAAGAATATATACATGTAGAGTGAATAACATGAGAGAATATGTTGATAATTAAACAATATCTAAAAACATTAATTATTATATTCCTTATAAAGTAATCATATATAAAGACCTCGATTGTTCAACTACATAGGTTATGCTAAAGTAGGGTGCCTATAGATTATCTTGTTTAATTCATGGTGGAAATGGATAACCCTAATCATTAAGTAGCTATATCCTATTGTAATATTTGTGTTAAAATTATCTAGAAAACCCTATGAGTTAGGATAATGGAGGAATGGTGTTGAGTTTATCCATTTGATAGATTTGATAGAGTTTTATGATCAAATATTTAAGAGTCATATATGATATGATTGAGATGATGATCTAACTAAATAACTAAGTGTTGAGATTAAATCCAAATTAGAATTTTGATATATGATATTATTGGGATATATTTTTGGTCACTAGAATTGGGATCAAGATAATTTTCATGTGATCTGAGTATTATTTGAATCATATATGTGTTGGTTCATGGGGTTAGTGCGTGGAGTCTAGTTTGGTTGGTTGAGAATACAACCATGAAATTACACTAGAAATTATACATTGAACTTTATGTGTATATTGAATGATCTTGGGATGCCTTTATTGATTTATACATCATGATCAGATGATTTTCATAGCATGTCAATGGGTACGATTGAGCATTTTAATGAATGGTTGGAGAAAGGATTTGTGGCCAGTGTTTTCATGCGTAATTGTGTTTAGTGAGATAAAAATTAGGTTCATTGGGTTACAAGATAGGAAGGTTTCATTGAGTTACATATTAGTGTTAGAAATAATGGTGAGTAGGTGGTTCAATTTGGGATAAATAGTACACCTTATGGTTAGAGTTGTACAGTGGAAGTTTGATTTCATTTCATGATAGAACATGTTGATTTGATCAGGAACTGATGACTAAGATATGTTAGTATTTTTCATTTAGGATTTTTGGATCTTCTTAGGGATGGTAAGTGTTAAGGTCCAGAGGTCATAAAATCTTATGTCTTTTCAGATTGTGAATTCATAAGGGAATTTGAATTTTTTGAGTTTGATAAGGGGTTAATTTTGATAAATGAGTTTTAGATCAGATTTTTGAGTGTTTAAAAATAATTAAGATATGTTTTGGACTTAACTTAACTCATGACTAGTGTTTTCAGGGCTTGGGTAAGCATTGGAGTAAGGTATGATGTCTCCTATAGCCATTTTTTTATAGATGACCCTCCATTGGGAGCACCATGTCATAGATATTTCCATGGTGGAGGGAGAAATACCAAGGTTGTGATCGTGGAGATTTGGAGTGAGTGTTTGATTCCTAGGAAGACTCATTATAGTTAATATCAAAGGAAAAATTCTTATTTCTATGAGCATGGTATGGTGAAAATGGTGTAGGGGAAGGCCTTATGTTGTGATGCCATACAATTTTTTCTTGGATGAGTGTGGAACTCGGGATCTCCCCTGTGGGAAATGGGGGCACCAAAATTCCCATACTGGGCATTTTTTTTCATGGTGGTTCCATGGGTGAGGTGTGGTGCTTTGCTGGTAATGACACTTGGGAAACCCCACCACATCGTAGCACCCTGGGTTTGGTTGTTTCAGTGGCAATTTTTTCCAAGGGGATTCCCTTGTGAGAAATAGTCAGGGTGAAACACCCATTTCACTGGGTATTTTTACTAGTTGAAGGGCCCCATGGGTGTGTCAATCTAAAATTTTGAGTGACGGTGGAGGCCATATTTTGTGGTGGAGGAAATATCAAGGTTCTCAGGTCGATGCTAGGAAGCGCATCATAGTTCAATGTAAGTCATGGTGTGCCTTGGTTTTTAAAATTTGGTGGAATCCTTAGTCCCCCTCACCTAATTTTTTAAACCCCTCCCCCTATCTTATTATCTCTCATGTATGAATGGTCCAAGGGGACAACTCTCCTCTCTTTTATATTGACACCCTTCAAATAGGAGTGGATTTTGGTGGATTTATTCAGTGATTAAGTTGAGTTTCTTCTTCATATTCCATCGATTATTCATTCCCACTTGATTATAAAATTTTGTTTATCTATGATTAAGGGTTCTAATAATTATTCCACCAAATCATGGTTGAATCATCCATATATGATAGTGATTTTGCTTGGTATAGTTATACAAAGTCCTAGAAGGATAAATGCATGAAATAACATGTCTTTTCAATAAAGTTACATCACCGATAGATTTTTTGCAGGGTTTTTGGTGAATTTGGGTGAAATTGGACACTGTTTCATGTAGTTAAATTATGTCTTTTTCATGTCTCAGGTTCAGGTACATATCAGGAGTAGTGAACATCCTGTTTCTTTTAGTTTCTATGGGAGGATGAAACTTGGTTAGTTATTAGACATTATAACCATTTTAATTAATTTTAAATATTAATTATTTATTATTTATTTAATTATAAATAATTATAATTAATTAATTATGATTATTTGGAATGATTTAGGGACTTATGATGATAGATGATAGATGGATGGACTTGGACGATATCAAACAAGAGCTGTCATGATATGATTAAATAATGTAACTCTAAAATCTAGGTAAGTGGTCCATCAATCATACCCCCTCTAGTAAATTTATTTTAGTTATATATTCATGTGATTTGTGGTCTCTCCATCGAGCAAAATCAACCATTTTAAATTAAATAAATTGTTTTGTTAAAATAATAAATGCATGGGAATGAATGGACAAATCCTCAAGGGCCATGATAAACCCTTGAGCTTTGGCTTGATGCCTCAACTGCCTATGGTTGGAGAATTGGTTAAAAATATATTTCTTTTAATCTATGAACCCTTATTATAATGAAACAAATAAAACTAATGATATTTAGTTTCCTTAGTGATAAGTTCCCCTAGTGATCTCCTAGTATATGTGAGCAATGAATTAAGATAAATAGTTGGGGGTTAGCCATGTGAAGCCCTTGAGATGCATTAAAGACATTATGATAGATAAGATGAACATGGGGTGAGTATTACTAATCCACTAATATGTGATTACCAAGATGGGTAGACACTGATATCTTGATGATAGCTTGGTTGAGCGGACCAAACTTGGACGACTTGGGAATTTTGATGGGCTTGATTTAATCTCTCTATAGTGACGATCATATAGAATTGTTTATGATGAAAATGAGATGATGATAAAATTATGATTCTTTTCAAGTTATTATACTCCCTCTGATTGATGGGTACTAAACTAGATTTGATCTTGAGATCAAGGAACCCAGGTAGGGTGTTTGTAGCATAGTGTGACCTGGGGGACCCTAGAGGGTTCCCAATGTTATATTAACCCTAGAGAGGATGTGTGTGGGAATGGGTATTGATGATTTTGGGTGTTAACTTATAACTCAGATCAAATATTTGAGATTTATTATGTTGTATTTTCTATGAAGTGATATATTACAAGAGATGTGCACTACCTTCTGAGTTTATTCATATAGAATGCTTAAGGTCAGTCTCCTAGGATTCTATCATTAAGCCTATTGAATTTTGGTATGATCTCAAAGACATTTAATTCCCCAAATTACTATGTGGTGTGACCCTAGGGAGAGATGATACCCCTGATAACTATTTGATTACCTTGGAATTTCTCCTAGGAATCATCTGTTGAGCCTGCTTCTATGGGATTTCCCTAGACTAACTGTTAAGAATCGGCCTATGGGTCAATATGAATGCATTATGAAATCCCATTAGATTTAGACTTTGGTCCTATATGGAATATATATATTTTTATCTAGGATTATATGAGTATACCTCTATGGAATGACTATGTTGTTTCCTAGGATTCAATTGTTATGCTCATTCATTATTCCTTGGACATGCTCCTTGGATCCGAGTTTATTCCTATGGTTATAGGATCCCAGGGATATTATCCTAGGATCTGGATTTCATACCTATATGTTCTCACAATAACGTGACATGCTTAGAGACACTAAATCACTGGGAGAACGAGGTATAACTAGTCTTGTGTGTCATGTTATAACCCAAGGATTGACAATGGTTATTTATTTATGCTTATGTGGTTATTTTATTTATTCAACTGATCATGCCACATACATATACATTGTTTTTACTAGTTTTTTATAGAATCCCATTGGTGGTTTCCTGCTAATTTGTACTTACACAATTCTCAGGAATTCATGAAACTTGAGTACCCAAAATAATTCACTAATTCTAGGTTTAAGTTAGGAAAATGATAAGGATTTGATAATTTAGCTGGATAGTTGGACGGAGTCAATAGATGAATGAGATATGTCTTGGGGATAATAGTAGAGCCTTGTACTTTTATTTTCTTTTATTTATGGTATATGTGATTGGACCAGTGGGAGATCCATTGTTTTGTGCTGGAATGACCATGAGTCTATATAACTATTTTTTGATTTCATATGATATATCATGGTTATTATTTATTATTTTGTTTCATCTAATTATTTATGATGGATGATTTTTGGTTATTTTCTTGTGTTACTTCACTCTTATATGAGGTTATAGTCTCCCCACAATAACAACCTAGACCTTGCTACTAATTTAAATCCTTTGGAGTATAGGGAGATACACTTGAGGTCATGTGAATTCATCGGTCTGGACACTAGTAGAGTGTTCATGGACTAAGGGGTGTTAATTTTTCAGAATATGAACTAAGGAGAAATAAACCAATAAGATACAAATGTTGGTGGTGGAATGTTGTAACTAAATCTATGATTGGATCAAGGAGTTTTTACCTAAGATAAAATATTAATTTATCATTCTCTAGATAAATCAATTGTTAAAAAACTCATGATCAAGTCATTTTATTTATTTTATTTTGTTAAATTCGTTGTTATTTGTTTGTTTTATTGTTTGACATTTAAACATGATCACATTAAATAAATAATAAAACAAACATTCCAGATAAAATAAAATAAATGGACTATGCATAATTATTTTATCAAGAAATGGTTAATTAATTATGTAAAATCAAAACAATATTAACAAGATATGTAAATAAATAAAATAAGGAAATTTACACATAAGTAAAAAAATAAAATCCCTCAAGTAAATATTAATTCATTCAATACTTCTTTTACTTTACTTAGAAAGAAAACATAGATCAAAGTGTTTTAATGTCCCTTTTTAGGAATTTGGGGTCCTGAAAACTCCACATACAAGGAGAAAAGAATCCACACATCTGGAAAAGGAGAGGAAATAATGTAAAGAAACATTTGGAGAAACAATTTCAAATGGGGCGAAACCATGAAGTATGGATTGATCCTAAGAAGTGAAAATCACTTCGTGGACCTCTACTCTTTATAAAATTATGATGCTTCATGATGCACCCCATGAATGAAATAGTTTGTGGGATAAGATGGTACCACTATCAATCATGAATGAAACCAAAATTGTTTTCGGGGATGGACAGTGATTTTCACCCCCACAAATGATCGTCCCCTATGAAATAAATCGTTCAAGAGATGGGATGATACCACTGTCCCCCACAAATTAAACCAAGTTGTTTGTGGGGTCGAATGGTGATTTCTTCCCCCAAAAGTGAAATCATTCATAGGACAGGGAATCCTTCTTGGGATCCTGAAAAATAATACCCTTGGCCCACTGCATACAACTAGCCATACCAATATTTATCTCTCCATTCTTCTATAAAAGACCCATAATGGAGAATGAGAGGGACATGAGATAGAAATGGATGATGAATGTAGGAGGAGATATTGGAAGAGATAAGAAACATATATTCTTCTATTCTCAGAAGGAAAACTCTCCACATAGCATTAATGAGGAAATAAAAAACCATATGACCATCCTAAAACTCAAAAACCCCTTAGCAGATACTATTATATGAGGTGAAAACAGATATCCCCATTGCAGAACATCACCCCACATGGGAAAATTCTATATGGATAGAACACTACCCCTCATAAAAAATGTTATGTGGGAGAAACTTAACCTTTTGTAGAAAAGAACTACATGGGTTTAACCTAACCTCACATAGAAAAATACTACGCGGGAAAACCCTAGATCCATGTAGCACCATGATATGCATACGTTACCCTCACCTACATAGAATCATGCTACACCGAGGGAACCCTATCCCATATATAAACATGTTACACATAATGGGGCCTCCTATGGTGTTCAGCACTCTAGTTCCCATCACTCCCATCGTATCACCAAGACCCATATTAGAATCTCTGTGAAATAGTCCAATGGCATTAAGCCAAGGCATCTTCCAAATCCACCTAACATGTTTGATCATATCATCGGTCACATAAATGTTTCCTCTAGAGTCTACATATCCATGGTAAGTTGAGTCATATTGGTGGCCTCCATGATAAAGAGTACCCTTATAATTTCTTTATGTCTACATTATTGTGGTAATGAGATTCCCGACCTTGGAAGTTCCCAATGCCTTAGAGGTACCAACATGAAACTCCCTATTTTAGGGATTAAGGAGAACCATTGGACCTACCCTTTTATGAGGTATCATGCTGGAAACTCCTCTACTCCCTAGGAAACAACTAGGAAACCCTCCTAGAGTAATACCCTAGCTTTTCTTATGGGAGGCAGCACTCTTTCTCATCTTCACCTCCTCAGGGTACCAGAAAAAGTGAGGAGATGGGAACTTAAAATATCTTTATCTCCTCCTTTGGGCCCAAACCTCATCCACCAATAGAAAAAAGTAGATTTTTTTATCTTCAGATCTACTAATTCCACTTGTTTCTCACACTGATCACGAATCACATGGACTTAGAGGATAGTGGTGATCATGACATCTATGTGATCCCATACAAAAAGGTACATCCCCTAAGTGTAATCCCCAACCATATCCATTAAATTGGGCCTCTTATATGATATAAGCCTAAAATCCAATACCAAATCCAATACCTTCAAAGGGATATATTACCAATGAATAAGAAAATTCATGGGCATCCTACTCTATATAAACTCCAATCATGTCACCTCCAACACGGTCATCCTCATAGGTGTAAGTCCCAACTTACCAAACTATGTGGGATTTGATTCCCAACAAACTGGGATGCATAGAAAGCTTTCTTGAGGTCCAAACCCAGCACCCAAATTCACCTGAATGTTCTCCAAAACACATTCCGATTAGGTTCATATCAACTTGGGACACTACATCTCTACCAGGTCCCATGAGATGTCTTGGCATAAGTAACACACAAAACATTGACTAGGAACCTTCTGTCTGGGTGTCCTTGCCACATGATGTTAAACTACATGGTTTTTCCATTTCATATTTCCTTACAAGGTGATTTGTCTTGTAATTAGACTTAAACTATGTGGGTTCTAATTCAACTCATGAGGATATTTAGTAATCTCATCTTATGTGTTCTATCCCAAAATCAAAATAACTTATGTCTCCCTAGATGATGGTAAACTTCAGAGTATCCCATCATGTGGCTTGAAACCAGCATCATCCTAATAAATGACCAAATAATCTATGATACCTATACAAAAAGAATACTATTGATGGAGAACCATAGAAACATACAAATCTCTTCATTGATAGGGTACCTCAAATAGATACAGATAATCCCAAAACCATGCATGTTCATAATTGATTGTTAATTTAGGGTGACCTATGTATGCATACTTGAGAATGAACAAAAGATTCATGAACATATCTTAAATCTATAATAGAATACTGATATATATAATAGTTCCCCCAAAAGGGTGTGCTGATCCCAACTTCCCATCCTCTTAACCAATGCAAGTTCTTAACTGTCATTGGCCAAGTTACCCAACGAACACCTTCATTTGGAAATTATGTCCATGAATCATCACAGATATGAGAACCTTTGTGCATTTATATCTCCATAAACAAAACTTGTTGGAAATAAATCAATAATGATGTACCCAGTTTGATTTACTGCACATAATTCAACCACTTGAAATCAATCATTGGGTACCAAAAGATATTCTTCATAAACAAAATGGTGAACCTGATGTAGATCCTTAACCAAGTTGGTGGAATTACCCCCACATCAGACCCCTTTCTCATCCAAAATAGAAGAGTTCTAAATGATACCATCAATTAAATATGTGTTCATGAGATTCTACTTTGATGTGGTTTTTTGTTTTTATTTATCACACATATTATAGGAACTTTTCATAGAACTCTCTTCAATCCAATGGAATCTTACCAGTTCTAAAATACACATGGATCATCCACTGCATTGGACAGGTCCTCAATAAAATAGGGGACTCTTTCACCCATCCAGAATGTTCAACACTGGGTCTCGAATGCATTGGTTAAGGATTACCATCATAATGGAACTCTCCCCACCAGGGAGGTAGCTCGACAGGCCCTCTAGATTATGAATCTTTTGTAGTCATATTCTTAGAAATAGTTGTAAATCCAGAAGAAAATTTCCCCAATAGCCATCTCCAACCATTTCGAGAGCCTGTCTCAAAAATGTGATAATGAGTTCCTCCCTTATATTAGTTAGACTGATGAAGTTGTTGCTAAAAAATTCATCTCAGCAACACAGTGGTCCTACTCAAAGGACCATTCTAGTAATAATCTTTATTAACACCATGCATCTTAGTATCCTCACCATGTATAGGATACTTACTTTAGTTCCCTATCCAAATTCATATTGACCTAGGTCCCCAAGGCATTTCAAAAAGAGATATGATAAAAGAATTAAAAACATACCATCATCATTCTTCCTAATAATGAATACCACCAGGTAAATACAGAGGCAACCTCTAGGTGGATTTATATCCTCACTCAACAGTATGACTCCCATCATGCAAATATGGGGGAAAATGAGCAGATGAAATTTCTGCTCGTAAATATCAATCCCATCATTCAAATACGGTGTCAACCAACAAGAAGACAAAAATCCCTAAAAATTCCTATCAAGATAGTCAGTTAAATATGGTGGCAATAAAAGAGCATATGAAAATTCCTACTCATTCATATAAAGTCTTCCAGTCAAATACAACAACAAAATATGAGCTGATACAAATTTGTATGGATGCATATCAATCCCATGAGTCACATACGGTGGTAATCAATGTTCATATAAAAAAATTATTCTCATTTATAAAAAAGACCACTAATCAAATATGGTGACAAACTATGAGTAGATTAAAATTCTTACAGATATATATCAAGTTCTCCATGAAAATAGGGAAACAATTGGAGAAATCAACCGGTGTATCCTAGTTAAAAATTAGAGGTAGACTCATATCTCTTCCACCTCATAGGAGGATTATTGGTACATACTAGAATGAAATGGAGGACTGAAGCAAGCACACATTCCTACTCCAACACCAAAATTGGAAGACATTCCCATTCCTACCAAGGATGTCTCTCAATATTTATTAGAAATGATTGATGTTCAGACATTAATCCATAACCATTGCAAACTTTCTAAGATATAATAATTTTTGTGGTAATAGCTAGGATTTGGGCTTACAGCCCTTACTCCTAAAGTGGTGTGACTCATCAGCACAAAGGAATGGTCACACAATGGTAGAAATTCATCCATGCTCTCATCTAGGGGGGGGGGTCATTGTAAATATTCTGTCATAAATGTACAAAAAGATTGGGCACAAATACCCATTCCAACTGGGAGAAACTAGTCTACTTTGGTGGCCGCTTTAGGGAAGCCATGTATCCCTTCCATAATTTGAAAATATTATTGGTATATCCTAGTATCACAATAGGAGTCACTTGAATAGACATGTGTATATAGAGGTTTTCTTATAAAAAACATCCCTAATCACCCCAAGATAGTTCCTAATAAGAAATCATGCCAAAAGAGACTATAAAATAAAGATTAGACACATAACCCTACTCTGATAGAATATAAAGTTATTGAGGCCATAAAAAATATATCAATGGTGGCTTAGGATCTTACTGATCCATTACCAAATTATAGAAGTGGCAGTAGCAGTTTCGAAGGTCCTCCTCGTAACATTTTTACCATCAACTTTGGAGTCCCTCCCTAAAGTATTTACCAGGAAGGCTTCCTTCGCGGGCACATGTTGATCGATCATGAGATCTTATCTATTGATGAGTTTCATGGTATCCCTCATTATAGATAAAAGATCAAATGGTAAGAATTTTCTCTCCTTTATTTTATCCACCATGAAGATCCTCCCTAGGGTATACACTACATAAATTCTCCCTGCAGTCATACATTGAGCTAGGATGGTAGTCCTCATCGTGATGGAACCTATTGCAAAGGTCCTCCCCCTAGTGACATTTCATATCGACAAGAAGGTCTTCCCCTTGACAAGTCAAATATAACAAAGACATCATATTTTTAGGCACTTCTAAACAATGGGATAGACATGCTAGATACCCAATCAATGAAAATCTACATCCTTTATCAACTAGAATATGGCATAGGGAAACACTCATCCTATGAGCTACCCCCAAACCATTCCCATACTAATGATACCCCCACTAGCCCTACTGCTTTCAACAAAATAGTCAAGAAACACTTATGTTGGGATAATCAAGTAGAGTAGTCTCTAGTAGAAGAAAACAGGGATAGGTTTCTCATGAGAAGACAATTGGATAGATATGATATACCTGTTATGTTTTGGCCCTAATCCACTTATAATTTTGAAATTTCAAAGGAATTGTTATAATAATTCATACACAACATCTATCTAAATCTATGGAAAACTCTCCCCCAACTGAAAACAATGTTCTTACCTTATAGTTGGTATGAATACCATGTTAAAATATTAAGAGAGATTATCATCAAATCAACTTGGAATACCTTTTTATATATGGATATTATGCTCAGATAAGTGGTAGAATGATCTTAAATTGGAATTCCTCAATGTATTTCATGAGTTGTGTCATCTAATTATTGACACCCTGCCTGGTGTTCATATCTGAGGATGGGGGGACATGAAGATTTTCATTTCACCCCATGCCCCATTTAGAATAATCCACTGGAAATGCAATCCTGTAATGCCACTATTCCAATATAGATATTAAGAAAAACTCCTTCTCAATAAATACACCACAATAAATTAAAATTGGAATTGAAGAAGTCTCAAAAGAGATAGACATGATGAGAGAAATCCTTTGAAAAACTCATAAACCATAAAACTGAGAACATTCAGTATGCTTATCGCTTAAAGGAATCCAATAATCAGGCACTGCTAATAAGCTTATAAGTAATTAGTTCTCATGTAGACCTGGAATTGCACATGGATCACAATAAAATAAGGATGCGTGTGATAAAGAGAGTGGCGACGGTAGCAGCAGTAGTCGTAGTATGGGATCATCCCCGACCCATAGGGATGGGGGTATTTTTAACATAAATCCCCCCCAAGGTCAAAAAACATACCCTAAGTCCCAACAATAAGAGAACGACAGAAACCCCAACATGTAGGGATAGGGGTATTTTAACCTCTACCACTACCTCTTCGGAAATTAGTATTTTTCTATTTAGGGAGGATGACAAGTAGTGAGGTCTCCCAAATCATCCCATATTGCAACCCATTTCCCCTAGAAGGGATTCACATGACAAGGATGCATAGAGGTTCCCTCCAAGTCACTCTTCACCAAGAAGCTCTAATAGGAATCCAAAAAGTAAGGGAGAGGTCCAGCAAAGGATGAAAACAACCCTCTTATCATTTGAAATCTAGTACGGTACCTATAATGCATTATGAATTAGTAAACATCATAGATGTAAACCCTATAGACAGAACGAAAAAATATTTCAACATCTAGGAGTATTGACATTATGATTCCACCTAGAACCTGGTCTATAATGGGATAAATTAAGGAGGTGTGTGTACCTAAAACCATAGAATCTACCTAAATTTAGTTTCTCCCTTAATCAATCGTGTACTTCCTCCTTAGGGAATCTCTAAAAATAATAATAGAAAGGCCACATAAAATCTACCCCCTCCTCTTGATAGGGATGATATCCATATGCTTGAATAAATATTCACTCAGTATAAGGAATAAAAGAAACAATTGAGGTGACTCAACACCAAGTTTCTTCAAGGCATGCCTCAATAACAAGGGTTCATCTCGATGACCAAATCAAGGGTAGAACATATTCCCAAATTGGTGCCTGGACCATGGGTTTACACATACACAATCATGTATGGATATCAATATTTTCCTCCATTAAGGAGACAACCATAACGAGTTCAAAGAAACCCCCAAAATATGTCCCCAACTGGATATCTACTTCAAATAATGGTAGAATCGGCATGTCATCCTGCTTATTTATACACCTTCCCAAGCTCATGTTTAGATAAACATTTATCAAGGTATAATTGACATCATAAATTCATTGGTATCTTGATTAGAATTTTTGGAGGTGTGGCATGAACAAGTACAACGGAAATGGAAACCTTACCCTGATTGGGTGAGAAATACCCCACCACCACAAAATTTTGAGAGCCCTACGTTCCTGATATTCAATGGTTCAGGAGACCCAAAACAACATTTGAAACACTATAAATCTCATTATGATCCCAAGATGGTAAATCTTAATAAAATAAGAAGTGAAACTAATATGCTTTGTACAAACCCTACAAGGGTTAGGCTTCATATGGTACATTGATTTTACAGCTCAACTGGTCACGGTATGGGAGGATCTCCATTAGAAATTCCTCTTTTAGTTCAACTCAACACAGGAAAATAAAACCATTAGTGTCATCTTGAATTTAAAACAGGGATAAAAGGAGATATTATTTGATTTTATTTCTGAATGTAAAGGGATGAATTACTCCTTGAACTTACCACTTCCCCAAGAAGATGTACTCACTATCTGCATTGAGAACCTTCGTGGTGAGTTTTGAACACCACTCTTCCTAGTGAAATATATAGGTGTGTTTCAATATTTCTCTTCTATTTACCAAATAAGGGAAGATCCCATAAAATGGTCTGAGATCAAGTCCTGGATAAATCCACCAATCTCCAGGAAAAGAGTAGGAAATATAGAGGCAACATCTTTCAGACTTAATCCATTATTTACATTGGCACCAGCTCCAGAAACTATTCCATATCATGTAGCAAACCCTGGTCATCAACAGAAATCCCCACCTCACCAGAATAAGTAAAGGGGACCTAGTAAAAATAAATCTTAGGAAAAAAGGAATAATTTTTACTCGTTCAAATATGATCAAGTTTGTATCTATTTTATAACTTCTATGGACAATGATTTAATCTTCCTTCCAGAGCCCAAGAGGCCTGACCAAGTAGGTCTCGAAGACCGGAAAATTTATTTCTAATTTTACCGAATAAAAGGGCACACCATTTAGTAATGCTTAATCTTTAAATACATCCTATAGAAAATGGTGGATTCTTGGAAATTAAAGTTGGGAAGGCCACCGGTGCAAGTAGCACAAGTTTCTACTACTACCCCTAAGGAGGTGGGTGGTAAGAAGTTGTTATCAGAAGGGAGTATAGTTTTTATAGTTGTATGACTCTAAATACCATCAATTGAACACATGGAATTCTCCAAGAATAGTTGAAACAACCAACTATTCCCCCAGTCACTTCCTCTACAACACAGCTAACATCATTGGTCCCACAAACCACCAAAATCCAGCCTTTCAAAAAGAATCCTAACCAGAAAGGTGGGGAGGAATTGTAGGAGGATTAACCAACATCAAAGTTGTCTTTGAAACACTCAGACTTTATGCCCTAATATTTTATGTAATGGGCACAACCTCACCAAATGACACCACCAAAAATGATTGGCTTGGAAAATTCATTGTCTGATGAGGAGTTAATATTCAGTTCCATTAGTGTCATTCATTTAATTGATCCCTTCTCCAATGATTAGTATTAAATTGAACCCAAGATCCTCATATTCGAATGGGGAACTGGAGGAAGAGTTTGTAGGATTCAAGGATACTGGGGAAGGAACAGTTGTAGCATAAACCATACTTCTTGATTCTCCCCTACTTAGACTATCAATTTTTTAGAAACTCATAGAAGATACATTTAGTGAGTTTTCTAGGAGCATGAAAATACTCCTATATCATCCAAAATACACCCTGACCCTATTACTCTAGAATATCAATCAGAAGAGGGTTCAAATCTCCCTCATTATGTAGACAGACCTACTTGGCCCAACACACCAAGGACCGAATCACCTATAACTCTTGTTTCGAGGTCTTATCCATCTACATAAAATACGCTAGCCCCTAAAGTGCTTGAGAAATATAATCCTATCCTATGGAATCATAGTCTTTTAGACCATAAGTATGAAATCCTGAAATATTTATCCTTGAACCTGGCCAAGATATTAATCCTAGATGCCCTGAGATTTTCAAAAGACCTCAAAAAACACTCATAGAGGCTTTTCTAATCCTTTAGGAGTTTTAATTTGAGGTTTCTTCTACTTAGGTATATCATATGGTGACTGATACTATGAAATTCCTTTTTTATCTCCTTCATAGATCAAGATTAAGATGCCATTATACAGGGACACATCATTCCCTTGTACGTGTTCAACAGGATGAATGGATTCGATGTCCAAAAAAATTTCATTGAAAATGGATTTAGAGTTAATCTCATTCCAGTGCTAACACTTTATTTGATGGGATACAACCCTGATAACCTAGATAATTCCTCCATAACACTGCATGTCTATGAAATAATTGTGAAAAATCCATTGGGACAAATCAAGATCAAGTCCCAATTTTAAGACCTCATAGACAACTTGTAATTTCTAGTGATTCGGTAGAACTAATACTTCAACATATTTCTTAGAAGGCCCTGGTTTCATCAAAACGTGTAAATTGATTCATCATACCATAAATGCATCAAATAATACATTAATAAACAAGTTGAGATGTTTCATACTGATAAGGCTCCACTCAAATCCTATTAGTTGCATTATAGAGATATAATATTCTATCAGAGAAAAGGGAAACAAACCTCGGTTAATAGTGTTTCTTGGTCCACTACCCAGAACGGTCTAGAAATGATCTCAAATGACCCATTAAAATAGATCAGAAAATAAAATATGTTTCACATCAATTAGATCAATCACATAAGTCTAAATTCTTATGCATATTCATATATCCTCATGATTTTAGTCATGACCATTTAGACCAGAAGTGTTGAAAATTTTGCTGAATCCCCAAAAAACAGTGAATGATTGGATGAAAATTCCTTTATCCCATTCTTAGAGTTCCAAGAAATCCTTTCCTCTCCAAATATGGTAGAATATTTTTTATTTTCACCTAATGATAATGAAGACACAACTTCTCCATCTCTCACTCCATCTTCTCTTGAGTTTCAAGGAAATTACACATTGTCAGCTAGAGAACTTATCCCACTACTTTATCCAATTAGAGAATAAGAGGGGGAATATGAAGAGGGTGAATAATAGTAGGAGGATTAGGACCTTAGGGATGCCCCTACATCATTAGAGGATAGTGTCTCTAGCACTATTTATTATCTTAGAGAGGTAAACCTGGGTATAGAATAAGACATATGGCCCAATTTGATCAGTGTGGTTGTGTCTTCCAAATAGAAAGAGGTATATACCTTCTTCCTGAAATAGAATTGGGATGTGTTCACCTTGAACTATATAGAAATGTAGGGCCTCAGTCCTGAGGTGGCCACTCACCACCTAGGCTTACCAAAGGACCATAAAGGCTATAAACATGTATCCATAAGGACACACCCAACACATACTACCAAAATTGAGGCTGAAATTAACAATATCATTATATAAAACTTCATTTGAGAGTAAAAATATCCAATATGGATGGACAATATCATCCCCATCAAGAAGAAGAATGAGAAAATTAGAGTCTACATCGATTTCAGAGATCTCAACCAGCACTGCTCGAAGAATGATTTTTGAGTACTAATCACATAACTACTAATTGATGAAATAGTTGGATATAAGTACCTCTCCTTTATGTGTGGATATTCAGGATACAATATAATATGAATGTCCCATGAAGATAAATAATCCACTACCTTCATGGGTTCTTTGGGAGTTTTTTTATATTGGGTAATTCCCTTTGGCCTTAATAATGTTGGAACTATATACCAATGTGTCATGCATCACATATTTAAACCCTTATTGGGAAATTTTTTAAAATTATATATTGATGACCTAGTGGTTAAATCTCGAAAATGATTAGACCACTTGGTGGATCTTGAAACTATCTTCAAAAAATTATGATAGAACAACCCGAAAATAAACCCCTTGAAGCGTGTTTTCAGCATTACCTCAGGGAAATTTCTCAACATCTTTATACGCCATCGTGGCATCGAAGTTAACCCCAAGAATATAAAAGATATATTTTTCATATCACCTACTCTAAACCTCATGAAGTTGAGAGGACTTCAATGAAAATTATTCTACATATAGCGCTTTATATCAAACCTTATAGGAAAATGTCTTCCCTTCACTAGGTTAATGAAAAAGGGGGTTACATATCAATGGACTGATGATTTCCAAGAATCATTCGATGGAATCAATAAATATCTCTTGATCTCATCAGTTATGATGTCTCTTGTCAAAGTAAGGATTCTTATTTTGTATTTGACCACCTTCAAATGATCATTGGGTGCCTTTCTCAAACAAAAGAATGATGTTGTTAGTGAGAATATCCTTTATTACCTCAGTCGAACCATGATCAATGTTGAGGCTCATTATTATGATATAAGAAGAGTTGTCTGGCACTAATATTTGTAGTCTAGAAACTGAGGCACTACCTATAGCATCACTAGGTTTGTTTGATATCTCATAATTATTCACTAAAATAAATTCTTAGGTGTACGATGTTGATCAGAAATCTATCACATTGGGCGGTCATCCTATAGCAGTTTCAGATTCGGTTCATGCCTCAAAAAGTGTTAAAATTCTAGGCATTAGAATATTTCCTAGAAGAGAACCCCTTGAAAAAAAATGAATTCATTGGATGCTAAATTACCTGATGAAGAGTTCTTGTCTATTCAAGAGGGGCCACATATATTGGAGATGCATTTTGATAGTCCATCTAGAATCCTGATAGGGAAAATGATGGAAGACCCCATGCTCAATAATGTGGGGATGGGATTTATACTCATTTATCTAGAAAAGATAGTCCTACCATACTATTTCCTACTATTAGAAGGGTGAAAGCACAATGAAGCATAATATCATGCTCTCATTGCAGGGATAGAGTTGTCACATAAGGTACAAGTTAATTACTTGAAGATAAAGGGTTATTCTGAACGGGTCATGAAGATGGTTAGCGGTGATTATGCTATCAAAAAGAAAGAGCTAATCCCCATACTAAACCACATCCATTGACTAATGGTGGAATTGCCTTTGGAACCTAAATTGAATCACATCTCCTGGTCACAAAATTCCCAAACCAATGAACTATAAAATACAACCACAGGTCTAGTTGGTCCAAAGTGGGATAAAAAGGTTATGGTGTGCCTTGGTTTTTAAAAGTTGGTGAAATCATTAGTCCCCCTCACCTAATTTTTTAAACCCCTCCCCCTCTCTTATTCTCTCTCATACACTAATGGTCCAAGGGGACAACTCCCCTATCTTATATATTGACACCCTTCAAATAGGGGTGGATTTTAGTGGATTTATTCAGCGATTAAGGTGAGTTTCTTCTTCATCTAACTTCTATAATTCATTCCCTATTGATAATAAAATTTTGTTTATCTATGATTAAGGGTTCTATTAATTACTCCACAAAATCATGGTTGAATCATCCATATATGATAGGGATTTGGCTTGGTATAGTTAGACAATGTCCTAGAAGGATAAATGCATGAAATCACATGTCTTTTCAATAAAGGTACATCACTGATATATTTTTCGTAGGGTTTTTGGTGAATTTGGGTGAAATTGGACACTGTTTCATGTTGTTAAATTATGTCTTTTTCATGTCTTAGGTTGAGGTACATATCAGGAGCAGAGCACATCCTGTTGCTTTTAGTTTCGATGAGAGGATGAAACTCGGTTAGTTATTAGACATTATAACCATTTTAATTAATTTTAAAGATTAATTATAAATTATTTATTTAATTATAAATAATTATAATTAATGAATTTTGATGATTTGTAATGAGTTAGGGACTTATGATGATGGATGATGGATGGATGGACTTGGAGGAGATCAAACAAGAGCTTCCATGCTATGATTAAATAAAGTAACTCTAAAATCTAGGTAAGTGGTCCATCAATCATACCCCTTTAGTAAATTCATTTTATTTATATATTCATGTGATGTTTCATCTCTACATCAAGAGAAATCAACCATTTTAAATTAAATAAATTGGTTTGTTAAAATAATAAATGCATGGGAATGAATGGACAAAGCTTCAAGGGCTAAGATGAACCCTTGAGCTTTGGATTGATGCCTCAACTACCTATGGTTGGTGAATTGGTTAAAAATATATTTCTTTTGATCTATGAACCCTTAGTATAATTAAAAAAATAAAACTTATGATATGTAGTTTACCTAGTGATAAGTTCCCCTAGTGACCTCCAAGTATAGGTGAGTAATGAATTAAGATAAATAGTTGGGGGTTAGACATGTGGAGCCCTTAAGATGCATTAAAGACATTAGGATAGCTAATATGAACATGGGGTGAGTATTCCTAATCCATTAATATTTTATTACCAAGATGGGTAGACACTAATAGCCTGATGATAGCTTGGTTGAGAGGAACAAACTTGGAAGACTTGGGAATTTAGATGGGCTTGATGCCATCTCTCTACAGTGACGATCATATAGAATTGTTTATGAGTAAAATGAGACCATGATAAAATTATGATTATTTTCAAGGGATTATACTCCCTTTGATTGATGGGTACTGAACTAGATATGAGTTTAATATCAAGGAACCTAGGTAGGGTGTTTGTAGCATCGTTTGACCTAGGGGACCCTAGAGGGTTCCCAATGTTATATTAACACTAGAGAGGATGTGTGTGGGAATGGGTATTGATGATTTTGGGTGTTAACTTATAACCCATATCAAATATTTGAGCTTTATTATGTTGTATTTTCTATGAAGTGAGATATTACAAGAGGGATGCAATACCTTCTGAGTTTATTCCAATGGAATGCTTAAGGTCAGTCTCCTAGTATTCTATCATTGATCCTGTTGAATTTTGGTATGATCTTGAAGAAATTAAATTCCCTTAATTACTATGTGGTGTGACCCTGGGGAAATATGATACCCCTGATAATAATTTTTTTGCCTTGGACTTTCTCCTAGGAATCATTTGTTGAGCCTGCTTCTATGGGATTTCCCTAGACTAACAATTTAGAATCGGCTTATTGGTCAATATGAATGCCTTAAGAAATCCCATTAGATTTCGAATTTGGTTCTATATGGAATATATATATATATTTTTATCTTGTATTATATGATTATACCTCTATGGAATGACAAGGTTGTTACCTAGGATTAAATTATTATGATCATTCATGATTCCTTGGACAAGCTCCTTGGATCCGGGTTTATTCCTATGGTTATAGGATTCCATGGATATTCTCCTAGGATCCAAATTTCATACCTATATGTTCTCACAATAATGTGTCATGCTTAGAGACACTCAATAACTGGGAGAACGAGGTATAGCTAGTCTTGTGTGTCATGTAATAACCCAAGGATTAACGATGGTTATTTATTTATGCTTCTGTAGTTATTTTATTTATTCAAGTGATCATGTCACATTCATATACATTGTTTTTAATGGTTTTTTATGAAACTCCATTGGTTTTTTCTTGCTAATTTGTACTCACACCATTCTTAGGAATTCATGAAACTTGAGTACCCAAAATAATTCACTGATTATAGGTTTAAGTTGGGAAAAGGATAAGGATTTGATAATTTAGCTGGATAGCTTGGACAGAGTCAATAGATGAATGAGATATGGCTTGGGGATAATAGTAGAGCCTTGTAATTTTATTTTCTTTTACTTATGGTATATGTGATCGGACCAGTGGGAGATCTATTATTTGGTGTTGGCATGACCATGAGTCTATATAACTATTTTTTTATTTTAGATGATATATCATGGTTATTATTTATTATTTTGTTTCATCTAAATATTTATGATGGATGATTTTTGGTTATTTTATAGTATTACGTCACTCATATATGAGGCTATAGTCTTCCCACAATAACACCCTAGAAATTGCTACTACTTGAAATCCTTTGGAGTATAGGGAGATACACTTGAGGTCATCTGAATCCATCGGTGTGGACACTAGTAGAGTGGTCATGGGCTAAGGGATGTTAATTTTTCAGAATATGAACTAAGGTGAAATAAACCAATAAGATACAAATTTTAGTGGTGGAATGTAGTAACTCAATCTATGACTGGATCAAGGAGTTTTTACCTAAGATAAAATATTAATTTATCATTCTCTAGATAAATAAACTGTTAAAAAACTCATGATCAAATCATTTTATTTATTTTATTTTGTTAAATTCTTTGTTATTTTTTTGTTTTATTGTTTGACACTTAAACATGATCACATTAAATAAATAATAAAACCAATATTCTAGATAAAATAAAATAAATGGATTATGCATAATTCTTTTATCAAGAAATGGTTAATTAATTATGTAAAATCAAAATAATATTAAGAAGATATGTAAATGGATAAAATAAGGAAATTTACAAAAAAGTAAAAATAAAAATCCCTCAAGTAAATATTAATTCATTTAATACTTATTTTACCTTACTTGGAAAGAAAACACAGATAAAATTGTTGTAATGTCCCTTTTTTATAAATTCGGGGTCCTAAAAACTCCACATACAAGGAGAAAAGAATCCACACATTTGTAAAAAGAGAGGAAATAATGTAAGGAAAAATTTGGAGAAAAATTTTTAAATGGGGTGTAGCCATGAAGTATGGATTGATCCTATGAATTGAAAATCACTTCGTGGACCTCTACTCTTTATAAAATTATGACACTTCATGATGCACCCCATGAATGAAATATTTTTTGGGATAAGATGGTACCACTGTCAATCATGAATGAAACCAAAAAATTTTTCGGGGATGAACATTGATTTTCACCCCCATGAAAGATCATTCCATGTGAAAGAAACCTTTTATGAGATGGGATTATACCACTGGCCCCCACAAATGAAACCAAGTTGTTTGTGTGTTCGAATGGTGATTTATTCCCCAAAAGTGAAATCATTCATAGGACTGGGAATCCGTCTTGGGATCCTGAAAACGAATACCCATGGCCCACTACATACAACTAGCCATACCAGTATTTATCTATCCATTATTCTATAAAATACCCCCAATAGAGAATAAGAGGGACATGATATAGAAATGGATGATGAACACAGGTGGAGATATTGGAAGATATATGAAACATAGATTCTTTTATTTTTAGTAGGAAAACTCTCCACATAGCATTAATGAGGAAATAAAAAACCATATGATCATCCTCAAACTCAAAAACCCCTTAGAAGATACTATTCTATAGGGTGAAAATAGATAGACCTTTTGCAGACCAGCACCCCACATGGGAAAATTCTATATGGAAGGAACCCTACCCCTTATAAAAAATGTTATGTGGGAGAAACTTAACCTTGTGTAGAAAAACACTACATGGGTGGAACCTAACCTCACATAGAAAAATACTATGCAGGAAAACCCTAAGTCCACGTAGCACCATGCTATGCATATGTTACCCTCACCTACATAGAATCATGCTATGGAGAGGGAACCCTATCCCATATAAAAATATGTTACAGATAATGGGGCCTCCTAGGGTGTTCAGCACTCTAGTTCCCATCACTCCCATCGTATCACCAAGACCCATATTAGAATCTCTGTGAACTAGTCCAATGGCATCAATCCAAGTCATCTTCCAAATCCACCTAACATGTATGATCATATCATCGGTCAAATCAATGTTTCCTCTTGAGTCTACATATCCATGGTAAGTGGAGTCATATTGGTGGCATCCATGATAAAGAGTACCCTCATAATTTCTTCATGTCTACATTATCATGGTAATGAGATTCTCGGCCTTGCAAGTTCCCATGGCCTTAGAGGTACCAACATGAAAATCCCTATTTTTGGGAATGATAAGAACCATTGGACCTTCCCTTTTATGAGGTATGATGCTGGAAACTCCTCTACTCCCTAGGAAATAGCTAGGAAACCCTCCTAGGGTAATACCCTAGCTTTTCTTATGGGAGGAGACACTATTTCTCATCTTCACCTCCTCGGGGTACCAAAAAAAGTGAGGAGATGGGAACTTCAAATGTTTTTATATCCTCCTTTGGGCCCAAACCTCATCCACCAGTAGAAAAAAGTAGATTTTTTGATCTTCAGATCTACTGAATCCTCTTGTTTCTCATAGCGATCATGGCTCACATGGACTTAGAGGATAGTGGTGATCATGACATCTGTGTGATCCCATACAAAAATGGACATTCCCTGAGTGTAATCCCCAACCATATCCATTCAATTCGGCCTCTTATATGATATAAGCCTCAAATATAATACCCAATCCAATACCTTCAAAGGGATATATTACCAATGATGAAGAAAATGCATGGACCTCCTACTCTATATAATCTCCAATCATGTCACCTAAAACATGGTCATCCTCGTAGGTGTAAGTCCCAACTTACCAAACTATGTGGGATTTGATTCCCAACAAATTGGGATACATAGAAAGCCTCCCTGAGATCCAAACCTAGCACCCAAATTCACCTGAATTTTATCCAAATCATATTCCCATTAGGTTCATATCGACATGGGACACTGCATCTCTACTAGGTCCCATGAGATTTCTTGGCATAAGTACCACACAAAACTTTGACTAGGAACCTTCTGACATGGTGTCCTTGCCACAAGATGTTAAACTGTATGGTTTTTTTCTTTTCATATTTCCTTAAAAGGTGATGTGTATTGTAAGTGGACCTAAACTATGTGGGTTCTAATTCAACTCATGAGGATATGTAGTAATCACATCTTATGTGTACGATCCCAAAATCAAAACAACTTATGTCTCCCTGGATGATGGTAAACTTCAGAGTATCCCATCTTGCGGCTTAAAACCATCATCATCCTTATAAATGACCAAATAATCTATAATCCCTATACAAAAAGAGTACTATTGATGGAGAACCAAATATACATACAAATATCTTCATTGATAGTGTACCTCAAATAGATATAGATAATCCCAAAACCATTCATGTTCATAATTGATTGTTAATTTAGGGTAAACTACGTATACATACTTGAGAATGAACAAAAGATTAATGAGCATATCTTAAATTTATAATAAAATCCCGAAGTATATAATAGTTTCCCAAAAAAGTGTGTGATGATTCCAACTTATCATCCTCTTAACCAATGCGAGTTCTTAAGTGTCATTGGCCAAGTTACCCAATGAACACCTTCATTTGGAAAGTATGTCCATGAATCATCATAGATATTAGATCCTTTGTGCATTTATATCTCCACGAACAAAACTTGTTGGAGAGAAATCAAAGATGATGTACACAATGTGATTTACTACACATAATTCAACCACTTGCAATCAATCATTCGGTACCAAAAGATATTCTTCATAAACAAAATGGTGAACCTGATATAGATCCTTAACCAATGTGGTGGAATTACCCCACATCATACCCCTTTCTCATCCAAAATAGAAGAGTTCCAAATGATACCATCAATTAAACATGTGTTCATGAGATGCTACTTTGACGTGGTTTTTTGTTTTTATTTATCACACATATTATAGAAAATTTTCATAGAAATCTCTTCAATACAATGGAATATTACCAGTTCTGAAAAACACATGGATCAGCCACTGCATTGGACAGATCCTCAATAAAATAGAGGACTCTCTCACCCATCCAGCATCTTCAACACTGGGTCTCGAATGCATTGGTTAGGGAGTACCATCATAATGGAACTCTCCCCGAAATTGAGGTAGCTTGATAGGACCTCTATATTATGAATCTATGGTAGTCATATTCCTATAAATAGTTGTAAATCCAAAAGAAAATGTCCCCAATATCCATCTCCAACCATTTCGAGAGCCTGTCCCAAAAATGTGATAATGAGTTCCTCCCTTACCTTAGGTAGACGGATGAAGTGGTTTCTAAAAAATCCATCCCAGCAACATAGGGGTCCTACTCAAAGTCCCATTCTGGTAATCATCATTATTAACACTATGCATCTTAGTATCCTCACCATGTATAGGATACTTACTTTAGTTCCCTATCCAATGTAATACTGACCTAGGTCCCCATGGTAGTTCGAAAATAGTGATGATAAAACAATTAAAAAAATACCATCATCCTTGTTTCTACTAAAGAATCGCAACAGGAAAATACAGAGGCAACTTATAGGTGGATGTATATCCTCACTAAAGAGTATGAATCCCATCATGAAAATATGGGGGAAAATGAGAAAATGCAATTTCTACTCGTAAATATCAATCCCATCATTCAAATACGGTGTCAACCAACAAGAAGATGAAAATCCCTAAAAATTCATATCAAGACCGTTAGTTAAATATGGTGGCAAGCAAAGAGCATATGCAAATTCCTGATCATTCATATAAAGTATTCCAGTCAAATACAACAAAAAAATATGAGCTGATACAAATTTGTACGGATGCATATCAATCCCATGAGTCACATACAGTGGTAATCAACGTTCAGATAAAAAATTTATTCTCATTTATAAAAAATACCACTAATAAAATACAGTGACAAACTATGAGTAGATTAAAATTCTTACAGATATATAACAAGTTCTCCATGAAAATAGGGAAACAATTTGAGAAATCATTTAGTGTTTCCCAGTTACAAATTAGAGGAAGAATCATATCTCTTCCACCTCATAGGAGGATTGTCGGTACTTACTAGAATGAAATAGAGGACTAAAGAAAGCACACATTCCTACTCCAACACCAGAATAGAAAGATGTTCTCATTCCTACCAAGGATGTCTCTAAATATGTCTTATAAATGATGGATGTTCAGACATCAATCCCTAACCATTGCAAACTTTCCAAGATATAACCATTTTTTGTGGTAATAGCTAGGATTTGGGAACACAACCCATACTTCTAAAGGGGTGTGACTCATCCGCACAAAGGAATGGTCACTCAATAGTAGAAATTCATCCATGATCTCATCTAGGAGGGTCATTGGAAATATTATATCATAAATGTACAAAATAATTCAGCACAAATATCCATTCCAACTGGGGGAAACAGGTCTACTTCGGTGGCCGCTTCGGGGAAGCCATGTATCCCTTCCATAATTCCAAAAGATTATTGGTATATCCTAGTAGAAAAATGGGAGGTACTTTAATAGACATGTGTTTATGAAGGTTTTCTTATAACAAGAATCCCCAATCACCCACAAGAGAGTGCCTAATAAGAAATCATGCCAAATGAGACTGGAAAATAAAGAGTAGACACATAACCCTACTCTTCCATAATCTATAGTTATTGAGGCCATCAAACATCTATCAATGGTGGCTTAGGATTTTTCTGGTACATTACCAAATTATAGAAGTGGTAGTAGCAATTTATAAGGTCCTCCATGTAACATTATTACCATCAACTCTAGAGTTCCTCCCAAAAGTATTTACCATGAAGGCTTCCTTTGTGGGAACATGTCGATCGATCATGAGATCTTATCTATTAATGAGTTTTATGGTATCCCTCCTTATAGATAAAAGATCAAATGGTAAGAATTTCATCTCCTTTATTTCATCCACCCTGAAGGTCCTCATTAGGGTATACACTACATAAATTCTCCCTGCAGTCATACATTGAGCTATGATGGTAGTCCTCATCATGATGGAACCTATTGCAAAGGTCCTTCCCTTAGTGTCATTTCATATTGACGAGAAGGTCTTCCCCTTGACAAGTCAAATATAATATAACGACCCAACCTTTTCTTAAATTACTATTAAATAATTTTAAAGATAAACAACATAATAGTATTACACATAGAGGATCCAAAGGTTTAGTGTCTTGGGAAAACTAGCACCATACATAACAATTGCAACATCAAGCATAAACATTTGGTTAATTTCTTCTTCTCTAGCTTCTTATTGGCACTTTTCCTCTCCTTAGTACGTGTATCCACCTGAGGATATACATGAAAATGGGTGAGCTAGAAGCCCAGTAAGAGGATAGATAAGAATAATATAGCATGGGGTGATCATAATCATAACATGGGAAAATATCATGAACATGAGAGGAAGCATAAATATAAGACTTGGAATGTGGCAATGCATAAAAATGAAACATCATGTATTATTGGTTAACTACCACACATACTTGTGAACCAAGATAGCATCTTTTTCACACATCATTTCACATTTACTCATGAGATTAATCACTTTACCCAATGCATTGGAGAGCTGTATAATTTCGGGCACACCCATCTCATTGAAACATTCATATTGCGCTATATAATTCTGGGCGCACCTGTCACATCATAACATTATCATCATCATGATTGACACATAGAACACATATAAAAAAATGTACATAAATAAACCATGGAATAGAATGGGTTTCATATCATAATAACACATTCATAAGCTTTGGGTTCCCAAATGAAAGAGGGAATAACATACATGTTACAAGAACTGTCCACTTTGAGTGAGAAGTAAAAGGGGTGTTCTTGAAAGAGGAGTTCTTTTGGAAAAAATTTGGTTTAACATAAAAACTAGTGAAAAACATGTATATCACAGAAATATAAATACAATTATGAACAAATTATCTTTAAGGACTAACCATATCAAAAATGGAGTGAAAGAGGGAGAACCCGAAGGATGAAAGTTAGGTTCGAGAATTTCCCCTTACCTTGTACCTGAATGCTTCCTTCTCTTTAATGTCCTGTATAATGACATTATATTAATTAATTAGAAATCCAGAACAATGTGTACATTAATAGGTTTAATTATGGTTTCATTATGTCATATTATGTTCCTTTGGATGACTTATAGAGTTTAAAAACATTTTTCGGGGATGTTTGTTTTTATGGTTTTTCTTGGGTGGTTCACTTGTATTCTTAAATTGAAGTTTGGGTAGAACATGAGTAAACATCCAGATATTATATTACATGTCATTAATGATATTACAGGAGTTTTAATGACCTCATAATGAATTATATTAGATCCATTTTGATGAATCATTAGATAAGAATTAAATGATGGTTATTTGGGTGAATTTGGGCAGTTTTTGGATCACAACGAACTTGTTTTAACTTATCACTTAGTAATATGGCCATAGGTTATTTCCAGAACTTTAAATAGAACATAATACAAATACCATATTCTGGTTCAACCATAAAAATGGTTTCATGACCAGATCTGAAGGCAGAAATGGAAGAAGAAAGCATGTTGTTCTTGAAGGTGATAAATTAACACCTCACGAACATCGTTCTCTTTAATAAAATAAAAGGAAGTGGTAAAGGGGGTTGGATGATATAATATCCCATTAGAATAATAAAATTACATTATATTTATAATAATTTAGTTAAAATAAAATTTCGATGAAGATAGGTGGGGAGAGATCAAGAAATTAACATGAACTTGAAAGGAAATTAAAGGAGAAGAGGGAAGGAAATTACCTCTAGAATCCTCCTCTTGAGAACCTCCTTAAGGGCCTAAGATTGGTCTTTTGATGATACCGGAATCTCCTGGACGTGGGTGAGGGGATAGGGAAGGTTTTTGGGAAGAGTTTAGAGATGGATTGGAGCTTGAGAGGTGTGAGGAAATGAGGGTGTGAAGGGTGGCTTTTATAGTGGAGGGGAGAGGGGTTTCCTTAATATAAAATTAATTAGTTTATTAATTTCCCCTAAGACAAGGAATAGTGTGTTTTTGAAGACCAAGAATAGTAATTTTATTATGTTATCCCAAATCAAGTTGTCTTACATCAGAAGAGCATCATCGATGACTCAATTAATCCATTATTTAGCATTTATTGTAAATTATCGGATTCTACTATTCATAAAAAATTCAAGTATCTTAGAAAAATACCAAAAATTTACCCCAACATTTTTTCAGCGTGTAGAATCCAAAAATTAAGTCCATTTTTCAAAAATAATTTTCTAAATATTATTAATTTAATATTTAATTAAAATCATAATTTACTTAAAAACAGTTTTTAAGATTAAAACTGATTTTATAGTGCTTTCAAAAATTACATAGGGTCTTATAAAATTATCTAAAAACTATAAGAAATTGATTTTATAAATAATTAATAAAATCTAAGAAAATACATTTTCCTTTAAATTAATTAATTATTTATGACTTGAAAATTTACAAAACGTTTACTAAGGTCAAATTTCCACTTTCTAAGATGTATAAATTTTATTTAATTATTCGTGGGTAAGGTTACTCTTATGTTGTATGATTTACTATTAATGAGGATCATGTTACTATTTATAAGGGTATATTACTATTTCTAAGGGTACATTACTATTCACCAAAAATTATTTTTGTTTCATTGGACTCCAAAAATCATCTTGAGCACAACTGTGTATGTTGGATTTTTCAAATTCCAAACACAAAAGTGACAAACTCATGTTTAAAGGTCACTTATCACTTAGTATTTCATTATGTTGTGTTTTCATGTTATTTTATGATAGAAATATAAGAAGGGAATTTCCATTGAAAACATTGGGTCGTTACATTCTTTCCCCCTTAAGAAATTTCGCCCCTAAAATTTCACTTTACACAAACAGGTGAGGGTACTTCTCCTTCATTTCCTCTTCTGGTTCCCAAGTTTCTTCCTAAAACTTATGGTTCCTCCACAACACTTTGAAAATATGGGTTGTCTTGTTGTGTATAACCTTATCAATTCAGTCCAGAATCTTTACTGGATGCTCCTCATAGGAGAGATCATCTTCCAACTACACCACCTCTGAGTTTAGTACATGTGAGGGGTCTGGTATGTACTTCCTCAATAGTGATACATGAAACACATCATGAACTTGTGCCATATTTGGTGGAAGTGAAAGACTATAGGCCACAACTCATATATGGTCAATGATCTCAAATGGGCCAAAATACCTTGGTCTTAGCTTCCCTTTCTTCCTGAATCACATGACTCTCTTCCATAGAGATATTCGAAGGAAGACTTTATCTCCAATGTCGAACTCCAATTCCCTTTGATGGTTGTCAGCATAGCTCTTTTGCCGAATTTGAGCAGCTTTGATGTGTTTCTGGATGACTTAAACCTTCTCTGTCATCTCTTGAACAAGATCGAGTCCAAGCAGCTTTCTTTCTCCAACTTCATCCCAACAGGTTAGAGTTATACACCACTTCCCATAAAGAGCTTCATACAGAGCCATATGAATACTCGATTGGAAGCTATTGTTTTATGAGAACTCAACAAATGGGAGATATTGATCCCAACCACCTTTGAATTCAAGAGAGCAGTCTATTAGCATATTTTCATGTGTCTGAATAGTTCTTTCAGACTGGCCATCAGTTTGGGGGTGATAGACCGTGCTGAAATTTAATTCAGTACTCAAAGAATGTTGAAGACTCCTCCATAATTTAGATGTGAACATTGGATCACGGTCAGAGAAAATTAATAGTGGAACACCGTTAAGTCTCACCACTTCCTTCACATATATCTTTTCAAGTTGTTCAAGTGATATATCTTCTCTAATAGCGATAAAATGGGCAGTCTTAGTGAGTCGGTCAACCACAACCCATATCGCATTATTTCCCTTTGACTTCTTCGAGAGACCCATGACAAAGTCCATAGTAATGTTTTCCCATTTCCACATGGGTATAGGCAATGGCTGCATCATACCCTTGGACTTTTTTCACTCAGCTTTAACTTTCTGACATACCAAGCACTTGGATATATATTCTGCAATCTCCTTCTTCATGTTATCCCGCCAGAAGTGTTCTTGGAGATCACAGTACGTCTTGGTACTCCTAGGATGGATAGAGAATGTTGAGCTATGTGCATTGTCTAATAGTTCCTTTATCCTGGGTGATGAAGGCACACAAAGCTGCATTCCAAACCGAATCACACCATCATCGTCGATATAAAACCCTTACAACTTCCCTTCCTTTACTGCATTCACCCTATTTTGTATCTCCACGTCATCCCTTTGTGCTTCCTTAATCTTCTCCTGGATGGATGGTTGCGCAATAATTTGGGAAAGGTAGGATGTATCCCCTGCCCTTATGATTTCCAAATCCATCCTTTTCATATCCAAGAAGATAGGGCCTTTCTCAATCCGCAACATGGAAGGAGTAGCAGGTTCTTTTCTTCTTAGAGCATCAGCTACCTTGTTCTCCTTTCCAGGATGATAGTGAATAGATCAATCGCAATCCTTAATTAGCTCTAACCATCTCCTTTGGCACATGTTGAGCTCCTTTTGTCTGAATATATACTTTAGGCTCTTGCGGTCAGTTTATATGTCACACTTTTCACCATAAAGGTAGTGCCTCCAGATTTTAAAGGCAAAAATCATGGCTGCCAGCTCTAGATCATGTGTCAGGTAGTTCTGTTCATGGATCTTCAACTGTCGTGAGGCGTAGGCTATAACATTATCATTTAGAATGAGTACACAACCCAATCCTTTCTTTGAAGCATCAATGTATATCAAAAAACTTTCTCCACTTTTCGGTAGTGTGAGTACAGGTGCAGTGATCAGCCTTCTCTTTAGCTCCTTGAATCTTCCCTCACATTCTTCCATCCAGACATACTTTACCCCTTTCCTTGTTAACTTAGTTTGCGGGATTGACAATCATGAGAATTTTCTCACAAAATGTCGGTATTACCCAGCTCATCCAAGAAAAATACGGATTTCTGTGACACTAGAGGGCCTGGGCCATTCCTCAGTCGCCTTTGTCTTTGAAGGATCCACATAAATTCCCTCAGTTGTGATCACATGCCCCAAGAACGTGACTTGCTTCATCCAAAAGTCACACATGCTGAACTTGGCGTACAACTTCTATTTTCTTAATGTCACCAACAGAAGTCTTAGTTGTTCTTCATATTCCTCCTTTCTCATGGAGTAGATGAGAATATCATCAATAAACACTACCATAAATTTTTCGAGGTAATGTCTCAAGACTCTATTCATCAAATCCATGAAGATTTCAGGGTAATTAGTAAGTCAAAAGGGCATCACCAAAAAATCATAGTGCCCATACCTTGTTCAGAAGGTAGACTTCTGAATATCTTCCTTCTTCAACTTTACCTGATGATATCCAGGGCGAAGATCCACCTTTGAGAAGTATTGAGCACCTCTTAACTGATCGAACAAGTCATCAATCCTTGGAAGAGGATAATTTTTCTTTATGGTGATCTTGTTTAGTTCCAGATAATCGATGCACAGTCGCATTGTTCCATCATTCTTCTTCACAAAGAGAACTGGTGCACCCCAAGGTGATGCACTAGGGCGTATGAACCCTTTGTCTAGATTCTCTTGCAGTTGCTTCTCTAACTCCTCCAGTTCGATAGGATCCATCCTATAGGGGCACTTCTAGATTAGAGTAGCTCCGGGCATGAGTTAAATTGAGAACTCTACCTCACAATCCAGGGGAATTCCGGGTAACTCTTCAGGAAATTCACCGCTGTATTCCCTCATGATGGGAGTTTCATCAAGGTTGGCACTTTCCTTCAACTCAACCATTTAGGTGAGGTATGCTTCTTCATAGGGAATCAACACCCACACCATTGAAGGATTTTTCAAAGGAGATTCATGATCTTCCTTGCATTTGTAGAGGAGCATGGGATGGTTTGGAATATGAAAAGATATTTCATTTTCCCAACAGTTTATATGTGATCTATATAACGAGAGCCAATCCATTCCCATTATAGCGTCGAATTCCACCAATGGAAGTATTACGAAATTTTTCGGAAGAATATTCCCACGTATGCCAATGGGAGAAGAGCCAAACACTTGGGTTTCAATGATTTCACCACTCGATGTGTTTACAGATATATCTACTTCAAGGTTTTGGGGCTTCGATTCTATAGATCTAGCAAACTTGCAAGATATAAAGGAATGCGTAGAACCAGAATCAAATAAGACTTTTCCATTCTTGAGTGAATAGGAAGTGTACCTTGTATGACTTCATTATCATGATCCACCTCTGTAGTAGTGATGGCATAATCCTTCCCTTGTTCCTTTGGCTTTGGTGGCTGCTGACGCTGATTACCCTCGAGAGCTCGAGGTTTAGTGCACTGGTTTTCATAGTGCCCTAGCTCCTTACAGTTGTAGCACTGAACCATGAGTGGTTCTCTCCTTCCATCGGCTACATTCTTCTTCCTTTTCGTGTCTTTTCGACACTCTTGAGCATGGTGTCCTTCTTTCCCATACTTGAATCATTTCCCCTTTCCTTTGAGGCAGTTCCCATGGTGAAACTTCCCACATTTTTTGCATGTGGGTCGTTGATTTTTCTTCCCGCCTTTGTCATTAGATCCACTAGCTTGAAACTCCATATTTCTTTTCTTATCACTATAGCCATGGGACCATTATCCAAACTCCATATCCACTTTGAGAGCACACCGAACAACTTCTTTGTAACTCCCAAAGTCTTGAATTGAAAGATCCTTTCTAAGGTGTGGTTTTAATCCACTAAAGAACCGATCAATTTTTCTATCATTATTGATAATAAAACCCGAAGCATACCTTGTGAGCCTTGTGAAATTCTCTTCATAGGTTGTGACAAATTCTCCTTCTTTTTTCTTGATCTCTATGAATTCTATCTCCATCTTCGGGTGAAGAGTTCATGGTAAATACATATTAAGAAACATTATCTTAAAGTCTTCCCATTCCATCTCTTCAATTTCCTCCCTTGGCATGGTGTTCTTAATCAAAGCCCACCATTGATCGGCTTCTCCTTCTAGACGATAAACTACTAGGGTCACCTTATCTGTCTCAGAACAGTGAAGAACAGAAAATATCTTCTCCATGGAGTTGACCCACCGTTCCACAACTAGTGTATCGAAAGATCCACTAAACATCGGTGGTCGTTGCCGTATAAAACA
The DNA here is from genome assembly GCA_963277665.1 of Viscum album. Classification (NCBI taxonomy): domain Eukaryota; kingdom Viridiplantae; phylum Streptophyta; class Magnoliopsida; order Santalales; family Viscaceae; genus Viscum; species Viscum album. Next base: position 192,765,717 of record OY728162.1, on the reverse strand, counting down.
CTCTATAGCTAGTTGCTTCATCTTTGGTGAAGGAGGAATTTCCCCATTATTATGGTTATTTTTCATAACTTGTGATAATTGGTTAAGCATCACCATGAAGTTTTGAACTCCACCTCCTAAATCATTGGGGATGTCGTTCGGGCAATCATTGCATTGGCCTGCGCACGAGTTGTTGGCCGGATTTCTCCTGGTTCCCACCATTTTCTAAAATAGAAAAGGTTAGAACAAAACAAAAGTAAATAAGTCATGAATAAATTATTCATTTAAACAATTTATAACAAAAACATAACATATGGTATCCCTATGTAAATATTCTTGTGTTCATATTTGTACTTATTCTCATGTTAGAGGTTTTCTCTAGGGTTCACTAATCCTAATTCGCAAATTAACTAAACCTTGCCTCTGATACCAACTATAGTGACCCTGACTTTTCTTACATTACTATTACATCATTTTAAATATAAACAACATAATAGTATTAAACATAGATGATCCAAAGGTTTAGTGTCTTGGGAAAACTAGGACCATACATAATAATTACAACTTCAAGCATAAACATTTATTTAATTTCTTCTTCTCTAACTTCTTATTGGCACTTGTCCTCTCCTTAGTACATGTAGCCACCTGAGGATATACATAAAAAGGGGTGATCTAGAAGCCCAGTAAGAGGATAGATAAGAACAATATAGCATGGGGTGATCAAAATCATAACATGGTAAAAAGATCATGAACATGAGAGGAAGCATAAATATAAGACTTGGAATGTGTCAATGCATAAAAATAAAACATCATGTCTTAGTGGTTAACTAGCACAAATACTTGTGAACCAAGATAGCATCTTTTTAACACATCATATCACATTTACTCATGAGATTCATCACTTTACCCAATGCATTGGAGCGCTGTATAATTTCAGGCACTCCCGTCTCATTGAAACATTCATATTGCGCTATATAATTTTGGGTGCACCCATCACATCATAACATTATCATCATCATGCTTGCCACATAGAACACATATAAAAAAATGTACATAACTAACCCATGAAATTTAATGGGTTTCATCTCATAATAACACATTCATAAGCTTTGGTTTCCCAAAAGAAAGAGGGAATAACATACATGTTACAAGAACCGTCCACTTTGAGTGAGAAGTAAAAGGGGTGTTCTTGAAAGAGGAGTTCTTTTGGAAAACATTTGGTTTGACATAAAAACCAGTGAAAAACATGTATATCCCAGAAATGGAAAGAAAATTATGAACAAATGATCTTTAAGGAGTAACCATATCAAAAATGGAGTGAAAGAGGGAGAACCCGAAGGATGAAAGTTGGGTTCGAGAATTTCCCCTTACCTTGTACCCGAATGATTCCTTCTCTTTAATGTTTGGTATAATGAAATTATATTAATTAATTATAAATCCAAAACCATTTTTACATTAATAGGGTTCATTATGGTTTCATTATGTCATATTATGTTCATTTGGATGACTTACAGAGTTTAAAAACATTGTTCGGGGATGTTCGTTTTTATGGTTTTTCTTGGGTGGTTCACTTGTATTCTTAAATTGAAGTTTGGGTAGAACATGAGTAAACATCCAGAAATGATATTAAATGTCATTAATAATATTAAAAGAGTTTTAATTATCTCATAATTAATTATATTAGATCCATTTGGATTAATCATTAGATAATAATTAAATGATGGTTATTTGGGTCAATTTGGGCGGTTTTTGGATCACAACGAACTTGTTTTAACTTATCACTTAGTAATATGGCCATAGGTTATTTCCATAACTTTAAATAGAACATAATACACATATAATATTCTGTTTCAACCATAAAATTTTTTTTAATGACCAGATATGAAGGTATAAATGGAAGAAGAAAGCATGTCGTTCTTGAAGGTGATAAATTAACACTTCACGAACAACGTTCTCTTTAATAAAATAAACAGAAAAGGGAAAGGGGGTTGGATGATATAATATACTATTATAATCATAAAATTACATTATATTTATAATAATGGAGTTGAAATACAATTTGGATGAAGATATGTGGGGAGAGATTAAGAAATGAACTTGAACGTGAAAGGAAATTAAAGGAGAAGATGGAGGGAAATTACCTCTAGAATCCTCCTCTTGAGAACCTCCTTAAGGGCCTATGCTTAGACTTTTGATGAGACCATCAGATCTTGGACGTGGGGGAGGGGATAGGGAAGGTTTTTGGGCAGATTTTAGAGAAGGATTGGAGCTTGATATGTGTGAGGAAATGAGGGTGTGAAGGGTGACTTTTATAGTGGAGGGGAGAGGGGTTTCCTTAATATAAAATTCATTAGTTTATTAATTTACCCTAAGACAAGTAATATTGAGTCTTGGATGACCATGAATAGTAATTTTATCATGTGATCCTGAACCAATTGGGCTTACATCAGTATATTATCATTGATGACTCAATTAATCCATTATTTAGCATTTATTGTAAATTATTGAATTCTACTATTCGTCAGAAATTCAAGTATCTCAGAAAAATCCCAAAAAATTTACCCCAACAATTTTTCAACATGTAGAATCAAAAAATTAATTTCATTTTTCAAAACTAATTTTCGAAATATTATTAATTTAATATTTAATTAAAATCATAATTTACTTAAAAAACAGTTTTCAAGATTAAAACTGATTTTATAGTGCTTTCAAAAATTACGTAGGGTCTTATAAAATTATCTAAAAACGACAAGACATTTATTTGATAAATAATTAATACATTATAGGAAAATAAATTTTCCTTTAAATTAATTAATTATTTATAATTATTTATTTATGACTTACAAAATTACAAAACGTTTACTAAGGTCAAATTGTCACTTTCTAAGATGTATAAATTTTATTTATTTATTCATGGGTAAGGTTACTCTTATGTTGGATGATTTAATATTAATGAGGATCATATTACTATTCATAAGGGTATGTTACTATACCTAAGGGTACTTTACTATTCCTAAGGGTACGTTACTATTCACCGAAAATTATTTTTGTTTCATTGGACTCCAAAAATCATCTTGATCACAACCCTGTATGTCAGATTTTTAAAATTCCAAACACAAAAGTGACAAACTTATGTTTAAAGGTAACTTATCACTTAATAGTTCTTTATTTTGTGTTTTCATGTTATTTTATGATAGAAATAAAAGAAGGTAATTTCCATTGAAAAACATTGGGTCGTTACATATAACAAAGACATCGTATTTTGAGGCACTTGTAAATATGGGGATAGACATGATAGATACCCTATAAATGAAAATAAACATACTTTATCAACCAGAATATGGCATAGGAAAACACTCATCCTACGAGCTACCCCCAAATCATTCCCATACCAATGAGACCCCCGTTAGCCCTACTGCTTTCAACAAAATAGTCAAGAAGCACTTATGTTGGGATAATCAAGTAGAGTAGTCTCTGTTAGAATAAAAGAGGGATAGGTTTCTCATGATAAGACAATAGGATAGATATGATATACCTGTTATGTTTTGGCCCTAATCAACTTATCAGTTTGACATTCCAAAAGAATTGTTAGAATAATTCATACACAACATCCATCTAAATCTATGAAAAACTCTCCCCCACCTGAAAACAAATTTCTTACCTTATAGTTGGTATGAATACCATGTTAAAATATTAAGAGATATTATCATCAAATCAACTTGGAATGCCTTTTTATGTATAGATATTATGATCAGATAAGTGGTAGAATGATCTTAAATTGGAATTCCTCAATGTATTTCTTGAGTTATGTCAACTAATTATTGACACCCTTCCTGGTGTTCATATCTGAGGATGGGGGGACATGAAGATTTTCATTTCACCCCATGCCCCATTTAGAATAATCCACTAGAAATGAAATCTTGTAATGTCGCTATTATAATATAGATATTAAGAAAAAATCTGTCTCAATAAATACACCACACTAAATAAGAATTGGAATTGAAGAAGTCTCAAAAGCGATAGACCTGATGAGAGAAATCCTTAAAAAAATCATAAACCATAAAATTGAGAACATTTAGTAGGATTATCTCTTAAAGGAATACAATCATCAGGAACTGCTAATAAGCTCGGAAGTAATTAGTTCTCATGTAGTCCTGTCATTGCACATGGCTCGCACTAAAATAAGGATGTGTGTGATAAAGAGAGTGGTGACGGTAGCAGCAGCAGCCTTAGTATGGGATCATCCCTAGCCCATAGGGATGGAGGTATTTTTAACATAAATCCCCCCCCCAAGGTCAAAAAACATGCCCTAAGGCCCAACAATAATAGAACGAGAGAATACCCAACCTGTATGGATAGGGATATTTTAACCTCAACCACTACCTCTACAGAAATTAGTATTTTTCTATTTAGGGAGGATGAAAAGCAGTGAGGTCTCCTAGATCATCCCATATCACAACCCATTTCCCCTAGAAGGGATGCACATGACCAGGATGCATAGAGGTTCCCTCTAAGTCACTCTTCACCAAGAATCTCTAACATGAATCCAAAAAGTAAGGGAGCGGTCTAGAAAAGGATGAAAATTACCCTCTTATCATTTGAAATATAGTACTATACCTATAATGCATTATGAATTAGTAATGTTCATATATGTAAACCCTATATATATAACCAAAAATGATTTCAACATCTAGTAGTAGTGAGAGTATGATTCCACCTAGAACCTGGTCTACACTGGGATAAATGAAGGAGGTGTGTGTACCTAGAACCATATAATCTTCCTAAATTTGGTTTCTCCCTTAATCAATCATGTGATTCCCCCTTAGGGAATCTCTAAAAATAATAATGGAAAGGCCACATAAAATCTACCCCCTCCTATTGATAGGGATGATCTCTATATGATTGAATAAATATTTGCTCATTAGAAGGAATAAAAGAAAGAATTGAGGCAACTAGACACAAAGTTTCTTCGAGGCATACCTCAATAACTAGGGTTCATCCCGATGACTGAAGCAAGGGTAGAAAATTTTCCCAAATTGGTGCCTAGACCATGGGTTTACACATACCCAATCATGGATGGATATCATTATTTTCCTCTATTAAGGAGACAACCATAACGGGTTTAAATGAACCCCCAAAATATGTCCCCAACTGGATATCTACCACAAATAATGGTAGAACTGGCATGTCAGATCCTGCTTATTTATACACCTGCCCAAGCTCATGTTTAGCTAAACATTTATCAAGGTATAATTGACATCATTGATTCATTGGTAGCTTGATTAGAAGTTGTGGAGGTGTGGCATGAACAAGTACAATCAGAATGGAAACCTTACCCTTATTGGGTGAGAAACACCCCACCACCACCAAATTTTGAGAGCCCTACCTTCCTGATATTCAATGGTTCAGGAGACACAAAACAGCATTTGACACACTATAAATCTCATTATTATCCAAATATGGGAAATCCTATAAAAATAAGAAGTGAAACTAAGATGATTTGTACGAACCCTACAATGTTTAGGCTTTATATGGTACATCGATTTTACAACTCAGCTGGTCATGGTATGGGAGGATCTCCATTAGAAATTTCTCTTTTAGTTCAACTCAACACTGGAAAATACAACCCTTAGTGTCCTCTTAAATTGAAAATAGTGATAAAAGGAGATATTATTGGATTTTATTTCTGAATGGAAGGGGATTAATTACTCCTTGAACTTACCACTTCCCCAAGAATATGTGCTCACTATCTGTATTGAGAACCTTCATGATGAGTTATGAACACCACTCTTCCTGGTGAAATATATAGGTGTGTTTCCATATTTCTCTTCCATTTACAAAATAATAAAAGACCCCATAAAATGGATTGAGATCAAGTCCTGGATAACTCCACTAATCTTGGGGAAATAGTATGAAATGTAGAGGAAACATCTTTCAGACTTAATCCATTCTTTACATTGGAACCATCTCCAGAAACTATTTCATATCGTGTAGCAAACCCTGGTCATCATCAGAAATCCCCACCTCACTAGAATAAGAAAAGGGGACCTAGGAAAAATAAATCTGAGGACCAAAGGAATAATTTTCACTCTTTTTAATGTGATCAAGTTTGTGGCTATTTTATATCTTCTATGGACAATGATTTACTCTTCCTTCTAGAGCCCAAGAGGCCTAACCAAGTAGGTCTTGAAGACCAGAAAATTTATTTCTCCTTTCACCGAGTAACAGGGCACACCATTTAGTAATGCTTAATCTTCAAATACATCCTATAGAAAATGGTTGATTTTGGGAAATTAAAGTTGGGAAGGCCACTGATGCTAGTAGTGCAAGTTTTTACTACTACCCTTAAGGAGGAGAGAGGAAATAATTTTTTATCAGAAGGGAGTATAATTTTTATAGTTGGATGACTCTAAATACCATCAATTAAACTCATGGAATTCTCCAAGAATAGTTGAAACAACCAACTATTCCCCCAGTCACTTCCTCTACAACACAACCAACATCATCAGCCCCACCAACCTCTAAAATCCAGCCTTTCAAAAAGCATCCTAATCGGAAAGATGGGGAGGAAATGTAGGAGAATTAACCTACATCAAAGTTGTCTTGGAAACTCTCAGACTTTATGCCCTAATATTTGAAGTAATGGGCACAACCGCACCAAACGACACAACAAAAATGATCATCTTTGAAAATTCATCATCTGATGAGGAGTTGATATTTGGTTCCATTAATGTCATTCATTTAATGGATCCCTTAACCAATGATTAGTATTAAATTGAACCCAAGCTCCTCATATCGAAATGGGGAACTAGAGGAATAGGCTATTGGATCCAAGGATACTAGGGAAGGCATAGTCACAGCATAAACTAGACTTATATATTCTCCCCTACTCAGACTATCAATTTTTTAGAAATTCATAGAAGATACATTCAGTGAGTTTTCTAGGAGCACTAAAATCCTCCTATATCAGCCAAAATACACCCTAACCCTATTACTCTAGAATATCAATTATAAGAGGGTTCAGATCTCCCTCATTATGTAGACAGAACTACTTATCCCAATACACCAAGGACCGAAGCACCTATAACTCTTGTTTCGATGTCCTATCCATCTACATAAAATACGTTATCCCCTAAAGCACTTGAGAAAGATGATCCTATTATATGGAATCATAGTCCTTAAACCATAAGTATGAAATCCTGAAATATTTATCCATGGTACTAGCCAAGATATTAATCTTATATGCCCTGATATTGTCAAAATACCTCAAGGAAACACTCATAGAGGCTTTTCTAAGCCTTTTGGAGTTTTAATTTGAGGTTTCTTCTACTGAGTTCTATCATAAAGAGACTGATCCTATGGAATTCCTTGTTTTTATCTCCTTCATAGATCAAGATAAATATTCCATTATACAGGGACACATCATTACCTTGTACGTGTCCAGCAGGATGAATGGATTCGATGTCCAAAAAAAATCATTGAAAATGGATTTAGAGTTAATCTCATTCCAATACTAACACTTCGTCGGTTAGGCTACAACACTGATAACATAGATAATTCATCCATAACAATGTAGGGATATGAAATAATTGAGCAAAATATATTGGGCCAAATCAATCTCAAGTCCCAATTTGAAGACCTCATAGACAACTCATAATTTCAGTTGATTTGGTAGAACAAATACTTCAACAACTTTCTCAGAAGGCCCCGGTTTCATCAACATGGGTAAATATATTCATCATACCATCAATTCATCAAATAATACATTAATAAAAAATTTGAGATGTTTCATTCTGATAAGGCTTCATTCAAATCCTATGAGGTGTATTATATAAACATAAGATTCTATCAGAGGAAAGGGAAAAAAGCCCTGGTTGATAGTGTTTCTTGGGTCACTACCCTGAACGATCTAGAAATGATCCCAAATGACCCATTAAAATAGCTCAGCAAATAATATATGTTTCCCATTAATCAAATCAAGCATATAAGTCTAAATTCGGATGCATATTCATATATCCTTGTGATTTTAGTCATGACCATTGAGACCAGAAGTGTTGAAAATTTTGTTGACACCCCAAAAAATAGTGAAAGATTGAATGAAAATGCCTTTATCCCATTCCTAGAGTTCCAAGAAATCATTTCCTCTCCAACTATGGAAGAAGATTTTTTCTTATCACCCAAAGATAATTAAGACACAACTTCTCCATCTCTCACTCCATCTTCTCTAGAGTTTCAAAGAAATACCACATTTTCAGCTATAGAAATTATCCCACTACTTGCTCCACCTAGGGAAAAAGAGGGGAAATGTGAATAGGGTGAAGAAGAGTAGGAGGATTAGGACCTTAGGGATTCCCTCCATCATTAGAGGATGGTGTCTCTAGCGTTATTCATTATCTTAGAGAGGTAAACATGGGTATATAATAAGACATATGGCCCAATTTGATTAGTGAGGTTATTTATTACAAATAGAAAGAGGTATATATATTCTTCTTGAAATAGAATCAGGATGTGTTCACATAGAACTATATAAAAATGTTAGGCCTCAGTCCTGAGGTGGCCACTCACAACCTGGGCTTACCAAAGGACCATAAAGGCTATAAACAGGTATCCATAAGGACTCACCCAACACATACTACCAAAATTGAGGCTTAAATTGACAATATCATCATATAAAACATCGTTTTAGAGTTAAAATATCCAATATGGATGGCCAATATCATCCCCATAAAGAAGAAGAATGAGAAAATTAGAGTCTGTATCGATTTTAGAGATCTCAACCAGCACTGCCCGAAGAATGATTTCTGAGTCCTAATGACATAACTGTTGATTGATGCAACAGTTGGATATCAGTACCTCTCCTTTATGGATGGATATTCAGTATAAAATAAAATATGAATGTCCCATGAAGATAAATAATCCACTGCCTTCATGGATTCTTAGAGATTTTTTCATATTGGGTAATTCCCTTTGGCCTAAATAATGTTGGCACTACATACCAATGTGTCATGCATCACATCTTTAAACCCTTATTGGGAAATTTTTTAAAATTATATATTGATGACCTAGTGGTTAAATCTCAACAATGATTATAACACTTGGTGGATCTTGAAACTACCTTCAAAAATTTATGATAGAACAACCTGAAAATAAACCCCTTGAAGTGTGTTTTCAGCATTACCTCGGGGAAATTTCTCAACATCTTTGTATGACATCATGACATAGAAGTTAACCCCAAGAATATAAAGGATATAATTTTCATGTCACCTAATCTAAACCTCATGAATTTTAGAGGATTTAAATGAAAATTATCCTACATATAGCGTTTTATATCCAACTTTATAGGAAAATGTCTTCCCTTCATTAGGTTAATGAAAAAGGGGGTTACATATCAATGGATTGATGATTTCCAGTAATCATTCGACGGAATCAATAAATATATCTTGATCCCACCAGTGATGATGTATCTTGTCAAAGGAAGGCTTCTTATTTTGTATTTTACCACTTTCAAATGATCATTGGGTGCCTTCCTCACACAAAAGAATGATGTTGTTAGTGAGAGTATCTTTTATTACCTCAGTCGAACTATGATCAACGTTGAGGCTCATTATTATGATATCAAGAAGAGTTTTCTGGAACTAATATTTGTAGTATATAAACTAAGGCTCTACCTATAGAATCACTAGGTTTGTTTGATATCTCATAATTATTCACTAAAATAAATTCTTATTTGTACAATGTTGATCAGAAATCTATCACAGTGGGCAGTCATCCTATAGCAGTTTCAGATTCAGTTCATGCCTCAAAAATTGTTCAAATTCTAGGAATTAGAATATTTACAAGAAGAGAACACCTTGAAAAAATGAATTCATTGGATACTAAATTACCCGATGAAGAGTTATTATTTATTTAAGAGGGGCCACATATATGGGAGATGCATTTTTACAGTCCATCTAGATGCCCGATAGGGAATAGGATGGAAGACCCCATGCTCAATAATGTGGGGATGGGATTTATACTCATTTATCTAGAAAATATAGTCCTACCATACTATTTCATACTATTATAAGGGTGAAAGAACAATGAATAATAATACCATGCTCTCAATGCAGGGATAGAGTTTTCACTTAAGGTACAAGTAAATCACTTGAAGATAAAGGGTGATTCTGAACGGGTCAGGAAGATGGTTAGCGGTGATTATGATATCAAAAAGAAAGAGCTAATCCCCATATTAAACCACATCCATTGACTAATGGTGGAATTACCTTTGGAACCTAGATTGAATAACATATCATGGTCATAAAATTCCCAAACCAATGAACTATAAAATACAACCACAGCTCTAGTTGGTCCAATGTGGGATAAAAAATTCATCAACATTGCACAGCACTGGTTGGTCTCACCATTTGTTCAAGACAACATGGAAGAGAAGGATGATATTAGCCCTGTATCTAAACCATATGGTCCTCCCACCAACTGAATGAAACCCATTTTGGACTACCTTCAAAATGGAGAACTCCCACCAGACAGATTCGGGAAATGGGAAATCTAAAGATAAGAAATTAGCTTTGTTCTATATCATGGCACAGATCATCAAAAGGTACTCTATAAGAGGAATCTTGATGGGGTCCTTATTAGGTGTATGGATAGATAAGAGACTACTACTTTCATGAAGGAAGTCTACAGTTGAGCATCTGGTTCCCACCAGTTAGGACATAAGATTTCCCACCAAATTTGAAGGCTTGGGTACTACTGGCCCAATCTAACATAGGACTACACTAAATTCACCCAAAAGTTTCATTACTTATAGGTTTATTCTAATTTCATTCACTAACCCCCAGATTTGTTTCACACAGCCAAGTACTCTTGGCCATTTTCCATATAGAGAATGGATGTTGTGGGACCATATCATGCCTCTAAATCCAAGAAATTCAAGTACATTCTTACAAAAATTGACTTCTTCTCCAAGTAGGATGAATTTATAACCCTCAAAGAAGTTAGGGAAAGGAACATTTTCAACTTCATGAAATCCAACATTATCACCAGATTTGGTGTCCTTCATACAATATTGGTGGAAAATTCCACCAATTTATGTTATTTTGAATTTGAGAATCTATATCAGAAGTATGAAATCAATTCCAACCATTTATCTCGCTACCACAGGAGCTAATGGATAGATAGAGGCCTTCAATAATACCCTATCAGATATACTCCATAAGATGTTATATAAGGATAAAAATATTTGGATAGAAAATATCCTACATGCCTTATGGGATTACCAGACCGTGACATGCACTAACACATAGGCAACCACATACTCATTAGTATATGGGACAGAGGCAGTCCTCCCCCTCAAAATTAAATTTCCCTCACTCTACATTGCCATATTTGATCAATTATCCATGAATGAGTAATACTAGAAATATATGGATGAATCAAAGAGATTGGATGAGAAAAGATTTTATACCTTTCATCATTTGTAATTTTAGCAAAACCAGATCACATGAGCCTTTAATAAAAAGGATCACCTCTAATATTTCCTCAAAGGAGAGATGGTGTTGGTCCTCAGGACTCTAATTAAACCTAGAAAAAAAATTGAAGTTGGAACTGAAATGGGAGTGACCTTATTCCATACATAAGTTCTACTCCAAGGGAGCTTATTCATTGATTTCGATGGATGGACAGATTACCATAGATCTAACCAACACAAGGTTCCTAAATAATTATTTTGTGTAATCACATGGTACCTCATCTAAATCACATGACGTTAAACTGCATGGTAGATTATCCCAAATTTCACGATGTTAAACTGAATATTCAATCTTTGTCACATGACCTTAAAAATCATGACATCATTTTCCAGGTTGCAAGACAATAAACTACATGACATCAACGTCATTTCCACGTGATGTTAAACTGTATGGGAATCATCATTTTAATCTAATATTCATTACATATGGGTTATATTTGTGCAGGAGAAAGATGAAATGTCCTTTTCCCTGCGTGAGAGCCAGATCCACATAGAGAGTATCTTTCTCAAGAACTACATGTGTCTGGATTCTTGTCATTACATGATACATAGTGACACTAATACCACTAATATTGGGCCCAACCATAATACTCCTTTCCTTCCACAACATGTGACCCATGTCCATTATGAAACACATTAAACTGCATGGTTCTTCAAGAACTACCTATCGCTTAATTCCTATTCCAATGGGATACTTAGGAAGCCTGGGCCCTATATCCTAGGCCTAGCGACAAAAAGTGGGAAAATTCCCCCCTCTACATATGGGTAAGACCTGCATAGAGGGTTCCCCTCAAGAACTATTTATTTATTTATTCTTGTCCACATAGTATACGTAGTGATTACTAGGTCCCAAATCTTGGGACCATCCATAAAAATCAAAACAATCAAAGGGAAAATTTCCCCCCTCCTAATGTACAGGTCAGACCTATATAGGGAGCGAGTTCTTGAACTATATATAGCTTGATTATTATTCCAATGGGATATATAGCAATGCCCAAATTTTATACCCTAGTCTAACCACCCCAAAAGTAAAAAACAAAAATTCCCCATCCCTATGTATGGGTCAGACCTATATGGTGAGCCTTCATTCAGAACTACATGTGTCTTAATTCCTATCCATAGAGGATATGTAGTGATGCTCAGATCTCTAACCATGAGTCCAATAGTAGCCAATAAAAATGGCTCCTACCTATATACACCTGCACAGGGAACCATTTATAGAACTATGTATGGCTTGATTCTCATTTTGACCAGATACATAGAGATTTTTGGATTTTATATCCTGCTTCAGGCACCAAAAATTCAAAATTCCCATATCCCTCATTTTATCACCTCTATGTGGAGAAACAAGCCTTTTTCACCCCTTTCTTCCCACACCAATCACAACTCACATGGGATTAGGAGTTTTCATCATGGATTCCATGCATGGTCGAGGAATTTCAATTCACATCAGGGTTACTATAGTCCTGGTCACAATACCTTAAAAGGAACATTGTATGTCCCTACTATATGACATTAATCTTCATGGTCAAGTCCAGTTTTAGAACTTCATACATCTTGATTCTCACTCTAATAAGATATGTTGTGACACCCAAGTCATTATTCTTACATTCAGCTATAATATTTCCTCTACACATCAAAAAACCTACATCTTTTCTACATGACATTAAACTTTTTGGAAATTCAAGAACTACATGTAGCTTGATTCAAATTTTGATGAGATACGTAGTAACACCTAGACCTTGTGTACTAGTCCCAAACATGGGGAAAAGAAAAAAAATGTCACAATATACTGTATAGAAATAGAGATCTATACAGGAGATATCAAATTTGGGATCCTCATTCAAGGATCCATAAAATAAACAAAAATGTGCCCCCTATATATGAATTAGATCAATGTAAGGAACTTCATAATCTATTCCCAATCGTGGTGTTTATGCTTCTTATATACATGGATTTGTTTCTCCAAATTTCCATACTCTATTTCCCCAGTAAATTTGGATCTCTGCAATATTTCCCTAGCCATTGAAGATGAAGGTTTAGTGACCAGGGGATACCTTTGTTCAACTATACACAATATGCCTCAGTTGGACCAGCATAAGTCACACACAAAAAAGGCATATCAACCAAATTCAAATTCATCCCCAAGAGAGGCCTCTTTTATCTCTATAATTCCCAATTTACTTTATCCCCATATCATTTCTTCTGATATGAGAAAAGTTGAAATCATGGTTTTAATATTCATTCCCCCACATGTGTGAGGCATGTTGGAACTTCTTGGAATGAGGATAATTTTTATCACTCATTCTTTCCATGACATATGGTCCTATCTATATGACCAAAAACTAAAAGACCTCATACCATCCTTACTGCATGAATTTAAACTACATGTATGTTTCCCTAATCACACAACACTAAACTGCATGATGTCTATAACTATGTATGGCCAGATTCCTACCATCTTAGGATATACAGTGATGCCTAGATCTCTAATCCTAGGTCTGACCACAACAAATGTTAAAAATACCCCTCCTATGAACGAGTTCAGCATGCATGGGTACCCTTCTAAGAACTATGTATGTCTTGATTATCAACTTGAAAAAATATTTAGTGACCTTTGAGCCTTATAACCTAGGCCCAACCAAAATAAAAAATGGGGAAAGAGAGAAAATCCTTCCTTTCTGCATATGGGTCAAACCTACATAAGGGAAATATTTCTACCCATTCCTATGAAATTTAGATATGGTGTTCTATTTTTATGTTTAATAACTTTCCTTTCATATACCAAACTCTATGTCTAGGGAAGTTAGTATATCCATAAACTTACAGGGCCAATGAAAATGGAGGGTCAGTGTCCTGGGGACACCTATTTTTGATGATGCACAATATGCCCCAGTTGGCTCTCCATAAGTCACCTACATAAAAAGCCTATAAAACAAAGTCAAATTCATCCCCAAGAGAGGACTTTCATATCTCTATATTCCTCAATGATGTTTTCATCCCATGTCACTTTTTAGATTCAGGAACCCCCAGATAAAATCTTACAAACTTTCACCTCCATGCTTGAGGATGATAGAACATTCTTGGACAGATTACCATGAAAAGGGAAAATCATTTATCCCTAGGTTTAAGATAAGTGACCTTAAACTAATCCCTTGAACATTGTTTCCATAAGACATTAAACTACATGGTCAATGTCCTAGATGCATGACATCAAACCACACCTTGCTTAATCCCTCCTTTACATAATCCAAAATCATGTAAGAGTGTTTTCTCATTCATAGCTAGTGATGATACATATTACTTTATAATTTTTCAGACATCATTCCCTTAAAAATCCACCCTTCATGGTCTTGAGAAATAAAAATTTTCACAAATTACTCAGCCATCAAAAATGGAGAATTGGTGTTATGAGGACACCTTTGTATGGTTATACACAATATTCCCTAGTTCGTTCTTTATAAGTTTACCACACAAAAGATCTGTCAACCAAAGGAAAAATCATCCTCAGAATAGGTTTCTGATAACTATGTATGCCCCAAAAATGTCATGTTAGAAACCATTATTATGGTTATTGTAATGGCCCAGACCCTCCTGTTCCATCCCTTTACCAAATTTCTTATGTTTGGCATGCCCTGGACCCATCAAGGTCGGATTCTAAGGGCAGTATCTCGATGGCAGGATGTCATCGCAGTGTTACCCATTTCCTCTATTTAAATAAAATCTTTTAACCCATAGCTGTTATGGCCACCTCCCCAATGAGAAATGAAATAAAAATTAATCTCATCGTGTGTAACCACCCAAATTCATGGTGAAACCACAATATTCCTTTAAATCTATTCAAAATTATTATCCCATAACTCCAAGATCTCTCCACACTGGAATTATTTTCTTCTTCTTCATGCTTGGGTTCATTCTCCCCATTGGTGCATTTGGAGTCCCCTTCTCGCGATGAGTGGTGTGCCTGTGCTGTAGGATTTCCTTATCATTCTTGGAGTCCTAAAAGTTTCTCCCCTTATAATCTCTCATCATAGTTCTGGGCACGTGGATAGAAACTTTGATAGTTGATCATCCAAGTAGGGTTCTTCCTTAATCTCTCTTTACTGTGTATCATGCGAGGTGGGTATTATAATGTTTCTATAGGAATGGATGAAACCAAACCTTAACAAAGATAATAAATGGATTTAAAGAATGAAGAGGTGTGTTGATAATGCTATTGTACTCCTCTATCTCTTCTTATATGTTTTCGTGGTTGTTGGTGGTCCTTTCTTTCACACTAAGGAACCTTTGTTTTTCTAGTTAATTATTTGGTTGAATGATTTTAACATGGAAACTAGTAAATCACATAAACTAAGTTGATTAAATGGATTCACAATGAATAAGAATCCTTGTGTGATCACCCCTGTTAACCAGACGGAAAGACGGAACTAAATAAATGGCATATTCAAATTTGAAAACTCTCTTGCTCTGTTCTGGTGATGTTTACAGTTGATGCTTGGGAAGTGACATGGATGGGGATGGGATCCCTTGTTGTGATGAAGTTGTTGGTTTGTGGATCTGAGGTTGTGTGGGGCCGTATGTTGGGGCTTGGTTTGGTTCCAGTACTTCGAGGGATCTCACGGATCCCTTTTTTGTTGTGGCTTTACAAGAGAACCAGGTGTAAATGCTTAAATTTCTATTTTCCTTTTCTTTGGTACATTCCTTTGGGGTTTCCTTGTACTTTTTTAGTGTTACTTTTGTACATGCATATGGGAATGGTTTTCTTTTGGATTTACTTTTACCTTCACTTTTGGTATTGTTGGGATTTGCTATCTTATCTCCCAATCCTTCTAAATAAAAAGGGTAATGTGGTCCATCTTATGTGTGATTCTATACCCTTGGTGATAGTCACCACTCTGGGACCTATTGAAGGTGGGTCTTAGGGGTCATTATCTCTTCTTCAACTTGAAGAAGAAAGGGTCTGGAAATCTATTGTCCCTTCCCTCATCTTGGTGAAGGGGGGTCGTGACAGAATGGTATCAAAGGATGTCGAAAGATAGAATGGAGTCTGGAGTTAGGCATAATGAGGATTGCATGGGATGGTAGGGCAAAAGTGTTATACAATATTGGTGTGTGAAATAGGCCAGGGAAGATGGGCTAGGACATAGGATTTTAGGGCCCCCTGTGATCCGATGCAAGGACTCTGGGCCTATCGAACGACCATGTGAGACTACACTGATTGTAGGGTAGAGACCCTAGGAAAGGTACATGCACCATAATGACTTGTGTTCTTGTGTTTCTTAGGTATTTTGGGGGTTTAAAATGAATAAAAAGTCTAAGAAAATTTAAAAGCAATCTTCTACAATACTTGGGCTTAGGCATTCCTTGTTTACCTTATAGCTATGGCACCTGGACGACGACCACGAGTAGTGAGGGTGATCAAGGCCTAGGAGGTTGTTTTGGATGGTCAGTAGAGGGATGATAGAGAGGAGGAGGATGACCAGTGGTAGATGAAAATTCATGCCTTTCAGTAGTAGACCCTCGAGAAGTACGATGGTAGCATCTCTGACATGGAGACAGAGAGCTGGCTTGAGGAGCTGGTGATAGCTTTCAACTTGATCTGGGGCCCGATGGAGTGCTGGCTTCCTCTGGATGTAAGCCAGATGTGGGGAGCATCACGTCAATGGTGGAATATCTATCTTGGGGAGAAGAGGTAGGTTGAGGTTGCGTGTACTGACTTCGAGAAGGAGTTCCGGGCGGAATTCCTCTCTTCCACGATGAAGGCTGAGAAGAGGCAGGAGCTTCTCTCCCTCCAGTAGGGGAGCATGTCAGTGAGGGAGTTGGGGATCAAGTTCAAACATCTCCTTTGTTTTGCTTCATACCTTTTTCTGGATGAGGAGTCTTAGGTGAGATGTTTAGAGGAGGCACTCCAGCCTTCTCTTCAATATGTTATTACTCCCTTCACCCTACCGACGTACTTGGAGGTCCAAAATAAATTTAAAGTGGTGGAGAGGATGCACCTGCTGGGAGGTATTCCACAAGAGGGAATACGGTAGGGATTTTCAAAGGGGAAGGTAGTTAGAATCAGACCTCCAGTGTCAGGTCCTTCTAGGTTCCGACTAGTGGGGAGCACACCCCAGCAGTTCCAGTTTCAATCTCTTGGTCCTCACCCCTTCCTTGCGGGCCCAAGAACAAGGTGTTTCATTTGTGGAAGTCATGGGAACCATTGGAATCAGTGCTCAGACCGAATGCAGTATAGTGGGGGTGGGTAGGTTCAACGCCCACCTCAGCAGCAGCAGCTTCTAGCCAAGCCCTTTTAGCAGCAGCAGTAGGGACAGCAATCTCCCGCTCCTCTGAGGGTAGATGTTACAGGAGAAGTTTGGCCTCAGGGCACTCCTCAGGGACCTCGACCAGGGTGTGGTTAGGGAGGAATCCAACAGTAGAGGGGCAGAGGAGTTGGGCGTGTGCAGTTACACGCCATAGAGGAAACAGTTCTGTCAGTGCCGGAAGTCGTTCAAGGTACGATCAACTTGTTTAGTACTCTTTCCTATACCTTGTTTGATACAGAAGCTTCTCACTCCTTTGTTGCACCCGGTCTGGCCCATGCTCTGGGTTTAAACGCTGAGAGACTTCCAATTCCCCTGGTTTTGAGTATGCCAATCGAATGTTAGACCAACTTGTTTTATGTTTTCCAAGGGTATAGACTGATGATAGGGACACATCAGTCTCGCAGGGATATTTTACTATTACAGATACAACCATATGATGTCATCCTAGGCATCGACTGGTTGTTTTCTGTACATGCTGTTATCAATTGTTTCCAAATAAGATTCATGTTCTCTGATGAGGATGGTATGTGTGTGACTTTTTCTAGTGAGCAGGGTTTCCGGGAAGGCATCCAGCGAGTGGAGTCCCTCCTTTCCTTGTTATTTGAGTTGTCAGTGGAGTCAGTAGATACAAAGATGGTGGAAGTCCTGGGGATCGTCAGTGATTTCATGGGCTTATTCCCTAAATAAGTGATGACTCTACCCCCTCGACGTGATGTTGAGTTCGGGATAGACTTGAAACCCATTGCCCGTCCGATTTCAATGGCTCCTTATCGGATGACACCTTTTGAGTTGCAAGAGTTGCGGATTTAGATTGATGAATTGATGAAGAAGGGTTTTGTCTAACCTAGCATGTCACCATGGGGTGCTCTGGTCTTGTTTGCGAAGAAGGAAGATAGTGGTCTCAGGTTGTGCATAGACTACTAGAGACTAAATCAGGTAACAGTCAAGAACTTTTACCCTCTCCCGAGGATAGATGATCTCTTTGACTAGCTGAGGGGAGCAGGTTGGTTCTCTAGGATCAATCTACAGTCTGGGTATCACTAGTTAAGGGTAAAAGATGGTGATATTCCAAATACTTCTTTCAAGTGAAGGTATGGGCACATTGAGTTTGTATTCATGTCTTTCGATGTTACGAATGCACCTGCTGTGTTCATGGGGTTCATGAACTATGTTTTCCATGAGTTTTTGGACCAGTTCATCATTTTTATCATCGATGAAATTTTGATCTACTCAGGATTAGAGGAGGATCATATTAATCACCTCAGGATAGTCATGGAAATACTTCGACACCACCACTTCTTTGGGAAATTGACTAAGTGTAAGTTCATGACATGAGAAGTGCATTTCCTTGGACATGTGGTGTCTCAGCAAGGGGTAGTGGTTGATCCGTCAAATGTTGAAGCAGTTGTCTAATGGGAAGAACCCAAGAATGTGATGGAGGTTCATAGTTTTCTAGGTTTGGAAGTCTATTATCAGAGGTTTGTACCCAACTTCTCTCGAGTTGAATCTCCCTTGACAGCTTTGACTAGGAAGGACCAGGCCTTCGTATGGAGTGAGTAGTGTCAGGAAGCATTCAGCTATCTAAAGGAAAGGTTGGTCAGCACTCTAGTGCTCAGGTTACCAGAGGAAGGGGTGTTGTATGAGGTATTTTGTGATGCTTATGGACTTGGCCTGGGGTGTGTGCTGATGCAGCAGCGGGGAGTGAAATCTTATAGGTCTAGGAAGTTACATCCTCATGAGTGTAACTACACCACCCATGACCTAGATCTTGCATTGGTAGTGTTCACGTTGAATTTTTGGAGGAATTACCTTATTGGGGATCACTTTGTGCTATTCACGGATCACAAGAGTTTGAGGCATATCTTTAAATAGAGGGACCTGAACTTGCGACAGCGAAGGTGGGTGGAGTTTCTTAAGGACTACAAATTTGATATATCTTACACTAAAGTTAAGTGGAATTTTGTGGCCGATGCCTTGAGCAGGAAGTCATAGAGGGAAGTTGTTCAGGAATATGTGGATGCTTGGAAGCCAATAGAGGAGTTGGTTTCCCTACACCTGCATGAAATGGTGGATGGTGGTAGAGGTTGTATGTTTCAGATGATAGTGTAGTCCTCTCTATTATAGCAAGTGGAAGAGTCTCATTTGGGAGACTTAGAGAGTGAAGTGATGCGCGATCGGGTTAACCAAGGCAATGCTCTGGAAGGGTGGTTAGAGGATGGTCAGAATCAGATTCTTTTCTAGGAGAAGTTGTTTGTCCTAGAGATGACATGTGAGGGAGTTATTTTTGAGTTCTATAACTCACTCGTAGTAGTACACCATGAAGTTTCCAAGATGTACGAAGGCTTGAGGGAACAATTTTGGTGGCCCGAGGTGAAACAGGCAGTGGCGGAGTTTGTGGCAAGGTTTCTGGTGTGTCAGTAGGTGAAGGTTGAACACCGCGTCCCAGGAGGTTTGTTGAATCCTTTATATTTCCATGAGTGGAAGTGGGATGACATCTCGATGGATTTTATCATAGGACTACTTAGGGTTCAAAGAGGCTATGATGCTATCTGGGTTGTGGTAGACAGATTGACAAAATCAACTCACTTCCTGGCAATCAACTAGTCGAGTGCGGTGTATGCCTTAGAAAAGAGATACATGGATGAGGTGGTGCAGTTTCATGGAGTTATGAGGTCTATAGTATCGGATAGGGATGTGTGGTTTACCTCACGAGTCTAGAGGGGATTGCAGTATGATTTTGGCACCCAGGTTTGACTTAGCACAGCTTTCCACCCCCAGATAGATGGGCAGACAGAGAAAACCATCCATACCTTGGTGGATATGCTGCGGGCATGTGTTTTGGACTTCGGTGGATCATGGGAATGACATTTTCCCTTGGTAGAGTTTGCCTACAATAATAGATATCACTCTATTATTGGAATGGAACCATTTGAATCCTTGTATGGGAGGCCATGTCGTTTGCCTGTGTGTTGGACCGAGATTGGAGACGCAGGTGTTCTTGGCCTAGAGGTAGTGCAGAGCACAACGGAGAAGGTCCAACTTGTGAATGAGAGGATGAAGGTAGCCTAGGACTGGTATATGTCGTATGCCAATCATAGGAGGAGGCCCTTGGAGTTATAGGTTGTAGGCCATGTGTTCTTGAAGGTTTCCCCTAGACGTGGGCAGAAAAGGTTCGGAAAAGGGAGCAATATCTCTCCTAGGTTCATCGGGCCTTTCGAAGTGTTGGGGTGAGTCAGAGAGGTATCATATCAGCTGGAATTGCCACTTTAGTTGGAAAGGATCCACAATGTTTTCAACATCTCCCATCTTCGTCAATATCTACATGATGACTCCCATGACATTGACTGGGGAGAGTTGGATATAGGGGATGATTCTACATTTGTGGAGCGACCAATGAGGATCGGGGATCAGAAGGAGAAAGTGCTTCGTGGACGAACCATCCCTTTGGTTCGTGTATTGTGGAGGCATGATGGCCTCGAAGATAATACCTGGGAATAGGAGGCACAAATGTGCACCTAGTACCCAGATCTATTTTTAGTTTTGTTCTATTTTGTTTTGTAATTGTTTGTGATGTAATACTGACCTTTTTGGTTTATGAGATGTTTTGTTTCCTTACCTTGTGAATGTTTATGAGAAGTCCTGATATGTGGGGAAGGGAGGACCTGATCACTAATCATGACGCATTAAGGTGGATGCGATTAAACCCATGCGGGCGAGTCAATGCCTCCTAAATTGGATAGTATTTGACATAGAGGAAAAAACTCCCCAATCTATGTATCGAGACAATTGGATCCTTGGGTTTGGTATGTCTATTTGGGGTAGTTTTCCCCCGAGAGGTATCTTTAGAGGTGGTTTTTTGGACCCCTATCTTCTCTTTGAGTCCAGCTTTGATTCTTGGGGATGAGAATAGTTCGAGAGGTATCTAATGTAATGGAATAGACCCTCCTGGTCCATCCCTTTTCCAAATTTCTGGTGTTTGGCACACCCTGGACCCATCAGGTCCGGATCCTAAGGGCGGCATCTCAGTG
The DNA here is from genome assembly GCA_963277665.1 of Viscum album. Taxonomy (NCBI): domain Eukaryota; kingdom Viridiplantae; phylum Streptophyta; class Magnoliopsida; order Santalales; family Viscaceae; genus Viscum; species Viscum album. The sequence goes on along the minus strand of OY728162.1, from coordinate 192,743,875 downwards.
GCAGGATGTCATCGCGGTGTCAACCATCGGTAAAACTGATCGGAGTGTCATCGATCGGCGTGTCAGCGATCAGCATGACACTGATCTGAGTGACATCGATCGACATGACATTGATTGGTGTCTCACTAATCGGCAGGACACCAATCGGTGTGTCACCGATTGGTGTGTCTCCGATCGGTGTGTCCCTGATTGGTGTGTCTCTGATCGGTGTGTTACCGATCAGTGTGTCACTGATCGGCACGACACCGATCGGTGTGTCATCGATCAGCGTGATACCGATCTGTGTGTCACAGATCGATGTGACACTGATCAGCATGACAGTGATCAGTGTGTCACCGATTGGTGCCACAGGGGCTTGTCGGGTTTTTCTTCCCCAATTTTCCCTATAACGCCACTTTTTAGTATTTTAAAGCTTTTAAAGTGGTTCAAGGCTATTTTTAAAGCCCATAAATGATATCTAGAGTCCCATAATAGTGAGGAGACCCTCACAGACCCATATTGTGTGTCAATGTTACCTGTTTCCTCTATTTAAATAAAAACGTTTAACCCACAGTTGTTACGGCCACCTCCCCAATGAGAAATTAAATAAAAATTAATCCCATTGTGTGTAACCACCCAACCGCGTGGTGAAACCATGATATTCCTTTAAATAAATTCAAAATTCTTATCCCGTAACTCCAGGATCTCTCCGCATTGGAATTTTTTTCTTCTTCTTCTTGGCTGGGTTCGTTCTCCCCACTGGTGCGTTTGGGGTCCCCTTCCCAAGGTGAGTGGTGCGCATGTGCTGTAGGCTTTCCTATTCATTCTTGGACTCCTAAAAGTTCATCCCTTTCAAGTCGCACACCACAGTTCTGGTAACGTTGAGAGAAACTTCGACAGTTAATCATCCAGGTAGGGTACTTCTTTCGTCTCTCTTTACTGTGTATCATGCGGGGCGGGTATTCTAATGTTTATATGGGAATGGATGAAACCAAACCTTAAAAAAGATAATAAATGGATTTAAATAATTAATAGGTGTGTTGATAATGCTGTTGTACTCCTTTATATCTTCAAATATGTTGTCTTAGTCATTGGTGGTCCTTTCTTGCGCACTAACAAACCTATGTTCTTCTGGTTAATTATATGATTGAATGGTTGTAACATGAAAATTGGTAAATCACGTAAACTCAGTTGATTAAATGTATTCCAAATGAATAATAATCCTTGTTTGTTCACCACGGTTAACTAGATGGAAGGATGGAACTAAATAAATGGCATATTCAAATTTGAAAACTCCATTGCTCTATTCTGGTGATGTTTACGGTTGATGCTTGGGAAGTGACATTGATGGGGATGGGATCCACTATTGTGGTGAAATTGTTGGTTTGTGGATCTGAGGCCATGTGGGGCCATATATTGGGGCTTGGTTTGGTTCCAGTACTTCTAGGGATCTCATAGATCTCTTTTGTCATTGTGGATTTACAACAGAACCGGGTGTGAATGCTTAAATTGTTGTTTGACTATTTTCCTTTCCTTGCCTCATGGTTATGCCTATTAATTGTCCAGTAGTGAAGAATTATTTTAAAAGGAATCACTTGAATATGAAAACGAGAATGGGTTCAATGGGGAATTGTTTTCCGGGAATGATTTGGGACATGGTTGCGGGTGTGCTTCTTCTTATGAATGAATTGTAATGAGGGTGTTTGTGGTTGGGATGGTTTTGGAACCCCTAGGTTGGGATGAGTTCTTGTTTACCTATATGAATAATTTAGTTATTATGTTTTATATTTTCAACCCACCCAAGTTAAGAACTTTTTTCTGAACACCCATATTTCATGGGGGAGGGTGTCTTTCACAACACTCCTAAGAGTGGCTGGTTATTAGCTCCTTTTCTTCTCCCTTTTCCAAGTAGCCCAAGATTCTTCGGGTAGGCTATCACAGCCTGAGGTCCATTATAGCCCTAGATTCTTCGGGCAGGGTACGTGGTGGTGGTTCGACCAGGTGTGTGCGGGTAGGTGGTTTTCCAAGTGTCTTCAGGATAAGGCCTAGGAGTCTTCGGGCGTGGTGGTAGTTGTTCTAGATCAAGTTTTTACAGGCATCGTTTTGTGTGGTTGTGGACCAGGTGTTTGTGGGCAGGATGTGTGGTTATATCCTAGGTGTGTGCAGGCAGGATGTGGCAGTGGGACTACGGTGAGAATGGTGGGAGAGGTGTGACGCATATGATCTCTTCAATAACCAGTGTGAAAGTGGTGTAGGGTACCCAAACATCGATGTGTTATTACTATTACCTTACTTGACTTGAGTTATTTGGGGAGTGTGCCTTGGTGAGGTTGGGTGGATAGTTTCCTAGCTATGTGCTCTGGTTATCTCCTTTTCTCACGGGGCATTAGAATTCCTCCCCACTTGTGTACGAGAGCTTTTGGTTTTCCCTACTGAGTATACATGTATACTCACCCTACGTATATAAATTGTTTTTAGGATTCCAGGAGGACTTCAAGGATTGTGCGGGCCCATACTAGTTCAGACCTTGGGGCCGTTGTTGTTATTTTTTTCCTTTTATTTGGTACTTTTCTTTGGGGTTTCCTTTAACTTTTGTAGTGGTATGTTTGGACATTCATATGGGAATGATTTGGTTTTGGCTTTACTTTTACCTTCAGTTTTGGTGTTGTTGGGATTTACTATCTTATCTCCTGATCCTACTAAATAAAAAGGGTAATTACTTCCATATTATGTGTGATTCTATACCCTTGGTGATATTATCCACTCTGAGACTTATTGAAGGCGGGTCTCGGGGGTCATTATCTCTTCTTCAACTTGAAGAAGGAAGGGTCTGGCAATCTGTTGTCCCTTCCTTCATCTTGTTGAAGGGGGGTCATAATAGTTACTCCTCATGTACTTTCCCCATATCATTTATTAGATTTAGAAATCACAAAACCAGGGTCCAAAAATCCCTCATTCATGTTTTAAAATTTTTAATAAATTCTTATCTAGTAATCCCTATTGGGGTTATCACCCTGTAATTAATGGTTAGAGCTATTGGAACTAAAATATCATTTTCATTATTCCAACTTCCATGACTTTAAACTTTTGACTAAAAGAGACACAACACTCCTCAGGTTGAAAACCCATAAAGGGAACCCTGGATAAAATTCAAGTATTAGCTATCTAAACTTATAATTTTCATGGTTTAGGAAAAAATTGAGCGGTCAAAAGAAAAAGGAAAAAAACTTGGTGGGATGAAAACCCACAATGGGCGGCCTAAAAAATCCAATTTATGCCCACTAACCCATACGACATTAAAATTAGGAAACATTATGGTGATAACTGAAAATATACAAAGTTTTTAGGGTTTTCCATGTAAACCAAGCAATAGTAAAAACTACACCCATTGAGTCCCTTGGCTCAAGAAAAAAAGAGAGCATTATCAGATCAAGTCAACTTGACTATCCTATATTATGATTGAAATTGATTTCCAGTGAAAAAACCATTCAATTCATCTAAGGGATTATCTTTTAATACATACTACAAATTATGAATAATCGACACTAAAAACAAATATCCTAGAATAAAGGATTGGTATTAAAAAGGGAACAAATTTTCATTTAAATTGAGTTAAAGGAGGAACACCCACATCTTGGGGCCTCTCTATGTGAGCAGAACATTGCGATTACATAACTTTCTTAGCAGATTCACAAAGTCAAAATTGATCCTAATCTGAATCCTTTATGGATCGGTGGATCTTAGACAAGGTTGTAGTCTCATCAGTGGCACCAATATGCAGTTCCTCGATGTTTTGGGCCACATCAAATCTTGCCTTTTCAGCCTCCTCCACCAACCATTTCCCTTCATCGATAGCTACCTTGGTACAAGATAATTCTCACTTGAGCTTCTCTAGATCCTAAATAAGACACCCCAACTCTTAACGAAGTTTCTCCATCATGGTCCTCATCTTTTCAACTTCACCCTGTCACCTCGTAGCTACACCAGCATGTTCAACAGCTTCATTAAGAAGGATATTCCTGGTTATGGAAAGAGGGTCCATGGAATCTGAATTTGAAAGGTGATAATGTAGAATTTTAGTCATCTCTTAGGAAATAATCACATGTTTTACTATTTACTAAAAAACATGATAATAAAACCCCCCAAATCCAATAAATGTGAACAGGTGATGAAATTTGGGCAATTTCATCGGCAAGTTTTCTAGGGGGGTCTCAGAAATCATCTTCAAGACATCTTTCTATATTTTTCGATGGAAAAAAATGTCATACAGATCCTCCTAGTCCACTTTGGAATCACTCATATATGGTGGGATATATTCAGTGATAAGTTCCACCAGAGAGGGTCTTGATTCAATAATCTCGGTGTGGTTTGATTCTCCACTAGTTGGCTCCCTTGTAATATCATTATGTGGGAAAGTTAAAGCATCGGCTGAAAACACAAAAACTTATGCTCATAATTATGGAATCAAAAGACTAAAGTATTCAATACATATGTTTTGGAGAAAAAATATGAAATATATCAAATAGTAGATAACTCACCTTCATTATCAGGAACATCGACATTCCTGACCACCATCATTCCACCACCCAATAAAACAAATGTTGCATCCTCTATCTGCAAGTTGACTTTGGGTTTGTCCAAAGAAACCCATTGTGTAGGATCATTCTTGGTTCAGTCAGTGATCTCTAGAATATAACTCACTGATACTAATCGTAAAGGGATAATATCATGGAATTTGGAGAAACGGTCCATTCTAACTCCCCTTGAGTCTATGTCACCACCTCTTTATTGGCAGTTCTCTCTGTAGGAATAGTTTCAATAATCTCGGCCAATGTTTAGACCTCTAAAGTCTCTCCTGCTATTGGTAAAAAGGTTGTTTTATCATAAATATATTCCCCTTGGAGCTTGGGATCCCCCTAGTGGCTTCAATTGGTCTGGTTTCCCCATCTGGTTTAGTGACAACCACTAGCAGTATCGTATTCATCTCTAAAGAAACAAGGTCTATAGGTCCCTAGGTGGTTATTTCCTAATTACTCACTATAACTTCACCAATTCATGTGAAATATTATTAATCAATGCAGGAAAACACATAACATGACAAATAAATAAGAAGAATGCAATAGTCACCTATTATCCCTGACTTTCGAAGTATTGTCAGCTAGGATGACTATCAATGATTTGTGGTGTGTGACAGAGATGATACCCTATAAAGAACAACAGATGGGGATAAAAGTAGAAATTCTCTTGTAGGGTTTTCAATAATTGCCTCTATAATATCCATTTCTTCCAAGAGATCCTTATTTGCATCTCCCACGTATGAAGAGATGTTCTCCTCAGTGGCGGTTTCAATTGGGGTGTACTCCAGGGAAGCTATAGGTTTCTTAATATCCCCAAAATCCTATAAGTACTAGTATTATGGGTTCAAGGTCATGATAATAATAATAATAAGAGTTTTTGAAAACAACCATGTTACCTATTCATCAGTTTCATCTCGCATCATCATGATTACCACCATATCCACTACTCAATCAGACTAGTAAATTATGTCCTTGTATGAGTGGATTTTGGTGTCCATTTATTCTATATATATACCCACTTCATGAGGATATTCTCAAAAATATATCCATTTAATATTATTGATCAATCCAAAACCCATAATCTCAAGGGTCTCTTCCTAGAGTTTTTCCATATTTCTTTGGAAGATGTTCTTACTCTTAGAGTATCTCATGCTTACCAAGCCACTAGGAAGGCTGTAGTGATGGGAATGGATAATTCTAGAATATAAACATTGTGAAGTTATATGGGTTCCAATATCCTCAATTTCTTCCTCAGTGCCTCGAACACCCTGGAACCTTTTTGGGGTTGGGAACTTATGAGACCCTGATGGGAAATAAGGAATTACCCCAACAACAATCATGGAATAGGGGTTAACATCATTGTCCCCCTTAGAGTGTGACTATTATCCCCTTCACTCTCATTGGCCTCAGGTCTCACCATTGAGATAACTCTCTTGGTATATCTATGATGGTTTTGTAGTGAATGAACAGATTCATTGAGCTCACAAAGATAGTATTCCACCTTCTCAGGGTCATTGGAATAATAGATAGTTTAAAGCACTAACATGTATTCATATCCACTCAATGCAACCTATTTCTCTTGAAAAAATTTCTGTTGAACACAAACATAATGAGAACCCCTCAAATAATCCCATTGTATCCAATCCATTAGAAATGAGGCATTGGGGGGTGGATACTTGACATTTATAAGTAGTACTGGAAGCCTGTTGGATAAACCCCAATCTTTCAACATCTTCTTTAGGTGTTTAGAAACAATAGTTTTTCTAATATGCTTCCCAGGACTTGAATTTCTGGAAGTTGGTTTTTGATTCCCCTCGGTATTGAGTGTCAATGGAACTTTGATGACAAGAACCATATTTTCCAATTTCTTTTTCAAGGTATTATTGATTCCAGACTTCATCATAATATATGTTAAGTGCAGTCTTAAAACCCACAGGAGGTGGAATCCCAATCCTTCATTGTGTTTCCTCTCGAGTGAACATCAAATAGAGTTCTTGATATATCATTAAGTGTTTCTCCCAGCATGCACTATTGATGGTTGGAGGATACCTCATCTGAACATAGTTGAACTGATGTTAAAATCTATAGGGTGAATACCCCTCTCATATGAGTTCCCCATCAATCCTTTCCACTAAGATTTCTTACCTTAAATAAATAAGATACCCCTTGTAAGGAATGATCCCTAGAGGCATCATTTACCAAAATACCAACGGGAGGGATGTAAGGAGAATAGGTGAAATGTTCATGGTAGTTGATCCAATACATGGTTTCATTCTATTTTTGGTATGATAGGATAACCACTCTTATTCTCTGAAGATACGGTTGGAAATTAACCCTCAGGATCTATTGGGGGTTGATAAATCTGTAGCCTCCGATATGGGCTCCTACCAATCCCCAAATAACTTGGAAGGGGCCCGACATCTTATATGGTAGCTTCTCCTTACAGATTTGTCCTAAAAAACATTAAATATTCACCAGCATCAAGATAAAAAGGTTAGTATTCCTACTAGTGGATAATTAATCCATCATTATGAAGGTCATGACTTTGACCCTTGTACCAGAGTCATGCACCATTAGTAACTAGCCACTGAGAAACATGGAAAGAAAGGCTACCAGTCAATGTCGATGATGATTTTCCATCCCAACTCCTTAAACTGACCCTCCTCGAGCATGGTCCAATAGGCACCCATATGCTTTCAGGTCTCGAGAGTTATGAAATTCTTTAGCCTCCTCGCACAAGGCTCTTGGCCACATAATTTAGAAAATGAGTTGATCCAATCATAAAATTAGATGTCCTTCAGAAGAGGGTCACCCTTCAAAAGGTCCTTCACCTTGTCAATATTCTTCTTGGTAAGAGGGGGTCTTTTCCATGTCATATCAAGATAAACGGGGTAGAATAAATTCATCATACATGTCATCCATTATGGGCACCCCCAAAATCAATTGGACATCCCAAAGACTAATCTTGACCTCCCCATGCACCAAGTAGAAGGTATTGGTGTCTGGGATCCATCTGCTAAGTAGTTGTGGGATAATCTTTTGGTTTTAGTAAGAGTAGGTATGTGATACCCAAATCTCTTCATACATACCCATATCCTTCAAATCAGTCTTAAATTCCTCACAAGTCTAGAAGACCTAAAAAAGGCCACCTCAAATCTAATATGAATGATCCCCCAGGGCAAAGGTCCCATTTCTATGACCACCCTAGTTGCTCGCTTGCCATGGCCTTCAGTACGATGTTGTGATAGAAATGTATGTTTTCATCTAGTTCCCACACAATTTCTTCTATTTAAAGAGTATTATAGTTAAATATAAATCTATCTTCATGAATTTCTCTAATGAATGATCGCCTCGATGAGATGTTGGAATGTGGAATGTTGTTTTTCTTGATTACCCAGGCTGCAAGTTGATTTAATAGCTATGGTGCTGAGATCAAAACATCATATGGAAACCTGACTCCATAGAGGGGAATCCTATTTGAGACCAGATACACCCTTTTACCTACACTATTCGGTCCCTCTATGAGTTTATGGAGTGGTTTGATGATGATTTTAGCATTATTTTCATCAAAATCGATCATATATTTCCTAATGTCATCAGCAGCAGAGAGAGGAGCAGCAGTAGTAGTATAAATAGCATGTGAAGGGTCCATCCTATTATCTTTATCAAAATATATAATTAAAGGGATTATTCTTTATAAAAGTTTCATAGTATAAATCCCCATGAGTCGTTAGTCTATGAAGCATTAGCCCGTGAACCATTAATTCATGAAGTGTTGGATCGTGAACCACCAATCCGTGAGGTGTTGGCCTATGAGGAGCTGGCCCGTGAAGAATTTTCTAGTAAGTTGTTTAGTCCATGGAATGGTAAATTTCAGAAGCATCCAATCGTTATGCGGGTGAGAAAACGTTATCATTCGCAGGAATCAAAGTTTAGTTCATGGAAAATTTATCGGCAAATGAAAAAATCTACAAGGAAGTAGTAGGAGATCATTATTTTGAGGAGTGATCAGTTCAAAAAAAAATATAGTAAATGAAAAACGATTTAGTCCCCATATTTATAAGCATGGTCCCCTCTTGCGATTCCACTTGCGTTCCACAAACTGGTTCAAAACATGATCAATTTCTACATCGAAACTGCATGCTCTTTATCCTGAACAGAACCCATTCTGATGGGGGAATTTTTTGGGTCTTGAAAACTATGAAAACACGGATAAAATAATTCACACATTTTGTGAAGGATAGGAATAGATCTAAATAATAATTTGAATAAAAATGTTCAAAAGAGGAGAAGATGCAAAGGATATATTGATCCCGCGATGTGAAAATTAATTCATAGACCACCACTCTACAAGGAATTCCAATGCTTCGTGAATCACCCCATGAACAAAATAGTATCTCCAGTACCCATGAATGAAACCAAAATCATTTTTAGGTTCAGACAGTGATTTATGCCACTACGAATGACTATCCCCCGAAAACCAAATTGTTTGTGGGATGGTATGGTACTAACGACCCTCGTGAATGAATCCAAGTCTTTTGCAGGGATGGAAAATGATTTATGACCCTCTGAATGATTGACCTTGTTAATGAAATAATTCACAGTCTGGGGAGTGCTTCTTGGGATCCCAAAAAATAATCCCCATGGCCCAATATATATGACTGGTCATACTGGTATCTAGTCCCTCTATTATTATATAAAAGACCCATGATGGAGAATGAGAGGGACGAGAGATAAAAATGGATGATGAACACAGGAGGAGAGTTTGGATGAGATCCAAAACATGGATCCCTCTAACCCCAGTATTTAAACCCTCCACATATCATTAAAGAGTAAAAAAAACCATCTGAACGTTCACAAACTTAAAAACTCTTTAGCGGATACCATTTCATGAGATGCAAATGGATGGCCCCATTTATAAACCAGAACCCCGCATATAAAAATGATATATGGATGGAACCATACCCCGCATTGAAAAACACTATATGGGAGGAGCTTGACCCAATATAGAAAAACACTATGTGGGTGGAACCTATCCCCATGTAGCAATACGCTACACAAGTAGTGTAGCACCCCAAGTTTCAAGTAAGTAACCCTTCATTTATTATTTTTAAGTATGTAAAGTGTTTGGGAGAATTTTGGGAGGGTTTGTAAGAAGTTTGGAATATTTTTGGGGATTTTATAAGTTTTCATAGTTGGTTCATGGTTTGTGGAAACTGTGCATATTAAGACAGCGTCTATGGAGAAGATGCATGGGTAGGCACACAGTTTGTCCAAATGGTGCAGCCAGCTAGGAGAAACCATGAAAAGTGGGATACTGGGATTTTTCAAAATTGGTGCATGGTTAGTATTACCATGTAGGTAAACTATGCAAGTACCCCCTTGAGGTAGAGGTTGGTTCATGGTTAGTGTATAGTTTCCTAACTATGTGACTAATTGTGCATTGTTTAATAGTTAGATCTTGAAATTGTGGATCTAACACGTTTTCACCACTAAATCCCTCTTTTTTGTTCCAAATCGACCTAACTCATGATTTTGTCCTCTTAAAGGCAATAGAACCTATCCATATATAATTGGAAGTGATCCAGAAGCTTATCTTGGTGCGTTGAAGTTGGATTATCATGGTAAATCATCATTTATTCTAGTTTTCAGCGGTTTTCTAAGATATGATTCCATATTTCTTTCAGTTTCTTAAATATAATTCTATTTTGGATAGATCTAAGGGTTTTAATTCCAACCATGGTTATATTTGGCCTTGTTTATGAAAGTTTAAGATATCTAAGGCGAATTTTTTGAGATTTAACCTAATTTTGTGGATGTTTTTGTTTCATTTACCGTTTTTGGAAAAATTTCTGAGGTAGGTGGATTCACTCTAAACTCCTCTATTTATAACTTTAATACTTTATTTCATATTGATTTTTTTATTTAAATTTTTCATTAATTTTTTTAAAATCATGGTAGACCCTCTTTAGTGATGGTTTGTGATTTTTCGGTGAAATTATGAAATTGTGGAAAGTGGTTGTACAAAATGATTTGTTTTATTGATTTAAAATGTTGACTTTAAAATGTGTCTTTACTAGATTCTTGGTAAAATGTTAAATAGATATTTTTTAATGAAATTATGATTTTATTTAAATGTATTGGAATAGTTTTTTTTAATGTTTTTCAATAAAAAATGGTTTTATTGAAATGGTTGAAATGTTTGTTTTGGAATTGGTTTTTGGTATAAAGGATATGAATATGTTCATGTGCATTTGGGATGGATAAGGGTATGAAGTTTCCTCCATCATTTGTGGTATGGATAATAGTATTAACTTTCATCCATCAAAATGGTTCATTAATTGGCGACTTATTGAAATGATGACTCGCCCCATGTGAGTATATGGAGATTTGTGGTTTCATGCATGGTTGGATGTGTGGATATGTGGAATGGAATGGAATATGAAAAAATTATTTTTTTCAAAAAAAATTACTTTGAATAACAACTTTTATATACTTTATCTCAATTTAAAAAATTTTATACAGTCAATTTAAAATATATAATTATCCAAAACATCAACTTTTAGACTGAAAAAGTTAGTGATTCATGGATTTGGCATAGATTCATTGGTCACTATAGTTCACACTCACTTATCAAAATCAATTATTATTAGCTATTATGCGATTTACCCAAATTTCATTTTAAATATGACAGGGTTGGTGATGTTAATATAGTAAGAAACATAAATCCTCTTTTAAATATAAAAAATGAATTTATTCTTTAAAATATCTTGAATTCATTCATCTATATTTATTCATTCCTTCTCAAATTAAAATTATAAGAGGTAAATCCAATAATTTTGTTATTATTTATGAATTTACAAGATTCACATGGGTATATTTATTATCTCATAAAATTTAATCTTTCAAATCCTTCATAAAGTTTTCTAAAAAAATTAAAATGAAAAAGGTTTTAAAATTATTTTAATTGAAAGTGATCATGGTGGAGAATTTGATGATTTCTATTCTTCTAAAGGATATAATCATTCATTTTATACTCCTAAAACCCCTTAAAAAATGGGGTAGTATAGAGGTTAAATCAAACAATTAAAGATATTGCTTGATCTATTTTAAATGAATTTAATTTACCAAAATATTTTTGGTTTGAGTTCATTAATACTGCATTCTTTATCATTAATAATATTCTTGTAAGACCTTTTATTGAAAATTCCTCTTATGAACATTGAAAAAAATAAAAAACCAAAGGTTGGGATTTTTTAAAGTTTTTTATTGAATTTTTTTTATTTTAAACACTTAATAAATTCTTGGAAATTTTGATTCTAAATTCGATGAAAGTGTCTTTATTGGGTACTCCAACTCGATCAAGGAATACCAAGTCTTTAATGAATGAACTAACATGGTGGAAGAATCAATCCATGTTGTTTTTATTGAAAAAATTACCAAAATATCTTTCTAAATTTTTTTTTTTTTGAAAAAATAAGTTTTGAATAAACCTTTTCAAACTAAAGAGGTTAAATAATAAAATTATTCTCCTTCAAATTCTTCACCTAAATATTTTAAAAAATTTAAACGTCATCCCTTTGAAAATGTCATTGTATATTTTCAAGTGATAACTCATACTATAATATATGTCTTAAATGAGGCCCAAAACCTTTCATTTGTCTCCCACTTTTAACCCCAAAACCTTAATAAATCCCTTAATGATGAAAATTAGGTTGATACTATACAAGAGGAACTAAATAAATTCACTCAAAATGATGTATGTAATCTCTTGAAAAGACCAAATAATTATACCATTATAGTCTCTAAATAGATTTTTAATAATAAGTTAGATGGGATTAGTAATATTAATATATTTAAATCTTGTTTAGTTGTTAAAGTTTATAATAAAGAAAAATGAATCAATTATGGTGAATCTTTTGCACATATCACTCAGTTAGAATCCATTATAATATTTTTTCCATTCACCTCTCATACTAATTTAAAACTCTTTCAAATAGATTTCAAAATCACATTTTTAAATGATTTTATTTTGAAAAATATTTTTTGAAAAAAAAAACACCTAGTTTTGAAAATCCTTTTTTTCCAAAAAAAATAAAATTAACTAAATCACTTTATTGATTAAAACAATACCCTCAGAATTAGTATAAGCAAATTTCAAACTATCTTTTATCAAATTGTTTTAAATTAGTAAAATCCAATTCATCTTTTTTTATAAAACACATGTCAAATAATTTTTTATTTGTTAAATTTTACTTTGATTATGTGATCTTCATCTCTACCAATGAATCTAATTATTTTAAATTTATTTATTTAATGAAAAATTAATTTTAAATTATATTTTTAGGTAAAACAAAATTCTTTCCTGGTTTTCAAAATTCTCAAAATTAATGATTATATTTTTATAAAACAAGGAAATAATATAATAATAAACTCTTAAAATTATTTTTCATGGATCATGTAAAAGAAATTAGGATGCTCATGAGTACAAATTGTAAGTTAATGTTGGATGAAACTGGTAAGATGGTCAATAACAAGCCTTATAAAAGTATGATTGGTATTATTATTAATATTAATACAACCTGAATGGATGTAATGTTTAGTTTTTGTCTTTATAATAATTTTCAATAAAATCCAATGGAATATCATTTAAAATCTATCAAAAAACTTTTTTCTATTTAAAAGGATCTAAAAAACTTATTTTGTTTTATCCCAAAGGAAACTATTTTGAATTAACTTATTTTTTCAATACTGATTTTAGAGGATGCCAACTACATAATAAAAGTACAAGTGGGACTTTAAACCTACTCATAAAATCCCTCATCTCATGAAATAGTAAGTAGTATAACTTTTTTTCTATGTCTACAGCTAAAAAATATATATATCCTTCTGGGGTTGTAATGCCCAAATAATATGGATTAAATGAACACACATAGACTTCAAGATTACATTTTAACCTATCCCTATTAAGAGTGATAACACTATTTACATTAATATCTATAAAAATCCTATCCATCACTCTTTCACTAAACACATTGACCATAGGCACCATTTCTTAAGAGATCACTTTCAAGATTTTCATATCTTATTAGAATTTTTTAGCCTAGAATATCAAACTACTGATATTTTCACCAAAAATATTGATCTTGATCATTTATAATTCATAAAATGAAAATTAGGAATGATTCACTTATGACATTCTTTTTTTGGAATATCGTTATCTTGATCTATCTTTCTAAAATATTCATCTAAAAATATTTTTAAAACCTAAATTTATTATTTTATCTTTTTATTCTACCTTGGTTATGGTCCCTTTATATCACTTATAATATCATTTTAGGGATATCCTTATCTATTTTAATTCTAAAATTTTCCATTAAGATAAAAAAAAATTTCAAAAGAATTTTTACTTTCCAAAAAAATCTCTTATTTTAAATATTTAGAAATAGTTTTTCTAATAAAAAATACTTTTTATTATATTATTATTGATTTTTAAACTAATTTTTTTTAAAAACTCATGAAATTATTTTTTTATTCTTTTTTTAAGAAATATATTTTATATGTATTAAGAAAATATTAAATATGAGTAAAATTATTTTATAAACTTTTCTCTCTAATAATATCATTTAAGTTTTCTTTGAAAAAATAAAAATTTAAGAACAATTTAAAAGTTTGGTTTCACTTCAAAAGAACTTATTTGATCTCTTTCAAATAAATATTTCATTCAAGGGAGATAAAACCATTCCTTGAGGAAATCAGTGTCATGGTAAAGGCATGAACCAATTTTTAATTTCTTATTTTTTCTCCTTTTCTCTTTTTATTATTTACTAATATCTTCTTTTATCTCTTATTTTATATTTCATCTATTTATCTTTATATCTTAAATAATTTTATTAAAAAGTTATTTGAAAGTGTGTAGGTGTTTCAAAATCTAGTTCTTTCCAAAATATTTTTCTCTCTCTTGAACATTCTTTTCAAATCCTTATTTTTTTTTAAAAAATCACTTGGATTTTTGTTTAAATTATTCCTATTATCCTTATAGTTTCTTTAATTTTTCATTTTTTTATAATCATAAATGGGAAGAAGTTTTTAGGATGAATATTGTATCATAAATATGGGAGATGTTTTTTTTGAAAAAATTAGTTTTCCAAATGGGGGATAAGTTTCTTGAAAATTATTAATTTCGTTTTTCAAATGGGAGAAGTATTTCCTTTTATTGGGATTTTTTTTGAATTTTATGTTAGTGCTTAATTATTTTACATATGGAAAGTTATTAAAGATTTTTTAAAATTTCTTTCTATTATTTATAATATGATTTATATATTTACTCCATGATATCATTGAATATCTTATAAATATCTTGAATTCTATTTACTATCTCTTTTAATCTTGATTTAAAATTAATATATCCTTTTATCTTAAGTGTTTTTTATCATAAAAAAGGATTATATTGTTATGCCTCTATCTTATGGTGCTTTTATGATCATAAACACTCAGTTATGTATCAAAAAAAATTATTTTAGTGATTTATAAATGTATCTTTTAAACTTTAAGTCATGTCATTGATGGATAAAATAGAGATCATATAGTCATTTCAAAGGTGGGATAGTGAAATTTTTGATGGATTATACATGTCTTATTTCATGTATCTAGACCTTAGAATCATGTTAAAATATATATTAAATTCCATTGAAGGAATTGGGGGAGCCACCATTTAAAGATGAGCTCTGTTAGGCTACATTGATTACCTGAATCCATGGTTGTAGGACCTTTGGTGAGAAAAAATATCTAGAAGCAATCCAGTAGCTAATTAGTGGAGGGACACCAGTTATCCAGTTCTAGTTCGATAATCACACCTAGTTTCAGACAACCCACCAGCAACCCGATCGAGACTATCAAGTATTCGGTGGCATCGTTGTTGCTAGTTTGAGGGTGAATTTATTGTTTTCAGATAGGTTATGATTGAATAATTATAAGATTAATGTATTAATAACATTGAACTCTTGAGTTGAGGGGTGGAAATGTAGAGGATCACATTAGGCTATTACTAAACTCCTTATCAATTGTGTTTGTTGTCTTTTTATTTCATCACATTGAATCATTAATATTGATACATATAATGCATAAATATTATATGATCATTTCCATGCTTCATCTACTTTGATATTATTTTTTAATATTTATTGGATTTATCAATTATCATTTTAATGATTTTATCTCATTATCGATTAATCATTTTATTTTGATTATATCATTCATGTTCTCTTTAAATTTTTAAAATATAAATTCACCTCCCCCCACCTCTTACCATTTACTCCAACAAACACAATGTTGGTTTGAAGACTATGGGAAGTAGTTAAAAGATCCATTCACTTGTGTAGTATAGTGGAGGCTCTATCACTTGTGTAATATGGTGATAAAATTCCTATGTATTATGGAAATAAATGTTTCATAATAATCCCTAGACAACCTATTGTGATTAATAACAAGATTATTAGTTAAGAATTCATGTCTCAATGAGAGTTGAACACGACAAGTAGTTGGTTACCCACATCTGGGTTGGACCTTGTAAAAACAATTATGCAAACTTTACTTTTAGTATTTTCATTTCATATAGGTGTATGTCATGGTAAAATAAAAGTTATCCTTTTACATCTTAACATGGGATAGAGGTTCAAATCAAAATAAGGATTAAATTATTACAAGAAGAAATTGGTCTTCTGTAAAATAATTTGATAACACCTAATTAACCACTAGGTGTGTATGCATGATCCTACTAGGGATCCAATAAATTATATGGGTAATTTAAAAAAATTATAAATTACAAAATAATGATAAAATATGAAGGGTTTTATATTTAAAATTTTTAATTATTTATAATTACTTAAATTGAATAATTCAAATTAAATTTCTTATTCGAGAAATTGTTTAGAATGTATCAAAAGGATATGGATAATTGGTCTTATCATGGTTTAAATAATATTTAAATATGTGGTTACCATAATGAATAGATAAATTATAATTTTTTTATTTTTTGACTTATTTATGAATTGTTCATATATATTGTTCTCATATTAAATTTATGAATTTATCATTTATTTAGTTTATTCCATTATTTTTTATTCATAATTGTAAATTTTTTATATAATGAATACGTTTGTTCTTTAGTTTATAGTTGTTAAACTACTTCTATAATTTTTCAAACATGCGTATAAGGAGTTGCATGCTAGGTATTATATTGGATTTAGTTTTATTCTACCTTGAGTTTGGCTTGTATTGAGTTACAAGCTTGAATTAAGTAGTTATGATTTATATATACTAAGTTTTAAAATTATTATGGAATTAAAGTATCTATTAAATAAAGTATCTTTGGGTATATGGACTTTGGATTGGACAACTCATTAGCCCGAAGTCTTATGCCTTGTCAATAAAAGTGAGGATTGACTATAATTTTCTCTAAGATTACTCATGTAGGGATGATTGATTTCATATAATTATAAACCTTTACATAAAAGGGTTTCATTCACCATATGGATATGATATATTTGTATATTCATGGATATTTTGGATTTTAATTTGGGTTGGTAACATAAGTTATGATCTGAATAAAGAGTTACATGACAATATAGTTTTAACATATTGATTTGGTGGAAGGAATATGATTCAAAAACAAATGATTAGAAGAATAAATATATGTAAAGTTAATAACATTAAATTAGATTGTGACAATTAAATCCCATATAAAAACATTAAGTGTTAGATTCCTTCTAAAGAAAGCATATGTAAAGACCTCTATTGTTTGATCAGGTGGGTTATGTTGAAGGAGGGTGCCCAAATATTATCTTTTGTAAGTCAAGGTGGAAATGTATAACCCTAATAGTTAAGTAGATAGATCCTATTGTAATATTTGGGTTACATTTATCTAGAAAAACCTATGAGTTAGGATAATGGGGGAATGGTGTTGAGTTTATCCATTTGAGGGATTTGACAATGATTTTTCTGCTCAACCATCTAAGAGTCATATATGATATGATTGGGATGATGATATAACTAAATAACTAAGTGGTGAGAGTAACTCTAAATAGGACTCATGATATATGATTTTATTGGGATATAGTTTGTGTAATAACATTGTGATCAAGATAGTTTTGATTTGGTTAGGGTATTATTTGAATTGAAGATGTGTCGGTTCTTGGGGTTAGTGCATGGTGGCTAGTTTTTTTGGTTGAGAATCCAACCATGTAATTACACTATAAGTTGGAATTTGACTTTTATGTGGATATTGAATGATCTTGGGATGCATTTAGGGGTTCATACATTGTGATCGGGTAATTGTCACAGCGTGTCTGTGGGTGTGATTGAGCGTTTTAAGGAATTGTTATAGAAAAAAAGTTATAACTAGTGTTTTCATGTGTAATTGGGTTTGGTGAGATAAAAATTATACTGACTTGGTTATAGGATAGGTAGGTTTCATTTAGTGTCATCTCAGTACTAGAAATAATGGTGAGCAAGTGATTTAGTTTTGGATAAATAGTGCACCTTGTGGTTGGAGTTTCACAATGGAAGCTTGATTTACCTTCAGGATAAAACATGTTGATTTAATCAGGAATTGATGGTTGGGATATGTTATTATTTGTGATTAAGTATTATTAAGTCTTCTCAGGTATGGGAAGTTCTAAGGTTTGGAGGTTATAAAACCCCATTTCTTTTTGTGTTTTGAATTCCTAAGTTAATTTGAGTTTTTAAAGTCTGATAAGGGGTTTATTTTCAGAATTGAGGTTTAGATCATAGTTTTTAGTGTTTAAAGTTCATTATTATATGTTTTTTACTTAAGTCCTGATTAGTGTTTTAGGGGCTTGAGTAAGCATCGTAGTAAGGTCGTGTGGCTCTTATAGCCCTTTTTTACAGATGCCCTACCACTGGGAGCACCATGTCATAGAGATTTCCATGGTGGAGGTAGAAACACCTAGGTTGTGGTTGTGGTTGTGGATCTCCTAAGTGAGTGTTTGATTCCTGGGGAGCCTCATTATGGGAAATGGTCAAGTAAAAATGCTTGTTTCTATGAGAATGGCATGGTGTAAATGGTGTGGGGGGAAGGCCCTATGCAGTGATCCAAGAAATTTTGTGCTTGGATGAGTTTGGCACCTAGTATCTCCCCTATGAGATATGGGGGAGCCAAAATTCTCATAATGGGAATTTTTTTTCATTATGTTCCATGGGTTAGGTGTGGTGTTTGGCTGGGCATGGCACCTGGGAAACCCCATCACATCATAGCACCCTCGGGTTGGGAATTTCGATGACTATTTTTTCCCAGGGACTTCCCATGTGGAAAATGTTCAAGGTAAAACACCTATTTCACTGGGGGTTTTGGCTGCTTTAAGGACCCCATGAGTGTGTCAATCTGAAATGGTGAGTGAGTGTGAATTCCATATTTTGTGGTAGAGGGAATTTAGAGGTTCTCAGGGGGGATACTAGTAAGTGAATCATAGTGTAATGTGATTCATGGTGTGCCTCATTTTTTAAAAGGTGGTTAAAGCCTTAGTCCCCCCCACTCAATTTTGTAAACCCCTCCTCCTCTATTATTCTCTCTCATGCATGACTAATCCAAGGGGAGAACTCCCCTCTCTTCTATCATGACCCCCTTCTATTATGGGTGGATTTTGGTGAACTTATTTAGGGATTAAGGTGATTTTATTCTTCATATTCCTTAAATTATTCATTCCTTCCTGATTCCAAAATTTAGGTTGTCTCACATTAATGACTCCAAAAAATCATGGTTGAATCATCCATATATGATAGGTATTTGGATTGGTAAAGTTAGAAAATATCCTCTAAGGAGAAATTCATGCCATAAAATACTGATTTGATAAAGGTACATCACTAATAGATTTTTCATATATTTTTGGTAAATTTGGATGAAATTGGACATTATTTCATGTAATTGAATTAGGTATTTTTCAAGGATTAGGTTCGGGTACATATCAGGAGCAGAGCGCACCATGTTTCTTGCAGTTTCAATGAGTAGATGAAACTCAATGAGTTATTAAACATTATGAACATTTAAATTAATTTTAAATATTAATTATAAATTATTTAATTAATTATAAATAATTATAATTAATTAATTTGGATGCTTTGGAATGAGTTAGGGCCTTATGATGTTGGACGATGGTTGTATGGACTTGGACGATCTCAAACAAGAGATGTCAGGTTATGATAAAATAAAGTAACTCTAAAATATAGGCAGGTTTTCCCTCAATCATAACCCCTTTAGTAAATTCATTTTAGATATATAAGCATGTGATGTGTGGTCTCTCCATTGATGAAAATAAACCTTTTTAAATTAAATAAGTTTTTAGCTGAAAAAATCAATACATGTGAATTAATGGAAAATGCTTCAAGGTCCATGATGAACCCTTGATCTTTGACTTGATACCTCAACCACCTATGTTTGTTGAATTGGTTAAAAATATATTAATTTTTATCTATTTACCCTTAGTATTTTTAAATGATTAAAATTAATGACATGTAGTACCCCAAGTGATAAGTTCCCCTAGTGACCTCCTGGTATAGGTAAGCACTGAATTGAGATAAATAGTTGAGGGTTAGCCATGTGGAACCCTTGATATGCTTTAGAGACATTAGGATAGATGATATAACCATGGGGTGAGTATTACTACTCCACTAATATGTTATTACCTGGATGGGTAGAAACGGATATCTTGATTATAGCTTGATGATAGCTTGGGTGAATGGACCGACCTAGGATGACTTTGTAATTTAGATGGGATTGATGTCATCTCACTATAGTGACGATCATATAGAATTATTTATGAGGACACTGAGGATGTGATAGAATTGTGATTTTTTCAAAGGATGATACTCCCTCTGATTGATGGGTACTGAACTAGAGTTTAGTTTAAGATTGGGGAACCTAGGTAGGGTGTATGTACTATCGTGTGAACTAGGGGACCCTAGAGGGTTCCTAGTGTTATATTAACCTTAGAGAGGGTGTGTGTGGGAATGTGTAGTGATGATTTTGGGTGTTAACTTAGAACCCATACTGGATATTTGATATTGATTATGTTATAGTTTCTATTAAGTGAAATATTACAATAGGGACATACTACCTTCTGAGTTTATTCCTACAGAATGCTTAAGGTTGGTCACCTAGGATTTTACCATTGAGCCTATTTCATTTTGGTATGATATCGGAGAGATTTATTTCCCCTAATTACTATGCAGTGAGATACTATAGACTGAGAATTCCCCTAATAACAATTTTATTGCCTTTTACTTTCTCCTATGAATCGTTTCTTGAGCCTTCTTCTATTGGATTTCCCTATACTTATTGTTTAGAATCATTTTATGGGTCAATATGAATGCCTTAGGTAATCCCATTAGATTTAGACTTTGGGTCTATATATAATGTATAGATTGTTATCTAGTATTATATGAGTATACCTATATGGAATAACTAGGTTCCTACCTAGGATTTAGTTGTTATTCTCATTCAGGATGCCCTGGATAAGCTCCTTGGATCTAGGTTTATTCCTATGGTTATA
Source organism: Viscum album (assembly GCA_963277665.1). Lineage (NCBI taxonomy): Eukaryota > Viridiplantae > Streptophyta > Magnoliopsida > Santalales > Viscaceae > Viscum > Viscum album. The sequence goes on along the minus strand of OY728162.1, from coordinate 192,722,754 downwards.
GGATGCCTTGGATATTCTCCTAGGATTTGGATTTCAAACCTATATGTTGTCACAATCAAGTGACATGTTTAGAGACACTCCATCACTAGGATAAGCATGTATATTTAGTCTTGGGTGTCATGTTAGAACCCTATAATTGAAAATGGTTATTTATTTATGCTTTTGTAGTTATTTTATTTATTCATCTGATCATTTCACATACACATACATTGTTTTTACTAGTTATGTACGGAACCTCATTGGCGGTTTCCTATTGTGTTGTACACACACCCTTCTTGGGTAGTCATGAAACCTAAGTACTCAAAATACTTCACTAATTATAGCTTCAATTTGGTAAAAGGCTAAGGATTTGATCATTTAGCTAGATGGATTGGATATAGTCAGGAGATGAATGAGGTATGCCTTGTGGATAGTAATAGATCATTGTAATTTTATTTTCTTTTATTTATGGTATATTCAATCAGACCAGTGGGTGATCTATTTTTGTGTTCTGGCATGACCATGAGTCTGTATAACTATTTTTTCTACATTTAATATGATATATTATGGTTATTATTTGTTATTTTCTATAATTTTATTATTTATGATGGATGATGTTTGGTAGTTTTTCATTATTACTTCACTAAGATATGAGTCTATATTCTCCTCTCTATAACACCCTAGACCTTTATACTAATTGGAATCCATTGAAGTATGGGGAGATACACCTAAGGTCATGAGGCTTCATCAGTTTTGGAACCAGTAGAGTGGCCACGGGTTGATGGATGTTAAAGGTTTAGAATCTAAACCAAGGTTAAATAAACCAAGATAAAAATGTTGGTGGTGGAATGTTACAACTCAATATATGACTAGATCAATGAGTTTTTAACTAGGATCAAAGATTAATTTATCATTATCTAGATAAATAAATTGTTAAAAAATCATGATCAAGTCATTTTATTTATTTTATTTTGTTAAATTCATTGATATTTTTTTGTTTTTTTGTTTGATGCTTAAACATAATCACATTAAATAAATAAGATAACAAACATACAGGATAAAATAAAATAAATGGATTGTGAATAAATATTTCATCAATACATGGTTAATTAATTATATAAAATCACCATAATACTAACAAGATATGTAAAAGGATAAAATAAGGAAATTTACACAAGTAAAAATAAAATCCCTCATGTAAATATTAATTAATTCAATAATTCCGCTAATTTATTTGGAAATCAAACATAGATCAAAGTTTTGGAATGTCCCTTTTCTATACTAAGGGGTACTAAAAGCTCCACATATAAGGATAAAATAATACATGCATTTGGAATAGGATAGGAATAAATATTAAGAATAATTTAAAGAAAATTTTTCAAAGGGTTTGAAGCAATGAAGGACGGATTGATCCCTGGAAGTGAAAATTGCTTCGCAGACCACTCATCCACATGGAGTTCAAATGCTTTAAAATCAACCCATGAATGAAATAGTTTGTGGGATGAGATGGTACTGTTGTCGCATTTGAAAAAACCAAAATCGTTTGTGGAGTCAGATGGTGATTTGTTCCCCCATGAATGAATATCCTCCATGAACGAAATCGTTCACAGGATGGTACGATACTGCCGACTTCTGAAAATGAAACCAAGTTGTTTGTGGGGTCATATGGGGATTTCAACCCCCGTGATCAAAATCATTTGTGGGATAGGGCATCCTTCTTGGGCTCCTAAAAAAGAATCCCCACAACCCACCATAGATGACCGACCATACTGGTATCTAATTTCTCCATTATTCTATAAAATATTCCTAACAGAAAATGAGAGGGATGGGAGATGAAAATGGATGGTGAATATAGTAAGAGAACTCTGAAGAGAGATAAAACACGGATCCTTCTATTCCTAGTAGGTAAACCCGCCGCATAGCATTAATAAAGAAATAATATCCATTCGGGCATCCTCAAACTCAAAACCCCCTTAGCAGATACCATTCCATGATGTGAAAACATTTGGACCCTTTACATACCATCACCCCACATGGGAAATTGTTATGTGAGTGGAACCCTTCCCAGCATATAAAAATTCTATGTGGGAGTAACTTTACCCTATTTAGAAACACACTACATGGGAAGAACATATCCTTGCATAGAAATATGCTACGCAAGTAGACCCTAGGTTCACGTAGCACCATGATGTGTGGAAGATACCCTCACCTGTATAGAAGCATTCTATATGGAGGGAACCATATCCCGTATAAGAACATGCTAAACAGAATGGGTCCTCCTAGGGTGTTCTATGCTCCAACTCCCATCACTACCTCTCATCATATCATCGAGACCCATATTGGACTCTCTTCGAACTATTCCAATGACATCAAGACAAGGCCTCTTCCAAATCCACATGACATGTATGATCATATCATCAAGCACATTAATATGTCCTCTAGAGTCTATATACCATGGTAAGTGGAGACATATTGGTGGCCTATGTGATAAGGAGGACCCTCATAATATCTTCATGTATACATTCCCATAGTAACAAGGGTCCCAACCTTGGAAGTTCCCATGGCCTCATAGGTACCCCCCCATAAACCTCCCAATTCTAGGGATTGAGGATAACCACTAGACCTTCCCTTCGATGAGGTTTGGTGCTGGACACTCCTCTCCTCCCTAGTAACTAGGTGGGAAACCCTCCTAGAGTAATCCCCTAGCCTTTCTTCTAGGAGGCACCGCTCTTTCTCATTTTCTCCTCTTTGGGGTACCAGAACAAGTGAGGAGATGGACACTTAAAATTCCTTTCTCTCTCCATTTGGGCCCAAACCTCATCTACTATTAGACAAAGTGTATTTTGTGATATTCAGATCTACTGCTTTCTTTTTTTCTCACACCGATCATGACTCACATGGTCTTACAAGATTGTGAAAATAATGAAATATTCAAAATCCCATACATTAAAGGGTAATCCCCTAAGTGTAATCCCCAACCATATCCATTAAATTAGGCCTCCTATATGATATAATACCTTAATTCCATCCCCAATACAATACCTTTAAAAGGATATACTTGTGATGAAGAAGAAAATGCATGGTCCTCCTACTTAGTATAAACCCCAATCATGTCAACTCTAATGTGGAAATTATCCCAGGTGTAAGTCCCAACTTACCGAACTATGTGGGATTTGATTACCAACTAACTATGATACATAGGAATCCTATTGGAGGTCCAAAACCAACACCCAAATTCACCCTAATGTACTTTGGGACAAATTCCCAGTTGGTTCATATCCACCTAGGATACCATATCTCTTCTAGTTCCCATGGGTTGTCTTGGTGTAAGTCTTGCACAAATCATTGACGAGGAACCTTCCGCATGGATTTACATGCCACATGATGTTAAACTTCATGGTTTGGTCCTTATCACATGACCTTAAAAGCTTATGTAACCTATTCGTGGCACCGAACTACATGGGTTATGAATCCACTCATGAGGATATTTAGGAAGCTTGTCTTATGGGTTCCATCCTAAAATCAAAAATAACTTATGTCCCCCCTAGATGATAGTAAACTCTAGAGTGTCCCACTATGCAGCTTACAACTAGAATCAACCTAATAAATTACTAAATAATCTCTGATCCCTATATTAAAAGGGTACCATTGATGGAGAACCTCTGTAACGACCCAAAGTTTTTCAATGGAAATTACCTTCTTATAATTATGTCATAAAATAACATGAAAACACAACATAATAAACTACTAAGTGATAAGTGACCTTTAAACATAAGTTTTTCACTTATGTTTTTTGAAAATCCGACATACACGGTTGTGTTCAAGATGTTTTTTGGAGTCTAATAAAACAAAAATAATTTTTTGGTTAATAGTAAAATACATTAATTCACAGTATAAATAAATTATAATTAAAACCCACAATTCCTGAAATCACAAGTGATGTAAGCACCCAAATCTAGAGCTCACATGACTTATTTACTATTATTAGTCATGTATGACTTACTATTCCTTGTCTTGGGGGAAATTAATAAACTAATGAATTTTATATTAAGGAACCCCCTCTCCCCTCCACTATAAAAACCACCATTCATACCCTCATTTACTCACACCTCTCAAGCTCCAAGCCTTATCAAAACTCTGTCCAGACCTCTTCTATAGCCCCTATCCCAAGTTCAAGAGTTTCTAGTCTCACCAAAAGACCAAGCCTATCTTCCTTAAGGAATATCTCAATAGGAATATTTAAGAGTTAATTTCTCTCCCTCTTCTCCTTTAATTTCCTTTCAAGTTCAAGTACATTTCTTGATCTCTTCCCACCTATATTCATCCAAATGGTATTGTAACTCCAGTATTATACATGTAATGTAATTTTATGATGATAATAGGATATTATATCATCCAACCCCATTTCCCTCTTTGTTTTATTTTATTAAAGAGAACGTTTTTCATGAGGTGTTAATTTATCACCTTTAAGAACGACATGCTTTCTTATTCCTTTTCTACCTTCAGATCTGGTCATGAAACCATTTTTATGGTTGAAACAGAATATGTTATATGTATTATCTCCTATTTAATGTTCTTAAACTAAATTATGGTCATATTTCTAAGTGATAAATTAAAACAAGTTCATAGTGATCCAAAAACCGCCCAAATTAACCCAAACAATCTTCATTTAATTTTTATCTAATGATTCATCCACATGGTATATAATATATCTCATTTTAAGATCATTTTAAATTTTTTAATGTCATTAATAACATGTAATATTAGTTTTGGATGTTTACCCATGTTCTACCCAAACTTCAATTTAAGAATACAAGTGAACCACTCAAGAAAACCATAAAAACAAACATTCCCGAATAATGTTTTTAAACTCTATAACTCATCCAAAGGCACATAAAATCACTTAATGAAACCATAATGAAACATATTAATGTACACAAGGTTCTAGATTTCTAATTAATGAATATAATGTCATTATATATGACATTAAAGAGAAGGAAGCATTCAGATACAAGGTAAGGGGAAATTCTCGAACCAAACTTTCATCCTTCGGGTTCTCCCTCTTTCACTCCATTATTTTTTATATGGTTACTCCATAAAGATCATTTGTTCATAATTGTATTTCCTTTTATAGGATATACATGTTTTTCACTATATTTTATGTCAAATAAAATGTTTTTTAAAAGAACTCTTCTTTTAAGAACACACCTTTTACTTCTCCCTCAAAGTGAACGGTTCTTGAAACATGTATGTTATTCCCTCTTTATTTTGGGAAACCAAAGTTTATGAATGTGTTCTTATGAGATGAAACCCATTACTTACCATGGGTTAGTTATTTTCACTTTTTATTTATGTTCCATGTGGAAATCCTGATAATGATAATGTTATGATGTGACGGCTGCGCCTGGAATTATATAGCGAAATATGAATGTTTCAAAGTGACGGGTGCACCCGGAATTATACAGCGCTCCAATGCATTGGGTAAAGTGATGAATCTCATGAGTAAATGTGAAATTATGTGTGAAAAAGATGCTATCTTGGTTCACAAGTATGTGTGGTAGTTAACCACTAAGACATGATGTTTCATTTTTTATGCATTGCCACATTTCAAGTCTTTTATTTATGCTCCTCTCATGTTCATGATCTTTTGCATATGTCATGATTATGCTCACCCCATGATATATTATTATTATCTATACTCTTACTGGGCTTTTATCTCACCCATCTTTATGTATATCTTTAGGTGGATACATATACTAAGGATAGGACAAGTGACAATAAGAAGCTGGAGAAGAAGAAATTAAATAAATGTTTATGCTTGATGTTGTATTTTTTATGTACGGTCCTAGTTTTCCCAAGACACTAAACCTTTGGATTATCTATGTGTAATACTATTATGTTGTTTATCTTTAAAATGATGTAATAGTAATGTAAGAGAAGGAAGGGTCACTATAGTTGGTATCAGAGGCAAGGTTTAGTTAATTTGGGAGTTAGGATTAGTGAACCCTAGAGAAAACCTCAAGCATGAGACTAAGTACAAAAATGCACATAAGAATATTTACATAGGGATCCCATATGTTATGTTTTTTGTATAAATTGTTTAAATGAATAGGTTATTCATGAATTGATTACTTATGTTTTGTTCTAACCTTTTCTATTTTAGAAAATGGTGGGAACCAGGAGAAATCAGGCCAAAAACTCGTGCGAGGGCCAATGCAACGATTGCTCGAACGACATCCCCAATGATTTGGGAGGTGGAGTTCAAAACTTCATGGCAATGCTTACCCAATTATCTCAAGTTATGAATAATAACCATAATAATGGGTAACATCCACCTTCACCAAAGAGGGAGAAACTGGCTATTGAATGTTTTATGTGGAAATGACCACTGACGTTTTGTGGATCTTCTGATTCACTAGTTGAGGAATAGTGGATCAACTCCATGGAGAAGATCTTTTCTGTTCTTCACTGTTCTGATATGGAGAAGGTGACCCTAGCCGTTTATCGTCTAGACGGAGAAGCCGACCAATGGTGGTATTTGATTAAGAACACCAATCCAAGGGAGGAAATTGAAGAGATGGAATGGGAAGACTTTAAGATAATGTTTCTTAACCAGTATTTCCCAAGAACTCTTCACATGAAGATGGAGAGAGAATTCATAGAGCTCAAGAAAAACGAATGAGAATTTGTCACAACCTATAAAGGGAATTTTACAAGGGTTTCAAGGTACGCTTCAGATTTTTTTATCAACAATGATAGATTAAATGGTAGATTATTTAGTTGATTAAAACCACACCTTAGAAAAGCTCTTGCAATTCAAGACTTTGGGAGTTATGAAGAAGTTGTTTGATGTGATCTCAAAGTGGAGATGGATTTTGTAGAATGGTCACATGGCTGTGGGGATAAGAAAAGAAAGATGGAGTTTCAAGATGGAGGATCTAATGGAAAATGGAAAGAAAACTCAATGACCCACATGCCAAAAATGTGGGAAGTTGCACCATGGGAACTATCTCAAAGGGACGGGTAAATGCTTCAAGTGTGAGAAAGAAGGAAACCATTCTAAAGAGTATAGAAAAGACATGAAAATAAAGGAGAATGTAGCTGATGAAAGGAGAGAACCACTCATGGTTCAATGCTACAACTGTAGGGAGATAGGGCACTATTCAAACCAGTGCACTAAACCTCAAGCTCTCGAGGTTAATCAGTGTCAGCAACCACTGAAGCCAAAGGAACAAGGGAAGTCTTATGCCATCACTACTGTGGAATTGGAGCAAGATAATGAAGTCATACAAGGTATACTTCCTATTCACTCAAGAATGGAAAAAATCTTATTTGATTTTGGTTCTATGCATTCCTTTATATCTTGAAAGTTTTCTAGAACTATAAAATTGAAGCCCCGAAACCTTGAAGTAGAGATATCTGTAAAAACACCAAGTGGTTCAATCATTGAAACCCAAGTGTTTGACTCTTCTCCTGTTGGCGTATGTGGGAAGATTCTTGCGGAAAATCTCATAATACTTCCCTTGGATGAATTTGACACTATAATGGGAATGGATTGGCTCTCGTTATATATATCACATATCAACTTTTGGGAAAAGGAAATATCTTTTAATATTCTGAACCATCCCATGCTCCTATAAAAATGCAAGTAAGATCATGAATCTCCTTTGAAAAATCCTCCAATGGTGTGGGTGTTGATTCCCTATGAAGAAACATACCTCTCTTAAATGGTTGAGTCGAAGGAAAGTTCTACCCTTGAGGAAATTCCCATCATGAGGGAATATAGTGATGTATTTCCTGAAGAGTTACCCGGAATTCCCCCGGATCGTGAGGTAGAGTTCTCAATTTAACTCATACTCGGAGCTACTCCTATCTGGAAGTGTCCCTATAGGATGGATCCTATCAAACTAGAGGAGTTAAAGAAGATACTGCAAGAGAATCTGGACAAAGGGTTCATACGCCCTAGTGCATCACCTTGGGGTGCATCAGTGCTCTTTGTCAAGAAAAAGGATGGAACAATGCGGTTGTGTATCAATTATCGGGAACTCAATAAGATCACTATAAAGAACAAGTATCCTCTCCCTAGGATTGATGAATTGTTCGATCAGTTAAGAGTAGATCAATACTTCTCAAAGGTGGATCTTCGTTCTGGATATCATCAGGTAAAGGTGAAGAAGGAAGATATTTAGAAGACTGCCTTCCGTACAAGGTATGGGCACTATGAGTTTTTGGTGATTCCCTTTGGACTTACTAATTCCCCTAAAATCTTCATGGATTTGATGAATAGAGTCTTTAGACATTACCTAGAAAAATTTGTGGTTGTGTTTATTGATGATATTCTCATCTACTTCAAGAGAAAGGAGGAACATGAAGAACATCTAAGACTTGTGTTGGCAACATTAAGAAAGGATAATTTGTACACCAAGTTCAGCAAGTGTGACTTTTGGATGAAGAAAGTCACGTTATTGGGACATGTGATCACAAGTGAGGGAATTTCTATGGATCCTTCAAAAAAAAGGCGATTGAGGAATGGACCAGGCCCTCTAGTGTCAGAGAAATCCATAGTTTTCTTGGATTAGCTGGGTACTACAGACGTTTTGTGAGAAACTTCTCATGATTGTTAAGACCGCTAACTAAGTTAACAAGGAAAGGGGTAAAGTATGTCTGGATGGAAGAATGTGAGGGAAGCTTCAAGGAGCTAAAGAGAAGGCTGATCACTGCACCTATACTCACACTACCAAAAAGTGGGCAAAGTTTTGTGATATACAGTGATGCTTCAAAGAATGTCTTGGGTTGTGTACTCATGAAAAATGATAATGTGATAGTCTACGCCTCACGGAAGTTGAAGATCCATGTGCATAACTACCCGACGTATGATCTAGAGCTGGCATCTGTGATTTTTTCCTTGAAAATCTGGCAACACTACCTTTATGGTGAGAAGTGTGACATATACACTGACCACAAGAGCCTAAAGTATATATTCACACAAAAGGATCTCAACATGCGTCAAAAGAGATGGTTAGAGCTAATCAAGGATTATGATTGATCTATTCACTATCATCCTAGAAAGGTGAACAAGGTATCTGGTGCTCTAAGCAGAAAAGAACATGCTACTCTATCCATGCTATGGATTGAGAAAGATCTTATCTTCTTGGATATGCAAAGAATGGATTTGGAAATCATAAGGGTAGCGGATACATCCTACCTTTCCCAAATGATTGCACAACCATCCATCCAAGAGAAGATTAAGGAAGCACAAAGGGATGATGTGGAGATAAAAAAAGGGTGAATGCAGTAAAGGAAGTGAAGCTGCAAGAGTTCCATATCGACGATGATGGTGTGATTCAGTTTGGAATGTGGCTTTGTGTGCCCTCATCACCCAGGATAAAGAAGGATCTATTAGACAATGCACATAGCTCAACATTCTCTATCCATCCTGGGAGTACAAAGATGTACTGTGATCTCTGAGAACACTTCTAGTGGGATAACATGAAGAAGGAGATTGCAGAATATATATCAAGGTGCTTGGTATGTCAGCAAGTTAAAGATGAGTGAAAAAAGTCCAAAGATATGATGTATCCATTGCCTATACCCATGTGGAAATGGGAAAATGTTACTATGGACTTTTTCATGGGCCTCCCAAAAACTTAAAAGGGAAATAATGCGATATGGGTTATGGTTGACCGACTCACCAAGACTTCCCATTTTATCGCTATTTGGGAAGACCTCTTGCTTGAACAACTTGTAAAGATATATGTGAAGGAATTGGTGAGACTGCACGATGTTCCAATCTCAATTATCTCTGACCATGACCCAAGGTTCACATATAAATTTTGGAGGAGCCTTCAACATGCTTTGAGTACTGAATTAAATTTCAACATGGCCTATCACCCCCAAACTGATGGCATGTCTGAAATAACTATTCAGATGCTTGAAGATATGCTAAGAGCCTTCTCTATAGAATTCAAAGGTGGATGGGATCATTATCTCCCATTGGTTGAAATCATACAACAATATCTTTCACTCAAGTATTCATATGGCTCCATGTGAAGATCTGTATGGAAAGAGATGTAAAAATCCAATCTTTTGGGTTTAATTTGGAGAAAGAAAGCTACTTGGACCCGATCTTGTTCAAGGGATGACAGAGAAGGTTTAAGTCATCCACAAACACACCAAATTTGCTCAAAGTAGGAGAAATATCTATTCTAACAACCATCAAAGGGACTTGGAGTTTGACGTTGGAGCTAAATTCTTCCTTCAAATATCTCCATGGAAGAGAGTCATGCAATTCGGGAAGAAAGAGAAGCTAAGCCCAAGGTATATTGGACCCTTCGAGATCCTTGACCGCATAGGAGTCGTGGCCTATCGGCTTGAACTTCCACCGAATATGGATCAAGTTCATGATTTTTTTCACGTATCACTCTTGAGGAAGTACATACCTGACCCCTCACATGTACTAAACTCAGAGGTGGTGCAGCTGGAAGATGATCTCTCCTATGAGGAGCAGCCAGTAAAGATTCTGGACTGGAGAGATAAGATTCTACGCAATAAGAAAACCCATCTTGTCAAAGTGTTGTAGAGGAACCATAAGTTTGAGGAAGAAACTTGGGAATCAGAAGAGGAAATGAAGGATAAGTACCCTCACCTGTTTGTGTAAAGTGAAATTTCGGGGGCGAAATTTCTTAAGGTGGGAAGAATGTAATGACCCAAAGTTTTTCAATGGAAATTACCTTCTTATAATTATGTCATAAAATCACATGAAAACACAACATAATGAACTACTAAGTGATAAGTGACCTTTAAACATAAGTTTTTCACTTCTGTTTTTCAAAAATCTGACATACACGGTTGAGTTCAAGATGTTTTTTAGAGTCTAATAAAACAAAAATAATTTTTTGGTGAATAGTAAAATACATTAATTCACTATATAAATACATTATAATTAAAACCCACTATTCTTGACATCACAAGTGATGTAAGAACCCAAATCTAGAACTCACATGCCTTATTTACTATTTGTGGTCATAGATGACCCACTATTCCTTATCTTAGGGGAAATTAATAAACTAATGAATTTTATATTAAGGAAACCCCTCTCCCCTCCACTATAAAAACCACCCTTCACACTCTCATTTCCTCACACCTCTCAAGCTCCAAGCCTTCTCTAAACTATGTCCAAACCTCTTCTATAGCCCCTCTCCCACGTTCAAGAGCTGTTGGTCTCATCAAAAGACCAAGCCTAGCTTCCTTAAGGAGGATCTCAAGAGGAATATTTAAGAGGTAATTTCTCTCCATCTTCTCCTTTAATTTCCTTTCAAGTTCAAGTCCATTTATTGATTTCTTCCCACCAATATTCATCCAAATGGTATTGTAACTCCAGTATTATACATTCAATGTAATTTCATGATGCTAATAGGATATTATATCATCCAACCCCCTTTCCCTCATCCTTTTATTTTATTAAATAGAATATTGTTCATGAGGTGTTAATTTATCACCTTCAAGAACGACATGCTTTCTTCTTCAATTTATACCTTTATATCTGGTCATGAAACCATTTTTATGGTTGAACCAGAATATTTTATATGCATTATCTCTTATTTAATGTTTTTTAACTAACTTATGGCCATATTTCTAAGTGATAAATTAAAACAAGTTCATAGTGACCCAAAAACCTCCCAAATTAACCCAAACAATATTCATTTAATTTTTATATAATGATTCATCCACATGGTATATAATATATATGAAACATATGGCCGATTGTTGCCTATCAACCGGTCAATGTTCCAGTGCTCTGCTAATGTGTATAGCAGCACTCGAGTCGAATCCTCAGTGATGATACTTTGTAATAGGCGTTTGTTTTTAGTTAATTGTATTTTGATTGGGGGGTTAGTTTTTAGAGCTTAATTGAAATGATTGATTGATTAAGATTGACTTAATAATTTGATAAATATTGGGATTAGTTCATCATTAGGTAGTTAATCTTGTGATATCCTTGAGATTTTCTTTATATTGCATTGAATTAACACCCATGTCACAAGTTGACGTTGATTGGAATTCCTAAGTGTTAAGGCTTTAATCCATCCTTAACTTAACTAGCATTCTAATCTAAATAAGTACTTGATTTTGGTAGTGTATTTATGTTTATAATAATCCATGGAATCCATATGTTAAACAAAACAAGTCATTAATCCATGAAATATTAAGTCCAACATGCACAATGTTATTTTAAAGAATATTCGTTGAGCAAAAGCCCTCAATCACTTAACATACCTAAATTATAACTCACCCCAATTAAAGATTTAATCAGCAATTAAAATGATTACTAATCTGGTTTTAATGATGAAACGCATGGCCGATTGTTTCCTATCGACCGGTCAAAATTCTGGTGCTCTGCTAATGTGTATAGCAACAGTCGGGTTGAATCCTTGGCGATGATACTTTGTAATAGTTGTTTGTTTTTAGTTGATTGTATTTTGATTGGTGGGGTTTGTTTGCAGAGATAAATTGAAATGTTTGATGGTTTATTCTTGATTTATCAAATATACGAAGATTGGGGTGAGTTCATTATTGGGGAGTTAAGCTTGTGATATCAATGAGCCTTACTTTGTATTGCATTAAGTTAACACTCATGTCATAAGTTGGAATTGATTGGAATTCCTAAGTGTTAAGACTTTAATCCAAGGATTAACTTCATTTAGGGTTCTAATCTCAATCAAAACTTATTTATGGTAGTGTATTTATGATTCCAATAATCCATGGAAACCACTTGTTAAACAAAACATATCATTAATCCATGACATATTAAGTTTAAAATACACAATATTAATTTAAATAATACTCATCGAGCAAAAACTCTCAATCACTTAACATCTCCTAATTATAACTCACCCCAATGGTAGATTTACTCATCCATTAGTATTGTTGATAATCTGGGTTTAATTTTTATGGTGATGATTTAAAAAATGAGAAAAATAAAGGGACAAGAAAAGAGTAGTGTGCCGAACACACACATGAAAGATTTTGAGAATCAAAAATGGGATTTTGATTGAATGAGGAAGCAAAATAGGGGACTGTAATTTAGAATGATTCAAACTATTTTAATACCATTAATATTATACTACATAAGTTGTATAATAATAAGAGGTATTGAAGAAGAAACAACCACTAAAATTTGATTGAAATGAAAACAAAGTTGCACAATTACAATTGAAAGCAAACATAAACAAACGTGAAATAGAAGTGTAGGAGAGGTCTCTCTTGTTGAAACAAGATCAAATAATATCCTCCAATAACCTTGTCAAGTCTCTATTAATTCCAAACCTCCTCCTTAAGTGATTAAGTGCCAACCTCTTGGAATGAGAGGAGGGGGTGTATTTATAGCCCAAGGTTGTGGGCTGTTTGCATTCCAAAATTTTCCCTCCACTTGAACCGCATATTTACCAATATAGACAGATTAATCACGAGTTGTTGTCTTATTAAAAGATGTAGATATGGATGTCTTTTTTCCACCCTCAAAATTTGGCTGCCTATAGACTTTTTAAGATAATGTTATGGCGGTTTTAATAAATAATGTCATTCTGTCTATTTCAATCCAGACTTTTCAATGGCTGAAATGTGAATGAGTTTTTTAATAGTAATATAACCTCAAATAAAAATAATTTCTTTAACAATGTTGGCCTCCTATATCTCGGATTTCACACTGAAAAATATCATCTTTCATGGATGTCTAATTCAGAAGAAAAGTCAACATTTTTGTGCTGATTTCAATCTCCGGCCAGAATGGTGGGATGAGATTAAATGAATCATTTGGGCCCCTTGTACTTGGATTTGGGACTTTAAATTTTTATACAAGCTAAAACGTAGTGTCCCCTGAATTATGGTGGATAATTAATGTTTTTGGACTTCTGGATTGAGCCCCTTAAATCAATCTTCAAGGCTAGTACAATTTATTCACAGAATCATTGGTCCTTCTTGTGTGGCCCATATGACCCTTCAAATGGAAGAATTGTCTCATGGTCCCTTCTAATGAAATGTGTTATATTTAACTAGAAATCCTAAAAAAAAATAACCAAACAATTTGGATCATCAGGGTGAGAGTTATAAATAAAATAGTACACTGACTCAATTGGACTACTTCTAAAAATGCTCAAAAATTATACTTAATATTAAAACATTAATATTTCACACAAATTATGAAAATTTCATATAAAATAAGTAAAGGGAGTACATAATAAGTCATGAAAATATTAATAAAATAAAATTATTATGATGATAAATTAAGAAGATAAGATAAAGAAATGGATAAGAAAAGATTTGTGCGCCAAACACACACACACGAACGATGATGAGAATTAAGAACAGAATTTTGATTGAATGTGGAAGCAAAATAAGGGAAGGAGATTCAACTGTATTTAAATTATTTTAAGAACATTAATATTATACTATAGAATTTGGATGAGAATAAGAGATATTGAAGAATAAATTTTCATTAAAACAAAATTACAAAAGAAAGGACTTACAAAATTACAACAATGATGAACATAAAAGTAAATAAAAACAAAGAGAGGAGGAAAGGTCTATCAAGTGCAAAATTGAGTATGGAAGGCCCTCCCAAGCCTTTTTAAAGGATTTGGTCATGACAATATGATATCCTCTCTTCTGAAATGCCAACCCCTCTCAAGGAGAGGAGGGGAGAGTATTTATAGCCCAAGGAGTGGACTGTTTGCATTCCCAATATGTACCTCCACTTTCATCACCATGTTGGCTATTCAGACTTCCGAATATAGAGAAATAGCCTTCCTAAAAGTTGAAGATAATAAAGTTTTACGACTACTCTCAAAATTTGGAGTCATTTGGACCTATGGATCCAAATTTATGGCCGGTTTATTAAACAAATTTAATCTGTCCATTTCAATCCAGTCTTTTTGAAGTCCAAAATTTGAAGGGGTTTTGGAATAGTAATATGCCATCAAATAAAAATAATTTATTCAAAAGAGTTGTCCATCCATATCTCCTATTTCACACTGAAAAGTCTCAAGTCAAATTTATTTCCACATCAGAAGAAATTTCAATATATTTGTGCTACTTTTATTTCTCGGCTAGAATGGTGGGCTGTATTTCAATGCATAATTTGGGCCCCTTGTTCTTAGAGTTGGGCCCAAAAATTTTTATCCCGGACTCCTTAAATTTTCCCCCAAACTATGGTTGATAATAATGTAATTTGGACTTCTTTATTTATCCCAGTAAATTAATCTTCATGAATAGTCCAGTTTCTTCACAGATTCTTTGGTCTTGTTTGTGAGGACTATATGACCCTTCAAATGGAAGAATTGGCTCATGGTAACTTCTAATGAAATGTTTTATATTTAAAGGAAAATCCTAAAAAATAAGAACAAAACAATTTGGATCAGTATAGTTATAGTTATTATTAAAACAGTAAACTGACTCAATTGGACTACTTCTAAAAATGCTCAAAAATTATACTTAATATTAAAACATTAATATTTCACACAAATTATGCACATTTCATATAAAATAAGTAAAGGGGGTATATAATAAGTCATGAAAATATTAATAACATCAATATCTCATTTTAAGATCATTTTAAATTCTATAATTTCATTAATAACATGTAATATTAGTTTCGGATGTTTACCCATGTTCTACCCAAACTTCAATTTAATAATACAAGTGAACCACTCAAGAAAACCATAAAAACAAACATTCCCGAATAATTTTTTTAAAATCTATAACTCATAAAAAGGCACATAAAATCACTTAATGAAACCATAATGAACCATATTAATGTACACAAGGTTCTATATTTCTAATTAATGAATATAATGTCATTATAAAGGACATTAAAGAGAAAGAAGCATTCGGATACAAGGTAAGGGGAAATTATCAAACCAAACTTTCATCCTTCGAGTTATCCCTCTTTCACTCCATTCATTTTGATATGGTTACTCCATAAATATCATTTTTTCATCATTTTCTTTCCTTTTATAGGATATACATGTTTGTTACTGGTTTTTATGTCAAACAAAATGTTTTCCAAAAGAAATCTTCTTTTAAGAACACACCTTTTACTTCTCCATCAAAGTGAACGGTTCTTGAAACATGTATGTTATTACCTATTTATTTTGGGAACCCAAAGTTTATGAATGTGTTCTTATGAGATGAAACCCATTCCTTACCATGGTTAATTTATGTTCACTTTTGATGTATGTTCCATGTGGCAAGCATGATAATGATAATGTTATGATGTGACGAGTGCGCCCGGAATTATATAGAGCAATATGAATGTTACAAAGTGACGGGTGCACCCAGAATTATAGAACGCTCCAATTCATTGGGTAAAGTGATGAATATCCTGAGTAAATTTGAAATGATGTGTGAACAAGATGCTAGCATGGTTCACAAGTATGTGTGGTAGTTAACCACTAAGACATGATGTTTCATTTTTTATGCATTGCCACATTTCAAGTCTTTTATTTATACTCCTCTCGTGTTCATGATCTTTTGCCTATGTCATGATTATGCTCACCCCATGATATATTATTCTTATCTATACTCTTACTGGGATTTTAGATCACCCCTCTTTATGTATATCCTCAGGTGGAAACATGTACTAAAGAGAGGAAGGGTGCCAATAAGAATCTAGAGAAGAAGAAATTAAATAAATGTTTATGCTTGATGTTGTATTTGTTATGTACGGTCCTAGTTTTCCCAAGACACTAAACCTTTGGATCCTATATGTGTAATACTTTTATGTTGTTTATCTTTAAAATGATGTAATATTACTGTAAGAGAAGGCAGGGTCACTATAACCTCGGACACATACATATCCCTCTATTGATGGGGAACCTCAGATAGATATAGATGATCCTGAAACCATGAATGTTCATAATTGATTGTTAATTCAGAGTGACCCACATATGCATAATTTTGAATGAAAAAATATTCATGAACATATCTTAAATCTATAGAAGAGTCTATAATAGGCAATAGTTTCCCCCAAAAGGGTGTGATGAGACCAACTTACCATCCTCTCGACCAATGTGAGTTCTTAAGTTTCATTGGAAAAGTTCCTCAATGAATACCTATATCTGTAAAGTGGTTCCATGAATCATCGTATATATAAGAACATTTGGGTGTTTCTATCTCTACAAACAAAACCCATTGGAGACCGTTCAAAGATGATGTACCCGATGTGAGTGATTACACATAATTCAGTCCCTTACAATCAATTGTCAAGTGCCAAGAAATCTTCTTTAGAAACAAAATGGTGAACCTGATTTGGATCCTTAAATAAGGTGTTATTGTTACCCCACAACATACCCCTTTCATATTCAAAATTTAAGAGGTCCAAATGATACCATTAGTTATGCATGTGGTCATGAGATGCTACTTTTATGAGGTTTTGTTGTTTGTATTTATCATAGATATTGTATAAACTTTTAACCAGAACTATAATTAATTTAATGGTGTCTCACCAGTTCTCATGGACATGCACATATTCCACTACACATGCTAGATCCTCAATCAAATAGAGGACTCCATTTCCCACCCATCATCTTCAATGTTGGGTCTTGAATGCATTGGTTAGGGAGTAACATCAGAATGGTACTCTCCCCACCCTAGAGGCGGCTAAGGAGGACATCTAGCTTATGAATCTATACTAGTAGTCTGCCCAGTAATAGTTTTTAATCCATAACTATATGGCCCTAATAGCCATCTACAATCATTTCGAGTGCCTTCCCCTGGAACACGATAATGAGTTCCTCCCTTAACTTAGGGAGGCTGATAAAGTGGACACCAAAAACTTCATCCCAACAACACATGGGTCCCTATCAAAGGCCTCTACTGGTAATCATCATCTTCAATATTATTCATCTCAATATCCTCACCATGAAGAGGATACTACCTCATAGGCCCTAGACAAAGTCTTACAGACCTCAGTCCCCAGGGCAGTTCGCAGAGGGTGATGATCAAACAATTGAAAACAAACCATCATCCTTATTCCTAATAAAGAATTCCACTAGGTAAATACAGATGCAACCTATAGGTGTATGTATATACCCACTCAATAATATTAAGACCATCATGAAAATATGGTGGAAAATGAGAAGATGTAAATTCATGATCTCAAATATCAATCTGATCAGTCAAATATGGAGACAACCAATAAGAAGATGTAGATTCCTAAAAATACATATCAAGACCGTAAATCAAATATAGTGGTAATCAAAGAGTAGATTCAAATTCCTACTAATTCATATAAATCCCTCAAGTAAAATATGGTGTAAAAATATGATAAAATACAAGTTTATACGGATGCATATCAATCCTTCCGGTCAAATATGGTGTAAATAAATGAGCAGATACAACTTCATTCTCATTTATAAAAAATCCCTCCAGTCAAATACAATGAAAAACTAAGAGTTGATGAAAATTACTATGGATGCATATCAAGTCCTCCATACAAATATGAAACAATTGGTTAGATCTGCTGGCATATCCCAATTGTAAATCAGAGGAAAACTCATATCTCTTCCCCTGTACAGGAGGACTGTTACTAATTATTGGTAGGAAATGGAGGACAGAATCATGCACATTTTTCTTGCTCCAACACCAGAATAGTAATATATTCCCTTTTTTACCAAGGGAATCTCTCAACATGTCTTAGAAATGATAGATGTTCAGACATCAATCCCTAGCCATATGCATCAAACTTTCCAATATGTAATCACATCTGTAGAAATAGCTAGGAGTCGGGCTCATAACCCTGACTCCTCAAGTGGGGTGACTCATCCACACAATGGTATGGTAACTTAGGAGTAGACAGGAATCCCTTATCCCATCTAGGAGGGTAGTCAGAAATATTCCATGATTAATAGACAAAAGGATCAGGCACAAATACCCATTCCAATTGGGGGACACCGGTCTACTAAGGTGGCCAATCCAGGGTAGGCATATATCCCTGTTAGAATTCCAAAATCTTACTGACATATCCCAGAAGCACCATGGGAGGCACTTGAACAAACACACATATATGAAGGTCTTCACTTGAAAAAAGCAACCCCAGTCATCCGCAAGATAGCGCCTAAAAATAAATCACGTGAAAGCTGATTGTAAAATTAAGAGTAGAATTATAACCCTACTCTACTAGAAGCTGGAGTTCTTGAGTCCATCAAATAGCTATCATTGTTGTATTAGGATCCTTCTAATACATTACCAAATTATGGAAGTGTCAATAGCTGTTGTGAAGGTCCTCCCCACAGCATTGTTACCAGCATCTCTGGAGGCCCTCCCCAAATTATTTACCATGAATGCTTCCTTCATGGGAACAATTCAATCAATCATGAGATATTATATCTTTATGAGTTTCACAATATCCCTCCTCATGGAAAAATATCAAATGGAAATAAGTCCATCCCCTTGTTGTTGTCTACCCAAATGGTCCTCTATAGGGTATACGCTGTAGAAATTCTCCCTGTAGTTATACATTGAGCTATGATGGTAGTCCTTTCCATGATGGAACCTACTATAAAGGTCCTACCCCTAGTGAAATTTCATATCAGAAAGAAGTTCCTCCCCTTTCCAATTCAAATATAAGAAATACATCATATTCTAAGGTTCTTGGAAAGATGGATCTAGACATGCCAGATACCCTATCAATGAAAAGAGACATTATTTATCAACTAGAAGATGGATCAAGGCAATGCTCATCCTTTGAGACACCCCCATACCATTCTCATGCCAACAATACCCCCACTATCCCCACTTATTACAATAAAATAGTCATGAAGTGCTCATTTTGGGCTGATCAAGTAGAGGAGTCTCTAGTATAAGATCATAAGGACAAGTTGCTCATGATAATACAATTGGTTATGGATGATATACCCATTATGTTTTCTACCTAAGACACTTATCTATAAGAAATTAAAAATGAATCGTTAGAATAATTCATACACAACATCCATCTAAATCTATGGACAACTCTCCACCACCTGAAAGAAAAATTATTACCTTACAGCGGGTATTCATAGCATGTTAAAATATTGGGAGAGATTTATTGTCAATTTGACTTGGAATATCTTTAGTCTATGTGGTGAACACAATAAGAGAATCATCATAACGATCTTCAATTGAAATTGCTCAACATGTTTCATGAGTTGCGACATCTAATTATTGACACCCCACCTGGTGCTCATATCCAAGGATGGGGGGATATGGAGCTTTGCATTTCACCCCAAGCCCCATTCAGAATAATCCACCATAAATGAAATTATATAATGTCATTATTCTAAGTATACTATTTATAAAAACCCCTTCTAAGAAAATATATCACACTCAATAATAATCAACATTGAATAAGTCTCAAAATCATCATTCCTGATGATAGAAATCCCTCTAAAAACTCATGAACCATGAAAATGAGAACATTCAGTAGGATTATCACTTAATGTAATCCAATAATCAATCACTTATAATGTCTTCAAAAGAAATTATTTTTCATTGAGACCTGTAATTTCACCTAGCTCACACTAAAATAAGGATGTGCATGATAATAGAGTGGAGATGGTAACAGTAGCTGCCATAGTACGGGGTCATCCCCACCCCATTTTTAACACAAAATTCCCCCCCAAAGGTCGAAAAACTTGACTAGAGGCACAAAAATAATAGAATGATAGAAATCCCAACCTGTAGGGCTGGGGTAATTTTTACTTTAACCACCCCCTAAATGGAATTCAGCCTTTCCCATTTAGGTAGGATGATAAGCAGTGAGGTATCCCAACTCATCCCATCTCACTACCCATTTCCCCTAGAAGAGAGACACATGAACAAGATGCATAGAGGTTCCCACCAAGTCATTATTCACCAAGAAGTTCAAAGAGGATCCCATAAAGTAAGGGAGAGGTCTAATAAAGAACTAAAACAACCCTCCTATCATTTTACATCCAATACAATGACTATAATGCATTGTGCATCGGTTAACATCGTAAACATCAACCTTGTGGATGGAATCAAAAATGATGTTAATACAGAGAAGTAGGGAGAGGATGATTCCACTAGAAATGTGGTCCATGAAAAGATAAATGAATAATGTGTGCATACTCAGAACCAGAGAATCCCCTAAATTTGGGTTCTCCATCAATCAGTCTCCTACTTTCTCCTCAGCGAATCTCTAAAAAGAATAAAGGCAAGTCCACATAGAATCCACTTATTCCTCTCAATGAGGAAGATCTCCCTATTCTCTAAGAAATATTCACTCAGAAGGATAAATAAATGAAATAATTGAGGCGACTTAACACTGAGTTACTCTAAGGCATACCTCAGCAACAAGGGTTCATCCTGGTGAAAGAAGAAAGACCAGGATATCTACCCAACTTGGTTCCTGGACCATGGGTTTACTTAGAACTGATCATGGATGGATATCAATACTTACATCCATTAAGGAGACAACCATGACGGGTTCAAGAGAACCCTCAAAATATGTCCCTAATCAGATATTTGCCTCAAATAATGGTAGAACCAGCACATCAGATTCTTCCTATTGATGTACCTATCCAAGATCATGTTCATATAGACATTAATCAAGGGATTAATAACACCATAGATTCATTTTCAGCTAAATTAGAAACTATGGAGGAGTGGCGTGCATCATTACAGCTGAAAAAAAAACCTTACCCTAATTGGGTGAGCAGCACCCCACTACCACCAAATTTTAATATCCCTACATTCTCAATATTAAATGGTTTGGGATACCTAAAACAATATCTGGCACACTATACATCCCATTTTTATTCCAAGATGGGAACTCCTAAGAAAAAATAATAAGTGAAACTCATATTCTTCATATGAACCCTCTAAGGGTTAGCCATCATATCGTACACCAGTTTTGCAACTTGGTTGATCACAGGATGGGAGGATATCCTCCAACAATTCCTATTTCATTTTATCTCAATGATGAAAAATAAAACAATCAGTGGCCTTTAAAATTGAAAATAATGAGAAAAGGAGAGAGTCTCGGATTTTATTTCCAGATAGAAAGGGATGACCTACTCCTTGAACTTACCACTTCCCCAAGAATACACGCTCACTCTCTATATTTATAACTTTCACAAAGATCTATGAATGTCGATAATCCTTATGAAATATAAAGGTGGTTTTCGATATTTATCTATTATTTCCCAATGAATTTAGGAATCCATACAATGGACTAAGATTAAGTCCCAAATAACTCCACCAAACTTGGGGAAAAGAGAAGAAAAGGTGGAGGTGGAATCTGTCACACTTAATCCATCCTTTGTGTTGGAACCATCTCTAAAACATATTCCATGTCATGTAGAACCCCTTGGGTGTTAACAAAAACCCATTCCTTACCAAGACTAGTAGAGGGGACCCTAGGAGAAATCAATATGAGGAGTGAAGGAATAATGTTTACTCATTCAGAGATGATCAATTCCTTAGCTATTTTATAGCTACTATGGAAATTGATTTACTCCACCTTTGAGAGCCCAAGAGGCCTGACCAGGTAGGTCTTGATGACTGGATGAATTATTTCCCCTTTCACTAGATATTAGGTCACACCATTCAATAATGCTTTATCTTCAAATATATCCTGTAGAAAATGGTGGATTCTAGGCAAGTAAAGTTGGGAAGTCCACCATCATAAGTAGTGTATGTTTCTACTACTACCCATGTGGAAGGAGGTGAGTGGAAAGAAGTTGTTAGCAGAATGGTGTAGAATTTTGATAGTTGGATTAATCTAAATACCATCAATCGAACTCACTGAATTCTCCAAGCATAGTTTAAACAACCATTTATTTCCCCAGCTACTTCCACTACAACATAGACAATGTCAACGACCCCACCAACCTCCATAATCTAGCCTTTCAAAAAGAGTCCTAACTAGAAATGTAGGTAGGAATTGTAGAAGGGTGAACATGAATCAAGGAAAAAGTTCTCTTTTACACTATCATACTTTATTCCCTTATATTTGAAACAATAGGCACTACCCCACCAAACAGAACCACCAGAAACAGGCTTCTAGGAAAATTCATCATCTGATGAGGAGTTAATATTTGGTTACATTAATGTAATTAATTTAATGGATCCCTTATCTTATGATGAGTATGAAAATGAACTTGATGTCCTTGCATCTGAATGGGGAACTAGAGGAAGATGATGTTTGATCTGAGGATACTAGGGAAGGCATAGCCATGGTAGAAATCAAACTTATAGTCACGCCCCTACTCAGACTATCAATGTTTACAAAACTCATGTAAGATCCATTTAGTGGGTTTTCCAGGAGCATTAAGATCCTTCTATATTGTAAAAAATCTACCCTAACTCTATCACTCTAAAATATCAATCATAAGAGGAACGGGTGTCATAACTCCCTTGGTATGCAGGAAGACCTGCCTGACCCAACCCACTAAGGACCAGAGAACCTATAACTTCTATTTAAAGGTATGATCTATCTTCATCAAATAATCAAGAACCAAATTTTACCAAGAAATATCATCCCCACCCAGGTAAGCATAGTCCTTTAGACCAAAATTATGGAATCCTAAATAGTTATCCTTGGTACCGACCAAGCTATAGATCATGGATGCCTTGAGATTGTCAAATGACCTTAGGGAAGCACTCATAGAGGATTTGTAAATCCATAAAGAGTTTGAATTTGAGGTTAATTTTTCTAAGGTATTTCAGATGGAGACTGATTTTATTGAATGTCATTTGGTTATCTCTTTTATAGATCAAGATGAAGATTTCAGTATACATGGAAACATCATAACATTGTATGTGTCCAGAAGAATGAATGGAGTCGATGTATGAAAAGTTTTCATTGAAAATGGATCTAGAGTTAATCTTATTCCATTAATAACACTTCATTGGCTGGGATAAAACAAGGATAACCTATCACCTTCCACCATAACACTACAGGGCTATGACAAAACTGAGTGGAAGCCATTGGGCCAAATCAAGCTCAAGGCACAATTTAGAGAACTCGTATCCGACTCATAATTTCTAGTGGTTTAGTAGAACATGTATTTAAATGTATTTCTAGGAAGGCCTTGATTACATAAACATGTTGAAATCCCCTAATCATACCATTAATTCATAAAATATTTCATTAATGGACAAATTGGGATGTTTCACACTAATAAGGCCCCATTCGAATCCTATAAGGCACACTATATTGATGCAGGATTATATCAGAGGAAAGAGAAGAAACCCCTGGTTGATGGTTTTTCTTGGTTAACTTCCCCAAATGGTCTATAAATTATTCCATATGACTCCTTTAAACCTCTCAGCAAATAATATATATTCCCATCAATCATATCAGTGTATGAGTCCAAATTTAGATACATGTTCAGCGATCCTCATGATTTCAGTCATGACCACTGAGTCTAGAAGTGTTGAAAAGTTTGTTGACTCCCTAGATAGTGGAGAATGATCAGATGAAAATTCTTTCATCCCATTACCAGAGTTCCAAGAAATACCTAAATCACCAACTAAGGTAGGATATTTTGTCTTGTCATCCAAGAGAACAAAGACACTCCTTCTCAGTCTCTCACTCCATCTTCGCTAGAGTTTCAAGGAAATACTACATTGTCAACTGGAGAACTTATCCCACTACTTTCTCCCCCTAGGGAAAAATATGGAGAAGATGAATAGGTGGAATAGGAGGAGGAGGAGGACCTTAGGGATTCCCCTTCAGCATTTGTGGATAGCGTCTCTACCACCATTGATGTGCACAGAGAGGTAAACCTGGGTATAAAAGAAGACCTATGGCCCACTTTGATTAGTGTGAACATGTGTTCCAAAGGGAAATAGGTATATACTTAATTCTTAAAGTAGAATCAGGATTTATTCACATGGAACTTTATAGAAATTTTGGGCCTTGATCCCAAGGTCGCCACTCACCACTTAGGCTTACTAAAGGATCACTAGGGATATAGAGGCATCCATAAGGATGCACCCAACACATGCTTTCAAAATTGAGGCTAAAGTTGACAAGATCATCAAATCCAAATTCATTTGAGAGGTCCAATATCCAAAATGGATGGCCAATATCATCCCTATCAAGAAGAAGAATGGTAAAATCAAAGTTTGCATTGATTTCAGATATCTCAATTGGTACTGCTCAAAGGATGATTTCCCAATCCTAATCACATAACTACAGATCAATGCAATGGCTGGATATCATGACCTATACTTCATGTATGGATATTCAGGATACAATCTAATCTTAATGGAAAAGGAATATAAATAATCCACTTCCTTCATGTCTCCATAGGGAGAGTTTTTTTATTGGGTAATTCCCTTTGGCCTATAGAATGTAGGTGCTACGTACCAATGTGCCATGAATCTCATCTTTAAACCCTTCCTGGGAAAATTTTCAAATTCTATATTGATTACCTAGTGGTTAAATTTAGAAAATTCTTAGACCACTTAGAAAATCTTGAAAATATCTTCAAAACAATTACAACAATGCAACCTAAAAATGAATCCCTTAAAGTGTGTTTCCAGCGTTACCACAGGGAAATTTCTGGGCTTCATCATACGCCATCGTCGCATTGAAGTCGAACCTAATAAGATAAAGGATGTCCTTTTCATGTCACATCCTATAAACCTCATAGTGTTGAGAGTAATTAAATGAAACTTAGCCTACATATAGATCTTTATATCCAACCTTGCAGGAAAATTTCCACCCTTCACCAGGTTAATGAAAAAGGGGTTTCATATCAATGGACTGATGATTGTGAATAATCATTCAATGATCTCAAGAAATGTCTCTTGACTCACCAGTGATGATGCTTCCTGCCAAATTAAGTATTCTTATTTTGTATGTGACTAACTTAGAATTATCATTGGGTTCCTTCCTCACACAAAATAATGACGCTGGAAGCAATAATAGCCTTTAATACATCAGTCAAACCATTATTAATTCTGAGACTCATTATTCTGATATCGATAAGAGTTGTCTGATGATAATATTTTCATTACATAAACTAAGGCACTACCTAAAACATCATGAGGTTTGTTTGGTCTCTTGTAGTAACCCACTAAAATAAATTTCCAATCATCTGATATTTACTGGATGTCTATCACGGTGGGTGGTCATATTACTGTAGTTTGACATTTAGTTCATGCCTCAGAAAGTGTTAAAATTCTAGGCATTATCATATTTACTAGAAGAGAACCCCTTGGAAAAACTGACTTCATTAGATATTGAATTACTTGATGAAGAGTTCTTCTCAATTCAAGAGGTCCCCTAGTTATGGGAGATGTATTTTGATGGTGCATCTAGAAGCCCGATAGGGAATAGGATGGAAGACCCTAGGCTCAACAAAGTGGGGATGGGAGTCAAACTCATTTCTCCAGTAAAATCATTCCTACCATACTTATTCCTACTATTATAAGGGTTCAAAAAAATTAAGTAGAATATCAATCTCTTGTTGCAGGGCTAGAGTTGGAACTTTAGGTATAAGTTAATCACTTGAAGATAAAGGGTGATTCTTAACTAGTCATTAAATAGGTTAATGTTGATTATTCTATTAAAAAGGAAGATATAATCCCCCTCTTAAACCACATACAGGGACTAATGGTGGAATTAACTTTGGATCCTAGATTGAATCATATCCCATAGTCACAAAATTCTCAAGAAAATATACTGCTGAATACAACTACAGCTCTATGTGGTCCAGAACAGGATGAAACAGTCATCAAAGCTGCAAACCACTGGTTGGTATCACCATTATTTCAATCCAACATGGAAGAGATAGATGATATTATCCCTATACTAAATGGTCCTCCCACTGGCTGGATGACACCCATTGTGGGCTACCTTCAAAATGAAGAACTCCCACTGGACAGACCTGGGAAATAAAAAATCTAAATATCAGCAATTAACTTTTTTCTATATCACAGAATGGGTAATAAAAAGGTCATCTATAAGTAGATCCTTGATGGGATCCTTATCTGGTGCATTTATGGATAAGATACTGGTGTTTTCATGAAGGAAGTGAACACTAGATCCTGTGGAACCCACCAGTCATGACTCAAGCTTCCACACCAAATTCAAAGGCGTGAGTACTACTAGCCCAATCTAACGCGAGACTACACTAAATTCACTAAAAAGTTCCATTTTTCCAGGTTCATACTAACTTCATTTTCTGACCACTAGAGTTACTGCACACAAACAAGTACTCCTAGACATTTTCTATATGGGGAATGGACATCATGGGACCATATCCTACAACTATGGATAAGAAATTCAAGTACTTCTTGTTGTAACCAAATTATTCTCCAAGTGGTTTGAATCTATTATCCTCAAAGAATTTGAGTCAGGGAACATTTTCATATTCATGAAATCTAACATCATCACCAGATTTGGTGTTCCTTATATAATATTGATGGATAATGGCACCAATTTCTATTCTTTTGAATTGAGAAAGCTATATCAGGAGTATGAAATCAAGTCAAACCATTTATACCTCTACCACATAGTGGATAATGGAAAGATAGAGGCCTTTAATAAAACCTTGTCAAATATACTCTAAAATATGGTATATAAGGATAAAAAGTATTAACTGTGAAATATCCTTCATGCCTTCTGGGCTTATCAGACCACAACCTACACTTCCACACAGGTGAACCCACACTCATTAGTATATGGTACAAAGGTGGTCTTACCCATCTAAATTCAATTTCCCTCACTCAAAATTTCCATTTGTGATCAATTATCCATATATGAGAAATCCTAGAAATAGATGGATTAATTAGAGTGATTGGATGAGAAAATATTGAATACCTTGCATCATTTTGAAGTCTACAAAAACCGAATCGCATAAGCCTTTAATAAAAAGGTTCGCCTCTGATATTTACTCAAAGGAGAGATGGTGTTGGTCCTTAGGACTTTGATGATACCTAGAAAGAAACCTCTAATGTTGGAACCAAAATGGGAGGGACCTTAATCCATACATAAGGTCTACTATGATGGGGATTATTATTTGATTTTGATAGATATAAATCTTACCATATCTCCCACTAAAGCAAGGTTCCTGAATAATTATTTAGTGTAATCATATGGTACCTCATTATAATCTCATGATGTTAAAATCCATGGTATATTATTCCAAGTTTCATGATTTTAAACCATGTAGTCTATATTTTTCACATGGCCTAAAGAACCATGACATCATTTTTCATGTCACAAGATAATAAACTCTATAACATCAAAGTAATCATTGCATGACATTAAACTGCATAGGGATCATCGTTTCAGTCAATGATTCACCACACACATGTTAGATCTATACAGGAGAAATAGGAAATGGCCTTGTCACCATGTGAGAGTCCGATCCATGAAAGGAGTCTCTTTCTCAAGAAATATGTGTAGCTTGATTCCTATCATCATAGGATATGTAGTGATTCCCATTCCACTAATCTAATGTCCATCCACAATAATCTTTTCCTTCCATGTCAAGTGACCCATGTCCATACTGTAAGATGTTACATGGTTCCTCAATAACTACATGTTGCTTGATTCTCATTCCAATGGGATATATAGTGGCGCCCAAACCCTATATCTTGGGTCCATCAACAAAAATGGGAAAATTACCCCCTCTGTGTATAGGTTAGACCTACATAGAGGGCTCCCATATAGAACTATTTGTGTCTTGATTATATCCATACAAGATACGTAGTGATTCTCAGGTCTCTAATCCTAGGTCCATCCACAAAAATCAAAATAATCAAAGGGAAAAATTCCCCATCACATATAGGGGTCAGACCTACATAGGGATCCAGTTATTGAACTATGTATGGATTGATTCTCATTCCAATGGGATACATAGTGATTCCTAGATTTTACACCCTATTCTAGATACCCCAAAAGTAAAAAAAAACCCTCCCTGTGTATGGTTCAGACCTATACAGGGAACCATCATTCATAACTACATGTGGATTGATTCCTGTCTACATAGGATATGTAGTGATACCCAAATATCCAACCCCAGGTCTAGCCACAACTAATAAAAATGCCTCCTACATATATACACCTACACAAGTAAGCAGTTCTAGAACTACATACATCTTGATTCTCATTTTGATGAGATACATAGTGATTCCTATATTTTATATCATGGTCCAACCACCAAAAATTTAAAATTCACTTATCCCTCATTTTATCACTTTTGTGTGGGAAAATAAACTTTTTTCTCCCCTTGTTTACCACACTGATCATAGATCATATGGGATTAGGAATTATGTTAAGGGATTCCCTGTATGGTTGAGGTGTGTCAATTCACATCTGGGTCATTATGGTCTTGGTCTCAGGGACTTAAAAGGAACACTAGATGTCCTTACTGCATAACGTTAAACTGTATATTCAAGCCTGGTTCTATAACTACATACATCTTGATTCTCACTCTAATGAGATACATAGTGACACCCAGGTCTTTAATCTTAGGTCCAACTTTAATATTTCCTCTTCACATAGAGATACCTTTTTCCTTTCTACATTACATTAAACTGCATAGATCTTCAAGAACTACATGTGTCTTGATTTTTGTTTTGATAAGATATATAGTGATTCCTAGACCTTGTGTCTTAGTCCAATCCATGGGTAAAAGACAAAAAATTTCCCATATACTATAAAAAAATAGATATCTATTAAGAAGATCTCAAATTTGGGTTCCTCATTCTGGGAACCTTCAAGAAAATAAAATTTTCCCCCTATATATGAATCAGATCGATGTAGGAAATTTCATAATCTATGCCCAATCATGTTCTGGATTCTTCTTACATACTCAAACACATTTCTCCCAATTTTTATAATCTATGTTTTGGGAAATTCTATATCTCTAAGATATTTCTCTATCCATTGAATATGGAGGGTTAGTGTCCTAGGGACACATTTTTTTGACTATGAAAAATATTCCCTAGTTGACTCTAAATAATTCACCCACAAAAAATGTACTATTAACCAAATTCAAATTCATCCCTAGGAGATACCTTTATTATCTCTATAATCCATAATTTATTTTATCCCTATATCATTTATTCTAATCTGAGAAACCCCAGAATCATGGTTTACATATTCTTTCCCCCCTCATGCCTAAGCCATGTTGGAATGTCCTGGCTTGATGATACCTTTTATCACTAATTGTTTCCTTGACATATGGTCTTATCCCTATGACATAAAACTATAAGACCCCATACTATCAACATTAAACTGGATGGATGATATCCTAATCACACAACACTAAACTATACAATGCCTAAAACTATATATGGCTATATTCCTACCATCATAGGATATGTAGTGATGCATGAATCTCTAATCCTAGTTCCTGCCGCAACAAAAGTTAAAAATATCACCACCCTGTGCACGGGTCTGAATTTCCTATAAAACCATACCAGAACTATGTATTTCTTGATTATTATCTTGATGAGATACCTAGTGACATCCAAACCTTGTAACTTAGCCCCAACCATAACAAAAAAATGGGAAAGAGATAAAATCCTTCCTTCCTACGTATGGGTCAGACCTATGTAAGAGAAATATCTCTAACCATTACCTGTAAATTTCGACATGAAGTAATCCTTTCATGTTTTTGAACTTTCCTTTCATAGAGAAAACTCTATGTATAGAGAATTATGGATCTACATAAACCTCTTGGTCCATTATAAATGGAGGGTCAATGTCCTAGTGACACCTTTCTTTGAAGATTCACAATATTCCCCAGTTGGATATACATAATTCACCCACACAAAAGGAATGTCAAGAAAAGTAAAATTCAACCCCTAGATAGTCCTGTCCTATATCTGTAAACCCCAATGATGTTTTCATATCATATCACTCCTTAGATTCAAGAACCCACAACTTACAACATTTCCCCTCTATACATGAGGATGATAGAACATTATTGGACATATTACCATGAAAAGGTTAAATAATTTATCCCTAGGTAAAAGATAATTGACCATAAATTGTAGCCCTCTAAATTCATTTCCATAGGACATTAAAAATCATGGTCCATGTCCTAGCTACACGACATTAAACCACGCTATGATTCATCCCTCCTTTACACAAGTCAAACTCATGTATAAGTGTTTTCTAATTCATGGATAGTGATGATACAGATGACCTAATAATTTTTTATACATCATTCCCTTGATAATCCACACATCATGGTCTTAATAAATCCAAATTTTAACAAATTAGCAGGCCATCAGAAATAAAGGTTATGTGTCTTGAGAACATCTTTGTTTGATTATACACAATATTTCCCAGTTGGTTCTGCATAAGTTATCAACACAAAAGGTCTGTCAACCAAAGGGAAATTCATCCTTATTAGAGGTCTATTGTACCTTCTTATTCCCTTACAACAACATATTGTAAACCATTATTATGGTTACTCCTCACATACTTTCCCCATATCATGTCTCAAATTCATAAATCCCAAAATTAGGCTCTAAAAATCCATCATTCATGTCTAAAAAATATTGGTACATTCTCATCTAGTAAGTCCTATTGGGGTTCTCTCCTCATGATTCATGGTCAGAGTTTCTCAACCTAAAACATCATTTATATTAGTTCAGCTTGAAAGACTTTAAATTTCCTATGAAAACAGACACAGTACTCACCAAGTTGAGAACTCGAAAAGGGAACCCTGGGTAAAAGTCAAGTACCATCTCGCTAAACTTATGATTTTCCTGGTTCATGAAAAAAATGAGTAATCAAAAGAAAAAGGAAAAAAACTTGTTAGGTTGAAAACTCACAATGTGTGGCCTAAAAAATCCAAGTTATGCCCACCAAGACCATACAGTAGTGTAATTAGGATAAAAATTAGGGTGATAATAGAAAATTCAAAAAAAAAATAGGATTTTCCATGTAACACTAGAAATAGTCCAAACTACACCTTCTAATTCCCTTGGATCAATCAAAAATTGGAGCATTATAGGGTCATGTCAACTTGACTATCCTAGATTGTGATTGAAATTGATGTCTGGTGACAAAAACATTCAAGTCATCTAGGGGGTTATCTTTCAAAACACACTGCAAATTATGATTGATCATTACTAAAAATAAGAAAACTAGAATAAATTATTAATATTAAAAAGGGAACAAGTTTTCATTTAAATTGAGCCAAAGGAAGAGTATCCAAAACTTAGAGCCTATCCTTATGAGTAGAACATTGAGATTACAGAGCCTGCTTAGCAAATTCAAAAAGTATAAATTGTGCATGACTTGAATCCTCTATAGATCAGCAGAGCTCGAACAAGGTTATAGTCTCATCATTAGAACCAAACCACAATTCCTCCACCTTCTGGTCTACATCCAATCCAGCCATCTCAAGATCCTCCACCAATCATTACCCTTTATCAACAGCTACCACAGTACAATATAATTATATCTTGATCTGCTCTAGTTCCTAAATAAGACCCTCAACCTCTTGATGAAGCATCTCTATTGTGGTCCTCTACTATGAAAATTTTCCCCATCACCTCACGACAACACCAGCATGCTCAATAACTTAATTAAGAAGGATCTACCTGACTACAGCATGATGAGCCATGGACTCTGTGTTTGAAAGGAGAGAATGGAGCGTGATAATAATATCAAGACAGAAATCACCTTCTTTACTATTTCATGAATATCATGGTAATCGAACCCCATACATAATAAATTAGAATATGTTATTCAATTTGGGTAGTTTCATTGGAAAGTTTTCTAGGGGGTCTCAGAAATCAGCTTCCATACATCTTTCCATATTTTTCAATGGGAAATGTGAAGGTCATCTAGA
Source organism: Viscum album (assembly GCA_963277665.1). Classification (NCBI taxonomy): domain Eukaryota; kingdom Viridiplantae; phylum Streptophyta; class Magnoliopsida; order Santalales; family Viscaceae; genus Viscum; species Viscum album. The sequence continues at coordinate 192,689,941 of OY728162.1, read as the reverse complement.
GACTCCCTATTCAATTTTTAATCACTCTCAAATGGTGGGATATATTTAGGAATAAGTTCCACCATAGAGGTTATTGACTCAGTAATCTCAATTTGGATTGATTCTGTGGTAACTAGCTCCCTTTCAATATTAGTAGGTGGGAAGATCGAAGTATCGGCTGCAACTGCAGAAACCTGTAGCTATAATTATGAAATCATAAGAATAAAGTATTCGATGCCTAATTTTTTAAGAAAAAAAATAGGAAATATATGGATGAGTGGATAAATCACCTTCATTCTTAGGAACATCAGTATTTCTGACCACTATTATTCCACCACCCGACAAAACAGATGCTTCATCCTCCATTTGAAAGTTGACTTTCAGTTCATCCAAATACACCCATCATACGTGATAATGCTAAAAATGGTCAATTATATATATAATATCTCTCATGATACTAATCTTTTTAGAATAATAATCATTTAATGAGTAGAAACGGTTAGGTCTGACTCCCCTTGAGTCTGCATCACCGCCTCTCCTATGACAGTGCTCTCTGAAGGAACAGTTTCAATATGCTCAATTGAAGCATCAACCTTTGAAGGGTCTTATGCCACTAGGATAGATTTCATTTTATCATGATGATATGCCCCATGGGTCTTGGAACCCCCTAGTTTCTTCAATTAGTCTGGGTTCCCTATTTGGTTTAGGAACAACCGTCGGTGGTATCATATTTGTATCTGAAGAAATAGGATCTATATTACCTTGGGAGGTTGCTTTATAATTACTCACCAACCTATACCAATACATGTGAAAGGTTATTATTAAACTCATGAAAACACAAAATATTTCAACTAAATAAGGAGATTCAATAGTCACCTATTATCCCAGACTTTAGACATATTGTTAGCTATGATTCTTACTGACTCGTGGTGTGTCATGAAGATGATCCCTTTAAAATAATAGTGGGTGGGTATGGGGGTGGAAATTATCCTTTATGGTTTGAAATAATTACCTCCATATGCTCCATTTACCCTGGGAGAGCCTTCTCTGTAGCTCCCATGTACGAAAGGATGTTCTCCCCAATTGCAGTTCCCCTTGGGGTGTACTCTGGGGAAGCTACAAGTTCCCAAATCTCCCAAAACTCCTAAAAGTACCAATAGTAGGGGTTCAAGGTCATTGTAATAATAATAATAATAATAGATGGTGAAAAAAACCATGTTACCTATTCATTAGCATCGTACCGCCCCGTCATGATTACCAACATATCCGCTACACATTCATACTAGTAAATTATGTCCTTATATGAGTGGATGTTGGTGTCCATTTACTCTATATATATACCCACTTCATGAGGATATTCTCAAGAAGAGATCCATGTAGTATTAGTGATCAATCTAAATCCCATATGTTCAAGGGTCTCTTCCTGGAGTGTTTCTTAGATGTCTTTAGAAGATGTGCTTACTCTTAGAGTATCCCATGATTTCAAAGCTTCTGGGAAGGATGTAATGAGGGGAATGGATAATTCTTGAATATCCACCCTAGGAAGTGATGTGGGATCCAATAGTTTCAATTTCTTTCTTGGTAAATCGGCCACCCTAGGGCCTTATGGGGATGGGAACTTATGATACCCCAATAGAGAATAAGGAATTTACCAAGAACCAATCATGGCATGGGGTTGTCTTCATCGTCCCCCTCAGAAGTGAGACTATCATCCCCTTTACTCTCATTATCCTTAGGTCTCTCCATTTTTATAACTCTCATGGTATATCTATTATGGTTCCACAGTGAATGAACAAATGTGTTGAGATCACAAAGATAGGATTCCACTATCTCAGGGTCATTAGAATAAGATATAGTATCAGGCACTGACATGTAACCATATCCTCTCAATTCAACTTATTTCTCTTTAAAAATCCATCATAAAACATGGATATAATGATAAAACCTTAATTAATACCATTGTCTCTAGGATATTAGAAAGGTTACATCTAGGGGATGGATACTTGACCTTGAGAATTAGTGTCAGTAGTTTGGGGGGATGAACCCTAGGCTCTCAACATCTTCCTTGGGGGTTCAGAAACAAGATTTTTTATCAACTAATTCCTAGTACTTGAATGTATGGAAGATTTCATTCGATTCCCCTACATCTTAGGTTTTGGTGTACCTTTTATGAAAAGATCTGATTTTTCCAATTGATCTTTGGGGTATGATCAGTTCTAGACCTCTTCATAAGATATGGTAGGTGCGGGATTAAAACCCATAGGAGGCGGAAGTCCAATCTGGAATTGTGTGTCCTTCTGAGTGAACATCAGTGAGATCTATTAATCTATCATTAAGTGTTTCTCCTAGAAATAATTGTTGATAGTTGGAGGACACTTCATCTAAACGTAGTTGAACTGGCATGAAATTCTATTGGGTGTGTACCCCTCGCATATAAGTTCCCAATCAATCATTTTAACTAAGATTTCTTTCCTTAAAGAAATGAGATACCCCCATCTAGCATGATCCCCTGAGGTATCATTTACCAATGTACCATTTAGAGGTATGTAAGGAGCATAAGTGAAATGGTCATGGTAATTGAGTTGATCTATGCTTTCATGGTCTTTCTAGTATAATGGGATCACCCCAATTATTCTCTTAAAATATGGTCATAAATTATCCCTCAAGATCTATTGGGGGTTAATAAATATATAGCATCCCATATGAGATCCTACCTATCCCAAGATAACTTGGAAGAGGCTCACCATCTGGTATGGCAGCTTCCCTCACTGATTTTTCCTAACAAATCGTAAATATTCACCAGCACTGGGAAAGTGGGGTTAATACACCTATGTGTGGATAATTGAGCTTCCATTATGAATTTCATGACTCTGTTCCAGTTATCAAAGTTATGCACTTGTAGTAACCATCCACTAAGAAACATGGAAAGAAAGGATGCCAGTTAAAATAGTTGATCGACATCAGAGATGATTTTTCATCCCCACTTGTTAAACCAACCCTACTCAATCATGGTTTAATAGAAACCCATATGCTTTTAGGTATCTATATTTTTTCAAGTCCTCAACCTCCTTGCACAAGTATCATGGCCACTTAATGTAGCAAGTGAATTGATCCAATTATAAAATGAGACGTCCTGCTTTGGATGAGGGTCACCCTTAAAAAGGTCCTTCACCATGTCAATATACTTCTTAGTGAGAGGGGGTATTTTTGGTTTTATATAAAAAAAAGTGGTAGCATAAACCCATCATACATTTCACCCATTATGGGATCCCCTTCAATTGGACATCCTGAAGACTGATCTCGACCTCCCCATGCACCAAGTGGAAGGTATTGGTGTCTGGGATCCATCTTCTAAGTAGTTGCGGTATAATATTTTCATTTCGGTAAAAGTAGGTATGTGATACCCAAACTTCCTCATACATACCCATGTCCTTTAACTTAATCTTAAATTCTTCATAAGTCTTTTGAACCCAAAAATTCCACCCTTTATCCAAGCGGAATGAGCCCCTGGGGAGAAGGTCCCATTTTGATGACCACCCTAGCTGCTTGATTTCCATGGCCTTTCATGAGATGTTATGATAGAAATATATGTTTTCATATTGTTCCCACATGGTTTGTTCTAATGATATAGGAGTATAGTTCATGATAAATATAGCTGCAAGAATTTATCGAATGAATGATCCCCTCAATGATATATTGGATTGGGGAATGTTGTTCTTGATTATCCAGGTTGCACGTTGATTTACTGGGTGTGGCACTTGGATAAAAAACATCATATGGTTTCCCAAATATATAAAGGGGAAGCCTGTTATTGACCAGATACCCCCTTTTAACTACACTAGTAAGTCCCTCCAGAAGTTGATGGAGTGTTTTGATGATGATTTTAGCATTATTTTCAACAAAGTTAATCATAGTGTTCCTCCTTTCATCAGCAGTAGAGAGAGGAGCTACAATAGTAGTAGAAATATCCTGTGAAAGGTCCATCCAATTTTCTTCATCAAAATATAGATGTAAAGAGATTAGTCTTTATAAAATTTGAAAATTATACATTCCCATAATCCATCAGTCCATGAAGCATTGGCCCACAAGCCATTAGTCCACGAAGCATTAGCTCGCGAACCACCAATCTGTGAGGTGTTGTCCCACGATGAACTGACCTATGAAACATTGTCTAGAAATGTGTTTATTCTGCATAACGATCAATTCTAGAATCATCTAATCTCTATGCAGGTGAAAAAAAATACCATTCATGGGAGTCAAAGTTCAGTTCATGGAAAAGTTATCTGCAAAGGAAAAACTATACGCAGAAGCAGTGGGTTATCAAGAGTTTCAGGAGAACTCATTTCATTAAGAAATCTAGTAAATTAGAAATGATTTGTACCCAAATTTATAGTCATGTTCCCCTCTTTCATGTCTACTTTTGTACCACAAACCGGTTTAAAACATGACCAATTTATACATCGGAACTTCTTTCTCTTCATCCCGATTGAAACCCATTATGATGGGGGGATTTTTTGGGTCCTGAAAACTCAACATACGAGGAAAAAATAAGACATGAATTTAGTAAAGGATCATAACAAATCTAAAGAAAAATTTGATGAAAAATGTTCAAAGGGGGAGAATCTTTGAAGGAAGGATTGATCCCACTATGTGAAAATCGCTTCGCAGACCGCCACTCTGCATGGCATTCTGATGCTTCACGAAACACCTCATGAAAGAAATATTTCACAGGACATGATGGTACTATCGATGCCCATGAATGAAACCATGATCATTTGTAGGGATAGATGGTGATTTACTCCCCCATGAACTACTATCCCCCACAAAGAAAATTGTTCGTCGAATGGGACGGTACCACCGACCCTCACAAATGAAACAAAGCCATTTTCGTGGCTAGATGATGATCTATGGTCCCATGAATGATTTCCCTTATGATCAAAATAATTCATAGATCGGGGAGTCCTTCTTGTCTCCCACAAAAGAAGACCCACATCCCACTATGGATGACTATCCATACTGGTATCTGGTCCCTCCATTCTTCTATAAAAGACCCACAATGGAGAACAAGAGGGATAGGAGATGAAAATGGATGATGACCATAAGAGGAGATATAGGACGAGATAAAAAACATAAATCCCTTTATTCATAATAGTTAAACCCACCACATATCATTAATAAGTAAATAAAAACCATCTGGACATCCACAAACTAAAAAACCCCTTAGCATATACCATTATGTGAGGTGCAAAAGGATGACCCCTTTGCGGACCAGTACCCCAAATAGAAAAACTCTATGTGGATAGAACTCTACCCCATATAGAAAAACAATATGTGGTAGGAACTTGACCCCATGTAAAAAAATATACTTAGGTGAAACCAATCCCCGTATAGCAACATGCTACACAGCCAGTGTATCAATTCTGGTTTCAAGTAACCCTTCATTTATAATTTTTATGTGTGCAAAGTGTTTGGGTGAAGTTTGGGAGGGTTTAGAAGAAGTTTAGAACATTTTGGGAATTTTATAATGGTTTTCAATTGGTTCATGGTTTTTGGAAACCACACACAGTGAGACAGGTTCTAGGGAGAAGGTGCATGGGTAGGCGCACGACTTTTCCAAACTATAGGGACACCTAGGAGAAACCGTGAAAATTCGGATAGTGGGATTTTGCACAGTTGGTACATAGTTATTCTAACCATGCAGGTCAACCATTCAAGTTCCCCCTTGAGGAAAAGGCTGGAGCATAGTTAGCACATGGTTTTCCTAATTGGGTGACTAACCATGCACGGTTGAAAAGTTAGATCCTTAAATTGTGGATCTAACACATTTTCACCTCTAACACTATCATTTTTACTCTAAATAGACCATAAATTGTTATTTTTTCCTCCCAAAGGCTGGATAACCTCTCCCTGTCAAATGTTAAGTGGTTCAAAAGCTTCTCTTGGTGCATTTAAGCCTAATGCTTGTATTATGTCATCGTTTATGCTAGTTTTTGGTGGTTTTCTTAGATCCACATCCCTCTTTCTCTTGGTTTCTTATATCTACTTCTATTATGGATAGATATAAGGGTTTTAATGCCAATTATGGTTATATTTGAACTTATTGATGATAGGGGAAGATATATAAGGTGGATTTTTGGAGATTCAACCCAATTTCGTGGATGTTTTCATGTTGTTTATTGTTTTAGCAAAAAGTTTCAAGGTAGGTGCATTCACTCTCGACTCCTCTATTTATAAATTTAAGGATTGATTTCAAATTGATTGTTTTGATTGAAATTGGTTGTTAAATTGTTGTGAAAATAATTTTAGAATCCTCTTTAGTGGTTTTTTGTGAGTTTTTGGTGAAATTGTAAAAGTATGGATAGTGGTTGTGTAAAGTGATTTGTTTTCTTGTTTTAAAATATTGATTTTAAAATGTGTCTTTACTAGAATCTTGGTAAATGGTTAAATTGATATGTTTTTAATTAAAGGATGGTTTTATTGAAGTGTATTTGAATGATTTTTTTGAAATGTTTTAAATAAAAGAACGATTTCATTGAAATGGTTGAAATGGTTGCTTTGGCATGGGTTTTTGGTATAAAGGGTTGGTGTGTGTTCATGTTAATTTGGGAAGGATAAGGGTATGAATTTTCCCCCATAATTTTTGTGATGGATAAGGGTATGAAGCTTACCCCATAAAAATGGTTCATTAAGTGATGACTTAGTGAAAGGATGAATCACCACTCATGAATATAGGGAGGTCCATGGTTGCATGCATGGTTGGATTTGTGGACATCTGTAGTGGAATGGATTATAACAAAATGTTTTTTTTAATGGTTTTAGAGTATACTTTGTTTTCTTTCCTTACAACTTCATGTTGTTTTGAGAAAACTGTTTTACTATGGCACTTTTTTATATTATATTATAAACTATTTTAGAAATTTTTTTATATAAACTATTTTATATAAATGTGCTAACATGTTCTATAATATTCGAGTGATTAGGGATGTCATTTGGGGAAATCCTACCGATTTTCATTACTCACCCCTTCTTTGGCATGTTTTTACTTTTTTAGATATTTTTTATCAAGACAAAGGAAAATTTAATGTATCACACTTATCTAGTGGTTCTTAGTGATTCTTGGGTTGTTTTTTGGAGTTGGGGCATGGAGCGTGTTGAAGATTTGGATTTATGTGGTTGTAATTGATTTTTTGTTGGATTTATATTCTTCTTTTATGTACTTAGATGTTTTGTAGTCTTCTGTTGTGGTACTATTTATATTTGGTTTTGATATAAATGATATTTCTTTGAGTTTTCTTTCATTGATATCATGAATCATGTAATGGTTTATTTGGTTATGGCATGTTTGGTTGGTTATTTTAGTTTCAAAGGGAAAATCATCCCCTGTATGTTAATGAATCCCTTGGCATTTATTTCCAGCCTTTATTGTCTTGGGGATGTCACTTAAGGCCAAGTAATATCCTTATGCCTTCTCAAGACATTTAGGAGGGGTGTGATGTTACATGTGGTATCAGTCTTGGTCCTTCCAAATATTTTTGTAGAACAATTGGTATCAGTATTGGTCTATCCAAATTTCTAGTGGAATAAATGGTATCATCTTGTTCAGTCCTTGACCAACAAGTATTCTTCAGTTCTATCAGTCTTGTAGTTGAAATTCATTCTTGTCTATTCCTTGTGTCGGGTTGGTAGAAATGGGTAGGATTTTCAAAATATGAATTGTAAATCATAAAAAAATATAGCTAGACGTTTATGATAAACTTCAAGTTACCAAGGAGTTGGGTAAATAAGTATTTTGGTGACAATTATAGGAATTAGAAATCTCATTGCCATGGGTTTATCCAATGAGATGATCATGACATGCATTTTAGAAATTACTTCCCACTGGGAGTGCATATATCATTTTGAGCAAAGATTTGGTGCAATTTGTTGATTTTTAAAAAAATTTGAAATTATTTTCAAATGAAATATTTTGAAAAGAGCATGGTTGTGGTATTTTAAAAATGGTTTCATTTTAAAAATAAAGTGAGATTTTTCAAAAAAGGTTTAATATGTAAAGGTTTGATTTTGGAAAAACATTTGTGATAATTATGATGTGTTATAATTTAAAAAATTGTTAAGCATTCAGTTTCTAGAGATTGAGACTTATTGGGTTATTTTTGTTTATAGAAAATGGAACTCAGTAGGAATCCTAGAAACTAACTAGAAGAAGATGCTTAGAATGTGGTTACACTTGATCCACATCAGTTCTAGAAGAAGAATCCACCCATCTTTTGGGTGATTTAGAACCAAAGAAGGAAGAGGTGTGGCTGAATAGGATGAATCGTATCTTTGATTTCCTTAGCACACCAACAGAGCTGGAATTCAAGCTGACGACGTATATGTTGGAAAATATTGCATGCTAGTGGTGGGATTTAGATATTTAGGCTAAATTAGATCAAGGCATTGGTGGGGAGGATTTTGAATAATTTTTTAAAAAACAATTATATCCTCACACATTCAGAATTGCAATAAAAATAAACATCTTTAGATTGAAATAGAAGGGCCTCATTGTAATAGAGTATGCGAATAAATTCATGAATTTAGTGCGCTTTTCACCTAAATTTTCTAGTAGTGCATCCTTGAAGGTACACATTTTTTAATCGAGGTTGGGGAAGGATATTCACTCAAAGATTACTTTTCTCTGTATTACAGACTATACAAATATGGTCGATAGAGAAAATGTGGCCGAAAGGGACATCTCAGGAGATATGGGAGGAGGAAGTAGTTAGTTCCCTTGGTATGGAAGAGGTGACTAGAAGAGGGTGAATATTTATTTTGATTTATTATTAATTTATCATATTCATAAAAAATGTTAAATGTTGTAGCATAAACAAAATAGATAACACGGGTGATTTTTATAGAGGTTTGGATCACCAAGATCCTAGTACTATCTTTAATCTTCTATACACCTCAAGTATATTGGTATTCACTAAGTACTCACTTTTAAATTGGAGTGATAACCCAATTACAAAAAATTACAAATGTACCTTTTTCACACCTAGTGGTATAACCCCTAACTTTTGATGAAGTTACAACCAACCTTCCTTTTGTTTGGGAGGAATAACCCGACCTTACTTTTAGATGGGAGGAATAAATCAATGAAAAATTTTGGATGAGAAAATATTAAACCATGAATCTAGAATACAAAAAGGTGATATGAATATTTAAAATAGAGGAATAACAAAAAAATGAAATAAAATTTGAGCAGATGATGTAGAAGTTTGTTACAGTTCGTTTTATTTTTTCACATCAGTAGAGGAAGATGAAGACGATGAAGATCCTTGGGGGTCATAGAAGAACAATAGAAGTTGAAGAAGTTTCTTCATCAAACTTTCAGAGAATCAGGAAATATATTGTTTTATCTTTTTCAAATGATTTATTCGTAGTGGTACATGCCTTTTATCCTCAAATAAATATCCCTAAAATTTAAGACAGATATCAATATAAACATGTTTCTATTCAATCTAATAACGACACTTGTTAGTGATTGACAATAAAATAATATGACCATTACCTTAATTTGTTGAATCCACATTGAAAAAAACACACTCAGACAAATATTTTATCATGAAGTATTAAAAGGAATATTTAATATATTAAAACTAATATTTATTAAACAAATCACAATTGAAAATTAATTCAATTAACAATATAATTATGTATATTTATATATGAAATATAATTTTAGAAAAATAGAGCATCATAAAAATAATTTTCATAAGTATATGTCACTGAAAAATGATACAAATATTTTTAAACAATGATGCAATTGTATTTTGACAAAAAATATTAAACATTTTCTATAGTAATTAACTTTAATAAAATTAACAAAAATTAAGAAAATAAGAATTTGGAAATAAATCATTAACTAAAGGTGAGACATGACTCACCGTTGAGAGTAGATAGTGGTGAGGAATTTCTCGCCATTAGAAACATAGAATGGTGATACATTTCTCACTGTTGGAAATTTCCAATGGTGAGACATCACTCACCATTATAAGATTATAGTGGTGATACATTTCTCACCATTGGAAATGTTTGATGGTGACAAAATAGAACTTTAACTACCATTTCATTTTTAGAAAAAATAATATAAATTAAACAAAATTAAAAACATATTCATGCATCTTATCACCGAATGGTTCAATGAGAACAATAAAAATTTACTCACTGTTTGGTGTACAATGGGGACTCCTGACTCATTGTTGGGTTCTAGTAGTGACTCATGTCTCACTTTTGGGTTCCAATGGTGGCTCAATACAAACATAATAGAAATTACTAAAACAATAGTTTGAATTTTCACATGAATAAAGAGGAACCATTATTTCTCAAAGAGTCTTAAAATAAAAATAATAAACAAAAATATGTTAAAAGTAATCTACTTCCATTCTATACAAAATTATAATTTAACACTTATAATAAAATCAAGAACACAAAACTAGAAAAAATATCAAAATAAGAGAAGCAAATAATGAGGAACTAAGAGATCAGTTCAAATTTTTTATGAAAGCTACTACCAAAGATAGACTATAGCAAAGAAACATGAGTTTGCAGCATGAAAAAAATCAAACAAGAAAGTTTATATAAGAAAATAGAAAATAAAATAACACACTATTACTAGTTGTGAGTAAAAATTTATACATTTGAGATATAATGATGAATAAATTTACTCACTATTTCTTTCCTGGTAGTGAGTTAAAGAATAATTATTAGGTTCCAATGGTGAGTAAAAATACTCACTATTTAAATATTTCTAGTGTTGAAAAAGTTTTGCTATTGGTAAAATATTCAGTGGTGACAAATTTTCACAATTATAAAATACTAATGGTGACAAGTCTCACAAAATATTATCATAAATCACAAACCATAATAAACAAAGGAGGAGGAAGATAGAAAGAAGGATCAAAATAAAAGGTGATAAGAACAACATTGGTTTACTGGAGTTCAAGATATAACCTGAAGAAGATGATGAACATGAGTTTTATGGGATTTCAAAAGCAGATTAGGAAAGAAAAGAAAAAAATAAAATGTGTTGGAAAAAACTATAAAGCAGGAGACTGAAATCACAAACACAGTAGAAGGAGGAAAGATCAAATGTATTGAAAATTTTAGAAGATATCGGATGGTTGTGTGTTCCACCACAACTTTTTTAGAATTAGAAGAATAGAATGAAACCTCATGGAGAACATCAGACAATTGGAAAAATATAGAGGAAAAACGATTGTCAAGATTAAATATAAGTTTAAAAAAAATCCCACATCAAATATAACAAGAGGGAGGATCTTAGTATATATACCCAAGGTGTGATGTAACTCATCCAAAATAAAAACACCAATCATACTAAGTAGGTTACTAAATTAAAAATAATGTAGGTGCACTTTGAGCCTTTATATGCAGGCCCACACACACTGGGCGTGCACTACATTTGAAACTATGAGGCTCTACATGAGCCTCAGGTGTTAGACCTCCCATGAGGTTAGACCCAATCTAGTTCCCTTAAAGTTTTTTGACGTTCACCTTTGGAGCATTCATAGATCCATATTTTTTATAACAAAAAAATAAAGTAAAGACATCAAAATGTAATAAGAATAAATGTTAAATATTAAAGTTAAATTTTTTTAATACAAAACAGAATTTAATTAAATATTAAATAAATGTAATTTATCAAAATAAGGAAAGATATATAGTTATTAATACCCAATTAAAAAAAGAAGAATGTTGATACCTATGGGAAATGTTGGGAACTCTGATGTTTGGAGCAAGTGGAAGAGGGACACCTATTTCTAAGGCACCGAGATGGTTCAAAATTAGACTGTAGGAATGGTAAATCTTCCTAAAAATCTAAAGATCAAAATTAGAGGTTTTTAATTTTTTTTATACAACCACATGAAGCGACAGTGTATAGTACCACATATATCATTCCACAACTACAATAATATGGAGAATATTTAGTGGTATTGTCGCAGTGCTCAAAGTTCGGGTGTTCGGTGTAACACCCCGACCCCTCTAGACAGGAGTCGGTGCATTACTTGTGATATTGGAATGGTTAGAAGGAATGAAAATCCTAAAGGAATGATCAGTTTAGTATTCTTGAAGAAACTAGATACAAATATTTAAAACAAATTACATTGGATAAGGTTACAAGATACAATACATAATGAAAAAAAACAAAAACTGCATCCACAAGCACTCAATAAATGACCTCCTATTCATGACCAGTTGAAGGTAAACAATGAAAGGGGTGAGATAAAATGATCAGTAAGGGTTAAAAATATTGGAATCATGAGTACAATAATAAATTAATCACAATTAATCTGACATAATCAAAATGGCATAGTGAATAAATGAACTACTAATGTCATTAATAAACTGAGAATGAAACTGCATCCATATATTTTGTCATAGTGAAAACCTCATTGATAATAATAATAACTGATAATGAATAAAGATAATTCTTATTAATTGGACATCATGTATCTGGAACATGAACCATAATACCGTAAAAATGGTTTAGTTCTATGGGTAGAAACCCGTCTGATTTTTGGAAACAAACTCGAAGGGTATGTCGCCAAACTGTTTTGTCTCATGAGACCTACCGATGCATCGAGGGGCTGTAGTGGGACCCACCCACGTCTACATCCAAATCATTCTTTATAAATAGATTCAATACAAGAGAAATATGTATTTTCATTATCTGTATAGATTAGAGGATACAGATTCATCAACATTTCCACCGTCAAAACAACATTCAAAATAAATATTGTATGTAAAATGGTATACAACTTAGACAATAATAATATCCATGATATGAGAATATGGATATTTAAATGGAATATAATTTCAATTGAAAAGTGATCTCAAATGGGCAGTAGGTACACCACATAAGAAATAGTAGGTGCACAATTACTAAGCAAGTCACAATGAAGTGAAAATTGAGACAAAGCCCATTACCGTGTTGTATTCAATTGAGTCATATGAAAAAAGTTAATAACTACCAAAAGAGTCACAGAATACAATGAATATAATTTAAAAAATGATAACATATGTCAAATGGCAGTACACCTATACCACATATAAGAAATAAGAGGCGAATAATGAAAATCCCACAGAATTGAAGGTGAGATGAGAAAACCTCTTACAAACATTTTGGCATGGTAACGAGTGTTGTTGCAAGGTCTTAATGAGAGGTAAAGGGGTATCCCATTATTTATATGTCAAAAGGAAAGTATGGGGGTGTTGAGAAAACATACCCCATCATTAGAAATTAAAAAACAAAAGCACACAAGATAGGGTGGATTCTTGAATAAAAGTGAGAGAGAGGATCCCTTACAAAGATTGTCTCATTAGAGTGATGATAAATCAATGAAGTATTTATGTGTGACCAATAAAAATCCACAAAATATAAGTGGATATACAGTATAAAATAATCATAGGTCATTCACACATATTCTTAGAACAATTTAACCAATGAAATAGATGTTTAACTCAAAGAATGAAAATTGAGTTAAGAAATCCCTTGCCTTATGCTTGAAGGTATTCTTGACTTGTTATTGAAGACCTGAATAAACAAATTAGGATTATTAATTCATATGTACAGAACCTATTTAATATGTAAATGATTTATTAAAATCCTTTTTAGTTCATTCTATGCCTTTTTGATTGGTTATAAGGTTCAATTTAATTGTTCGGGCTCGTTTGTTTACTTGGTTTAAAATGATTGGTTTACTTATATTCAAGTTCGAATAAATATATTAGATAGATGTGGTTGTCCAAAAATGAAGTTATTCACTATTAGTGAACATCCATGAGATTACATGGTTTTAAATTTAATTTGGGTTACTTGTATTGAAGTCGAATATATATATATATATATATAACCTTAGTGATAACCGTTTTGGTTAATCAGTGGGTTTGATTACGATGAACATGTTTTTCTCTATAACTTAATACCATTAGTAAAAACGTATTACAGAACTAAAAATAGGATATATTAAATAATAATCTGGTTCAACCATAACACAAATGGTTTCCTGACTAGAATTAAAGATTATAATAGAAATCGATAAATTGTTGCCCTTGAATGTGCTAAATTAGCACATCTCAAACGGTGCTTTCATTTCTTTCAAATAAAAGTGGGGAAGGGGAAGAAGATAGTGGAATATATACCATTATCATTAAAACATTCCAGTACATGTATGTTACTAGATTTATCATACTATTTTGGTGAAGGGAGGTAAGAAAATAAACAAAAATAAAAGAACTTAAAAGAAAAGAAGGGATTTGAAAGAGGAATTTACCTCTTGAGATTTCCTCCTTTGAGAACCTCTTAAGGGGAGAGTTTTTTATCTTTTTATGAGACCAAAGCTTGATGGACGTGGGGGAGGAGGTTGGGAAGGTATTTGTACAGAATTTGGAGAAGGCACAAGGCTTGAGAGGAGTGAATGGAAGGGGGTGAGAGGGGATTTTATAGTGGAGGAAAGAGGGGATTTCTTAATATAAAACTCATTAATTTATTATTTCCTCTCAAGACAACCAATAGTGAGTATTCCATGACCAATAATAGTAATATATGTATGTGAATTCGAACCAATTGGGCTTACATCAGAAGATCATCATCAATGACTCAATTAATCCATTATTTAGCATTTATTGTGAATTATCAGATTTTACTATTCATCAAAAATTCAAGTATTTCAGAAAAATACAAAAAATTATCCCTAACCATTTTTCAATGTTTAGAATCCAAAAATGAAGTCCATTTTTCAAAAATAATTTTCTAAATATGATTAATTAAATATTTAATTAAATTATTATTTAATTGAAGTATATAAACACTTAGAATATTCATCTTCATCTTTAGGTTGTCTAAATTCATTTATACACTCAAGGGTATGGATACCATTCATAAGAGTCATATTACTATTCATAAGGGTAAGTTACTATTCCTAAGGGTAGGTTACTATTCAAAAGGGTAGGTTACTATTCACTGAAAATTAATTTTATTCCATCATACTCTAAATATCATCTTGAACACAACCGTGTATATCAGATTTTTGAAATTCAAATCACAGAGCTGGTAAATTTAAGTTTAGTGGCTAAGTTATGGCTCTCTCATATAAGTAACCATGTTTTGTTCCATAGGGGCTTAGTGATTCATGAAATATAGGATACCTAATGAATATAGTGTATTTAAGAGAAACATACCATAAAATGTTTGGTGTGCTACATTATTCCCTCTTTCAGAGAATTGCATCCTCGCAATTCATTTTATATCCACAAAAGAAAGCTCTCTAATATTCCTACCACATCTCCCATCGTAGAGGATCCTCAGGTGCGTTCAGCGGAAAACCCAAATTGATGCTAAACTGCTCTAGTTCTCTGACCCAAACACGCCTCGAACAGAAGGGGTTGAACTCTTGCATCGAACACTCGAGCTTCCAGAGGGAGGCTCAAACGGTGGAAAGTTTGGAAATATCTGAATGGACCAACACACGAATAAATCATTGAACTATGTCTCGACTGAGGACATCTATGTTGTAGATATTGTTGTACAGGATAAAATGAGGAGTTGGTAGATGTAGGTCGTACAAAGGTTTCCCTCCAAAGTAGCCTCTTGAAAACATAACATGTTTGTGTAGTTTCATCCTAGGGTGAAACATTGGAAAATCCCTTTGTGGTATTTTCCTGTTCCCCTATACTCAGCCAATTGTGTCGTGGCTATGCGGTAGTAAATGGAATCATTCCCTTGATAGGTGCGGAGAATGTCCGGACTATTTGTCACTTAATATAGTTGTTTACATGTTTTTCATAAGTTTGCGAGAGGTAGGTACTCCTATTCACAGGTTTTGATCACAATAATCTCCAGTACCTCCATAGGAAGAGATAACATATGGGTTTGTCCTTCCATCTGAAAATTTATTATGAAAGTTCACTTAGTGATACTCATTCAAAAGTTTAACCGATGAAAGGATAAAAAAAATAATAGATAACAAGTTATATTATTATATAACCACTTGTTCGAATAGTAAAACAAGGCTAATGGTTTCCCAGTCCCCCAATACACGAATCCCCAAAACTAGTTCAAAGATTTCAATCTCCGAGAACCATATGCAACACTAGACACATGTCACTCCTGAAGTCCCTTTAATAGGAATAACACCAATGTTAGGGTGATGATGACCTCAGGTGGATTCCTAAGGTAGTATTCAGCTTCTCTATTTCCTTATCCCAGACACACTGCAGACAAATAGGGTCGAATCTATGCTTAAAGCACTCAGGATTCCATAGAGAGGCACAAGAAGTGTGGAGGTCAGAAATTTCATTGTGGACTAAATCCCTATAATTCCCACACACCATGTAATTCTTTAAGATATTTATGTCATAAAGTTCTCTGTACATACTAAAACTCAGGATCTGAAATAGGTAGGTCGCTCGATGGTCACCATCCATAGCAGCTTCTAGAAATTTACCCACGACTCGGTAGTTATCATCCAAAGTGAAACATAGAAAAGGAGCTTCATGATAATTCCCTCTTTTTCTATATGCAGCAAATTGTGCATATGCAATACAGTAATAGACCAGATTGCTTCCTTGGTAAAGATGGAGAATGGTCGGATGATTCGATACTCCTCTTCATAGGTTTTGATCGCAATAATATCCAGTACCTCCACAGGAAGAGATAACATATGGGTTTGTCCTTCCATCTGAAATTTTATTATGAAAGTTCACTTAGTGATACTCATTCAAAAGTATAACCGATGAAAGGATAACAAAAATAAGAGATAACAAGTTATATTCTTATATATCCACTAGTTCAAATAGTAAAATAAGGCTAATAGTTTCCAAGTCCCCCAATACACGAATCCCCAAAACTAGTTCAAAGATTTCAATCTCCCAGAACCATATGCAACACTAGACACACGTCACTCATGAAGTCTCTTTACTGGGAATACCACCAATGTTAGGGTGATGATGACCTCAGGTGGATTCCTAAGGTATTATTTAGCTACTCTATTTCCTTAGCCCAGACAAACTGCAGAAAACTAGGGTCGAATCTGTGCTTAAAGCACTCAGGCTTCCATAGAGAGGCACGAGAAGTGTGGAGGTCAGAAATTTCATTGTGGACTAAATCACTATAATTCCCACACACCACTTAATTCTTGAAAATATTGATGTCATAAAGTTCTCTGTACATACTAAAACTCGGGATCTGAAATAGTTAGGTCGCTCGATGGTCACCATCCAAAGCATCTTCTAGAAATTTACCCATGGCTCAGTAGTTATCAGCCAAAGTGAAACATAGAAAAAGATCTTCATGATACTTCCCTCTTTTCCTATATGCAGCAAATTGTGCATATTCAATATGGTAATAGACCAGATTTCTTCCTTGGTAAATATAGAGAATGTTCAGATTATTTGATACTTGATGGAGTAGTTTACAAGTTAGACGTAAGTTGGCATAGGTCTAGTCCTCTTCGGAGCATGTCTTGACAATTATAATCTCTAATAGCTTGGTAGGTAGTGATAAAATATTGGTTAGTTGACTCATATCTTCTATCTGAAAAGTTTTAGTAAATCAACTTTCATTATGGAAAATCTATTTTAAACAAAGTTATTGTTTTATATAAAAACATATCAAAACAGAGAATACAACATCATTCATTTAGACATGATTTATAAAACTCAAGAAATTACGCAATCTCTTACTCCTTTCACAAAACACTAGTATGGACTTCCTGACATCCTCTAAGATGAATCCTCATAGATTCCACTAATGTTGGAGATTTCCCCAGTTTTCACACAAATGGATACCCAAACCGATTCCAAATTCCTCTATCTCCTTGGTCCAGATGCAACATGTGCAACTAGGTTCAACCACGTGTGGACATCTAGAATTCAGATTGAGAGAAGCATGTTAGGTATCAAGTTGATCGACATTATTAATAACTTGATGCCGATAATGAAAATGGGTAGTCTCTTTCTCAAGGGATTCAAAGTCCACAACTCGACCATGGAGTCCGTAGGTCAAAATATGACATAGATATGTTGCTTGGAGGTCACCCCCTTGTGCAGCCTCCTCAATGTTCTTAAGAGAAAAGAAATTATTGGCTAGGGTAAAACATTTAAAGATACCCTTGAAGTATTTCCCTTGTCATACATAGAACAAGAATTGTGCGCTCATCATGAGGTAATAGACGAAACCTACTCCATGGTGAAGTTAGAGTACCCAAGGAGAGTTGGATACTCGGTAGAGGGTTTTTCATGATAAATGAATATTTTCAAAAGTCTCGTAGTTTTATACACATGATTTTCCCACTATGGTCTCTAATACTTCTGTTAGAAGAGACAAAAGACAAGTACTTTCATTTTCCATCTAAAAATCAAGAAAACATCACTCTTAGAATTGTTTAACTAAGTGTTTTCATTGTTCAGTTCTAGTTTCCAAAGTTATCCAAACCAAATCCTCTGAGGAAAAATTTGCACTAAACTCCCTCATAATGGATTTTAAAGAAAATTTGAATTATCCTAATCATATACCATGGGAGTGTCATAACCAAGAGTGTATCAAGGCTCATTTCCATGTACCGGGATACCCCAGGTCAAGCCCAAAACTCCATGTTGGAGCTTTCACTCCTAGGTACCTCTGTGCCAGAGCCACCTCTACCTGCTCGTATCCAGACAGGGATATAGTGCTTGAAAGATCCACATAATCTATTCCTTACCAAAATACCAGGATGTTCTTGTAATTTTGTCCTCAAATACTACCTTAGGTATTTGTTCCCTACTATATATTTCCTAATCTAGTTTCCATGTTTCCTACTAAACTTCCTCTGATACCAACTGTAAAACCCCGACCCCTCTAGACAGGAGCTGGTGCATTACTTGTGATATTGGCATGGTTAGAAGGAATGAAAATACTGAAGGAAGGATCAGTTTAATAGTCTTGAAGAAACTATATACATATATTTGAAACAAATTACATTGGATAAGGTTACAAGATACAATACATAATGAAAAAAAAACAAAAACTGCATCCACAAGCACTCAATAAATGACATCCTCTTCATGACCTGTTGAAGGTAAACAATGAAAGAGGTGAGATCCAAAGCTCAGTAAGGGTTAAAAATATCAAAATAATGAGTACAATAATAAATGAATCACAATCAATCTAACATAATCAAAATGTCATAGTGAATAAATGAACTACTAATGCCATTAATAAACTGAGAATGAAACTGCATACATAGATTTTGTCATAGTGAAAACCTCATGGATACTAATAATAATTGATAATGAATAAAGATAATGATTATTAATTAGATTTCATGTATCTGGAACATGAACCATAATACCGTAAAAACGGTTTAGTTTTATGGGTAGAAACCCGTCTGATTTTTGGAAACAAACTCGAAGGGTCTGTCGCCAAACTGTTTTATCTCATGAGACTTACTGATGAATTGAGGGGCTGTATTGGGCCCCACCCACCTCTACATACAAATAATTCTTTATAAATAGATTCAATACAATATAAATATGTATTTTCATTATCCATATAGATTATAGGATACAGATTCATCAACATTTCCACCGTCAAAACAACATTCAAAATAAATACCGTATGTAAAATGGTATATATCTTAGAAAATAATAATATACATGATATGAGAATATGGATATTTAAATGGAATATAATTTCAATTGAAAAGTTATCTCAAATGGGCTGTAGGTACACCACATAAGAAAGAGTAGGTTCACAATTACTAAGCAAGTCACAATGAAGTGAAAATTGAGACAAAGCTCGTTAGCGTGTTGTATTCAATTGAGTCATATGAAAAAATTAATAACTACCAAAAGAGTCACAAAATACAATGAATATAATTGGAACCATGATAAAATATGTCAAATTTCAGTAAACCTATACCACATATAAGAAATAAGAGGCGAACAATGAAAATCACACAGAATTGAAGGTGATATGAGAAAACCTCTTACAAACATTTTGGCACGGTAGTGAGTATTATTGCAAGGTCTTAATGAGAGGTAAAGGGGTATCCCATTATTTATATGTCAAAAGGGAAGTATGGGGGAGTTTAGAAAACATACCCCATCATTAGAAATTAAAAAAAAAAAGCACACAAGATAGGGTGGAATCTTGAATAAAAGTGAGAGAGAGGATCCCTTACAAAGATTGTCTCATTAGAGTGATGATAAATCAATGAAGTATTTATGTGTGACAAATAAAAATCCACAAAATATAAGTGGATATACAGTATAAAACAAGAATAGGTCATTCACACATATTCTTGGAACAATGTAACAAGTGAAATAGATGTTTAAATCAAAGAATGAAAATTGAGTTAAGCAATCTCTTACCTTATGCTTCAAGGTGTTCTTGACTTTTTATTAAAGACCTGGATAAACAAATTAGGATTATTAATTCATAAGTCCAGAACCTCTTTTATATGTAGATGATTTATTATAATCATTTTTAGTTCATTATATGCCTTTTTGATTGGTTATAAGGTTCTATTTAATTGTTCAGGCTCGTTTGTTTACTTGGTTTTAAATGATTGGTTTACTTATATTCAAGTTTGGATAAATATATAAGATGGATGTGGTTGTCCAAAAATGAAGTCATACACTATTAGTGAACATAAATGAGATTACATGGTTTTAAATTTAATTTGGGTTACTTATATTGAAGTCAAATTTATATATATATAACCTTATTGATAACCGTTTTGGTTAATCGGTGGGTTTGATTACGATGAACATGTTTTTCTCTATAACTTAATACCATTTGTACAAAAGTATTACAGAACTAAAAACAGGATATATTACATAATAATCTGGTTCAAACATAACACAAATGTTTTTCTGACTAGAATTAAATATTATAATAGAAATTGATAAACTATTTCCCTTGAATGTGCTAAATTAGCACATCTCAAACGGTGCTTTCATTTCTTTCAAATAAAAGTGGGGAAAGGGAAGAAGATAATGGAATATATACCATTAGAATTAAATAATTCCAATACATGTATGTTACTGGATTTATCATACTATTTTGGTGAAGGTAGGTGAGAAATGAAACAAAAATAAAAGAACTTAAAAGAAAAGAAGGGATTTGAAAGAGGAATTTACCTCTTGAGATTTCCTCCTTTGAGGACCTCTTAAGGGGAGAGATTTTGGTCTTTTTATGAGACCAAAGCTTTATAGACGTGGAACAAGAGGTTGGGAAGGTATTTGGACAGAATTTGGAGAAGGTACAAGGCTTGAGAGGAGTGAATGGAAGGGGGTGAGAGGGAGTATTTATAGTGGAGGAAAGGGGGGATTTCTTAATATAAAACTCATTAAATTATTATTTCCTCTCAAGACAACAAATAGTGAGTATTACATGACCAATAATAGTAATATATGCATGTGAATTCAAACTAATAGGGCTTACATCAACAGATCATCATCAATGACTCAATTAATCCATTATTTAGCATTTATTGTGAATTATTGGATTTTACTATTCATCAAAAATTCAAGTATTTCAGAAAAATCCCAAAAATTCACCCTAACCATTTTTCGATGTGTAGAATCCAAAAATGAAGTCCATTTTTCAAAAATATTTTTCTAAATATGATTAGTTAAATATTTAATTAAATCATTATTTAATTGAAGTATATAAACACTTATAATATTTATCATCATCTTTAGGGTGTCTAAATTCATTTATACACTCAAGGGTATGGATACCATTCATAAGAGTCATATTACTATTCAAAAGGGTAAGTTACTATTCCTAATGGTAGGTTACTATTCATAAGGTTATGTTACTATTCACCAAAAATTAAGTTTATTCTATCAGACTCTAAATATCATCTTGAACACAACCGTGTATATCAGATTTTTAAAATTCAAATCACAGAGCTGGTAAATTTAAGTTTAGTGGCTAAGTTATAGCTCTCTCATATAAGTAACCATGTTTTTTTCCATAGGGGCTCAGTGATTCATGAAATATAGGATACCTAATGAATATAGTGTATTTAAGAGAAACATACCATAAAATGTTTGGGGTGCTACATTCAGGGCACTTCTCATGTGTCGCAAACATCGTATGATTTGATGGGATCAGAGTAGCAGAATGAATCTCATAAATAGAACAGAGCTATCCATGGTGATTCTAGGAATACGATTACTCCTTAGTAAGGTAAATCTCAACAGAGTAATAGAGAACAAAGTGTAGCGAGTAAGAAATTATATGGAGCTAAGTAGGTGATTGGGGAAGATCAGTCTGGACCATCAACTATGAGATGTATGATTCTTCTAAATTCTACCCTTATGAAAGAATTTTTTGATATAGGTGATTATAATTCCTTTATTTCTTCTCATACTATTTATTTTTTGAATTTAAAATTTTAGATGATACATTCTGTGTTAAAACTTCAAACTTCTCTTGGTCAAAGAGAATGTTGATACTTTTTGTGGAGAGCATGTTCTGTAACTATTGATGGAAATGAGATGATATGGAATTTATTTTTTCTTGAGATATATTTCTATGATATAATCATAGGTATGTATTGGTTTACAACATTCAAGGATCACATCTATTTTTATACTAGAAAGTTCAATTTTACATATGATGACGGCATTGAGCATCTCTTTCGAGGAGACAAGAAAGAAAAGGTAGGTATAATGGGATTTTTGGAACTAGAAAATGGAACAATCTCTTACTAGATGACATATTTGACTTTTTAATTGATGGAAGATATCAAGAATGATAATTTTCCAGCAGTGGTTAATCAGTTTCTATATTTATTTCCTAAAATTTTCCCAGGGTTTCCACCTATGAGATAAGTGGAGTTTATGATTTATCTCCTTCTGAGGACTAGTACTATTTCCCTTCCATCTTATCAAATGGAACCAATATAATTAAGGGATCTTAAAGTGTAGTTTGAAGAGCTAGAAACCAAAGGGTTCATTCATTCAAGAATGTATCCATGGGAAACACCAGTCTTGTTTGTCAAAAAGGTGGATGAAAGTCTGCGGTTGTGTATGAATTATCGTAAGCTTAACCAAGTTATGATAAATAATCGATATCAACTTACATGAATTGATTATTTGTTTCACTAATTTAGGGAAGATCAATGGTTCTACAAAATTTAATTGCGATCAATATATCACCAATTGAAAACTCAAAATGAGGATATTCTGAAAACAGCTTTCATGAGTAGATATATCCATTACAAATATGTGGTAATGCCTTTAGATCTTATAAATGAACCGTCAGCATTTATGGAATTGATGAATCAGATATTTCCAAGGTATCTAGATTATTTTTTGGTGGTGTTTGTGGATGACATATTGGTGTATTCAAGGATAAGGTCTGATCATGATAAACACTTGGTGACAATGTTTGGAATCTTAAGGGATCATCGTATGTAATCCAAATTATCAAAGTTTGATTTTTGGATATAAGAGGTATGTTTCCTTGGCCATGTAATATTTGAAATAGGTTTTATGTGGATCTATAAAATATAGAAGCTATTATCTCTTGGCATCCACAAAATAATGTCTTTGAGATAAGAAGTTTCCTTGGTCTAGCTGGTTATTACCGACATTTTGTTTCATGATTTCTCATGAAAAAATCAGCCTATGAAAACTTCGACTAAGAATAATGTTCCACTACAATGGAATAAGGAATGTTAGAAGTCCTTTCAAGATATAATGTTTACCTTACATCAGCACCAATCTTGATTTTTCTAGAATCATGACAAGGGTATGTGGTGTATTGTGATACTTCGGGGTTAGGGTAGGGATGTGTTCTCATGTTGGGAAATAAAGTTGTTGTGTATGGCTCAATGAAGTTATGAATGCATGAGAATAATTACCCAACACATGATTTGGAGTTATCTATCATAGTTCATTCTTTGAATACTTGACTCCATTACCTATTTGGTGATAAATTCACTGTGTTTATGGGTCATAAAATCTTGAAACATATTTTTTTACAAAGGGATTTGAATCTAAGACAAATAATATGGATATATTATCTTTAAATGTTTTACTTTGACTTGATGTATACATAGTTAAAGGGAAATTCAGTGGTAGATTTATTAATAAGAAATTTATATGACCAGTTGGAAAAAGAATCTTTTGATGAGTAGCATTTGATGTTGATATTAGCCAATATGCACTTGGAATGTGAAGACTGAGGTGAAGTTATAACCTAATTTTATGATTAATTTGTTTATGATTTGTTAAGGATGGTTAATGAGGCATAGACATCCAATGTATAATGTGTGGTTATGAGGTCAAAACTTAATAGAGGTGAGACCATTGAGGGATGTAAATTGGATGAGAGTTTAGTGTTCTAGTTCAGAAATTAGATGGTCATACATATGGATTGTTAGGAACAACTTCTTTATGCTTACCACCATTTGATATGGGATATTCATCCTCAAATATAGAATATGTATAAGGATTTTAAAGAACAGTTTTGGTGGGTCGGTATAAAAAGGAAGTTGTCTGAGTTTTTTTTGTGAGATTCTTAACTTTCCAGCAAGTTAAGGTAGAGAATCAGTGACTAGAAGTTATGTTGCAGTCTTTACCTATTCTAGTATAAAAATTAGATCATATGGCTATGTATTTTGTAAAAGGTATCCCAATAATGTTTTGGAAATATGATGCCATATGGGTGATAGTGGATCATCTCAAAAAGTCAGATTATTTAATCCCTATTTGTGAATCTGATATGGTGGAGGACTTTTCAAAAATATGTATCTGAGAAGTGGTAAAGAGGCATGGCATACCAATTTCAATATTATTAGACAGAGATCAGAGGTTTATATCTCATTTCTAGAAATCCTTATAGAAATCCCTTGGAACTCAATTGACTATGATCACGAAGTATCATCCTAAAATGTATGGTCAATCTGAAAGGATGATAAAAATGTTGAAATACATGTTTTGGGCTTGTGTAATGTATTTTGGTGGCTCATGGGAATATCATGTGCCATTAGTGGAGTTTTATTATAACAATAGTTATCAGGCCTCGATATATATGGCTCCTTTTGATGAATTATATGGGTGTCCTTTTCATTCTACACTTTTTGGGTGGAAACAAGTGAGGCTTCAGTGGTTGGACCAAGCCTTGTCTAAGAAATAATGGAGAATATTCAATTGATCAAAAAATGGATGGAGATGGCTCAGAGTCATCAGAAATCATATTCGGATCATCGTCGATGACCATTGTAATTTGAGGTGAGTGATCATGTGTTTTTGAGAATATCTCCAAGGCTTGTACATTTTCATTTTGGGAATTATGGAAAATTATCTCCTCAATACATAGGCCCTTTTGAGATACTTGAATAGAATGGTGAGGTGGAATATCATTTGGAATTTCCACCATAGTTCAGTATTGTGCATAATGTGTTTCATGTATCTTAGTTGAAAAAGTATCAACTAGATCCTGACCATGTGATTTTATAGGATTGTGTTAACCTATAGTAGGATGCTTTGTTGGTGAACATGTTAGTGCATATTCGTGATAGGAAATAGAAATTCTTTTTTTGAAAAAGCATCAGTCTGGTTGGGGTTTTCTGACAACATGATCAGATTCAGAAAGAGACTTGGGAACAGGAGAATGAGATAATCAAGAAATGGCCCAAGATCATTCAGGATGATGATTGTTTTCTAATTTTCAGGGATTGAAAGGCTAATGGTGGGGATAATGTAGTACCCTCAGTTTCAAGTAACCTTTTTATTTATTCTTTTTAAGTTTGTAAAGTATTTGGGTGAAGTTTGGGAGGTTTTGGAAGAAGTTTGGAATGTTTTTAGGGAATTTATAAGGGTGAACGGTTAGTGCATGGTTTGTGGAAACCATGAAAATCCTATAAGAAACTTCACATAGTAATATAGGGGATAGGGAGAAGGCACATGGGTAGGCACATAGTTTGTCAAAATTGTGTGGCCACCTAGGAGAAACCGTGAAAAGTGGGATAGTGTGATTTTTTACGGTTTTTTCATGGTTAATCTTACCATGTTGGTAAACCATGAGAATTACCTCTTAAGGTAGAGGTTGGAATACGGTAAGCACACAGTTTTCCTAACTGAGCAACTAACCATGAACGGTTTGAAATTTAGATCCTTAAATTGTGTATCCAATATATTTTCACCTATAAATCCCTCATTTTTTCTCAAAATTGAACCTAAATTGGTATTTTTTCCTTACAAAGGATGGAGAACCTCTCCCCATCAAATTAAAATCAATCCATAAGCTTGTCTTGGTGTTTTAAATCTATATTATCATGGTTAGTCATTGTTTATGCTAGTTTTTTATGGTTTTCTTAGATTTACTTCCCTCTTTCTATTGGTTTTTTATATCTACATACACCATTGATATATCTAAGGGTGTTAATTCCAATCATGGTTATATTTTTTATTTTTGATGATAGGGAAAGATATATAAAGTGGTTTTTTGATATTTAACATGATTTCATAGACATTTTCATGATGTTTATCATTTTTACCAAAATTTCCAAGGTAGGTGGATTCACTCTTGACTCATCTATTCAGAAATTAAAGTCTTGATTTAAAATTGATTGTTTTGATTGAAATTGGTTATTAATTTTTTTTTCAAATCATAGTATAATCCTATTTAGTGATGGTTTGTGAGTTTTTGGTAAAATTTTGAAATTATGGAAAGTGGTTGTGCAAAGTGCTTTGTTTTCTTGATTTAAAATGTTGATTTTAAAATTTTTCTTTACTGGATTCTTGGTGAATAGTTAAATTGAGATGTTTTTAATGAAATTATGGTTTTATTTAAATATATTGAAATGGTTTGTTTGAAAGGTTTTCAATAAAAGAAAGGTTTTATTGAAATGGTTGTTTTGGCATGGGTTTTTGGCATGAAGGGTTGGTGTGTGTTCATGTGAATTTGGGAAGGATAAGGGTATGAATTTTCACCCCATAATTTTTGGGATGTATAAGTGTATGAACTTTACCCCATCAAAATGGTTCATTAAGTGATGGCTTAGTGAAAGGATGACTCACTAATTGTGATTGTAGGGAGGTTTGTGGTTTCATGCATGGTTGGATGTGTGGATTTGTGGAGTGGAATGGATTATGAAAAAATGGGATTTTTTAAATAGTTTTAGAATATTGTTTGGTTGATTTCCTTGGAACTCAATGTTGTTTTGAGAAAAAAAAAATTATTATGTCACTTGTTTATATTTTGATATAAACTATTTTATAAATTGTTTTATATAAATTTGATAACATGTTCTATCTTAGTGGCATGAGTAGGGAATTCATTTGAAAAAATCATACTGAGTTTCATTACTCACCCCTTCTTTGGAACATTGGTGACTTTGTAGATATCATTTATCAAGACATAGAAAAAGGTAAAGTATCACACTTCTCTAGTGGTGATTAGTGATACTTGGTCTCTTTTGTGGAGTTAGAGCATGGAGCATGTTTGATATTGGTATTTATGTGGTTTTCATTGAGTTTTTGTTGGATTTTTAGTCTTTTGATGTATACTTAGATGTTTTTTAGTCTTATGATATGGTAATATTTGTAGTCAGTTTTGATATAAATGATATTGCTTTGAGTTGTCTTTCATTGATATCATGCATCATGTGGTGGTTTATTTAGTTATGGCATGTTTGGTTGGTTGTTTTAATTTCAAAGGGAAAATTTTCCCATATTGGTTAATGAATCCCTTGGAATTTATTACCAGCCTTTGGCATCTTGGGGATGTTTCTTAAGGACAAGTAATTTCCTTCCACCTTCTCAAGACAATGAGGTGGGGTGGTATGTTATAGGTAGACCCTAGGTCAGTGTAGCACCTTCATATGTGGACGGTACCCTCACCCACATAACAGAATGCTATATAGAGGGAACCCCATCCCATATAAGAACATTCTATAAATAATGGATCCTCCTAGGGTGTTTTGTGATCTAGCTCCTATCACTCCCTCACTTCGTATCAGTGGGAACCATATTAACCCATCTATGAACTAGTCCAACAACATTAGGCCAAGGCCTCTTCCAAATCTACCTGACATGTATGATCAAATCATCAGTCACATTAGCATCTCCTCTTGATTATATATACCCATGGTAAGAAGAGTTGTATTGGTGGCCTCTGTGAGAAGGCATGCCCTCATAATGTCTGCAAGCCTATATTCCTATAGTAATAAGGGTCCCAACCTTGGAAGTGACCATGGCATTGGAGGTACCCACATGAA
The DNA here is from genome assembly GCA_963277665.1 of Viscum album. Classification (NCBI taxonomy): domain Eukaryota; kingdom Viridiplantae; phylum Streptophyta; class Magnoliopsida; order Santalales; family Viscaceae; genus Viscum; species Viscum album. The sequence goes on along the minus strand of OY728162.1, from coordinate 192,661,682 downwards.
CCTCCCCATTCAAGGGATTTAGGAGAACCACTATAATTTCCCTTCAATGAGGGTCAGTGTTGGACACTCCTATCCTCCCTAAGAACCAGCTAGTCATCCATCCCAGAGTAAGGACATAGCCTTTCTTATGGGAGGTGTCACTCTTTCTCCCCTTTTCCTCTTTAGGGTACCAGAAAAAGTGAGGAGATGGTCACTTCAAATGCATTTCTCTCTCCATTTGGGCCCTGACCTCATCCACCAGCGAACAAAGTGGATTACATGATCTTCATATCTACTTCTTCATCTTGTTTCTCACACTGATAATGACTCACATGGGATTAAAGGTTAGTGTAAATCATGACATCCATGTGATCCCAAAAATCAAAGGGGTATCACCTGAGTATAATCCCCAACCATATTCATTCAATTGGGCCTCTTATATAGTATAATCCTTGAATACAAGCCCCAACCCTATACCTTCAAAGGTAAATATTCTTAATAAAGAAGCAAATTCATGGGCCTCATACTTGATATAAGCGCCAATCATATCACCTCCATAATGGGAATCCTCACAGTTGTAATTCCCAACATACTAAACTATGTGGGCCTTGATTTAAAACTAACAGGGATATATAGGAAGCCTCCTTAAGGGCCAAGCCAAATTCCCAAATTCACCCTAATGTTTCCTAGGACACATTCCTGGTATGGTCATATCCACCTGGGAGATCACATATTTATCAGGTCCCACAGGCTTCCTTGGCATAAGTTCACACCAAAATTTGACTAGGCACCTTCCACCTAGATGTCCTTGTCGCATGACGTTAAACTGCATGGTTTGTTCCTTGTCACACAACCTTAAAAGGTGATGTGTCTTGTTAATTGGAATCAAACTATGTGGGTTCTAATTCCTCTCATGAGGATACATCGTAATTATATACTATGGGTTCCATCACATCAAAACAACTGACATCCCCCCTGGATAATAGCATCCTCTAGAGCGCCCTGCTGCACTGCTTAAAACCATAATCCTCCTAATAAACAACCAAAGAATATCTAAACCCTGTATGAAAAGGGTACCATTGATGGAGAACCTTGGATACATACAAATCCCTCCATTTATGGGGAACCTCAAATACATACAGATGATTTTTAAACTATGCATGTTCATAATTGATCTATAATTCAAGGTGATCAATGTATACATACTTGGTAATGAATGAAGGATTTGTGAACATATCTTAAATATATAGGAGAAACTCTAAATATTCAATAGTTCCCCCCAAAAGTGTGTGATGAGTTTGACTTTCCATCCTCTTGAACAATGTGATTTCTTAAGTTTCATTGGATAAGTTCCCCAATAAATTCCTACCTTTGGAAAGTATGTCCATGAATCATCACAGATATGAGAACAGTTGGGTGTTTGTGTCTCCATGAACAAAACCCATTGGATACTGTTTGAAGATTATGTACTCGACATGATTGATTGAAAATAATTCAACCCCTTGCAATGAATCATTAGGAACCAAATGATCTTATTCATAAAAAAGGACACTTTCATTTATTAGGGAGTTCTTATGAGAGTTTTGAGTTGACTTAACTAGGTTTACATCAAGAGAAGTATCCCTCACTAGACTTGGTGTATCTTAGAGGAGAGTGTTAAGGAAATATAAGAAAATATTTCAATATTAGGGAGTCCACTCAATGGATCAAGGAGTTGTAAGTTAGCAGTTGGAAAGAATATTACCTAAATACCTTTGAGTAATTTTACTAGACCCTTATATAGATTATGAAAAGGAAGATATTTATTCTTTAAACTATAATTTCTACATGATAGAACATTCTAAGTCAAATGGTGTGGACCATTGGGATTTTATAAAATAGTGGGATTATAATAAAATGAAATTCATTATATCATAATTTTAGTAATTGTAATAAAGTACTTAAAATTTTCTTTATTTTATATAGAATAAGATAAATAAATCATCCTCAACATTATCACTATGTTAATTCCTTGACTTAGGGCATGTTCTTGTGGAAATAAATTTCTCTGAGTGAGAATAAATTTTTTACACTAACTACTACATGTAAAAAAAAATTATATGTATCAAAATACCCTATTCCTAATAATCCGCCATGGTTAGTAAGAAAATGTAAAAAGGTTTCCTATCAGAGATACATAGAGGATTCTTTATATGTTTATTGTATTATTCTATCATCTATGTCTGGAAAGATGATGATGGAACATAAGGCCATGTGTGCCTATAACAAGATATATCATCTCCAATAACTTAATAAGGATAAAGAGATTATATATATAAATGATATTGTTACTACACTATATTAGTGTAAAATAGAGGAGGTTAACCCAGATATTGATCATACCTTCAAAATTCTAGAGTACATTAATCCGTTAGAAAATTTTGTCTTCCATTTGGATAAGAAATTATCCAATGAACTCATATTATCATCCCAACAACAAATATTATTTGTATTCATCCAATACTAGATAAATATTATGGATAAATTACTTGAGTATCTTTTTACTATGCTTCATTTGATAGATAATGTTTTTTCAAATCATGTTTCTACATTCTTTTTAATGAATAAAGCAAAGGACAATGTGTAAAATCCCATAACTGATTAACAATAAATGGTTTCTTTATAATTTCATTGAAAGATAAAAAGGATTATAATAGAGATCAATCATCAAGAGGATATATTATTCACTTATAGTAAGAAAGGTCATTGGAAGAAGAACAATAAAAAATTAAAGAATAATAAAACATAATATTTTACTTCAAGAATATTCATGATTATAGATGAATTCTCTTAAATGCTGAAGAAGGATAATTCCAAGATTAGTAAAGGTAGTTTCATGAATTTTATATTACCTAGATGATTGATTCAAGTTATTCCATTATTTTGTAATGAGTTTAACTAAAACATTTATCTCAATTTCTATTTAGACACAATAAGATATTATTTCATTTTGGAATAAAATACAGTTATGGTACTTCATACTTGAATAATAGTTCTTGTGATTCTTGAATCATTTATATCTAAACCAATTATGAATGATGAATATAAATATAAGACTCATACATCTTATATAAATATAATTTTTTGTTAATTAAAACAAATAGTAGTTGATAAGTTAATATCTAGAAGAGTGTTTAGTATCTTATGATCTAAAACACTAGGTTTACTGATAAACTTACTTATCGAGTTTTAAACAAAGAAAAATTTATAAATAAAGGTATGATAGAGAGTTTATAGAATGATTTCAATAAAATATACAAGATCCATTCATATGTTTATTAGATCCATTCTCGAACTCACATTACCTTATACTTAATGGTGGTACAAGGAGAATAGATGTGGAGCCTTATGTGTATAATAGTTCTTTTATGATCTCTTAAAAGATGTGTTTTGAAAATAGTTGTGAAACTTATAACAATATGCTAACTTATTGACTACTTGATATCATATCGATTATTATATAATGTATATGTATTATGTCATAGCCTTAGGTATTTGATGGAAACTATTTTTAAATCTAATCTTAGCTACAAATGTATGTCAAATGAAAAACATTTTTCATTATAGGTATTATTAAAATAACTATAATTATATAAGATGGAAGCACATATCTTTTGATATGGTGATAGAAGGATATAAACCATTTATTTTTATGATTTGTATGCACAAAATTTTGAATATGAACACTAAAATCCACTAAGCTTAGTGGGAGTAATTGTTCCAGAGACACATACTATGTAGGATGGTTAAAACCAAAAGGTGGTTTTATATTCACCGTAATGGGTGATATATTATTCATTAAAGAATGTTGAATCCTATAAAATGTAGTAAATGTAAATTTTTTATGATTAAAAATTTCACATGAATTCAAAGATGGATTCCATGTATCAAAATCCAATTCTATATTTTATAGGTTTTCAAACTTTATATTATTGATGGGTATTCAAGAAAACTATACATGGATGGTACAAAATAGTTATAATAAATAAAGATTAATTATTTAAGGTCATATTAGTAGCATTTATACATGGTATATGATGAAGAATTTTCACTAGTAATCTTTCTAAATCCATTTGAATTCTACTTTACATTGAAATTTTATATGATCATTATATTTAGTTATTGGTATTCAAGACCACATTCTCTTTAGTCTTAGAGTCAAGATGGAAAATTAGTCAAGAGGGGGGGAATTTACCACCTTTAAAAAATTAAAATACTTATTATAGTTAATTTAATATGTTGTGGAAAATAAAAAAATAACACAAGTATTTTTATAAAAAAATTGATCTAAGTGATCTAATTTCTACTCTTCATGCTATCTGCATGAGAGTATATAACCCACTAATATAGTGACATGTTTTTTAGAGGAGTCAAAAACTTTTTAAAACTGCCTTCTTAACCCCTAGATGTACAACCTAAAATATTCCTTTTGCACGCCAGGATGCACAACCCAAATCATGCCATTTTCACACCAAGAGGAAAAGCCTATAACTTTACTATTGATGTGGATGAAACACCAACCTTTCCTTTTTTCAAACCAAGTCATAATCTAAACCCATTTATTTTATCAAACCAATGTACAAAAAAGAAATTTCATTTTTTAAACCTGAAGTTAAACCCCAAGATGTACCATTTTTAAGGATAGTATAACCCAACCCTAAGGTCCTACTTTTGAATAAAAAAGAATAAACTAAAAATATACTACACGTAAAAGATATAAATAATTTATAACTAATTAAACTAGTTGAAATAGTGAACCTTGGAATGTTGAGGTGGTAAGGATCACTCCAGCAGCAAAGGTTTAGAATAATGAGTTTTAGCTAAGAGTGTTGCAATGGTGATAAAAAAAAGTGTGAAGTATAGTATAGTTTGAAAATATACTCAACCTCTATTATCTTGAACTATTTTTTAAAAAATCTATATAAATATTTTTTATAAATAACATGTTCAAAAAGTATAAGTCATTACATTTCATATATTCCTAGAGTAGCAGGTGTGGATGTGAATTTAACAAACTAATTAAAAGTTGTTTGGTGTTGCTTTCCCATATAATGATTCATGTGTATTATATATTAAGTGTGCATGAAATAATAAAATTAATCTCCTTGAAACTTGATCTAGAATTTCTATAAATAAATGAAACTACAAAAAATATAGTAAAATATAAACATACTTTAACCCATATGATTCTCATTTAATATTATATAATATTTTTCCAAACTAATTCTCATTAGATAAAAATAATTAATGAGTAATTATAAAATAAATAAAATAATAAAGACAAGTATAATAAATATTTAGTAAAATGATATATGAAAAGATATGTAAAATGAGGCATATTTTTTACTCTATAAAAAAAATTATTGAAATATGTGTAAGCGTCATTTTCAACTTCTATGTATATATGATTTTTGTATAAGCATGAATGTGTATAAGCATGAATGTTAATAAATATCATTCTATGTAACCATAAATTTCATTTTTTGTGTAAATATCATTTTAATTTTAATAATAAATGTGCGTAAACATCATATAATTATAAGTATGACTTGCGTAAATATCATCTAACCATAAGCATGACTTGTTTAAACATCATATTTGTTCCATAAGAATCATCTTGTATTTCATAAGCATCATCATATGGTGTGTAAGCATCATTATATGTTTTGTATAAACATCATTTTATACACTGTAAGAATCAAACAACCAATTTGTAAGGATCAAACAAGTCACCATAAGGATCATCTAATGATTAGAAAAAAATTCAATACTTGTAAAAATAAACACCGGATGTCCAGAATAAATAAAAAATATAAATAAAAAAATATTGAATGAATAAGTAATAACCATAGGAAGGATGATTAAACAATAAGTAAATAATGTTATGAGAATTTATAATTATTCAAATATAAAAACTTTAGTGTATAAGTCTTGACCCAAATCACACTAAATTGTATTTTTCTTCAAAATTATTTTATAATACACATAAAAAATGTGAATAATAAATAAATAAACAATATCAATAATGATATTTTCTTCTATAAGTATTACAAGCTTAAAACACGTTTATTCACTCATGTCAGGGGGAATAAAATAATAACTTTGTGATTTTAAAAACATAAATAAATAAAAGTTATATTTCTAATTATCCAAATAAAATAAAGTGGCATAAATACACTCAATTATTTATATGGATTAAACCTTATAGAAAATGTCTAAATTATATAACTCACGGAAGTTAGTGGCACCGAAGAAATATAATAAGATATGTAGTTTATATCAATCCATTAATAGATAAAATCAATAATAGTGGTAAAAGAATATTCACTTGGAACAAAGTTGTGTCTAATGTCAAAAATAGTTTAGTGAGATTATTATATTTTTTCAAGATAGATATGTCGATAACATATAAAAACATATGTTTATTATTAAAAAATTATAATATGAAGCAATAAATTTCTCCAAGAATGACCTAGAGTATCCATCAAAATACTAGGGATTACAATCTATCATGATAGAACTAAGAAGATATTTAGACTAAGTTTATGTACATACATTTAAAGGGGAATAATGATATTTTTTAAGCAATAATCTAAAAGGGGATAATTACCAATGTCATGTGATATATCTCACTCTAGGAAAATGCATCCATAAACACATGAGGAGACTTATAGGATGAGTAGAATCTTATAAATATCTATGATAGGATATTTCATGCATTCCATGCTATATAATGGTCTTGATATTATTTATTCTTTAGATATGGTAGGAATATATCAAGTGTACCCCAAAGACCAATATTATATAGAAATTGAGATTATCCTAAAAGTATCTTAGGTATACTAGGGATACCTTCATATTCTATAGCAAAAATGAGAAACTGGTTATTAGGGAACATACTAATACTAGTCTATAGGAATATCAAAATAATATCATAATATAGTAAGGATATGTATTATAATTCTATAAAGTAGTTGTAAGCTGGAAGAGCTTAAGGAGACTAGTAGTTGTCATTTATATAATAGATCCTGAGTATATCTCAACTTTTGGTGTTGCTTGATATGTGGTTTTTATATGAAATATTATCTAGGAGTTTCATGTGGTACCTAGAAATAAATATTCTTCACATTAGATTGTGATAATACTATAGTAGTTGTTCCTACAAAGGAACCCAGGCCACATCAACAGATGAAGTAATACATCTTAAGTATCATCTCTCAAGGTATTTTCTCAAAGATGTGGGGTCACTTTAAGTATATTTTCCACAAATATGTGTAGGATACTAATCTTATCCATGAAATTATGTGGTAGTACTAGCATTTATAGCCATACTCATCAAAATAATGAGAATCATGTGTGATGTACTTTACTATGGTCATTAACAGTTGGGTCTAGTGTAAGTGGGAGTCTGTTAAAGATGGTGCTAGAGAACCTTTGTGATAATTTTTTTAACAAAGTTTTTGTATTTGTTGAAAACTAACCTCTTTGTAAAAGAATGTTTTTTTATTCAAGAACCAGACCCATATCCATCGTAATTAAGATTCATTAGACTCATAGTATCATATTCATATGCATCAGTTTTATATAATTAAATACAAGAGAATAGGAGGTAGAAATTGTTGATTTCTAGAATTTACCTTTTCCATAATCAGAGAAAGAAAGGAGTTTGGTATAAAGTTAGATTTTACTATTTAAATAAGTTGTATTGTTTCTAAAGATTTATGAAAGAATATTTTGAAATCATGATTTTGAAACTTTTTATACTTTCTAAACTAAATCAGGTGATGATTTACTAATCAAGAAGTTCTCACAAATCATGAAAACTTTCATGATAAAATATTTTGAAGAAATTATGTAGAGGTTTGAATAAATTAAAAATTATAGAGTGAATAATTCCATCATAATGAAAAATTATATCGTAATAATAATTTCATCATAATGGCGATTCCATCATTATGAAGAAATACATCAAAATTAGAATATTTCAAAGCCAACAAGCCTATACCCGAGTGGTAAGGGATCCTGCTTGGCATCCAAGAGACCCAGGTTCAAAACCAGGTGGAGGTGAATTTCCAGGTTACTATAGCAGTACTGTAGCAGTACTGTGGCAGTTACTATTCAGTACTGTAGCAGCCAGAACTATTCACCTGATTTGAGCCTTCGGGCCACAGGTCCTTCGGGTCACGTAGACCATGGAGTAGCCCAGTTCACACAGAACAGGCCCCAAAAGAGGATCATAGCAACAGGAGTAGCTTTCACCAGATGCAGAGCTAACCAGATTGGAAGAATGAGAGTGTATGGCAGTCGCCATCGGGACCAGGCACCATGCAGCTTTGTACGGGGCAATGCTCGCTGATCAGCAATACAAGGTGGGGAGCTATCGAGATCAATGATACAAGACGCTGGGGAGGGGCAGTTCTAGTAGGCTGGGCCTATGGGTCATGTAATGGGCATGGTATGCCTCTGGCCTTCAGGTCATGTATTGCAAGTCATGTCAGGCCTTGTGCCTTGGTCCTACGGGTCATGTACGGGTTCCCCTTCAACCCTTAAAAGGGGGATTATCTATAATAAAATAAAAAAATAGGCCTTCGGTCCATTCGGGCTAGAATATTTCAAAAGATCAAATCTAGAAGTTAGAATGTGTGAAGCTAATGAAGTTTGAAGAATTTGAAAGTTGAAGTATAGAGATTCCATACTAGTGGGAAGTTCATCATAATGGGATTTCCATGGGAATGGTAATTTCATTGTAATGGTAAAATTCATCATAATGATAATTCCTTAATTTTGAGGATTACATCTAGATGAAGTTAAAGGCATATTGTAATGAGTTGAGAAAGAAAAACAGAAATCATAATGAGCTAATAAGGAAAAAGAATTCATAATTAGATGAGAAGGAAACAAATTCATAATGATTTTATTATGAATAAGACTCAAAAATAAAATTATAGAAGTTTTATGAAAGGTTAAAGAGGTCAAACTTGAAATTAAATTTTTCATAACTCTCGGATAAATCCAAGGGGGATTAAAGAAGTAAAAGTTGAAGTTTAAATGTGAAATATCTTTGAATATTTTGAAATTTGAGGAATATGGGAAATTTTTCAAGTTTCCCACATTTGTTTTCTTACTTTACTATAAATAAATTCTCAAATAATTCATTCATTATCAAACTTTCACATAATCATAAAAGGTTAAGTGCTAAAGAAATCAAGTGAGAGTCATTTTCAACTAGAGATTTCATAAGGAGGATTAGACAGTTGAATGTTTGTTTATCGAATTGAGCAATATTGTATTGAGAATATTATATTTATTCAATCGGATTGAGTAAATTGGACTAAAGAAGATCATTTGGAGTATTTGAGAAGCATTTGAGTTTTGTAGATTGAGAATGGGTTCATCGTATTAAGACTGTTGTATTGATATAATCAGATCCAGACTCATCGTATTGAGAGAAACAGATCCATAGTCATCATATTGAGATAATAAAATCCATACTCATTTGATTGGAAAATTGTATACAGCCAAATTGGTATGAGGATTTAGACTGAGAAATTGTGGAGTAGTTTTAAAAAAGTCTTTATTATTTTGTTTGGATCAATTTTATTATAATAAAACATTATAAACTAATGGGAGTTAGTATAATCATTCCAATCAAGAAATATAAGTTGTCTAATGGGTGTTTGAAAAAATTTCATTCACTTTTTCATAATAGTGTATTTCCATAGACCCACAGGAGTGGCTATGTAAAGGATTTAGGTTCTCACAAAAAGGTTGAATCTTGTAAATATTATGTGATTTACTTTATTAAAACTTTTGAATGAATGAGTTCTTACTAAAAGTTCATAAGGAAATAAATCTTAACATGTTACAGGGGTTAAGTTTTGAAACTTATAAAGTGAACAACTGATTCAACCCCCCCCCCCTCTCAGTTGTTATTTGATCCTTTGTAACTTTAATTGGTATCAAAGGGAATGTTCCATTGTTGAATCCTTTTCATGGATAATATCAATTATATCAATAGTATAGTAATTCCTACGTTTTATAGAAAAATTTATTATGGATGAAAAAATAAGATTATTCCTTATCTCCTATCTCTTTTCCTGGAAGATGTTGATTTTGTTATTATTGGTTTTACACCTATTGAGAAAGATGCTCCAATGAAATTTTCTCATAAGATAGATATTGAATTTGATGGAAATTCTATAAATGAAATCCTTATATTCTTATTAGATAATTTTTATTAGAATTTAATGGGTATCAATACTTCAAAAAAGTATGTGGGACAAGCTCGAAATTGTTTTCGAAGGGAATAATAAAGTTAACAAATAAGAGGTATAAATCTGGAATAATAAGTATGGAGACATCAGAATGAGAGATGAATAAATAATAGATGAATACTTCACTAGAGTAAATGAAATTTTCTGAAACATCATAGGATTCAGAGATGTCTTGTAATATTCTATCATTGTGAAGAAACTTATGAGAAACTTTCCTAATAGGTTTGATTCTAAAATTTATTCTTTAGAATATAAGGATGATTTATCTCTTGATAAATTGTATAACTTTCTTATTTCTTATGAAATGAGTAAATCTCCAATGTTAAAAAAGAAGATGAAATATTAAATTGATTTTGAATCTATGAGAAAGATAAAAATACAAGATTTTGAAGATGTTGATCCTTGTGACTCTAAAGGTAAAGAGGATGATGATTTGAATGATAAAATCATTTCTCTTATATCCAAGAACTATAGAAGAGGAAGAGAAAATTATGTAGGTAAACTTCCTCTAATTTTTTTTGAGTGTGGTATAATTGGTCACATTGCTATGAACTCTTCCAGGAAAAAAGCTGGAGAATATCGAGATGATTCTGATCAAAAACCTTGATTGAAGAAGTCAAACAAAAATGATAAAAAATAAAAGTAATCCAAAAAATACAAGAATAAGTTTTTTGGAAATAAAATAAGAATGTTGAGTAAGAAAGTTGAATCAAACTCAACAGAAAACAATTCTTATGAAGATAAAAGTTCAAAAATAATCAGAACCTTCATTGAAAAGGTTTAGAAAACAAAATATTCCTTAGATAGTAAAGAAAGTGGTCAAGAATATTATAGAGAGTATCTACTCAAAACAGAACGTGTTGCATGTATTAAGAAGAAAAAACTCTCAATAAATAATTTAGAGTAATGAATAAATATTTTGAAGAAGTTTCTGATGGAAGAAAATATGTCATCAAGCATGAGGATGAATGCAATAAGGATATCTTAAGTTACAAACTAAGAATTTATGAATAGGGAAAGATGATTAAATATATTAGTAATAATCTATAAGATAAGGAAGAATAAGTTAAAATGTTTCAATAAAAACATCTTGTATATGAAATTACTTTGAGGAAGATGAATGAAAACTTAAACAAAGATTAAGAAGTAAAATCTGAGACTTTTCAAGTTACTGAGAAGGATAACTATGAGAATGATGTGAAATACTCACTTACCAAAAATAATGTTTCATTTGATTATTTTAATATTTCAGGTTCTATAAAATTTATTTGGAAAACTTGGGTGGAGAAAAGATGTGAGAAACCTATAAAATATAAAAAATTATAAAACTCTCTCAAAAGAAAATATGGTCCAAAACCTGAGTATATTAGAGCAGAAAGAAGTTACAAACCTCAACAAGGTTTCTACAAAGAAATATCTTTCTTAAATATAAAATCAATATTTTATGGCTATTCCTAGTATTATGGAATCTATGGGAATAGGGAATATAATTTTGGGTAAAACCTATTTATACCTAGAAGAAGATTTGATCAAAGTGGAATAAATAGAGGAAGTATAATGAGTAACTTTCCAAGATTACATAAATTTAAAAAAGTAATTTTCAAGATGTTCAAAATTTTCCAATAACAAATAAATTTGAATGTTTGAAATAAGTTTTTGAAAGATTTAATTAAGCAGGTCATCATGCTGAATGACGTATGAAACTCCTTCTAGAACAAGTTTTTTATGATAGAAAATAAAAGAAATATGAAAAGAAGAAATTTAAGGAAAGGGCCTTTGTTGTTGATACAGATTTGAAAGAAATTAAAAGGAACAAACCATGGATACTTGATAGTGGTTGTTCTTCACATATGATAGGAGATATAAAAATTGTGAAACTTGTTGAAATTTGTGATGGAGGAGCAGTTACCTTTGCTAATGACAGTTCCATAAAAATCAAAGGAATCAGAACAGCTAAGATTGAAGCTGAAAAGTTGAAATCTAAGAAATTTTTAGTTTTTTATGAGAGAAACCATAAATTACTTAGTGTAAGTAAACTTTTTGATGATAGAAAATAATTTTTTTATAAAATATTTTTGCATCATAAAAAGTGTTAAAGATGGAAAAGTTATTACACAAGGAGAAAGAACCATTGAAAATTTATTTCAAATAGGTTAATTCAAAAAATCTTGTTACTTGAGTGATAAAGATAAAAACAAATTGGCACTAAAGACTTGGCCACATTGGGAAAAAACATGAATAAATTTTCAAAAGTTTATGTTGTCTGAAATTTTCCAGAATTAAAAAGAAGAGATGAAGATGTTTGTATTACTTTTCAGAAAGGAAATATAACTAAAAAAAGTCATAAGATAATTGAGATTCAATATACCATACCCCTTGAACTTATTCAATCTGATTTATGTGGGATGATGAGAAATCAATAAAAAAAGAGATTTACAATTTATCACATTTATTGATGATTTCAATCGGTTAACACAACATCATGTTTATGAATTACAAGTAAAAGGCTATTAAAATGTTAAAATTATTCAAAAAAGATGTTGAGAAATAAATAGGGGTTTACAGGAAGAAGTTGATAATAGATAATGGTATCAAATTAACAAACAATACTTTTGAAACTTATCTGATAAAGCATGGTATAAAACATCAGTATAGTTCTCCCTATACTCCATAGAAAATAGAGTAATAGAAAGAAAGAATAGAATTTTGGTTGAAATGGGAATAAGTATGTTAGAACAATACAAACTTTCAAAATTATATTAGAGAGAATCCGTTAGTATTGTTGTAAATTTTCAAAATAGATGCTTGTTCAGACCAGAAACTAACATGACTCCTTATGAAATTTGGTATTGCAAAAAACATTCATACTTAAAAGTTTTTAAAATTCCATGTTTTCTTAAAATCAAAAATATGGATTTGGTAAAGTTTTATAAGAAATATGAGGAAGGAAATTTTATGGTTTATTCACCAAATAGAAGAAGTTACACATGTTAGAACAAAAATTTGCAAAATTTAGTGGAATTATATGATGTGAAGGTAATTGAAAATAAAATTTTATTAACAAAAGTTGTTGAGAATGCTGAGGAGGATAAAATAGAGATTTCCAATAATAGTGAAAGTAATTCAAAACATCCTTATCAAGATTCAAAAGAATCGTGTAATGAGGAAATTTTAGCTGGGAATGAAACTTTTAAATTTCCAAATTTACAAAAACTTGTTGAATACAAAAACATTATTAGGAATCAGAAGTATCTATTATAGATAATAAGAAATTTGAGATTATATAATCAGACTCACTTATCTAAAAAGTTGAACCAGAATCAGTTTCATAATATATTCAACACAAAGAATGGGTGGATTTTATGAATGAATAATTATATTATATTGAAAGTAATGATACATGGGAACTTATTTCATGTCTAGTAAATAAAAATGTTATCACAACCAATTGGGTTTACAAAAATATATTAAATGAACATGGAGAGGTTTTAATAAACAAATCCAGGATTGTTTGTAAAGTTTATTCATAGGTGTAAGGTGTGGATTTTGAAGAAACTTTTTCCCCAGTTTCAATATTAGAAATTATTAGAATGTTTCTTTTAGTGGCCGCACATCAAAATTAAAAAATTTATTAGATGGATATATAGTCATCTTTCTTAAATGGTGAGATTTAGGAAGAATTTTACATTAAACAACCTTGTGGGTTTCTACTTGATGAGGATGAAAAAAAGTTTGTAAATTTAAGAAATATTTTTATGGGATGAAACAAGCTCCACGTTCTTGGTATTCAAAACTTGAATTTTTTTGATAATGTGAAATTTTTCTAAAGGAAAAGTTTACAGAAACTTATATGTGAAATATGTTGACTATGGAGCTCTAATTGTAATTGTTTATGTGAATAATATAATTTTTTGGGGGATGTAGAATATTTTTGTAAAACATTTTCTAAAGAAATTAAGATGAATTTTTAAATATAAATGTTGGGAGAATTAACTTTATTCCTTAGATTACATGTTCAAAAAAATAAAAAATACATTTTATTATATCAAGAAAAGTATGCCAGAGAATTGTTAAAGAAGTTTGGGATAGAATAATCCAAAGAATTTTCAAATCCTATTTTAGTGAGCACAAATTTGAGTAAATATAAATCTGGAACAAGTTTTAATTAGAAATACTTTTGGAATCTGATAGGAAGTCTTATTTACCTTACAGCCTCAAGGCCTGCTATTGTTTATGTTATGACTTTTTGTGATAGGTATCAAAGTAATTCTAAAGAATCACATATTTTAGCAGCAAAGAGGATTCTAAGATATGTTAAAGTAATAACTTCACATGGTTTATTATACAAAATAAATAGTGAGATGAAGTTTCATGGTTATACTGATATCGATTGGACTGCAGGTTGTAATGACAGAAAACAAACCTCAGGAGGAACATTTTTCTTGGGTGAATGTTGTGTTAGTTGGTATAGTAAGAAAAAAAAGTTTAGTAACATTGAGAATAGTTGAATCTCAATATGTTGCATCTACTCAAGCTTGTACTCAAATGTTGTGTATGAATGTTCAGTTGTATGATTTGAAAGTAAAATTTTCTAAGCGATTGAAGATAATTTGTGATAATTATAGTACAATTGATCTTTCTAATAATCTTTTCCAACATTCAATATCAAAACACAATGATATAAAGTTTCAATTTATAAAATAGAAAGTTACTTATAGAGTTGTTTTTCTAGAATACATTTCAACAAAGTATTAGATTGCTAATATCTTAACAAAAGAAATGCTGAAAGAAAGGTTTCTGGAATTGAGGTTGAAAATTCATGTTCAGCCTCCTCCCATGTCTTTATAAGCCTCATAAGTAAATACCCCCATCATGATTTGGATTATATTGACAAATGGGGAGAGAAAGTAACAAATTTTTATTTTTTAATAATTTTTTACCTATCTTTCTTAAATGAATCTGAAGTGATGGTTATCATATAATGGGGGAGAGAAAAAGAAAAGTTTGAGAGGAAAATATAAAAGGGAGGGGGAGTGTATATTTATATGGCCGCAAAATTTTCTTGCCACTAAGCGATGTAATTTATTAAAAAAAATTAATTTATCCAGAAGTGTGGTGTTAGGATGATCCCTTTTGAGAAAGGATGTGTTTTGATAAAAGTCAAAAAACTTGATTTTTTTACAAAATTTGAGTTGGGAAAATTTTTGAGAGTTGGATAAGTTGTTAACAAAGATTTTCAACAAATCTAAATGGGGAGATTGAAGAACCTTTGTGATAAATTATTTTAAAAATGTATTAGTATTTGATGAAAACTAACCTCTTTGTAAAATAATGTTTTTGTTATTTAGGAATCAGACCCATATCCATCGTAATGAATATTCATTAGACTCATAGTATAGTATTCATCTGCATTGATTTCAGATAATCATATCGAAGAGAATATGAGGCATAAATTATTGATTACTAGAAATTTACCTTTTCCATAGTCATAAAAATAAAGGATCTTGTTATAAATTCATATGTTTCTGCTTGAAAAAGTCGTATTATTGCTGAAAAGTTATAAAGAAGACTGTGAAGTTAGGAGTTAGAAAGTTTTCATACTTTCTAAACTAAATCAGATGATGATTTATTAATCAAAAAGTTCTCAAAACTCATGAAAATATTCATGAAATAACTTTTGAAGAAATGGTGGAGAGGTTTGAAGAAATTAAAATTTTCAAAGTGAATATTTCCATTGTAATGATAAATTATGTTGTAATGATAATTTCATCGTAATGGTAATTCCATCATTATGAATAAATCCATAAAAAGAAGAGTGTTTGAGATGATCAGATTTAGAGGTCGGAATGGGTGAAGTTGGTGAAGTTTGAATAATTTAAAAGTTTAAGAATATAGATTCCATCATAATGGGAAGTTCATCATAATGGGATTTCCATCATAATGGAAATTTCACCATAATGGTAAAATCCTCCATAATGATAATTCTATAATCTTTAGAATTCCATCGGGCTGAAGCTAAATTCATATCGTAATGAGCTAAGAAATAAAAACAGAAATCGTAATGATCTGAGAGGGAGACAGAATTAATAAGGAGATGAGAATGAAACAGATTTGTAATGAGTTAATTAGGAAGAAGAATCAAAAAAGAAAATTCCATAAGTTTTATCAAGTGTTTAAGAGGTCAAACTTGAAATAAAATTTTGAATAAATATTAGAGAAATCCAAGGAGGATTGAATAAGTCAAAGTTTATTTTTAAATGAACAAGATCTTTGGATATTTTGAAATTTGAGGTAGCAAGAAAAATTTTCAAGTTTCCCACTTTTTTTTCTGAGTCACCTATAAATAATTACTCAGATCATTCATTCATTGTTGAACTTTCACACAAGTGGAAAAGGTGGAGTTCTAAAGAAATCAAGGGAGATCCATTGCTGTCTAGAGATATCATAAGGATGATTAGATATCTGAATATTTGTTTACTAGATTGAGAAAGATCATATTGATAAGATCTTATTCAGTCAATTAGATTGACTCACTCAAACTGAAGAAGATCATTTTGAGTATTTTAGAATAGTTTGAGTTTTACAGATTGATAATGGGTTCATCATATTGAAATCAGATCCAAACTCATAACATTGAGATAATCAGATCCAAACTCATTATATTGATATAATCAAATCTAGAATCATTAGATTGGAAAATCGGATCCAACCAAATCGGTTTGAAGATTCGGACTGAACAATTATGGTGCAGTTTCAACAAAGTATCGATTCTTTCTTTTTTGGATCAATTTTTTTATAAGAAAATATTGTAAATGAATGGGAGTCGGTATAATAATTCTTATCAAAATATAGAAGGTGTCTAATGGGAGTTGACACAATTTGTATTCACTTCTTCATAATAGTGAATTTCCATAGACCTAAGGGAGTGGTTATGGAAATGATGTAGGTTCTCACACTAAGGTCAAACCTTGTAAATATTATGTTATTTACTTTCTTTACTACTTTTTTATGCATTATTATTTACTAAAAGTTGATAATGAAATAAATATTAATAGGTTGCAAGGTTTAAGTTTTGAAACTTATAAAATTGGACTAATTCAACCCCCCCCCCCTTCTCAGTTTTAATTCGATCCTTTGGAACTTTAGATTCCCTAGAGAAAACTACTTTTTTAATTTAAATTAAATGTAAATATTCAAAACCAAAATATTTATAATTAAAAAATGTATCCCATGATGATAGATTATTTTTCATTACAATAATTTGATGATATCCATAGGGTATTTTTCATATAGAAAGAACATAGTAGTTCCCTACTATGATGAGATCCTTGAAGTGCTATGATGTATTCCAAAATATTAATCCTATGGTAGGGATAACATTCTATGATGGGGTACATAGTATTGTGACACATACTTTTCATAAATAAATATTACATCTTATTAGATGAATATCAATTACATAACATTACTATCCATACCAGAACTATAAAGGTTTAGTGTATTTGGATGCCAGATATATAATACTATTATTTAATTAAATATATTCAATATCTCCCACAAATATAATATTATATAGATCACTTTTATACATACCCTACTTAAAACATTTATTTATAACATGGGGATACATAAACATGAGAAAGAGTGAGCTTAGATGCTTGGTAAGGGTAAACATAATAGATATCAATAAATTATCATAAGTGAGCATATGATAAGCATAATGGTATGATAACATGATCATAAATTACAATAATCACACATAATATGTCAAATATCACTAATAATAAATCATGTCATAATTATTTTTTATAACAAAATTCATAATACATAAGTGTGTTGAATAATCAATAATTAATCATGATCCATGAGAAGATATCACAATTATAAGTCATAGGTAGTGGAATACACATAAGCATATAAAGTCGTTTACTTTGTCAAGGATAATTTCCAAGACTATCATAGTGTATTAGTTTCACTCCTTATTCCATCATATCATTAGTCAAGGTTCACTCCCAAGACTGTCATAATAAATAGAGTCTCTTATTAAACTGGGTTCACTCCCCATTCTAGTTCTCATTATTTCATGAGATATCCATATTTTTCCAATGAATTAGAGAACTATATAATTTCAGGCCCACCCATCACATAATTAAAACCATACATGTTTGTGACACAAGATCATAACATTTCATTATATCATCATATCATAACCCATGGAAAGAAAACATGTTTCATAAACATTTAATCATTTCATCATAGAATAACCCATAGAAAAATAAATAAGTTTCATAAAAATCTCATCATCATAGTCATAAAACATCTAGATAAAGAATAATGATGGTATCACTAGAACATATCCCTATTAAATCATAATCAATATCAAAGGATGTTATCAAAGATGAATATTTTCTTTAAAAGGTCAGTAGACTATCTCTTAAGGAAAATACCATTTTCATTTTTAAATCACTTATTTAAAATAAAAATATTAATAAAATATTTATAGGAACATTTTAATTGAAAATATACATGGTAAATTTCAAATTAATCTTCAAATTATTGAGTGACCATGATGGTGGGAAATTTCATTCATGTCATAGTCATTAAAACAAATATTTAGTTCACACCTTTGGTTAAAAGTTCCTCGTTTAGTGAACATCAAGAAGATTATTTTTATACCATTTTGTAAAAATTAAAATATTAATAGAATTAATTTTAATAAATAATTTAAGAATAGTCAAGAACATTCTTGAAAATATTTTAGAAAACATTTATATAGAAGAAAAATGTTTTTTGACCGAAAGAGGAGAAATAAGGTTGGATTTTCTTAAAAAAAATTATTAACCGTTTTGAGTAACAAAGAGGAGAAAATGGTAATAAAACTTCAAAATTTCAGAAATAATAATAATATAAGAAAACATAAATGGGTTTATTAGATAAGGGTCATATAATTGTGTTAATGTAAATTCAATCATAAACAATTCTGAATAAAATGTGATTAAAAAAGAAATATCTTACAACTTTAGTAATCTATAAATCAAAACCTCCTAAAAGATATATCCTTATATGGATTTTTAAATCCATAAAATTTCATGAAAATAATCATAAAATATATTTATGTGAATTATAAACACCACATAAAAGAAACAATTGGTGAATATGGCATATGTCTCACAGAAATAAAAGTGAGATGAGAAACCCTTATCTAAAGTTTCGTCTTACATTATATGCCTTAAAATATCATGTATAATAAATATAGATTTATTATAAATATATTATATAAATATATTCATACATAAATTACTATTCATAATTCCTTTATAATTTCCAATTATCCTTTTATTGGAAATTTCTTTATTAAAATGAACATTCGGGTGAAAACTGGTTTGTTTTCCATGAACGTTTGGATTTGATGGTTTTGTAGCTTGCGTCTTGGTCATGGTTTCATAATATGAATAATAATAATAATTACATAATTATAATATTTATAAATCATATAAACTTTTACAATTATTTATATAAATTGGAGATAAAAAATTAAGTATAACACTTTGTGGAGATGGTAATTTGTACGTACACACAGGTGATGTGTCCACTTTTTATGGTTGAAATGAAATAAAGTTAAATAATAATTAAACTTTAAAAAATAATTATCATATCATAGATATAATATATATTCATTAAATATATATTTATTTCCATCCGTGTAAATTATAAACAAAAAAATGAAATGCATTACTTCTTGGAGGTGGTAGTCCACATGTGTGCACGAGAGACGTTATCATTATATAAGAGACGGAAAGGTAATAAGGTAGATAGGATATTATAATTATAGAAGTATAATTATGTTATAAATATCAAATATTAACATTAAATTTATTACAATAACCAACTACTAATTATAGTGATGGAAAATGAATCATATCTCTATGTGGAGGTGATAGTTCACACTTACGCACGAGTGATACTTTCATTTCTAATTTATTAGAAAAAAAAGGTGGATAATAGTGGTTATATAAATATAATAAAATTTAAGTATATTATGGATACTAAATTTATTATTTTATGATAAATACCATATATTTAAATTAGGTGGTATAAGAAATAAATTGAAAGAGGTCGAGTAGGATGATTACCTCTTCTTTGGTAGACCTCCTTTAGATCTGTTCTTAAAGACCATTGGAATGGTATTTTAGGAATAATAGTACCTATAATTCATGGATATAAAATTTTATAATATAATTTGGTAGGTTTTGGTCAATATAGGTTGCTCAATAATTTGTAATGAAAATGGATGGGTGTCCTTTTATAAGTAAAGGAAATGACACACATGGAATTAATAAAAAGATTAAAATATAATAAATTAATTTCCATGTAAAAGTATCACCGTGTGGGGCAAATTTAGAATATAACATATTATATGGTTTAAATAACTTAAACCAATAAATATTTTATAGGTTTACATGGTATTTTAAACCTTATTTTCGGTTTAACCCCTTTGTTAACTAAGTTTAATCTTAACCGTGATAATGATTTTTTCAATCATTAAGGATTATAAATTACTAATAAGGTAAAAATTAGATCATAAATGGAGAAGGGATTAAATTTATAACCATTTATAATCCTAATTTTCCTCTTTAAATATTTTTATTACTTTAAAATAATTTAATAAAATATTATTCAAATAAAATAATATTAAATTTATTTTAAGAATTATTCCCACAATTTGAATTTAAAGACATAAAGACCGCAATGGAATTTGAATATAATAAATTTTACCATTAATAATACATTATAATTAACTATAAAATTCTTGTTTCACCATAATTCATCCAAATAAATTACTTTTAAAATAGAGGTATGGCCTCTATTTTTTTATAAAAGGCCTCACCTCCTCCCTCCTCTCTCATGCAGGATCACCTTAGGAAGTCAAGACCTAGGCTTTGGTGTTGTTTTGAAATCCAGACTCTAATTTCATATTCTTCAGTCATGTTAGAAGTGCATCAATAATCACTTCAGTACATAGGCTTAGTTATTCGTTATTCTTCCTCTCAATGATGCTATTTTGATGCAGGCTCGTATGACCTATTTTCAGAGTATTGATATGTTATTCCATTTTCTTTTGATCTAGGCCAAACTAAGGGTCGATGATGGATGAGGGGAGTTTTATGGGTCTACGCTAGGTAGTCTATGAATTTTCCCTAAAAGTCTCTTTGTTTATAAACAGTTGTCATTGTGCATGCATTGATATCATCGGGCATTTCTTATTAAATTCATATATGATGATTGTAATATTTGAACTCATGTTATAGATCCCCTTTTATATTTTACCATCACATAATTGGAGGTTATGACCTCAACACCATCCACCCCAAGTATGGTTTGATCCACTTTTATGCCTTATAACCCATGATGGGTTTACCTACTCCACCGTTCGAGTGAGATAGACTTGACCCCATTAAAGGTAAGTGTTTTAATCAAATAAATTAATTTTTAATGGCTAGTATATATTATATATGTCACTTGACCCTTCTAAGTTAAGATCTCCAATTTATTAAATGGGTCTTAAATTATTAAATGGAAATTATATTTATAGATATCACTTTGACTGGTTAATTATAGTTGAATGGAATGTGGTTGCATTTTCTTATCCTACCTTGTCATGATTATGAAAGGTAAAGGAATTAACCTAATAATTAAATATGGAATGGAAGTAATAAATGGTTTCATGTCCTATTTAGGCTTTCCACCTTTTATAAACGGAAATGGAATAAACCCTCTGAATTATTAAAAGGCATGAGTATTACATGGTCTAAATTAAATAATAAATTATGTATAAGGTACCTATTGCATATATAACATTTTATCTTCATAGGAGTGGTCAGACTTTAGATATACTTGGATGCCTGAGGGAATTCCTTGGACACTCAGAGAATACTATTCTGATTCAAGGAGTCAGTTACTAAGAGAGATACCCACCTTTGAACATGGTCCTTTTCTACTAGCATATGTCTGGCATGACGTTTTAGGATCCCTTCACTATCTTTGTGGATATTAGGCTTCCTTAGATATACTCCTTGGATCTAGATTCATGTATTTGGACACATGGAACCATGGATACACCACATTGGTCCTATTCATTCTTAGACCATGCTTACTTTGGATGTGATCCTTATACTTGGTTAGAATCTATTACAGTATAATTCCTTGGGTGATTCCCCATGGATTACACGCAGGCCCCCTATAGACATATTGTATGTTATTTATGAGTTGGATTGACCTTTGGGATCAAGTATTCCTAGGTTATTACCTTGTATACTCTTTTATTATTATCATTATTATAAGATGTTATGGTTATTACCTTGGATCCTATTTTATTATTATCATCATCATAGGATTCCTTGGTTTTCACCTTAGATCCTCTTACATTATCTATATCATATACATTATGGTTAACACTTATTATAAACTGGAATATAAATTATTAAATTATTACATGTTCAGACACCAACTGAGGTTGAATCGGGTATTGTGATATTTACATTATTGTATTATATTTACTTCCATATATATACTTACACATTATTTACTATATATGCATAGACCGGATTGTATAGACTCAGATGGTGGTTGTCTACCAATATTTATCTCACACCCTATCTGGGCTGTCATTGGTACCCGTGCAGATTACATGTATGCAGGTGTTAATAAGGGGAATAATCCTTCTTTGGACACATAATATTGCTTGATTGATTTAGGATGGAGCTTGGAAGTTGATAACTGAGCATCACTCAGGATTTTGGGTAGTTTTTATATTCTTTTTTATTCTTTTGTGTAGCATGTATTTCCTTCTGCTTTGTATCCATGCTTTCCTAGTTTATAGAGACATGACATACTTTATCATTGCTTATTATATGATTCAATTTACATCTTATGATTTGGTTATTATTATTGGATGGTTATTCTTATTTTACCCTACTTATTCATTAATATCATGCTTCTGATATTTATTTATATATGTTGTGATCCACTCTAACATGATGGAATTGTCTCTCTATCAGTTAACCCTAGGAACTTTCTTCTAGTCAGTAGTCTCTAGCATACGAGGAGGTTTGATTAAGGCCATTTGGATCACCAGCTCAAGGAACCATTGAGTGGCACCTAGGTCGGGATGTCACAAAGTGGTATCAGAGAAGATTTATTTTCTTTTGTCTTATTATTTGGGAAATTTATATAGGATATTAATAACATGTTGGAACTTGGTTTTAATCCATTCCTAGGAGTAGAAAACCCATGTCCAGGGTAAATACCATGTTTCTTGGGAGTGGTAAATTGGTGTCATGTATCTTTCTTATTATAGTTTATATAATTCCACCATTGGGTGATTCTCATGATATGTGGTGGTTATTATTATTATTATGATTGAGGATTTTATTTTATCCTTTTCTCAATGATATTAGGGCAAGGAAGCATCAATCATTCATCATTATAAGAACCTATAAATCACATCCATGCATATGACATGTCATATACGTGTATTTTACTACTTTACTTGCCTGTGTTTCTGAAAGTGCGGCCGATTGTCACCTATCGACCGTTCAAGGTTCCGGTGCTCTGCTAATGTGTATAGCAGCACTCGGGTCGAATCCTCGGCGATGATACTTTGTAGTAGTCGTTTGTTTTTAGTTGATTGTATTTTGATTAGGGGGGTTTGTTTGCAGAGATTAATTGAAATGATTTATGGATGATGTTTGATTTACCAAATTGATAAAGATTGGGGTGAGTTCATCATTAGGTTAGTTAAGCTTGTGATATCCTCGAGCTTTGCTTTATATTGCATTTAAATTAACACTCATGTCACAAGATGATGTTGATTAGAATTCTTAAGTGTTAAGGCTTTAAACCAAGACTTAAATTAACTTAAGGTTATAATCTCAATCAGATCTTATTTATGGTTGTGTATTTATGGTTCCAATAATCCATGGAAACCACATGTTAAACAAAACAAGTCATTAATCCATGACATGTTAAGTCCAACATACACAATGTTAATTCAAAGAATATTCATCGAGCAGAAGCTCTCAATCACTTAACATACCTAAATTATAACTCACCCCAATGATAGATTTACTCAGCCATTTGGGTGATTAATAATCTGGTAATATATGTTTATGGTGATGAATTATAAAGAGAAGAAAAAGAAAGGGACAAGATAAGAGTAGTGTGCCGAACACACACACGAAATAATTTAAGAATCAAAAATGGAATTTCGATTGAATGAGGAAGCTTAAGAAGGGAAGGGGATTGAACTAAATTTAAA
Organism: Viscum album; assembly: GCA_963277665.1. NCBI lineage: Eukaryota > Viridiplantae > Streptophyta > Magnoliopsida > Santalales > Viscaceae > Viscum > Viscum album. The sequence continues at coordinate 192,637,073 of OY728162.1, read as the reverse complement.
ATATTTTAAGAACATTAATATTAAAATACAGAATGTGGAAGAGAATAAGAGATATTGAAGAAGTAACTTGCATTAAAACAGAATTACAAAGAAAGAGAATTACAAGATTACAAAAATGAAGAACACAAAAGTAAGTGAAAAGAAAGAGAGGAGGAAAGGTCTCTCAAGTGAAAACTTGAGTATGGAAGGTCCTCCCAAGCCTTTGGCAAATCTTTGGTCGTGACAATGTGATCTCCTCTCTTCTGAAATGCCAACCCCTCTCAAGGAGATAAGGGAAGAGTATTTATAGCCCAAGGAGTGGACTGTTTGCATTCCCAATCTGTCCCTCCACTTGCATCGCCAATTTGGAAATTCAGACAGCCGAATCTTCAAATATCTTCTTCTTCAAAGTTGTAGTAAATAATGTTGGCCGACTACTCTAAAAATTTGGAGTCATTTGGACGTAAGGATAAAAAGTTATGGCCGGTTGAATAAACAAACTTAAACTGTCCATTTCAATCCAGTATTTTTGAAGTCCATAATTTGAAAGGGTTTTTGAATATTAAGATGCCTTCAAATCCAAATGGTTTATTCAACAAAGTCGGCCGCCTACATCCCCTCTTTCACACTGCAAAATCTCAGCTCGCTTGGATGATTAAATCAGGAGATATGTCATGCATACTATACTGATTTTCATTCTCGGCCAGAATGGTGGGCTGGACTTAAAAGATTCATTTGGGCCCCTTGTAATTGGATTTGGGCCATGAAATTTTTATCCAAGATGACATGTAGTGTCCCCAGAATTATGGTGGAGATTTAAGGTTTTTTAACTTCTATATTGAGCCCAGTAAATCATTCTTCATGAATAGTCCAGTTTCTTCACAGATTCTTTGGTCTTGTTTGTGGGGACCATATGACCCTTCAAATGGCAGAATTGGATCATGGTTCTTTCTAATGAAATGTTTTATATTGAAAGTATAATCCTAAAAAACAAGAACCACACAATTTGGATCAGTATAGTGATAGTTATAATTAAAACATTAAACTGACTCAATTTGACTACTTCTAAAAATGCTCAAATATTATACTTAATATTAAAACATTAATATTTCACACAAATTATGCACATTTCATATAAAATAAGTAAAGGGGGAATATAATAAGTCATGAAAATATTAATAACATCAAATCCCCCACACTTAGATTTGCGCGTGTCCTCATGTGCAACAAATATAAAAACATGACAAAATCATTTTCACTCACCAACAAATATAAAAATATTGTTTTCTCCAATCAGGGGAGGTTTAGACTATTTCACTCATCCATATTGAATTCCATCACAAATTTGGTTCACAATAATGCATCAGAAACAATTCATTTTTTCATGTTCAAGGTTTGAATTAGAAAATGTAGGCACTCAAAACTTACTCCTCTCAAGATGATAAAAATGTATTTTAGGAGGTTCACTCATTCACCAACAAAAAGTGAAAATCAAGAGTTTGTAAGAGCTCTCAGCTTCCATTCCCAAATCTAATGTGTACAAGAATCAAGAGGTCTTTTAAGGGGTTTTTCAGTGGCTATGGGACGGTAGGTATATAATGTCCAAAGGAAAAGAGGGGTTAAAAACACCAACATGGAAAAATCAATGCACATTTTTTTTGAAATTTGATTTGAAAGGAAATAGAAACACATATTTACAAGGGCATGAATGTGTGATGAATGAAAAGTGAGGGAGATAGAAAATGGAATAGGGTGATATGATGGAATATGTACAACATGGAAGACTTCCAATAATGACACAATACAAAAAGATTCAAGTGTTCTTTTTTTTTCTTTTTCTTTTTGCTCTTTTTTTTCGAAAGTTGTGCTTGAAACAAGTCTCACAGTCATCTCCCAACCCATGTTTGATCTTCTCATGGAACTAATTTTAGTAGTTATAACACGATCAAAGGTTGATGATGAATGATTTTTGACCCACCCAAGACACAACCCATTCCTTTTTTTTCATCATTTTTTTAATATAATTTTTTTTCATTTTTTTTTGAACACTTTTAAATGACTTTTGTACAAATGACAATTACACATATACACCCCAAAGCTCACAGAATTAAAACCTCTCCCCCACACTTGAATGGATGCTTTCCCTCAAGCATATGATGACACATTGGAAATCAATGAAAGTACGCCCAAAAATGAAGTCCATTCCCCCCACACTTAAATTTCAATAAATTGTACAATGAAAATCCATGAAGATGTTGGGTGGGACAAGGTATTAGGCTTGTAATGTGGCTATCAAAAGAAAGGTTTTCATAGGCTCAAAGGGGATTTCAAAAGTAGGATCAATGTAAGGGTAACGTGAGGCTATTTGGCTATTCTGATTCTCATGTGGCTTAGAAAATGCCTCTATCATATTAATGCACACAAAAGATGGAAATTCAGCTCGAAGGTCCACAAACTCAAGACTCACAATCAGTGGTGAAGACACAAAATGAAAAAGATGGCCATAGATGACCTTGGCATGAAGGATAATGTTATTCCTCACGGTAGGGGAGAATCATTTTCCACCAAAAATTGTTCATTCAAAATGTTTGTTATTGACACAAAATTTTTTACCCAAGTTTGAGATAAAAATTCAATATATTTGAGTTTAAAACAATCCTTTTGACTCCCCAAAATGGTTGGACAAAATTTCAAAACTAGATGGTGAGTAAGCATGACTCTTTTTTTGTAATTTTTTTAAGTAATTGTGTTTTTTGTTTTTTTTCTTAGTTTTTAAGGTTTTTTTTTTAAAATACACACCCACACAAGAAAGATAAAAAGAAAGGGTTTGATGAATAAAGTGGTAACAAAATGAAAGAGAGAGGAAGAAGAAGAAAGAGGTAGAGAGAGGAAGAGATAGAGAGAGAGTTAAAGGGAAAGAGGTTCCCCCTGGTTTGGATTTGGTGGGTCGACATTTCCATCTAGTGGTGGGTCAATGGAAGTCGATGTGGAACCTGAAGTGAATGGCCTCTCATGGTGATGCTTTAACCGGTGTCCATTTACCGTGAATGTTCTTTTTGAAGAAGGGTCTACGACTTGCACTGCACCAAATGGGTAAACATTATTAATAATAAAAGGTCCATCCCAACGAGAATTGAGCTTACCTGGGTGAAGTCGAAATCGAGAATTGAAGAGCATTACCTTTTCACCTTCATGAAATACCTTTCGAAGAATGTACTTGTCATGGAGTGACTTTGCCTTTTCTTTGTAGAGAATGGAGTTCTCATACGAATCGAGTCGAAGCTCCTCCAATTCAGTCAACTGCAACAATCTTTCTTCACCAGATTTTTCACAATCAAAATTACATGTTTTGACAGCCCAAAATGACTTATGTTGGATTTCAACTGGTAAATGACAGGATTTACCAAAGACTAGCCTAAATGGAGACATCCCAATGGGTGTCTTATAGGCTGTTCGATAGGCCCAAAGTGCTTCACCAAGTCTATCAGGCCAGTCTTTTCTTGTGGGCTTAACAATTCTTTCAAGCACTCTTTTCACTTCTCTATTAGAAAGTTCAGCCATTCCATTTGTTTGAGAGTGATATGCAGTGGATGTTTTATGTACAACCCCATTCTTTTTCAAAAGTGACTCCATGGTTCTATTACATAAATGAGTTCCTAAGTCACTTATCAAAGCACGTGGTGTTCCGAATCGATGGAAGATATGGGTTTTGAGGAACTCACTCACAGTTTGAGCATCGTCTTTCCTAGTGGGTTTGGCCTCGACCCACCTAGAAACATAGTCGACAGCAAGGAGAATGTAGGATAATCCATTGGAAGGGGGAAAAGGTCCCATGAAATCGATGCCCCAAACATCAAAAAGCTCACAGAAGATTAATGGCTTTTGAGGCATTTCGTTTCTTTTAGAAATTGTGCCAAACTTTTGGCAAGTGGGACATGACTGACAGAACTCGTGTGAGTCCTTGAAGAGTGAAAGCCAAAAGAATCCAGAATCTAGGACCTTTCGAGAAGTCCTTTGTGGTCCAAAGTGGCCACCTCCAGGCATTGAGTGGCAGAATTCCAAGATGGAGGATTGTTCAGTTTCATCAACACATCTCCTAATTACCATGTCAGCCCCAGTTTTCCAAAGTTTATTATCTTCCCAAAAATAATTCTTTGAATCAATTTTCATCTTTTCTTTTTTTTCTTTTGAAAAATATTCAGGGAAAACACCAGAAACCAAGTAATTGACAATTGGGGCATACCATGGTAACTTTGGAGTGAGAGATGAGAGGTGTTCAGTTGGAAATTCAGGATCAATTATTTCAGAATGAGAAGAATTAGAAATTCTACTCAGGTGGTCAGCCACAGGGTTTTCTTTTCCAGGTTTATCTTTTATCACAAGGTCAAACTCTTGGAGCATTAAAATCCATCTTATTAGCCTTGGTTTGGAATCACTTTTCTTAAGTAAGAACTTTAATGCTGAGTGGTCCGTGAAGATGATGATTTTGGCACCTAAGAGATAGGGCCGGAATTTATCCAAGGAAAAAACCACAGCTAAAAGTTCTTTTTCAGTCACAGTGTAGTGTGATTGAGTTTCATCCAATGTTTTTGAGGCATAAAAGATGACATGAGTAATGTTTTCTCTTCTTTGACCAAGAACGGCCCCAATGGCCCTATCAGAAGCATCACACATCAATTCAAATGGTAAGGACCAATCTGGGGGTTGGATTATTGGAGCAGATGTGAGAGCAGATTTGAGTTCAATGAAGGCTCTCTTGCAAGCCTCATCAAAATTGAATGTGACATCATTTTGAAGTAAACGAGTGAGTGGGAGGGAAATCTTGCTGAAGTTCTGAATGAATCGCGGATAGAAACCGGCATGACCAAGGAAGGACCGAATGTCTCGAACTGATTTGGGTTCAGGAAGTGATTTGATCACCTCAATTTTGGCTGGATCAACTTGGATACCCTCTTGAGAAATTATGTGCCCTAGAACAATCCCATTTGAAACCATGAAGTGACATTTTTCAAAATTCAGCACAAGGTTGCACTTGACACACTTTTGAAGGACCAAAGAGAGTGAATGTAAGCAAGATTCAAATGACTCGCCATAAATGGTAAAGTCATCCATGAAGACCTCCATGCAATTCTCAATGAATTCAGAAAAGATACTCATCATACACCGCTGGAATGTTGCAGGAGCATTACAAAGTCCAAAAGGCATTCACCTATAGGCATAGGTTCCAAAGGGGCAAGTGAATGTGGTCTTTTCTTGGTCTTGAGGTGTGATTGGAATTTGGAAGTAGCCGTTGTAACCATCAAGAAAGCAATAGTGTGACTTTCCGGCCAATCTCTCAATCATTTGGTCAAGGAAAGGAAGTGGGTAGTGATCTTTTCGTGTTTTAGCATTCAATTTGCGATAATCGATGCACACACGCCATTTGTTTTTCACTCGAGTTGTGACCACTTCTCCATGTTCATTTGTGACAACTGTTATCCCGCCCTTCTTAGGAACGACTTGAATTGGACTAACCCATTCACTATCAGAAATTGGGTAGATAATACCAGCTTGAAGAAGCTTGGTAATCTCTTCCCTAACTACCTCAAGTATGAGTGGATTGAGTCTTCTTTGAGGTTGCCTAATTGGTTTGGATGATTCCTCTAGATGGATGTGATGCATACAAAGGGCAGGGTTGATTCCTGGAATATCCTCTAGGGTCCAACCTAAGGCATTTTTGTTTTCCTCTAACACTTGAACAAGTTGGGACTCCTCAGTTTCAAAAAGTGAAGCAGAGATAATGACAGGGTAGGAGGGATTATGGAAAAGGAATGCATACTTGAGGTGTGAAGGAAGTGGTTTTAGATCAGTTTCAGCCTTGATTTGAGAGCTAGAAAAGTTAGGAGAAGGAGAAGGGATTTCAGATGGGTTTGGATCATTTTCCTCAACACTGTCCAAGGTGGAGCAGTAGAGATCAGAGTTGATGTGGGATTCAAGAGAGTTTTCAAGTTCCTCCAGATTTATGGAGTCTATGAATGAGAGGTCCACATCAACTTCACCATTTATGACTTTGTTAATCATGGTGCAGATTTCACAAGATCCTTTATCATTAGAACATGAAGAACATGGTGGATTGGGGTTCGATTGAATCTTAGAAGTGTCCTCAAAAGCATGGATTGAGAATGCAGAGTGATCCTCAGATGGGTATCGCATGGCTTGGAAAATGTTGAACTTGACCAGTTGGTCACCGAATTCCATGGATAAGATGCATGAGTGGACATCAATCTTGGTTCTCGCAGTCATGAGGAATGGTCTTCCTAGAATTAGGGGAGATCGAGAAGAGGTCGTCTCACCTTCCATGTCAAGGACATAGAAATCAGCTGGGAAGATAAGATCATTGACCCGAACAAGAACATCCTCAATTATCCCCTCAGGAATAGCAGTGCTTTGATTGGCTAATTGAATGACAATACCCGTTGGGTGCAAGGGACCTAGACCAAGGTTGGAGAAAATGGATTTGGGCATGACATTAATTGAGGCTCCTAGGTCTATGAGTGCATCATCAAAGTTGGAACTCCCTATTTGACATGGAACCGTGAAGGTCCCTGGATCTTTGCACTTCATGGGAATGGACTGTTGAGTTGAAACATTTTCAATGTTCCTAAGTTTCCTCTTATGGGTGCACAATTCCTTAAGAAACTTGGCATACTTAGGGATTTGTTTGATGGCATCTAAGAGGGGGATGTTCACTTCAACACGTCTAAACATGTCAAGCATTTCAGGATCAGGTTCAAAGGACTTCTTAGGCTTGGAGATGGCTTGAGGAAAAGGAATTGGGTTCCTAAGTGGAATGGAAGAAGGTGAAGGAGTGGATTCAAGTTCCTTTTCCAGCTTTTTGTTCTTTTCATTTTCTAGATCAACATCGAAAGGGGGGTTTGAGGATTTATCTTGAGGCATAGCAAGTTGCTTTCCTGATCTAAGTGCAATTGCACTTACATTACCCTTGGGGTTGGGTAATGGTTGATCTGGGAGTTGGGATGAATTGGATGGTTGTTGCTGGCTAAGGTGGGATGCAAGTTGACCTATTTGGGTTTCAATGTTCTTTAGGCTAGAACGGGTGAAGGAAGCAAGATCCTCTACAACACTTTCCCATGGTTGTTTAGAAGAAGAGGCATGTCCCAAATTGGGTTGGCCTTGATTTTGGTTCTTGGGAAAGCGATTGTATTGGGTGGGGAATTGGGAAGGCTCGTTAGGATAGTGGAATCCAGGAGGAGGATTGTTCCTTTGAGGTTGAGGAACAAAAGGATAAGGTTGATGGAAGTTACCACCACCTTGACCATATTGGAATTGGTTTGGGTTTTGAGGAGGGAATTGAGGAGGATGAGAAATGGGATTACCATACCTCAGAGGTGGGTTAAAGGTAGAAGAGAAGGGCTCAGAGTGGGGTTGGTTGAAGTTTCTAACAAATTGACCTGATTGTTGAGGGTTGAAGTTTCGCTGAGCATATGCCGCATTGAGCTCCATTGGACTAGATGAATCAGATGGATCATCTTGAAGTTGTGGACATGTGTCAGTCGGATGAGATGGAGAGTTGCAGATTCCACAATTCTTGATAGGTCCAGGGAATAGTGACTATGGAGAATATGAGGTTGGGGCTTTGGTAGCCACCGCTAGTTGACGCACAAGACTTGTAAGTTCACTCATCCACTCAGTCATCTTGTTGGGCTCTATGGATTGATTCTCATGGGCTTGTTTCACTTGAGCATGTGCTCGAGTATGGAATTGCTGCGTGTTTGCAGCCATGTTGCTTATGAGTTCTCTTGCAGCTGCAGGAGTTTTATCAACAAGAGCACCGCCACTTGCGGCATCAATGAGAGTTCGATCCATAGCCAATAACCCCTCATAGAAGTATCGGATCAGGAGTTGGTCAGGGATTTGATGGTGTGGACAAGTTGCCACAAGCTTTTTGAACCTCTCCCAATACTCATGGAGTGATTCATTAGGGAATTGACGGATGCCGCTTATTTCCTTTCGGATAGAAGCTGTTCGGGAAGCGGGAAAGAACTTCTCAAGGAAAAGTCTCTTCATGTCAACCCACGAGTTTATGGAACCAGGTGGGAGGTAGTAGAGCCAAGACTTGGCAGAATCTGCTAGGGAAAAGGGGAAAGCTCTAAGCTTGATTTGTTCTTCAGAAACCCCTTGAGGTTTCATGGTTGAGTAGACCACTTGGAACTCTTTGAGGTGAAGATGAGGATCCTCACCGGCTAGCCCGTGAAAATGAGGTAGAAGATGAATCAAACCCGATTTGAGTTCGAAGTCAGCTTCAATGTTTGGATATTGAATACCAAGAGGTTGGTAATTCATATCAGGGGCAGCAAGTTCTTTCAATGTTTGTTCCCTAGGATTGGCCATATCTAATTCAATTGGTTGAATGAGGACTGGTTCTTGAATTATTTAAGTATCTCTTATGTTCCTCCTAAGTTGGCGAATTGTTCGCTCAATTTCAGGGTCAAACAAATCTGAGGGATTTTTTGGAAGGTTACGGGGCATTCAGAGAGATTTTGGAAGAAAGAGGAAGACGGTTTTTTCTTTGTATTTTTTCAGTTTATGATTTTTATGAGAAGACGGGTTTTTCTTTGTGTTTTTTTTCAATTTTTTTTTAAAAATTTGTTTTTTTTGTGTTTTCTTGACAATAACCAGAAACTAATGACTACTTAAAGCACCATCCCCGGCAACGGCGCCATTTGAAAGTGCGGCCGATTGTCGCCTATCGACCGTTCAAGGTTCCGGTGCTCTGCTAATGTGTATAGCAGCACTCGGGTCGAATCCTCGGCGATGATACTTTGTAGTAGTCGTTTGTTTTTAGTTGATTGTATTTTGATTAGGGGGGTTTGTTTGCAGAGCTTAATTGAAATGATTTATGGATGATGTTTGATTTACCAAATTGATAAAGATTGGGGTGAGTTCATCATTAGGTTAGTTAAGCTTGTGATATCCTCGAGCTTTGCTTTATATTGCATTTAAATTAACACCCATGTCACAAGATGATGTTGATTAGAATTCTTAAGTGTTAAGGCTTTAAACCAAGACTTAACTTAACTTAAGGTTATAATCTCAATCAGATCTTATTTATGGTTGTGTATTTATGGTTCCAATAATCCATGGAAACCACATGTTAAACAAACCAAGTCATTAATCCATGACATGTTAAGTCCAACATACACAATGTTAATTCAAAGAATATTCATCGAGCAGAAGATCTCAATCACTTAACATACCTAAATTATAACTCACCCCAATGATAGATTTACTCAGCCATTTGGGTGATTAATAATCTGGTAATATATGTTTATGGTGATGAATTATAAAGAGAAGAAAAAGAAAGGGACAAGATAAGAGTAGTGTGCCGAACACACACACGAAATAATTTAAGAATCAAAAATGGAATTTCGATTGAATGAGGAAGCTTAATAAGGGAAGGGGATTGAACTGAATTTAAACTATTTTAAGAAAATTAATATTAAAATACAGAAGGTGGAAGAGAATAAGAGATATTGAAGAAGTAACTTGCATTAAAACAGAATTACAAAGAAAGAGAATTACAAGATTACAAAAATGAAGATCACAAAAGTAAGTGAAAAGAAAGAGAGGAGGAAAGGTCTCTCAAGTGAAAACTTGAGTATGGCAGGTCCTCCCAAGCCTTTGTCAAAGATTTGGTCGTGCCAATGTGATCTCCTCTCTTCTGAAATGCCAACCCCTCTCAAGGAGAGAAGGGAAGAGTATTTATAGCCCAAGGAGTGGACTGTTTGCATTCCCAATCTGTCCCTCCACTTGCATCGCCAATTTGGCAATTCAGACAGCCGAATCTTCAAATATATTCTTCTTAAAAGTTGTAGGAAATAATGTTTTCCGACTACGCTCAAAATTTGGAGTCATTTGGACGTAAGGATAAAAAGTTATGGCCGGTTTAATAAACAAACTTAAACTGTCTATTTCAATCCAGTATTTTTGAAGTCCATAATGTGAAAGGGTTTTTGAATATTAAGATGCCTTCAAATCCAAATGGTTTCTTCAACAAAGTCGGCCGCCTACATCCCCTATTTAACACTGAAAAATCTCAGCTCTCTTGGATGATTAAATCAGGAGATATGTCATGAATACTATACTGATTTTCATTCTCGGCCGGAATGGTGGGCTGGACTTCAAAGATTCATTTGGGCCCCTTGTACTTGGATTTGGGCCATGAAATTTTTATCCAAGATGACATGTAGTGTCCCCCGAATTATGGTGGAGATTTAAGGTTTTTGAACTTCTAGATTGAGCCCAGTAAATCATTCTTCATGAATAGTCCAGTTTCTTCACAGATTCTTTGGTCTTGTTTGTGGGGACCATATGACCCTTCAAATGGCAGAATTGGATCATGGTTACTTCTAATGAAATGTGGTATATTGAAAGGAGAATCCTACAAAACAAGAAAAACACAATTTGGATCAGTATAGTGATATTTATAATTAAAACATTAAACTGGATCAATTTGACTACTTCTAAAAATGCTCAAATATTATACTTAATATTAAAACATTAATATTTCACACAAATTATGCACATTTCATATAAAATAAGTAAAGGGGGAATATAATAAGTCATGAAAATATTAATAACATCAGTTTCCTATGATTGTTGAGTGATCCATGGTTGTTATATATTTATGTATTTTTAAAAAAATTCTATAGGGTAAAGTAATTAGTTATTTAAAGTGTCAAAATCAGTCTAAATATTGTTATCCTATATTGGTTTATGGTGGATACTTAAATAGATAGTTTCTACCCATGTTAGCTATGTACCTCTGGTTACATGAGCTGCACTTTGGCTATGATTGAGTGATTTATAGTTTCAATTTAGGAGGTGTATGGGCCCTCATGGATTGTTCTAGTCAATTAATCGATTCAGTCCATCGTATATTACTTATTACATTATGAGACTAAATGTATACAGGGTCAAATACAAACTAAATGGGTTTCAATTTCAGTGATAAGGTGTATGGGACCTTATTCACTAGGAATGGTAATCAATTTTAATCTAACCTTGATATATGTATATAAGAAAATAAAAAATTAAAATGTAAATATTGCATTACTAAAATTAAAAGGTTGTCAATAAATGAAGAGGCAAAGTGTGATTGACCCTTCACCTACTAGAACCACTATAAAGTAAACTTGAACACTTTCTAATACCTTAGCCTTATAAGTGGGTAGTTGGGTTAGTTTCTTGGGTAGTGATCCCTTACTCTTATGTTTTATATCCTCTAGTGTATCTATATGTTCTTAAATCTTGATATGAGTTGTATTCTTGGAATTTTTAGAGCTATGACACCACGATGTCCTTATGTCGTGTTCCATGAGGGTGGTGTTGACCACACTCTAGAGATGGTGGGTCCTAATCCACCAGTCTAAGTGTTGGGAGTTCCATGTGAGGTACCTCATACTATACTTGATCTGGAAATTGAAACTTAGCTTCGTGAGGGTTTTATACATCTGATTCAGTCTAGGTTGGGTTCTCCATGACCTGCACCTATTCTGGTTTATCTAAATCATGAGTTCTAGAAGTAGAATCCTCCCATGTTATTGGGGTATGGAAGTCCTCATGATTCAAATTCTTGGCTGGGGACACTCTTTCTATCTTTGAGAATCTAGATATGCCTTCAGAGAGGAGGTTCAATCTTTCCACCTACATACTTTGTGATTCTGCCAAACGCTATTGGGATGTGATTACTCAAGATGGTCACCATCAGGGCATGGTATAGGATAATTTTTAGACTGCCTTCTATGATTACTTATTTCCTCAGACACTAGGAGCTTACCAAGTAAGAAGAGTTCATGAACCTAGAGTATGATGCTATGTCTGTTATAGAATTTTCTATACGTTTTACTAAGTTGAAATGATTTGTACCACTTTTAGCTGGTAATGAGATATGGAGAGTGTGGCGCTTTGAGGATGGGATCAAGTATGCCATCTATACTTAGGGGAATGTATTTTTTCCACCTATATTTTATGAGTTTGTAAATTAGGATCTTATAATTTAGAAATACCTAACATAATATGATATTACTGAGAAAATAGGTTTAGTTTTAAGGTAAGTAAGTAATTATTCTGATAACAGGAAGAATAGACTTGAGGTTTCTCATCAGAACAATGGAGGATAGAGTATCAGAACTTGAAGAATTATTATATTCCATCAGTGTAGAAAGTAAGGGTATCTGAAGCCTCATTGTGATAGAGACCCTCTTGAATTTAATTCATGAGTCCATATGAGTCATCTTCAGAGATTTTTTCAGAACTTTCCATCTACTTCTAGTGGAAAAATATCTGCATCAACTCCACCTTTAAGAGAAGGATCGGTTGTGTCACTTCAGGTAGGGAGTCGAAGTAGCACCAAAAGGACTAGATGAGGATTAGGTCATGGTCATGGTAGTCAGGATTATGATTATCAACATCAACAAATCAGACCTTCTTAGGGTAGTCTAGCTATAGCACAGGGTCATGGATCAGGTAAGTTGCATGCTTTACAGCTGATACCTGAGCATCAGAGTGCAGAACCATCTATAGTACAATGCACCATTCCAGTATCCTCTACTATTATATATTATTTTTTCAATACATGTGCCTCTCACTCGTTTATCTCTCTATCTAATGTGGATAGTCTTGGGCTTGAAATTTAGTACTTATGTGGTGTGATGACCCAAGATGCACAATTGGGTGTGTGGTCTCAGGGCATATGAAAATACAAGGATTGTTTCCTTGAGGTAGGCAATTAAACCTACTTATGGTTTCTATTTTTCCTCAAGATGATCGGATTTGATTTCATTCTCATGATGGATTTTATAGTTCCATGTTACACATATGTGGAATTCTATCACTATAGGGTGTCGTTTACATCACTAGAGGGCAGAAGTTATCTCCAAAATGGTGAGTGGAATTTCTAGGATGGTAGATTCGGACCATAATATCATGGGATATGTGGATTGATCTCCCAGGTTTCTAGTGTCTTCATGAAGGATTAAGGAATACATATGATAGATTTTACTCCCATAGTATATCATTTCATGGATGTTTTTACTGATGATTTTCTATATTACCTCCTTATAGAGAGGTAGATTTTACTATCGAGTTCATTCTAGGAGCTTCTCCAATGTTAATTCCTTCATATAGGATGGAACCTACTAATATCTAGGAGCTCAAGAGATGGTTAGAGGATCTGTACTCTAAATATTTTATTCTACCTAGTACTTATTCTTGGGGTTCACCCTTGCTTTTTGACAAGAAGGTGGATGGGACCCTATGTTTATGTATGGATTAGTGATGGTTAAAACAGATTACAGTTAATAATACGCATCCACCACCTTGAATGGATGATCTCTTTGACCAACTCTGAGGAGATAGGGTATTATTGAAGCTCAACATGAGATTTGGTTATCATCATGTGCGATTCAGGCCTTCAGAATTACATCGTACAACTTTTCATAGTAGTCATGGTTTTTATGATTATTTGGTTATTCTCTTCAGTCTTATGAACATGCCCTCCATTTTCATGTCCATGATGAATAGGGTGTTCCACCTCTATATGGATTCCTTTTTCATGGTTTTCATGGATGACATCCTGGTGTATTTGTGTACTCATAGAAACTATGCTAAAAAACTTGATATCATTTTGAATAAATAGAGAGAGAATCATATTTATGATAATATTTTTAATTTCGACTTTTGGATCAAAAGATTTCATTTCTTGGGTCATATTATCTCAGAATCGGGAGTATCCATTCACCTAGAGAAGGTGAATATCATGGATTCTTGAAAGCAAATCAAGAACATGTTTGATGTATGGAGTTTCTTGGGGTTGGATAGATATTACATAAATTTCATACAGGACTTCTCAAAACTTTCCTCGCCTATTGATAGTCTTATAAAGAAGTGTGTGAAGTTATTGTGGTCAGAATCATGTGAGAAGGCCTTTCAAAAGATTAAAGAGAGGCTTACCTCGGTACCAGTTATGATCTTTCTAGAGCCTGGAAGAGTCTATATGGTGTTCTTTGATGTATTTGGAATCAGGATGGGAGTATTAATGATTTAAGAGGATTTATTTTTTACATACAAACCTTGGAATTTGAGACCTCATGAGAAAAATTACCCAACACATGACATTGAGCTAGTAGCAGTTGTCCATGACTTATGTTGCTAGAGAAACTATCTGATGGGTGATCTCTTTCTAGTGTATAAAGACCACAATAGAAAAAAAAAATATCTTTTCACAGTGTGAAATTAATATCATATAGAAAATATGGGTCAAATACCTTCAATCCTTTGACTTTGATCTTACTGTAGCGGATGTGCTGATCCAAAAAAACTCAAGCACAATCCATGCAGTAAGCCAGTTATGAATGGAAATTTATGGATCTATTTTCTTATATGTACCTAGAGTTTCATGATATTCATGAGAAATATTTTCTTACAACCTTAAAAGTTACCTCTACACTCCTCGGTAAGGTTATTATAACGAAATTTTCAGATCCTGGAGGCTTGGTTCTCTAGGAGAGTATTTTTTGTGAGGGCCTGGATCCAAATTAGTTTGTTGATGGAGATGGGATCTTCCATATACATGGGTGTATATGGGTTTCTATAAATATGATATAGTAACTGATGCGAGAGTCCCACTCTTATTAGTAGGAAGTTTATCTAGTCATATCCAAGACGTATCAAGATATGTGATGCTGGTATTGGTGTCCTGGGATGAAACATCAAATAGCGGGTGTTATCATTAGGTGTTCCACCTGTCAGTGGGTGAAGGTAGAACACCAGTGACCTACTGTATTTTTACATTCATTTCCAGTCCTGGAATGGAAATGGGAATAGGTTTCAATGTATTTTCTCATTGGATTACTCAGGTATCCTTGAGGTAGCAATTCGGTTTTGGTAGTTTGGGATCAACTAATGAAAGTATACCACTTACTTCCTATCTAGGATACTTTCTCAGTTGATGAGATAAGAAGACTGTATTTCTGTGAGGATATACAACTATATGGGTTCCCTCATGCTACTATTTCGAATAGGGATTCTTATTTCACATTGAGGCTCTGTAAGGGGTTATAGTGATCTATGGGAACACAGGTGCTTTTGAGCATAGATTTTCACCCTCAGACCGATGGACAATCAGAAAAGATGATACAGGTGTTAGGGGACAATATCCAAGAATGTGTCCTTGATTTTGGTGGTTCTTGGGATAATAATATACCTATATTCAATTTCTCCTAGAATAATATCTTTCATATGATGATTCATATGGCTCTGCATGAGTCCTTGTATGGTAAGTCGTGTCATTCGCCTGTTTTTGTTTCCTCTGGAAATGGGAATGACCTCATTGATTTAAGGTTCAAACATTCCAATAGGTTTCTAACAGGTTTGTTCGTAGAATCGGAAACATCCAATGATTCCATATCCATTTGTACCTACTTTCCAAAGGTAGGTTCCCATTAGTTGTGAACCAATGAGGCTTAAGAATTTTCATTGGTCGAGAGGATGGGAGGTCGGACTCATCACACCTTTTTTATGGGAATTATTGTCTAATCTGGGACTCTCTTTATAGATTTAAGTTATGTTCGTGAATCCTTATTAAATTACCAAGTATGAAAATGAGCTTTCCTTTAGATCTTACAATCAATAATTTGTATGAATGAGATTTATAGAATCTTTTATATGTATTCGAGGCTCTTTATCGATAAATAATAATCTGTATTCGTCAGAGATTCTTAGTCAATGGTATCCTTTGAAACATTATATAGAAATCTCTTAGTCATTATGATAACTATACTGGTTTTAAAGCCACTCAGCGGGTCACTTGAAGTTTATTGTCATTCAGAAGGACATAGATTATTTCAGAGTTGGGATCGTACCCGCAGATGGGCTACCTACGTATCCTTTTATTAGAAAAGGAATCAGAACCCACGTATTTCAGGTAAAGAAGTATGAGGTTTTTGCATGATTGATAGATCAAAGAAAGATGTCATAATTACTTTTACACTCTAACCTCACGTGAGTCATGCTCGGTGTAAGAAACAAGAGGTATTGGTAAAACCAGACAATTGTGCCATGAAAGATGAAATTATAAGAAATGATGTGGGGATTATGTATGTATGACTTCCCAAATAGATGAATATTAGGATTTACTTCAGGGACGAAACCCAGGAACAAGGTCCATAAAGTTATATGTGCTTTATGGAGATTTGGATACTTAACTTAGGACTTAATTCTGAAAAGGATTCCCAAATTAGAGAGGAATTATTATTGGGTTTTACTCCTGAGAAGGAATCCCAAATCAAAAGTAAATTAAGACTGGTTAAGAGAAATTATGACTGGGGCCTACTCTTAAGGAAGAGGCCCGGGTTAAAGGGAATTATGACTGGGGATTACTCCTGAAAAGGAAGCCCGGGTTAAGGGAATTATGACTTTTGGGAACTTGGGGCTTACTCCTAAGGAGGATGCCCATATTAAAAGAATTATGGTTGGGGATTACTCCTGAGGAGGATTCCTAAAATTAAGGACTGGGGCTTACTTCTGAAAAGGAGGCCCAGGTTTAGGGGACTTGAAGACTGGGGCTTGCTCCTAAAAAGAAGGCCCAGGTTAAAAGACTTGGGGATTAATCTTGAAAAAGGAAGCCCATATTTGGGATTTTGAGATTGGGACTTACTCTTGAGAAGGAGGCCCAAGTTAAATATCCTCTCATCTTTAAAGGATGAGGTTGAATGAATGAAATCTTTAACCGTAGTGATGTAAAGATATCTAAATCACTAGGTTTTGAGAAATGTTCTATAGAATTCCTTTCAGATAAGGAATCCAACAAAGGAACCATGTCATAAATGACTTTGAAGAGGGTTTTGAAGGCTAAATCTTGAAAAGGATAGGTGGGTTTGAAGAAATCAAGTGAATAGGCCGGAGGGGCACCAAAAAATAGAGAGGTGTGCAAGTCATGTGTGGGCGCGCAAGTCCTGGTCATGTAACTATACTTGCGCGACACATGGGTACTTGCGCGACAGTCAATCCTTAGGGTAATACTTGGGAGATACTTGGCTCAAGCCCTTAGTATTATCTCTAAAGGCTTCCAAAATAGTGGCGCGCAAGTTTTATTGAAGGGATAAGGCAGCGCGCAAGTGTGGCCATTTCCCTTAAGGGATGGCCACTTAGGAGCACAAGTGTTGATGAGTTTCAACAATTAAGACTTGTTTCCCCTATTTAGAGCTTCCATTATAGGTAATAAATTACCTTAGAAATGTTTGAAAGACTTCTGGAAGAGACTAGGGCGTCAGGAGCTCAAATATGATTTTTTGAATTTTTCTGTCCTTCAAATGGGGGGGCCACAAGGGGTATTTATAGGCTATTGAAGACCTTGGGCGAAAATAACTTAGGACGTGCAAGTCACCTGTGCGACCAATATTAGGCGTGCAAGTATACTTGCGCAACCATGATGAAACTTGCGCGACCCAAGTGTAAACAAATCCTTGTTCATTCCTTTGTCAATTTTTGATGTTTCTTCAAAGGATGAATCACTTTGGACTAAGGTATTTCCCTTTCTCAGTCGTTAGACTCTGTGAAGGAAAGGAGCATCAACAAAAGTTCCTCCTCGGAGTTGGATCTGAAAGAAATGAGGATGTGACTCTGAGGTAAAGAAGAAAAAACAAGGAACATGCGGCACGTAAGAGTTGAGCACGTAGATGGCATCACGCAGGTTTTGAGTGCGCAAATGGTGTTGCGCTGGCTTCGGCGCACTGGATTCAGCGCACAGGGTGACGTCCTTGCTTATAAATATGGCTTCATTCTCGTGAAAATCATAGAATCTGAAAGCTTCCGAGCTCTCATCGCACAAGTTGCCTTCGCCATGCAAGTTAATTAGTTTTCTGCTGCTTCCTTTTGTGTCACGTTGCTGTAGAGGTATTTTGGACTTGTGCATCAATACTTGCACGCCAAAACTTGTGCAACACACTTATACTTTCATGCCAATTTGGGACTTACACACCTTAATTACTTAGCCATATTTTCACTTTTCATCATAATTTTATGAAAAATCAACTTAATTAAAAGTTAATTATTCGACCTTTATGCAGATTAAATGACTCCCAGGAGAACTGGAACGGCTGATGAATTGGCTAGCAAGTGAATTGATGATATGATGAGCATCATTGGCTATGATTATTATACTATCTGCGACAACACTCTTCCATATTTGTACAAGTACCTGAAGAAGTATCATCTTGACTTCCCACAGAGTATTTATCTACCTTTGTATGGCTATGGTCATCTGCGAGAAGTCACCATTCCAGAGGCAAAGAACTATCTCCCAATTTCTTGGTTTTAGAATTATACCAATTTTGCTTCAGCAAATATCTTAGGTAGAGGAGCATTTATAAATATCGGAACCATGGAGAAGGCTTACATAATGCATCATAGCCCATGTACCTCAGATCTAAAACCTCACAAGCCCGAGCTACAACTACATTGTTATCCTTCAATCTTCAAAAATTCTCATATGGATCAATCCAATGGCTGGAAGAAGAGTTGGGACTTTCATCCTGGAGGAGGTGTGAAGCCAACATCAGCGAATTTGAGGCTTTGGTGTCCCAAGCTAAGGCTGATCATGCTTCCAAGTTGAAGGATTTGAAGCATAAGATCAAGGAGAAATTTGTCCAGCAGATGCACCTTCAGCAACAGTTAGATGTTGTTACTGGGGAACTTGACTAGCTAAACAACTCACTGGACGTAGTTCAAAAAAATGGTATGAAATCCATTGCTAAAGCAAAGAAAACACTCCATTAAGCTGAAAAGAGTGAAGTTGGTCGAGTGCATGAACTTCAAGTGGTTTCTGATGAAGCTCGGGATGTTGTAAATCAAATGAAGTTTTATGTTGACATCCTTTTGTAATTCTTGGAAAAGAGAAGAGACTCTAGTCTATGGACGTCCTTCTAACTCTTGTGCATCAATGAAAGACACTTTCATCTTCAATCATTTGTACATGCCTTCTTTTGAAACCTGCTTTAAATTTTTATCTAATCCAATGGGCCTAGTAAGCATAGTTTGATTTTTTCTAGGATTATTATAAACAGACCTACAAACTTTGAATATTTTAATTTATCAATATTACCTAAAATCATACAAAATGTATGTTTAGTGAGCTGGGACTTGACTTTTATTCAGATTTCCATTGTCTTTTGTGGGCAGTTTAAAGTCATGCACGTCAGACATAAAAAGGCTAATGTTTAAGGTCGAAATAGCTTTGACCAAATGGATTAACCTTGACTCAATTCCTTGATAATTTATCTGAAAACATATTGCCATGTTAAATTATGAGGGAAAATAGGTAAACGACGACTTAAGAAATTTTTAATCTGAGGAATGATATGAAAAATGGATAAAAGGAATTAGAAGAAGTAGTTCTGAAGAATGAAGTTACCACTATTTAAAAAACTTGTTAGGGGGTTGAATTATGCAGGGCCACCTAAGGGCATTGGCTGCATAGTCAAATAATAGTATCTTTTGGATGACAAGTCTTTTATGTAGACTGTTTTTGCAAGGCCGCCTAAGGGAACGTGCTACATAGTCATGAAAAAGAACTCTCAGAAATTTACTTTTCTACTGCTAAAAATCCAGTGGAAGTTTATAGGGATTCAAATTTTCCAAAGCATAGAGTTTGTTTTATGGAGAGAGGTACTTGAATATGGAGAAGATATTTCCAAAAAATATCTTCTAAGAACTAGATGAATGTCACTCCTACGAAGGTCTGACCCAAATGTAGGGAAGGGAAATATAAACCATATACTTGAATACTTTCAGATCATGAAAAAGAGTATGAGACAAATATGTTAAGGATGGCTATTTTTTGGATCCCTACATATTGTCATTAAGACAAATAAGGAAAAAATAGGTTTTCCCACTAAGAATGAAGTTACCACTATTTGAAAAACCTATTTGGGGGTTGAATTATGCAGGGCCACCTAAGGGCATTGGCTGCATAGTCAAATAATAGCATCTTTTGGCTGACAAGTCTGTTATGTAGATTGTTTATGCAAGGCCGCCTAAGGGAATGTGCTGCATAGTCAGGAAAAAGAACTCTCAGAAATTGGACATTTTGTGACCAGAAGTCAAGAAAAGGGTTATGGAGATCTGGAAGTATTTAAGGTTAGGAGTATGACACATGAAAATGGGTATTTTCCAATGCATGAAAGAGATACATAGATCAATGTTAACCATAATCATGTTGTGGATGGGTCCTGAATTGAAATTTTGGACTTCACTACGTATCTCATAAGGATGAGAATCAATCCATACATAGTTCATGAAATACATTTTAATGTCATGCGGGACGAAAGTATGGAAAATCTTAGTTTAGGGTCATAGAACTCGGACCATTATAATGAATACACAGTGTGTGTTTTCATAGGGACTTTTCATCCAGGGGACTGAAAGTAAAACTTGGGGTTAGGCCCAAAGACTTGGGGATGGATTCAAGGGATACTCGAATGTTCCTATGTATCCCATAAGGATGGGAATCAAGCCACATGTAGTTCTTGAAATACCCTCTATACAGATTTGATTTGTACATATGAAGGGTGAAAAGGGGACTTTAGTGTAATGATGGTTTGACCCAAGATAAAATGTTTAGGCATTTCCATGTATGCACGTAGTTTTTTAGAATATAACATGATCGGAGATCAATGTAAATAATGATTCCCTCTCAGGTGAGGGTGTCAAATAATGTTATAGTTTATTATTGTACGGCACAAGAGTGTGAATAGTTTAAGGTCATATTCATGGACCGGTGGTGAACCAATGTAAAAAGTATTGATTCTGGGGCTACTTCACAGATCAACATCATATGAGATGGAGGTGAATCAATGTAAAGAGATTGGTTTTGGGCTTGAACCTCAGGAGGTTTCCTACATAACCATCCTAGAAGGCAAGGATCAAATTTTGCGTAGTTCGATTAAAGAATGAATTGGTGATCAAGTTGTTCTTGAGGACAACGACCTAAAAAATGGTGTCGGGACTTACACATGGTTAGCGGCCCAGAGAGGGTGTTATGGTTGAAGTTTACTCTAATCTCATGTGAGTCATACTCGGTGTGAGAAACAAGAGATAGAAACAACCTTAACGATGCACAGTTTAAGGTTATGTAGGACGTATGAAGGGACTATGCAGTTTAAAGTCTTGCAGTGAGGAGTATTGGTGCTGCACAGTTTAGTGTCATGTAGCAGGGATAAAATAAAGTTTAACGTCATGTAGGACAAATATAGGGACACATTTTAACGTCATGTTGGACGGGAACACAGTTTTGTGTCATGTTGGACAATAAGGGTGTTGTACAGTTTAACGTCCTGTAGGTAAGACGATGGGGACAACACAGTTTAACGTCATGTTGGACGAAAGGGGGATTGTGCAGTTTAATGTCATACAATATGGACAAAAAAGGACACATTTTAATGTCATGTTGGACTTATTAGGTACTTTTTCATAGTTTAACATCATGTTGGATGAATGAGCAGTAGTTTAAATTCATATGCATGGAACAACAATTATGCAGTTTAACGTCTTGCTGGACGTAAGGGAATTATGTATAGTTTAGCATCATGTAGCTAGGGAATCACAGTTTAACATCATGTTGGATGTAAGTGCCAATAGTTTAAGGTCATATGCATGGAATGATGATGGTGTAGTTTAACATCTTACTGGACGTAAGGGACTATGAAGTTTAAATTCTTGCAGTAAGGACAACAAAGTTTAACGTAATGTTGGACGATATGGATTCAAATAGTTTAAGTTCATATGCATGGACTGAGGATATTTGTATTATACAAAATATTTCTTTGAAAATCTGGCATTCGTTGGAGTAGTGATGAGTTCTCCATCCATTTAGATTAAAGAATAAGCTTTATTGGAGTAGACCTTATGTATTGAATAAGGCCCTTCCCATTTTGGCTCTAGCTTGGGAGGTTTCTTTCCTACTATCATTGGAGTTCTGAGAACCAATAATAATTATCCCTGAATGAATGAATTAAGACGAACTTTTTTTTTGAAATCTCGTGCTATTCGATTCTGATAGAATTCCAAGTGGTGCAGGGTGCACAATCTTTTCTCATCTAACTGTTCCAATTCATCCAATCTCTTTTGAGATTGTTCATCTGTAGATGACTGATCACAAATGGATACTCTGAGTGAGGGTAATTGAATCTCAATGGAAAGACTGCTTCTGTTCCATATACCAATGAATATGGAGTTGACTGCATTGCATTGCAGGCGGTGGTCCGATAAGCCCATAAAGCATGAAAGAGTTTATCAGGCCATTATTTCTTATCTTTATTCACCATCTTTTGTAGTATGTTTTAAAGAGTCTTGTTGAAAGCTTCTATCTGTCCATTGGACACTACATGATACTGAGATGAATGATTGGATTTGATTTTTTATTCTTGATACAACTTCCTCACCTCTGATGAACAGAAGTTGGTGCCATTGTCCGTCAATATGGTATGAGGGACACCAAATCGGGTAATGATGTTAGAATTGATAAAGCTAACAATGAATTTATAACTGGCTTCTTTGAGGGGTATTTCCTCTTCCCATTTGGAAAAGAATTCAGTAGAAGTAAGAATGCACTTAAAATGCTTGGATGTAGCTAAAGGATAAGGTCCTACTACATCCATTCCCCATGTGGCAAATGGCCATGAGTATTTAGCTGTATGAAGCAACTATGGGGGTTGATTAATGAAGTTGCCATGTACTTGGCAAGAATGACACTTCTTTGTAAAATCAACATAATCTTGTATCATTGAAGGCCAAAAGTATCCAAGCATTCAAATTTGACCAGATAGTCTATGTCTAGACTGGTGGGCACTACAGACTCCTGCATACACTTCTTTCATGACAGCCATTGTCTCTTCACCGTCAATGCATCTGAATAGAATTCCATTAAAACCTCTTTTGTAGAGAATTTTCTCTAGGTGGTCTGGACTATCATAAAGAGTAAAATTGACCACACATCACCGAATTTTTTCTTTCCAGGATCTATCAGGTGGAAGTGTTCCATTTTGAAGGTATTCCCTAATAGGTGTCATCCATCCCGTAGTATGACCATATGGTTCAGGAATGGGACTAATTTCATTGATTCCCTCTGTTCTGATTTGAACATAAGGTGAAATTGTATGACGATGGGCAATACTAATGCTTGTCTCATCCTGATTTGGATTTTCTAGAGCTGTGGCTATATTAGCCAGTGCATCAGCTTGAGCATTCTGTGATCTTAGGACATAAGAAAATGTTGATTCCGAAGGAAATTACACCATTAACTCTCTGACATAATCATACAAAGGGATTAGTTCTTCTTTTCTGATTTCATAATCCCCATTGACTTGTTTTATTACCAGGTCTGAATCACCTTCCACCTTTAAGTGATTCACTTGTGCTTGAATCGCCAACTCCAATCCTATGATAAGAGCTTGGTATTCTACTTCATTATTTGTACCGCCTCCCAACAATGATAAGGAATAAGGTAGGACTGCCTTTTTTGGGGAAATGAGTACAATTCCTAACCCAACTTTTTTGAATTTAGGATCTTCCATTTTCTTCCCTGTTGGACTTATGGAAGCACCATCAAAGTACATTTCTCATATTTGGAGACTATCTTGAATAGAAAAGACTTCCTCATCAGGAAGTTCAATATCTGAAGATGTATCTTCTACTGAAGGATGTTCAGCAAGGAAATCAGCCAGAGCTTGGCCCTTTATTGCCTTTTGAGACACATACTGAATATCAAATTGCTGCAAAATAACTTCCCACCTTTCCAGACATCCTGTAAGCATTGGACGACTAAGGATGAATTTGAGAGGGTTATTACGAGATACTAATTGGACCTCGTGATGTTGCAGGTAGTGTCTCAACTTCTGAACTGTAAATATTAATGCTAGGTAGCACTTCTCAATATTTGAATATTGGTTTTTTGCTTCAATCATAGTCCGACTAAGATAATAGAGGTTGTTTTCATTCCTAGCATCATTCTTCTGAGCAAGAAAGGCACCCAATGATCGCTCTAAAGTTGTCACATAAAGAATAAATGGTCTTCCTTCAATAGGTGTCATTAATACCGGTGGAATCAAGAGATATTTCTTGAGAATATTGAATTCCTCTTGACATTCTTCAGTCCACTAGTAAGTGACTCTCTTATTCATCAATTTGGTGAAGGGTAAACTTTTTCCTGCTAAATTGGCGATGAAACACCGAATATAGGCTAAGTATCCTTGAAGTCCTCTCAATTACTTCAAATTCTGAGGAGGTGACATACCAAGGATTGACTTTTTCTTCTTAGGATTGACTTCGATACCATGATGACGTACAACAAAGCTGAGAAATTTTCCTGAGGTTACCCCAAAAGCACATTTTAAGGGGTTCATCTTCAAATTATGTTGTCGAAGTTTGTGGAATATGACTTCCAAATCATCCAAGTGATTAGAACATTTCCTGGATTTAACCACTAAATCATCCACATAACATTCAACAAACTTCCCTAAAAATGGTTTGAAGATATGATGCATGGAACGCTGATATGTTTTGTATGCATTCTTCAGGCCAAAGAGCATTACCTGATAGAAAAATACACCCTGAGGGGATCTGAAGGCTGTAGATTCCTCATCTTTTGGAGCCATTTGGATTTTATTATATCATGAATATCCATCCATGAAGGAAAGTGCTTCATATTCAGTTGTTGCATCAATCAATAGTTCTATTATCGGAATTAGAAAATCATCATTAGGACAATGCCGATTAAGATCTCTGAAATCACTGAAAACTCTAATTTGTCTGTTCTTCTTTTTCACAAGGAAAATATTAGCCAACCACTTGACATATTGAACTTCTTTGATGAAGTTATATTTGATAATCTTATCCACTTTAGCTTCAATTTTGGAAGTATAGGTTGGGTGTGTTCTTCTTGTGGATTGCTTAAATCCTCGATGTTCTTCTGGAAAACCCAAATGATGAGTAGCAACATCAGGATCAAGCCCCGACATCTCTGTATAGTTCCAAGCAAATATATCTCGGATTTTGCTTTAAAAATGAAATATATATCTCTTTCTCTTCAAGAGTCATGGACGCACTAATTAAAGTGGGGCATGGATCTTCTTTTGTACCCAGATTTATTTCTCTGAGTTCATCCACGGTGGTAGAGATACCCTCTTAAAATGCTGAAGGAGCATCCCTGAGATCTTTCTCTTCTTCTTCAACATGTGTTATTTCTTCTGTTTCTACTTTCATAGTATACGGTGAAGTAGAATTTCCATGATCAGAAGAGATTTTAAAATTTGAACATCTTGAAGAAGAAGCTTCCATTTCCAACCCGATTGATGATGAAGGGTCTTTATTGGGTAATAAAGAGGAGATGATGGATTGAGAATCGACATCATTGTTCACCTCTGACATTGCTATAACTTCTTCTGGCTTGGTTGGTGAAGTATAGACTTGCTGGATTTCAGCAGATGAAATGAAGATATCCCCATTTGAGCTTTCATCATTGCTTGGTGAATCACCAATTTCTCCCATGTTGTCTGGATTGATTATCGTGATTGAAATTATGGAAGTTTCCATAAGAGTATTTTGATTTGGGTCTATCATGTCAATTTTACTGATAGGCAACACATAATCTGCACTCACATGTGTAAATGGATTTATTGGAATCTTTTCCAAACCAAATAGAGCATTAACCTTGGTAACCTCCCTTGCTATGAATTTCTCCTTACCCTTTACGTGATAGAATTCCACCTCAATGTATTGAGATTCACATGTTTTGAAGGGGGATTTATCACCATACAATGTCCCAATTTGACCATTGTTGACGCTCCTTTCGTCACAGAATCTAAAGATCGGAAAAGGGAATATCCAAGCTCAAAGTGATTCATCCTTTGAAGAAAACATCAAAAATCGACAAAGGCATGAAGACAGGATCCAAAGCAACTGCACCGCGCAAGTTATCTCACTGTCGCGCAAGTGTACTTGCGCGGTGACCTTGGTCGTGTAGGTGACTTGCGCGACCTAATTGGTAACCACCCGGTAACCGCCCAGGGCCTTCTTTTGCCTATAAATAGACCCTGTGGGCCCCCCATTCGAGAGGATCTTTATCCAGAAACTCGGATTGAAGCTCCCGACGCCCAAGTCTCTTCTCAAAGCTTCCGGAACACTTATAAGGTAATTTCTTACCTAGAACAGAAGATTTAAAGAGAAGAAGGAAGGCCTAAGTGTTGAAACTTATCAAACACTTGCGCACCGACTTATTTCCTTCAATATAACTTGTGCGTCCCTTTTCTGGAAGAACCTCGAGAACATTCTAAAGGGTTTAAAAAAGAGTCGCTCAAGTATTTCAATGCTGGTTGAAAATCGCGCAAGTACACTATGTGCCGCGCAGGTATACCTGCGCGACCAATACTTGCGCGCCCACGGAAGACTTGCGCGCCTTGCAAGACTTGCGCGCCCCTATCTTTTTGGGTGCCCATCTTTCCCATTTTTACCCCTCTTAAGCCATTTCACCTTTCCTTTTCAAGATTCAGTCTTCAAAACACTCTTCAAAGCCATTTATGGGATGATTTCTTGATTTGACTTCCTTATCTGAAAGGAATTATGTGGAATATCTCTCAAAACCTAGGGATTTAAATATCCTTATGTCACCAAAGATTGAGAGTTCGTTCATTTAACCTCATCCTTTAAAATGAGAGAATCCCTAACCTGGGTCTCCTTTTCAGGAATAATCCCCAGTTATAAAAACCTTTAATTTGGGCATCTTCCTCAGGAGTAAGCCCCAAATTCTTAAAGTTCCCAATCTTGGGCATCCTCCTCAGGAGTAAGCCCCAATCAAGTCCTCTAATCTCGGGCATCTTTATTAGGAATAAGCCCCAACCTCAAATATGGGCATCCTCCTCAGGAGTAAGCCCCAAACCTTAATCCCTAACCTGGGTCTCCTTTTTCAGGAATAAGACTCAGTCATAACCTTGGGCATCCTCCTCAGGAGTAAGCCCCAATCAAGTCCTCTAATCTTGGGCATCTTTCTTAGGAATAAGCCCCAACCTCAAATATGGGCATCCTCCTCAGGAGTAAGCCCAAAACCTTAATCCCTAACTTGGGTCTCCTTTTTCAGGAATAAGACTCAGTCATAACCTTGGGCTTCCTTTTCAGGAGTAAGCCCCAAGTCCCTTAACCTGGGCCTCCTTTTTAGGAGTAAGTCTCAGTCATAATCTTGGGTCTCCTTTTTCAGGAATAAGACTCAGTCATAACCTTGGGCTTCCTTTTCAGGAGTAAGCCCCAAGTCCCTTAACCTGAGTCTCCTTTTTCAAGAATAAGACTCAGTCATAACCTTGGGTCTCCTTTTCAAGAATAAGCCCCAAGTCCCCTAACCTGGGTCTCCTTTTTAGGAGTAAGTCCCAGTCATAATCTTGGGTTTCCTTTTCAGGAGTAAACCCCAAGCCCCCTTAAATTTCTCTTAACCAGTCCTAATTTACCCTTGATTTGGGTTTCCTTTTCAGGAGTAAAACCCAATCATAAGTCCCCTCCTAACTTGGGCATCCTCCTGAGGAGTAAGCCCCAAGATTAGAGTATTCAAATCTCCATGAAGCACATATAACTTTATGGACCCTGTTCATGGATTTTCTCCCTAAAAGTAAATCCTAAACCTTCATCTATCTGGGCAGTCATCCATACATAAGCCCCAAACAAATTCTTATGATTGCATCTTTCATGGCCCAATTGTCTAATTTTTTACCAATACCTCTTGTTTCTCACACCGAGAATGACTCACGTGAGCTTAGAGTGTAAAAGTAATTATGACATTCATCTTTGAGCCATCAATCATAAACATCATACTCTATAACTTGAACTACGTGGGTTCTGATTCCTTTTCCAAAACAAAGGATAAGTAGGTAGCCCATTTATGGGTTCGATCCCAACTTTGAAATAATCTATGTCCTTCTGAATGACGATAAACTTCAAGTGCCCCACTGAGTGGCTTTAAAACCAGCCTGGTCATCATAATGACCAAGAGACTTTTATATAAATGTTTTGAAGGATACCATTGACCAAGAATTTCTAAACAGATATAGATGATTCTCTATTGATGAAGAAACTCAAATACATATAAAAGATTCTCTAAATTTCTTGCATATTTAATCATTAATTGTTAAAACTAAAGGAAAGCTCATTTTATACTTGGTAATGTAATAAGGATTCACGAACATAACTTAAATCTATAAAGAGAGTCCCGGAGTAGACAATAATTCCCCTCAAAAAGGTGTGATGAGTCCGACCTCCCATCCTCTCGACCAATGAAAATTCCTAAGCCTCATTAGTCCACAAGATAATGAGCGCCTGCCTTTGGAAAGTAGGTCCAAACGGATGTGGAATCATTGGATGTTTCCGGTTCTACGAACAAACCCGTTAGAAACCGATCGGAACGTTTGAATCTCTCGTCCAGGAGGTCATCCCCGAATTCCGCGCGAAACAAAAATGGTGAACCCGACGTGAATCCTTAACCAAGTTAAAGTGATGTTTTTCTTATTTTTTAGGCCCCTTGGGCCAAAAAATCAATCATTGACATGTGCTCATCCAAAAGATGCAGTGGACGGATTCATCTTGATTATGTCTGTTATATGAAAATGGCACTCTTTTCTCAAGATCTTCTGCAAAATGGCTTTCCTTAAATTCACCCCTGTGAATACTGCTGCTGTGAACACCTCTACTGTGAGGTCTGCTGCTGTGAAAACCAATGCTGCTACTCCTGCTGGAACGTCGTCCTCTCTGAGGATGACATCACCAACTCAGCATCTTCAACGCTGGGTTTCTAATGCACTGGTTAAGGAGTACCGTCGCAACGGTACTATCCCAACTCTGGAGGCCGCTCGTCAAGCCCTCCAAGTTAACAACTCTACCTGGTCATCCAGACAACGGCAGCCAGCAATCAAGAAGCAGGCGGTGCTGACTACCGTCTCCAACCGTTTCGGGTCATTATCCCCGGAACGCAATTTCCATTCACTCCCTTACTCTGAGGAAGTGAATGAGCAGGTCCCTCAGGGCCTTAGTTCAAAAAAACAGGAGTCCTTCCCGAGGGCTCCCATCAACAATCGCTGCCAGACTCGTGTGGTAGTGTGCCCTCAACATGATGAGGGTACCGACTCTAGGCATTCAGCTCAGGTTCCTCGAACCCGAGCAGGCAAGATGAACCGCTAGAGACGGAATCCGGTTAACAATAGGCAGGTTGTCATCCCTGCCATCTCCGGAGAAGTACACCAACCTAACTTGGTGGCAAACAATGAGCAGGAATACACACCTGTTCGTTTTAATTCCGCTGTCCAGAAGACTCGTCTGGCAGCATCAAGCCGATCCCGCCAGGCAATTCCAGCGGAGTACCATAGGCAGGAACATACACCTGCTTATACATCACCAGTTAGTCAGCAGACTTGTCTGACTACATATGATGGATCTCGTCAACCGTGTTTGGCGAAGTGTAATCAGCAGGCACATACACCTGCTAATACTAATCAAGCCTACCAACAGTCTCGCTTGGTAGCGCACAGAGAAGTCAGTCGGAAAGTCCCGACGAAAAACAGGAGGCAGACTCAACTCTCTGCCTCCACACTTGAGTACTGTCAGGATTCACTGACAGGAAAAAGAGGACAGGAGCAGGCACATACACCTACTCCAAGCCCGGAATGGACGTATATCCCCGTTCCGGCGGCTGAAGTCACCAAACATATTTTGTCAATGGTGAAAGAGAAGAAGCAAATTCCTGCTCATATTCTGGATGCTTTCCAGGATATCATAACAACTTCAGCATCATCACAGGGACAGACACATAAATCTATCCCTAGCAGTGGAGTGATACATCAACGATTCACTCCGGAACAGACACACACATCTGTTCCAGTCCAAGAGGGTTATGGGGCATACTCCCCCATATCATACGGACAACCAAGTCAGGCACATACACATGATTTGAGTGGAGATCATCAGCCTAACCTGACCATCTTTCCTGATCAGGCACATACACCTGCTCAGAGCAATCACTTTCGTCATCAAGTGGTTTCTAAAGCAAGTAAGAAGGCATCTAAGAAAAAGATCCGCCCAGCACAGTCAGGAGATCAAAGGCCAATCTGCAACAAGGCCTTGCTCGATGCTGGAGTTCTTGAAGCCCTCAGACATTTATCTGTCGGAATTCAAGATTCTACTCCCTCAGTTCCCAATAACGAGAACATTAATTCTGAAGGTCTTCAACAGACACTTCCTTATGAAGACTTGCTTCATGAAAATTTGGTCAATCTTGAAGTTTCTTCTTCAGATGAGAGCCACAGGAACCCTCTGTGTGGTCAGAAGACCAAGGAGCAAGATATCTCATCTTTTGCTGTAACCCATCATGACGGTCCTCCTCATGGTGATGAACTTCGCTGCGAAAGTCCTCTCCGCAGTAGTGATTCACGTTGTCTCGAAAATTCTTCAGAAGGAAATGTAGTGACAAGAAAGCCCTCCTATCTCGAGGCACTTGCAAATGTAAAACCAGTCATGTCTGATGCTTTACTATCGACAGGTGAAACTCTTTCTCCATCAGAAGATAGCCTAGGGTTCAGGTTATTCTCCGAACCATCCCTGGGTCATTCATCTTCCAGCATGAATAGTGATTTCTCTACCAATCTTGTTGAATCCGATGAAGCAACAAGGAAACACCAACTCTGGTCCAAACAGGTAGAAGAATCTTCATTTAATGATAAAGAGGAAATGCTGAACATGAGGAAAAAACTGGCAAAAGGTGAAGTACCAGTCATGTTTTGGCCTTTGGCTGACTCCCAGTACGACATTCCAAAGATGTTGATGGATGATGGAATCCATGATATTCGTCTCAACATATGGAAAACTCTATGTCAATTAAAGAAGAAGGTATTATCTTACGATGAATATGAAAATCATCTTAAGATAATGGAAGGGCTACAACGTCAGATTGATTTGGCATCTCTATCAGTCTCTCGGTATCCGAAGGCTGAAAAGCAACAGAGAACCCTTCAACGTTCATGCCTTGGCGCACTAAGAAGATTGCGTTAGTTAATTGCCAATGCTCCATCTGATGTTCATATCAGAGGATGGGGTGTTCACGGAGCACTACATTTCACAGTGCTTTCCGGTCA
This sequence comes from Viscum album, assembly GCA_963277665.1. Taxonomy (NCBI): domain Eukaryota; kingdom Viridiplantae; phylum Streptophyta; class Magnoliopsida; order Santalales; family Viscaceae; genus Viscum; species Viscum album. The sequence goes on along the minus strand of OY728162.1, from coordinate 192,605,880 downwards.
GCAAAGCCCGCCGAAAATGGTCTCATGCAATGTTATTGCCCATGGCCGGCCACAGTCAATGGGCTTTGTTCATAATCAAAAGATTTCTCAAGAACAGGCTTCAACTAGTTCCTCTCAAAATCAAGTATATAGAGAACAAGTTGTTGAATTGCTCATATATCAAGCAGGCGAGAATATTGCACAAGCCTCTCGTCTGGAGCAAACACGTCATCAAATGACAGAAGTTTCGGAAATCATCCAACGATCTGTTGAACCAGGTGATAAAAGTGGATACAGGTTAATGCATCCAGCTAATTTCCGAACTAAAATTCGCAAGATCAAGAGAGATTTTAAGAAGATCTCAGACATAGCATGTCAAGAGACACCCCAACTTGCCAGAATGGGGACTTCTCTAACCCAACCCTCAGAGTCAACAAATGGGATTCGAGGAGTTGAGCGGAAGCAGCAGGAACATCCCCAGTCCACCGGACTGGGGACTTTTTCAAATCCTCAATCCCTCCCTCAAAGAAATTCATTATTCTCTCGATTAGGGAATAAGCCTCAAGAGGAACGGAGAGCCAAGCTATCAGGAGATTCTCTCCAAGTGACGGTTCTCCAAGAAGTTCCTAAGGGATCAAGTCAACGGAATGCCATGTCTCATCATGGACATAGAAGAAGACAATATCACAGAAATGCTGATAGAAAGGATTCCATGCAATATGCATCCATTAATGTCATCAATGCCGTTGCTGCTGATTCACCAGATGAGGCTCAATCAGAGGGATCAGATGAAGAGGTTCCTGCTCAAGAGGTTGCGCACACAGACCTAAATGAAGAAGGTGTGCGCACACGTAATCAAAGGATTACCCAAAATCTCGGTATTCCTTCAAGTAACCCACTTCCCCCTCTCCGAAAAGGATCCAATAAGGGGAAAGGAAAGAATCAGGTTACTTCTCACCCTTCCTCTGAAGGAGATCAATCGCTCTCATTAGAGCAAAGGTTTGCACAACAGGAGGAAGAAATGAAAGAATTAAGAAGGTTGAATGCAGAACTACTTCAGAGTAGTCTTCTTCTTAAGAATGCTGAAGTCCGACAGCCGAAGGAATTTTTTGTAACTACTGAGATGGATCAAGAATATCCTCCTTTATCAGTACACCCACAGAGGTCTAATCCTACGGGTCAAACACAACAACGGTTGGCAGCACTACCATCAGTTGCAGCACCAACCACCACGTCTGTCCAAGCTCCATTCATTGCACCTACCCAAAACCAAGTTCAACCTGACGTTTCTCAAAAGTTAATAACTACTATTGAGTCATTAACAGCTCGGTTAGAAACTATGGAAGGGAAACGGGCGCAAGTTCAACCTTAAAAGAAAGTTTACCCTGAATGGGTAGATTCAATTTCTCCTCCATCCAGTTTTGGAAACCCTATTTTCCCTACTTTCAATGGATCAGGCGACCCTGAACAACATTTGACGCATTACGTGTCTTGTTGTGATCCTATGATGGGAACTCCAGAGCAGCAAGAAGCAGTGAAACTCAGATGCTTCGTACGAACCTTGCAAGGACCAGCTTTTGTCTGGTATACAAGCTTGCAATCCCGGTCAGTCATCGGATGGGAGGATCTTCGTCAAAAATTCCTTCTTCAATTTAGCTCAACTTTGCCAAAAACGACAGTTTTCGATCTTACAAACTGCAAGCAAAGGGAAAATGAAAGATTCTCTGATTTCATTGCTCGTTGGAAGGGATTAACATATTCCCTGAGTTTAGCACTCCCTCAGGAGGAATTATTGCCAATCTGTGTGGCAAATTTGCGTGAAGAATTACGCACGCCATTGATCCCTGTGAAATACACAGGAGGGTTTCGAGACCTTACTTAAATCGCTCAACAGATTGAAGATTCCCTTATACAGGCTAAGGTTAAATCTCGTGTAATTCCATCAACTCCAGGAAGAAGAATGGGTAAAGCAGAAACTGCTACAGTTATGCTTAAACAAGCACCTGTACCTATTTCTACTTCAAAACCTTCATCTTCTCGAAGGGCTCCACCTCCTGAACGCCAACAACAAAGGCTGTTTCGTCCAAATGATCAAAAAGATCAACGACGAAAACAATTTGAGGATATGAAGAGTAAAACATACTCTTTCCGAAGTGAACAAGTTCCTGGTTACTTCATTTCAGCTCTGGAAAATAATTTGGTTCAATTACCAGTGCCCAAGAGGCCAAACAAGGAAGGAGATGAAGACCGTCCCAATTATTGTCCCTTTCATCAAATGTTGGGGCATCCCATCCAGGAGTGTTTTGTCTTTAAAGACCTCCTGCAAAAGATGGTCGACTTGGGACAAGTCAAATTGATGGGTTCTTCATCTCATGTAGCGTATATTACCGCTACATATCCAGAGGAAGGAGGCGAGTGTCAGGAAGTCAAAAGAAAAACTGCGAAAAAATATGATGATTGGATGGTCAGAAAGACAATCAATCGGACCCATTCCATTTTTCGAACACAATTGAAGAAGCCAATTGTGTCTCCTACAAAAGCTGCAGTAAAGCCTCCATCAAAAGACAAATCCTCAAAAGGGCAGCGCAATTCAAAGAAGAAAGAGGAATCAGGAGAAGATGAGTATGTAGCAAAGCCTAAATTGTCTTTGACTCTGGCAGATTTCATGCCATCTACTTCGAAGCCACGGGCACCGTCCCACCAAACGGCACAGCCTAAACAGGCTAACCAGGCAGAGTCTTTATCAGACAAAGAGTTAATCTTTGGTTCTGTTAATATGATTCAATTAACAGATTCATATTCCAGTCTTGATGAGCCTAAATTCCCTGTATCAAATAAGGGAACCCGAGGAAGTTCTATAGGTTCAGGATATAGGGGAAGACGTGGATCTTTCCGAAGCCACTACTCTAATTCTACCCCTTCTAGCACTGTATATGCAGCAGAAACTCGTGGTAGAGCCCTTCAGCGAGCTCAAAAAGAACAAGCAAGTTCTTCTGCCAATGGCCAACTCAGTTTCGGCACAGTTATTTTGGAAGACCGATTAAAAGTTCCATCTTCTTTATCTCAGCAAGTAAATGGATCTAATCAGTCTAATATGCCAAAACCAAGGATGTTGCCAGCTTCAATACAAGATGCATCAGCTTCCAAAGCATCTGCTTCCAAGGTACCTGCTAAACTGCATATTCCTATTGGGAAACACAGACCTTTAGATCAAAAGTATGATATATTGAAACACTTGGCCCAAGTACCATCCAAGTTATAAATTTTGGATGCTTTGAATCTGTCAAAAGATCTTCGAGAAGCACTCATCGAAGCTTTGTCAAGTCCTCAGGAGTTTGAAGCTGAAATTGTTGCAGCTGAAATCTATAACATAGAGAATAATCCTACAGAATTCCATGCAGTGATATCTTTTACTGATAAAGATGAAGATGATTTTGTGCATGGGCACATAAAACCTCTGTACTTATCTGGAAAAGTCAATGGTATAGATGTTCGAAGAGATTTCATTGACAATGGTTCAGGAGTCAACCTCATGCCCATTCGTACACTTCGTCGATTGGGCCTCACGGAATCTGATTTATCTCCTTCTACCATGATGTTGCAAAGATATGATAAAAATGAACAAGAACCACTGGGAGAAGTTACGCTCAGAACTCAGTTTGGAGATCTTGTTTCCGATTCGGATTTCATGATTGTTGATCAAGACTCAGCTTTCAATATCTTGCTTGGAAGACCCTGGCTACATCAGCATGCAGCTATTCCGTCATCATACCATCAATGTCTCAAATACTGTTTTGATGGTCAAGTTGGAACATTGTATGGTGATAAGGCCACGTTCAAGACATGTGAGTCTCAATACATTGAGGCGGAATTTTATCACATGAAGGGAAGAGAAAAATCTACAATGAAGGAAATTACCAAAGTTAATGCTCCATATGGTTTGGAAAAAATTCCAATAAATCCATTTTCACATGTGAGTACAGATTATGTGTTACCTATCAGTCAAATTGACAAAATAGGCCCAAATCAAAATACTCTTATGGAAAGATCCATAATGTCAATTACGGCAATCGAGCCAGACAACATGGGAGAAATTGGTAACTTACCAAGCAGTGATGAAAGCATAAGTGGTGACGTTTTCATTTCTTCTGCTGAAATCCAACAAGTCTATACTTCGCTAATCAGGCCAGAAGAAGTTATAGCAACACCAGAGGTGAATAATGATGACGATTCTCAATCCATCATCTCCTCTTTATTTCCCAAAGAAGACCATTTATCATCAATAGGGTCGGAAATGGAAGCTTCTTCTTCAAAATGTGAAAATTTTGACATCTCTTATGATCATGAGAATTTCGTTTTTTCATCTACTTTGCAAGTAGAAACGGAAGAAATAACACATGATGAAGAGGAAGAGGAAGATCTTAAAGATGCTCCTCCAGCATTTGAAGAGGGTATCTCTACCACTGTGGATGAACTCAGAGAAGTAAATCTGGGTACAGAGAAAGATCCACGCCCCACTTTAATTAGTGCGGCCATGACCCTTGAAGAGCAAGAGATGTATATTTCTTTTCTAAAGAAAAATAAAGATATTTTTGCTTGGAATTATACAGAGATGCCTGGCCTTGATCCTGATGTTTCCACCCATCATTTGGGTTTGCCAAAAGAACATCGAGGATTCAAGCAAGCCGCGAGAAGAACACACCCAACCTATGCTTCCAAAATCGAGGCTGAAGTGGATAAGCTTATCAAAGATAACTTCATCAAAGAAGTTCAATATCCCAAGTGGTTGGCTAATATTGTCCCTGTAAAGAAGAAGAACGGACAAATTAGGGTTTGCATCGATTTCAGAGATCTTAATCGGTATTGTCCTAAAGATGATTTCCCAGTTCCGATTACAGAACTCTTAATTGATGCGACGGCTGACTATGAAGTACTTTCTTTCATGGATGGATATTCTGGATATAATCAGATCCGAATGGCCCCAGAAGATGAGGAATATACAGCCTTCAGAGCTCCTCAAGGTGTGTTTTGTTACCGGGTGATGCCCTTTGGTTTAAAGAACGTAGGTGCAACATATCAACGCGCCATGCATCGTATCTTCAAACCTTTTCTAGGGAAGTTTGTTGAATGCTATGTAGATGATTTGGTGGTTAAATCCAAACAACGTTTTGATCACTTGGCTGATTTGGAAGTCATATTCCACAAGCTTCGACAACATAATTTGAAGATGAACCCCTTAAAATGTGCTTTTGGGGTAACCTCAGGAAAATTCCTCGGCTTTGTTGTACGCCATCGTGGTATTGAAGTCGATCCTGAGAAGACCAAATCAATCCTTGGTATGTCACCTCCTCAGAATTTAAAAGAATTAAGAGGACTTCAAGGACACTTAGCCTATATTCGGCATTTCATCGCCAATTTGGCAGGCAAAAGTTTACCCTTTACCAAATTATTGAAGAAAGGAGTCACTTACCAGTGAACTGAAGAATGTCAAAAAGCATTTGATGTTCTCAAGAAATACCTCTTGAGTCCTCCAGTACTCATGCCACCTGTTGAGGGTAGACCTCTTATCCTCTATGTGATAGCTTTAGAGCGATCATTGGGTGCCTTTCTCGCTCAAAAGAATGATGCTGGGAATGAAAATAGTCTCTACTATCTCAGTAGAACTATGCTTGAAGCAGAAACCCGGTATTCAAGTATTGAAAAGTGCTGCCTAGAATTAATCTTTGCAGTTCATAAACTGAGACACTACCTGCAACATCATGAGGTCCAATTGGTATCTCGTAATAATCCGCTCAAATTCATCCTTAGTCGTCCAATGCTTACAGGACGTCTGGCAAGGTGGGCGGTTATTCTACAGCAGTTCGACATTCAGTATGTGTCTCAAAAGGCAATTAAGGGTCAAGCTCTGGCTGATTTCCTGGATGAACATCCTTCAGTGGAAGACACGTATTCAGATATCGAACTCCCTGATGAGGAAGTTTTCTCTATTCAAGAGAGTCCTCAAACCTGGGAAATGTATTTTGATGGTGCTTCTAGAAGTCCAACAGGGAAGAAAATGGAAAATCCTAAATTCAACAAAGTTGGTTTAGGAATTGTGCTCATTTCTCCAGATAAGGCAGTGTTACCTTATTCCTTTTTGTTGTGGGAAGGTGGTACCAATAATGAAGCTGAATACCAAGCTCTCATTACAGGCTTGGAGTTAGCGCTTCAAGCACAAGTGAATCACTTAAAGGTGAAAGGTGATTCAGACCTGGTAATCAAACAAGTCAATGGGGATTATGCCATCAGAAATGAAGAATTAATCCCTTTGTATGATTTCGTCAGAGAGTTAATGTCAGAATTCCCTTCAGAACCGACATTTTCTTATGTCCCAAGATCACAAAATGCTCAAGCTGATGCACTGGCTAATATAGCCACAACTTTAGCAGATCCAAATCAGGACGAAACAACCATCTGTATTGCCCACCGTCGTGCAATTTCACCTTATGTTCAAGTCAGAACAGAGGAAATTAATGAAATTAGTCCCATTCCTGAACCGTATGGTCATACTACAGGATGGATGTCACCTATCAGGGAATACCTTCAAAATGGAACACTTCCACCTGATAGAGCCGAGAAAGAACAAATTTGGCGACGTGTGGTCAATTTTACTCTTTATGATGGCCCAAACCACCTCGAGAAAATTCTCTACAAACGTGGTTTTGATGGAGTTCTCTTCAGATTTATTGATGGTGAAGAGACAATGGATGTCATAAAAGAAGTGCATGCAGGAGTCTGTGGTGCCCACCAGTCTGGACATAGACTGTCTGATCAAATTCGAAGGCTTGGATACTTCTGGACTTTAATGATACAAGATTGTGTTAATTTCACAAAGAAGTGTCATTCATGCCAAGTATATGACAACTTCATTCATCAACCTCCAGAGTTGCTTCATACAGCTAAATACTCATGGCCATTTTCCACATGGGGAATGGATGTGGTGGGACCTTACCCTTCAGCTACGGCCAAGCAGTTTAAGTACATTCTTACTGCTACTGATTTCTTTTCCAAATGGGCAGAGGCAGTACCTCTCAATGAAGTCAGTTCTAAATGCATTGTTAGCTTCATCAAGTCTAACATCATTAATAGATTTGGTGTCCCTCATACCATATTGACGGACAACGGCACCAACTTCTGTTCTTCTGAGGTAAAGAAATTGTATCAAGAATACAACATTAAGTCCAACCATTCATCTCGATATCATGCAGCGGCTAATGGCCAGATAGAATCCTTCAACAAGACTCTTTCAAATATACTGCAAAAGATGGTGGATAAAGATAAGAGGTCATGGCCTGATAAACTCTTTCATGCTTTATGGGCTTATCGGACTACCACTCGCAATGCAACGCGGTCTACTCCATATTCATTGGTATATGGAACAGAAGCAGTTTTTCCAATTGAAGTTCAATTTCCCTCACTCAGAATAGCCATTTGTGATCAGTTATCTACAGATGAGCAATCCCAAAAGCGGTTGAATGAATTGGAACAGTTAGATGAGAAAAGATTGTGCACTTTACACCACTTGGAAATCTATCAGGATCGGATAGCACGAGATTTTAACAAAAAAGTTCGTCTTCGTTCATTCATTCAGGGAGAATTGGTATTGGTTCTCAGAGCACCAATGATACCAGGAAAGAAGCCTCCCAAGCTTGAACCAAAATGGGAAGGACCTTATTCAATACATAAGGTCTACTCCAATGGAGCATATTCTCTGATCTCAATGGATGGAGAACACATCACGACTCCAACTAATGCCAGATTTCTGAAGAAGTATTTTGTATAAACACAAAATATTGTTCCCAGAGCCAAAAACAGTCACATTGGTTCAGGAAATGTCCTACATGACACTAAACTGTATTATGTCCGAGATGACATTAAACTATATAATGTCCGGGATGACATTAAACTATATTGTGTCCTAGCAACATTACATTAAACTGTGTGGCACTTTTATTTTGTCCTACATGACATTAAACTGTTATTATGTCCTATCTACATGATATTAAACTGTACAAAAGTTCCATATTTTGTCCGAGATGACATTAAACTATATTTTGTCTGAAATGACATTAAACTATATTGTGTCCTAGCAACATGACATTAAACTATGTGGCACTTCCAACGTCCAGCATGACGATAAACTGTAAAAAGTCCCCAGAACTGATATCCTCATATTGGTTCACCTTAGTCCTAGCTACATGACTTTAAACTGTACAGCACCAGTTCGTCCTCTCTATATGACGTTAAACTATACAGCAATGGTCCAGTATGACTTTAAACTGCAACTTCGTCCCACATGACATTAAACTGTGAAAAAGTTCCCTAAACCGTCCAGCATGACCTTAAACTGCATCATCCCTGGTCCATGTATATGACCATAAACTATTTGCAAATCCCTTATGTCCAGCAAGACGTTAAACTGTGACGTCCTAAACTACATTACACTAAACTGTATAAAAGTCCCTCACGTCCGGAAAGACGTTAAACTATATAATCATCAAAGGTCCAACATGACATTAAACTGCACCATCCACGGTCCATGCATATGACCTTAAACTATTCACACTTTCGTCCAACATGACATAAATGGTGTGTTATTTTTTTCCTTACGGCATGACATTAAACTGCACAGTCCCCCTTTCGTCCAATATGACGTTAAACTATTTTATCCCCATTGTCCTAACTACATGACGCTAAACTGTACAGAAAATCCTTGATAGGTCCTACATGACATTAAACTGTATTTTGTCCCTGCTACATGACACTAAACTGTGCAGCACCAATAGTCCTAACTGCAAGACTTCAAATTACATAGTCCCTTTTTTATGTCCTACATGACATTAAACTGTGCATCGTTAAGGTTGTTATTACCTCTTGTTTCTCACACCGAGTATGACTCACGTGAGCTTAGAGCGAACATCAACCATAACACTCTCTCTGGGCCGCTAACCATGTGTAAGTCCTAACAACATTTATTAGATCATTGTCCCCAAGAACAACTTGATCATTAATTCATTCTTTAATTGAACTACACTGACTTTGATCCTTTCCCTCCAGGCTGGGTATGTAGGCAACCTCCCAGGGTTCAAGCCCAAAAATAATCTCTTCACAATCGGTTCACCATCATCTCATATGATGATGATTTGTGAAACCGCCCCTGGAATCAATATCTTTACATTGATTCACTTTCTTCCTTGTTATATGACGTTAAACTATACAACACTTTTTGTCCGGTACGACAATAAACTACAGTATTCTTTGATTTCTTCATTTGAGAGAGAACTATTATTGACATTGATTTTTCAATCATGGTTTTCATTTTCAAAAGACTACATGAATACATGGTAATGCCTAAACTTTTTATCTTAGGTTAAACCATCATTGCACTAAAGTCCCCTTTCACCCTTCACATGTACGAACCAAATTTGTACAAAGGGTAGTTCTAGAACTACGTGGACTTGATTCTCATCCTTATGGGATACGTAGGAACATTCGAGTGTCCCTCGAATCCAGTCCCAAGTCTTTTGGGCCTAACCCCAAATTTCACTTTCAGTCCCTTGGCTGAAAAGTCCTCATGAAAACACACACTGTGTATTCATTATTATGGTCCGAATTCTATGACCCTAAACTAAGATCACTCATACTTTCGTCCTGCATGACGTTAAACTGCATTTCAAGAACTACGTATGGCTTGATTCTCATTCTTATGAGATACGTAGTGAAGTCCAAAATTTCAATTCAGGACCCAGCCACAACATGATTATGGTTTTCATTGACCTATGTATCTCTATATACATTGGACAATACCCATCTTTATGTGTTATAATCCTAACCTTAAATATTTTCAGATCTTCATAACCCTTTTCATGACTTCTAGTCACAAAAATGTCAAACTTCTGAGAATTCTTTTGCCGGACTTTGCAGCACGTGCCCATAGGTGGCCTTGCATAAACAGTCCACATAACAGACTTGTCAGCCAAAAGATGCTATTCATTTGACCATGCAGCCAATGCCCATAGGTGGCCCTGCATATTTCAACCCCCTAACGGGTTTTGTTAAATAATAGTAACTTCATTCTTGGGAAGAATGCCTCTTTTTTCCTTATTTGTCTTAAACGACAGTATGTAGGGATCCGCAAAAATAGCCATCCTTAACATATTTGTCCCATATCCTTTTTCATGATCTGAAAGTATTCAAGTCTATGGTTTATTCTTCTTCCCTACGTTTGGGTCATACCTTCGTAGGAGTGATATTCATCCAGTTCTTCGATATTCTTGTTCGGAAATATCTTCTCCATATTCAAGTACCCCTTTCCATACAACAAACTCTATACTTTAGAAAATTTGAATCTCCATAAACTTTCACTGGCTTTTAGCACTAGGAAAGTAAATTTCTGGGAGTTCTTTTTCCTGACTATGCAGCACGTGCCCATAGGTGGTCTTGCATAAACAGTCCACATAACAGACTTGTCAGCCAAAAGATGCTATTTATTTGACCATGCAGCCAATGCCCATAGGTGGCCCTGCATATTTCAACCCCCTAACGGGTTTTGTTAAATAATAGTAACTTCATTCTTGGAAACTACTTCTTATAATGCCTTTTAGCTCTTTTTCATATCATTCCTCAGATTCAAATATTCTTAAGCCATAGTTTACATTTTTTCCCTCATACTTGAGTATGGTAATATGTTTTCAGATAAATTGTCAAGGAATTGAATCCATTTCTAATCCATTTCGGCCAAAGCTATTTCGACCTTAAACATTAGCCCCTTTATGTCCGTCATGCATGACTTTAAACTGCCCACAAAAGACAAAGGAACTCTGAATAAAAGTCAAGTTCCAGCTCACTAAATATACATTATTTGTATGATTTAGGTAATATTGAGCAATTAAGTGATTCAAAGTTTGTAGGATTATTTGTAATAATCCTAGTAAAAATCAAACTATGCTTACTAGGCCCATTGGCTTATGTAAATTTGAAGCAGGTAATGAAAGAATGCAGGTACAAATGATTGAAGACAAAAGTGTTTTTCATTGATACACAAGAGTTAGAAGGACATCCACAGACTGGAGTCGCTTCTCTTTTTTCAAGAATTACAAGAGGCTTTCAACATAACACTTCATTTGATTTACGGCATCCCGATCTTCATCAGCGACCACCGGGAATTCATTCATTCAACTGGATACAAAAAGGGATGTAGTGATACCAGCTCTTCTTGGAACAATTGTAAGAGGATGTTCTTGAGTGCGGTTTGAGAAAATTTTCTACTGATCAAACAGTGACTCTGTTTCTGTCCAAGAGACTTGGAAGATGGATACATGGATTTGAGAATGGAGCATTGGAAGTAAAGAGCCATTTGGAGAGAGTACTCTTTTCAGATATTTCTGTAATGCCATGTTTGTCTTCTCTCCACCAACTGGCAGTGGAAAACATTTCAGCCCATGGGTTTTCCATTTTCATATCTACAAGGAAATGGCATAGAGAAAGAACTTGATAGTTCACACCATTGTTGTTGCTCTTAATGCACAGCATAACCGAAATAGAGAAGTAGCAGTGCAGCTGCATCTCAGGGGTATAATTGTTTGCATCTGGAATAATGACTTCTTGCAGATGACCATGACCATACAAAGGTAGATAAGTGCAGTGAGGAAAGTTGCAATGATATTTCTTCAGATACTTAGCCAAATCTGGAAGAGTACTATCTTTGACAGTATAGTAATCAGGGCCAATGATATCCATCATATCATCTATCCACTTGCTAGCCAGTTCATCAATTAATCCAGGTCGAAGAGCCATTGAATCTTCACAGGAGTTGAATAAATTAAACTCTTAAATGGGTTTATTTTTCATAAAATTTTTGAAAGAATTTGAAAAAAAATGGCTAAGGCATTAAGGCGCGCAAGTATGGAGATGTCGCGCAAGTGTTACATATGCTGCGCAAGTTTCTGTCGCGCAAGTATTACCGCGCAAGCCCTATTACCTTGAGAGTAGCACGGCAGTGAGGAAACAGTGGAAAAAGAAGACTTGCACGGCGAGAGCTCGAGAAATTTGGGATCGGATGTTATCCCCGGCCAAAAGCGGTGTATTTATAGGCCAGGAGGCCTATCTGCGCGCCATATCCAGAGCGCTTCAGGCCTGCGCGACGCAAACTTGCGCACCTTCTTCTGCGCACTAAAGACTTGCGCGCCTCCCTTTTCCTTTGGAGGGATTCGATTTCCTCAGAGTCAAATCCTCATTTCTCTCCGAATCCAACTTTGAGGGGGGACTTTTGTTGACGCTCCTTTCGTCACAGAATCTAAAGATCAGAAAAGGGAATATCCAAGCTCAAAGTGATTCATCCTTTGAAGAAAACATCAAAAATCGACAAAGGCATGAAGACAGGATCCAAAGCAACTGCACCGCGCAAGTTATCTCACTGTCACGCAAGTGTACTTGTGCGGTGACCTTGGTCGCGCAGGTGACTTGCGCGACCTAAGTGGTAACCGCCCAGGGCCTTCTTTTGCCTATAAATAGACCCTGTGGGCCCCCCATTTGAGAGGATCTTTTTCCAGAAACTCAGATTGAAGCTCCCGACGCCCAAGTCTCTTCTCAAAGCTTTCGGAACACTTCTAAGGTAATTTCTTACCTAGAACGGAAGATTTAAAGAGAAGAAGGAAGGCCTAAGTGTTGAAACTTATCAAACACTTGTGCGCCGACTTATTTCCTTCAATATAACTTGCGCGTCCCTTTTCTGGAAGAACCTCGAGAACATTCTAAAGGGTTTAAAAAAGAGTCGCTCAAGTATTTCAATGCTGGTTGAAAATCGCGCAAGTACACCATGGGCCGCACAGGTATACCTGCGCGACCAATACTTGCGCGCCCACAGAAGACTTGCGCGCCTTGCAAGACTTGCGCACCCCTATCTTTTTGGGTGCCCATCTTGCCCATTTTTACCCCTCTTAAGCCATTTCACCTTTCATTTTCAAGATTCAGTCTTCAAGACACTCTTCAAAGCCATTTATGGCATGATTTCTTGATTTGAATTCCTTATCTGAAAGGAATTCTGTGGAATATCTCTCAAAACCTAGGGATTTAAATATCCTTATTTCACCAAAGATTGAGAGTTCGTTCATTTAACCTCATCCTTTAAAATGAGAGAATCCCTAACCTGGGTCTCCTTTTCAGGAATAATCCCCAGTTATAAAAACCTTTAATTTGGGCATCTTCCTCAGGAGTAAGCCCCAAATTCTTAAAGTTCCCAATCTTGGGCATCCTCCTCAGGAGTAAGCCCCAATCAAGTCCTCTAATCTTGGGCATCTTTCTTAGGAATAAGCCCCAACCTCAAATATGGGCATCCTCCTCAAGAGTAAGCCCCAAACCTTAATCCCTAACCTGGGTCTCCTTTTTCAGGAATAAGACTCAGTCATAACCTTGGGCATCCTCCTCAGGAGTAAGCCCCAATCAAGTCCTCTAATCTTGGGCATCTTTCTTAGGAATAAGCCCCAACCTCAAATATGGGCATCCTCCTCAGGAGTAAGCCCCAAACCTTAATCCCTAACCTGGGTCTCCTTTTTCAGGAATAAGACTCAGTCATAACCTTGGGCTTCCTTTTCAGAAGTAAGCCCCAAGTCCCTTAACCTGGGCCTCCTTTTTATGAGTAAGTCCCAGTCATAATCTTGGGTCTCCTTTTTCAGGAATAAGACTCAGTCATAACCTTGGGCTTCCTTTTCAGGAGTAAGCCCCAAGTCCCTTAACCTGAGTCTCCTTTTTCAGGAATAAGACTCATTCATAACCTTGGGTCTCCTTTTCAGGAATAATCCCCAAGTCCCCTAACCTGGGTCTCCTTTTTAGGAGTAAGTCCCAGTCATAATATTGGGTTTCCTTTTCAGGAGTAAACCCCAAGCCCCCTTAAATTTCTCTTAACCGGTCCTAATTTACCCTTGATTTGGGTTTTCTTTTCAGGAGTAAAACTCAATCATAAGTCCCCTCCTAACTTGGGCATCCTCCTGAGGAGTAAGCCCCAAGATTAGAGTATTCAAATCTCCATGAAGCACATATAACTTTATGGACCCTGTTCATGGATTTTCTCCCTAAAAGTAAATCCTAAACCTTCATCTATCTGGGCAGTCATCCATACATAAGCCCCAAACAAATTCTTATGATTGCATCTTTCATGGCACAATTGTCTAATTTTTTACCAATACCTCTTGTTTCTCACACCGAGCATGACTCACGTGAGCTTAGAGTGTAAAAGTAATTATGACATTCATCTTTGATCCATCAATCATAAACATCATACTCTATAACTCGAACTACGTGGGTTCTGATTCCTTTTCCAAAACAAAGGATACGTAGGTAGCCCATTTATGGGTTCGATCCCAACTTTGAAATAATCTATGTCCTTCTGAATGACGATAAACTTCAAGTGCCCCACTGAGTGGCTTTAAAACCAGCCTGGTCATCATAATGTCCAAGAGACTTTTATATAAATGTTTTGAAGGATACCATTGACCAAGAATCTCTAAACAGATATAGATGATTCTCTATTGATGAAGAACCTCAAATACATATAAAAGATTCTCTAAATTTCTTGCATATTTAATCATTGATTGTTAAAACTAAAGGAAAGCTCATTTTATACTTGGTAATGTAATAAGGATTCACGAACATAACTTAAATCTATAAAGAGAGTCCCGGAGTAGACAATAATTCCCCTCAAAAAGGTGTGATGAGTCCGACCTCCCATCCTCTCGACCAATGAAAATTCCTAAGCCTCATTAGTCCACAAGCTAATGAGCGCCTTCCTTTGGAAAGTAGGTCCAAACGGATGTGGAATCATTGGATGTTTCCGGTTCTATGAACAAACCCGTTAGAAACCGATCGGAACGTTTGAATCTCCCGTCCAGGAGTTCATCCCCGGATTCCGCGTGAAACAACCATAGAAACAATATTTGAGGCATTGATGGTATGACGAAGGGATAGCCACATGTTGATGTAGCCAAGGTCTTCCAAGTAAAACATAAAAGGTTGTATCAGGATCAACAACCATGAAATCTAAATTGGATACAAGGCATCCAAACTAATTTCTCAGTGTAATCTCGCCCAGTGGTTCTTGTTCATTTTTATCATATCCTTGCAACATCAGAGTAGAAGGAGATAAATCAGATTCTATGAGGCCCAATCGACAAAGTGTATGAATGGGGATGATGTTGACTCCTGAACAATTATCAATGAAAGCTCTTCGAACGTCTATACCATTGACCTTGCGAGATAAGTATAAAGGTATAATATGTCCATGCATGACATCATCTTCATCTTCATCTGTGAAAGATATTCCTGCATGGCATTCTGCAGGATTATTCTCTACATGGTAGACTTCAGCTACAGCAATTTTAGTTTAAAATTCTTGAGGACTTGACAAAGCCTCAATGAGTGCCTCCCAAAGATCCTTTGATAAATTTAAGGCATACGAAATTGATAACTTGGCCGGTACTTGGTCCAAGTGTTTCAATACATCATACTTTTGATCTAAAGGTCTGCGTTTCCGAACAGAAACATGTGGTTTCGCAGGTACCTTAGAAGTTGATGCTTTGGAAGTAGATGCATCTTGTATCGGGGTAGGAGTTGGCAATACTCCTGGCTTTGGAAGATTAGACCGAATAGGTCTATTTACTTGCTGAGAGGAAGAAGGTGGAATCTCTAACCGATCCTCCAGAATAACTATGCCAGGACAGAGTCTACTATTGGTGGAAGAATTCGCTTGTTCTTGTTGAGCTCGTTGAAGGGATCTGCCACGAGTTTCTGCTCCATACATAGTCCTAGCAGGGGTGGAATTGGAATAGTGGCTTTTGGGATATCCACATCTTCCTCCGTATCCCAGACCCCTGGAACTCCCTCTAATTCCTCTGTTTGATATAGGGAATTCAGGTTCATCAAAATTGAAACTACGACTGCCATAAGCATTTGTTAAATGAATCATATTAACAGAACCAAAGATCAACTCTTCATCTGATGAAGACTCTGCCTGATTAGCCAATTTAGGCTATGTCATTTGGTGGGGCGGTGTCCGTGGATTTGAAGTAGATGGAAAAAAATATGCCAGAGTCAAAGACAATTTGGGATTTGACATGATCTCATCTTCTTATGATTGCTCTTCTTTCTTTTAATTATGCCGTTTCTTTGAGTATTTTCCCTCTGATGAAGAGGGTTTTACTATGGAATTCATGGAAAAAGACACAATTGGTTTCTTCAATTGCGTTCGCAAAATGGCATGAGTTTGGTTGATCATTTTTCTGACTATACAATCATTATATTTTTGCACATTTTTGTTCTTGACTTCTTGCCGCTCTCCTTCTTCCTCAAGATTTGTAGTAGTTACACATGCTACCTGAGCTGAAGAACCTTTCAACTTGACTTGTCCTGAGTCCACCATTTTTTGCAGGAGGTCTTTAAAGACAAAAAACTCCTGAATGGGATGCCCCAACATCTGATGAAATGGGAAATAATTGGGATGATCTTCATCTCCTTCCTTGTTCGGCCTCTTGGGCCTTGGAAATTGAACCAAATTATTTTCCAGAGCTGAAATGAAGTAACCAGGAACTTGTTCATTTTGGAAAGAGTAAAATTTACTCTTCAGATCTTCAAATTGTTTCCATCTTTGATATCTTTTATCATCTTGACGAAACGGCCTCTTTTTTTGATGCTCAGGAGGTGGAGCCCTTCGAGAATATTAAGGCCTTGAAGTAGAAGCAGGTACATATGCTTGTTTAAGCGTAACTATAGCAGTCTCTGCTTTACCCATTCTTCTTCCTGGAGCTGATGGAATTACATGAGCTTTATCCTTAGTATTTATAAGAGAGTCTTCAATTTGTTGAGCGATTTAAGTAAGGTCTCGAAACCCTCCTGTGTATTTTATAGGGATCAACAGAGTGCGTAATTCATCACGCAGATTTTCCACACAGATTGGCAACAATTCTTCTTGAGGGAGTGCTAAGCTCAAGGAATATGTTAATCCCTTTTAGTGAGAAATGAAATCTGAAACCCTTTCATTCTCTCTTTTCTTACAATTTGTAAGATCAAAAACTATTGTCTTTGTCAAAGTTGAGCTGAATTGAAGAAGGAATTTTTGACGAAGACCCTCCCATTCGGTAATTGACCGGGATTGCAATATTGTATACCAGACAAAAGCAGACCCTTGTAATGACTGTACAAAACACCTGAGCTTAACTGCTTCTTGTTGCTGAGGGGTTACCATCATAGGATCACAATGAGAAAAAAAATGTTTTAAGTGTTGCTCTGGGTCTCCCGAACCATTAAATATTGGAAATGTGGTACTTGCAAAATTTGATGGGGGAGGAATTGCGTCTACTTATTCAGGGTAACCTCTCTTCTCCGGTTGAACCGGTGCATGCTTTCCTTACATATCTTCCAAACGAGCTGTTAATGACTCAATGGTAGTCATTAACTTTTGAGAAACATCCAGTTGATCTTGGACTAGTGCAGGTGAAATAATTGGAGCTTGGATAGGTGTGGCGACCGGAACTGCCACTAATGGTAGTATTGTCAGTTGTTATTGCATATAACCCATAGGATTAGACCTCTGAGTGTGTACTGGTAAAGGAGGATACTCTTGATCCATATCAGTAGCCGCAAAAAATTCTCTTGGCTGACTAACTCCAGCACGCTTAGGAGGAAGACTACTTTGAAGTAGTCCTGCATTCAACCTCCTTATTTCCTTCATCTCTTCCTCTTTTTGTGCGAATCTTTGCTCTAGTGAGAGTGATTGGACTTCTCAAGAGGAAGGTTATGTAACTTGATTCTTCTCTTTTCCTTTATTGGACGCCTTTAGGATAGGGGAAGTTGGTTATTTGAAGGAATACCCAGATTCTGGGTAATCCTTTGATTTTGTGTACGCACACCTTCTTCATTTGTGTATGTATGTACAACCTCTTGAGTAGGAGCTTCCTCATCTGATCCCTATGAGTGAGGCTCATCTGGGGGATCAGCAACAATGGCATTGATGACATTAATTGATGCATAACGCATTGCATATCTTTTATCAACATTTTTGTGATATTGTCTTCTTCCATGTCCTTGTTGAGACACTGCCTTTTACTGATTTGATCCCTTAGGAACTTCTTGACGAACCGTAATTTATAGGAGATCTCCTGATAATTTGGCTCTTCATTCCTCTTGGGGCTTCTTCCTTAATAGATAGAAGACTGATTTTCTCTGAGGAAGAGATTGAGGATTTGAAAAAGTCCCTATTCTGGTGGACTGGGGATGTTCCTGCTCAACTCCTCGAATCCTATTTGTTGATTCTTAGGGTTGGGTTAAAAGAGTCCCCAATCTGGAAAGATGGGGTGGTTCTTGAGTTGCTATATTTGAAACCTTCCTAAAATCTCTCCTTATCTTATGGAATTTAGTCTGGAAATTGGCAAGATGCATTAACCTGCATCCACTCTTATCACCTGGCTCAAAAGAAGATTGGATGATTTCTAAAACTTATGTCACTTGATGAGGTGCATGCTCTAAACGAGAATCATGTTCAATGTTCTCATTTTCCTGATGCAAAATTAATTCGACAACTTTTTCTCTGTATTCCTAATTTTGAGAAGAACTAGTTAAGGCTTGTCCTTGAGCGAGCCTTTGATTACAAACAAAGCCAATTGGTTGTGGTCGGCCATGGGTAATAACATTGCCTGAGACCATTTTCGGTGGGCTTTACTGACTAGAGAGTAAAGTGAAATGTAGTGCTCCATGGACACCCCATCCCCTGATATGAATACCAGATGGGGCATTGGAAATGAATTGACACAATCTTCTTAATGCGCCAAGGCATGAATGTTGAATGGATCTCTACTGCTTTTTAGCCTTCGGATATCGAGAAACTGAGAGAGATGCCAAATCAATTTGGCGTTGTAACCCTTCTATTATCTTGACATGATTTTCATATTCATCATAAGATAATATTTTCTTTTTCAACTGACAAAGAGTTTTCCATATTTTGAGACGGATATCATGAATTCCATCTTCTGTCAACATCTCTGGAATGTCATACTGAGAGTCAGCCAAAGGCCAAAACATAACTGTCACTTCACCTTTTTCCAATTGTTTTCTCATATTCAGTACTTCCTCCTTATCATTTGATGATGATTCTTCTAACCGTTTAGACCAAAGCTGGTGCTTCTTTTTTGATTCATCAGATTCAACAAGATCGGTAGAGAATTCACTTATCAAACTAGAAGATTCATGACTCAGGGGTGGTTTGGAGAATGACCTACACCCCGGGATATCTTCTGGTTGATAAAGTATTTCACCTACTAGTGGTAAATCATCAGACATGATTGGCTTCACATTTGCAAGTTCCTCAAGATAAGAGGTCTTTCTCGTCACTACATTGTCCATTGGAGCATTTTCCAGGTAATGTGAATTACTACTACGGAGAGTAATTTCACAGATAAATTCATCATCATGGGGAGTACCACCATTGTGGGCTATAGAAAAAGATGAAACATTTTGCTCCTATATCTTCTAGCCACGCGGAGGTTTATCATGACTCTCATCTGAAGATGATACTTCAAGATCGACAGAACTGTCATGAAGCAAACCTTCATGAGGAAGTGTTTGATGCAGACCTTCGGAATTAATGTTCCCACTATTGGGAACTGAGAGAGTAGAATCTTGAGTTGCAATAGATAATTGTCTGAGTGCATCAAGAACTCCAGCATCGAGTAAGGCCTTATTACAGATTGACCCTTTATTTATTAACTGTGTTGGACGGGTCTTCTTCTTAGACGCCTTCTTACTCACTTTAGGAACCACTTGTTGACGAAGGTGGTCATTATGGGCAGGTTTATGTGTCTGCTCAGGAGAAATGATCAGTTTATGCTGATTATCTCCACTCAAATCAGGTGTATGCACCTGACTTGGTTGTCCGTATGATATGGGGGATTATGCCCCACAACCCTCTTGGACTGGAACAGAGGTGTGTGTCTGTTCCGGAGTGAACTGTTGATGTGTCACTCCACTGGTAGGGATAAATTTTCATTTATTTCCCTGTGATGTGGCTGAAGCTGTTATAATATTCTGGCAGGCATCCATAATATGAGCAGGGATTTGCTTCTGCTCTTTCACCATTGATAGAATATGCTTGGTGACTTCAGATTACAGAATGGAGATATACGTCCATTCCATGCTTAGAGTAAGTGTGTGTTCCTACTCCTGTCCTCCTTTTCATTTCAGTGAATTCTGACAGTACTCAAGTGTGGGGGCATAGAATTGAGTTTGCCTCCTGTTTGTCACCGGAGCTTTCCAACTGACTTCTCCGGGTGTTACCAAATTAGACTGTTGGTAGGATTGATCAATACTAGCAGGTGTATTTTCCTGTTGATTGCACTCCGCCGAATATGGTTGATGAACTTCCTTTAATACTGGAAAATGAGACTACTGGCAGGATTGATGAGTGTAAGCAGGTGTATGTGCCTATTTACTAGTTGTCAACACATTGGGTTGGCGGGCTTCATCGTATGTAGTCAGACGATCCTGCTAACTAGCTGATGACTTATAAACAGGTGTATGTTCCTGTCTATAGTACTCTGCCATAATTTCCTGACGGGATTGGCGTGCTGCTGCCAGACGAGTCTGCTGGACAGCAGAATTAAAACGTACAGGTGTGTGTATCCGCTCGTTGCTTTCCACCAAGTTAGGTTGGTGGACTTCTCCGGAGATGGAAGAGATAAGAACCTTCTAACTGTTGACTGGTTGTCTCCTTTGTTGGTTCGTCTTGCCTGCTCGGGTTTGAGGAACCTGAGCTGAACGCCTGGAGATGACACCCTCATCATGTAGAGGGCGCACCGCCGCATGAGTCTGGCAGCGATTGTTGGTGGGATCCCTTGGGAAGGACTTTTGTATCTTCGAATTAAGTCCCTGAGGGACCTGCTCATTCACCTCCCTAGAATATGGGAGGGAATGGTTGTTGCGTTCTGGGGATAATGACCCGAAACTGTTGGAAACGGTGGTTGGCACCACCTTCTTCTTGATCGTTGTTCGTTGCTATCCGGACGACCAGGGTGAATTATTGACTTGGAGGGATTGTCGAGCGGCCTCCAGAGTCGGAATAGTACCGTTTTGATGGTATTCCTTAACCAGTGCATTTGATACCTAGTGTTGAAGACGCTGATTAGGTGATGTCTTCCTAAGAGTGGATGACGATCCAGTAAGAGTAGCAGTAGAGGCATTCACAGTAGAGGTATTTACAGGTGTGAACTTTAGAGAATCCATTTCTGTAATGCATAATATCTTGGAAAAAAGTTCTTGTTTGATATAACAGACATAATCAAGATAAGTTCGGACACTACATATTTTGAATGAGCAAATATGTTATTGATTGTTCTGTTTTCCCTCTCGTTGAGTTTAAATAGGGGCCTAACAATATAATTAAAACATCATTTTAACTTGGTTAAGGATTCACGTCGGGTTCACCATTTTTTGTTTCCTCTGAAAATGGGAATGGCCTCATTGATTTAAGTTTCAAACATTCCAAGCGGTTTCTAATAGTTTTGTTCATAGAACCGAAAACATCCAATGATTCCATATCCATTTGGACCTACTTTCCAAAGGTAGGTGCCCATTAGTTGTGAACCAATGAGGCTTAAGAATTTTCATTGGTCGAGAGGATGGGAGGTCGGACTCATCACACCTTTTTTAGGGGAATTGTTGTCTACTTTGGGACTCTCTTTATAGATTTAAGTTAGGTTCATGAATCCTTATCAAATTACCAAGTATAAAAATGAGCTTTCCTTTAGATCTGACAATCAATAATTAGTATGAATGATATTTAGAGAATCTTTTATATGTATTCGAGGTTCTTAATCGATAGAGAATCATTTTTATTTGTCAAAGATTCTTATTCAATGGTATCCTTCGACACATTATATAGAAATCTCTTGGTCATTATGATAACCATACTGGTTTTAAAGCCACTCAGCGGGGCACTTGAAGTTTATTGCCATTCAGAAGGACATATATTATTTCAGAGTTGGGATCGTACCTGCAGATGGGCTACCTACATATCCTTTGTTTTAGAAAATGAATCAGAACCCACGTAGTTCGAGTAAAGAAGTATGAGGTTTATGCATGATTGATGGCTCAAAGAAAGATGTCATAATTACTTTTACACTCTAAGCTCATGTGAGTCAAGCTCGATGTAAGAAACAAGAGGTATTGGTAAAACCAGACAATTGTGCCATGAAAGATGCAATTATAAGAAATGATGTGGGGCTTATGTATGTATGACTACCTAGATAGATGAAGATTAGGATTTACTTCAGGGAAGAAACCCAGGAATAAGGTCTATAAAGGTATATGTACTTTAATGAGATTTGGATACTTAACTTAGGACTTAATCATGAAAAGGATTCCCAAATTAGAGAGGACTTATGATTGGGTTTTAATCCTGAGAAGGAAGCCCAAATAAAAAAGTAAATTAAGACTGGTTAAGAGAAATTATGACTGGGGCTTACTCTTAAGGAAGAGGCCCAGGTAAAAGAGGATTATGACTGGGGCTTACTCCTGAAAAGGAAGCCCAGGTTAAGGTAATTATGCCTTTTGGGAACTTGGGGATTACTCCTAAAGAGGATTCCCATATTAAAAGAATTAATGGTTGAGGATTACTCCTGAGGATGATGCCCAAAATTAAGGACTCAGGCTTACTCCTGAAAAGGAGGCCCAGGTTTAGGGGACTTGAAGACTGGGGCTTACTCCTGAAAAGAAGGCCCAGGTGAAAATACTTGGGGATTACTCCTGAAAAAGGAATCCCATATTTGGGATTTTGAGATTGGGACTTACTCTTGAGAAGGAGGCCCAAGTTAAATATCCTATCATATTTAAAGGATGAGGTTGGATGAATGAAATCTTTAACCTTAGTGATGTAAAGATATGTAAATCACTAGGTTTTGAGAAATGTTCCACAGAATTCATTTCAGATAAGGAAGCCAACAAAGTAACCATGTCATAAATGAATTTAAAGAGGGTTTTGAAGGCTAAATCTTGAAAAGGAGAGGTGGGTTTGAAGAAATGAAGTGAATAAGAAGGAGGGGCACTCAAAAAGAGAGAGGTGTGCAAGTCCTGCGTGGGCGTGCAAGTCCTGGTCATGCAAGTATACTTGCGTGACAAATGGGTACTTGCACGATGGTCAATCCTTAGGGTAATACTTGGGCGATACTTGGCTCAATCCCTTAGTATTATCCCTAAAGGCTTTCAAAAGAGTGGCGCGCAAGTTTTATTTAAGGGATAAGGCGGTGTGCAAGTGTGGCCATTTCCCTTAAGGGCTGGCCACTTAGGCATGCAAGTGTTGATGAGTTTCAACACTTAGTCCTTGTTTCCCCTATTTAGAGCTTCCATTCTAGGTAATAAATTACCTTAGAAATGTTTGAAAGACTTCCAGAAGAGACTAGGGCATTGGGATCTCGAATCTGAGTTTTGGAATTTTTATGTCCTTCAAATGGGGGGCCTAATAGGGGTATTTATAAGCTGTTGAAGACCTTGGGAAAAAATAACTTAGGGAGCGCAAGTCACCTGCGCGACCAATATAAGGCGCGCAAGTATACTTGCCCAACCATGATGAAACTTTCATGACCCTAGTGTAAACAAATTCGTGTTCATGCCTCTGTCAATTTTTTATGTTTCTTCAAAGGATGAATCACTTTGAACTAAATTATTTACCTTTTTCAGTCGTTAGACTCTATGACGGAAAGGAGCGTCAACACTCATATACTGGTCAGAGGCAGAAGAGGTAGTGCTACTAGCTCCTCATCTCATTTATGAGACTTTGGAGTAGGTTCATCTGATCAAAAAACATATGCATACTACTTAGTATATATATAAATCTTATTTTAATCACTATAGAAAACCTCTAGAGTTTGAGAACAGGGATTGTGTTTTCTTGCAGGTATCACCGAGGCTTGGGCATAGATAGATACAAAGGCAAGGGAAGTTGTCACCTTGTTATGTTGGGTCATTTGAGATTCTGGATAGAGTCGTCAGTAACATATCAATTTCTATTACCTTATAGGTACCGTGTCATGTATGAGGTCTTCCATATTTCACATCTTTTCCATTTTCAGGTCGAACCATATCATACTTTTGATCTCGGGGAGGTTGAGTGAGATGTTAATGTTTCTTTTGAGTATTATTGCATACACATCATTGACCAAGGCATGAAGCCTCTCTGATGCCGGTATATCCCTTTAGTAAGGGTGTTATGGAAACATCATTGTGTATAGGATGAGACTTGGGAGCGAGAGGCCAACATATATGCCCAATGGAAGGAGTTGTTCTTAGATAGGGTTTTACTGCCCTTGAAAGGTGAACTCGGGGATGAGTTTCTTTAATGGGGAATACTGTAAGAACCCATTTTTCTATTAGGTAAAAATAATTTTAATTTTTGGTTAAACCCTTATTTCAATACTCTTTTTGGTTAAATATATAAGTCGAGTCTTTAGGCCAATTGGTGGTTTTTGGAAAGGAAGAGATAAAAGGGATATAGGTTGGCCACAGGCCAATAACATGCTATGTAATTGGAATACACAATGTGTATCAATTGAAAAACATGTAATGGTCTAGATAGAAACTTTCACATCATTTAAAGGGTTTTTTCCATGGAGGAAGGTCCTGATATTTACATGACGTGTAAATAAGTTACACGCCAGGTAAATGCTTGAGTCATTTTTTTTAAATAGAGTCAGGGCCTCTATTTTCAATAGAAGGCCTCACCTCCTCCCTACTCTCTCACACAGGATCACCCTAGGAATAAAAGACCTAGGATTTGGTTCTATTTCATGATACAAACTTTGATTTCAGATCTTTCTATCATGTTGGAAGCATGCGGGTAAGTGCTTCAGTCCTTAGGCTCAGTTCATCGTTTGTCTTCCTCTCAGCAATGCTATCTTGATGCAAGATCATATGCCTTATTTTTAGGGTGTTGATTAATTATTATATTTTATTTTTATCTAGGATAAAATAAGGGTTGATACTGGATGAGGATAGTTCCACGAGTATACGGTAGGTGGTTTATTAATTTTCCCTAAAAGTCTCATCGTTTTTAAATTATCTTTATTGTTTGCATGCCAATATCATCAGGTGTTGATTATTAAATTCATATTCCATGCCTATAATATTTTAACTCATGTATTATATTCCCTTATATATATGATCATCATATAATTTTAGGTTATAACCTCAAATTTGTCCACCCCAAGTAGGGTGTGACCCTTTTTTATGCCTTGTAACCCATGATGAGTTTACTTGCGCCATCATTCGGGTGATCTATACTTGGCCCCATTGAAGGTAAGTTTTGTAATCAAATAAAATAATTTTTTATGGATATTATTTCTTATATATGTTAAACAACCCTTCTAATATTAGTGATCCAATTTATTAAATGAGTCTTAAATTGTTAAATGGAAAGTATATTTATAGATATCACTTGGCCTAGTTAATTATTATTGAATGGAAAATGGTTACATGTCCTTATCCAACCTTTTAGTGTTTATAAAATGTAAAGGAATGAAGCTAATAATTAAATATGGAATATAAATTAATAAATGGTTGCATGTCCTATTTAGAATTGTCACCTTATATGAAAGGAAATGGAATGAAACTTATAAATTATTGAAAGGAATGAGTATTACATGGCCTAAATTAAATAATAAGTTATGTATAAGGTACCTATCGCATATGGAAATTTTTATCTTTATAGGAGTGGTTAGACTTGTGTAAACCTTGGATTCCTAAGAGAGTTCCTTAAGCACTTAGAGGACACCATTATGATTCAAGGAGATGATTTCCAATGGAGATACCCATCTTGGAACATGGTCCTTATCTACTAGTGGATGTCAGACATGACATCATAGGATCCCTTAACTAGTTTTTTGGATTTTAGGATGCCTCAAATACCCTCCTTGGATCCAACTTGATGTATTTGGACATGTGGCGCCATGGATACACCCCATTGGGCCCAGTCATGCTTAGCTCATGCTTACCTTGGACGAGATCCTTGGACTCGGTTAGATTCTATTACAGTGGAATGCCTTGGGTGATACCCCTTGGATTACACTCAGACACCTTACATCCAAACTGAGTGTTATTACTAATTTGAATCGACCTTTAAGGTTAAGTATGCCTTGGTTATTTCCTTAGATCCTATTTTATTATTATCATTATTATAGGATTCCTTGGCTATTACCTTGGATCCTATTTTACTATTATCATCATCATAGGATGCCTTGTTTATTACCTTGGATACTATTACATTATCTCTATCATATATAGTATGGTTAACTCTTATTATAAATTTGGACATAAATAATTAAATTATTACATGTTCAAACACCAGTTGAGGCTGAATTAGGTATTGGGATATTTAAATTATTGTATTGTCTTTACTTCAATATACATACCTACACACTATTTTAGTTTATATTTATAGACTATATATTATAAGAGTCTTTGGTGGTGGCCTACTAAGATTTATATCGCACCATTTCTGGGTTATTGTTGCTACCCAGGTAGATTACATGTATGTAGGTGTTGACAAGGGGAAGAATCCCACTTTGGACACCTGGTCCTTATTACTTTATTTAGGATGGATCTTGGTAGAGGATGAATGATCCAACACTCATGATGCTAGATAGATTTTGAATTATTTTTTATTATTTTTAATAGCATGTATTTCTTGATAATTTGTATCCATGTTTTCCTTCTTTATAGAGACATGACATACTTTATCATCATTTTTTATATGATTTAGTTTATAGCTTAGGAGTTTGTTATTATTATTGGATGCTTATTCCAATTTTATGTTGCTTATTCATTGATATCTTTATTCTGTTGTTTATATGATTATGTATATTTTTTGTGCTCTACTATAACATGAGGGAATAGTCTCCCAACAGATACACCCTATTCCCTAACTCCTATTTGGAATCCTCTGGTATACGGGGAGGTGCACTTGAGGCCATGTAGAACACCAGCACAGGGAACCTTTGAGTGACACCCAGGTCTAGATATTACAGAGGATACATAAGTAATTATTTTATTATAAATATTTTAGGTTTCAATTTGGTAGAAAAATGAATAAATTAAAAGAGGTCGGGTAGGACTATTACCATTTCATCAGTGGGCCGCCTTTAGATCCCTTTTTTAAAACCCTTTCGATAGACTTTTAAGAAGAAAAAAACCTATAATTTATGTATAGGTTAGTTTATAAGATAATTTAGTTGTGTTTTTTCAAGATAGGTTGTCAAGAGGGAGTAATTTAAGGAAAGGTGGTATGTCCTTTTATAAATGGAGGAAAGGACACACGAGGAATTAATAAAAAATTAAATAAAATAAATTCATTTTCATGTGAAAGTGGCACCATGTGGCCAAAATTTTGAATCTAAGATATGATATCTTTGAAATCTATTCAACTAATAAAATTTTGATAGGTTTACATGTTACTTTGAACCTTATCATTTGGTTAAACCCCTTTGTTAACCAATTTTAACATTAACTGTGGTAATTACCATTTCAAAAAATAATGGTTATAAATTTAATTCTAAGGTAATAGTTGGATCATAAATGGAAAATGGATGAAATTTAATTCAATTTATAATATATTTGTCCTCATTCAGTATTTTTATGATTTCCAAATAATTTAATAAAATATTATTTAACATAAAATACCATAAAATCCATTTTAAGAACTATTACCATAATTTGAATTTAAAGACAACAAGATAGCAATGGAATTTTAATAGAATACATTCACCATAAATAATACATTATTATTAAATGAAAAATTCTTTTTTCACCATAATTAATCCATACACATTAATTTTAATGTTTTCAAAATTATTTACAGTGCTTTTTTCACAACTATTACAAGTACTGTGTCAAAAATGTTTAAGCATTTAAGGTAATTATATAAACACTAAAAATTAGAAATAAATTACCATAACAAAAATGATTTAATTATTATCAAAATAAAATTTAATATTCATTCACAAATTATTTTTATTCCTATCTGAACATGTTAGATAAATTTTAAAGCAAGAGAGTGACATTTTGTATTTTTCTTCACTAAAAATATTATATAGATCATTATCAAATAAAAAAAGGGTCTTGTTGACCTACTTGTTTTAATGGTCAAAAAATCATGATTATAATGATATTAATGGGTTTCATGTTTCTCTGTAAGTATATTTTATTCTGAGATAGGTGATAAAATTGGATAAGGATGAGTCACAATCAAAACTAACTCACTACTGAGTTGACACATCGCCCGGCATATCTCACCATCAGCATGGAAATATTGCTAAGTATAAGACACCGTTAGACGACACAATATTAGAGTGAAAAATAAGTAAAGTATGATGTACCATTAGGATATCTCACCACTAGGATTTCATGCTACCAAAACATGAATTTGGAAAAGTTTGAGACAACACCAGCTTGACCTGCTGCCAGAAGGATGACCTTCCTTTAGATGACTCACTGACAGAGGAGCTACCGCTAGACAGGAAATTTGGATAAGTACAAGACACCCCCAGACACTGATACACTGTCAGATCAAGTCACCAATAGACTCAAACCACCAAACTAAGACACTGCCACTATTTTCCCAACTTATACTTATTTTGAATTATTAATATTATCTAGTTTATTGAATTTAATAATAGATTATACTTTAATTGTTGTTGCTAAAATGATCGATAGAATGCATTGAATATGATTTCATACATGTTGTACAAGGAAATAAATAATCTTGATTCATGTGGATATTCTCCATGTTTCTGCTATTAAGAAAGAAAGTAGACTACCTCGTGCATGGTAGAAAATACTCATGTGAAGAAGACTGATAGAAAGTCGAGATCTCACGCTTACTGAACACATGTAGAGCTTAAAAGTTAAACTACTACATCTTGGAAACACTCGATTGAGGAAACCAAAGACCATACACATCAACTGCTTTCTACCAGTTAAGAATAAGATTTTGTGAAACTCTGTTCTTATAAAGTTTTCAAGAGAACCTGAATCATGATGCATTTCCAAATACTTTCCAAGAGTCACAAGATGAACTACAAGAGACTGAGCATTTCTATCTCTACACTTTTATATTTCTCATATCTGTTTATTTATTCTTACATTTTGATTAGTGTGTGTGCATACTCTATTTTATCACATGCACACTATCTTATATATTAAACAAGAATATACATGATATATTCTCATTCATCTTACTCCTTTACTCCCATGGATACTAGTGGTAGAGGTACTTGTGTGTCTTGGTTATTTTTATGACTACATATAACTATAGAAGAGGTCATGTGTGAACTCAATAGTTGTAAACTATTGTAAAACCCAATCAAGGTTGTGGATCAACCTGTTAATTTTTTATAAATTTCTTGGTGTTGGTTGGTCACCAATTGGAGAGGACTAATTCTTAGCTTGGGACTGAACCTCTTTTTTCATTTTTTCATTGTATTTGTGTTTACTTTATTTTTTCTTTTAAAACTGGAACTATTTTAACCAAACAAAAACTAATACTTTGATGGTTAATCTTTATTATTGTTTTATAATATTTTAAGTATGTAATTTTTTTTCAAAGGACTAATTAATATTTTATATTACTTACTTGAGAACTAATCACTCTTTAAGAATCCTTTTTAAAGATTAGAACTTCTAACGATCTATTATATTGCTTAAATGGGTCATTTTAAATTAATTGGTTTATTTCAAATTAATCCATTTTAAATAGAATTTTTTTTGTACTAAATTTACCCCCCCCCCTCACCCTCCCCTAGTAAGATACTATAACGACCCATACTTTACATACATTGTTATTACTTCAGAATTGAAGCACACTTATTACAACATATAAAAAAACCAGGAAATGAACCGTATAGGTATCGAGTCTTTAGAAACTGGGAAACATAAACAACTGGTTCATAAAGCATCTACTTTGCCTCCCATTTATTTTATCATATCTAGAGTCCCTTTTTGGAATATCCTACTTAATAACCTTCTTCATGACCTGGGGAAATAAAATATACAAAAGGGGTGAGGTCAAATGCTCAGTAAGGGTAAACAAAAGAAATATCAATCACATCATATACATAAGAACATAACTTTTGTAAATCTTAACCTACAAAAGAGATCATAATTTCATAACATGGGATAAATCATAGTAGTGAAATGTAATCCCAATAATCATAACCTAAAACATGAAACTTTGTGGCATACACACATAATCATAGAGAATATTTTCTTATTAGTCAAGACTCTTTTCTAAGACTATCTTAGTGGACAAAGTCCATTTCTGAACCGAGTTCACTCCTCGTTTCAGTCATATTTCACTGAACTGGTTTAACCTACCATTCCAGCCATGTCTATCTCATGAGATATAAAATCTTTACCCAATGAATTGTAGGGAGATATAGGTCCCACCCATCTCATAATGATACCATTCTTATGTGTTCCACAAAATCATAAACCATACATCATAGCATAACCCATGTAATAAAAATGGGAATCTTAAACATTGTGACATCATAAAAAAATTCATATAAGATAAAGGAATTCATAAAAATATTTCCATCACAACATAATCAAATACATGTAATAATATCGATAGAAAGAGAACCCTATATTATCTTAGATGGAAATTAATTTTGATAAAACTCTTTAACTCCATTCTTGAGGAAAATATCCTTTCTACTTCAAAAACATTTTTCCTTTCTTAACATGTCATAAAATTTTAAACTAAAAGAAGTTGATTAAAAATAAACTTGAAAACTTGTAAAGGAAGATTCTTGGAAATATTGTTTTAAAAATCCATTCATGCCGTATAAGTTAAAAAAACATTCTTCTCGTACTTTTGTCAGAAAAGTCAAAAAGTACCTCGTACGAAAAACGACAAAAGATTCCTTTCATATCCTTTACTAAAAACTCACCAAAGGGTAAAATTGGATTTAAACAATTGTAGGTGGATGGAAATAATATTACATATTTAGGAAACATGGATGTGGATGATAAAATACACCCCAGTAAATACCAAAGTATAAACAATCTCAGATAAAAATGAGATTATGATATTTTCCCTTACCTTAGGTCCGATTTGCTTCGTAAGTGTCCGAAACTCCTGTATAATGATTTAAATAATGTTATTGAATTATTTCAGAATCATATTTATTTTTATGATATCATATATGGTCATATTATTAGCTTCTTATTAGTAATATTTCATTACTACTTGTTATTCGGGTGTTTATTACTTTTTGTTCTTATGCGTGTTTTGTCGAATAAATACTTATTTTTATTTTTAGGTTATAGATACCTCATTTCCAGAATGGTATTATTGTAATATATATCATATTAATTCATTCAATTCATTTATATAATCATTATTCAATGAATATCATGTAGAATGAGTCGCATCACATCGTGGAGACGGTATTCCGTACGTACGCACGAGCGATGATATCATTCCCATGATCGTGGAATTGTATTGGAGTGTATGTATACTATTTCATAATCAATATCAATTTACAATAATCATATATAGTCAGTATTTACACCATTATACCCATCCAAGTAATGTGGTGGTGGAAAATATATTACACGACGGCGTGGAGACGGTATTCCGTACGTACGCACGCGCGGTGATTTCGTTTTCCGTAGGATGGATAGATGGTGAAATAGGGTTTTTTCATACTTATAATAACATATCAGTATATGATTGATACTGATGTTATTACTTATTAATGATACAACTAGATAAGAAGAAGTGGAAGAATAAATAAAGTTGAAAGAATCGGTAACGGACATTACCTCTTCTTTGAAGCACTTCTTTGAGACCTCCTTTTAGGGCACTAAAATTGGTCTTTGAATAAGACCAGTACCTCTAGGATGTGTATAGGGAAGTGGAGATGAGAAATTGGCAGGGTCTGGCCGAGAATGAAGGCTCAAAGTTGTGTGAGGAAGAGGGGGAGGAGGTGCCCTTTTATAAGGGAGGAGAGGGGCTCCTTTGGAAAAACTAAAAATATTATTTTATTATAAAGCCAAATTCGGTTTTAAATAGCTTCAAATTGATTTATTTCGAAGATAAGGTGGGTATGGGTCGAAATACTCACATCCAATAGAATTTAGACAAGTTTAGGTTCTTATTTTAACCTTATCATTTATATTTAACTTTATGTTAGATAATTTTACTTTTATCGTGTCTTTTTGTGTTCTTACACTATAAGGTTAATAAACTTACTATAACAAGCCGAACGAACCCCAAGTTGTTTATTATTAATATATATAACCTTATCTAAGTCATTTGGTTGAACATTAGATTTTTAGGAATAAAATAACAATTAATAATATAATATTTGTTTTAAAAACTATTTTATGTCAATTTTGACACTATTTAGTAATTGATTTTTGTGAAAATCATAACAGAATGATTAGTTCTAAAAAAGTGATTTAAATCAATACTAACATGTCATATTAAATAAGAAAATTTTTGGAATTCATAAAAAGTCTCAAATTACATTTATTTGGGTATTTATATCATCAATTATGTCAATATTTCATTGATAAGATAATTACTGCATCATCTTTGTGTCATAAATAAATTAAATTATTTAAAGTCTAAAAATTAAAAATAAAATAACTTTATGTAGGAAATATTTTTATCTTTCTAATTAATATTTATAGTCTAATTTATCTTATGTATAAACCTATATTAAAAATTATTTAGTTATTAAACTTTGATTTTAACTATTTTAACCCTTCGTTAAATAAATTAATAATAAATGTCCTAATCTAATCCAAGTGGGCCTAAATGGTCATATGTTATTCCTAGGGTTGTTTTTGGTCGAATTAAACTTATCCAATATAATTAGGACATGTTTTAGGGTAATAATAATATCATTTTTACCCTTAATTGCCCTATTTACTTTTAACCGTGGTAAATAAAAGTAAAAAGTTACTATTCACCAAAAATTATTTTCATCTCATTGAACCACATTTTACTTACTGACATCAACTGTGTCTCTAGGATTTTTGAAATTCCACTCACAGAAGCGGTAAAATTAATTTTTATGTAAATTTGCAAATTCTTCTAGGAGGTGGGTAAAAGACGGTGAAAAGTTCAATAAAATTTTTATATATCTAAAATTATTATAAAATGACTCCAATGAATTGAATTGAACTTATATAGGTATTATATATCAATTTTTATCTAAAATAAATTTAATTGAAATAAATAATTATTTAAATAAAAAGTCAATTTTTAAATAGTAACCCAGTGTTTTCACTATTCATCAAAAATTGAAAGATTTCAGAAAAATACCAAAACTTCACCCTAGGATAATTTCGATATTCCGAATCCAAAAATGCAGTCCATTTTTGAAAAATAAAATTCATAAAATTTCAAAAAGTGGTTATTACTATTCATAATGGCTAGTTTTAATAATATTTTAATAGCATATCGTTGTTTAGTGAAACTCGGTATTGTGTACGATGAAAGCTATCGAGGAAGGTTGTGATTGCGTGTAAAGAAATCCAAGAAAGTGTTGTGTGTAGTGAAAGATTCCTTTGATGATTTATATAACATAAAAACAGAATATTTCTCATAAAAGTCTCGGGTGTTACATTCTACCCCCTTTAAAATGAATTTCGCCCTCGAAATTCGTCACTTTGTAACAAACAGATGAGGATACCTCTCCCTCATCATATCCTCATGCTCCAATGTAGCTTATTCTAATTGGTGGTTCCTCCATAAAACTTTCACCAAGCGAGTGGTCTTCTTTTGTAGGACTTTTTCGCTACAATCCAGAATCTCTATCGGCTGTTCTTCATAAGAAAGATCTTGCTCCAGCGGTACAACTTCTGAGCTGAGTACATGTGAAGGATCAGGTATGTACTTTCTCAGGAGAGATACATGGAACACATCGTGAACTTGAGAGAGATTCGGTGGAAGCACCAATAGGTAAGCTACCTTCCCAACACGATCCAGTATTTCGAAAGGAACGATATATCTAGGGCTCAACTTCCCCTTCTTTCCAAATATCATGACCCTCTTCTAGGGAGATATTCATAAGAACACTTTATCACCCACTTCAAACTCTAAGTCTTTTCTTTGGTTGTCGGCATAACTTTTTTTTCGACTCTGAGCTGCTCTTATGTGTTGTTGAATAGATCGGACCTTTTCTTCCATCTCATCAACAAGATCAGGTCCTAATATCTTTCTTTCCCCAACTTCATCCCAGCAAGTTGAAGTCCTACATTTCTTTCCATAGAGAGCTTCATAAGGAGCCATCTGAATACTGGATTGAAAGCTATTATTATAAGAAAATTCCACCAAAGGTAGGTGTTGATCCCAACCACCTTTGAAATCCATAGAGAAAGATCTCAACATATCTTCTAGAGTTTGAATTGTCCTCTCAAACTGACCATCTGTCTGAGGATGATAAGAAGTGCTAAAACTCAACTCTGTGTCTAGAGTATGCTGAAGACTTCGCCAGAACTTTGAGGTAAACCTCGGATCTTGATCAGATATAATGGAAAGTGGTACTCCATGAAATCTTACCACTTCCTTCACATATATCCTATCAAGCTGATCTAGAGAGAAATCCTCTCTAATAGCAATAAAGTGTGCAGACTTTGTAAGACGATCAACTATGACCCAGATAGCATTATTGCCTTTGGATGTTTTAGGAAGTCCGGTGACAAAGTCCATAGTGATGTTTTCCCATTTCCATTCGGGTATGGGTAATGGTTGTAACATTCCCTTAGACTTATGTATCTCAGCTTTAACTTGCTGACAAACCAAGCATCGAGAGACATATTCAGCAACATCTCTTTTTATGACATCCCACCAGAAGTACTCTTTCAGGTCTCTATACATCTTCGAACTTCCAAGATGAATACAGAATGAAGAACTATAAGCCTCATCCAGCAGCTCCTTCTTTAATTCGGGGATGGGAGGAACACAAACCCGATTCCTGAACTTTATTATCTCATCACAATCAAGGTTGAATTCAAGAACATTTATCACCTTCTTTTGTAACTTGACATCTTCTTTCTGTGCCTCTTTAATCTTCACATGTATAGATGGTTGAACATTCATTTGAGAAAGATATGATTTTTCCCTTCCATTATAATTCCAAGATCCATCCTTTGTAAATACATAAATATTAGATCTTTTGTGATCCTTATCATGGATAATCTAGCATGGTCTTGTCGACTTAATGCATCTGCCACTTTGTTTGCTTTCCCAGGGTGGTAATGGATTGAGCAGTCGTAATCCTTAATCATCTCCAACCATCTTCTTTGGTGCATATTCAGCTCCTTTTGTGTCAAAATATACTTTAAACTTTTATGATCAGTATAAATGTCACACCTTTCTCCATAAAGATATGCCTCCAAATCTTTAATGAAAATATTACTGCAGCTAACTCCAAATCATGAGTTGGGTAATTTTGATCATGGATTTTCAATTGTCATGAGGCATAAGCTATCACCATATCATTTTGCATAAGAACACACCCCAATCCCTTCTTGGATGCATCACTGTAGATCACAAAATTTTCTCCACTACAAGGCAGTGTGAGCACAAGTGCACTGGATAACCTTCTTTTCAACTCCTTGAAATTCTCTTCACATTCCTCCATCTAGACAAACTTAACTCCTTTTCGAGTCAACTTGGTGATAGGATTAGATAATCGTGAAAAATCTTTCACAAAACGTCGATAATATCCAGCCAAACCAAGAAAACTTCGGATCTTAATTACTGTTGTTGGTCTCGACCATCTTTCGATAACCTCTGTTTTTGTTGGATCCACAGATATCCCCTCTTTTGAGATTATGTGACCCAAAAATGAAACTCTTTGAAGCTAAAATTCACACTTAGTAAATTTGGCATACAGATTCTCCTTTCTCAGGGTCTTCAATATAATTCTCAAGTGATCTTCATGTTCTTCCTTGCTCTTTGAATATACAAGAATATCATCTATAAAGACTATCACAAATTGATCAAGATAGTCTCTAAAGACTCTATTCA
The DNA here is from genome assembly GCA_963277665.1 of Viscum album. Classification (NCBI taxonomy): domain Eukaryota; kingdom Viridiplantae; phylum Streptophyta; class Magnoliopsida; order Santalales; family Viscaceae; genus Viscum; species Viscum album. Next base: position 192,569,789 of record OY728162.1, on the reverse strand, counting down.
TCAGATCCATGAAGATAGCAGGGGAATTGGTAAGACCAAATGGAATCACTATAAATTCATAGTGTCCATACCTTGTACGGAAAGTCGTCTTTGGTATATCCTCCCTTTTGACCCTTAATTGGTGATACCCTGAATGAAGATCAATCTTGGAAAAGTATTGAGCTCCGCGTAGTTGGTCAAATAAGTCATCAATGTGCGGGAGAGGATATTTGTTCTTGATAGTGATCTTGTTAAGTTCTCGATAATCAATACAGAGTCTCATTGATCCATATTTCTTCTTAACAAACAGAACAGGTTCTCCCAAAGGTGACGCACTAGGGCGTATGAATCCCTTATTAAGATTCTCTTGGAGTTGCTTCTTCAATTCCTGCAACTCAATTGGGGCCATTCTATAAGGTGTCTTTGAAATAGGTAAAGCACCCGGTACGAGTTCTATTGAAAACTCAACTTCACAATTTGGTGGAAGACCTGGAAATTCATCCAGAAAGACATCATCAAACTTTCATACAATGGGAATATTCTTAATCATGAGTTTCTCACCAACCATTTGAGATAAATAACCTTCATTTAGTGGAATAAATACCCATAAGATGGAAGAAATTTCCACTGGATGGTTATGTTCATCCTTGCATCGATAGACGATCATAGATTGATCTCGAATATGAAATGTGACTTCCCTTATTTGTAAATTGATATGAGATCCATATAAATAAATCCAATCCATGCCAAGAATCACATAAAATTCCACTATAGGAAGGATCACAAGATTTGCAGGAATCACTTTCCCACAAACTTCAATCGGAGAAGAATTATAAGCTTTTAATGCGACTGTTGTGCCATTAGAGGTTGTCATAGCTAACTCTAAATCTAACTGTTGAGGTAATACGGTGATACCCTTAGAAAATTCTTCAGAAATAAAAGAGTGGGTGGATCTAGAATCAAATAAAACATTTTCTACTTTAGAGTGGATGGTAAGTGTACCTTTCACCACATCGTTATCGTACTCCACATTGCTGATAGAAATTGCATGTGAATTTCCTTTGTCTTTAGCCTTAAAAGTTTGTTGATGTCGACCATCATCATCAACCCTTGGATTTGGGCATTGATTGGAATAATGCCCCATCTCCTTGAATTTGTAACATTGAAGTGTAAGAGGTGCACTCTGTGTAGCCTTTTCATTGTTTGCATCACTAGACATCTTCTTCCCATCATTGCGGCATTAAAATTCCCGATGACCTTCCTTTCCACATTTGAAACATTTACTTGTCCCTTTAAGAAAACTCCCTCCATGTTTCTTTCCACACTTTGAGCATAAGAGAAAACTCATCTTCTTTTCAGTGTGCTCTTTAGATTTTCCTTTGAATTCCATTTTCCTCTTATTATCAAACCCATATGACTGATGGGTTACTCCAATCTCCATCTCGACTTTGAGAGCACATCGAACGATTTCCTCGTAGCTATTGAAGTCCCTTATGGCTAATGCCCTTCGAAGACTTGGTTTTAAGCCATTAAAGAATCGATCGATCTTACTCTCAGGTTGGATAATAATACCAGAAGCGTACCTTGCAAGTCTTGTAAAATTTGCTTCATAGGTACCAACAAATTCATCATCCTTTTGCTTTAGTTCAAGAAAATCCTTCTCCATCTTTGTTCAGAGAATACGAGGGAAGTACTTATTGAAAAATAAGTTCTTGAACTCGTCCCATTCCATGGACTCAATTTCATCTCTTGGCCTCGTATTCTTGAAAATATTCCACCATTGATCAGCATCACCTTCCAAACAATACACTGCTAAGATGACTTTATCATGTTCATAACATTGAAGAACTGAAAATATCTTTTCAGTAGTGCTGATCCATTGTTCAGCAACTAATGGATCAGTAGACCCGCTGAATGAGGGTGGACGCTGCCTCATGAAGGATTCAATAGAATTTTGCTCCTTCCTTTGCTCGTTTGGAAGTCATGCATGATTCATAGCTTGAGAAAGTTGTGTGAGCATGGCTACAATATTTTTCATTCCATTTCCCATAACGTTTGTTTTCTCAGGGGGACAATCATTGCATTTCCCGTCGAATTCCGCATTAACACGGTTCCTTCGGGTTCCAGCCATTGACTAAAACCAAGAAGAATAGTGTGAGAAACACTAATTATAATAGGAAAACCACATAATTAAGAATAAAATTTCACACTTAAAGTCTTATCATAGGTTGTTCATGGCCATTTTTAAAACACTAAGATCGTGTTCTCTGCTTAGACTTATCCTTAGGGTTCTTACTAAGGCTTTCACATCCTAGTTTCCAAAGGTTGACTATACCTTTCCTCTGATACCAACTATAACGACCCATACTTTACATAAATATTTATTACTTCAGAATTGAATCACACTTATTACAACATATAAAAAAACCAGGAAAGGACCGTATAGGTATAGAGTCTTTAGAAACTGGGAAACATAAACAACTGGTTCATAAAGCATCTACTTTTCCTCCCATTTATTTCATCATATCTAGAGTCTCTTTTTGGCATATCCTACTTAATAACCTTCTTCCTGACCTGGGGAAATAAAACATACAAAAGGGGTGAGCTCAAATGCTCAGTAAGGGTAAACAAAAGAAATATCAATCACATCATATACATAAGAACATAACTTTTGGAAATCTTAACCTGCAAAAGAGATCATAATTTCATAACATGGGATAAATCATAGTAGTGAAATGTAATCCCAATAATCATAACGTAAAACATGAAACTTTGTGGCATACACACATAATCATAGAGAATCATTTCTTATTAGTCAATACTCATTTCCAAGACTATCTTAGTGGACAAAGTCCATTTCTGAACTGAGTTCACTCCTCGTTTCAGTCCTGTTTCACTGAACCGGTTTAACCTGCCATTCCAGCCATGTCTATATCATGAGAGATAAAATCTTTACCCAATGAATTGTAGGGAGATATAGGTCCCACCCATCTCATAATGATACCATTCTTATGTGTGCCACAAAATCATAAACCATACATCATAGCATAACCCATGTAATAAAAATGGGAATCTTAAACATCGTGGTATCATAAAACAATTCATATAAGATAAAGGAATTCATAAAAAAATTTCCATCACAACATAATCAAATCCATGTAATAATAGGGATAGAAACATAACCCTATATTATCTTAGATGGAAAATAATTTTGATAAAACTCTTGAACTCCATTCTTGAGGAAAATATCCTTTCTACTTCAAAAACATTTTCCCTTTCTTAACATGTCATACAATTTTAAACTAAAAGAAGTTGATTAAAAATAAACTTGAAAACTTGTAAAGGAATATTCATGGAAATATTATTTTAAAAATCCATTCATGCCGTATAAGTTAAAAAAACATTCTTCTCATACTTTTGTCGGAAAAGTCAAAAAGTACCTCGTACGAAAAACGACAAAAGATTTCTTTCATATCTTTTACTAAAAACTCACCGAAGGGTAAAATTGGATTTAAACAATTGTAGGTGGATGGAAATAATATTACATATTGAGGAAACATGGATGTGGATGATAAAATACACCCCAGTAAATACCAAAGTATAAACAATCTCAGATAAAAATGAGATTGTGATATTTTCCCTTACCTTAGGTCTGATTTTCTTCGTAAGTGTCTGAACCTTCTGTATAATGATTTAAATAATGTTATTGACTTATTTTAGAATCATAAGTATTTTTATGATATCATATATGGCCATATTCTTAGATTCTTATTAGTAATATTTCATTACTACTTGTTATTCGGGTGTTTATTACTTTTTGTTCTTATGCGTGTTTTGCCGAATAAATTCTTATTTTTCTATTTAGGTTATAGATACCACATTTCCAGAATGGTATTAGTGTAATATATATCATATTAATTAATTCAATTCATTTATATAATCATTATGCAATGAAGATCATATAGAACGAGTCACATCACATCGTGGAGACGGTATTCCGTACGTACGCACGAGCGATGATATCGTTCCCATGATCGTGGAATTGTATTGGAGTGTATTTATACTATTTCAGAATCAATATCACTTTACAATAATCTTATATAGTTATTATTTACATCATTATACCCATCCAAGTAAGGTGGTGGAGGAAAATAGATTACACCACAGCGTGGAGACGGTATTCTGTACGTACGCACGCGCGGTGATTTCGTTTTCCGTAGGATGGATAGATGGTTAAATAGGGTTGTTTAATACTTATAATAAAATATCAGTATATGAGTGATACTGATTTTATTACTTCGTAATGATACAACTAAAGAAGAAGAAGTGGAAGAAGAAATAAAGTTGAAAGAATCGGTAACGGACATTACCTCTTCTTTGAAGCGCTTCTTTGAGACCTCCTTTTAGGGCACTAAAATTGGTCTTTGAAGAAGACAAGTACCTCTAGGATTTATCTAGGGAATTGTAGAGGAGAAATTGGTAGAGTTTGGACGAGCTTGAAGGCTCAAAGTGGTGTGAGGAAGAGGGGGAGGAGGTGCCCTTTTATAAGGGAGGAGAGGGGCTCCTTTGGAAAAACTAAAAATATTATTTTATTATAAAGCCAAATTCGGTATTAAATAGCTCCAAATTGATTTATTTCGAAGCTAAAGTGGGGATGGGTCGAAATCCTCTCATCCAATATAATTTAAACAAGTTTAGGTTCCTATTTTAACCTTATCATTTATATTTAACTTTAAGTTAGATAATTTTACTTTTACCGTGTCTTTTTGTGTTCTTACACTATAAGGTTAATAAACTTACTATAACAATCCAAAGGAACTCCAAGTTGTTTATTATTAATATATATAACCATATATAAGTCATTTGGCCGAACCTTATATTTTTAGGAATAAAATAACAATTAATAGTATAATATTTGTTTTCAAAACTATTTTATGTCAATTTTAACACTATTTAGTAATTGATTTTTTTGAAAATCATAACAGAATGATTAGTTCGAAAAAAGTTAATTAAATAAATAATAACATGTCTTATTAACCTATAAAATTAGTGTAATTCATAAAAAGTCTCAAATTACATTTATTTGGTTATTTATAACATAAATTATGTCAATATTTCATTAATAAGATAATTACTGCATCATCTTTGTTTTATAAATAAATTAAATTATTTAATGTCTAAAAATTAAAAATAAAATACCATTATGTAGAAAATCGTTTTAGATTTCTAATGAATATTTATAGTCGAATTTATCTTATGTATAAACCTATATTAAAAAATTTTTAGTTATTAAACTTTGATTTTAACTATTTTAACCCTTCTTTAAATAAATTAATAATAAATGTCCTAATCTAATCCAAGTGGACCTAAATGGTCATATGTTATTCCTAAAGTTGTTTTTGGTCGAATTACACTTATCCAATAGAATTAGGACATGTGTTAGGGTAATAATAATATCATTTTTACCCTTAATTACCCTATTTACTTTTAACCGTGGTAAATAAAAGTAAAAAGTTACTATTCACCAAAAATTATTTTCATCTCATTGAACCAAATTTTACTTACTGACATCAACCGTGTCTCTTGGATTTTTGAAATTTCACTCACAGAAGCGGTAAAATTAAGTTCTATGTAAATTTTCAAATTCTCCTAGGAGGTGGGTAAAAGACGGTGAAAAGTTCAATAAAATTTTTATATATCTAAAATTATTATAAAATGACTCCAATGAATTACATTGAACTTATATAGGTATTATGTATAAATTTTTACCTAAAATAAATTTAATTAAAATAAATAATTATTTAAATAAAAAGTCGGTTTTTAAATAGTAACCCATTGTTTTCACTATTCATCAAAAATTGAAAGTTTTCAGAAAAATATCAAAATTTCACCCTAGGCTAATTTCGATATTCCGAATCCCAAAATGAAGTCCATTTTGAAAAATAAAATTCATAAAATTTCAAAAGGTGGTTATTACTATTCATAATGGCTAGTTTTAATAATATTTTAATAGCATATCATTGTTTAGTGAAACTCGGTATTACGTACGATGAAAGCTATCGAGGAAGGTCGTGATTGCGTGTAAAGAAATCCAAGCAAGTGTTGTGCGTAGTGAAAGATTCCTTTGATGATTTATATAACATAAAAACAAAATAGTTCTCATAAAAGTCTCGGGTTTTACAGATACTCACTTTAAACATCATTTGGTATCAAAAGGATTGTTTTCTTTGGTATTAAATTTTCAAAATATTTTTAACTGTGATTTTAGTTAATCTTTAAAGATCTTAATTTTATAATATTTCTAAATTTAATTATTTAAATTGATAATCATCAAGAAGGTTCTTCTACTAACATAACTCCCATTTTTAATGGAAACAATTATGGTCAATGGAAAATTAAGATGAGAATGCATATAGAAAACATGTGTTTTGATATTTGGTCTTCTATAGAAAATGAATATGTTATACCTTATACTGCCTGAAGTACTTGGGATGATGCAACAAAGATATCTTACAATAATAATTATAAATCTATGAATGTCCTATACTATTCCCTAGGAGATAAAGAGTTTAATATAATTTCTTCATGCAAAATGTCTTATGAGATTTGGGACACTTTGTCTATATCACATGAGGGAGCAACTAATGTTAAGGAGATATAGATTAACACTTATACTATCAAATATGATAACTTTAAAATGAATCCAAATGAACCTATTTCTGACATGTACCTCGAGTTCAATGAAATTTTGAATATCATGAGCTCACTTGGAAAATAAGTATATAATAAGGACTAGATTATGAGATTGCTGAGATGCCACCTGAAAGATAGAGAGGTACATCTGTCTCCATCAGAGAATCTTATGATATCATGAAGCTTCCATTCAAGGATATGATTGGTAAGCTTATGATGTATTAAAAGGATCTAAAAGTAAACCATGAAGAAAATTAAGCACCTAAAAGAAAATCATTAGACTTAAATACTACTGAATCTAAATAAAAGGAAAAGGAAAAAAATAGAAATTCTAATCTGTGAGTTCAGGTGATAGTGAATCTCTAATAGATTTTGATGAGGAGATGGCTCACATAGATAGAAGATTCAAGAAGTTTTATAGGAAGGAAAAAAATCATAAAACCAAATTACAAAGTCAAATATGACTCCAAAGTAACTTGGAAGAAATACTGGAAGAGAGATGAAGAGTCAAAAGAGATCACCTGTTATGGGTGTAAGAGGAAGATACATATAAAAGATGACTATCAAAAGTTAAATTATAAAAAAGAGATATGATAAAAAATACCCAAATTATAAAAAGGAGACGAAAGCTAACTAGAGTGAATTTGAGGATAACTCCAGTGATATAGATTTATCTCATGAGGAAAAGTCTAATCAAGCTGACATGTGCTTCATGAAAAAAGTCAATGAGGTACCTACTGTTTCTAATATTTTATCAGTGAATAATGATGATTTTTTTGATGGTTATGGAAATAAAAAAAAATTAATGATGATAATATGTCAAATGAATAATTATTTGAATATTGTAACATGCTAGAAGACACCTTTAATAAGCTAAAGGATAAGTATAAAACTCTCAAAGGATAGCATGCTCTAATTGTAAATAGAAAATCTGAACTGTATGATGAAAAAGAGAAAAATGATCAACTTTTCAAGGAGAATATTGAACTCAAAATTTCAAATGAGAAATTAAATAAAGACTTGGAAAATTTTACAAATGGTAGAGAAAATATTGCTCAGATTTTAGGTAATCAGTTTTAACCTAAGTATGTAACTGGAATTAGATATCAACTTGGAAAAAAGAAAATAACAAAGAGTACTTCTTCTCCTAAATCCATATAAGATATTTCATAGGAAAAATATTTTTATAAAAGACTTAATAGAGTTTTTATTTCTGAAATTATTTAATCTGATTATAGGAAAACCATTAGAAAAATTTGGGTTCCCAAAGCATTAATTACAAACATCTCTCAACCCAAACAGATCTAGGTACCAAATTCATTTCTTGCATAAATTTTGTTTTGTTGGAAAAATGTTTGAATACCTCCTATAAGAGTCTATGGTTCTTAGAAAGTTTTTTTAAGAATTATTATAGGAGATTATTCATTCTTTAAAATCCTTATTATGGTTTATGGAGGTCATGTCACCTTTATTTATAATTAAAGAGAAAAAATCATTGGCCTTTTCCAAATCGATAACAATGATTCGGTTTTAATTTCTAAATTATTGTCTGTTGATGGTTTAAAATATAACTTACTTAGTATTTCTCAATTATGTATTGATGGTTTTTATGTAAAATTTGAGAATGATTATTGTAATTTTTTTATTCTATTTTTTTTAGTTTTTACTGCTTTGAGAAATGATAATTTTTATTCTATTGATTTAAATTCTTTATTTTCTCAAAATATTTTCGGCTTAAGTGCCTTTCACAAAGAATCTTGGCTTTGGAATAGAAGACTAGGACATTGCAATATCCACTCACTTAGGAAGCTTACTAGGAAAGGGTTAGTTAAGGATCTACCTAAACTTGAGTTCCCAACTGATAAAGTCTGTAACCCAGGTTAAAAAGGGAAACAATACAAAGTTTTTTTTTAAATCAAAGAAAGAAATATAAACTTATCAACTTCTGTAGTTGTTTTACATGGATTTTTCTGTACCTTCAAGATTTTATAGATTAAATGGAAAGAACTATGTTTATGTTCTTATATATGATTTATCTACGTATACTTGGGTATATTTTCTAGCTCACAAAAGTGAATTTCTCTCTTACTTTACCAAGTATGCTAAATCTGTAGAAAATCTGAGTGGACTTAGAATTAAGATCTTAATAAGTGACCAAGGTTGTGAGTTTAAGAATCCAGATTTTGAATCTTTTTTCTCACATAATGGCAACACAAATAACTTATCTGCTCCTAAGACCCCTCTGAAGAATGGAGTTATGAAAGGATAAATATCACTTTACAATATATATCATGAACCACATTGAATGAGTATGACTTACCAATCTATTTTTGGGAAGAAGATGTAAATATATCATGTTATGTTATAAATAAATTATTGATCAAAATTATCCTTAAGAATACCCCTTATGAACTGTGTAACAATAGGAAACCTCAGGTTAATTACTTTAGAGTTTTTGGATTCAATGTCTTTATTCTTAACACTAAGAATAATTTGTTCAATTTTTTTCCAAAAGTAATGAAAGAATTTTCCTTGGTTATTCAATCTCTATAAAATTCTATAGAGTTTTCAATAAGAAGTCCAAAATTATGGAAGAATCAGTTCATTTAAAATTTGATGAGACTGATCCACATGAGCCTAAGACCTCCCTAGAAAACATTGAGGGTGATTTTTCTTCTCTGAACTTAAATTTTAAACTTCTGGATTCTACTATCAAATAGTTAGAAAAATCATCCAATTCTAAATAATTTCCAGAACTTCTGGAACCTAAATCTATAGAAACTCAATTGACCAGTCCATCCTTTTCTTGAGATATTAGAACCATTCAGTATCATCCTTTATATTTTTTTGTTAATACCTAAATAGAGGTATAAAAACTAGAGTTTCTCTTATAAATCAGGTTGAACATCAATATTTATTGTCACATCTAGAATATAAAAACATCAATAAAGCTATTAATGATGAATTATGGGTAATATCCATGCAAGAGGAATTGAATCAGTTTGAAATAAACAAAGTGTGGGAACTTGTATATAGACCCAAGGAAACCTTGACTATTGGAACTATAGTTGGAAACAAGGATAGACTAGTTGCATAAGGTTATAGTAAAGAGGAAGTAATATACTATGAGTAAACCTTTTCACCTGTATCCATACTTGAATCTATAAGAATCATACTTTCCTATGTAGAATATATATATTTCAAGCTTTATCAAATGTATCTCAAGAGTGAATTCTTGAATGGTTTTATATTTGAGTATTTTTTTGTATAATAACCCCCTAGTTTTCAAAATCCCCATTTTCCAAATCAAGTTTTCAAATTAACTAAATCATTATATGGTTTAAAATAGGCTCCAATATCTTAGTATGATAGGCTCATGAATTTTAATATTTCAAAAGGATTTTCAAAAGGTATAGCTGATGCAACTCCCTTTATAAAAATAATTTCAAAAGATTTATTAGTAATACAAATCTATGATGATGATATTATTTTTGTATCTTTAAGAAATTATCTTTATATTGATTTATCTAAAATGATGAAAAATTAGTTTAATGTGTGAGTTCAAATTCTTTCTTAGATTTTAGATTTTTTAAAATAAAGAAGGAATTATTCTAAATAAAATTAAATATAAAAAACATATTTTAAAATGATTTAACTTGGATAGAACTAAGGGTAGTGATACTCCTATGAGGACCACCTATAAATTGGATCTTGATAAACCTGGGAAACTGATTCATCAAACCAATTACATAGGTGTGATTGGAAGTATTCTCTATTTGATTGTTATCCAACTAGATATTATGTTTAGTGTGTGTATGTGTGTTCTTTTTCAAAAAAACCCAAAAGAGTCACACTTAAATTTTGTTAAAAGAATTTTCAAATACCACAAATATACAGCTAATTTTGGATTGTTTTACCCTAGAGGACAATAATTTGATTTAGTGAGTTATTCTGATGCGGATTTTGGTGGGTTCAAGTTAAATAGAAAAATAACCTTTGGAACATGTCACTTTTTAGGAAAGTCTCTAGTTTTATAGTGTGGTAAGAAGAAAAATTATGTTTCATTGTCTACTTTTGAAGTTAAATACATAGCTATTGGTATTTTGGTGCTCAAAATTTATGTATGAAACACACTTTACTAGACTATGGGTATCAATTATGACATTTACCCATAAACTGTGAAAACATAAGTGCTATTAACATTTCCAAGAATCCTGTATCAAATTATTGAATGAATAATAGTGATATAAGAAATCACTTTTTGAGTGATCATTTTTAAAAAGGTGATATCACTCTTGGGTGACACACTTTTGTGGTTATCTCACCATTGTAGTTATATCAATGTTGGGTTGTCTCGCCATTATGGTCAAAAAACTGTTGGTTTTTCACACTATTGGAATCATGTCTTTGTGAATTTTTTTTATTTCTAATGTTTTCGAACCGCCGATTTATTTTCTTTTAGTTTATGCTATTTTAATGACCCGATACATATTTTTCTTAATAACTAAATTTAATTTTTGATTTTTTTAGTATCATTTGGATTCAATTTTTTAATATACCTAAATCAAATATTATAAAAATGGAATTATGTATATTTCCAACACACCTTGATTCCAACATGATACTCTCAAGCCCCGAGTGACCTCTCTTCTCCCAACCATAAAATAAGCAACTTTTATCTTAGTATTCGACCGATCAAACCAAACTGATCTTTATGCCAAGGATGAAGAGCCCTCTAAAGACTTCTCTAGATGAGTTGTGATCAGCTAAGAAGTGAAAAGGTGAACCTAGAATTCATACTCTAGTTGAACCTATGCACCTCGAGCTTGTATATAGTTTTGCAGTAGCTAAAGGGTAAGTTGAATCAAAATGGTTGTTATTAAGTAAGTATTTTCTGTTGAAAGTTCTATAGAACCAAGGATGGCTAGATTTCATTTCCTCAAATTAGAGACCTTTATATTATAGGTTAGTGAATCTCTTATACCTATTTATTGGGTTTATATTTAATAATGAAGAAGAGTGCTATATGAGAGATAGAATAGATGGATGAAAAGTTGTGTTTTCTTCAAAACATTGGTCCAAGTGTCTGGGTGTACCCCATGAAGGAATTTATGATGATTATAAAGGATTTGTTCCTAAGGATATTGACGTTTTCATATATTAATATGCTCTTGCAGAACTTACTGGTAATGAGTTAATCATAATACATGTTGACTTAGAGTTATATAGGGAGTGTAGGTTGTTGTTTAAGTTCACACAACACATGTTATGCCCCAGGAAAGATGATTTTACCACCTTGAGTTACCAAGATGTGTACTTTCTTTATCTTATGAAATAAGGACACAGGATCAATTTGTGTTGGTATCTCATTATTTATATGTATGAGATGATAAATCTAACTTTGAGATCAAACTCTTTGATCTATCCAAAGATAATTTCTGCAATGTTAAAGGCCAAGGGTCTGGTTGGCAAGAATAAAGAAACAATTACAGACTATAGTGTTTTTTATATATTAAAATAAACATGTTCAAAGATTAAATTTTTTTGGAACCTCTAGAAAAAACAGTGTCTTGGAGATAGTGATAAGTTTTATGATGAGTTTAACCCAGTGTACCATCCAACAAGACTAAGAGATATTGTTAACCCAGTTTTAGATCCTGATAAGATTGTTTATTATGATTTAATAAAATATTATTTAACATAAAATACTATAAAGGAAGGTCATCCTCATTCAGTATTTTTATGATTTTAAAATAATTTAATAAAATATTATTAAACATAGAATACTATTAAATCCATTTTAAGAACTATTACCATAATTTGACTTTAAGCACATCAAGATAGCATTGGTATTTGAATAGAATCCATTCACCATAAATAATACATTATTATTAAATATAAAATAATTTTTTCACCATAATTAATCCATATACATTACTTTTAATGTTTTCAAAATTATTTATGCTTCTTTTTTTCACAACTATTACAAGTACTTTGTCAAAAATGTATAAGAATTTAAGGTAATTATATAAACACTAAAAGTTAGAAATAAATTACCATAACAAAAATGATTTCATTATTATCAAAATAAACTTTAATATTTATTCACAAAATATTTTTATTCCTATGTGAACATATTAGATAAATTTTAAATCAAGAGAGTGACATTTTCTATTTTTCTCCACTAAAAATATTTTATTGGTCATTATCAAAGAAAAAAAGGATCTTGTTGACCTCCTTGTTTTAATGATCAAAAAATCATGATTCTAATGATATTAATGAGTTTCATGTTTCTATATAAGTATCTTTTATTCTGAGATAGGTGATAAAATTGGTTAAGGATGAGTCGCAATCAAAACTAACTCACTACTAAGTTGTCACATCGCCATACATATCTCGCCATCAGCCTAGAAATATTGTTAAGTCTAAGACACTCTTAGACGATGCACTGTTAGAGTAAAAAATAAGTAAAGTATGATGTACCATCAGGATATATCACCGCCAGGATTTCATGCCACCAAAACATAAATTTGGAAAAGTTTGAGACAACACCATCTTGACCTGTCGCCAAAAGGACAACCTTCCTTTAGATGACTCACTTCCATAGAAGATACCACTAGACATGAAATTTGGATAAGTACAAGACACCCCCAGACTCTGAGACACCATCAGATCAAGTCACCACTAGAATCACGCCACCAGACTAAGACACCGCCACTATTTTCTCAACTTAAACATATTTTGAATTATTAATATTATCTTGTTTATTGAATTTAATAATGGATTCTATTTTAATTATTGTCTCTCAAATGATCAATAGAATGCATTGAATAGGATTTCATAAATTTTTTACGATGAAATAAAAAATCTAGATGCACGTGGATATTCTCTATATTGCTACTATTAAGAAAGAAATAATACTACCTCATGCATGGTAGAAAATACTCATGTGAAGTAGACCGATAAAAAGTCAAGATCTCATACTTACTGAACACACATAGAGCTTAAGATTTAAACTAATACATCCTAGTAACACTTGACTGAGGAAACCAAAGACCTTACACATCAACTTCTTTCTACCAGTTAATAATAAGAGTTTTTGACACTCTGTTCTTATAAATTTTTCAAGAGAACCCAAATCAAGATGCATTTCCAAATAATTTCCAAGAGTCACGAGATGAACTACAAGAGAATGAGAATTTTTATCTCTAAACTTTTATATTTCTCAGTTCTATTTATTTATTCTTACATTTTGAGTTGTTTGTGTGCATACTCTATTTTATCACATGCACACTATATTCAGTATTAAACTAGAATATACATGATATCTTCTCACTCATCTTACTTCTTTACTCCCATGGATAATAGTGGTAGAGGTCCTTGTGTGTCTTGGTTATTTTTACGACCACATATAACTATAGAAGAGGTCATGTGTGAACTGAATAGTTGTAAACTATTGTAAAAACCAATCAAGGTTGTGGATCAAATTTTTTATTTTTTATAAATTTCTTGGTGTTGGTTGGTCACCAATTGAAGAGGACTAAGTCTTAGCTTGGGACTGAACCTCTTTTTTCAATTTTCCATTGTGTTTTTGTTTAGTTAATTTGTTCTTTTAAAACTAAAATTGTTTTAACCAAACAAAAACTAATACTTTGATGGTTAAACATTATTAGTGTTTTTTTAATATTTTAATTATGTAATTTTTTTTCAAAGGACTAACTAATATTTTATATTACTTACTTTAGAACTAATCACTCTTTAATAAACCTTTTAAAAGATTAGAACTTATAAAGATCTACTATATTGGTTAAATGGGTCGTTTTAAATTAATTGGTTGATTTAAAATTAATTCATTTTAAATAGAATTTTTTTTGTACTAAATTTACCCCCCCCCCCCTCTTAAGATACTCACTCTGACCATAATTTGGTATCAAAAGAATTTTTTTCTTTCATATTAAAATTTTCAAAATATTTTTAACTATGATTTTATTTGATCTTTAAAGATCTTAATTTTCTATTATTTATATATTTAATTATTTAAATGGATAATCATCAAGAAGGTTATTCTACTAACATACCTCCCATTTTTAATGGAAACAATTATGCTCAATGGAAAATTAAGATGAGAATTCATATATAAAGCATGTGTTTTGATATTTGGTCTTCTATAGAAAATGAATATGTTATACCTTATACTGCCTGAAGTACTTGGGATGATGCAAAAAATCTATCTGACAATAATAATTATAAATCTATGAATTTCCTATACTATTCCCTAGGAGATAAAGAGTTTAATATAATTTCTTCATTCAAAATGTCTTATGAGATTTGGGACACTGTCTGTATCACATGAGGGAGCTACTAATGTTAAGGAGATGCATATTAACACTTATACTATTAAATATGATAAATTTAAAATGAATCCAGATGAACCTATTTCTGACATGTAACTTAGGTTCAATGAAATTTTGAATACCATGAGCTCACTTGGAAAACAAGTATATAATAAGGACTAGATTATGAGATTGATGAGATTTCGACTTGAAAGATCGGGAGGCACATCTTTCTCCATCAGTGAATTTTATAATATTGTGAAGCTTCCAGTCAAGTATATGATTGGTAAGCTTATGATGTATGAATAGGATCTAAAATTAAACCATGAAGAATATTAAGAACCTAAAAGAATATAATTAGCCTTCAATACTACTACATCTACACATAAGGAAAAGTAAAAAAAGAGAAATTCTAATCTGTGAGTTAAGGTGACAGTGGATCTCTAATAGATTGTGAAGAATATATGGCTCACATAGCTAGAAGATTCAAGAAGTTTTATAGGAAGAAAAAAATTCATAAAACCAAATTATAAAGGAAAATATGACTCCAAAGTAACTTGGAAGAAAGACTGGAAGATAGATGATGAGTCAAAAGAGATCACCTGTTATGGGTGTAAGAGGAAGATACAAATAAAAGATGACTATCAAAAGTTAAATTATAAAAAAGTGATATGATGAAAAATAACTAAAGTATAAGAAGGCAATGAAATCTAACTGGAGTTAATTTGAGGATAACTCTATTGATTCAGATTAATATCATGAGTAAAATTATAATCAATCCAACATGTGCTTCATAAAAAAATTCAATGAGGTACCTACTATTTCTAATATTTTATCTGTGAATAATGATGATGTTTTTTATGGTTATGGAAATAAAAAAATAATTATGATAATATGTCAAATTAATATTTATTTGAATATTTTAACATGCTATAATACACCTTTAATGAGCTAAAGGAGAAGTATAAAACTCTCAAAAGATAGCATGCTCTAATTGTAAATAGAAAATCTGAACTGACTGATGAAAAAGAGAAAAATGATCAACTTCTCAAGAAGAATATTGAACTCAAAATTTCAAATGAGTAATTAAATAGAGACTTAGAAAATTTTACAAATGGTAGAGAAAATATTACTCAGATTTTAGGTAATCAATTTGAACCTTATTATGTAAATGGAATTAGATATCAACCTAGACAAAAGAAAATAAAAAAGAGTACTTTTGCTCCTAAATCCATACAAGATATCTATTCTTAAAAATATTTTTATAAAGGACTTAATAGAGTTTTTATTTCTGAAATTATTTAATCTGCTTATAAGAAACCCATTAGAAAAATGTGGGTTCCCAAATCTTTAATTACTAATATCTCTTAACCCAAACAGATCTGGGTACCAAAGTCATTTCTTACATAACTTTTGTTTCGTTGGAAAAATGTTTGAATACCTCCTATAAGAGTCTATGGTTCTTGGATAGTATTTTTTCAATACATATGATAGAAGATTATTCATTCTTTAAAATTCTTATTAAGGTTGATGGCAGTTATTCCACCTTTAGTTATAATGAAAATGGAAAAATCATTTGCCTTTTCCAAATCGATAACAATTATTCGATTTGAATTTCTAAAGTATTGTTTGTTGATGGTTTAAAAAATAACTTACTTAGTATTTCTCAATTATGTATTGATAGTTTTTATATAAAATTTTAGAATGATTCTTATAATTTTTTTATTATAAAATTTTTTTTAGTTTTTACTGCTTTGAGAAATGATAATGTTTATGCTATTGATTTAAATTCATTATTTTCTCAAAATATTTCCAGCTTAAGTGACTTTCACAAAGAATATTGGATTTGGAATAGGAGACTAGGACATTGAAATATCCACTCACTTAGGAAGCTTACTAGGAAAGGGTTAGCTAGGGATATATCTAAACTTGAGTTACCAACTGATAAAGTATGTAACCCGTGTTAAAAAGGGAAACTACACAAAGTTTTTTTTAAATCAAAGAAAGAAATGTCAACTTCTAAACTTCTGTATTTGGTTCACATGGATTTTTTTGGAACTTCTAGAGTTTATTGCTTAAATGTAAGGCACTATGTTTATGTTCTTATAGATTATTTATCTACGTATACTTCGGTATATTTTCTAGCTCACAAAAGTGAATTTTTCTCTTACTTTACCAAGTATGCGAAATCTGTAGAAAATCATAGTGGGATTATAATTAAGATCTTAATAAGTGACCATGGTTGTGAGTTTGAGAATAAATATTTTGAATCTTTTTTATCACATAATGGATATACTAATAAATTCTCTTCTCCTAATACCCCTTATTTGAATGGAGTTATGAAAGGATAAATATAACTTTACAAGATATATCATGAACCACGTTGAATGAGTATGAATTACCAATCTATTTTTGGGCAGAAGTTGTCAATACAACATTTTATTTTATAAATATGTTATTGATCAAACTTATCCTTAATAATACCCCTTATGAACTTTGGAAAAATAGAAAAACTTAGGTTAATTAATTTAGTGTTTTTGGATGCAAAGTATTTATTCTTAACACTAAGAATAATTTTGGTAAATTTTTATTCCAAAAGTGACGAAAGAATTTTCCTTGGTTATCCAATCTCTAGAAAATTATATAGAGTTTTTAATTAGAAGTCCCAAACTGTGGAAGAATCTGTTCATTTAAAATTTTATGAGAATAATCCACATGATCCTAAGACCTCCCTAGAAAACCTTGAGTGTGATTTGTCTTCTCTAAACTTAAACTTTTAGATTCTACCATCAAATAGTTAGAAAAATCATCCAGTTCTCAATAATTTCTAGAACTTATTGAACCTGAATCTATAGAAAATGAATTGACCATTCCATCCTTTTCTTGATTTATTAAAACCATTAAGTACCATCCTTTATATTTTTTTGTATAATATCTAAATTGAGGTATAAAACTAGAGTTTCTCTTATAAATCAGGCTTAACATCAATATTTATTGTCACATCTACAACCTAAAAACATCAATAAATCTATTAATGATGAATTCTGGGTAATATCAATGCAAGAGTAATTGAATCAGTTTGAAAGAAACAAAGTGTAGGAACTTGTATATATACCCAAGTAAACCTTGACTATTGGAACTATAGTTAGAAACAAGGATAGACTAGTTGCACAAGGTTATAGTAAAGAGGAAGGAATATACTATGAGTAAACCTTTTCACCTATATCCATACTTGAATCCATGATAATCCTACTTGCCTATGTAGAATATATATATTTCAAGATTTATCAAATGTATCTAAAGAGTGAATTCTTGAATGGTTTTATATTTGAGTATTTTTTTGTATAATAACCCCCAGTTTTCAAAATCCCCATTATCCAAATCAAGTTTTCAAATTAACTAAAGCTTTATATGGTTTAAAATAGGCTCCTATATCTTGGTATGATAGGATCAGCAATTTTAATATTTCAAAAGGATTTACAAAAGGTATAGTTGATCCTACTCTCTTTATAAAAATAATTTCAAAATATTTATTAGTAGTACAAATCTATGATGATGATATTATTTTTGTATCTTTAAAAATTATCTTTATATTGATTTATCTAAAATGATGAAAAAAGAGTTTAATGTGTGAACTCAAATTCTTTATTAGATTTCATATTTTTTAAAATAAATAAGGAATTATTTTGAATAAAATTAAATATAAAAAAATATATTTGAAAATGATTTAACTTGTATAGAACTAAGAGTAGTGATACTTCTATGAGTAACACTTGTAAATTAGATCTTGATACAATTGGGAAACCTGTTTATCAAACCAATTACAGAGGTGTGATTGGAATTCTTCTCTATTTGACTGCTAACCAACCAGATATTATGTTTAGTGTGTGTATGTGTGCTCGTCTTAAAAAAACCCAAAATATTCTCACTTCAATATTGTTAAAAAAAAATTGAAATACCAAAAATATATAACTAATTTAGTATTGTTTTACCCTAGAGGACAGGCATTTGATTTAGTGAGTTATTCTGATGATGATTTTGGTGGGTTCAAGTTAAATAGAAAAAGAACCTTTGGAACATGTCACTTTTTAGGAAAGTCTCTAGTTTTATGGTATAGTAAGAAGCAAAATTAGGTTTCATTATCTACTTTTGAAGTTAAATACATAGCTATTGGTATTTTTGTGCTCAAAAATTATGTATAAAACACACTTTACTAGACTATGGGTATCAATTATGACATTTACCCATAAACTGTGTAAACATAAGTGCTATTAACATTTATAAGAATCCTGTATCAAATTCTTAAACAAAAAACATTGATATAAGACATCGCTTTTTGAGAGATCATTTTCAAAAAGGTGATATCACTCTTGGGTGACACACTGTTGTGGTTATCTCACCATTGTAGTTATCTAAAATTTTGGTTGTATCGCCATTATGGTTGATAAATAGTTGGCTTTTCATAATATCGGATTCATGTTTTTGTGAATTTTTTCTGTTTCTAATGTTTTTGAACTGCTGGTTTATTTTCTTCTGGTTTATGCTATTTTAATAACCCGATACGTATTTTTATTGATAACTAAATTTAATTTTTGATTTTTTGGTATCATTTTAATTTTAATTTTTTAATATACCTAAATCCAAAATTATAAAAATGAAATTATATCTATTTCCAACACACCTCGAGCCTAGTGTGATAATCTCAAGCCCTGAGTGACCTCTATTCTCTGAACCTTCAAATATGTAACTTTTATCTTAGTTTTTGACCGATCTAACTGAAGTGATTTATATGCCAAGGATGAAGAGCCCTCCAAATACTTCTCTATATGAGTTTTGATCATCTAAGAAGTGAAAAGGTGAACCGATAATTCATGCTCTAGTTGAACCTATGCACCCCGAGCTTGGAAACAGTGTTGTAGTAGCTGAATGGTAAGTTGAATCAAAATGGTTGTTGTTAAGTAAGTATTTTCTGTTGAAAGTTCTACAGAACCAAGGATGGATAGATTGGATTTCCTCAAATGAGATACCTTTCTATCATAGGTTAGTGCATCTCTTATACCTGTTTATTGGGTTTAGATTTAATAATAAAGAATAGTGATAGATGAGATACAGAATAGATGGATGAAAATTTGTGTTTTCTTCAAAACATTGATCCAAGTGTCTGGGTATACCCCATGAAGGGATTTATGATTATTATCAAGGATCTATTCCTAAGGATATTTACTTTTTCATATATGAATATGGTCTTGCAGAACATAGTGGTAATGAGTTAATTAGAATACATGTTCACTTAGATTTAGATAGGGAGTGTGGTTGTTGTTTAAGTTCACACAACACATGCTCTTCCCCAAGAAAGATGATTTTACCACCTTGAGTTTCCAAGATGTGTAATTTATTTATCTTATGAAATAAGGATGTAGGATCAATTTGTGTTGGTATCTCATTTTTTATATGTATGTGGTGATAAATCTAACTTTGAGATCAAACTCTTTGATCTATCTAAAGATAATTTCTACAATGTTAAAGGCCAAGGGTCTAGTTGGTAATAATGAAGAAACAATTACAGACTATAGTGGTTTCTATATTTCAAAATAAACATGTTCAAAGATTAAAATTAGTTGGAACCCCTAGAAAAGAGTGGCTTTGAGATAGTGATAAGTTGTATACTGAGTTTAACCCAATGTACCATCCAACAAGACCAAGAGATACTGTCAACCCAGTTTTAGATCCTGATGAGCTTGTTTATTATTCATATGAGGAAGAATAATTTATTGAAAAATATAAATAAGAGAAATAACTATCTTTTGATAAATGTATTAACCTAGACTTTTCACCTCAATCACCATTGATTACATATGGAGCTCCTATTCCACATAAGATAATGCCAAGAAGAGAAAATTTTGTTAAAAGTGATGAAGAGGAAACAAAAGTTTTATGTGAGGATCAATTTAAAAGTAGTTTAAAATATGATGATGATGATGATGATGATGATGATGATGGGTATGAGGATGAGGAAAAAGGGGATGAAGATGAAATTGAAAATGGAAGTGATGATAATGATGAAAAATCTGACCCTAATGGATTAGATGGAAAAATTATAAAGAGAATATGGGTGTTATTGCTTCTATAGAATTGCATGTGGCTAAGAAAAGTAAGAAATATATGCCTTATTATGAGAAAATAAGTGATGTACAGTTGGATGATATGGATATTGATGACCCTACAGTTGACATCCATGTAGAAGTTGAACATGTTGGTGGCCAGAAAGTTGATATATAGAACTCAAGTCCTCAAAAATATGATGTCTAGATGCAAGAAGTGGTAGTTAGTGAACAAATTCCTACTGCTTAGGGTGTTGAGAAATATATTTTTACCCTTGATACCACTATACCTACACCTGTTGTGGTACCTCCAACTATTGTTTCTACCATTACACAATCTTTTGCTGAAGTTTCGGTTTCTACTCCTTTGAATAGTTGGTTTGATCCCATGACAAAAGAATGGGAGAAATTTAGGATTTCTCCAGCAACGAAGGTTTAGAACAATGAGTTTTATCTAAGAGTGTTGAAATGGTGATAAAAAAAAGTGTGAAGTATAGTATAGTTTGAAAATATACTCAACCTCCATTATCTTGAACTAGTTTTTTAAAAATCTATATAAATATTTTTTTAAGAATAACATGTTCAAAATATATAAGTCATTACATTTCATATTTTCCTAGAGTAGCGGGTGTGCATGTGAATTTAACAAACTAATTCAAAGTTTTTTGGTGTTTCTTTCATATATAATGATTCGTGTGTATTATATATTAAGTGTGCATGAAATAATAAAATTAATCTCCTTGAAACTTGATCTGGGATTTCTATAAATAAATGAAACTGCAAAAAATATAGTAAAATATAAACACACTTTAACCCATATGATTTTCATTTAATATAATATAATATTTTTCCAAACTAATTCTCATTGGATAAAAATAATTAATGAGTAATTTTAAAATAAATAAAATAATAAAAACAAGTATAAAAAATATTTAGCAAAATGATATATGAAAAGATATGTAAAATGAGTCATATTTTGAACTCTATAAAAACAAATTATTGAAATATGTTTAAGAATCATTTTCAACTTCTATGTATATATGATTTTTTCATAAGCATGAATGTTAATAAATATCATTCTATGTAACCATAAATTTTATTTGTTGTGTAAAAATCATTTTAGTTTTAATAATAAATGTTCATAAACATCATATAATTATAAGTATGACTTGTGTAAATATCATCTAACCATAAGCATGACTTGTTTAAACATAATATTTGTTCTATAAAAATCATCTTGTATTTCATAAGCATCATCATATGGTGTGTAAGCATCATTATATGTTCTGTATAAACATCATTATATGCACTGTAAGAATAAAAAAAGTCACCATAAGGATCATCTAATGATTAGAAAAAAATTCAATACTTGTAAAAATAAACACTTGATGTCCATAATAAATAAAAAATATAAATAAAAAATATTGAATGAATAATTAATAACCATAGCAAGGATGATTAAACAATAAGTAAATAATGTTATGATAATTTATAATTATTCAAATATAAAAACTTTAGTGTATGAGTCTTAACCCAAATCACACAAAATTGTATTTTTCTCCAAAATTATTTTATAATAAACATAAAAAATGTGAAGAATAAATAAATAAAAATATCAATAATGATATTTTCTTCTATAAGTAGTACAAGCTTAAAACACTTTTATTCACTCATGTCAGGGGGAATAAAATAATAACTTCGTGATTTTTAAAAACATAAATAAATAAAAGGTATATTTCTAATTATCCCAATAAAATAAAGTGGAATAAATACACTCAATTATTTATATGTATTAAACCTTATAGAAAATGTCTAAATTATAAAACTCACAAAAGTTAGTGGCACCGAAGAAATATAATAAGATATTTAGTTTATATTAATCCATTAATATATAAAATAAATAATAGTGGTAAAATAATATTCACTTGGAACAAAGTTGTTCCTAGTGTCAAAAATAGTTTAGTGAGATTATTATATTTTTTCAAGATAGATATGTTGATAACATATAAAAGCATATGTTTATTCTTAAAAAATTATAAGATGAAGGAATAAATTTCTCCAAGAATGACCTAGAGCATCCATCAAAATACTAGGGATTACAATCTATCATGATAGACTAAGAATATATTTGGACTAAGTTGATGTACATACATTGAAAAAGAAATAAAAATATTTTGTAAGAAATAATCCAAAAGGGGATCATTACCAATGTCAAGTGATATATATCACTCTAGGAAAATGCATCCATAAACACATGAGGAGACTTATAGGATGAGTAGAATCTTATAAATATCTATGATAGCATATTTCATGCATTCCATGCTATATAATGGTCTTGATATTATTTATTCCTTAGAGATGGTAGGAAGATATCAAGTATACCCCAGAGACCACTATTATATAGAAATTGAGATTATCCTAAAAGTATCTTAGGTATACTAGGGATACCTTCATGTTCTATAGAGAAAATGAGAAACTGGTTATCAGAGAACATACTAATACTAGTCTATAGAAATATCAAAATAATATCATAATATAGTAAGGATATGTCTTCTACTTATATAAAGTAGTTGTAAGAAGGAAGATCTCAAGGATACTAGTAGTTGTCATTTATATAATAGATCCTGAGTATATCTCAACTTTTGGTGTTTCTTGATAAGTGGTTTTTATATGAAATATTATCTAGGAGTTTGATGTGGTACCTAGAAATAATTATTCTTCACATTAGAGTGTGATAATACTATAGTAGTTGTTCCTAAAAAGGAACCCAAACCACATTAATAGATGAAGTAATACATCTTAAGTATCATCTCTCAAGGGATTTTCTCAAAGATGTGGGGTCACTGTAAGTATATTTTCCACAAATATGTGTAAAATAATAATATTATCCATGAAATTATGTATTAGTACTAGCAGTTATAGCCATAATCAGCATAATAATGAGAATCATGTGTGATATACTATACTATGGTCATTAACAGTTGGATCTAGTGTAAGTGGGATTCTGTTAAACATGGTGCTGGAGAACCTTTGTGATAAATTTTCTTAACAAAGTTTTTGTATTTGTTGACAAATAACCTCTTTGTAAAAGAATGTTTTTTTATTCAAGAATCAGACCCATATCCATCATAATTAAGATTCATTTGACTCAGAGTATCATATTCATATGCATCAATTTTATATAGTCAAATGCAAGAGAATAGGAGGTAGAAATTTCTGATATCTAGAAATTTAACTATTCCATAATTTGAGAAAGAAAGTAGTTTTTTATATAAGTTATATTTTATTATTTGAAGAATTTGTATTGTTTATAAAGAGTTATGAAATAATATTGTGAAATCATGAGTTAAAATTTTTTCATACTTTCTAAACTAAATTAGGTGATGATTTACTGATCAACAAGTTCTCACAAATCATGAAACTTTCATGATAAAATATTTTGAAGAAATTGTGTAGAGGTTTGAATAAATTCAAAATTATAGAGTGAATAATTCCATTATAATGTGAAATTATATCTTAATAATAATTTCATCATAATGGTGATTCCATCATTATGAAAAAATCCATCAAAATTAGAATATTTTAGAAGATTAAATCCAGAAGTTAGAATGTGTGAAGCTGATGAAGTTTGAATAATTTAAAAGTTAAATTATAGAGATTCCATACTAGTGAGAAGTTCATAATAATGGGATTTCCATGGGAATGGTAATTTCATTGTAATGGTAAAATGCATCATAATGATAATTCCATAATTTTGAGGATTCCATCAGGTTGAAGCTAAAGGCAGATTGTAATGAGTTGAGAAAGAAAAATAGAAATCATAATGAGCTGAGAAGAAAATAGAATTCGTAATGAGATGAGAAGGAAACAGATTCATAATGAGTTGATTATGAATAAGAATCAAAAATAAAATTCTACAAGTTTTATAAAATGTTAAAGAGGTCAAACTTGAAATTCAATTTTTCATAAATCTCTGATAAATACAACGAGGATTGAAGAAGTAAAATTTGAAGTTTAAATGTGAAATATCTTTTAATATTTTGAAATTTGAGGAATACGGGAAAGTTTTCAAGTTTACCACTTTTTTTTCTTAGTTTCCTATAAATACTTTCTCAAATAATTCATTCATTTTCAAACTTTCACACAAGAATAAAAGTTTAAGTACTAAATAAATCAAGTGAGAGTCATTTCTAATTAGAGATTTCATAAGGAGGATCAGACAGTTGAATGTTTGTTTATCGAATTGAGAAAAATTGTATTGAGAAGATTATATTTATTCAATTGGATTGAGTAAATTGGACTAAAGAAGATCATTTTGAGTATTTGATAAGTGTTTGAGTTTTATAGATTGAGAATGGGTTCATCATAATGAGTCTATTGTATTGATAGGATTAGATCCAGACTCATCATATTGAGAGAAATAGATCCATACTCATCATATTGAGATAATCAAATTCATACTAATTTGATTGGAAAATCAAATACATCCAAATCAGTATGAGGATTTGGATTGAGAAATTCTGTAGTAGTTTCAAAAAAGACTTTATTATTTTTTTTGGAACAATTTTTTTATAAGAAACCATTATAAACTAATGGGAGTTAGTATAATCATTCCTATCAGGAGATATAAGTTGTCTAACGGGATTTTGAACAATTTTCATTCACTTCTTCATAATAGTGGATTTCCATAGACCCATAGGAGTGGTTATGTAAAGGATTTAGGTTCTCACAAACATGTTGAATCTTATAAATATTGTGTTCTTTACATGATTATAACTTTTTAATGAATGATTCCTTACTAAAAGTTTATAAGGAAATAAATATTAACAGGTTACAGGGGTAGAGTTCTGAAACTTATAAAAAGTGTACAACTGATTCAACCCCCCCCCCCTTCTCAGTTGTTATTTGATCCTTTAGAACTTTAATTGGTATCAAATGGAAGGTTCCATTGTTTAATCCTTTTCATGGATAATATCAATTATATCAATAGTATAGTAATTCCTATGTTTTATAGAAAAAATTATTATGGATGAAAAAATAGGATGATTCCTTATCTCTTGTATCTTTTCCTGGAATTTGTTGATTTTTCTATTATTGGTTTTACACCTATTGAGAAAGATCCTCCAATGAAATTTTATCATAATATGGATGTTGAATTTGATGGAAATTCTATAAATAAAATCCTTATGTTCTTATTAGAGAATGTTTATCAGAAGGTGATGGGTCTCAAAACTTCAAAAAGTATGTGGGACAAGCTCGAAAGTGTTTTTGATAGGAATAATAAAGTTAAGGAAGAAAATTTATAAATATGGAATAGTAAGTATGAAGACATAAGAATGAGATATGAATAAATAATAGATGAATACTTCACCAGAGTAAATGAAATTTTCTGCAACATCATAGGGTTCATAGATGTCTTGTAAAATTCTATAATTGTGAAGAAACTTATGAGAAACTTTCCTAATATGTTTGATTATAAAATTTCTTCTTTAGAAGATAAGGATTATTTATCTCTTGATAAATTGTATAAATTTCTTATTTCTTATGAAATGAGTAAATATAAAATGTTAAAAAAAGATGAAATATTAAATTGATTTTGAAGCTATGAGAAAGATAAAAATCCAAGATGTTGAATATGTTGATCCTTGTGACTCTAAAGGTAAATAAGATGATGATTTGAATGATAAAGTCATTTTTATTATATCCAAGAACTATAGAAGAGTAAGAGAAAAGTACGGATGTAAACTTCCTCTAAATTTTTTTGAGTGTGGTGGAATTGTTCATGTTGTTATGAATTCCCCCAAGAAGAAATCTAGATAATATCAAGATGATTCTAAGGAAAAACCTTGATGGAAGAAGTGGAAAAAAAACGATAAAAAATAAAAGTAATCCAAAAAAATACAATAATAAGTTTATTGGGAAAAAATAAGTATGTTGAGTAAGAAAGTTGAATCAAAATCAACTGAAAACAATTCTTCTAAAGATAAAAGTTCAAAAAGAATCAGAACCTTCATTAAAAAAGTTTAGAAAACAAAATATTCCTCAGATAGTGAAGAAGGTGATGAAGAATATTATAGAGATTATCTGCTCAGAACAGAACTTTTCGCATATATTAAGAAGAAAAAACTCTCAATAAATAAATTAGATTAATGAATAAATATTGTGAAGAAGTTTCTGATGGAATAAAATATGTCATCAAGCAAGAGGATGAATGCATTCATGAGATCTTAAGTTACAAACAAAGAATTTCTGGATTGGGAAAGATGATTAAAGATATTAGTAAGAATCTATAATCTAAGTTAGAAGAAGTTAACAAGTTTCAATGAAAACTTCTTATGTCTTAAATTACATTGATGAAGATGAATGAAAACTTAAACAATGATTTAGAAGTAAAATCTGAGACTTTTAAAGTTGATGAGAAGGATAAACATGAGAATGATGTGAAATCCGCTCTTACCAAAAAAAATGTTTCATCTGATTCTTTTAATATTTTATGTTCTAGAAAATTTATTTGGAAAACTTGGTTGGAGAAAGGATGTGAGAAACCTATAAAATATACAAATTTATAAAACTCTCTCAAAAGAAAATATGGTCCATGTCCTGAGTATATTAGAGCTAAAAGAAGTTACCAACCTCAATAAGGTTTCTACAAAGAAATATATTTCTTAAATATAAAATCAAGATTTTATGGCTATTTCTAGTATTATGGAATCTATGGGAATATGGAATATAATTTTTGGTACAACTTATTTATACCTAGAAGAAGATTTGAGCAAAGTGTAAGAAATAATGGAAGTAAAATGAGTAACTTTCCTAGATTACATAAAGTTAAAAAAGTAAATTCTCAAGATGTTCAAAATTTTCCAATAAAAAATACATTTTAATGTTTGGAATAAGTTTTTGGAAGATTTAATTAGGCTGGCCATCATGCTGAATGATGTATGAAACTCCTTCCAGAACAAGTCTTTTATGATAGAAAATAAAAGAAAGCTGAAAAGAAGAAATTTAGGGAAAGGGACTTTGTTGTTGATACATATTTGAAAGAAAGTAAAAGGAACAAACCATGGATACTTGATAGTGGTTGTTCTTTAAATATGATATAAGATATAAAAATTATGAAACATGTTGAAATTCATGATGGAGGAGTTGTTACCTTTCGTAATGATAGTTCCATAAAAATCAAAGGAATCAGAACAGCTAAGATTGAAGCTAAAAAGTTGAAATCTAAGAAGTTTTTAGTTTTTGATGGGAGAAAACATAAATTACTTATTGTAAGTCAAATTTGTGATGATAGAAAATAATTTTTTTATAAAATATTTTTGCATCATAAAAAGTGTTAAAGATGGAAAAGTTATTACAAAAGGAGAAAGAACCATTGTGAATTTATTTTAAATAGGATAATTTAACAACTCTTGTTACTTGAGTGCTGAAGATGAAAAAAAAGTGTGGCACTGAAGACTTGGTCACATTGGGAAAAAAACATGAATAAAATTTCTAAAGTTGATGTTGTCTGAAAGTTTCCAGAATTG
The DNA here is from genome assembly GCA_963277665.1 of Viscum album. Taxonomy (NCBI): domain Eukaryota; kingdom Viridiplantae; phylum Streptophyta; class Magnoliopsida; order Santalales; family Viscaceae; genus Viscum; species Viscum album. The sequence continues at coordinate 192,541,154 of OY728162.1, read as the reverse complement.
AAAAGAAGAGATAAAGATGTTTGTATTACTTTCCAAAAAAGAAATATATCTAACAAAAGTCATAATATAATTGAGATTCAATATACCATACCCCATTAACTTATTCATTATAATTTATGTGGGATGATGAGAAATCAATAAAAAAAAGGAGATTTATAATTTATCACATTTATTGTTTATTTCACTTGGATGACAAACATCATGTATATGAATCACAAGTCAAAGGCTCTTGAAATGCTCAAATTCTACAAAAAAAAGATGTTGAGAAATAAATAGGGGTTTCCATGAAGAAGATGAGAATAGATAATGGTATCAAATTCACAAATAATACTTTTGAAACTTATCTGATAAAGCATGGTATAAAACATCAGTATAGTTCTCCCTATACTCCACAAAAATTAGAGTAATATAAAGAAAGAATATAATTTTGGTTGAAATGGGAATAAGTATGTTAGCATAATACAAAATTTCAAAATTCTATTAGAGAGAATTTTTTAGTAATGTTGTACATTTTCAAAATAGATGCTTGTTCAGACCAGAAACTAACATGACTCCTTATGAAATGTGGTATTACAAAAAACATTTATACTTAAATGTTTTTAAAATTCCATGTTTCTTAAAATCCAAAATCTGGATTTGGTAAAGTTTTATAAGAAATATGAGGAAGGAACTTTTATAGTTTATTCACCAAATAGAAGAAGTTACACATTTTAGAACAAACATCTTCAAAAGTTAGTGGAATTATATGATGTGAAGGTAATTGAAAATCAAATTTTATTAAAAAAAAGTTGTTGAGAATGCTGAGGAGGATAAAATGGAGATTTCCAATAATAGTGAAAGTAATTCAAAACATCCTTATCAATATTCAAAAGAATCATTTAATGATGAAATTTTAGCTGGGAAAGAAACATTGAAATTTCCTACTTTAAAAAAACACGTTGAATCAAAAAACATTATTAGGAATCAGAAGGATATATTATAGATAAGAAGAAATTTGAGATTAGATAATCAGACTCACTTATCTAAAAATTTAAACCAGAATCAGTTTCAAAATATATTAAACACAAATAATGGGTGGATGTTATGAATGAAGAATTAGATTAGATTGAAAATAATGAAACATGGGAACTTATTTCATGTCTAGTAAATAAAAATGTTATCAGAACCAATTGGGTTTAAAAAAATAGGTTAAATGAACATGGAGAGGTTTCAAGAAACAAATCCAGGCTTATTTATAAAGGTTATGCATAGGTGTAAGGTGTGGATTTTGAAGAAACTTTTTCCCCAGTTTCAATATTAGAAATTATTAGAATGTTTCTTTCAGTGGATGCACATCAAAATTAAAAAAAATTATCTAATTTATATAAAGTCATCTTTCTTAAATGGTGAGATTGAGGAAGAAGTTTACATTGAACAACCTTGTGGGATTCTACTTGATGAGAATGAAAAAAAAGTTTGTAAAATTAAGAAATATTTTTATGGGATGAAACAAGCTCTACATTCTTGGTATTAAAAACTTGAATTTTTTTTTGATAATGTTAAATTTTTCTAAAGTAAAAGTTGATACCAACTCATATGTGAAATATGTTGATTCTAGAGCTCTAATTTTAATTGTTTGTGTGGATAATAAAGAAAATTTGGGGATACAGAATATTTTTGTAAAAAATTTTCTAAATAAATTAAGAAGAATATTTAAATTTCAATGTTGGGAGAATTAACTTTCTTCCTTATATTACAAGTTCAAAAAAAATAAAAAATACCTTTTTTATATTAATAAAAGTATGCCAGAGAATTGTTAAATAAGTTTGGGATGGAAGAATCCAAATAAGTTTCAACTCTTATTTCAGTGAACACAAATTTTAGTAAATATGAATCTGGAACAAGTTTGAATTAGAAAGACTTTTGGAATCTGATAGGAAGTCTTCTTTACCTTACAGCCTCAAGTACTTCTATTGTTTATGTTATGAATTTGTGTGTTGGGTATCAAAGTAATTCTAAATAATCACATATTTTAGCAGCAATGAGGATTATGAGATATATTAAAGTAATAACTTCACATGGGTTATTATACAAAAGAAATAGTGAGATGAAGTTTCATGGTTATACTGATATCAATTAGGTTGTAGGTTGTAATGATAAAAAATAATCCTCAGGAGGAACATTTTTTTGGGTGAATGTTTTGTTAGTTGGTATAGTAAGAAACAAATTTTAGTAAAAATGAGAATATTTGAATCTAAATATGTTTCATCTACTCAATCTTGTAATCATATTTTTTATATGAATGTTCAGCTAGAATATTTGAAAGTAAAATTTTCTAAACCATTGAAGATACTTTGTGATAATCATAGTACAATTGATCTTTTTAATAATCTTGTCCAACATTCAAGATCAAAACACATTGATATAAAGTTTCACTTTATAAAATAGAAAGTTATTGATGGAGATGTTTTTCTAGAATACATTTCAACAAAGTATTATATTGTCGATATCTTTACAAAAGCAATGCTGAAAGAAAGGTTTATGGAATTGAAGCGGAAAATTCATGTTCAGCCTCCTCCCATGTCTTCCTAAGCCTCATAATTGAATACCCCCATCATGCTTTGGATTATATTGACAAAGTGGGAGAGAAAGTAACAAATTTTTATTTTTTAATAATTTTTTACCAATCTTTATTAAATGAATCTGAAGTTGTGGTTATCATATAATGGGGGATAGAAAAAGAAAAGTGTAAGAGAAAAAGATAAAATAGGGGGTGTATCTTTACATGGCCACAAAATTTACTTTCCACTAGGGGATGGAATTTTTTCAAAAACATTACTTTATCCAGTAGTGTGGTGTTAGGATGCTCCCTTTTGAGAAAGGATTTGTTTTGATAAAAGTCAAAAAACTTGATTTTTTTACAAAAGTTGAGTTGGGAAAATTTTTGAGAGTTATAGAACTTGTTAACAAGTCTTTTCAAAAAATCTAAAGGGGGGTATTGAAGAACCTTTGTGATAAATTATTTTAATAATGTTTTTGTATTTGTTGAAAACTAACCTATTTGTAAAATAATGTTTTGTTATTTAGGAATCAGACCCATATCCACCGTAATGAAGATTCATCAGACTTAGAGTATCGTATTCATCAACATTGGTTTCAGATAATCATATCCAAGAGAATATGAGGAATAAATTGTTGATTACTAGAAATTTACCTTTTCCGTAGTCATAAAATAAAGGATCTTGTTATAAATTCTGATGTTTCTGCTTGAATAAGTCGTATTGTTACTGAAAAGTTATGAAGAAGATTGTGAATTTAGGAGTTAGAAAGTTTTCATAATTTCTAAACTAAATTAGATGATGATTTATTAATCAAAAAGTTCTCACAAATCATGAAAATCTTCATGGAATAAATTTTGAATAAATGGTGGAGAGGTTTGAAGAAATTAAAAATTGAAAAGTGAATAATTCCATCGTAATGAGAAATTCTATTGTAATGAGAATTTCATCATAATGGGAATTCCATCATTATAAATAAATCCATAAAAAAAAGATTGTTTGAGATGATCAGATCCAAAAGTCTGAATGAGTAAATTTGGTGATGTTTCAAGAATTTCAAAGTTTAAGTATAGATATTCCATCATAATGGGAAGTTCATCATAATGGGATTTCCATCAGAATGGGAATTTCATCATAATGGTAAAATCCATCATAATGAGAATTCTATAATTTTGAGAATTTCATCATGCTGATGCTAAATGCATGTCATAATGAGATGAGAAATAAAAACATAAATTGTAATGATGTGAGAGGGAGACAGAATTCATAAGGAGATGAGAATGAAACAGATTCATAATGAGTTAATTAGGAAGAATAATCAAAAAAGAAAATTCCATAAGTTTTATAAAGTGTTGAAGAGGTCAATCTTGAAATTAAATTTTGTGAAAATCTCAGAGAAATCCAAGGAGGATTGAATAAGTCAAAGTTTAATTTTAAATGAACAATATCTTCAAAGATTTTGAAATTTGAGGAAGTAGGGAAAGTTTTCAAGTTTCCCACTTTTTTTGAGTCACCTATAAATACTTACTCAGATCATTCATTCATTATCAATCTTTCATGCAAGTGGAAAAGGTGGAGTGCTGAAGAAATCAAGGGAGAGTTATTGCCGGCTAGAGATCTCATAAGAAGGATCAGATATCTGAATGTTTGTTTACTGGATTTAGAAAGATTGTATTGAGAAGATATTATTCTATCAATTGGATTGAGTCAGTCAGACTGAAGAAGATCGTTTTGATTATTTGAGAATAGTTTGAGTTTTACAAATTGAGAATGGGTTCATCATATTGAGATAATCAGATCCAGACTCATCGCATTGATAGAATCAGATCCAGACTCATTATATTGATAGAATAAAATCCAAAATCATTGGATTGGAAAATCGGATCCAACCAAATCGGTTTGAGGATTCGGACTGAGCAATTGTGGTGTGGTTTCAAAAAATTATTTATTCTTTTTTTTGGATCAATTGTTTTATAAGAAAATATTGTAAACTAATGGGAGTCATTATAATAATTATTATCAAAATATATAAGGGGTCTAATGGGAGTTGACACAATTTGTATTCACTTCTTAATAATAGTGGATTTCCATAGACCTATGGGAGTGGCTATAGCAAGGATGAAGGTTCTCACACTGAGGTCAAACCTTTTAAATATTATGTTATTTACTTTTTTTACTATTTTTTTATGCATGATTATTTACAAAAAGTTGATAAGAAAATAAATCTTAACAAGTTATAGGGTTTAAGTTTTGAAACTTATAAAAAGTGAACAACTAATTCAACCCCCCCCCCCTATCAGTTTTTATATGATCCTTTGGAACTTTAGATTCCATAGAGAAAATTACTTTTTTACTTTAAATTACATGTAAATATTCAAAACAAAAATATTTATAATTAAAAAAATTATCCCATGATGATAGATTCGTTTTCATCACAATAATTTGTGATATCCATAGGGTAATTTTCATATAGAAAGAACATAGTAGTTCCCCACTATAATGAGATCCTTGAATTTCTATAATGTATTCTTAAATATTAATCCTACGGTCGGGATAACATTCTATGATGGGGTACATAGTATTGTGACCCACACTTTTCATATATAAATATTACATCTTATTATATGAATATCAATTACATAACATTACTATCCATACCAGAACTGTAAAGGTTTAGTGTATTTGGATGCCAGATATATAATAATCTTATTTAATGAAATATATTCAATATATATCATAAATATAATATTATATAGAATTCTTTTATACATACCCTACATAAAACATTTATTTATAACACGGGGATAAAGAAACATGAGAAAGAGTGAGCTCATATGCTTGATAACGGTAAACATAAGAGATATCAATAAATTATCATAATTGAGCATATGATAATAATAAGGGTATGATAACATGATCATAAATTACAATAATCACACATAATAAGTCAAATATCACTAATCATAAATCATGGCATAATTATTTTTCATAACAAAAGACATAAGACATAAGTGTGTTGAATTATCAATAATTAATCATGATCTATGAGAACATATCACAATTATAATTCATATGTAGTGGAATACACATAATAATAGAAAGTCATTTACTTGGTCAATGATAATTTCCAAGACTATCATAGTGTATTGGTTTCACTCCCCATTTCATCGTATCATTAGTCAAGGTTCACTCCCAAGACTGTCATAATGGATAGAGTCTCTTATTGAACTGGGTTCACTCCCCATTCCAGTTCTTATTATCTCATGAGATATCCATATTTTCCCAATGCATTATAGAACTTTATAATTTTAGGCCCACCCATCACATAATTAAAACTATACATATGTGTGATACAAGATCATAAAATTTCATTATATCATTATATCATAACCTATGGAAAGGAAACATGTTTCATAAACATTTCATCATTTCATCATAGAATAACCCATAGAAAAATAAACAATTTTCATAAAAATCTCATCATAATACTCATAAAACATCTAGATAAAGAATAAGGATGGTATCACTAGAACATATCCCTATTAAATCATAATTAATATCAAAGGATGTTAACATAGATTAATATTTTCTTTAAAAGGTCAGTAGAATGTTTATTAAGTAAAATAGCATTTTTTTTTAAATCACTTATTTAAAATAAAAATATAAATAAAATATTGATAGTAACATTTTATTTGAAAATATACATGGGAAATTTCAAAGGAATCTTCAAATTATTGAGCGTTCATGATGGTGGGAAATTTCATTCATGTCATAATCATTAAAATGAATATTCAGTTCACACCTTTGGTTGAAAGTGCCTCGTTCAGTGAACATCAAGAAGATTATTTTTATACCTTTTTGTAAAAATTAAAACATGGATAGAATTAATTTTAAGAAATAATTTAAGAATATTAAAAACATTCTTGAAAATATTTTAGAAAACATTTATAGAGAAGAAAAATGTTTTTTGACCGAAATATGAGAAATAAGGTTGGCTTTTCTCAAAAACAAATTATGAACTGTTTTGAGTACCAAATAATAGAAAATGGTAATAAAACTTCAAAATTTCAGAAATAAAAATAGGATATAAAAAATTAAATGGGTTTATTATATAAGGGTCATATAATTTCCTTAATGTTAATTCAATCATAAACAATTCTGAACAAAATGTGATTGAAATAGAAATATCTTACAACTTTGGTAATATCTGAATCAAAACCTCATGAAAGGTATATCCTTATATATTTTTTTAAATCAATATAAATTTCATGAAAATAATCATAAAATATATTTATGTAAATTATAAACACCACATAAAAGAAACAAGTGGTGAATATGGCATATGTCTCACAGAAATAAAAGTGAGATGAGAAACCCTTATCTCAAGTTTATCTTACTTTGTATGACTTAAAATATCATTTATAATAAATATATATTTATTATAAATATATAATATAACCATATTCATACATAAATTACTATTTATAATTCCTTTATAATTTCCAATTATCCTTTTATTAACAATTTATTCATTAAAATGAACATTCGGGTGAAAACTGGTTTATTTTCCATGCACGTTTTGATTTGATGATTTTGTAGCTTGATCCTTGGTTGTGGTTTCATAATATGAATGATAATAATAATAATTAAATAAGTATAATATTTATTAATAATATAAACTTTTATAATAATTTATATAAAGTGGAGATGAAAAATTAATCACAACACTTTGTGGAGATGGTAATCTGTATGTACACACGGGTGATGTGTCCACTTTTTATGGTTGAAATGAAATAAAGTTAAATAATAATTCACCTTTAAAAAATAATTATTATATCATAGATATAATATATATTCATTAAATCTATCTTTATTCCCATCCATGTAAATTATAAACAAAAAATGAAATGCATCACTTCGTGGAGGTGGTAGTCCACATGTGTGCATGAGCGACGTTATCATTTTCTAACAGATAGAAAGGTAAGAAGGTATATAAGATATTATGATTATAGAAGTATAACTATGTTATAAATATCATATATTAACATTAAATTTATCACAATAACCAACTACTAGTTATAGTGATGGAAAATGAATCATATCACTACGTGGAGGCGGTAGTTCACATGTACGCACGAGTGATACTTTCATTTCTAATTTATTAGAAAAAAGGGTGGATAATACTATTTATATAAATATAATAAAATTTAATTATGTTATGGATACTGAATTTATTATTTTATGATAAATACCATATATATAAATTAGGTGGTATAAGAAATAAATTGAAAGAGGTCGAGTAGGATGATTACCTCTTCTTTGGTAGACCTCCTTCAGATCTGTTCTTAAAGACCCTTGGAATGGTATTTTATGAATAATAGTACCTCTAATTCATGGATATAAAATTTTATAATATAATTTGGTAGGTTTTTTTAAATATAGGTTGCTCAATAATTTATAATGAAAATAGAGGGGTGTCATTTTATAAGTGAAGGAAATGACACACATGGAATTAATAAAAAGATTGAAATATAATAAATTCATTTCCATGAAAAATTATCACCATGTGGGCCAAATTTAGAATATAACATATTATATGATTTAAATAAATTAAACCAATAAAAATTTTATAGGTTTACTGTAACACCCCAAGCTTCTACGGTACGCTTCTCTTTGAATAATGTGATAGCGTGTGTTGTACGCAACACCGAGTTCTAACACACCGTAACCAATCAAACTAGCCGTTATGAATAGTAATACCTACTTTTTGAAATTATATATATATTTTATATTTTAAAATGAACTTCATTTTTGGATTCGGAATATCGAATTTAGCCTAAGGTGAAATTTTGGTACTTTTCGGATAACTTTCATATTTTGATGAATAGTGAAAATTACTAAATTTTAATTAAAAACAACTTTTTTAATAAAAATAATTAATAGTGATAAATTATGAATTTGAGTGGTTTTAAAGTATATTTATAATATATTTTTACCATTTAATATAATTTTGGTCATTGGACATAATTTTACAATTAAAATGAACATAAACAAGTGTCAATCTTTTGATAGTTATTATCTCTTAAAAACACGCTTTTTGTTTTGACAGCGGGAATTAATTTTAAATTAATTTCTGCCACTTCTGTGTTTTGAATTTAGAAAAATGGATTCCATATTTGGAATCATGATTTCCAAATTTTGTAAATAGGTAACTTTTATTTTTAGACATTTTGAATAATTACTGTGGTAAATATTTTATTTACCATGGTTAAGGGTAAATCTGGTAAATAAGGGTTAAAAAATAATATTATAATAATACTAAATTACCCTAAAACGTGTCCTAGCCTTATTGGTTGATACAAGTTCGACCATATTCATCTTTGGGTTGATTTTGGGACCCCATGGTGCCACTTGTAGGTGATAGGGACACTTTTTTTTAATTAAGTTAAAATGAATACAAAAATGACACAAGCATATATATTTTATAAAAACAATTATTACATAGGGTTATATATGTTGGATTTTAGATTATAAATATTAATTAGAAAGATAAAAAGATTTCCTACATAATGATATTTTATTTATAATTTTTAGACATTAAATAATTTAATTTATTTATGACACAATAATGATGTAGTAATTACTATAATAGTAAAAAATTAAAATAATTAATATTATAAATACCCAAATAAATATAATATGAAACTTTTAATGAATTAAAATAATTTTATAGGATAATATGATATGTTAGGATTGATTTAATTGACTTTTTTTGAAGTAATCAATCTGTTATAAGTTTCAAAAAAATCAACTATTGAATAGTATCAAAATGGACATAAAAGAGTTCTTAAAACAAATATTATATTATTAATTGATATTAAATTCCTAAAAATCTAAGGTTCGGCCAAGAGACTTATATAATTATAGGTTCATCATTAATGGACCACTTGGGGGTCTCTTGGATGTATATAGTAAGTTTATTAACCATATTATATAAAAATACAAAGAGACATTGTAAAAGTGAAACTAATTAACTTAGAGTTAATACTTAAAGATAAGGTTAATATAAGTACCCAAACCAGTCTAAATTCTATTGGTTGAGTTTTTTTCGACCCATACCCACCTTAAACTTTTCATAATCAACTTTGGAGCCATTGGAAACCTAATATTAATTTATTATAAACTAATATCTCTAGCTTTTCCAAAGGTGCCCCTCACCCCTCTTATAAAAGGGCACTCCTCCTTCTCATTTCTTCACACCTTAAAAGCCTTTTGGTTCGGCCAAACTCTTCCCAAATACTCTCCCAAATTCCCTCACTACAACCTAGGGGCCTTAGTTTGATCATAAAGCCAACCTAAGGAGTCCTTTTGATCAAATCAAAAGGAAGAACTCAAAGAAGAGGTAATGATTTCACCACCCTTTTCCAAGTTCCTTTCTTCTTCCACTTCTTCTTCCTTTGTTGTTAACATTATAAAATAATAACTCCAGTATCATATATATACTGTTATTTTATTATAAATATGGTACAACCATATTCAGTATTCTATCCACCCTTTGAATAACATGTCACCATACGTGCGTACGTACGGCTTACCGTCTCCACGTCGTGGTGTAATTGTTATTCAATATAATATTATTTGGATGGGTATAATAATGATGTGTAACTCATGTAAATAATAAATATAACATGTTAATGATTCCGTATATATGATATACCATCCATTTATATATTATTTTAATATCAAAAGAATGATATTGTCGCTCGTGCGTACGTACGGACTATCGTCTCCACGAACGCGATGAGATTCATTCTCCATCGTATCCATTCAAGTATAATTATCATTTGATGATTTAAAAAATTATGTTTAAGGACTTGATATCATTCTGTATATGAATAATATACAACCTATACTTTACAAACATTTCTTACGTAACAAAACATATAAAATAAAACAAGTAAGTTAACACCCGAAACAACGATAGTACTAAGATATTATTATCAAATCAATATTAAAAGATCATATATGATATCATATTAATGTATATGATTCTTGTATAATTTAATAACAATTATTTCACCATTATACAGGAGGTTAACTTACCCCAACCAAGGAAAAGTACAAGGTAAGGGTTATTTCACAATCTCTTCATTATCCGAGGTTGTTTATATGTAATAATCTACTGGGATCTCTTTACCATCCACATCCATGTTTTCTTAAAAATGTATATTAAAACATTTTTATTATTTACAAGAATATGGGTTAAAGTCATTTATACCCTTGTTTGACTTTTTATAAGAGGAATCTTTCCTTCTTTTTCAAAACAAGGTCCTTTTTAACCTTTTCGACAGAATTAAGGTAAGAATGTTTTTTTTAACTTATACGGCGGGTGTGGTTATTTTCCGCCGTTATAAAATCTTCAAAGCTTTCCTTAAAAGCTTATAAGAATATTTTCAAGAAAATGTTTTATTTTATATGGCTCTTAAATTATTTCAAAAATAGAAAGGGATATTTCTCTAAAAAGTGTTTTGATTTCATCTATGTCAACATCCTTTTATGGATTTTACGCTTATTTGAAGTTGATTTATTATGATACAAAACTTCTATATTATATTGAAGGTTTTGTGATATGTTTGACTGTGGATGTGCTATTTTTATACCATTCATAGTTTATGGTGAAATTATTGACATTTCATATGCTAGTTTTAATACGAATGTTTATGTTATGTTTAAACCTTTTCATATGGGAATGCATTGGACTTAATATGTGACGGGTGGAGCCCGCTATAGCTCCTCGATGCATCGGTAGGTCTCATGAGACAAACTAGTGTCTTGGCACAAGGCCTTGGAAAAATCTTATTTGTAGTCTTGGCACGAGGCCTTGGCTATGTGGTTATGATAGTCTGGCATTATGCATTCCAACATTATGAAAGTGGTTATTGATATTGCATGTGATTATTCGATTATTAGAATATCCATGTGAACAAGTAAATGGCATTATTTCATTTTACTTTTTCCATACTATGTTGAAGTTCAAGTTTAAAAGTCTTTTGTTTTAGTAATGAATTTCCTTAAATGTTTATGATTATTTTGAATGTTCCTCTATATTGTTATCCTTACTGGGCATTTGAGCTCACCCCTTTTCTATGTTTTATTTTTCCCAGGATGTGAAGAAGTAAGTTATGAATGACCTGCAGGGATATTATGAGGGGATAATAGTGTGGACTATGGAGACATTATGTTGTTGTAGTAGTTTTTCATTTTATGATGTAATGTAAAACTTATGAATATATCTAGTGTTTCCAAGGCTACTAAACTAATCGGTCTTTCGAGATTTGATCTTTCTTGTGATCATGCCAATGTTATGTAATAATGCACCGACTCTGGGTAACTAGGGTCGGGGCGTTACAGTTGGTATCAGAGGAAGTTTAGTACAAACCTTGGAAGCTAGATTTAGATAAACTCTGATTAGAGCACGTAGACCTAAGATGAACTTTGAGGATTAGTATAGAAGAACTTCCTAGAATTTTGGTATTGTAGAGATTTTGTGAGTTTTCCGAGCAATACATCCCTGTCTAGATACGAGCAGGTAGAGGCGACTCTGGCACAGATGTACCTAGGGGTAAAACCCGAAAACACCGCTTTGAGCTAGACTCGAACGGGAACTGGTGCACGACAACGGGCCTTGCTGCACTCTTGGTTACGACACTCCCGGGGGATATGCTTAGGATAACTCTCATTTTCTTTACAAATAATTATGAAGGGTTTATGAGTATATACTTCCTCAAAGAAAACATTTTTATGATTATAGATTATATCCATAAATAGTTCAATTTATGTTAAGTGTTTTATAAGTATGGGATTATGTATTTTGATTCATAAAATGATCTAGTTTATGCCATTGTTTAGAAATGGCGCCTAGTGGAAGAAATGGAAACCGTATCAATGCATGCACTCCATGTAGGGATTGCCCTCCTACTCAAGATAATTATAGTGGGGCTAGTGATGCAACTGGTGCCGATTAGCTAATCACCATACTGGGACAACTTACTCAGGTTATGAATAATAACCTTACCCGTATGGAGCACCCTGATCCACAGCGTGGAGGATAAATGTTAGATCGATTCATGAGGCAATAACCACCAAAATTCAATGGGAGTACAAATACCTTAGTAGCTGATCAATGGATAAATTCCCTAGAGAAAATATTTCAGGCTTTGGGGAGCAGTGAAAGGGAAAAAGTTATCATGGCAGTTTACCGCCTCACTGGAGATGCTGATCAATGGTGGTCATTGATTCAAAACATGAAGGAAGATGATGAAGTATCAAATATGGAATGGAGGGAGTTCAAAGATCTGTTTTTAGAAAAATACTTTCCTCGCAACCATCGAGCAGATATGGAAAGGCAATTTCTGAGTCTGAGACAAAAGGAGGATGAGAATGTCACAAAGTATGAGGCTAACTTTACAAGGTTAGCGAGGTATTCTGGAGATTATATACGTAACCCAAGAAGTAATATTGATCGTTTCTTTGATGGGTTAAAACCATTTCTTCGTCGATCATTAGTCTCACAATCCTTTTTGTCGTACGAAGACATTGTCTCATGTGCTATCAAGACCGAAAAGGAATTCTCTAAGTCTTATGACTTTAAAGAAAAGCAAGAGAAGAAGAGACTTGCTGATCAATCTGGGAATAGAAATAGGGGGAAGAAGGGAAAGTTTGAATATCCATCCTGTGGTAAATGCAGGAAGAAACATCCTGGTACTTTCTTGAAGGGAATGGGAGTCTGTTACAAGTGTGGTGAAAAAGGCCACCAAGCTCGTGATTGCAAGGGGAAGAAGGAAGCTACCAACGTTCAGTGCTACAATTGCATGGAGATGGGGCATTATGCAAATGAATGTCCTAAGCGTCAGGAGAACTTACCTCAAAGAAGGCCAAGGGATCAAGGCCAGGCTTATGCTATCACTACTGCTGAGGTAGAAGCTCCGAAAGACGTGGTGGAAGGTAATTTAATGGTTTCCTCAAGTTTAGCAAATGCTTTATTTGACTCTAGATCATCGCATTATTTCATATCTTCCCAGTTTTCTAAGAAAATTATATATTTCCAATTTGATTTAATAAGGGAGTTGTCAGTTAAAACTCCTAAGGGAAGTATCATTGCAACAAAGTTTTGTGAATTAGTCCCCATTAGAGCACATAAATGTTATTTATCTACTGATCTCATCGTCATACCTATGATTGAGTTTGATATAATCCTCGGTATGGACTGTCTTTCGGACTATGATGCGAAGATTTATTGTAAGAAGAAAGAGTTTACGATTCTTGATGATAATGATAAGGAACACCTTATCTTTAGAGCAGAATCGTCACCGCCTAATTCTTATTTAGATCCACCCCCAGTAGCTCAACTTAATTCAATTATTGGGGAGGAAGAGAATGAAATAACTGTCGGTGAGGAAGGGAATGTTCAAATAGAGGATGTACCTGTTGTGAAAGAATTTGTAGATGTATTTCCATAAGATTTACCTGGACATCCTCCAGAACGAGAAGTTGAGTTTTCCATTGATTTGATTCCTGGATCAAGGCCTATATTGAAGACCCCGTATAGAATGGCCACTGTAGAATTAGTTGAACTAAAGAAACAACTAGAGGAATTGAGTAATAAGGGATTTATTCTCCCTAGTGTTTCTCCATGGGGAGCCCCTATTCTTTTTGTTTAAAAGAAAGATGGATCTATGAGGTTATGTATCGACTACAGGGAGATCAATGCTATAACAATAAAGAACAAGTATCCCCTACCACGCATTGATGATTTATTTGACCAACTGTATGGAGCTCAATACTTTTCAAAGATTGACCTTCGATCTAGATACCATCAGTTGTGTGTGAAGAAGGAATACATTCTGAAGACAGCATTTCGAACTAGGTACGGGCATTACGAGTTTACTGTAATGCCGTTTGGATTGACTAATGCACCCTCTGTATTCATGGATCTGATGAATAGAGTTTTCAAGGAGTATCTCGATGAATTTGTGGTGGTATTTATTGATGATATCTTAGTATACTCTAAAAGTTATTAAGATCATGAAAATCACTTGCGCATTATCTTGAAGACTCTAAGGAGGCATGAATTATATGGGAAGTTTAGCAAATGTGAATTCTGGCTTCAGGAGATTTCTTTTCTTGGGCATATTGTCTCTAAAGATGGAATCTCTGTTGATCCTTCTAAGACCAAGGCAATCCAAGAATGGCCAGCACCTACGAGTATAACTGAGGTACGTAGTTTTATTGGTTTGGCTGGTTATTATCGACGTTTCGTCCAGAATTTTTCCCGATTGGCTAACCCATTAACGAAGCTCACACGTAAAGGGGCTAAATTTGTTTGGACAAAAGAGTGTGAAGAATGTTTCGAAGAACTGAAGAGAAGATTAGTCAATGCTCCTATATTGACTCTACCATCAGGGAATGATGGGTTCGTTATTTATAGTGACGCATCAAATAAAGGACTTGGTTGTGTCCTTATGCAGAATGATAGAGTTATTGCCTATGAATCACGACAGTTGAAAATTCATGAACAAAACTATCCTACTCATGATCTCGAGTTAGCAGTTGTGATCTTTTCTTTGAAGATATGGAGGCACTACCTCTATGGTGAAAAATGTGAGATTTATACTGATCATAAGAGTTTGAAGTATATTTTCTCACAAAAAGAACTCAACATGAGTCAAAGGAGATGGCTTGAATTACTCAAGGATTATGATTGCACGATACACTACCACCCGGGGAAAGCAAACAAGGTGGCAGATGCTTTGAGTAGAAAATACCATGGAGTTTTGAACAATATGAGAATTGAAAGGGATCCAATTTTCATGGATCTAGTGAAGATGGACATGGGAATAACCAGGGAAGGTGAAACATCAATTCTTTTTCAAATGGTTGCCAAACCATCTTTACTAGAAAGGATTAAGAGTTCTCAGACCGATGATGAAGAATTTCAAAAGAAGATTAAAGCTGTGAATGATGGGAGATTGAGAGACTTTGTGTATGAAGATGGAATTTTGAAATTCGGGAAGAGACTTTGTGTTCCCGATATACCTGATCTAAAAAGGGAATTGCTGGATGATGCCCATAGTTCCAATTTCTCTATACACCCTGGGAGCACCAAAATGTATAGAGATTTGAAGGAACATTTTTGGTGGGACAACATGAATAGGGAGATTGCCGATTTTGTGTCAAGATGTATGGTTTGTCAACAAGTGAAAGCTGGAAGGCAACAGCCTGGAGGAGTCATGCAACCTCTTCCCATACCGGAGTGGAAATGGGACAATATTACGATGGACTTTGTCATGGGGCTAACAAAGACTTCTAGAAGGAACGATGCAATATGAGTTATTGTTGATCGTCTTACCAAGTCAGCATATTTTCTTGCTATAAGAGAATATCTACCCCTGGAACGTCTAGCAAGACTATATATTAATGAAGTTGTGAGACTTCATGGAGTACCCCTATCGATTGTTTCTGATCGTGATCCCCGTTTTACTTCAAGATTTTGGAAAAGTCTTCAGAAATCCCTGGATACTGAACTTCATTTGAGCACTGCTTACCACCCTCAGACAGACGGACAATCAGAACGGACTATTCAGACCTTAGAAGACATGTTGAGATCTTGCTCACTTGACTTTCAGGGTATATGGGATCAATATTTACCACTGGTAGAATTTTCCTATAACAATAGCTTCCATTCGAGTATTCAGATGGCACCATATGAAGCGTTATACAGAAAGAGATGTCGTACACCAACCTGTTGGGATGATGTTGGTGAAAGAAAACTTGTAGGCCCAGAACTGGTGGAGGAAACGGTGGAAAAGGTGAAGGTAATCCAAAATCACATCAAAGCAGCTCAAAGTAGGCAGAAGAGCTATGCCGATAATCGAAGGAGGGATTTGGAATTTCAAGTTGGTGATCATGTTTTCTTGAAGGTATATCCATGGAAGGGAGTCATGCGTTTTGGTAAGAAAGGTAAATTGAGTCCCAGGTACATCGGACCTTTCGAAATTCTAGAACGAATTGGGGTTGTGGCTTACCGATTGGCAATGCCGCCAAGTCTCTCCAAAGTTCACGATGTGTTCCACGTATCTCTGTTGAGGAAATACATGCCTGACCCAACGCATATACTCACCTATGAGGAATTAGAACTGGAACCCGATCTTTCTTATTGTGAAGAGCCCGTCAGGATTCTTGATATGAGATAACAAGTACTGAGAAACCAGACGACGCGTCTGGTAAAAATTTTGTGGAGAAACCATAAGATGGAAGAGGCAACGTGGGAACCTGAGAAACTTATGATGAAGAATCACCCGAGTCTTTTCATGCGGCAGTATTATAGAAATTTTGAGGACGAAATTATTTGAAGGATGGGAGAATGTAACACTCCAAGCTTCTACGGTACGCTTCTCTTTGAATAATGTGATAGCGTGTGTTGTACGCAACACCGAGTTATAACACACCGTAACCAATCAAACTAGCCGTTATGAATAGTAATACCAACTTTTTGAAATTATATATATTTTATATTTTAAAATGGACTTCATTTTTGGATTCGGAATATCGAATTTAGCCTAAGCTGAAATTTTGGTACTTTTCGGATAACTTTCATATTTTGATGAATAGTGAAAATTACTAAATTTTAATTAAAAACAACTTATTTAATCAAAATAATTAATAGTGAAAAATTATGAATTTGAGTGGTTTTAAAGTATATTTATAATATATTTTTACCATTTAATATAATGTTGGTCATTGGACATAATTTTACAATTAAAATGAACATAAACAAGTGTCAATCTTTTGATAGTTATTATCTCTTAAAAACACGCTTTTTGTTTTGACAGCGGGAATTAATTTTAAATTAATTTCTGCCACTTCTGTGTTTTGAATTTAGAAAAATAGATTCCATATTTGGAATCAGGATTTCTAAATTGTGTAAATAGGTAACTTTTATTTTTAGACATTTTGAATAATTATTGTGGTAAATATTTTATTTACCATGGTTAAGGGTAAATCTGGTAAATAAGGGTTAAAAAATAATATTATAATAATACTAAATTACCCTAAAACGTGTCCTAGACTTATTGGTTGATACAAGTTCGACCATAGTCATCTTTGGGTCGATTTTGGGACCCCATGGTGCCACTTGTAGATGATAGGGACACTTTTTTTTAATTAAGTTAAAATGAATACAAAAATGACACAAGCATATATCTTTTAGAAACACAATTATTACATAGAGTTAAATATGTTGGATTTTAGATTATAAATATTAATTAGAAAGATAAAAATATTTCCTACATAATTATATTTTATTTATAATTTTTAGACATTAAATAATTTAATTTATTTATGACACAATGATGATGTAGTAATTACTATAATAGTAAAAAATTAAAATAATTAATATTATAAATACCCAAATAAATATAATATGAAACTTTTAATGAATTAAACTAATTTTATAGGATGATATTATATATTAGGATTGATTTAATTGACTTTGTTCGAAGTAATCAATCTGTTATGAGTTTCAAAAAAATCAACTATTGAATAGTGTCAAAATTGACATAAAAGAGTTCTTAAAACAAATATTATATTATTAATTGATATTAAATTCCTAAAAATCTAAGGTTCGGACAAGAGACTTATATCATGATAGGTTAATCATTAATGGACCACTTGGGGGTCTCTTGGATGTATATAGTAAGTTTATTAACCATATTATATAAAAATACAAGGATACATTGTAAAAGTGAAACTAATTAACTTAGAGTTAATACTTAAAGATAAGGTTAATATAAGTACCCAAACCTGTATAAATTCTATTGGTTGAGTTTTTTGCGACCCATACCCACCTTAACCTTTGAATAATCAAATTTGGAGCCATTGTAAACCGAATATGAATTTATTATAAACTAATATCTCTAGCTTTTCCAAAGGTGCCCCTCACCCCTCTTATAAAAGGGCACTCCTTCTTCTAATTTCTTCACACCTTCAAAGCCTTTTGGTTCGGCCAAAATCTGCCCAAATACTCTACCAACTTCCCTCACTACAACCTAGGGGCCTTAGTTTGATCAGAAAGCCAACCTAAGGAGTCCTTTTGATCAAATCAAAAGGAAGAACCCGAAGAAGAGGTAATGATTTCACCACCCTTTTCCAAGTTCCTTTCTTCTTCCACTTCTTGTTCCTTTGTTGTTACCATTATAAAATAATAACTCCAGTATCATATATATACTGTGATGTTATTATAAATATGGTACAACCATATTCAGTATTCTATCCACCCTTTGAATAACATGTCACCATACGTGCGTACGTACGGCTTACCGTCTCCACGTCGTGGTGTAATTGTTATTCAATCTAATATTATTTGGATGGGTATAATAATGATGTGTAACTCATGTAAATAATAAATATAACATGTTAATGATTCTGTATATATGATATACCATCCATTTATATATTATTTTAATATCAAAAGAATGATATTGTCGCTCGTGTGTACGTACGGACTACCGTCTCCACGAACGCGATGAGATTCATTCTCCATCGTATCCATTCAAGTATAATTATCATTTGATGATTTAAAAAATGATGTTTAAGGACTTGATATCATTCTGGATATGAATAATATACAACCTATCCTTTACAAACATGTCTTACGTAACAAAACATATAAAAGAAAACAAGTAAGTTAACACCCGAAACAACGATAATACTAAGATATTATTATCAAATCAATATTAAAAGATCATATATGATATCATATTAATGTATATGATTCTTGTATAATTTAATAAAAATTATTTTACCATTATACAGGAGTTTAACTTACCCCAACCAAGGAAAAGTACAAGTTAAGGGTTATTTCACAATCTCTTCATTATTCGAGGTTGTTTATATGTAATAATCTACTGGGATCTCTTTACCATCCACATCCATGTTTTCTTAAAAATGTATTTCAAAACATTTTTATTATTTACAAGAATATGGGTTAAAGTCATTTATACCCTTGTTTGACTTTTTATAAGAGGAATCTTTCCGTCGTTTTCAAAACAAGGTCCTTTTTAACCTTTTCGACAGAATTAAGGTAAGAATGTTTTTTTTAACTTATACGGCGGGTGCGGTTATTTTCCGCCGTTATAAAATCTTCAAAGATTTCCTTACAATCTTATAAGAATATTTTCAAGAAAATGTTTTATTTTATATGGCTCTTAAATTATTTCAAAAATAGAAAGAGATATTTCTCTAAAAAGTGTTTTGATTTCGTCTATGTCAACATCCTTTTATGGATTTTACGCTTATTTGAAGTTGATTTATTATGATACAAAACTTCTATATTGTATTGAAGGTTTTGTGATATGTTTGACTGTGGATGTGCTATTTTTATACCATTCATAGTTTATGGTGAAATTATTGACATTTCATATGCTAGTTTTAATACGAATGTTTATGTTATGTTTAAACCTTTTCATATGGGAATGCATTGGACTTAATATGTGACGGGTGGAGCCCACTATAGCTCCTCGATGCATCGGTAGGTCTCATGAGACAAACTAGTGTCTTGGCACAAGGACTTGGCAAAATCTTATTTGTAGTCTTGGCACGAGGCCTTGGTTATGTGGTTATGATAGTCTAGCATTATGCATTCCAACATTATGAAAGTGGTTATTGATATTGCATGTGATTATTCGATTAGTAGAATATCCATGTGAACAAGTAAATGGCATTATTTCATTTTACTTTTTCCATACTATGTTGAAGTTCAAGTTTAAAAGGCTTTTGTTTTAGTAATGCATTGTCTTAAATGTTTATGATTATTTTGAATGTTCCGCTATATTGTTATCCTTACTGGGCATTTGAGCTCACCCATTTTCTATGTTTTATTTTTGCTAGGATGTGAAGAAGTAAGTTATGAATGACCTGTAGGGATATTGTGAGGGGATAATAGTGTGGACTGTGGAGACATTATGTTGTTGTAGTAGTTTTTCATTTTATGATGTAATGTAAAACTTATGAATATATCTAGTCTTTCCAAGGCTACTAAACCAATCGGTCTTTCGAGATTTTATCTTTCTTTTGATCATGCCAATGTTATGTAATAATGCACCGACTCTGGGTAACTAGGGTCAGGGCGTTACATTTACATGGTATTTTAAACCTTATTTTTGGTTTAACCCCTTTGTTAACTAAGTTTAATCTTAACCGTGATAATAAATTTTTAAAACATTAAGGATTATAAATTACTACTAAGGTAACAATTGGATCATAAATGGACAAGGGATTAAATTTATAACCATTTATAATTCTAATTTTCCTCTTTAAATATATTTATTATTTTCAAATAATTTAATAAAATATTATTCAAATAAAATAATATTAAAGTCATTTTAAGAATTATTCCCACAATTTGACTTTAAAGACATAAAGACAGGAATGGAATTTGAATATAATCCATTTTACCATCAATAATACATTATAATTAACTATAAAATTATTGTTGCACCATAATTCATCCAAATACATTACTTTTAAAATAGAGTTAGGGCCTCTATTTTTTTATAAAAGGCCTCACCTCCTCCCTCCTCTCTCATGCAAGATCGCCTTAGGAATCCAAGACCTAGGATTTGGTGTTTTTTTGCAATCCAAACTCTAATTTCATATTCTTCAGTCGTGTTTAAAGTATGTCAATAAGCACTTAAGTCCATAGGCTCAGTTATTTATTATTCTTCCTCTCAGTGATTCTATTTTGATGTAGGCTCATATGACCTATTTTCAACATATTGATATGTTATTCCATTTTCTTTTGATCCAGGACAAACTAAGGGTCAATGATGGATGAGGATATTTTTATGGTTCTACGATAGGTAGTCTATGAATTTTACCTAAAAGTCTCTTTTTTTATAAAAAGTTTCCATTGTGCGCACATCAGTATCACTGGGAATTTCTTATTAAATTCATATACGATGCTTCTAATATTTGAACCCATGTTCTAGATCCCCTTTTAGATTTTACCATCACATCATTAGAGGTTATGACCTTAACACCATCCACCCCAAGTATGGTGTGATCCATTTTTATGCCTTGTAACCCATGATGGGTTTACCTGCTTCACCGTTCGGGTGAGATAGACTTGTCCCCATTAAAGGTAAGTGTTTTAATCAAATAAATTAATTGTTAATGGATAGTATATCTTATATATGTCACTTGACCCTTCTAAGGTAAGTTCTCTAATTTATTAAATGGATCTTAAATTGTTAAATAGAAATTATATTTATAGATATCAATTGGACTAGTTAATTGTATTTGAATGGAATATTGTTGCATGTGCTTAGCCTACCTTGTCATGATTATGAAAGGTAAAGGAATGAACCTAATAATTAAATATGGAATGGAAGTAATAAATGGTTGCATGTCATATTTAACCTTGTCACCCTGTATGAAAGGCAATGGAATAAACCCTCTGAATTATTAAAAGGCATGAGTATTACATGGTCTAAATTAAATAATAAATTATTTATAAGGTACCTATTGCATATATAAATTTTTATATTTATAGGAGTGGTCAGACTTCAGATAGCCTTGGATTCCCGAGGGAATTACTTGGACAGTCAGAGGATACTATTTTGAATCAAGGAGTCGGTTACTAAGAAAGATACCCACCTTAGAACATAGTCCTTTTCTAATAGCATATTCTTGGCCTGACATTGTAGGATCCCTTCACTATCTTTGTGGATATTAGGCTTCCTCAGATATACTCCTTGGATCTAGATTGATATATTTGGACACATGGAACCATGGATACACCCCATTGGTCCTATTCATGCTTAGACCATGCTTACTTTGGATGAGATCCTTATACTTGGTCAGAATCTATTACAGTATAATTCCTTGGGTGATTCCCCTTGGATTACACCCAGGCCCCCTATAGACATATTGTATGTTATTTTTGAGTTGGCATGACCTTTGAGGTCAAGTATTCCTTGGTTATTACCTTGGATACTCTTTTATTATTATCATTATTATAAGATGCCTTGGTTATTACCTTGGATCCTATTTTATTATTATCATTATCATAGGATTCCTTGGTTTCTACCTTAAATCCTCTTACATTATCTATATCATATACATTATGGTTAACACTTATTATAAACAGGAACATAAATAATTAAATGATTACATGTTCAGACACCAACTGGGGTTGAAGCAGGTATTGGGATATTTACATTATTGTACTATCTTTACTTCCATATATATACTTACACATTATTTTAGTATATATTCATATACCAGATTGTATAGACTCTGGAAGTGGTGGTCTACTGAGATTTATCTCACACCCTATTTGGGTTGTCATTGGTACCCAAGCATATTACATGTATGTAGGTGTTGATAAGGGGAATAACCCTTCTTTGGACACCTAATATTTCTTGATTGATTTAGGATGGTTCTTGGAAGTAGATAACTTATCATCACTCAGGATATTGGATAGTTTTTAGATTATTTTTTATTCTTTTGTGTAGCATGTATTTCCTTCTGCTTTATATCCATATTTTCATAGTTTATAGAGACATGACATACTTTATCATAATTTATTATATGATTAAATTTATATCTTATGAGTTGGTTATTATTATTGGATGGTTATTATTGTTTTAACCTAATTATTCATTGATATCATGCTTCTGCTTTTTATTTATATATGTTGTGCTCCACTTTAAAATGATGTAATTGTCTCTCTATCAGTTCACCTGAGGCCCTTGCTACTAGATGGTAGTCTCTAGCATACAGGGAGGTGTGATTGAGGCCATGTGGATCACCAGCTCAAGGAACCATTGAGTGGGACCCATGTCGGGATGTCATAAAGTGGTATCAGATAATACTTCTTTTCTTTTGTATTATTATTTGATAAATTTATATAGGATATTAAGAACATGTTGTAACTTGGTTGTAAGCCATTCCTAGGAGTAGCTAACCCATGTTTAGGGTAAATACCATGTTTCTTGGGAATGGGAAATTGTTTTCCTATATCTTTCTTATTATAGTTGATATACTTCCACCATTGGGTGATGCACATGATATGTGGTGGTTATTATTATTATGATGATTGAGGATTGTATTTTATCCTTGTCTCGATGAGATTAGGGCAAGGAATCATCAATCATGCATCATTATAGGCACCTATAAATCACATCCATGCATATGACATGTCATATACATGTATTTTACTACTTTCCTTGCCTGTGTTTCCTGTGATTGTTGAGTGAGCCATGATTGTTATATATTTCTATATTGTTAAAAAATTCTACAGGGTAAAGGAATTAGTTATTAAAAGGTTCATAATCTATCTAAATATTGTTATCCTATATAGTTTGATGGTGGAAACTTAAATAGATAGTTTCTACCCATGTCAAATATGTACCTCTGATTACATGAGCTGCAATTTGGCTATGATTGAGTGATTTAAAGTTTCAATTCATGAGGTTTATGGGCCCTCATGGATTGGTCTATGAAATTAATTGATTCAGGCCATCGTATATTACCTATTACATTCTGAGACTGAATTTATAAAGGGTCAAATAGAAACTAAATGGGTGTCAATTTCAGTGATAAGGTGTATGGGACCTTATTCACTGGGAGTGGTGATCAATTTTAATCTAACCTTGATATATGTATATAATAAAATAAAAAATGTAAATGTAAATATTGAATTATTAAAATTAAAAGGTTGTCAAAAAATGAAGAGGAAAAGTGTGATTGACCCTTCACCTACTAGAACCTCAATAAAGAAAACTTGAACACTTTCCAATACCTTGGCCTTATAAGTGGGTAGTTGGTTAGTGCCTTCAGTAGTGATCCCTTACTCTTATTTTTTACATCCTCTAGTGTATCTATATGTTATTAAATCATGATATGAGGTGTATTCTTGGAATATTTAGAGCTATGACATAACGATGTCCTTATGTCGTGTGCTAGGAGGGTAGTGATGACCACACTCTAGAGATGGTGGGTCTTAATCCACCAGTCTAACTGTTGGGATTTCCATGTGAGGTACCGCCTTCTATACTTGATCTGATAATTGAAACTTAGCTTCGTGTGGTTTTTCTACATCTAATTTAGTCGAGGTAGGGTTCTCCGTAACCTGAACCTATTATGTTTTATCTAACTCATGAGTTCTAGAAGAAACAGCCTCCCATATTTTTGGGGGATGGAAGTCCTCATGCTTCTGAGTCTTGGATGGGACCACTCTTTCTATCTTTGAGAATCTGGATATGTCTTCGGAGAGGAGGTTCAGTCTTTCCACCTACATACTTTTTGATTCTGCCAAATGCTAGTGGGATGTGATTACTCAATATGGTCACCATCAGGGCATGGTATAGGCTAATTTTTAGACTTCCTTCTATGATTAATTCTTTCCTAAGACACTAGGAGCTTACCCAGTAAGAGATTTCATGAACCTAGAGTAGGATTCTATGTCTATTATGGACTTTTTTATATGTTTTACTAAGTTGAAATGATTTGTACTACTTTTAGCCGGTAATGAGATATTGTGAGCGTGACGCTTTGAGGATGGGATCAAGTATGCCATCTGTACTTAGGGGAATATATTTTTTTCCACCTACATTTTATGAGTTTGTAAATTAGGATCTTATAATTGAGAAATATTTGACAGAAGATGATAGTACTGATAAAATAGGTTTAGTGTTGAGGTAAGGAAGTAGTTATTTCGGTAACAGTAAGAATAGCCTTGAGGTTTCTCATCAGAGCAATAGAGGATAGAGTATCAGAACTGGAAGCATTGTTATATTCCATCAGTGTAGACAGTAGGGGTATCTGAAGCCTCATTTTGATAGAGACCCTCTTGAATTTAATCCCTGAGTCTATATGAGTCATCTTCAGATATTCTGTCAGAACTTTCCATCTACTTATAGTGGAAAAATGTCTGCATTAACTCCACCTTCAAGAGAAGGATCAGTTGTGTCACGTCAGGTGTGGAGTTGGAGTAGAACCGAAAGGACTAGATGAGGATGAGGTCATGGTCATATTAGTCTGAATTATGATTATCAACATCAACAAATCAGACCTTCTTAGGGTAGTCCATCTATAGCACTGGGTTATGGATCAAGTAAGTTGCATGCTTTACAGCCGATACCTGAGGATTAGAGTGCAAAACCATATATAGTACAATGTACTATTCTAGTGTCCTCTACTATTATATATTATTTTTTCAATACATGTTCCTCTCACTACTTTATCTCTCTATCAACTATGGATAGTCTTGGGCTTGAAATTTAGTACTTATCTGGTGTGATGACCCTAGATACACCATTCGGAGTGTGGTCTTAGGTCATATGAAAATAAAAGGACTATATCCTTGAGGTAGGAAATTAAACATACTTATGTTTTATATTTTTCCTCAAGATGATGGGATTTGATTTCATTCTCATGATGGATTTTATAGTTTCATGTCACACATATGTGGAATTTTATCATTATAGGGTGTTGTTTACATCACTAGAGGGTGGAAGTTATCTCCAAACTGGTGAGTAGAATTTCTAGGATGATAGATTTGGACCATAACATCATGGGATATGTGGATTGATCTCACAGGTTTCTAGTGTATTCATGAAGGAGTAAGGAATAAATATGATATATTTTCCTCCCATAGTATATAATTTCAGGGATGTTTTTAATGATGATTTTTTTGTATTACCTCCTTATAGAGAGGTAGGTTTTACTATCAAGTTCATTCTAGGAGCATCTCCAGTGTTCATTCCTCCATATAGGATGGAACCTACCGAGGTTTAGGACATCAATAGATAGTTAGAGGATTTGTATTCTAGATATTTTATTCGACCTAGTACTTCTTCTTGGGGTTCACCCATGTTTTTAAAAAGAAGGTGGATGGGACTCTATGTTTATGTGTGGATTAGTGATGGATAAACCAGATTACAGTTAAGAATTGGCATCCACTACCTTGAATGGATGATCTCTTTGAACAAATCTGAGGAGATAGGGTATTTTTGAAGCTCAAACTGAGATTTGGTTATCATCATGTGGGATTCAGGCCTTCATACATACCTCTTACAACTTTTAAAAGTAGCCATGTTCTTTATGAGTATTTTTTATGCTATTCAGTCTTACGAACATGCCCACCATTTTCATGGCCATGATGAATAGGGTGTTCTGCCCATATATGAATTCCTTTTTTATGGTTTTCATGAATGACATCTTGGGGTATTTTTTTACTCCTAGAAACCATACTAAACAACTTGATATCATTTTGAATACATAGAGTGATCATCATATTTATGATAAGATTCTTAATTGCTACTTTTGGATTGAAAAATTTCATTTCTTGGGTCATATTATCTCATAATCAGGAGTATCCATTGACCTAGAGAAGGTGAATATCATGGCTTACTGAAAGCAACTCAAGAACATGTTTGATGTATAGAGTTTCTTGGGGTTGGATAGATATTACAAGAATTTAATACAAGACTTCTCGCAAATTTCATCGCCTCTTACTAGTCTTACAAAGAAGTGTATGAAGTTACTGTGGTAAGAAGCATGTGATAAGGCCTTTCAGGAGATGAAATAGAGGCTTACCTCGGTACCGATTATGATCCTTCTAGAGCCTGTAAGAGTCTATATGGTGTTATTTGATGTATTTAGAATCAGGATGGGAGTATTACTAATGTAATAGGATTTATTTTTTACATACAAACCTTGTAATTTGAGACCTCATGGGAAAAATTACCCGACACATGACATTAAGCTAGTAGCAGTTGTCCATGACTTATGTTGCTAGAGAAACTATCTGATGGGTGATTTATTTATGGTGTATAAATACCACAATAGGCACAAATATATCTTTTCACAGTGTGACATGAATATCAGATAGAAAATATGGGTCAAATTCCTTCAATACTTTGACTTTTATCTTACCATAGCGGATGCGCTGATCCAAAAAACTCAAGCACAATCTATGCAATAAGCCAGTTATGAATGGAAATTTATGGACCTATTTTTTTATATCTACCTAGAGTTTCATGATATTCATGAGAAATATTTTCTTACAGCCTTAAAATTTACCTCTCCACTCCTTGGTAAGGTGAATAGAAGGAAATTTTCAGATCCTGGAGACTTGGTTCTCCATGAGAGTATTTTTGGTGAGGGCCTGGATCCAGATTAGTTAGTTGATGGAGATAGAATCCTCCATATACATGGGTGTATATGGGTTTCTATAAATATAAGAGAGTAACTGATGTGAGAGTCCCACTCTTCTTAGTGAGATGT
This sequence comes from Viscum album, assembly GCA_963277665.1. Classification (NCBI taxonomy): domain Eukaryota; kingdom Viridiplantae; phylum Streptophyta; class Magnoliopsida; order Santalales; family Viscaceae; genus Viscum; species Viscum album. The sequence goes on along the minus strand of OY728162.1, from coordinate 192,513,267 downwards.
TTATCTAGGCATCTCCAAGATGTATCAAGATATGTGATACCGGTATTGGTGTCCTGGGATGAAACATCAAATAGCGGGTGTTATCATTAGGTGTTCCACCTGTCAGTGGGTGAAGGCAGAACACCAGTGACCTGCTATATTTTTACATTCATTGCTAGTCCTAGAATTGAAATGGGAAAAAATTTCAATGTATTTTTTCATTGGATTACTCAGGTCTCCTTGAGGTTGCAATTCGGTTTGGGTAGTTTTGGATCGACAAACAAAAGTATACCACTTACTTCTAATCTAGGATACTTTCTCAATTGATGAGATAGGAAGACTATATTTCTGTGAGGATATACAAATATATAGGTTCCCTCATGATATTGTTTCAAATAGGGATTCTCATTTCACATTGAGGATCTGGAAGGGGTTATAGTGATCTATGGGAACACATGTTCTTTTGAGCATAGCTTTTCACCCTCAAACCGATGGACAATCAGAACAGATGATACGGGTGTTAGGGGACAATCTCTAAGAATGTGTCCTTGATTTTGGTGGTTCTTGGGATAATAATATATCTATATTCAAGTTCTCATACAATAACAGATTTCATATGATGATTCATATGTCTCTATATGAGGACTTGTATGGTAGGTCGTGTTGTTCACCCGTATAATGGTCAGAGGCAGAAGAGGTAGTGCTACTAGCTCCTCATCTCATTTAGGAGACTTTGAAGTAGGTTCATCTGATCAAAAAACATATTCATACTACTTAGTATATATATAAATCTTATGTCAATCACTATAAACAACCTCTTGATTTCGAGAACAGGGATCGTGTTTTCTTGCAGGTATCACCGAGGCTTGGGCATAGATAGATACAAAGGCAAGGGAAATTTTCACCTTTTTATGTTTGGTCATTTCAGATTATGGATAGAGTCGTCAGTAGCCTATCAATTTCTATTACCTCAGAGGTACCGTTCCATTCATGAGGTCTTCGATATTTCACATCTTTTCCATTTTCATGTTGACACATCTCATACTTTTGATCTCGGGGAGGTTGAGTTAGATTTTTATGTTTCTTTTCAGGAGTATTGCATACACATCATTGATCGGAGCATGAAGGCTCTCTGATGCTGGTCTATCTCTTTAGTAAGGGTTTTATGGAAACATAGACATGTATAGGATGAGACTTGGGAGTGGGAGTCCAACATATATGCCCAATGGATATAGTTGTTCTTAGATAGGGTTTCGCTACCCTTGAAAGGTGAACTCAGGGATGAGTTTCTTTAATGGGGAATACTGTAAGAACCCATTTTTTCTATTAGGTAAAAATAAGTTTAATTTTTGGTTAAACCCTTATTTTAATCCCATTTTTGGTTAAATATATAATTCTAGCCTTTAGGAAAATTGGTGGTTTTTTGAAAGGAAGAGACAAAAGGGATATAGGTTGGCCACAGGCCAATAACACGCTATGTAATTGGAATACACGATGTGTATCAATTGCATGATGTGTAATGGTATGGATAGAACCTTTCACACTATGTAAAGGGTTTTTCCCATGGAGTAAGATATTGATATTTATATGACGTGTAAATAAGTTACACGCCATGTAAATGCTTGAGTCATTTTTTTTAAAATAGAGGCAGGGCCTCTATTTTCAATAGAAGGCCTCACCTCCTCCCTACTCTCTCACACAGGATCACCCTAGGAAGACAATACCTATGATTTGGTTCTATTTCATGATACAAGCTTTGATTTCAGATCTTTCTATCATGTTGGAAGCATGCTGGTAAGTGCTTCAGTCCTTAGGCTCAGTTCATCGTTTGTCTTCCTCTCAGCAATGCTATCTTGATGCAAGATCATATGCCTTATTTTTAGGGAGTTGATTCATTATTATATTTTATTTTGATCTAGGATAAAATAAGGTTTGATACTGGATGAGGATAGTGCCATGAGTATACGGTAGTTGGTTTATTAATTTTCCCTAAAAGTCTCATCATTTATAAATTATCTTTATTGTTCGCATACCAATATCATCAGGTGTTGATTATTAAATTAATATTCCATGATTATAATATTTTAACTCATGTCTTATATCCTCTTATATATATGATCGTCATATAATTTTAGGTTATAACCTCAACGTTCTCCACCCCAAGTAGGGTGTGACCCTTTTTTATGCCTTGTAGCCCATGATGTGTTTACATGCGCCACCGTTCGGGTGATCTAGACTTGGCCCCATTGAAGGTAATTTTTGTAATCAAATAAAATAATTGTTGGTGGCTATTATTTCTTATATATGTTAAACAACCCTTCAAATATTAGTGATCCAATTTATTAAATGAATATTAAATTGTTAAATGTAAAGTATATTTATAGATATCACTTGGCCTAGTTAATTATAATTGAATGGAAAATGGTTACATGTCCTTATCCAACCTTTTAGTGTTTATAATATGTAAAGGAATGAAGCTAATAATTAAATATGAAATATAAATTAATAAGTTTTTTCATGTCCTATTTAGCATTGTCACCTTATATGAAGGGAAATGGAATGAACCATATAAATTATTGAAAGGAATGAGTATTACATGGCCTAAATTAAATAATAAGTTATGTATAGAGTGCCTATCACATATAGACCTTTTTATATTTACAGGAGTGTTTGTGATTGTGTTAACCTTGGATTACTAAGATAATTACTTAAGCACTTAGAGGACACCATTCTAATTCAATGAGATGATTTCCAATGGAAATACCTTTCTTGGAAAATAGTCCTTATCTACTAGTGGATGTCAGACATGACATCATAGGATCCCTTAACTATCTTTTTGGATTTTAGGATGACTTAAATACACTACTTGGAACCAACTTGATGTCTTTGGACATGTAGCTCCATGGATACACCCCATTGGGCCCATTCATGCTTAGCTCATGCTTACCTTGGATGAGGTCCTTGGACTCGGTTAGATTTTATTACAGTGTAATGCCTTGGGTGATGCCCCTTGGATTACACTCAGACCCCTTACATCCAAACTGCATGTTATTGCTAATTTGGATCGACCTTTAAGGTTAAAGATGCCTTGGTTATTACCTTAGATACTATTTTTTTATTATCATTATTATAGGATTACTTGGTTATTACCTTGGATCCTATTTTACTATTATCATCATCATAGGATACCTTGGTTATTACCTTGGATACTATTAAATTTTCTCTATCATATATAGTATGGTTAATGATTATTATAAATTGGGACATAAATAATTAAATTATTACATGTTCAAACACCAGATGAGGCTGAATTAGGTATTGGGATATTTACATTATTATATTGTCTTTACTTCAATATACATACCTACACACTATTTTAGTTTATATTCATAGACTATATTTTATAAGAGTCTTTGGTGGTGGCCTACTAAGATTTATATCGCACCCTTTCTGGGTTATCGTTGCTACCTAGGTAGATTACATGTATGTAGGTGTTTACAAGGGGAAGAATCCCACTTTAAACACCTAGTCCTTATTACTTGCTTTAGGATGGATCGTGGTAGAGGATGACTGATCCAACACTCATGATGCTAGATAGTTTTTGGATTATTTTTTATTATTTTTTATAGCATGTATTTCTTGATAATTTCTATCCATGGTTTCCTTCTTTATAGAGACATGACATACTTTATCATCATTTTTTATATGATTTAGTTTATAGATTATGAGTTTGTTATTATTATTGGATGCTTATTCCAATTTTATGTTGCTTATTCATTGATATCATACTTCTAATATTTATCTGATTGTGTATATTTGTTGTGCTCTACTACAACATGAGGGCATAGTCTCCCAATAGATACACCCTCTGCCCTCACTGCTATTTGGCATCCTCTGGTATACGAGGAGGATCACTTGATGCCATGTGGGCCACCAGCATGGGGAACATTTGAGTGACACCCACGTCTAGATATTACAGAGGATAAATAAGTAATTATTTTATTATAAATATTGTAGGTTTCAAGTAGGTAGAAAAATAAATAAATTGAAAGAAGTCAGGCAGGACTATTACCATTTCTTCAGTGGTCCACCTTTAGATCCCTTCTTTAAAACCCTTTCGATGGACTTTTAAGAACAAAAAAACCTATAATTCATGTATAGGTTAGTTTATAAGAGAATTTAGTTGGGTTTTTTCAATATAGGTTGTCAAGAGGGAGTAATTAAAAGAAAAAAGGTATGTCCTTTTATAAATGGAGGAAAGGACTCACAAGGAATTAATAAAAAAATTAAATATAACAAATTCATTTTCATTTGAAAGTGGAACCATGTGGCCAAAATTTTGAATCTAATATATGATATAGTTTAAATCTATTCAACTAATAAAATTTTGATTGGTTTACATGTTACTTTGAACCTTATTATTTGGTTAAACCCCTTTGTTAACCAATTTTAACATTAACCGTGGTAATTATCATTTCAAAAAATAATGGTTATAAATTTAATTTTAAGGTGACAATTGGATCATAAATGGAAAATGGATGAAATTTAAGGCCATTTATAATATATTTTTCCTCATTCAGTATTTTTATGATTTTCAAATAATTTAATAAAATATTATTTAACATAAAATACTATTAAATCCATTTTAAAAACTATTACCATAATTTGACTTTAAAGACAACAAGATAGAAATGGAATTTGAATAGAATACATTCACCATAAATAATACATTATTATTAAATATAAAATTCTTTTTTCACCATAATTAATCCATACACATTACTTTTAATGTTTTCAAAATTATTTACAGTGTTTTTTTTCACAACTATTACAAGTACTGTGTCAAAAATGTTTAAGCATTTAAGGTAATTATATAAACACTAAAAATTAGAAATAAATTACCATAACAAAAATGATTTCATTATTATCAAAATAAAATTTAATATTCATTCAAAAATTATTTTTATTCCTATATGAACATGTTAGATAAATTTTAAAGCAAGAGAGTGACATTTTGTATTTTTCTTCACTAAAAATATTATATAGATCATTATCAAATAAAAAAAGGGTCTTGTTGACCTACTTGTTTTAATGGTCAAAAAATCATGATTATAATGATATTAATGGGTTTCATGTTTCTCTGTAGGTATATTTTATTCTGAGATAGGTGATAAAATTGGATAAGGATGAGTCACAATCAAAACTAACTCACTACTGAGCTGACACATCGCCCGGCATATCTCACCATCAGCATGGAAATATTGCTAAGTATAAGACACCGTTAGACGACACACTATTAGAGTGAAAAATAAGTAAAGTATGATGTACCATTAGGATATCTCACTACTAGGATTTCATGCTACCAAAACATGAATTTGGAAAAGTTTGAGACAACACCAGCTTGACCTGCTGCCAGAAGGATGACCTTCCTTTAGATGACTCACTGACAGAGGAGCTACCTCTAGACATGAAATTTGGATAAGTACAAGACACCCTTAGACACTGATACACTGTCGGATCAAGTCACCAATAAACTCAAACCACCAAACTAAGACACTGCCACTATTTTCCCAACTTATACTTATTTTTAATTATTAATATTAGCTAGTTTATTGAATTTAATAATAGATTATACTTTAATTGTTGTCGCTTAAATGATCGATAGAATGCATTGAATATGATTTCATACATGTTGTACAAGGAAATAAATAATCTTGATGCATGTGGATATTCTCCATGTTTCTGCTATTAAGAAAGAAAGCAGACTACCTCATGCATGGTAGAAAATACTCATGTGAAGAAGACTGATAGAAAGTCGAGATCTCACACTTACTGAACACACGTAGAGCTTAAAAGTTAAACTACTACATCCTGGAAACACTCGAATGATGAAACCAAAGACCATACACATCAACTGCTTTCTACCAGTTAAGAATAAGAGTTTGTGAAACTCTATTCTTATGAAGTTTTCAAGAGAACCCAAATCATGATGCATTTCAAAATACCTTCCAAGAGTCATGAGATAAACTACAAGAGACTGATCATTTCTATATCTACACTTTTAGATTTCTCAGTTCTGTTTATATATTCTTACATTTTGAGCAGTGTGTGTGCATACTCCATTTTATCACATGCACACTATCTTCTATATTAAAATGTAATATACATGATATCTTCTCATTCATCTTACTCATTTACTCCCATGGATAATAGTGGTAGATTTCCTTGTGTGTCTTGGTTATTTTTACGAGCACATATAACTATATAAGAGGTCATGTGTGAACTGAATAGTTGTAAACTATTGTAAAACCCAATCAAGGTTTTGGATAAACTTGTTTATTTTTTATAAATTTCTTGGTGTTGGTTGGTCACTAATTGGATAGGACTAAGTCTTAGCTTAGGACTGAACCTCTTTTTTCAATTTTCCATTTTGTTTGTGTTTACTTTATTTTTTCTTTTAAAATTGGAACTATTTTAACCAAAAAAACTAATACTTTGACGGTTAATCTTTATTAGTGTTTTATAATATTTAAAGTATGTAATTTGTTTTCAAAGGACTAATTAATATTTTATATTACTTACTTGAGAACTAATCACTCTTTAAGAAACCTTTTTAAAGATTAGAACTTATAACGATCTACTATATTTCTTAAATGGTTCGTTTTAAATTAATTGATTGATTTAAAATTAATCCATTTTAAATAGAATATTTTTTGTACTAAATCCCTCCCCCTCCCCCTCCCCTATTGAGATAATCACTTTAACCATCATTTGTTATCAAAAGGATTGTTTTCTTTGGTATTAAAATTTTCAAAATATTTTTAACTATGATTTTAGTTAATCTTTAAAGATCTTAATTTTATATTATTTCTAAATTTAATTATTTAAATTGATAATCATCAAGAAGGTTCTTCTACTAACCTAACTCCCATTTTTAATGGAAACAATTATGGTCAATAGAAAATTAAGATGAGAATGCATATATAAAACATGTGTTTTGATATTTGGTCTTCTATATAAAATGAATATGTTATACCTTATATTTCCTAAAGTACTTGGTATGATGAAACAAATATAGCTTACAATAATAATTATAAATCTATGAATGCCCTATACTATTCCCTAGGAGATAAAGAGTTTAATATAATTTCTTCATGCAAAATGTCTTATGAGATTTGGGACACTTTTTCTGTATCACATGAGGGAGCTACTAATGTTAAGGAGATATAGATTAACACTTATACTATTAAATATGATAAATTTAAAATGAAGCCAGATGAACCTATTTCTGACATGTACCTCAAGTGCAATGAAATTTTGAATATCATGATCTCACTTGGAAAACAATTATATAATAAGGACAAGATTATGAGATTGCTAAGATGCCTATTTGAAAGATAGAAAGGTACATCTGTCTCCATCAGAGAATCTTATGATATCATGAAGCTTCCAGTCAAGGATATTATTGGTAAGCTTATGATGTATGAAAAGGATTTAAAAGTAAAACATGAAGAAAAGTAAGAACCTAAAAGAAGATCATTAGACTTCAATACTACTGAATCTAAATAGAAGGAAAAGGAAAAAAGAGAAATTCTAATCTGTGAGTTCAGGTGATTGTGAATCTCTAATAGATTGTGATGAGGATATGGATTACATATATAGAAGATTCAAGAAGTTTTATAGGAAGAAAAAAAATTCATAAAACCAAATTAAAAAGGAAAATATGACTCCAAAGTAACTTTTAAGAAATATTGGAAGAGAGATGATGAGTCAAAAGAGATCACCTGTTATGGGTGTAAGAGGAAGATACATATAAAAGCTGACTATCAAAAGTTAAATTATAAAAAAGAGATATGATGAAAAATACCTAAAGTATAAGAAGTTAATGAAAGCTAACTGGAGTTAATTTGAGGATAACTCTAGTGATTCAGATTCATCTCATGAGGAAAATTCTAATCAAGCCAACATGTGATTCATGAAAAAAGTCAATGAGGTACCTACTGTTTCTAATATTTTATCAGTGAATAATGATGATGTTTTTTATGGTAATGGAAATAAAAAAAATTAATGGTGATAATATGTTAAATGAATAATTATTTGAATATTATAACATGCTAGAATACACCTTTAATGAGTTGAGGGATAAGTATAAAACTCTCAAAGGATAGCATTATCTAATTGTAAATAGAAAATCTGAATTGTTTGATGAAAAAGAGAAAAATGATCAACTTCTCAAGGAGAATATTGAACTCAAAATTTCAAATGAGCAATTAAATATTGACTTGGAAAATTTTACAAATGGTAGAAAAAATATTACTCAGATTTTAGGTAATCAATTTGAACCTAAGTATGTAACTGGAATTAGATATCAACCTGGAAAAAAGAAAATAACAGAGTAATTTTTCTCCTAAATCCATACAAGATATTTCTTAGGAAAAATATTTTTATAAAATACTTAATAGAGTTTTTATTTCTGAAATTATTTAATCTGCTTATAGGAAAACCATTAGAAAAATTTGGGTTCCCAAATCTTTAATTACAAACATCTCTTAACCCAAATAGATCTAGGTACCAAATTCATTTCTTGCATAAATTTTGTTTTGTTGGAAAAATGTTTGAATACCTCCTATAAGATTCTATGGTTCTTGGATAGCATTTTTTCAAGACATATGATAGGAGATTATTCATTATTTAAAATCCTTACTAAGTTTGATGGAGGTCATGTCACCTTTAGTTATAATTAAAAAGGAAAAATCATTGACCTTTTACAAATCAATATCAATGATTCGGTTTTAATTTCTAAAGTATTATCTGTTGATGGTTTAAAATATAACTTACTTAGTATTTATCAATTATGTATTGATGTTTTTTATGTAAAATTTGAGAACGATTATTGTAATTTTTTTGATTCTAAAAATGTTTTAGTTTTTACTGCTTTGAGAAATGATAATTTTTATGCTATTGATTTAAATTCTTTATTTTCTCAAAATATTCCAGGCTTAAGTTCCTTTCACAAAGAATATTGGCTTTGGAATATAAGACTAGGAGATTGCAATATCCACTCACTTAGGAAGCTTACTAGGAAAGGGTTAGTTAGGGATCTACCTAAACTTGAGTTCCTAACTGATATAGTCTGTAACCCATTTTAAAAAGGGAAACAATGCAAAGTTTTTTTTAAATCAAAGAAATAAATATCAACTTCTCAACTTCTGTAGTTGGTTCACATGGATTTTTTTGGACCTTCTAGATTTTATAGATTAAATGGAAATCACTATGTTTATGTTCTTATAGATGATTTATCTATGTATACTTGGGTATATTTTCTATCTCACAAAAGTGAATTTTTCTCTTAATTTACTAAGTATGCTAAATATTTAGAAAATCTGAGTGAACTTTGAATTAAGATCTTAATAAGTGACCAAGTTTGTGAGTTTAAGAATCAATATTTTGAATCTTTTTTCTCACATAATAGCTACACTAATAACTTATCTGCTCCTAAGAACCCTTAGTAGAATGGAGTTATGAAAGGATAAATAGAACTTTACAAGATATAGTATGAACCATGTTGAATGAGTATGACTTACCAATCTATTTTTGGGAAGAAGCTGTAAATATATCATGTTATGCCATAAATAGATTATTGATAAAACTTATCCTTAAGAATACCCCTTATGATATTTGGAACAATAGGAAACCTCAGGTTAATTACTTTATAGTTTTTGGATGCAAAGTCTTTATTCTTAACACTAAGAATAATTTGGTTAATATTTTTTCCAAAGGTGATGAAGGAATTTTCCTTGGTTATTCAATCTCTATAAAATCCTATAGAGTTTTAAATACAAAGTCCAAAACTGTGGAAGAATCAGTTCATTTAAAATTTGATGAGACTGATCCACATGATCCTAAGACCTCCCTAGAAAACCTTGAGGGTGATTTTTCTTCTCTGAACTTAAATTTTAAACTTTTGGATTCTATTATCAAATAGTTAGAAAAATAATCCAATTCTCAATAATTTTCCGAACTTCTTGAACCTGAATCTATAGAAACTCAATTGACTAGTTCATCATTTTCTTGAGCTATTAGAAACATTAAGTATCATCCTTTATATTTTTATGTATAATACCTAAATAGAGGTATAAAAACTAGAGATTCTCTTATAAATAAGGTTGAACATCAATATTTATTATCACATCTAGAACCTAAAAACATAAATAAAGCTATTAATGATGAATTATGGGTAATATCCATGAAAGAGGAATTGAATTGGTTTGAAAGAAACAAATTGTGGGAACTTGTATATAGACCCAAGGAAACCTTGACTATTGGAAATATATTTAGAAACAAGGATAGACTAGTTGCACAAGGTTATAGTAAAGAGGAAGGAATATACTATGAGTAAACCTTTTCACCTGTATCCATACTTTAATCCATAAGAATCATACTTTCCTATGTAGTATCTTTATATTTTAAGCTTTATCAAATTTATCTCAAGAGTGAATTCTTGAATGGATTTATATTTGAGGATTTTTTTGTATAATAACCCCCTAGTTTTCAAAATCCCCATTTTCCAAATCAAGTTTTCAAATTAAATAAAGATTTATATGGTTTAAAATAGGCTCCTATATCTTAATATGATAGGCTCACCAATTTTAATATTTCAGAAGGATTTTCAAAAGGTATAGAAGATCTAACTCTCTTTATAAAAATAATTTCAAAAGATGTATTTGTAGTACAAATCTATGATGATGGTATTATTTTTGTATCTTTAAGAAATTGTCTTTATATTGATTTATCTAAAATGATGAAAAATGAGTTTAATGTGTGAGCTCAAATTCTTTCTTAGATTTTAGATTTTTCAAATTAAAGAAGGAATTATTCTAAATAAAATTACATATAAAAAAGATATTTTAAAATGATTTAACTTGGATAGAACTAAGAGTAGTGATACTCTTATGAGGACCACCTATAAATTGGATCTTGATAAAGTTGGGAAACCGGTTCATCAAACCAATTACAGAGGTGTGATTGTAATTCTTCTCTATTTGACTGCTAGAAAACTAGATATTATGTTTAGTGTGTGTATGTGTGCTCTTTTCAAAAAAACCCAAAATAGTCACACTTAAATGTTGTTAAAAGAATTTTCAAATACCACAAATATACAACTAATTTTGGATTGTTTTACCCTAGAGGACAAGAATTTGATTTAGTGAGTTATTCTGATGCTGATTTTGGTGGGTTCAAGTTAAATAAAAAAAGAACCTTTGGAACATGTCACTTTTTAGGAAAGTCTCTAGTTTTATGGTGTAGTAAGAAGAAAAATTATGTTTCATTGTCTACTTTTAAAGTTAAATACATAGCTATTGGTTTTTTTGTGCTCAAAATTTATGTATGAAACACACTTTACTAGACTATGGGTATCAATTATGACATTTACCCACAAAGTGTGAAAACATAAGTGATATTAACATTTCCAAGAATCCTATATCAAATTATTGAACGAATAATAGTGATATAAGAAATCACTTTTTGAGAGATCATTTTCAAAAAGGTGATATCACACTTGGGTGACACACTATTGTGGTTATCTCACCATTTTAGTTATCTCAATGTTGGGTTGTCTCTCCATTTTGGTCGATAAAATGTTGTTTTTTCACACTATTGGATTCATGTCTTTGTGAATTTTTTATATTTCTAATGTTTTTGAACTGATGATTTATTTTATTCCAGTTTATGCTATTTTAATGATCTGATTTGTATTTTTCCTGATAACTAAATTTAATTTCTAATTTTCTAGTATAATTTTGATTTCAATTTTTTAATATACCTAAATCAAAAATTATAAAAATGAAATTATGTCTATTTCCAACACACCTCGATCCCAACATGATACTCTCAATCCCTGAGTGACCTCTCTTCTCCCAACCTTAAAATATGAAAATTGTATTTTAGTCTTTGATCGATCAAACTGAACTGATCTATATGCCAAGGATGAAGAGCCCTCCAAATACTTCTCTAGATGAGTTGTGATCAACTAATAAGTGAAAAGGTGAACCGAGAATTCCTGCTCTAGTTGAACCTATGCACCCTGAGCTTGCAAACAGTGTTGTAGTAGCTGAAGGGTAAGTTGAATCAAAATGGTTGTTATTAAGTAAGTATTTTCTATTTAAAGTTATACAGAACCAAGGATGGATAGATTGGATTTACTCAAATGAGAGACCTTTCTATAATAGGTTAGTTAATCTCTTATACATGTTTATTGGGTTTATATTTAATAATGAAGAAGAGTTCTAGATGAGAGATAGAATAGATGGATAAAAAGTTGTGTTTTCTTCAAAACATTGGTCCAAGTGTATGGGTGTACCCTGTGAAGGAATTTATGATTATTATCAAGGATATTTTCCTAAGGATATTGAATTTTTCATATATGAATATTCTCTTTCATAACTTACTGGTAACGAGTTAATCAGAATACATGTTGACTTAGATTTAGATAGGGAGTGTAGGTTGTTGTTTAAGTTCACACAACACATGTTATGCCCGAGGAAAGATGATTTTACCACTTTGAGTTACCAAGATGTTTACTTTCTTTATCTTATGAAATAAGGACGGAGGATCAATTTTTGTTGGTATCTCATTGTTTATATGTATGAGATGATAAATATAACTTTGATATCAAACTCTTTGATCTATCCAAAGATAATTTCTACAATGTTAAAGGACAAGGGTCTAGTTGGCAAGAATGAAGAAACAATTATAGAATATAGTGTTTTTTATATTTCAAAATAAACATGTTTAAAGATTAAAATTAGTTGGAACCTCTAGAAAAGACAGTGTCTTGGAGATAGTGATAAGTTTTATGTTGAGTTTAACTCAGTGTACCATCCAACAAGACCAAGAGATTTTGTTAACCCAGTTTTAGATTCTGATGAGCTTGTTTATTATTCATATGAGGCAGAATAAGTTAATGAAAAATATTAATAAGAGAAAGAATCATCTTTTGATAAATTTATTAACCTAGAATTTTCACCTCAATCTCCATTGATTACATATGAAGCTCCTATTCCACCTAAGATAATGCCAAGAAGAGAAAAATTTGTTAAAAGTAATGAGTAGGAAACAAAAGTTTCAAGTGAGGATCAATTTAAAAGTAGTTTAAAATATGATGATGAAGATAATGATGATGAGGATGAGGAACAAGAGGATTAAGATGAAAATGAAAATGGAAGTGGTGATAATGATGAAATCTCTGACCCTAATGGATTAGATGGAAAAATTATAATAAGATATATAGAGATTCCTCTGAAGCTTTTTGGTTCACCTGGTAAATCTTCTAAGAAACCAGATTTGTATGACAAAGTGAACCTAGAGCTTAAAGAAAGATGCACTTGTTGGGGGGGGGGGGGTAATCCCCATATTTGGAATTACTTCAAAAGAATAATGATGTTGATGGAACTGAATTGAGTTTGGTTGGTTATAGTTAGACAATTTCTGATTCTGCCTTGGTTAATAATATGGGTGTTATTGCTGCTGTAGAATAGCATGTGGCTAAGCAAATTAAGAAAGAGATGAATTCTTATGAGAAAGGAAGTGATGTACGGTTGGATGATATGTATATTGATGAGCCTCTGGTTGACATCCATGTAGAAGTTGAATCTGTTGGTGACAATAATGCTGATGTATGGAACTCAAGTGCTCAAAAATATGATGTCTAGATGGAAGAAGTGGCAGTTAGTGAACAAATTTCTACTGCTCAGAGTGTTGAGAAATCTATTTTTACCCCTGATACCATTGTACCTACACCTGTTGTGGTACCTCCAACTATTGTTTCTACCATTTCACAATCTTCTACTGAAGTTTCGGTTTCTACTCCTTTGAATAGTTGGTTTGATCCCATGACAGAAGAATGGGACAAATTTAGCAAGAGACCACCAAAAAATGGTGGACCTGACATTCAAAATTAAGGAGATCCTAAGGGATCTATGATAGCTCAAGTTTATTTTGATAGGATGTTGGAAAAAAATTTCTATTATACCTCTTGCACTTGAACCTGTTACTCCATCTCCTCCTACTATTCATGTGGATGTAGTCAACAAAGGTGAATTAGATGCTTTTGGTGAAGAGATGCTTTCATATTTTGATAAGTGTTTGAATAATCAATCTCCAATCATGACCAATCTTAGTGATAATGATGCAAGGTATCTCTTTGAATTGTTAATTCAACATATCCAACCTAAAATGATGCATCACATCCAAGAGATAGAAATTGAGAATAAAATAATAAGTAGTGATCTGGAATCCATGAATTATGTTATGGAAGGAATGAAATTTTCATTTTCAACTAGTATGGATGCTCTACTTGAAAGGGTTGAGAATCTTAGCTCAATGTCCTCTAGATCAATTTCTCCTCATCCTCTAGTGTTTGATGTTGAAGTGATCAGATCTACAATTAGAGAAGAGTTAAGAACTACCACATCTAGTGCTTCAAGTGTTCTACTTATCAACCCTAAGAAACCTTGAGTTGGATAAGATATAATAGTGACCATGTACTTAAGTAGATTACATCTTATTCCCATGACTTGAAATATGATAGGGAGAATATCACCAAGGCCATTAATTATTATCTCTCTCAGATCTATACAAAGAATGAAATGGATGTTAATTTCAATTTTTTAGCAGAAAATTTGAGAATTACATCGGTTACTCAGGAATTCAAGGAGCAAGTTCGTCAGTTTAAATAAATGACCCCACTGATCAATCATTTTATGGAGGAAAAAGAAGACTTATTTAGTGAAATGGAAATAGGTAGATAGATCATTATGGATTTCATTAATCTGATGAAGTCATTTATTCATGTTCATGGAACTACTATTGTTACTCAAGAATCTATTCCCATTACTCCATAGTTATCCTTTAGACCCAAAGTGACTAGGGATCCTCATACACCTTTACCTTCCCAATTACAACATTTCCCTATTCCTCATGCACAAGCTCTAAGATAGCTCAGTCTAGTTATTATTATAGAGGATCATCCTCCTCAATCCATAGCTAGATAACCCACTAGTGTTTCGTACACTTTGCTACAACACCTTTTGATCCTTCTACCTTTGATCTGGAGAAATACAAGTCCAAAGGAAAAGAAATTATGGATCATTCACCCAAACCTTGAGTATGTTTTTAAAATTAAATTTTGTTTTGATGGTATTTTTTTGTAATAAATTTTTCTAAACATTTCTCTGAATTCATTTGATGCATCTTATTCTATTATTCAAATTTATTCTATATACATTTCCTACTTTTCCTTATTCTTATGTTCTTCCTTTTTAATAATCCCAAACAAGGGAGAACTTTATGGTATTGATTTTTATTTTTACAGTGATTTTTCTATGTTACCTTTGATGCTATTTGTTTTTAACCTTTTTTATTTTACCTTTGATACTTAACAATTACCCTTATTTTCTTATTATTTATCCTTGATACCATCTGTACATACTGTGAATGATAAGTCATGTTTTTTATTTTTGATCCTACCTTTGACTTCATGTTTTATATTTGTGATACCTTTGATTCCATGATTTTTTATCATAAAAAATGAGGATATTGTTGTCCTCCTTATTTTAATGATCAAAAAATCATGATTCTAATGATATTAATGAGTTTAATGTTTCTCTATAAGTATCTTGTATTCTGAGATAGGTGATAAAATTAGCTAAGGATGAGTCACCATAAATATTGAATCACCATAGAGTTAACACACCACCATACATATCTCACCATCTGCATGGAAATGTCACTTAGTTTGAGACACTATCAGACGATGCACCGTTAGAGTGAAAAATCAGTAAAGTATGACATACTACTAGGATATCTTGCCACCAAGATGTCATGCTACCTGAATGTACATCTGGAAAAGTGTGAGACACTGCCAGCTTGACCTACCACTAGAAGGATGACCTTCCATCAAATGACTCACCGCCAGAGGAGCTACTACTAGATTTGAAATTTGGCTAAGTACAAGACACTGCCAGACTCTAAGACACCATTAGATCGAGTCACCACTAGAATCACATCACCAGTCTAAGACACTACCACTTTTTTTCCTAACCTTTACTTATTTTAAATTATTACTAACATCTAGTTTATTGAATTTAATACCAAATTCTATTTTAATGATTTTCTCTTAAATTATCGACAGAATGCATTTAATAGGATGTCATATGTGCTATTGTGTGTCCTGTATGTTTTTACTCCCATGTATAACTCTGGAGGAGGTCTTTTGTGACCTATACATTTGTAAACTATTCTAAAACCTAATCTAGGTTTTGGATCAACTTTTTTATTTTATATAAATTTCTTAGTGTGAGGTGATCACTAAGTGGAAAGGACTAAGTCTCATCTTGAGACTGAACCACTTGTTTCAATTTTCTACTGTGCGTTTTTTTTTACTTTATTTATTCTTTAAAAACTGAAACTGTTTTAACCAAACAAAAAATATACTTTGATATTTAATATTTATTAGTGTTTTTATTATATTTTAATTAAGTAATTTTTTTTCAAAGGATTGAGTAATATTATATATTACTTACCCAAGAACTAATCACTCTTTAAGAAAAATTTTGAAAGATTAGAACTTATAGCGATCTTCAATACTAATTAACTGGGCTTTTTTAAATTAATTATGGGATTTCAAATTAATCCATTTTAAATAGAAATTTTTATTGGGTACTCAATTCACCCCCCCCCCTCTTGAGATAATCACTCCAACCAATATATAAAAATATATATAAATTCAAAAATTAGATGAGGATGGGTGAAATATGCCCATCCAACATGATAAATTAAAGTTTTAGGAATATTTTAAAGCCTTTTCACATTATTTTTAACCTTAGTCAATCTGATTTACCCTTTACTGTGGTTATAACTATTTGCTAGAGTTATAATTCATCATGAACAAAAATAAAAGGGACCTATCTACAAAATTTGAGCTTATTAATTCCAAATATATAATCCATTTTTCAAGGTAAAATTTTTATAAATGGTATAAACTATTTTTAAAAAATAAACCTACAAAACGTGATAAAAAATGGTTTTTCAAGGAAATGTTTTTTTCAAGAATAAGATGATCTGACATTAAATCTATGACTACTCATAATCATTATATGAATTTTAATTCATATATATAGATAAATAATATATAAATTTCATTTAAATCAAACATTATTAGTGATTATTTTAATTAATTAAAATAGAAAAAATGTATGCACTTAAAAATAGTTTTTGGAAAAATGTGTTTTTAAGCATAAAAAACATATAACAAAATAAAATATAATGTTTATAATATTATGTCTATAAAAATGGATATTATTATAATTTATAACAAAATATAAAACAGAATGGGAATTTTCAATTACTTTATTTAAATAAAATAAATAACGGTTTTATAAAAATCGGTATGTTTAACAATTTACTGAAAAATAAGACTTTTAGAAAAATCTCAAAAATTCACCCAAAGATAATATTGGCATGATAATTTAAAATTTTATATTCATTTTTTAAATAATATTTATAAAATTTGTATTAAATAATTATAATATTCACGCATAAAATGTAATAAAAACATTTTTGACGAAAACGTATTTTTGTAGCATAAAATGGCTTTGCTGAAAATTGAGTACCTATTTATTATGAATTAATAAATAAATTTTCAATATATAAAAAATTTATACATATTTTTCATAATGTGGTTATTCTTATTCATTCCACCAATTTAATAACTTAGTTATAATGATAATATTAAAATAATCATAATTCAATAGTATATAACAGTTTGTTTAAACTCAATATTGCATGTAAATAAAGATATCAAACACTTACAATTTATTAAAAAAATATTCTAAAATATATGGGCGTTACATTCTCCCCCCTTAAATAAACTAAGACCACATCAAAGGTTCAATATTTGAAAATAACTTTGTTGAAACCCACAACGTACAAAGGGATAATAAAATTTCCATTAAAATGAAAAAGTGGGAAACATAAAGGTTACCTAAAATAGCACATAATTAGGTTCCTGGATAATTATAACATTGGATAGAAGTTAAAACATATATATGTATGATAAAAATAATGTCTAAGGACTAATAGAGAGTGATATAGAACATGGTCATGAGAAAGTTAATCACCACAAAACTATAAATTAGTGAGAGGTGAAAAGGCCACCAGTTATTCAAAAATAAATGTAAAAGAATAAAATTTTTATTTCAATATCATTTTTCTAAATTTGAGGGGTTATTTTACTATCAAGATAGAGAATTTGAGAAAATACACTTACTAGATATCTTTTCATTTCATAAATATAATTTCATGATTTATTTGTGTTTCAATCAATTTTCAATTCAGCTCTTACACCATGAAATGAATATTCAAGATGAATTTTTCATGTCTTAAGAATTGAAATTAACTTTTAAATAATGATAATTAATTTATTCTATATATATATATATTAAAACCAAAATGGTTGTCATAAGTTATCTAATATGGATAAATATTCATATGATAAAATAATACATTAATCTCTAAAACCTCAAAAATAACACCCAAAGTTCTAATTAAACCAATCCATAAATAGTTAACCTTAGGACTCCTTCAAAGCATGTCTGACCAAATTCAAATCCCAGAGAAAATTAAAATATTGTATCACATATTTTTCCAAGATCAACTTTAACATTTATCCCCAAACAACATAAATTATATCATAATTTCACATACGAGACACATGAATACCATGATCACATATTCTCCTAAAACATGTTAATACTTTCCAAAGATAACTTGAATCATCATAAAACCATAATAAAAACTTAAATGATTCGATAAATTAACTATAAAAAAACTATCCATGTAATGTATCATATTTTCCCATGTATTATTTTTATAAATTATTTGGAATTATTTTGAGACCAGGAGCTGAGATGGTGTGTGATTCTGAGGCTCAATTTTCTCGAAACAATTATCTAAAAAATATTAAAATTTTAATAGCACATGCGCGTACTTTTCCTGAAAAATTGGAATAACTTTTAAATAGGTTCTCATATCAGAAATATGAGGGAACCTTTGAGATAATAATGGAATCCTTACACTAGGAACGACCTACCTTGGTCGGTATGGGCCATTTTTAGAAAAAGTCATCAAGGATGTAACTATAAATAAAATAATTAAATAAAAATATTTTCTTTTTTAAATCCTAATAACTCATGAATGGTGACTCATATTAAAAATATATGACCACCATTGAGTTCATAATATGATGTTTACCCTAGGCATGACATAACTTTTGTTGGCACGGGTTGTCTATAGAAAAATTCCCAGAGGGTGTAACTGTAAATAAAATATTTTTATAGCACAGTGACTTTTTCTTTTTATTTAGCCTTTTTCAAGAATTCAATGTTATCACTATAACCCTAGAATTATTCTAAGACATGGATAAAGAACTCTCTTGAATAAAAATTGATGGATCGTGGATCAATGATCAACGTGCATCTGATTCGAAGGAACCTCACCAACAATGGCGACACAACAATCTTCATTTGTCAGTGATTGATACAGATCGAGGTTAGGTGGTTGTTTCTTTGTGATTATACTATTCTTAATTTCCATGATTAATGTGGGTCAATCCACAAATATATTTATTTATGGTTTTATCATTGTTGTAGGATGGGATTTTATCTACAGGATTATCGGGAGATTCATTTTAATTACTCTTTATTTATCCTTCCAATGAAAATAGATTGAGGATAATATGAAAAAAGGTCGAGGTTCGATCCTCAGGGTGTTATTTGTGATTTTCTCTCCCCCATTCTTCACGTTCTTCATCGTTGGACCCTCATGGCCACGATTTTACTTTTCTGGTGGATCTGAACACAATTGGACCCCCAGATTGGAGACAAACTGACAGCGGAGGCCAGTTCTATTTATATTGGGGCCTAAGGAGCATAGATCTATGAATATTTCAAATTTTGGGCATCGGATGTGGATCAGGGGTCTGTGGAAGGGACCACTATCGTGGGTCTGGCGCAGTGGTCTAGTGAGGCAAGGCGGCGGCGTCGGCAGCCCAGGGTAGTGGTGATCAGAGGCGGTGGAGAAATTGTGTGGGACGTAGTGGAGAGCGACATGGGACGTGGCGAGTGGACAAAGGATATGGATGCGGTGGAGCTAGGGACATGAAGGCAGCATAACACAGGGCCATAGAAGGAAACAGCGGCCATGTGGGATGCAGTCGATGAAAACATAGACTAGGTAGGGCCTGACCGACTAGGTCTGACCTGACAGATTGGGTCTGGCCCTAGAGACCGGGCCAGATTTAGGTCAAACCTCAGGTCAACCCATAGGGGTCGACCACCACAGAATATAAATCTTATTTGGTGCAATCAACTATGGGGAAATCACACAGTCGACCTTAGTTCAGATCGATCATGGCGATCAATTTCCATGGTCATTCCATGAGCCCAGTGACCCCCCTTCTTCTGAAACTTCAAAATGTCACAACTTTTAAATAGTACAACCATTTGATGAGATGTTTGCGGCATTGGGAACCTGATAATGAAATGGTCCTTTTGAGATAATATAGTGAGTTTTTATCTTGGATAAGTATAGGGTGAGTTCATTCCCTTGGTTCTTTCCTCGAGGGTTTAGTACAGCATTACATCAACATTACTGGAATGTAGTCCTCTCTAGAGGTTGAGTCCTAATATAGTTATGGTATTCCTTCGTGGTAATAGAGAAGGATCATCTATCACCCCTAGTGTATTTTTTGGGGAATCATTGTAACCTCTGAGAGAAGGGTGTTAGTTATCCATCTATAAGTTCATATCAGTAGGTTTAGTTGTATTCTTTGTTCAAGATCCCCTACGTTGCGAATTGATCCAGATTGGGTTAGTGGTGTTCCCCAGGGTTTTGGGTAGGATCTCCTCTATGTGTATCATAAATATTCCTTAACTAATACATTCTCATTTGGTTAGGTCCTAAATGATCTATAACTCTTTGTGAGTGTCTCTGATGATATCATGGATTGAGGAGTGAGTTCTACCTGAACAAGCGTGCCTCAAGAAAAATCTTATGGCTAGTAATTGGTTGTGACTTACCTCTAGAATTTTTGTCTTGTATTGAGTATATCTAGATAATCTTGTTATATTTATTATAGACATATAACTGTGTGGACTGACTATACTTTCCTTTGTGGTATTTCTTTTTTGATTTTGGGGTGTCCTACTGAGTATTTTTGTACTCACCCCTGCACGGGCTTTGCTCGCATGTGTCGTGTCTTGTGAAGATGACCAACCCTTTTATAGAGTCCTAAGTAGACTTGGACTAGGAAGTTCTTAGAGATACAAGATAGATAAGGTGTGTTCTTTCCATTAAGATAGTAGTCTCAGTACCTCTTTTCTTACAAGTTGGACTTTTGGTTACAGAATCTTTTGTTGGGCCTGTTTTACCCCTGTTTACTTTCCAGTACTTTCACTATTATACTCTGGTTGTGGGATATAGTGGTTTGCATGCATTTTTTACTTAGTGTTTTTACATTTCAATATTTGTGGCTTGGATATGTGTGCATGTGTACAGGTACTTTAGTCTAATGCCTCCCATTTGTGGGATATGCCTACTCAGTACTTGTCACTAGCCCCTGACCTATTGGAGGTGGGATTGGGGTAGTCATGGAATGGGGCCCTCTGGGATGGGTTGTGACAATACAATATATTCCATAAATCCAAAAATACACTAAACTTTACCAAAGATAACATAAATCGCTTTTTCATCAAATCACCAATTAATTCCAAGGTCATCAATACTATTCAATTTAAATTTTCAATATGAATTGCATATTTATCCCAACTAAACATTATTATCTTAGAATCAAGTACATGTTAAGGGTTATATGTCCCTAAATCATGTGTTTTCCAAAAAAATCACTTCATCACTAAATTTCTTTTCTAGTTTATCATTACCATTCAACATATTCTTGAAAATATTTAATGTAAAAATAATGAAGAAATATAATTAGATGTTTCATGATCCTTATAACTAGAATATCACTGATAAAACACTTTTACAACATAATTTTTGAATCCAAAAACATAAACACTTCAATAATTCCTATTAAATGATTGGTATAACATAAACCCTTCCTTGGTATAGGAGTTCACCCTTGGATTAGGGAATAAAATCAGATAATTCCCAAGTTCCCCACATATAAGATACTATATAAATGGTATCTTAAGATAAACTTAATTTCCCTCTATCAGACTCTTAAATTTTTCCACAATAATTAATTTCTCTATAACCTTCATTTATACAAAAAGAAACATCTTCCTATTCCTTCAAGACATTTCCCTGGGTACTTCTTCCCACATTCTCCACGTGTAGGAAGTTGAATCTTCTTTCCTCTATAGTCTTCGTGAAACTCCGTTTTTATCTTATTAGGTGTGTCTAGAAACTCACTCAAGTTGAAATCTTTAATCATATTAATATATAGATGATTAGGTGTAATCATAATGTTTCACATTCCATCTCCCTTTTCATTTGGTCACTCATCATTCCATTATTTTTCACATTCATCATTAACACAATTCCTACTAGTTCTAACCATTGAATAAAACTAAAAATAATAGTGTGAGAACATGAAAAATCATTCATAGGATCTCTAAATCATGACCCCTTATTTTCAATCTATAACACCTTATATTTATCCTATGACATCCATGATCTTAATTTATTCAAATCATTTCTCTTGGTTCATTAATAAAATTTGAATTGTCCCAAGAATATCTCTTAGAAGTGTCAAATCAAGTACATGGTAAGGGCACATTCATTGTGCACTAGAATGATAGTTGATCTTTACTCGACCAACTCTTTTTGGGGTTATTACCTCTAGATGCATAGTGATGCAAAACGGGCCCACAGCCCGTGGGGTTTGCGAGTATGGGGAAGATATGGGGCGGGGCAGGCCTAAAAATTTTGACCACAAAGAGCGCAGGCCAATGCGGGTTGAGCCCGCGCGGGTGCGGGCCAAAGCGGGTTGAGCCCACGTGGGTGCGGACTGACCCGCGAGCCTAATTTCTTTATTTTTTTTGTACAATATATGCTTCTTTGGCATTTTATTTTTTTTAAATACGATTAAATCATGACATATGATTTCTCACTGTAATGTTCATACAAATTCACCATTCATTTACATGTGAATTTTAAATAAGTCAATATTTATTATTTTAATATGATGTTATAATATTTATATAGTAATTATTAACTATATTCACATGGTGTGTCATCGTACCTCTCAAAAAATGAAACTCTATCTCTCCTGCACTTGGTTTCAATTCTAAAAGAGTTATTATAATTATAATATTTTTTTGGACCGATTTAAGTTTGTTATTGCTTAATTTTATTTGGTTATTAAGAAAACATGAAAGGACCTCATGAGACCCTAATAGACTCCTCTGAAATCAGTCATTGCTTGAAGTGTCATCATTAATTCATAGTTCTAGTCATTCACATCACCACACAACCAACATCATCATTTTTCACCCCTCATTGATCACTCACCTACTTTGCATTGCAACAGTTCACCATCACATCGACATCGTCACATGACACCATTAACCCATAGAAAAATGTTCCATCATATCTATTAAAACTCTATCTATTGTAAATTCATACTTCTCCCAACAACTAAAATTAAGAATGATAAAAAATACAATATTAAAATGATTATAAATAGTGTTATTTTTTAAATGCGGGTAGCCCGCGGGCAACCCGCGGGCTTATGCGGGACAGGGTGGGCTTGAATTTTTTTGTTCACATTATATGTGGGATTTTGCGGACAAACCTGCATGGGCTTGGCCTACCCTGCCCCATCCCACCTGTTTCGCATTACTATAGATGCATCTATGTTAAAACAATATCCACTTTTAGTATCCAAATAGGGATGTATTTCTAGGAAAACCACGTAATCTCTACCTTAACATAACTTTAGGATATTATCCTATACATAGGATTATACTTTGGGTTTTTTACAAATTTTTATAACCCTAATCTCTAAAGATCAACTATGACCTACTCTGATACCAACTATAGACACCCATACTTTTTGAATATAAATATTACATCTTATTGTATAAATTTCCATTACATGACATTATGATCCACTCCAGAACCATACAGGATTAATGTATTTAGATACTAGATACATAATAATCTTATTTCATGAGTGATATTCAATGTCTCCCACAAATATATTCTCACATATAACACTTCATATATATACCCTACTTAAGACCTTTATTCATAACCTAGGGAAAGGAAACATAAGAAAGGGTGAGATCAGATGGTCAGTTTGGGTAAACATGAGAGATATCAATAAATGGTCACAAGTGATCATAAGATAAGAATAAGAGTATGATAACATGATCATAAATTACAATAAAAATACCTAATTATTCAAAGTTCATTATTCATAAATCATGGAATAAGGCTTTATCATAACAAAATACATAAATCATAAGTGTACAGGATCATCAATAATCAATCATGAGTCATGAGAACATATCAAAAGCATAATACATAAGTTGTTGGCATACATATAAGAATAAATAATTTTCTTAGTCAATGATATATAATAATACCATAATAATTGGTTAAGTTCACTCCCCATTCTATCATATCCTTATTCAAGGTTTTCTCTCAAGACTATCATAGTGGGAAGAGTCCCTTACTGAACTGGGTTCACTCTCCATTCCAGTTATTATTATCTGATGAGATATCCATCTTTACCCAATGCATTGGAGGGATATATAATTCTGGTTCCACCCATAACATAATTAAAATCATATATATGTGTGCCAAAATATTATAAAACATTCATCATAACATCATATCATAACCCATGGAAATAAAATTGGTTTCATAAACATTTCATTATTACAACATATTAAAACCCATGGAAAATAAATAGTTTTTGTAAACATATCATCATCATAGTAATAAACCATATAGATAAATAATAAGTATGGTATCAATAGACCATATACCTAGTAAATCATAATCAACATCAAAGGATGTCATCATAGATGAAAATTTTAATTAAAAGATCATTGGAATATTTCTTGAGGAAAATACACTTTTCATTTTGAAATCACTAATTTAAAATCAATGTATTTACAAAATATTAATGAAAATATTTTATTTGAAAATATTTATGGAAAATTTTAAAGTGTAAAATCATTGATTGGTTATGATGGTGGGAAATTTTGTTCACGCTGTAATCGTTAAAATTATGATTTTGTTCACACCGTTGGTAAAAAGTGTCTCGTTCAGAAAACATCAAGAAGATTATTTAAAAAAATTAAAAATTAATATATGGGTAAATTTAATTTAAAAAATTATTTAATAATATTCAAATTAATTATTTAAAACATTTTAGAAAACATGGATATATAAGAAAAAGTTTTTTTGACCAAAAGTGGATAAATAAGGTGGGATTTTCTTAAAAAATAATTTTCAATCATTTTGAGTACCAAAGAGAATAAAATGGTACTAAAACATAAAAATTTCATAAATAACCATATAAGAATAAAAATTAAATTATTATATCAGATAATTATCATATAATTTCCTCAATTGAAATTCTACCATAAACAATCCTGAATAAAATGGGATTGAAACGTAAATCCCTTAAAACTTTAGTAATCTCTAAATCAAAACATCATGAAAGAGAGAAACTTATATGGAATTATAAATCCCCATAATTTTCATGAAAAAAATTATAAAATATATTCATGGGTGGTATATAGACCACACAAATAAAATAAGGGGTAAATATGAGATATGCCTCATAGAAAAAAAAAGTGAGACATGAAACCCTTAACTCAAGTTCTGTCTTGCCTTGTATGTGTTAAAATAAACTATATAATAAATATAGATTTATTATACATATATTATATAACCATATTCATACATATCTTACTATGTATAATTCCTTTTATAATTTCTAATTATCCTTTTATTAATAGTTTCTTCATTAAAATGTATATTTGGGTAAAAACCGGTATGTTTTCCATGCATGTTTTAGTTCAACAATTTCAATACTTGCATCTTGGTCATGGTTTCATCATATAAAAAGTAATAATAATTAAATAAGTATAATATTTATTCATCATATACACTTTTATAATTATTAATATAAATTGGTGGTGAAAATTTATTTACATAACTCTGGGGAGATGATAATCTGCACATACGCACGGGTGATGTTACCACTTTTTAATGATTAAAAAGAAAAAAAGGTAAATAATAATTCACATTTTAAAAATAATTATTAAATCATATATATCATATATATTCATTAAATCCATCCTTATTATCAACCATGTAAATTGGAAATGAAAAAAGGATCACATCGCTTCGTGGAGGTGGTAGACCACACGTACGCATGAGAAACGTTATCATTTTCCAACGAATTGAAAGGTAAGAAAGTAGATAAGATATTATAATTATTGAACTAAAATTATAATATAAATATAATATATAAACATTAAATAAATCACAAAACCAACCATGTTGGTCGTCCAAATATATGTAGGAGCGATACATTCATTTGATATCTATTAGAAAAGAGGGTAGATAATGGTGGTTAAATAATCATAATAAAATTTAATTGTATTTAGGATAATTAATTTATTATTTTATTATGAATATCATATATTTAAATAAGTTTTAAAATTTAATAAATTGAAATAGGCTGGGTAGGATGATTACCACTTCTTCGGTAGAACACCTTTAGATCCCTTCATAAAGACCATTGGAATGATATTTTTAGAAGAACAGAACCTATAATTCATGTATAGGAAAGTTGAGAATATAATTGGGTTGGTTTTGGTCCATATATGATGCTCAATAAGGAGTTATGAAAAGATATTAGGGGTTTCATTTTGTAAGTATAGGAAAGAACACGCATGGAATTAATAAAAAAATATAATAAATTAATTTTCATGTGAAAGTGGCACCATGTGACCAGAATTTTAAATACAAGATAGGATATGGTTTAAATAACTTCAAATAATAAAAAATTTATAAGTTTAAGTGGTATTTTAAACCATATCACTTGTTTAATCCCCTTTATTAACCAAATGTAACCTTAATCACAGTAATGACTTTTTCAATAATTAAGAGTTATAAATTTACATCTAAGGTAACAATTATCTCATAAATGGAAAAGGGAAGACATTTAAGACCATTTATAATAATATTTTTCCTCTTTAAATATTTTTTATTATTTTTAAATAATTTAATAAAATATTATTTAACATAAAATACTATTAAAGTCGTTTTAAGAACTATTCACAAAATTTGACTTTAAAGACATCAATGTGATAATTGAATTTAAATATAATCTATTTTATCATAAATAATATATTATTATTAACTATAAAATTATTTTTTTTACTATAATTTATCCATATACATTACTTTTAATATTTTCAAAATTATTTACTTTGATTTTTTCCACTACTTTCACAAACATTATGTCAGTATGGTATAAGTGTTTAAGGTAATTATATAATCACTAAAAATTAGAAATAAATTACCATAATAAAAATAATTTTATTATTATCAAAATAACCTTTAATATTTATTCACAAATTATTTGTATCCTAATGTTAACATATAAGATAAATTTAAAATTAAGAGAGTAGTATTTTGTATTTTTCCTTACTTATAATATTATGTAGGTCATTATCAAAGAAAATAGGATCTAAATGGACATAAATTATAAACTTATATGAGTATGGACTAAATATAAACATAAAATTGTTTAAATTAAAGTGTTATTAATATTTTAAATCCTTTCCACATTTATTTTAACCTTAATTAACCCAATTTACACTTTATTGGGGTTATAACTATTTACGAGAGTTACTATTCATAGTGACCAAAAATAAAAGGGACCTATTTAGAAAATTTGAAAATAATGATTCCAAATATAGAAAAAAAAATCAATTTTTAATTTTTAAGAGTTTTAGAAATTAATTTTAAAAATAAAATTGTAAAACGAAATGAAAAATGGTTTTTCGGGAAAATGCATTTTTCAAGCATAAGATAGTATTACATTAACACTATGAATAGTAATCATCAATATATGAATTTTAATTTATATATATTTTTATATATTTAATATAAACATTTATTTTAAATAATTTATCATTAGTTATTATTTTAATTAATTAATATGGATAAATATTATGCACTTAAAAATAGTTTTATGAAAAATGTGTTTTAAGCATAAAAAAATTATACCAAAAGCAATAATAATGTTGATTCATATGAAATTATTTATATTATGTTTACTAAAATGGATCTTATGTCACTTTAAAATATAATCCAAAACATAATGGGACTTTTTAATTATTTGATTTAAAAAAATAAAAGACGATTTTATAAAAATTAGTATTTTTCATTATTCACTAAAAAATAAATCTTTTTAAAAAATATCAAAAATTCACCCTAAGATAATATTATCATGATTGTTTCAAAAATTATATTAATTTTTCAAAATAATATTCATAAAAGTGGTAGAAATTAATTGTAATATTCTCACAAAAAATATAATAAAAATCATTTTTGAAGAAAACACATTTTTGAAGAATATAATGACTTTACTAAAAATTGGGTACTTATTAATTATGAATTAATAAATACATTTTCATTATATAAAATCTTTATAATTTTTTTTATAATTTTTTTATTCTTATTTATATCACCAATTTAATAGCTTGGTTATAATGGTCATTTTTAAATAAGCATAATTCAATAGTATATTACGGTTCGTTAAAACTTAATGTTGCATGTCAACAAATATATCAAACACTTAAAATTTATTAAAAATATATTCTATAATCTTGAGGTGTTTCACAGAGTATATTTAATATAATTTTATTAGTTCTCATAAGTAAATAAGACTTCATCTTATAAATTTATCTCTTGGTAATCTCCAAGATAAGAGATTGTGAGGTTAGACCCGCTTATAGGAATCCCACATGTTTTCATGTCATTAGATATTCCTTCATGAAAACATGTGTAATGATCCTATACTTTAATATTATTATTAATTCTTTTCATAAGTCAAATAATTTTATATATTACAAATAATAGTGATAAGATGTTCTATTGGAAAATTAGGATGTGTTAGGTGCATCATGAGTGATATTCATTAATGAATATGTCAATAGAGGATTTATCCATTCTATTTTTTAATGGAAATTGATATCTTATGAACATTGATTAAAATATAACTATTTGATAAAATCCATGGTCATGCTATGACATTAAATATTTCATTTCAAAAAGTTAAAGAAATATAAATCGTGCACATTGGTTGATGACACAAAGTGTGTAACTTTATTGATTGGAGATATTGAGATAAAGGATGTAACACCCCGACCCTAGTTACCCAGAGGCGGTGCATTATTTTAATACATTGTCATGATTACAAGGAATCAAGTCCCAAAGGACTGATCAGTTTAGCAGTCTTGGAAAATAGATTACATACATGAACATTACATTACACATTAGAGAATAAAACACAACATAAATGATCCTTTGAGAATTCCATTAATCCCCAAGATTAACCCTACTTGTCAATCATAATACACATCTTGGAATCCTGGGAAAATAAAACATAAGAAAGGGGTGAGCTCAGATGCTCAGTAAGGGTAAATAATTTAGCAGAAGCTATAAACTTTTAAGGAAATATGTGTGATAAAAACAACAGCCTTTTTAAACATAAACTTGAACATAATATGGAAAAAATAAATCAAACATTACTATATAAACATGCACATGGATATTCTACTAGTCGAATAATCACATGTAATAACTAATTTCATAATGAGGGAATGTCTAATGCCGGACATCATTACCACATAGTCAAGGCCTCATGCCAAGACTACAAATAAAATTTTTATCAAGGCCTTGTTCCAAGACACTAGTTTGTCTCATGAGAGCTACCGATGCATCGAGGTGCTATAACAGGCTCCACCCATCACTTACTAAGTCCACTGCATTCCTCATATGAAAAAGTTTAAACATAACATAAACATTCATATTAAAACTAGCATACAAAATGTCAATACATTAACCATAAACCATGAATGGTATAAAAATAGAACATCCATAGTCAAAAATATCAGAACTCATTCAATAAAACATGGAAGATTGTATTATAATAAATCAATCTCAATCAAAAATAATATTCAGTAAAGGATGCTGACATAGTTGAAAATGATGAGTAAAACTTTTTGAGAGAAATATCCTTTTTGTAAAATCATTTAAAAGTCACACATTTATAAAGGAAGTAATTTAAAATATATTTTTGAATCAAAGTGTTCCATACCACTTTGAAACTTTTGAAAAGAATTATCATTTCAAAATATTCATGTCCATATAAATAAATCCTTAAAATCATTTTGAAAACATGGACATTAATTAAAAAGGTTTAGAAAGATAAATCTTTAAAACATTTAAAATTATGATCTTTATAAAGAGTAATTTTCAAAAATCCTTAAAATATTCATTTTGAAATCATTTTTATGAAAATGGACATGGATGATAAAAATTTCCCAGTAAATACTTACACATAAACAATCTCGAATAATAATGAGATTGAGGAATTAACCCTTACCTTGAACATTCCTTTAGTCGAGGGTACGTTTAACCTCCTATATGAAGATCGTAGTATGTTATTAAATTATACCAGAACCATATTAATATTTATGATATCATACATGATTCATTTATGACTTTATACTACCCATTTAATAATAATTTCCATGTTAAATTAACATTTCGGGAAATAATTGCTTTCTTTATCATACGTGTTTTAACTTGTTACTCTTGATTGTATCACTTAGATCAAGATTTAAATACTTCCAGAATATAAAATATGATTTATATATCATATATATTTAGAATATAAATATGTATAATAAACATATATATGAAATGAAAAAAACCGTTTATGGAGACGGTAGTCCGTCCGTACGCATAAACGTTGTTTCTGTTTTCATATCGTATTGAACGGAACTAAGTGAATAAGATATATGTAAGTATGGATATATATATATATATATATCTAGTAGAATTATTATTTCATATATTAAATACTTATTAGTAATATATATTTTTATAATTGTCGATGAATGGTGAACGTGGAAATGAATCTCATCGCGTCGTGGAGACAGTAATCTGTACGTATGCACAAACGACAATATCATTTCCTTAAAGGTGTGGAATTGGATGGTATATTAATTTTATAGAGACATTATCATTTTATTTTCATTATTTATATGCATATTACTCATCATTATATCCATCCAAATAACATAGTGTTGAATAAAAAATTACACCACGGCGTGGAGACGGTAAGTCGTACGTACGCACGCATGGTGACATTATCATTAATAAGATGGATAGAATAATGAATATAGTTGTTCCATATTTATAATAACATTACATTATATATAATATACTGGATTTATTATTTTATAATGTAAACAACAAAGAAATAGTAAGTGGATGAATAAGAGAACTTGAAAGAGGGTGGTGAAATCATTATCTCTTCTTCGGGTTCTTCCTTTTGATTTGATCAAAAGGGATCCTTAGGTTGGATTTATAACCAAATGAAGGCCCCTAGTATGAATTTAGGATAGTTGTGAGGATATTTGGGCAGAGTTTTTCTGAGACAAATGGATTTGGAGGTGTGAATTTGAGAGAAGGGAAAGTTCCCTTTTATAAGAGGGGTGAGGGGCACCTTTGGAAAAACTTAAAATATTATTTTATAATAAATTCATATTCGGTTTATAATGGATCAAAAGTGACTTATTTAGAATATAGGGTGGGTATGGTTCTAAATCCTCTCAACCAATAGGTTTTATAAAAGTTTAGGTTACCATTTTAACCTTATCATTTAGATTTAACTCTAAGTTAAATAATTTAACTTTTATCATGTCTTCTTGTATTCTTACACTATATGGTTAATAAACTTACTATATACCACCAATAAAACCCCAATTGGTTCATTAATATAATATATATTATTATATAAGTCTTTTGGACGAACCTTATATTTTTAGGACCATTATATCAATTAATAATATAATATTTGTTTTAAAAACTATTTTATGTCAATTTTGAAACTATTTGGTATTTGTTTTTTGTTAAAATAATAACAGCATTATTACTTCAAAAAAAATACATAGAATCAATACTAACATGTCATATTCACCTATAATATTCTTTTATGTCATAAAAACTTTGAAATTATATTTATTTTAATATTTATAATACCATTTATATGATTATTTTATTAATAAGGTAATTATTGCATCATCATTGTGTCATTAATAAATTTAATTATTTAATATCTAAAAATTATAAATAAAATACCATTATGTAGGAAATATTTTTAGATTTCTAATTAATATTTATAGTCGGGTTTATCTTATGTATAACCATATATTAAAAATGGTTTAGTTATTAAACATTGATTTTATCTCTTTTAACTCTTCTTTAAATAAAATAATAATAAATGTCTTAATCTAATAAAAGTGGACCTAAAGGGTCATATTTTATTAATAATGTTTTTTTTGGTCGAATTACACTTATCCAATAGAATTAAGACATGTTTTAGGGTAATGATAATATCATTTTTACCCTTAATTGCCCTATTTACTTTTAACCGTGGTAAATAAAAGTAAAAAGTTACTATTCAAAAAAAATTATTTTTATCTTATTGAACCACAATTTTATTTACTGATATCAACCGTGTCTCTTGGATTTTTTAAATTCCACTCAAAGAAGCGGTAAAATTATGTCTTTTGTGAATTCGTAAATTCTTCTAGGAGGTGGGTAAAAGACGGTGAAAAGTTCTATAAAAATTTTATATATCTAAAATTATTATAAATTGACTCCAATGAATTAAATTGAACTTATATAGGTATTATGTATCTATTTTTACCTAAAATAAATTTAAATAAAATAAATAGTTATTTAAGTAAAAAATCAGTTTTAAACGATAACTCAGTGTTTTTTACTATTCATCAAAAATTGAACATTTTCAGAAAAATACCAAAAATTCACCCTAGGATAATTTCGATATTCTGAATCCAAAAATGAAGTCTATTTTACCAAATAGAAGTTGCATTTATTAATTTAAAATTAATTCTTGTTGTCAAAACAAATAGCGTGTTTTTAAGAAACAATAACTATCAAAAGATTGACACTTGTTTATGTATAATTTCAATGTTAAATTAATTCCAATGACCAAAATTGGATTAAAGGGTAAAAATATAATCTAATTATACTTCCAAAATATTAAAATTTATAATTCAACACTATAAATTATTTTTATTAAAAAGGTTGTTTCAGTTAAAATACAGTATTTTTCACTATTCACCCAAATATGAAAGTTATCAAGAAAATGCCAAAAATTTATTAAAACTAAATTCTTATGTCTCGATTCTAAATAAGAAGTTTATTTTGTCAAATTGAATATATAAAAGTTTCAAGTATTTTAATTAAAAATGGTTTGCCATTAAAAGGCGGTAAAATTGCATTTCTTGAAAAATAATTCTTTTATCTGAAAAGAAAATGAATTTGTTCTTAAATTATGTCTAAGAAACTCATAATATGGATTCTAAAATTTTAAGGATTATATAATGTTCAAAATTCAGTTAGTACTATTCATACCCGCTTTTGAACGGCTAGTTTGGTAAGTTGTGATGTGCTTGAACTCAGTGTTGCGTGTAGTGCAAGTTATTACATTACTTTGAAAAAATAACATACTATGAAATATTGGGGTGTTACAAAGGAATTATATTAGACAGTGATAATTCATATATTTATATTGTAATTTCAACATAACTTCTTTTTCTATGGGAGCCTTGTTGTGTTTTTAGACAACAATATTGGGATTTAGGAAAGCCTACCCAATTCTAATAAGAAAGAGGGTCACAAACTAAATGTATCCATAATCTCGATTAAATTATATTTAAATTTAACAGCTAGAATAAATAATATTCTCATATAAAGGAATAATATTTATTTAGGATTCATTAATCTCATTTTATTTAATTATTAGTTATTCTAAATAATATATATGTGAGTTTAATTTTAAATAAATATTTATTTGTAAGGTAACTATTTAATTATGTGAATATATAAATATTTATTTATCTCTTATTTATTCACAAGGTAACAAATAATTATTTATTTGGTTATGAGAATATTAAATAAATATTTATTAATTGGTTTATAAAATAAAATATTAATTTTTTTATTTAATGAATAATATTTATTTATATAAATATTTATTCAAGGTTCAATAAATGTTGAGGAGGATATAAGGACCGAGTTATGGGTTTAGTGGTGAAAAGATATAGTGTGTGGGCTAGTATATGCCATGATATATAATAATAATAATACTATTATTTGGTATGAGGAATATATTGGATTTAATATTTGATTAAGGTACTTTTTTCAATTAAAAATATTAAACCCTAGCTCTATATATCCTATGTTATATCATTCTAGCTTGTAACATGTGAAGATATTTTATTATGTAGAAAAAAAAATTCTAGAGATTATCTCAAGAAAATATATAGGGTTTCACTCAACCTCAAGAGAAGTGATCCATCTCCTCATCCCTATTAAGTTTGAGAGAATAATGATTTGATCTTCAAACTGAAGGATCACTTGTTACAATCAACACAAATGATGCAAGGCAATTGATTACTTCATGCTTGCACCTAGAGATTCATCGATGACATTATAAGATTATAGAGAAAGCATGGATCACCGCTAGAGGTATTATAATTTGGATTATATTAGAATAATGAAAATATCACAACAGTGGGATTTGAATGATCAATATATTCTTCAAATAAATAAATCATGATTTAGGTAATTATAATTATTAAATTAATTATAAATTTAATGCGTAAAAGACCATTTCCTATATTTCAAGATTCCTTTCATCAAGATTATTTAGGTATATTTATTATACATGATTATTCTTCATCATGTTATTTGGTATTTTTCATTAGATCTGGTGAAAACCCACCATTTAGCATGGTCCCAACTAGCTTTCATTGCACCTAGAATCTTTATTTCACACATTTTAGAGAAATATGCATATAGTCTATGAGACTTTAGTAAAAGAGAGTGATTGAAAGTTAGTATGAATCAAATACCATATCATGACTTTTTATATATCTATATCATTATTCATGAAATGGATTGCTTGAAGTAATATGGTTATGGTTTGAAATTGTTATGGAAACATGTAGAGCACCAACGATGAATAATTCTAGAAAAATTTGAGTAAATGAGAGAAAAATTAAGAATATGAGGAGGAGTAGGACATGAGTAATTATGTGTTTTGGTAAGAATATATACATTCATGGAGAGGAAAAACCATTTCACTATTTCTAGGAGCATAATTACAGGGCATGCACATTGATTCACAAACCCAAAATTGAAAATGAGCTCATAAAGTAACACAGTACTATAGTAACTCGTGATGCTATAATACTTAAATAAGAAAAATTATCCACAGTACTTTATTACCCATGATGGTAAATTCAATATTGTTATAGTTTCACATTGATAAAGACTTCACAATTACAGTACCCATTGTCGATATCATTGGACAGCGTAGCTATAGTTAGACAAATTTTCTACAGTGTCTCTAAAATTTGGGTTGGGGGATTGGAACCCTAATAAAAGAGATATTCACTAAATATTATACATATATTATGTGTTTTGGTCTATATAATAGAGTATGATATAAATATATCATATCGTATAACAAATAGATGCCAAGGAAATGTGATATTGCTTAATTTTGGGTATATAATTTAATTTGATATAGAGATGTCATATAAGTTTCCCTATCCAATAATATTATACAACATTTAGTAAATGTAGTTCCATTAATCATAATCTATGATTCATTTGGAATTTCATTGATTCACTAAATATGGTGAAGTATTAATAAGTTAACACTCACGTTTCTTACACATAATATATCATTTATTAAACGTTTTGTATAATAAAATGATAAAAATTTCATTATATTCATATAAGGGTTTCATGAACTAGTCAAGTAGAATTTACTCATGTGGTATAGATGTTTACCAACGATTCATTAGAACAATTGGCATAGGTTGTTCTCCCCATCCAACATAGAAAACCCACCCAACAACTCTACACAATCAATACCATGACCTATAAACAAAATACCAATCACAACACATATATTGTATATTTATAATTTAACCAAATGATAACTATATCAATATTTTTCAAACCATTCACAATACTATAACATAGATATACAATGAAAACAGTCAGTTTTAGACATTAAACACCATCCAAAAAATTTTCCCATTACTATCAACTCCAAAATATAGGGGATAAATATCTCCCTCATCACCACCACTTCTACAATAATCATCACTCACATAATATACATCCTCACTAGGATCAGCACTTTCAATATCATCATCATTGATTGGAGTTTCATCACCTCGACTACTACTAGGACCATCATTCCCATTGCCCGATTCATTATATAAAGAGCGTATTATTGATATACTTGAATCAAAAATCACATAATACTTTAATGAAAGTGGTGGAAATAAAATTTTCATGTTTTCAAGAACTTATAGGTGACTACTTTACCTCTTTGAAATTCTTTTATATCTATGTTTTAGCCTCAACTGCTTCACATTATCATTTTTCAGCTTGATGTTTCCAGTGATTTGAGAGGTACTCATTGAGGGTCAATACCTAGTGGGGGATATGCTCTTCTCAATTCAACATCAGACACTCCCATGGTACCCAATACCTAATACATATCTTAAATTATCATTTGTCCCTAAGTTTTCATCTTCTTTCTCATCGAGGTAATCCAGGACACACTCTTGAAAATATAAATAAGATATTTAATTATGAATTAGGTATCAAAATCTGAAATAATAATAATAAGACTTAAAATATTTTCTTATGTTTTTTCATTTATACCACTTCTATCGTTTTTACTCCTACTCGAGAAAAAAAATTTACTTGAGGCATGCAATATTTGATGCTCAGTGTTTCTTGTTACAAATGACGTTAATTACTATAAGACTACATTATTCAATAATATTAAATTTATAATAAAATGAACTTATTCTAACAAATATTGGATTGAAAAAAACCAAAACAAATTCAATTAAATTTCAATGAACTTGTATTACTTTGGTCATGGTATATTCAGATTAGTTTTATTTAATTTTTTATTGATTTAGGTTAGATTTGATCTTCAATTTAGTTTTAATCATTTTAATTCATTTTATATTTATTTTACTAGGTTTCAGTTAGTTTGGTTAAAATAAACATTTCATAGGATTATTTCACACTTATATATCTAGATAAATTAATTATGGTTCAAATCTAATCATTTTAGTTCGATATAGGTTATTTTATCTTGTTTTGTTTCATATAAATTCAATTCAATTCAATTTTATTAGGTTTTATTTGGTTTAGTTTTGAATATGTTGGTTGGGTTCACTTACATTAAATTAAATTTGATTTTATTTGAATCAATTTCATTTAGTTTGATCCTAATTGAGTTAGATTTGTATAGTTTTTTGTGGTCCTAATTAGTTTTTTTTCATCTAGTTTCATCTTGTTTGGTATTTCTTATATATATTCAATGAGTTTTTTATGATTTCTACTTAGTATGATTCAGTTCATTTACCTTTCATTCATTTAAAAATGATTCCATTCAACTAATTTTATATTATTTTTGTTCTAATTGATATACTTTTTATATTTAACTTTTATTCAATTCACATAAATATATTTTTAGTCAGTTTGATACTATTTATGGTAGGATGGTTTTTGTCGAATTGGTTCAACATAGTTCAGTTATGTTTGGGTCATGTCAATTTATTCCATTGGGATTAAGTGGGTATTGTTTTATTAAAAAAAGTATAATAGAGTTGTTTATATTTGGTTTGGTTTTATTCAATTTAAAATGCTTAAGATTTATTTAGTTTGGTTTAATATTGTTTGGTCTTTTTTTTTGGTGCCATTCATTTTAGGGTGGGTTTCATTAGACATGATTGGTTCAATTTTAATTATATAAGTTTTATTTGGTTTAATTATAATTAATTATATTTGGTTTTAGTGGGTATTATTCTATTAGGAATGGGATGGTTTAGTAAGTTATATAAGTTTTGATTCTATTCAATTTAATTTGATTAACTTCAATTTAGTTTAGTTCAATAAACATTTGATTTTTTTAGTTTTGTTAGTCCCTAGTAAAACTCAATTGGTCATAAAAATTCCCTGGTGTCTCTAATGCTTCTGCATTGTAGTGCACCCCAAAATGTGTATGTACTTCATAGAACCCTTTTTCTTTTTTGTTTCTTTATGAAGAATCCTGAAACAAATCAATACAAATAATAAGAACCAAAATTTTCAATACAAACCATTAAAGTTGAAGAGTACCGAAAACTCAATACTATTCTAATAAATAATCATTTACGGTCATTGAATATTGGTACACCCTCTAAATCAATTTCAAAATTACTCTTCCAACCAACATATATCTCATTTTTATATGATCGCAAAAATTCCCCAAGTTCCATCAACCATGTCACTTTCATAGCTTGACCGTCAAGAAAGTTAAATTGAAGTTGTGATGAACATGTTAATTCATATAAATAAAAAAATAATATAGATTTCAATTTAACAAATTTTCTTACCCATATTTAATCTAATTCATTCTCCTCGATTTGATTACTAATATTCCTCCATGAGACTGGTTGAACTAAAATGATATCTCTATACTTGTATAACTTCTCCATAAAACTTCTACATTGTCTGTAATTTTTACCTATCATTTGATTGTTATTATTGTAATATGCCATGATTTGTATTTGAAGATTCCAAGATTCATGTATACGATTGCACCCATGTTTCCTATTAGAATATCCCTCTGAATAAGATAAAATAAAAAGTATAATTAATACACAATACAACTGGAAAAAAATATTTGATATAATTTAATGCACTTATAAACATAAACTTGATCCTGGCTGATCATTAGGCTCTGATGGACTTGTAGGATATTTAGGATTTGTAGCCTATGAAGGATTTTCCTATTCCAATTCATTCTTTAGTTCATATACATGTTTTAGATTATAATTTGAAGAAGTATGATCATCAGATCTTGGATGGATAGGAGTAGGAAAAGGAGGTAGTATAAACATGGAAGGATAGGGATAAAAATGTTAAGGATACAACATAGGATATGGAAATGGTATATGATAAGTATAGGTTAAATAATATATGATGATGGAGGTATAAGTGAGAACATATTTGTAGGATCAAGTGGCGGAGTAGAAAGTGTTGTAGATGGGATATATGTTAGAAGGTATGGTTGTGAATAGGTATGATGGGTGCTTTATGTAACTCTAATAGCACTCCCACTTAATTAGACATGTTGTTGACCCCTAGTAATAGGTTTAGTAGAGTTAAACTATGGTTTAGATGAATTTCCTTAAAATAAATTTTATAGAGAATAAGAAAATTACATTAATTATAATGAAGAATAAAAATATTACAATTATTATACTCATTAATGGAACTAGAGTATGTAAACCTAGATCATGTAGTCATTGATCATTGTAAAACAATCACTTCCTTCAAACTTCTTCAATATATTTTATATTCTATATAACAATGAAATATGAATTTTTTTAAAATAGTTTTTTAAATATTATGCATACAAATTATAATTCAAGTAAGACTTAGACAATATCATAACACCCTATTATATACACCCAGTTTTAAATAGTTTTATAAACTTGGTTTAAACCTTTTTTTAAAAAGTTTTTTAAACTATTTTTAAAATAATATTGTAAATATATTTATTTAAGAAAATTTTTTATAAAATTTTATTTAAAAACAAGTTATACATGATTTAAAAAATAGTTTTAAACCTAGTATTCTGAATTAAAATAATCTAATTAAATGCAAAAAAACAAAAAAAAAACTAAAACAAACATACCATTCCAAACTGAAACTAAATTAAAGTAATTACAATAGTACCAACCTAAAAAACCCATATAAAGATAAACAAAATAAACTATAAACATATATGGTTTCTTCAATATATTACACACCACTACTTCATGTTTAACATAAATTTTGACAATTTAACAATTTGATTCATCAAATTGAATATTTTGGTCAACACCAATGGGGTAATCAATGGTGTCAATTTCAAAATGATAGAAAATTGAGCTATATTAATGGTTAAAAACCATTAGTATAAGCTGGAGAACCATTGGTATATCCTATACCAATGGTTATCCAAACTATTGGATAAATTTTCATAGGTATAGGCCTATACCAATGGTTTATAGTGAACCATTGTTATAGGCCTTCTAGAATTCTATATTATGAATGGTTCTGTTAAAACCATTGGTATAGGTAATTATTGATGGTTTGAAAAACTTTTACTAAAGAAATATAACAATGATTTATAAACCATTGAAATAGATTTCCCTATCTTCATGATATATCAATGGTTGTATGAAATTGTTGGTATAGGTTTATACCAATGGTTTCCAACCCATTGGTATAGACCTTCCATAAATTCCTAGGTAGAAGTACCCACACCTTGAGAAAATATCTAGTAGAAACCATCAAACAGGCAGCAACACCCACACCTTCATCAATTACCTGCAGAAATCACCAAACAGTTTCAACAAACATCACCAACCAATATACAAATAATGATAACATTAGAAACTAATTAATTAATTCTACCAGTGATAACATGCATTTAAAACATCACATATATTCATCTACAACTAATATTAAAACATAAAATTTCATAAATGTCAATCAAAAATGTAAAGGATAAATCTCTCTCTCATCACCTTCACCATCACTATCATTATCATCATCCTCACTGTCATACTCACCATCATCCTCAACATCATCCTCACCATCACCATCACCATCACCATCACCATCTCTAGGAACATCATTGTCCTAACCAACACTAGCACCATCACCAGGTTCACCATATAATGTATGAATCATCAACATATATGCATCATAATCCACAGTGGTATCTGGTGGAAGTGATGGACATAAGACTTCCATAAATTTCATAAATTCATCATTGGCCTTTTGATTACATTAATTCTCATGTATGAACATTTTTTGCCTATTTTACCTCAACTTGATCATGTGATACTATGCACAAACTATTTCCAACTCAGTGCTACCATAATTATCACCTGAATTAGGCCAATATCTAGTGGTCGCAATACTCTTCCCTGGTCGACTGCTTACTCTTCCATGGTGATCGTCTTCTAATACCTAATGTAAATGATTGTTTGGAAAAAAATTAATATTTATACTCATCAAGGTCCTCCAAAGCACACTGTTACAAATATATATGGACTATTTAGTTACAAAATATATATTAAAATTTTAAATCAATAAAATAAAACTTACAATCTATTTTTGTGTTTGTTCATTTACCGCACTTCCATATTTCTTCTTTCTGCTCAAGAAAAACAATTTTCTCGAGGTACATGTCCTTTAATATTCAAATCCTCCATCTACAATGAAATTGAATATATAAAAACATAATTCAAAATAGGTTATTAATCATTAATTTCATAACTAAAATAAAATGGATATACTCAATGATAAATTATGATTTTCTATAATGATTGATTACTTTGTGCTAGTATGATATTATTTGGTTAAAAAATATATTATATATAATAAATTTGGATATTTGATGATATAATTAAATTATTATTTGATAGATTAACTTAAATTAGAATTTAAGTATTTTTGTTTGTATATATTATTTCCATGAATATAAGGGAAATGTAATTATAGAATAATGGAAATTGAATGTATTTATTGAATAAAACTAATCAAGATTAAATACATGTATAATATGGTAAAATGAAAAGGTAAAATGTATGTTATATGTGTTCCTATTTGGTTGTTTCTATGTTTCTATGATTTAATTGGAAAGTGGTCAAAATAGGGGAAAACAAGGTAAATTTTTCATTGATGGACATTGATGAAAGCATATAGTCAATATTGGTGTTTGTTTTTTGTTAAAAAGACATGTGAAAGAATTGTATCTATTGTTTATTTAGTTAAATAATGTTAATTTTTAGTTAAAATTAGAGTATTTAAAATTCAAATTTTATGTTCTAAGAAGATTAACAATCTATTTTTGTGTTGAAATGGTGTGTATGTTATTTTCATTATGGTTTTGGTAAAAAGAAAAGAGGTTTAGTTTCTTTAATGTTTTAATTATAGTTTTTATTTTATTTCTTAGTGTATTCTTGATATTTGGTCATTAGAGTGGTAATTAGGCTTCTAATCCTTATGAGGAATGGTAACATACCTTGAGGTAAGTGGTTGTGAACTTATTTGATCTTAT
The DNA here is from genome assembly GCA_963277665.1 of Viscum album. Taxonomy (NCBI): domain Eukaryota; kingdom Viridiplantae; phylum Streptophyta; class Magnoliopsida; order Santalales; family Viscaceae; genus Viscum; species Viscum album. The sequence continues at coordinate 192,470,708 of OY728162.1, read as the reverse complement.
AATTCACTACTCTAGTGTATTATGGTTAATCTGATAATTAAATTTAGTTGTTTTTTGATTGTTTGATATGAAATTAGATAATAATTCAAATAGGTATGTGCTAACATGATTTATTATAGATTAATAATGATAACACATGTGAATTTCTGTTATTTTTAGTTTATAATATTTTAGGGAATTAAGTATGCTATGGAATAAAATGAGTTGTGTGATTTAATAGAGACCTTAAGTGGAATAAAATGTTTTGTGATGTTGTAGTTTATTAAATCTATTCTGTGAAAATTTTATTATCAGGTATTTAATAATCATTCTATGTGATTTAAAGGGTTAAATTGATTGAATAGTGTTTAAATTCGATAAAGGTATCAATTGTTGAATTAATAACACTAAATCATATTAATGTGTTGATTTATTTTGTTTTCATAGTGTTGGTTGTGTGGTGAGTGATCATTATTTATCTATAATAATGTTTTTAATTCTTCATGTTTAATTTTTACATGTAAAAGGTATTTTACATGATGTACTTTCTTATTCCTAGGTTGAATAACTTGTGTGTGCTGCTAGAATTTAATTAAAACTTGATATTAAGAGTGGTATAGGTGACTAAATCATGTGTAATCTTTAAGGGAGATAGTGAGTTATTAAATGGGTATAATAAGTGGTTTTAATAAGGGTTTAATATGGAAATTTCTAAAATGTTCAATTCTAGAAAGTAAGGAATTTCATCCTATAATATTTTAAAAATTCCTTAGGTCCTCCTTTGAGTTAAAAAGATGTTTTTTTAATACCTGTTGGAGTTTATAGACATAATTGAAAGAGATAGAGATGATAAAGTTTGATAGGATTTTTTTGTTTTTATATTAGAATATTATTATTATGAAATCTACCAATGGATGTCAAAACTAAATTCTTTAATATACTATCCAAGGATGTTCAAATGGTATAACCTAAAGGTTTTGATTATCTAAATATAAATTTAAAGTCATTTAAGTTGTGATAGATCATTTATGGATTGAAGAAATCATCTCAGAGTTGGTATATACATTTTTATGATGCATTCAAAGGGATTAGTTTCATAATAAATGAGTTAAATCTTGGATATATATGTTCATTATAGGGAGTACAATAAAAAATAAACAATTGGATGCATATGACACACTACTCATAAAAATGATACCCATGATATGATGTTTATAAAGGATTAGATGGGAAAATTCTTCTCAATTAAAGACATGGGTGAAATATCTTAGATACTAGGTATAGGGATTTATAGAGATTTATTTAAGTGGTTTTTTATTCTGAGTTAGAATATATATATTGATATGATTTAAAATAGGTTTAAAATATATGACTATAGTAGAGGGTTTTTACTAGTGTTACATGGTGTGTGTTTTTCATAAAATAAATATACATTAACTAAGATAAAAAAGGAGACATGTGAATGAGATTACTTATGCTTTGATAATATGATCAATCATGTATACCATGTTTCATACTAATCTAGAAGATTTATATTAGTTTGTTATAACTATTTGATACTAATAATATTTTGTTAAATGTGACATGATCATTGTACAGAATGTCCTTAAATACTTAAGAATAATTGAAGATGTATCCTTAGTCATTAGAGGTGTGTAAGAAATAATTGTAAATGGTTACATTGATACTAGAATCTAAATTAACAAGGTTAATTTAGGATCTCAATATATATTTTTTCCCTTGATAATGAAGTTGTTAACTAAAATTTCTCTAAGTATCCAATATTGACTGATTCTATAATGGAAATTAAGCACACTATTGAATCAAATACTCTGAAGTAATATGTTTATATCATTTTATGTGACATGTATTACTTGGAGTGATGTATTCAATGTAGGTATATTTCAAGTACTGCATTTTTTAGAAGTTAAAATTTTTTAGAGGAAAATTCATTAATGAATGAGGCTTATAGTAGGGATTTCTATGATTCATTTAAAGATATACATAAAAATAGTTAGTTATAATAAATGAATCACTATGTATCTTATTAATTCTCATACTGTATATGTGGTACTAGAATACTGTTGGAGAGAAATAAGATGCTTCTAATGTTATTTCAATATTTCAATGTTGGTGGATTACCTTACAAAATAAGAACATATTGGTTGATTTTAACTGATCATCATCAATCATATAATTTAATGATTAATGTATAGAAGGTGTCTTGTATTTATGTTCATAATTTTTATTTTCTATTCTTCTAAAAAATTATCTTTATAATTGGTTTCAAGTTTCTAAATTTTTTAAACATGTTTGATATCATTGAAATCTATCATAATCATTCCCCACCAACCACTTTCCAATTACCTCATAAGATGCACCCCACTATATTTTCCCATAGTATCTTAACTAACACTTATAACATTCACACGTGATTATAACTAACCACTAGCCTTGTTAAAAATATACCTAATTTCTTTTTTGGGATGTTAATCCAAGGATTTCCCAAAGATGGAGTGAATTTTTTTCTATAATATTATCTTGAAAATTATTTTAATTTGATAAATAAATTCATGGTTTCTAGTATATAAATCACTATCCTTGTCTAGGTTGAACCAATATCTCCACTATTGGAATTATTAAGATGTTATATAGGATTATACAAGAAAACATTATATGTTCAACCCAATTTTACACTTACCTTTAATAAATATATCTTTAACATATCCCAAACTATCTAATTATTCAATATAATTGTTGTATCACCCCCTTTTTCTGGTATGTAACCCTTTATTTATGCTTTTTATGTATATAAGGTGGTTTAGTGAATTTTAGGAGAGTTTGAGGAACTTTTAAAGTGTTTTGGAGGATTTTACATAGGTGCACGGGTGGTGCATGTTTTTTGGAAACCATGCAACACTTGTAGGTAACTGTGCATAGATGAGTCAGGGGAAAAGTGGGGGTGCACGGGCTACGCATGGTTTGTCCAAACCATGCGGAAGCTTAGGAGAAACCATGGAGTGTGGTGAAAATTTTGGATAGATAGATTTGGAATGGTTGTTGCATGGTTTGTAAGTCATTAACACCAATAATTTGAGGTCTTTATTAATACATAATCAGGAGCACAGTTACCACATGGTTTATCTAACAGTGCAAATAAACCATGCGTGGGTCAAAGTTAGATCTTTAAAAAGTGGATCTCACTATTTTTACCCTATAACCCACTTGTTTTTTCCCAAAACTTCCCTAACTCAGTATTTTGGTCTCTCAAAGTTTGGAGAACCTCTCCCAAGTGAATTTGAATTGATATTGAGCCTTTACTTGGTGTGTTGAATCCCAATTCTCATGATAAGTCATCATTCTTGATTGTTCTTAGTGTTTTTCTTAGACCTACTTCACTCCTTCCCTCAGTTTCTTATATATATTCTTGTTGTGGGTAGATCTAAGGTTGAGGATGCCAAATATGATTATATTTGGATTGGTTCTTTATAGTGGAATATATCTATGGTGGGTTTGTGGAGGTTCAACCCTTTTTTTGTGACAATTTTCGTGCCATTTATTGTTTTCACCAAAACTCTTGAGGTAGGTGGATTCACTCTCAACTACTCCATTTTATAAATTGAATGATTAGTTTAAAAAAAATCCTTGATTTAAATTGATTTTTTATCCATTGTGAAATTATTGTTAAAAATCCTCTTGAGTGATGGTTTGTGGAAATTTGGGAAAATTGGTTTGTTATTGGAAAGTGTTTGATAAAATGAATTTAAAATTTTTATTTTAAAATAATTATTGGATTTTATGCATGTAAAATTGGTTTCAATAAAAAAGAATGATGTTTTATTGAAATAGTTTGAACACACTTGGTTTGGAATGACTTTATCATGGTTGTGGGGCATGTGTTCATATGAATTGGGATGGATAAGGGTGTGAAGTACCCCCATAAAATGTTTGGGATGGATATGGGAATGAAGTACCCTTGTCAAGTGGTCCACTAAGTGATGGATTAGTGTAAGGATAACTCACCACTCATGATTTTAAGGAATTACATGGTTTTCATTAATGGTTGGATGTGTGGTTGAGTGTAAAGGAAGGGGCGATGCCAAAATGGATTGTTAAATGATTTAAAAATTTATTATGTGTTTCCCTTAGAAAATTATTTATAATGTATTTAGTTTATATTTTTATATAAACTATTTTAGAAATTGTTTTATATAAATTGTTTTATATAAATTATTTTATATAAATTTTTCTAACATGTTCTATCCTAGTGGCATGAGTATGAAAGTCATTGGAGAAAACCTACTTAGTTTTAGTACTTACCCCTGATTTGGCACTTTGGTGCTTTTGCAGATGTCATTTACCAATACATGGGAAAAGGTAAAGAATAACATGCCTTTAGCACTAATTCATGATACTTGGGTTGTTTTTTGATGTGGGATCATGGAGCTTATGGATCTTAGAGTCTTGTGGTTATCTTGGAGTGTTGTTAGTCTATATTCCACTATTTACTTTTATATTGTAGTCTTCTTCTGTGGCACTTGATTTTAGTATGATTTTGATAAATGGAATGTTGAGTTGTATTTCAATGTTATCATGCATCATATAGTGGTTGTTTTATTTTGGATTATTTGGTTATTGGTTTTATTCTTAAAGGGTAAATCATCCCCCACATGTATTGAAACCCTTCAACATTTATTTCCATACTTTGACATCTTGAGGGTGTTGCTTAAGGCCTAATAATGTCTCACCACCCTCTCAAGACAATTATAATGGGTGAGACGTTATATAAAAGGTTACATACTAGAAACTGGGGGTACTAAATTCTCACCACCATTGGTCTTTCCATCCTCGAAAAGTAGAAAACCATCACCTCACTGAAAGAGTTTTAGTCATTGATCTTTTATTTCCTTCTCACATTCCCAAGTCTCTTCCTAAATATGAACATATTTCCACAAAAACCGCACTAGGCCAATGATTTTTCTACATAATACTTTCTTTTTCCTATCCACAATATGTATAGGGATATGTACGAATGAAGCAACTAGCTCTAGACCAATGTGATCTCATCGGATCACATGGTCAGGATCAAGTTGATACTTTTTCAACTATGATGCATGGAAGACATTATGTACCACATTGAACCATGGTATAAATTCCAATTGATATGCCACCTCTCCAACCCATTTCTAGTATCTCAAAAGGGCCTATGTATTGAGGGGATAACTTTCTCTGCTTCCCAAAAATGATGATGTCTAATACTTGGAAATATCCTTTGAACACATTATCACTCACCGCAAACAAAAAAGGTCATCGATGATGATCTACATATGGTTTTTGATGACTCTGCATCATCTCCATCCTCTTTTTGATCAACTAGATCTTCTTAATTGTTTCTTGGATAAGGCTTGGACCAACTAGTGAAGTCCCCATTATTTCCACCTAACAAAGTGGATAATGACAAGGATTATCATACAACACTTAAAAAGGATCCATATGTATCAAGGATTGATATGTATTGTTATATGAGAACTCCACTAAGGGTACGTGATCCTCCCATAAGCCACCAAAATCTATTACGCAAGCCTGAAACATATCTTCCAACATTTGTATCATCCATTCAGACTGGTCATCCATCTGAGGATAATATGTCCTACTCGTAGTCAATTGAGTCCTAAGGGTTTTCTGTAAGGATTTACAGAAATGATACATAAACCTAGGATCTCTATTTAATATGATTGAAATTGGTATGTCATGTCTCTTTACCACTACTTTTATATAGATTTTGAATAGATCCTCCACCATATGAGTTTCACAAATAGGTATGAAATGGGCCAACTTTTTGAGTCAATCCACTATCACCCATATGGTATCGTATTTCTGAACCATTCTTGGGAGACCTATAAAAAAATATATTGCTATCTTCTCCCATTTACACACTGTAACAGCTAAATACTACAACATACCTTTTGGTCGCTGATGTTCTGCCTTAACTTGCTGACAAGTTAAGCATCTCTAAATGAACTCATCCACTTTCCTTTTCATGCCACTCCACCAAAATTATGCCTTCAACGCCTTATGCATCCTCTATATTCCCAGATAAACATCCCATCTCGAATGGTGGTAAGAATTAAGAAGTTTCTCCTAAAAAACCATAGGTACAACCATTTAATTTTTGAACCACAACATTTAACTCTCATCCATCTTCCATCCCTTAATGGTATCCCCACCATTGATTTTTGAACTCATTGCAAAACATTCGGCATCGGATGTTTGTGCCTCCTTTACCATCTTTACCAAATTAGGAACAATTGAAACTAGAAATAAAACTGAAATATCACCTCGGTCTTCACATTCCACATGCATGTTGGCTAGGGATGACACCAACTCCCACTCATCTGAAGCTTCTTTTTCCAACTGAGCATATTAATTTTTGTTTAATGAATTGACCATTAAATTTCCTTTACATTTACATGGTGTATACATCAAGTAAAATTCAAACATTTGGAGATACTTCATTCATCTTATTTTCCTCATATTTAAATCCCTTTCTGAGGAAATATGACTCAAACTCTTATGATCTATGAATACATTAAATTTCTCACCAAAGAGATAATGACGCTATGTTTTCAAAGCATGGATGACTGTAGCTAACTCCAAATCACGTATTGGATAGTTTTTCTCATGAACCCTTAACTGCCTTAAGACATAAGTAATGACATAGTCTCCTTGCATGAGAACACACCCCAACCTAGATCCTGAAGCATCACAATACACCACACACCCTTGTCTTGATTCTAGAAAAATCAAGATTAGTGTAGATGTAAGGAAAACCTTTATCTCTTGAAAAGATTTCTAGCATTACTCACTCCATTCAAATGGAACATTTTTTTAATCTGTAATTGGTGAGGATAGTTGTGAAAATTAATTCACAAATTAATGATAATAACCAGTTAGGCCAAGAAAACTCCAAATCTCAAAGACGTTCTTTGGAAGTTTCCAAGAGATAATAGCTTCTGTATTTTCTAGATCCACTGAGACACCTCTTTTAGAAATTACATGGTCAGGAAAGCATAATTATTGTATCCAAAAAATCACACTTTGATAATTTTTCATACAAACGATGGTCTCTAAAGATTTGCAACATTGTCGCCAAGTGTTACTCATGCTCAGCCCTTATCCTTTAATACACCAAGATGTAATCTACAAACACCATGAAAAAAGAATCCAAATATCATTGAAATATTTGATTCATCAATTCCATAAATATATCTAGTGCATTCTTAATACCAAAAGTCATTACCACATACTCATAATGGTCATATCTGCTTATTAAATCTATTTTTGGAATATCCTCCTTCTGAACTTGCAATTGGTGATAGTCGGAGCATAATTTAGTCTTATAGAACCATTTATCTCTCTTTAATTGAGCAAATAGATCATCAATGCATGGAAGTGGATACCTATTATTTATCGTAACTTGGTTAAGATTATGATAATCCACACACAGCCTTATAAATGAGTGTCATAACTACTTCCTCTCATGTTACGATATCATATTCTTCCCCAAAGTGTAGAGGTATTTCATAGTATCCTTGTTTTTTTATTTCTTTCTAACACTTCCTAAAAATAATTTTCAATAATACAAAAAAATTTATTATTGAAAATTATGGTAATTTTCATTCAAAACCTAAAATTTGATTAATACCTTAAAATCAATACTCTTACAGTAATAAATTATTTACTAATAATGTGATACTAGACACTCGTTTATGATGGGTATGGCCTATAAATATTTACCAACTCTAACACACTAGCCACTATACAACTCATTCTTATTTTCTATCCATAACTCACCTAATTCCATGAGTTGTGTTGTCCTTGCAACCTCACCATCAGGAAAATTATAACAAATATAGCACCAAAATATTAATTAATATAAATACAATGATAATATAACATTAAATCCAACAAATTTTCTTACCCATAGTTTTACAAAATAATTATCCTTTACTTAATTTTGAAGGTATCTCCAAGAAAGTGGCCTAATAGGAATGATTATAGAGTATTTGGAAAGCATCGCTATAAAACTCCTATATTCTTATCCTATTTTATAATCATTTTATTATCCTCATTATACTCAACCATTAGCTATGTGTGATGGTTCCACACCTCATGCATTCATATATTCCCACGCTTCCTAGTGGAATATCCAACTGTTAAATAAAAAAACAAATATCATATCAATATATCTTATAATGAAAATAAATTATGTTCCAAAAAAATTACTAGGTTTCTATAAATATACCTGAGCTAGTATGATCAGTGGGTATCGCTGGATCCCTAGGCTCTAAAGGATCATCAACCTGTATAGTAGGAGTGGGATCCAATGTCTACTCTGGAGGCTCAAAATTTGTCGGAGTAGAAGTCAAAAGATCATGAACATAGAAACTCAGGGAGAATGAAGTAGAAGTAAAAGAAGCTATCATAGATGTCTATGAAAATATATAATATGTATGGGGAGCAGGATCCATCATTGGATAAGGGAAATAAATATGAGGAGTATCATATATAAATGGTGGAAAAAATATAGGTAGCCAAAATATCTCAAGTACCTCTAACGACACTATGGGAAAAGAAATTGTGCCAGATAATATATCATATGAAGGGATAGGGTGTGATCAGGTGCACCGAGTGGTGCGTGTAACTCTATTACCCCCCCCCCAACCCCACCCCCAGCCCCTACCCCCCACCCCACCCCTCACCCCCACCTGCATCATCCAGATGAACATCATTGGCACTAGGTTCGTCGGAGAATAATTTTCTCATGGGTGGTGGATCCTAATTAAAAGTTAAAATCAAAATTAAACACATGAAATTATATTTTATTGGAATATATATTTGAAATAAAATACTCATAATAGGTGAAATAGGAAGAAGTCTCATCTCTCTCATGTGGTGATTATTTTTTGTCATCCTCTTCCTTTGTATCTTTTCAATGTTTTTCATTTCCTGCATTTGAAAAAAAATAGAATTAATTAAAAATTAATAACTAATGTGAAATTCAAACAAGAAATAATATGGGAAATAAATTAATTAAGGAATACTAATTTTCAAAACAAATAAAGGATATATAGTGATATCACAAAATCATATTATATTTAGTGGTAAGAATACCAAAACACAAAAGATGTGTCATAAAAAAACAATAAATTCAAATTAGTATGTTTATCATGGGTATGATATAGTTTTCTTCTATTTTAAATTCAATACAATTCTGTTTTGTTATTTCATTTAGTCAATTTATTAGGTTATTTATTCATTTTTTGGGTTAGTTAATTTGCTTCTTATTTTGGGTTAGGTCATTTTTTTCATTTTTTTTGTTAGTTCATTATTTGCATTGGTTTTGATTTTTTATTCTAATTAGTTTAATATGTTTCAAGTCAATTCATCTTGTTTTTTGTTATAATTGATTTTTTTTCAATTTTTTTTAGTTTGGTAGGTTCAAATATAGCTCAATTTAATGTTATAAAATGAAACTAAAAGAAAACTAAATATTAAAAATTCACTTAAAGGTCAAGTTGAATACAAAATATTTTTAATAAATCGTAAATCAATTTGAATAGTACCAATCTAAACAACCCAAGTTAAGATAAACCAAAATAACTGAGAACATAGATAGATGATTCTATATATTTTCCACCACAACTTTAGGTTCACAATCAACTTTGAAAATTAAACTGTTCGAGTCATCATAAGTAATAAATTGATTGAGGACAATGGTAGCATTTATGGTGTCAATTTAATCATCACCATCATCAAAAATATTTCTTGGTATTACTTTAATAATGACACAAAATTCAGGTCACGGATGATCTTTCACATAAAAAAATCCTTTCACCATTAATTCCAATATATATGGCTCATCAATAGCAAGAGTGTGAATCATGTCAACAACTTGAAATCCAAAATCATCAATAAATGTGTCATGAATCATTATAGAATCAAACTAATTTCATTTCATCATAGTTACTCGACCATGGGAGTAATAATCCAATATTAGTATTTTCTCAATGACTCCATAATAAGATACATTTTCAAATCAAGTTCTAATATCTGATACATTAGCATAATAGTATGTTGTGTTAGTTTCCATAAAACTATAATGTTGTGTTCTCATGTTAATTTCTCATTTAGTGATAATAAATTTGTACCCATTAATCATAATTGATTTACATTCACAAACCAAAGAATTAGGACCAAAATCCAAAGCTCTTATTTCCTCAAAGGCAATGTTAGAAGGAAAACTCAATACCTAAAATATAAATAAATATTAAAATTAACTAAATATTTTTTTTATTAATTTATTATATTAATAATTATACCTTAGGTTTCAAACAAATATAAAACTCTTTTCTAGGAAAATTATCTCTCCTTATCAAATATAAAGAACAATGATTTATATTTATAGTTTTTTTATGTTCCCTATAGAAAAAATAGAAATATTTTAACAGATATGTATAATTAAATGAGATGAGACGACATATACATGTTCAATTTACATACTTGATGTAGTCATCAAACAAATTGTAGTAAAACAAAATCATGTTCCCACTCTTAAAGGATTAATGTAGTCAATGTATATGATCTGAGAATTCCCCCTATTTAGGGAAGTGATGGAAAATTAGGTTGAATTTGATCATATTGTTATTATTTATTTATCATTGGTTTGTTCCATCTCATAGTCACATAAAAAAATACATTGAATAGAAATACATAAATTATTGAGCCAAGGAACCTTTTATGATAGAACCTTTTGGATGATTCTTATTCTAGATATAATACTTCAATGTTTACATATTTATTTCAGTTAGATACATCTAATAAAAATTAATAGGTCCCCTAAGAAGTATTTTAGTTGGAATATGGATATTTAGATTTAGCATGAATATTAAAAATGATGGAGGAAATATTTTCCTTAAGTCACAAAATATTTATGGTGCCTATTCTAAAAAAAATCAAAAAATACTTGGACAACTTATTAGCATAGAGATATCTATAAAAATGTTACAACTGAATAACTTCCACCCTTACATTATTAAACAGTAGATGATGGATTTATATTGGAATCAAATCAAGAATAGGGATGTGATAATCATGATTCAATCAAAGATTTTAGATTCAATTATCTTTTGTTAACTCATTTTGATATGTTGATTTAATAGTCATAAAGAACATTAACAGTCTCTAGTAATTCTAGAAATTGATTTTTTCTATAGGTTTCATCACATAAGAATCACATGGAACATTTTATTTATTTTCACTAATACACACAGGATGAAATTCCGGTCTGATACCCCAATCCACTAAGTCACTCTAAGATCATAAATCATTTTTTTTATTTACCTTAACGTTTAGAAGAATTGAAAGAAACATTTCACATATATTTTTTTCAATGTGCATTACATCTAAGAAATGATGTAACAAATTGGTTGACCAATGGGGAAACTCAAAGAAGATAATTTTCTTCTTCCAATTGTAATTGGTTTTAGTGAAAACATTATTCCTCTTTCTATATTTCATCTGACCCTTCCTGGATAAAAACTGACATCTTGAAATTCATTAAGCACATTAGTTTCAAACATACACTGAGGTGGATTGTCGGTCTCCATGGTATTATAAAACCTTATATGATTATTCTAATATGGGTGATCCATTGGAAAGAATCTTAAATGTCCCATAAAACTAAAACTACAGTTATATTTAAGTCTTTTGGGTCATGTATTCTTCAAATAAATATAACATAAAATTTTTTCCTTTATGCTCCAGCCAAACATCATTGCATAAGTAGTAAAATCATTTGTCATTCACATAATAGTAGCACGCATCTAAAATATATCTTTCGAACATGCATATTATGTGCACACACCTGTATTAAAAATATGTTTCAACTCTTTTATTAAAGATTTCATGTATAAATATATATCATTGTTAGGATCAGAAGTTCCAGATATAAGTATACTCATGAAAGTGGAAGGTTTTTTCATACACATCCATAGAGGAAGGTTATAAATGTGTATGATAGTAGGCCATGTGATATGATAACTAAGAATCTTCCCAAATATATTAAAACTATCACATGATATACCAAACCTCACATTACGCACGTCACCTACAAAATCAGGATATCGATCATCAAATTTCCTCCATGAAAATTCATCTTTAGGATGAATGAACTCATCATTGTCCTTCTTTCTTTCAGTATCATTCCATCACATATTTATTGATATTTTATCATAAATTAAAATATTATAGAGTCTAATAATCAATCAAAAGTGTCATATTACATTATGTGGAACACGAGATGGTGTTCCATTAGAATTTGGATTCCATTAGGATGTTCCTCATTTTATATAATCATTTCATTCATCAGTTTCCTCCCTGAATAAGCTAAAATGTTTCAATAAATCATGAATTTTATTTTTATAAAATCCAAGTTCGTCAACTAACATCCATGCCATATAATGGTTTGAGGGAATATTTATATCACCTGGAATTAATTCCTTCAAAAAGGTAATAATATAATTGATGGAAGTATTATAAATACCATACATGGTTTTCCCATGAAACAATCAGATTAAAAATTATAGATTTTTCATTTTACCACATTTCCAATATACTGGAATCATGGAAGAATCATTCAATTTTTCCACCCTATCAACATCATAATTTTCATTACATTCATCATGTGTACATGTATTGAAGTATTTTTATATTGGAATACTTTCTTTCTCATGATGATGAATAAATAGAAACCAGTCGTCTAATAAATTCTCCAATCTAGTCCTCTCATTCAGATCATAAACATTTTGAGACTGCATTTTATCACCATTGTAATACCAGACATATTAGTTTGTTTGAAAACCATATTTTTTATATAGAATATAACTTCTTCCTGACCTAACCAAGGCCTTTCTATATAATTATAACATGGGTAGTGTATATGAACACTATCTGAAGCATTGTTAAATGAAAAATCTCAAAATATCTCTTGCTTGTTTTGAAAATTTCTTGAGATCTAATTAGTTTCATACATCCAACTTCTATCCATTCTGTAAAAAAATGTAATATGTAATGTTGAAAAATCAATTAAATAATATTTAAGTTGAATCAAAAATATATTTAAGGAAGCAGGAATTGTTCACTTTATATAAAACCATAAGTTACACGCTAGTCTATATGATAATAATAATATAAAAGTCAAAAAAATATTATATGTATAAAAAACTACTATAAATATAAAACCATGATATTAAATTCCATTATATCAATAAGTAATAATTATACAAAATACAACATAAAATTTTGTTTAGAATTTTTGTTTTTATTTTTTCTATTATTCTATTCACTTTTTAACTTACATTATTCTTATTTTATAAGTTCATGTAAAAATGATTTTTATTTTTATGTAGTCATCTTCTACATCACACAAAAATTTTGAAGTTAGGTTGGATAAATCCATAATTAGTGGTTTCTCATATTCATGGATGTTAAATTAAATCCTTCCTCACCTTGAGATCAATAAAAAAAGGTGCTTCTATATATGTTGTAGGCATGATTATGCCCTGGATTTATAATAGGAATGAACCTTTGTGGAATTACCTTGGTATCAATGATGGTTTTTAGGGAATGATAATTTGGATTCCTAACCCTATAAAAAATTGGTTTTAAATGGGATGGTTGATGATGAATCTAAATGGGTAGATCTTAGGTGGAGAAAGTGTGGATTGATTTTGTGGAAATGGAACTCTTCCAGGGTGGTGGATGTGCATGTGGTAGAATTTTTAATGAGTGAGAAATCCAATTTTTAAGAGGAGTGTTATGAAATTTTTGTTTATATGGCATTTAAATGAATGGTGACCATGTTTATTAGTTTAATAGTGTGATCCTAGGTTCAGGTTCATGTGAATCTTAGAGCGTGGGACTAGACTCGCTATCTAGTTACACAAGAGTGTGAAACCATTGAGTTCCAATGTAATCTAGGTGGAAATTACACACATGGAATGTGTTGTTCCATATGTAGTATGGATTGGGTAGTATGGGATTATAAACCAATAATGCTTAAATGATATTGAGGTTGCATGTGTTTTTTACATAAGGCATCTGGTGTGTTGTGGAATAGTGAGCATCTTTTTTTGGTATATGTATCAATGTTTTAAACTATGATGCCTATATTTATAGAGGCCTTTATCATATTGTATGAGTTTTTAATTTCATCATGGTGAGGGATGAAATAATTGATGGGTTGAGTGTGATGAAAATATTGATCTAGGAGATAATCTTGATCATTTATTGATAGTACATTGAGCATGGCTCAGTAAGAGTGACACATGTACGATGATGAAACTATTTGAGTTTCAAATAATAGAGTATTATTAGGATAACTATATGGTGGGGATCACATAATTTTCTATTTGAGAGTATAACCCTCATTAAGAATTTGATTTTGTCAGTTTCTTTATTTTCCCATAATTTAGGGATGGGTAAAGGATTGATGTGTTTATATGACACTCGGTTATAAGAGAAATAACCATGTGTCTGATCAGAGGAGAGTTATTTCTCAGGGTGAGATCGTGATTGTTATTATGGATGGTAGTGATCCTACCATGGAGATTATACATAAATTTGGTTTTGGATATCAATGTGTCTATTGAGAAATTTTAGGATTACTTTAAGTGTTATGGAATAATAATTGAGTTATTTACTTGTTAGTCAGTTGAAGACACCAAATTTTTTGATAAAGTTAAGATAGATGAGGTATAACTAGTTTATTTATGTGTAATGTTATGTATTCAGTCGGAAAATAATATGGGAACATGTTATTTAATTTTATAGTTTTTTTTAATAATGTGATCTAGAATTTTGATGAATGGTTGGCATGTGTGGGCATAATTATTTGGCATTGGAAACTTTTCCAATTCATTATTGAATTGATATGAGGTATTATATTGACTTTTTACCATTGTTATTTTATGGAGTTGGATGTGGTGAGATGGGAACTATACCTAGCATATCATTATACCACTAGAAATGAATTTCAAAAGGAAATTCCAATGGAAAGAAGTGTTATGGATCCAAATTATCCCATGTGTGTAGAGGCCTATTATAGGGTGTTCCATGATCTATGGAATCATATGATCTCTTAAAGACACCAAATTATAGTGGAGTCAACCAATTTTCATAGGTTTTTCATGTACCTTGTGTATAAGATGTCCTGAGAAGATATTTTCAAACTATCCCAAGCTGTTTCATTGAAGGTATGTTGTTTGTTGGTTTTTTATTTGGGTTTTAAATTAAATTGAATTAAATTTATTATGGTTTTGTTTTTCAGTGATAAGGATTTTTTTCTTAGGATAGTTCATAGGGTATGTTATAGACCATCTGTAGGTGGTTAGTCATAGTTTCTATGTATTATGTTCACTCAATGACTTAATCACTATTTATGGAAATTTAAAATAAATTTATTTGTTATTATAAATGTTATAATTAGTTTTTTATAAATTCTTGGAATGAGATAGGGCCTAATGTGTGAGGTAAATAACTAGTACACTTGTATAGGCCTACAAAGTGATGACCATGTGGTTCTTGAAGATGGAATTGCTTTGCTTACATGATAAGTAGTTCTTTAAACCTACCCCCTTAGTATTATACATGTTTTTATATTGATAGTGATATGTGTGGTCTCTCCACATTTTGAAATTGAACCTTTTTAAAATTAATGAATTATATATTTTATGATGATATATATGGATTTGAATCGAATAATGTTCCAAATCCATGGTAGAATGTGAGCACTAGCTTGGTTCCTCATCCATCGAGGTTCAGGGATTTAACTATGATAATGTTCCTTATGAAATATAAATACCAAGGGGTGTTATTTAAATGAGGTGTAATTGACTGAAGAAATTGATGAGGAATAAAGGACCTACATATAGGTGCCTTAGTTACTCTCCCCTTCAATAGAGAATAGTGATATACTAGAGATAAGTGAAAAATTATAGTCATGGGGGATAATTATAGTAATAAACTCATATCATATTGAGCTTTGTTACATTTAATCCTTTTGTGCATGTCAGTGAAAAACTAAAAATAAAAAATGATAAGTGAATTTTTTTCCCAAGAGAGTCAAATTAGATTCCACATATCAAAAACACAAGGTTGATAATTATAGTGAGAAACCCATCACTAAAGAAGTCCCCTAGAGGGATTTATCTAAGAAAATAATCCATTGATAAACTAAAATTATATATATCACAGTAGTCTATATAGAAAATAAGAGAAATAAAGAATGAACAACCAAGAAATTAACAAATTATACTTCAATATAAGTATGGAAAATTCTTATTTCAATAGCCACAAATATATTTATACATATTTAAAGAAATTAAATGTGGATAAAAAAGAATCTACCATGGTGTTTTATACCAAGAATAAAATTGAAATTGATGGTTTATAGAATAACTGAATGATTTGGAGGTTACCAATTTAATATTGAAGAATAATATAATTAAAATAATAACATGTGATAGATTTTAGTAGGTGGGGAAGAAACTGGAATGTCGAATACTTATAGGGTTCTGGATGTGAATATGATGGGAGGAGGGGAGCCCATGTGGGTTGTGTACTTGTAGAAATCCTATATCAATAGTTTTTTAAAATCATTGGTATAGCAATATCTATACCAATAGTTTTAAAAAACTATTGGTATAAAGATATATGTCCCAACTATTTTTTAAAACCATTGGGATAATCTTGAGATAAACTTCCTATCCCAATAGTTATACTAAATGTTGGGATAGTACCACCTATATGAATAGTTTTTGAAAACTGTTTGTATAGGTATGTGGGTATATCCCAGCTTTCCATTAGTTTCATCCCCACTGTCATCAAAAATATTTCTTGGGATCACTTCAATAATGACACCATAATCAAGTCTCAAGTGATATTTCACATAAAACACTTATTTTTCTATTGATGATAAAATATATGGTTCATTGGTATCTAGGAAGTAAGTCATTTTAATAACTCTAAATCCACAGTCATCAATAAATTTAATGTGTCACGTCATTGAATCAAAACATTTACATTTCATCATAGTGACTCGGCCATGAGAGTAGTAATCCTATAATAGTATTTTATTAACAACTTTATAATAAGATACATTTTTATATTGAGAAATCAAGAGCTACTATCTGATTTAATAGCATAATAGTCCTTTTTTATAGTTCACATAATGTTTCCATGTTGTGTTCTCATGTTCACCGCTCAATCAATTGTAAAAAATTATAAACATTGATTATTAATGATTTGAATTCATGAACTAAAGAATTGGGACCAAAATAAAATGATCTTAATTATTGATAGACGAAGTCAACAGGTAAATTAAATACCTAAAATATATATAAATAATAAAATTCAATGCATATTTATATTTTATATTGATTAAATTAATGATCCTACCTTTTATTTCAACCAAGGAGGAAAAATTTTTCTATGTAAAGTCTATCTTCTTCTAAAATTCAAAGAACAATGAAATCTACTTATAATTTTTTTATGTTACCTATATAAAATGATAATAAAATTCTAAGTTATATGTGAAATTATTTTGTATGAGATAACATATAATATTAAAATTACTTACTTGATATAGTCATTGAACAAACCACAGTTAAACAAGACTATGTGATGTGCATATATCGCTCTTCAAGGATCAATGTTTCCAATGTATAATACCCTTAGGAATTCCTCCTATTTGGTGCTCACATCAGACAAATACATTGAAAAAATCTATAAATTCTTGATCCAGATAACCTCTCACAATGTAACCTTAAGGATGATTCTTATTTCAAACATAAGACTTCATTGTGCACATATTTATTTCTATAGAATACATAGACAAAAAATCAATATTCCTCCCAATAATTATTTTAGTTAGAAGATGGACTATTAGATGTAGCATGCAAGTGAAAAATTATGAAGGAAACATTTTCTCTATCTCTTGTAAAATTAATGGTGCCTCTTCCTACATTTTTATCAAAAAATAATTGAATAATATTTTATCATAAAGTTATTTATAAAAATGGAATGATTGAAACATTTTTACCCTTAAATTATTGGATAGTAAATGATGGATAGCTATTGGGATAAATTCATGAAGAAGGATTGTATAATCATGGGTTTTTAGGGATTTTAGTTTCAAATATATTATATTGAGTCATTTAGATATGTTTCTTAAAAGGCCATTGGTAACCTTGATATTCTCTTATACTTTTAGAAATTGATTTTTGTTTGAATGTTTCATCACATAAGAATCATAGGGAACTTTCCATTTAATTTTACTAATACAAATAGGATGTAGTTATGGTCTAATAACCCAATCCAACAAGACACATTGATATTTTAAGTAATATTTGGTCTTCCCCTTAATATTTAGAAGAATAAAAATTATAATTTCAAATATATTTCTCTCAATATTCATTATGTCTAAAAAGTTATGTGAAAAATTGGTTGAACAATATGTCAACTCAAAAAAGATATATTTCTTTTTCTAATTATAAGTGGATCCAGTGCCAACATTGTTCCTCTTTTTAGATTTCATATGAATTTTCCCTAATAAGAAACTGACATCTTGTAATTAATTAAGCACACCAATTCCTAAAATATGTTGAGTATCTTTTCATTTTCAATAGTATTATCAAACCTCCAGAAATTATTCTTATATAGATGATCCATTGGAAATAATGGTTGATGCAGCACGAAACTAAAACTATTAGATATTTAAGTCTTCTAGATCTTTTATTATTCATACAAATAGGACATTATAGTTTTCTTTTCATGATCTAACCTGAAATCATTTCATAATAATATAAATCATTTATATCCCATAGAAGGGTAGCATGCATATGAAATTTATTTTTTGAAGAAGCATCGAATGTGCACACACCCACATCCAAAATATGCTTCAAATCTTTTATTAAAGGTTTAAAGTAGACATATATATCATTTTTTAGGATCAGGAGTTCTAAATATTAGTATAATCAATAAATTATTTTGTTTTTTCAAAAATATCCATGGATAAAAATTATAAACATGAATAAAAAATTTCACATATTGTGAGAAGTAAGCATTTGACCAAATGGATTAAAACCGTCATAGGATATACCCAACCTAACATTATGCACCTCATCTAAGATTTCATGCATATAATTTCAACCATGATAATATATTTATAGGATGAATCAACTCATAATTATATTTAATTATTTTATAATCATTTAATCACATATTTCTTGACATTTCAGCAGACATGAATAAATTTTGAATCCTAGTAATCAATGGAAAGTCATACATGACTTTTTAAGGCACACGATATGGTGTTCCATATGCATTTGGATTCTATTGAGATATACCACTTTCTTTGAAATCATTTAGGCATGGATTTTTCTTCTAGAATAAGGTGTAATCTTTTGGTCAAGAATTAATTTTATTAGTATAAAATTCATGCTGGTTAATTAACTTTCACGCCATATAATTATTTGAGGGAAAATCTTCATTATCAGGAAGTAATTACTTCAAAAAGGTAAGAATATAATCAATAGAAGTATTAAAAATTTCATAGATTATTTTTCCATGATATATTCACATTAAAAATTATAATTTTCTCATTTTAGTATATTCCTGATATACAGGATTCCTGGAATCATCCATTAATTTTTTGAATCTATCAACATCATCTTTTTAATTATTTTCCTTATGTTTATTGATATCATTATCTTCTTGCATTGGAATACTATTATTTTCATGATGATTTAAAAATGGAAACTAATCAAATATAAAATTCTTCATACTACTCCTTTCATTCCGTTTATAAATAATAGAAGATTATCTCATCTCTCTATTATGATACCATACATAACAGTTTTTTTGAAATCTAACTTTTGTTGTATAATATATAACTTCTCCCTGATATAAAAAAGGTTTTCCAACCCAATTATAACATATACAATTATATAAGACCTCTATCTAAAGAATTATTTACTAAAAAATCTAAAAAATCCAAATTCTTTTGAAACTTGGTTGACATCTAATCAGTATGATACATCTAGCTTCTATTCATTCTATTAAAAGAAAAAAATGTTATATTAATATCAACATAGTAAAAAATAATTAAAAAATTAATTACAACTATTATTATTTTGAATACATGGAAAAATAAATAGTTAGTACATGTGTGAATAAAATTTCTAATAAGATAATCCAAATAGAAATTTTAATATTAAAGTCATCAAATCATACTAGTATTTAGACAAAAAAAATAATAGAAATTACATGTGTTATAACTAATGCATACAAGTAACAAACCAAAAAAATATATAAGACATGGAATAGGAAACAACTACTACATAATCCAATTAAATATATATGTCTTTATTAAGTAATTATTTTTTTAAAAAATTCCTTGTTTTGAATATTACATACATCCAATTAAATATATATGTCTTTATCATGGAAAAAATCTACTCAAGAATAATAATAATTTCACTCCCAACATCAAAACTCTCATCTTTGATATATATGTTTTTATCGGGGAAACATTCATAATAGCATCATGACATGATTTAGCATCACATATCGGTAAATCATTTCCAATAAGATAATCCAAATACCAATTTTAATATAAAAGTAATAAAACCATACTAGTAGGTATCCAAACAAAGAATAATAGATGATGTATGATATAATTTATACATACTAGTAATAACCCAAAAAAAGTATAAGATGTGGAATATGAGATAACTAATAAATACTATTAGATTGAAAATAATTATCCAATAATTTTGATCATTCAATTATGAAAATAAAACAATTAAATGAATAATTTATAACCCCCTAATTCATTAAAAAAATAAAAAAATTACTAAAATAAGTAATTACATGATCATTTAATATATATTACACAAAAAATAAGTTTATATTGGATTTATGTAAAATTTGTGAATAACTAAATTAAAATATATATATATATATATACTATAATCACATTTATTATGCAATACTATAACAAAAGTAATCTAAAAAATCTTTGTTCAATAAATTAGGAAGAATAATTACCTAAAAGTGTCACAGTTAGGTGTTCATATGTAGATAAAAATGAAAACGGTGATCAGGATAAGAGATGATGGATTTAGAACTCACCAATTTTATGCTGAAGAAGAAAAAAATCAAAAAAAATCAATAAATGAGGGGAGATATATCATGGATAAGAGTGTTGAGGTTTCCACTTGAGGTAGAGAGGATTAGGGATCATGGGTTGGGAGGGGAGGAGGGTAGGTTGTGCCTCTTAATTCTCACCACTATGTTAATGGTTTTTTAAAAACCATTATTATAGGTTTCTCTATACTGATGGTTTTTACAAACTTTTGGTATAGATTGTTGGATATGACTCTATACCAATAGTTCTAGAAAATTTTTCATATAGAGACATGTGTATATCTTCAAATTCCAGTAGTGTGGTATGGTTGATCTTGGTTTATGGGTTTATATATTTCTTTTTTTATGTTTAAAAATATTTTTTAGATCCTTAGAAACCCAATAATGGTATTAGAGCCATACCATTCCTTCAAATTCATGAATTCATGTTAAATATGATGTTTTTTAATTTGTATTTATTATCGTATTCCCTATTTTTAAATAAAATTAAACATTTTTTATGGCTCGATTGAATCACAACTTATGATATGGGATATTTTATCCAACGACTCAATATATATCCCTCATATTCGAATTAGTCATAGTGTATGAAATTAGTATATCATATCCAATAATAGAACTACACCATGGTTTCAAAAATAAAGCATCGTATCACCTTTATTATATTCATTCAAACTATAAAATATGATATGATATGTAAGGTTTTTTCACCAATATGTAATGATTTTAGTGTCGATATGTATGATTTTTTCCTTATACGTGAAATAAGAAAAACTTTACACATGATATCATCTTTGAGGATAGAATTATCAGTAGTAAAGTATAACTTGTTATTCTTAAAATATTTAAGCATCTCAATTTATCTATCATATTCTATGACTTCCTTTATATCGTTTAATACGATTTGTTTAGAAAAAAATGGTTTTTCTTAAATTTCAAACATTTATTAAATATCCATAAATATTAAATGTTAATATTGAAATACCCTTTTATCAATTATGTGGAATTTCTTATGACTTATAAATAAAGTGTTTATATATAATTCATAAGGTAATTTTATAAAGGGTTTATGAATTAAAAAATAAGGTGAAATATAAAGAGTTTATATTTAATTAATAATTGTTAGTAATTAATTAATTTGAATTATTCAAATTAAAGCCTTATTTTGAGATATTATTTAAACCACATCAAATATATTTTTGATGATTGATTTAATCAAGGTTTAAATAATGTTATTATGTGATATTTAGATTATGTAAAATGTTTATATAATAAAAAATAAAAAATAAAATGTTTATATTTCATTTAATATCATGTATTTAAAAAAAGGACATTTCATATAATGAATAATGTGAAGGATTACATATTAGGGTAATTAATATAAAGTGTTTATATTAAAGATTATATAATATTCATTATGATTGGCTAAAATTATAAATTGGTTATAATTAGATTTTATTTATGAATTGTTCATAAATGTTTATCTCATATTTAAATATATGAATTTTTCATTTATTTAAAAGTTATACCCTTATTTATTATTAATGAATATAATTTTTTTATTATGAATAGTTTTATAATTTAGTTTAAATTGTTAAACTATTTATATATATTATAATACATCCATCTAAAGAGTTACATTCTAGGTTTGATAATATATTTAGTTTTATTTTACCTTGATTGCAGCTTGTACTGAGATATGTGCTTGAATTAAGTAATTAATTATGATTTATAAATTTTAGGTGTTAGTGTTATGATAAAATTAATATCTATATTGAGTAAAGTGTCCTTAGGTATAGGGACTTTGGGTTAGACTTCCCACCGTCTTGAAGGATTATGCCTTGTTCTATAAAAGTGGGGGTTGACTATCTCTGACTCAAAACTAACTCATGTTAATATTATTGATTTCATATAATTCTAAGCCTTTACATGAGAGGGTTTCATGTACCATATGCATAGGATGAATTTGGGTATGTGTGAATATAATTAGATTTTTATTTGGGTTAATAACATAAGTTGTGAGTTGTGTAAAGAGTTACACATAAATATGGTTTGGACATATTGATTTAGTGGAATGAATAATATTCCTAAACTAAATCATTAGAATAATTCATACATAAAGGAAAAAACATGAGATAATATGGTGAGATTAAAATCCCCTCAAACTACTAAGTGTTAGATTCCTTTTAAATCAAACATAGGTCAAGACATCAATCATCTAATAGGGTAGGTTCACACCAAAGTGGGGTGCTCATGGATTATCTTATGTAAGGAATGGTGAAAATAGATAACCTTAAGAGTTAGGAAACTAAATCCTATTGTGAACTTTGGGATACACTTATATAGTAAACCTTAAGGGTTAAGATACTGGAGTAATAGAGTTGGGTTTATCCATATAATGGAATTTTCAATGTGTTATTTTCTAAACTATCCAATAATAATATATTATAATATTAGGATGATTCCCTTCCTAAATAACTAATCAATAAGTTTTATGAAAAATTGGGGCCATTTACTTTGTGAAATATATAACTTGAACCAATAATGGATATTATAAATTAAAAATGGGTCATCATTTAGTGGAATCCCATTTAATAAAAATTCTTATTAAAAATTTGTAAAACATGGTACTCATATAAAAAAGATTATTTTATAGTTTTATGATGTCATAATCATTAAAATTAGATTTGAAATAAATCCTAGAGAAATTATAATATTAATGAAAGTAACTTATAAGGCTGGTAACTTAATAAAATTTCTTAATAAAAAAATAGTGTTTTAGAGTAACCCTTTCCTAAGTAACCAAATATTGAGGTTGTTTAATATGTGAATATAGATTCTTATGAGAAGCATAAAATATTTTACTTAAAGGTTTTAAAAGTAATTAGATGTAAAATTACCAAAGTAACTTTTAGTTTTTGGTAATATACTCAATATCATTGAGTGTACTAATGACTTAGTGAGACTAGATATGTCCTTTAATTATTATTATGATTAAGAAATTATTTTTATTTTTATTTTTGGAAATGTTTTGACAATGTAAATTAGTTCAAAAAAAGTTTTCCAAATTTTCTCAAAGTGTTGAGAAAAGATGAAATAGGCCATATAATGTCAAAGTTCTGGTGCTGTATTGGTTGTAAACCAAAATAAGAAAAGTTAGTTGAAAAGTTTAAAAATGTTTCTTTAAGTATCTAATCAAGATCATTGAAACCTAAATATAAAATAGGGAATAATTAATGATTCTATAAGATGGGATTTTCTAAGATATCTAAAGGGGTTTAGGAAACTCAATGGAATCCCCATGTTAAGTATCAGTGCTATAGAAATAAATTCTTTTATTTTTAAGGGTATATGATACCAAATGTAAATTTTAAAAGTGTTGTAAATATACAGGAGTTTAACATCAAGGTAAGAATTAACAGAGCTTGTCTTTTTCATTAAAGTTATGAAGTAAAGAGTTGTTATATCAAATATTTTAATGAAAAGGAGTTTATAAATCTTTGATGAATCTCAATAAATTATTTTTATAATTATCTCATTTATATTATGTGATAAGATAAGTTGTTTGTTAACAAATTATTCTTATGAAAAATATGATATAATGAATCCAATACACATGGTATGTGATTTATGAGATTCTATAATATGTTTTAAGAAGAATATAATGATAAAAAAATTATCTGTGATAAAATTTATTATCTAGATATTTGTTAAAATGTACGGGAATATATCCCCACCACCCATCAATGGAATATTTTAAATAATAATGCCTTCTTTTCATAAATTACTCTAAACACATAAAATACCATATTTGGTGTAGAAACAATATTTTGATTGTTAAATATTCATACTAAAAGGAAATAAGTTTTATTTCCTAACATAAAGGATTTTGTTTGTCTTGGAATGGTATTATGAAAAGAATATAACATCTAAAATGTTTGTGAGAGTATATTTGAACTTAAGGAAGTTCAAAGTTAATTAATATAATATTATTCCAGTCAAAATTCAAAGTGAATTTCACTTAATATCCTAAAATAGTTTAGGGTGTAGTTGTAAATAGAAATATAAAGAGTTGAAATCAATTACTATTACAAGGTGAATGTAACTTTATCCTAAATGAGGTTAGGATATGTTGGTGAGTGATAATATAAATAGTTATATTAGCTACCAAAATATTTCAAGGAAAATTTTTATGGAACAGTTTAAAGGGGTTAGAAATTAGGAATATGATTCATAAATCTAACCATTATTCAAACTTGATTTCTTCATAGATGTTACTCACTAATTATTTTTATTGGTAGGAATATATCAGGTGATCATATGGAGATATGGAATGGATTAGATATAGATATAATGAGTTAAAAAAACCCTAAAAGTGTAACAAACATAAGGTCAATCTGGAAGTCTGTCATATATGATATTTTATATTGGAACTTATTTATGGTTTTGTTAATCGTTCTTAAAAAAATAGAATATAAAACATTCCATACAAAAACCAATCTCTAGTTTATCATTATTTCACATTGGCTATATATTTATATATATTGATATATTTTTTTAAGTGAAATGATAATTGTCCTCTCAAAGTATGAATTTAAGTTATCCCTAACTGATGTTAATCATGGATTATTATAGCTTATAATGAAATGTTAAAGTTAGCATGAGTAAGATTCTTGTATCAGGATACTGAATATGCTCATGAGGCACAAAATGGGTTGTGTGCACTGGATGACCCATGAAGTATGCCACGTGGAGTGTCATACACTATGTATTTGGTATACCATGGGTGAATAGATCATATTTGGAGTCCTTTTTACTTTATTTTGGTGAGATACCTAGCATGATATCCTTCATAATTTTATATATTTCTTATTAAATCCTTGATTCTTAGCTAATCAATGGTGGTTGGGTATGTTACAGATCATATCGTTGATTGGAGCTTAGCTAAAATGATATTATTTTGTCTACTTGTATGACAAGTATGAAATCTAATCCCTCAATTTAGATAGACTAAGGAAGTGTGAAACTTCACCTAGATAGTACATAGTATATGCTTATCTATTATAGTGAGGGACATATGATGTGCTCATCTATAAAGGTGAATGAAATGTGATATATCCATCAACTTGGTTAGTATATACATGAAGAATTGAGAACATATGAGATCAATATATGGTATTTACATACATTATGTCTCATGGTCACTTGGTGTATTAGAAAAAGGAAAATTATGAGAATGAACAGTTGCATATGATATAACTATGGGACAGCGTGATTTGATAGAGGTCACTCTTTTCTTATATTTATGAATCAAATTATTCACATTTTTTATCAATTATATAAAGGCCCATGGGGTCACACTTTATGGTTGAATAAATGGATATTGATTTTGACTTAGAAATATACTATAAATTTGTTTTATAGTTAATCTAAAAGATTTTTATATGGGTATTTAGAAGGTATTTCATGTGGTGTGATACATGTTAAAGTTAATGATAGTATTAAAAAAGTGTTTTAGAAGGTATCAAAAAGGATTTTTGGATATGTTTTCATAAGTTATTTTATATGATATAGTATAAGGTAAAATGGCACAAAGTTTATAAGTCTTTAGTGAAAGTGGGAGACTGAAGTACATATTTCCTAAATCCCATACACATGTGATGTGTTTTGGCCGATATATTAGGGCATGATATAAATATGGTTTATAGTAAGGCATGTAAAAATTGAGGGTATGTGATATTTATAATTTTTTGGAATATAATTTAATGCAATATAGATATGTTGACACTTGCGTATCTTACATGTAAACTATCATTTATTATATGTTTCATATAATGAAAATGTCATAAGTTTTTTTATTCATGCAAGGGTTGTATTAATTAGCTGAGTGTAATTTACCGAAGTGTTATAATGCATGAGTAAATGCATGTTCACTCAAGCAGAATCCTCAAGGGCATTATAAAGGGGTATTCACCTTGAGATGGTGATTATTAAAGCCTACCCAAGTCTTTCCCAAAACTCTCTTACCTATATCTCTCTTCTCCTACCTTCTTCATCTTAAGGTGTAAGCATGCCATGGAGTTTGGGAGATCCCACTTAAATTTTGTGTGATTTAGTACAAATTATAGATGCCTCTGGAGGAGGTATTACTTTTGGTTTACTCTTATTTTATATTCATAAACCACATATGATTAATATTAATACTATAGTGTCTCGTCAGTGTAAATTACACATGTTACATCATATATAGTAGGCATAGATTCATTTATCTATCATGGTTGATCATGGTTTATGAGTTTTTATATTTCTTCCAATGTGTTTAATATGATTTGTTAGATCCTTTGAAACCCAGTACCTAGACCCTCATTAAAGGGAGAACTAACCCTATAACTCCAAAAAAAAACCTCACTGTGGAGGTTAAATCATGATAATTCCTGAACTTTTGTTCAATACAAGCCTAAATCTTCTATATTAACATTATTTAATGGACTCAGCTTCTCCATTCAAAAAGTAATGTCATATGTATCAGTGTTAGTGTGTTTTTATTCCCTATAGACTGTCATTTTCTGGATTACGCATCATGTGATAATGTATTTATTGGATTGTAGCTTGTATTTGATCATTGAAGTTTTAAATGGTTATTTGGATTAAATGAAGATTAAACATTGTAATGTAAAACATATATGTCTGAGGGTATACCATGAATTTATAATGTAAACCATATACATTACAAGGTATACACACTGAAATGAGATTAAATAGCCACACATTAATATTTTTTTCTTTATTTACTATTTATGTGAACCCCACATACCTTATAGTAGAAATAGGGACATCCCATATATTGGATATACAATAAAATGGGTATATCATATTGTATGATTTACCTTGATTCATAGTATGTGGTATGAATATGATGTGTGTCATAGATAACGACTATTGTATGATATGATCGACTTATTATATGGAATATCGGGTGCATAGGCTTCTACCACATATTCCACACTGTTTATTTTTATTATTAACCATTAAGATTTTTTATTTATGGCTATACAAACATGATATAATAATTGAAAAGTTAAATAATAATCAAACACTAATGATCATGTGTTATGGGTAACACATGTCAATTTCCAATAATTGGTAATCAACCTTAAACTCCCTTCATTGAATGAAAGGGTCCTATATGAATGATGGAATTCTACTGTTGGGGTTAGTGTGACATTATTGTCCATAGATGAATCTCTCTTCAGTCTTGTTATCCTTTTTTATTTGAGGAGAAGGTTATAGAACACCTTTGGAGTTTAGGGATCCTCTCATAGCATATAAGGATTCCAATTTCCAATTTCATCCTTGTGTAAGTGAGAGTATTTAGGTAGTATTTAGTCGATCGTGATCAAATATATTCTATTTATATCATCAAATATAGATCTCATGGTGTTTGAGGTATATATATTTTATTTATGTTCTTCATTTCATTTTGATTTTATAATGATATACCAAGAAACAAAATGGATTTATTACACTTCTTTATTCATGTAATGGTCCTAAAAAACCCATCAATGGTATCAGTGTCAAGATGAATCAACATTTTATTTTACTTTTTTATAGAGAAAATATGAAACGATTGAATGTATTACATTAGATCACTCTAATTTCTTAGTTGTAGGGAATGTTTGATTTTTAGTATAAGGTATGATACAAAAAAATCATATAGTTTTGTACCATTTCATAAGATAGTATATAGGTGATATCATAGGCTATAAATAGAACCCATGATTTTGTAAAAATATAGCATCAAATCATAATAGTGATATAGGGGATATCATCGATTATAATTGGTACATGCATAAGAGTCATCAAAGTCATATGTATAAGGTGAAATAGGCACTGATTGTTAGCATATATCATATCATTAGCTACAACCCAACTCTCATATATGGAAGGGTAGGAAACCCGTGTCAAATTAAATAATCACTCATACAAGGAAGCTACATTATATTAAACAAGTGAGTTGCTCCATATAATAGAGAGTTTTATATGAATCATCAATCGATATTAAATACCTATCTATGAATCATCACATGGTAAGTCATGCCTTATGATGTGGAGTAGTGTATGAATCATTGCATGATTTCAAAACCTATGTAATTAATGTGGGAAATTTCATAGGTTGATAACATTGATTCCTATGTAAGTATCACAGGCTCTCTACATAGCATTAAAACATGTCGCTCTATGACTAATATTGTAACACCCGAGACTTTTATGAGAAATATTTTGTTTTTATGTTATATAAATCATCAAAGGAATGTTTCACTATATACAACACTTTCTTGTCTTGCTTTACACGCAATCGTGACCTTCCTTGATAGCTTGCGTCGTACGCAATACCGAGTTTCACTAAACAACGATATGCTATTAAAATATTATTAAAACTAGCCGTTATGAATAGTAATAACCACTTTTTGAAATTTTATGAATTTTATTTTTCAAAATGGACTTCATTTTTGGATTTGGAATATCGAAATTAGCCTAGGGTGAAATTTTGGTATTTTTCTGAAAACTTTCAATTTTTGATGAATAGTGAAAACACTGGGTTACTATTTAAAAACCAACTTTTTATTTAAATAATTATTTATTTTAATTAAATTTATTTTAGGTAAAAATTGATACATAATACCAATATATGTTCAATGCAATTCATTGGAGTCATTTTATAATAATTTTTGATATATAAAAATTTTATTGAACTTTTCACCGTCTTTTACCCACCTCCTAGGAGAATTTACAAATTTACATAAAACTTAATTTTACCGCTTCTGTGAGTGGAATTTCAAAAATCTAAGAGACACAGTTGATGTCAGTAAGTAAAATTTGGTTCAATGAGATGAAAATAATTTTTGTTGAATAGTAACTTTTTACTTTTATTTACCACGGTTAAAAGTAAATAGGGTAATTAAGGGTAAAAAGGATATTATTATTACCCTAAAACATGTCCTAATTCTATTGGATAAGTGTAATTCGACCAAAAACAACCTTAGGAATAACATATGACCATTTAGGCCCATTTTGATTAGATTAGGACATTTATTATTAATTTATTTAAAGAAGGGTTAAAATAGTTAAAATCAAAGTTTAATAAATAAATCATTTTTAATATAGGCTTATACATAAGATATATTAGACTATAAATATTAATTAGAAAGCTAAAAATATTTCCTACATAATGGAATTTTATTTTTAATTTTTAGACATTAAATAATTTAATTTATTTATGACACAATGATGATGCAGTAATTATCTTATTAATGAAATATTGACATAATTGATGTTATAAATACCCAAATAAATGTAATTTGAGACTTTTTATTAATTACACTAATTTTATAGGTTAACATGACATGTTATTATTGATTTCATTAACTGTTTTCGAACTAATCATTCTGTTATGATTTTCACAAAAATCAATTACTAAATAGTGTCAAAATTGACATAAAATAGTTTTTAAAACAAATAATATAGTATTAATTATTAATTTATTCCTAAAAATATAAGGTTCGGTCAAATTACTTAGATAAGGTTATATATATTAATAATAAACAACTTGGGGTTCGTTTGGCTTGTTATAGTAAGTTTATTAACCTTATAGTGTAAGAACACAAAAAGACACGGTAAAGGTAAAATTATCTAAATTAAAGTTAAATATAAATGATAAGGTTAAAATAGGAACCTAAACTTGTCTAAAATATATTTTATGAGCTTATTTAGACCCATCCCCACCTTATCTTATAAATAAATCAATTTGGAGCTATTTAAAACCGAATTTGTCTTTATAATAAAATAATATTTTTAGTTTTTCCAAAGGAGCCCCTCTCCTCCCTTATAAAAGGGCACCTCCTCCCCCTCTTCCTCACACCACTTTGAGCCTTCAAGATCGGACAACCCTTGCCAATTTCTCCTCTCCACTTCCCTAGAGACATTATAGAGGTCCTGGTCTTCTTCAAATACCAATTTTAGTGCCCTAAAAGGAGGTCTCAAAGAAGCACTTCAAAGAAGAGGTAATGTCCATTACCGATTCTTTCAACTTTATTTCTTCTTCCACTTCTTCTTCTTTAGTTGTATCATTACGAAGTAATAACATAAGTATCACTCATATACTGATATGTTATTATAGGTATGAAACAACCCTATTTCACCATCTATCCATCCTACGGAAAACGAAATCACCACGTGTGCGTACGTACGGAATACCGTCTCCACGTCGTGGTGTAATCTATTTTCCACCACCACCTTACATGGATGGGTATAATGGTGTAAATAATGACTATATATGATTATTTTAAAGTGATATTGATTCTGAAATAGTATGCATACACTCCAATACAATTCCACGATCATGGGAACGATATCATCACTCGTGCGTACGTATGGAATACCGTCTCCACGATGTGATGCGACTCGTTCTACATGATCTTCATTGCATAATGATTATATAAATGAATTGAATGAATTAATATGATATATATTACACTAATACCATTCTGTAAATGAGTTATCTATAACCTAAAAAGCAAAATAAGAATTTATTCGACAAAACACGCATAAGAACAAAAAGTAATAAACACCCGAATAACAAATACTAATGAAATATTACTAATAAGAAGATAAGAATATGACCATATATGATATCATAAAAATACGTATGATTCTGGAATAAGCCAATAACATTATTTAAATCATTATACAGGAGGTTTGTACACTTACGAAGCAAATTGGACCTAAGGTAAGGGAAAATATCACAATCTCATTTTTATCCGAGATTGTTTATACTTTGGTATTTACTGGGGTGTATTTTATCATCCACATCCATGTTTCCTCAATATGTAATATTATTTCCATCCACCTACAATTGTTTAAATCCAATTTTACCCTTCGCTAAGTTTTTATTAAAAGATATGAAAGGAATCTTTTGTCGTTTTTCGTACGAGTTGCTTTTTGACTTTTCCGAAAAAAGTACGAGAAGAATGTTTTTTTTAACTTATACGGCATGAATAGATTTTTAAAAAAATATTTCCAAGAATCTTCCTTTACAATTTTTCAAGTTTATTTTTAATCAACTTCTTTTATTTTAAAATTGTATGACATGTTAAGAAAGGAAAAATGTTTTTGAATTAGAAAAGATATTTTCCTCAAGAATGGAGTTCAAGAGTTTTATCAAAATTATTTTCCATCTAAGATAATATAGGGTTCTGTTTCTATCCCTATTATTACATGGATTTTATTATGTTGTGATGGAAATATTTTTATGAATTCCTTTATCTTATATGAATTGTTTTATGATGTCACGATGTTTAAGATTCCCATTTTTATTACATGGGTTATGCTATGATGTATGGTTTATGATTTTGTGGCACACATAAGAATGGTATCATTATGAGATGGGTGGGACCTATATATCCCTCCAATGCATTGGGTAAAGATTTTATACCTCATGAGATAG
Source organism: Viscum album (assembly GCA_963277665.1). Classification (NCBI taxonomy): domain Eukaryota; kingdom Viridiplantae; phylum Streptophyta; class Magnoliopsida; order Santalales; family Viscaceae; genus Viscum; species Viscum album. The sequence goes on along the minus strand of OY728162.1, from coordinate 192,437,959 downwards.
ACATGGCTGGAACAACAGGTTAAACCGGTTCAGTGAAACAGGACTGAAACGAGGAGTGAACTCGGTTCAGAAATGGACTTTGTCCACTAAGATAGTCTTGGCAATGAGTCTTGACTAATAATAAATGATTCTCTATGATTATGTGTGTATGCCACAAAGTTTCATGTTTTAAGTTATGATTATTGGGATTATATTTCACTACTATGATTTATCCCATGTTATGAAATTATGATCTCTTTTGCAGGTTAAGATTTCCAAAAGTTATGTTCTTATGTATATGATGTGATTGATATTTCTTTTGTTTACCCTTACTAAGCATTTGAGCTCACCCCTTTTGTATGTTTTATTTCCCCAGGTCAAGAAGAAGGTTATTAAGTAGGATATGCCAAAAAGGGGCTCTAGATTTGATGAAATAAATGGGAGGAAAATTAGATGCTTTATAAACCAGTTGTTTATGTTTCCCAGTTTCTAAAGACTCTATACCTATATGGTCCTTTCCTGGTTTTGTTATATTTTGTAATAAGTGTTCTTCAATTCTGAAGTAATAACAATGTATGTAAAGTATGGGTCGTTATAGTTGGTATCAGAGGAAAGGTATAGTCAACCTTTGGAAACTAGGATGTGAAAGCCTTAGTAAGAACCCTAAGGATAATTCTAATCATAGAAGACGATCTTAGTGTTTTAAAAATGGCCATGAACAACCTATGATAAGACCTTAAGTGTGAAATTTTATTCTTAATTATGTGATTTTCCTATTATAATTATTGTTGCTCACACTATTCTTCTTGGTTTTAGTCAATGGCTGGAACCCGAAAGAACCGTGTTAAAGCGTAATGCGACGGGAAATGCAATGATTGTCCCCCTGAGTAACCAAATGTTATGGGAAATGGAATGAAAAATCTTGTAGCCATGCTCACACAACTTTCTCAAGCTATGAATCGTGCAGGACTTCTAAATGAGCAAATGAAGAAGCAAAATTCTGTTGAATCCTTCATGAGGCAGCGTCCACACTCATTCAGTGGGTCTAATGATCCATTAGTTGCTGAACAATGGATCAGTACTACTGAAAAGATATTTTTAGTTCTTCAATGTTTTGAACATGATAAAGTCATCTTAGCAGTGTATCGTTTGGAAGGTGATGCTGATCAATGGTGGAATCTTATCAAGAATAAGAGGCCAAGAGATGAAATTGAGTTCATGGAATGGGATGAGTTCAAGAACTTATTTTTCAATAAGTACTTCCCTTGTATTCTCCGAACAAAGATGGAGAAGGAGTTTCTTGAACTAAAGCAAAAGGATGATGAATCTGTTGGTACCTATGAAGCAAATTTTACAAGACTTGCAAGGTATGCTTCTGTTATTATTGTCCAACCTGAGAGTAAGATTGATTGATTCTTTAGTGGCTTAAAACCAAGTATTTGAAGGGTGTTATCCATAAGGTACTTCAATAGCTATGAGGAAATCGTTCGATGTGCTCTCAGAGTCGAGATGGAGATTGGATTAACCCATCAGTCATATGGGTTTGATAAGAAGAGGAAAATGGAATTCAAAGGAAAATCTAAAGAGCACACTGAAAAGAAGATGAGTTTTCCCTTATGCTCAAAGTGTGGAAAGAAACATGGAGGGAGTTGTCTTAAAGGGACAAGTAAATGTTTCAAATGTGGAAAGGAAGGTCATCGGGCATTTTAATGCTGCAATGATGGGAAGAAGATGTCTAGTGATGCGAACAATGAAAAGGATACACATGGTGCACCTCCTACACTTCAATGTTAAAAATGCAAGGAGATGGGGAATTATGCCAATCAATGCCCAAATACAAGGGTTGATGATGATGGTCGACGTCAACAAACTTTTAAGGCAAAAGACAAAGTAAAGTCACATGCAATTTCTATCAGCGATGTGGAGTACGATAACGATGTAGTGAAAGGTACACCTACCATCCACTCTAAAGTAGCAAATGTTTTATTTGATTCTGGATCCACCCACTCTTTTATTTCTGAAGAATTTTCTAAGGGTATCACCGTATTACCTCAACAGTTAGATGTAGAGTTAGCTGTGACAACCCCTAATGGCACAACAGTCGTATCAAAATCTTATAATTCTTCTCCGATTTAAGTTTGTGGGAAAGTGCTTCCTGAAAATCTTGTGATCCTTCCTATAGTGGAATTTTATGTGATTCTTGGCATGGATTGGATTTCTTTATATGGAGCTCATATCAATTTCCAAAGAAGGGAAGTCACATTTCATATTCCAGATCAATCTATGATCGTATATCGATGCAAGGATGAACATAACCTTCCAGTGGAAATTTCTTCCATCTTATGGGTCTTGATTCCACTAAATGAAGGTTATGTATCTCAAATGGTTGGTGAGAAACTCACGATTAAGAATATGCCCATTGTACGGGAGTTTGATGATGTCATTCTGAAGTAATTGTCGGGTCTTCCACCAAATCGTGAAGTTGAGTTTTCAATAGAACTTGTACCGGGTGCTTTACCTATTTCAAAGACACCTTATAGAATGGCCCCAATTGAGTTGCAGGAATTGAAGAAGCAACTCCAAGAGAATCTTGATAAGGGATTCATACGCCCTAGTGCCTCACCTTGGGGACCACCTGTTCTATTTGTTAAGAAGAAAGATGGATCAATGAGACTCTGCATTGATTATCGAGAACTTAAAAAGATCACTATCAAGAACAAATATCCTCTCCCGTGCATTGATGACTTATTTGACCAACTATGCGGAGCTCAATACTTTTCCAAGATTGATCTTCGTTCAGGGTATCACCAATTAAGGGTCAAAAGGGAGGATATACCAAAGATGGATTTCCATACAAGTTATGGACACTATGAATTTATAGTGATGCCATTTGGTCTTACTAATTCCCCTTCTATCTTCATGGATCTGATGAATAGAGTCTTTAGAGGCTATCTTGATCAGTTTGTGGTAGTCTTTATAGATGATATTCTTGTATATTCAAAGAGCAAGGAAGAACATGAAGATCACTTGAGAATTATATTAAAAACCCTGAGAAAGGAGAAGCTTTATGACAAATTTACCAAGTGTGAATTTTGGCTTCAAAGAGTTTCATTTTTGGGTCACATAATCTTAAAAGAGGGGATATCTGTGGATCCAGCAAAAACAGAGGTTATCGAAAGATGGTCGAGACCAACAACAGTAACTGAGATCCGAATTTTTCTTGGTTTGGCTAGATATTATCGACGTTTTGTGAAAGATTTTTCACGATTATCTAATCCACTCACCAAGTTGACTCGGAAAGGAGTTAAGTTTGTCTGGATGGAGGAATGTGAAGAGAATTTCAAGGAGTTGAAAAGAAGGTTATCCAGTGTACCTGTGCTCACATTGCCTTGTAGTGGAGAAAAGTTTGTGATCTACAGTGATGCATCCAAGAAGGGATTGGGGTGTGTTCTTATGCAAAATGATATGGTGATAGCTTATTCCTCACGACAGTTGAAAATCCATGAGCAAAATTACCCAACTCGTGATTTGGAGTTAGCTGCAGTAATATTTGCATTAAAGATTTGGAGGCATTATATTTATGGAGAAAGGTGTGACATTTATACTGATCATAAAATTTTAAAGTATATTTTCACACAAAAGGATCTGAATATACACCAAAGAAGATGGTTGGAGCTGATTAAGGATTATTACTGCTCAATCCATTATCACCCTGGGAAAGCAAACAAAGTGGCAGATGCATTAAGTCGACAAGACCATGCTATATTATCCATGATAAGGATCACAAAAGATCCAATATTTATGGATTTACAAAGGATGGATCTTGGAATTATAATGGAAGGGGAAAAAATTGTATCTTTCTCAAATGAATGTTCAACCATCTATACATGTGAAGATTAAAGAGGCACAGAAAGAAGATGTCGAGTTACAAAAGAAGGTGAGAAATGTTCCTGAATTCAACCTTGATTGTGATGGGATAATAAATTTTAGGAATCGGGTTTGTGTTCCTCCCATCCCCGAATTAAAGGAGCTGCTGGATGAGGCTCATAGTTCTTCATTCTCTATTCATCCTGGAAGCACGAAGATGTATAGGGACCTGAAAGAGTACTTCTGGTGAGATGGAATGAAAAGAGATGTTGCTGAATATGTCTCTCGATTCTTGGTTTGTCAGCAAGTTAAAGATGAGAGACAGAAGTCTAAGGGAATGTTACAACCATTACCCATACCCGAATGGAAATGGTAAAACATCACTATGGACTTTGTCACCGGACGTCCTAAAACATCCAAAGGCAATAATGTTATCTGGGTCATAGTTGATCGTCTTAAAAAGTCTGCACACTTCATTGCTATTAGAGAGGATTTCTCTCTGGATCAGCTTGCCATGATATATGTGAAGGAAGTGGTAAGATTGCATGGAGTACCACTTTCTATTATATCTGATCGGGATCCGAGGTTTACCTCAAAGTTCTGGTGAAGTCTTCAGCATACTCTGGATACAGAGTTGAGTTTCAGCACTGCTTATCATCCTCAGACAGACGGTCAGTCTGAGAGGAAAATTCAAACTCTAAGAAGATATGTTGAGAGCTTGCTCTATGGATTTCAAATGTGGTTGGGATCAACACCTACCTTTGGTGGAATTTTCTTATAATAATAGCTTTCACTCCAGTATTCAGATGGCTCCTTATGAAGCTCTCTATGGAAAGAAATGAAGGACTCCAACTTGATGGGATGAAGTTGGGGAAAGAAATATATTAGGACCTGATCTTGTTGATGAGATGGAAGAAAAGGTCTGATATATTCAACAACACATAAGATCAGCTCAGAGTCGACAAAAAAGTTATGTCGAAAACCGAAGAAAAGACTTAGAGTTTGAAGTGGGTGATAAAGTGTTCTTACGAATATCTCCCTGGAAGAGGGTCATGAGATTTGGAAAGAAGGGGAAGTTGAGCCCTAGATATATCGGTCTTTTCGAAATACTGGATCATGTTGGGAAGGTAGCTTACCAATTGGAGCTTCCACCGAATCTCTCTCAAGTTCACGATGTGTTCCATGTATCTCTCCTGAGAAAGTACATACCTGATCCTTCACATGTACTCAGCTCAGAAGTTGTACCGCTGGAGCAAGATCTTTCTTATGAAGAACAGCTGATAGAGATTCTGGATCGTAGTGAAAAAGTCCTACGAAACAAGACCACTCTCTTGGGGAAAGTTTTATGGAGGAACCACCAATTAGAAGAAGCTACATGGGAGCTTGAAGATATGATGAGGGAGAGATATCCTCATCTGTTTGTTACAAAGTGACGAATTTCGAGGGCGAAATTCATTTTAAGGGGGGTAGAATGTAACACCCGAGACTTTTATGAGAAATATTTTGTTTTTATGTTATATAAATCATCAAAGGAATCTTTCACTACACACAAAACTTGATTGGCTTTCTTTACACGCAATCGCGACCTTCCTCGATAGCTTGCGTGGTACGCAATACCGAGTTTCAGTAAACAATGATATGCTATTAAAATATTATTAAAACTAGCCGTTATGAATAGTAATAACCATTTTTGAAATTTTATGAATTTTATTTTTCAAAATGGACTTCATTTTTGGATTCGGAATATTGAAATTAGCCTAGGGTGAAATTTTGGTATTTTTCTGAAAACTTTCAATTTTTGATGAATAGTGAAAACACTGGGTTACTATTTAAAAACTGACTTTTTATTTAAATAATTATTTATTTTAATTAAATTTATTTTAGGTCAAAATTGATACATAATACCTATATATGTTCAATGCAATTCATTGGAGTCATTTTATAATAATTTTAGATATATAAAAATTTTATTGAACTTTTCACCGTCTTTTACCCACCTCCTAGGAGAATTTGCAAATTTACATAAAACTTAATTTTACCGCTTCTGTGAGTGGAATTTCAAAAATCCGAGAGACACGGTTGATGTCAGTAAGTAAAATTTGGTTCAATGAGATGAAAATAATTTTTGGTGAATAGTAACTTTTTACTTTTATTTACCACGGTTAAAAGTAAATAGGGTAATTAACGGTAAAAATGATATTATTATTACCCTAACACATGTCCTAATTCTATTGTATAAGTGTAATTCGACCAAAAACAACCTTAGGAATAACATATGACTATTTAGGCCCACTTGGATTAGATTAGGACATTTATTATTAATTTATTTAAAGAAGGGTTAAAATAGTTAAAATCAAAGTTTAATAACTAAATAATTTTTAATATAGGATTATACATAAGATAAATACGACTATAAATATTCATTAGAAATATAAAAATATTTCCTACATAATGGTGTTTTATTTGTAATTTTTAGACATTAAATAATTTAATTTATTTATGACACAAAGATGATGCAGTAATTATCTTATTAATGAAATATTGACATAATTGATTTTATAAATACCCAAATAAATGTAATTTGAGACTTTTTATGAATTCCACTAATTTTATAGGTTAATAAGACATGTTATTATTGATTTAATTAACTTTTTTGAACTAATCATTCTATTATGATTTTCACAAAAATCAATTACTAAATAGTGTCAAAATTGACATAAAATAGTTTTTAAAAAAAATATTATATTATTAATTGTTATTTTACTCCTAAAAATATAAGGTTCGGCAAAATGACTTAGATAAAGTTATATATATTAATAATAAACAACTTGGGGTTCGTTTGGCTTGTTATAGTAAGTTTATTAACCTTATAGTGTAAGAACACAAAAAGACACGGTAAAAGTAAAATTATCTAACTTAAAGTTAAATATAAATGATAAGGTTAAAATAGGAACCTAAACTTGTCTAAATTCTATTGGGTGAGATTATTTCGACCCATCCCCACCTTATCTTCTAAATAAATCAATTTGGAGCTATTTAAAACCGAATTTGACTTTATAATAAAATAATATTTTTAGTTTTTCCAAAGGAGCCCCTCTCCTCCCTTATAAAAGGGCACCTCCTCCCCCTCTTCCTCACACCACTTTGAGCCTTCAAGCTCAACCAACCCCTGCCACTTTCTCCTCTACACTTCCCTAGAGACATCCTAGAGGTCCTGGTCTTATTCAAAGACCAATTTTAGTGTCGTAAAAGGAGGTCTCAAAGAAGCGCTTCAAAGAAGAGGTAATGTCCGTTACCGATTCTTTCAACTTTATTTCTTCTTCCACTTCTTCTTATTTAGTTGTATCATTACGAAGTAATAACATCAGTATCACTCATATACTGATATGTTATTATAAGTATGAAACAACCCTATTTCACCATCTATCCATCCTACGGAAAATGAAATCACCGCGCGTGCGTACGTACGGAATACCGTCTCCACGTCGTGGTGTAATCTATTTTCTACCATCACCTTACTTGGATGGGTATAATGGTGTAAATAATGACTATATATGATTATTTTAAAGTGATATTTATTCTTAAATAGTATACATACACTCCAATAAAATTCCACGATCATGGGAACGATATCATCGCTCGTGCGTACGTACGGAATACCGTCTCCACGATGTGATGCGACTCGTTCTACATGATATTCATTGCATAATGATTATATAAATGAATTGAATGAATGAATATGATATATATTACACTAATACCATTATGTAAATGAGGTATCTTTAACCTAAAAAGAAAAATAAGAATTTATTCGACAAAACACGCATAAGAACAAAAAGTAATAAACACCCGAATAACAAGTAGTAATGAAATATTACTAATAAGAAGCTAAGAATATGACCATATATGATATCATAAAAATATGTATGATTCTGGAATATGTTTATAACATTATTTAAATCATTATACAGGAGGTTCGGACACTTACGAAGCAAATCGGACCTAAGGTAAGGGAAAATATCACAATCTCATTTTTATCCGAGATTGTTTATACTTTGGTATTTACTGGGGTGTATTTTATCATCCACATCCATGTTTCCTAAATATTTAATATTATTTCCATCCACCTAAAATTGTTTAAATCAAATTTTACCCTTTGGTGAGTTTTTAGTAAAAGATATGAAAGGAATATTTTGTCGTTTTTCGTACGAGGTACTTTTTGACTTTTCTGATAAAAGTACGAGAAGAATGTTTTTTTAACTTATACAGCATGAATGGATTTTTAAAACAATATTTCCAAGAATATTCCTTTACAAGTTTTCAAGTTTATTTTTAATCAACTTCTTTTATTTTAAAATTGTATGACATGTTAAGAAAGGAAAAATGTTTTTGAAGTAGAAAGGATATTTTCCTCAAGAATGGAGTTCAAAATTTTTATCAAAATTATTTTCCATCTAAGATAATATAGGGTTCTGTTTCTATCCCTATTATTACATGGATTTGATTATGTTGTGATGGAAATATTTTTATGAATTCCTTTATCTTATATGAATTGTTTTATGATGTCACGATGTTTAAGATTCCCATTTTTATTACATGGGTTATGCTATGATGTATGGTTTATGATTTTGTGGCACACATAAGAATGGTATCATTATGAGATGGGTGGGACATATATCTCCCTCCAATGCATTGGGTAAAGATTTTATATCTCATGAGATAGACATGGCTGGAATGGCAGGTTAAACCAGTTCAGTGAAACAGGACTGAAATGAGGAGTGAACTCGGTTCAGAAATGGACTTTGTCCACTAAGATAGTCTTGGCAATGAGTCTTGACTAATAAGAAATTATTATCTATGATTATGTGTGTATGCCACAAAGTTTCATTCTTTAAGTTATGATTATTGGGATTACATTTCACTACTATGATTTATCCCATGTTATGAAATTATGATCTCTTTTGCAGGTTAAGATTTCTAAAAGTTATGTTCTTATGTATATGATGTGATTGATATTTCTTTTGTTTACCCTTACTGAGCATTTGAGCTCACCCCTTTTGTATGTTTTATTTCCCCAGGTCAGGAAGAAGGTTATTAAGTAGGATATTCCAAAAAGGGACTCTAGATATGATGAAATAAATGGGAGGCAAAGTAGATGCTTTATGAACCAGTTGTTTATGTTTCCTAGTTTCTAAAGACTCTATACCTATAACGTCCTTTCCTGGTTTTGTTATATGTTGTAATAAGTGTGCTTCAATTCTGAAGTAGTAACAATGTATGTAAAGTATGGGTCATTATAAATATTTCCTTATATATATAATAAATTATTATTTTATCCAAATTTGAATAAAATTTGATATTATAGCTAAAATATTTATGGTTTATAAAATTTTTATAAAATATAAGTGTTGATATTTTTAAATAGAATATTTTCATTCCTAAATAAAATATGAAATTTTTATATTAATATCTCATGTTTAGAAAATGAATAAATTTTTTATTTATTTTTTTATTACTTTTAAATATTTATATATATATATATATATAATTTTTATATAATTTTAATATTATTTATGGATTAATATAATATATAACTTAATACTTATAGATTGTTAAGTATGCATATTAGAATAAAAAATGATACAATAAAGATTTCATGATATGTGATAGTTAATTGTTAGTATGAAATACCATTTTCAAATTATATAGAATATATTATAATTTAGTAAAAAAATGTTTAATTATAAATTGAATTTCCCTTTGATTTGGAGGATTTGAAGTTGTATTTATTTTTAATATAAAAAAAATTCAATGTGTATTAAATAAGAACAAATTACTTAGAGTGGCTAACATTGTATAAGTAAAGGTAGATCTAGATCGTGATGAAAAAGAAAGTGAGGAGATTTCCCATTCATACATGGGTAAAGGATATTGATAAAAGTGTTTCAGCCCTTAAATAACTTTTTTGGAAAAAATTAATGGGTAGACTATACATACGTTGATTGGAGAGTTGGTTTTTACGTCTAAATACAAGTGCTGAAGTGGGAGAAGCATGGTCTACAATAGTTACATTGGGGGTGGAGTGCTAAAGGAGGAATTGGATACTAAATCTATAATGGATAGATTATATATTTTCCATTAAATTCTATAAATAAGTTCAAAGTGTATAGGAGAGTTGGGTAAAATATTAGAGAAATCATCCATGGAGTGTTGATAATTTTAAATGTTTAAATCATGAATTAACCTCACTTGGATGAAGGTTTATAAGGCTATAAGTAAGTGGTGGTGAACATTCTTGAAATAATATATTTTAGGTATTTAATATGATATAAAAGTACTTGGAATCAAATTGAATGAGTTTGAAATTATTTTAATAATTCCTAAAATTAATTGGAGTTATTATTTGGTTTTTAGAAATGCTATAAAAGGATCAAATATGTTTTAAATATATCCTAATAGGTTTTAAATGAAATATGGATTTTGGAGTTTGACATAGAAAAAGGTTAAGATCATGATGTAAGGATTATTCTCCCATAATAATGATTATCCCATAAGGATGAAGTCAAGATGATATATAAGTATAATATATGTGTATGCATGAAGACCCACATAATCATGAAACATGTGTAAGTAAAAAACTGTTTGTGTATGTAGGAATACATAAAGATGTAAGGATCATTCAAAGCCATAAGCATGAAGAGTCATAAGGATGAATATGTAGGAATTCCTTAATGGTAATATAGATGTATAAGGGTGAAATTTAATAATGATGAATCTCATAAGGATAATCCATAATCAAGACCTCATAAGGATCATTTATTATTATAGGATTTTTGAGAATTATGAGTTTTTCATAATTAAGATATTATGGAGAGAATTATTTGTAATGATTCCAAAGTTGTTTTATCATGTTATATAAATCATTATTATATAACTATCAATTATCTAATCTTGTTTTGAGTAAGAAAAAATGAGATAAAGTTAAGAAGATCAAGTGAATGAGTTACTTGATAAAGAAGATGAAACTTCATGGGTTTTAAAAAATAATACACATGAAGTTAAATAATTACTAAAGTTATACATAAGAATATAAATAATTATTAATTGAGTTTTATAAATTTAGTATATGAATCTAAGATTTTATTGGTGTGTACATATTCAACTAGAATTTGTACAGTTATTCATGGGAATCACTCAATCCAAATTAGAAAATATCCACATGATATGATGCTATATTTTATATATACTTTAAGAAATATTTAAAAATGTATCTATTGTGAGTTGATTTTAGATAAAGATGAAGTCGATCCTATTGTAGAACAAAAGGTATATTTATTCATCCGTGTGAGTTGCAGTAATTAAGGGTATTTTTGGAATATCCTTTCATTTGAAAAAGAAAATTGTGTGAACTCAAATATATTTATTTTATAACCATAATTTTTGGATGGAAACAAAAATTATTTTTGATTATTTAATTTATAGGTATTATAAATTATAGGAGAAAGTTAACATAGTCACACATCTGTATGAGAATATTGAAAAAGAAGAAAATGGTGAGAAGAAGTAGGAACCACTACTAGTGATCTGTAGTTTTTTATGCTGGTCAAGAGTATCAATAGTTCTTCTAAAGAAAGGAAGAAAAATAAAAAAGATAAACTAAGAGAAACAAATAAATATATAGAGGTATAAGTATGATCCATTAGGAATTTTATATACTGATACTACCTATGGGGTCTTGAATGAAGAGAAGAAGAAAACAAGTTGAGTGAGTCAACTTGTTTTGTTGGGAATATTTAATAAAGGAAGAAGAGGAAGATGAACTAAGAAAGGATGACTGGAAGAAAGTTATTATAAATTTATAGTGGTAGTAAAGTTCTTGGAAGATTTATTTGGGATTGTTATACAAATATATTTAGAATAACTAGAAGCTGTATAGAAATTTAGAGGTTGAGTTGCATGGTTCAGCTATGAATATTTCAAGGTAGTAAAATATACTCTGAGTTGAGTAGGTATGTCTATTTTTTAGTTGATGAGACATCCTTAAACATCATGTTTGTCTATTTCAATATTAATATAGAATTTTATAATACCAATTGGTGTGATTACAATTTAAAGACTATGGGATGTGGTATAAAGATCCCTTCACTTGTGTAATATAGTGTAGGATTTATCACTTATATGATATGGTGATCACTTTCCTATTTAATATGGAAATATGGGTTCTAGGATAACCCCTGGTTAACCCACTATAATGGATAACAATATTATTAATAGAGAATTTGTGTCTCAATATAATTTAAACATGGTAATGAGTAGGTTTCCCATATTAGGGTTGAACCTTATAAAAACACATGTTCCAACTTTACTTTTAGTATCTACATTTTATATTGGTATATGTTAGGGTAAAATACAAGAGATATATTTACATCCTAATATGTGATATTGGTTCAAATACAAATGGGTTTTAAATTATTATAATAATAAATTGGTCTTTAGTAAAATGTTTTTTTAATGCTTGATTACCCCCCCCCCAGATGTGTCTACATGATCCTTCTAGGGCTCTCCATCAGTATCAGATATTAGGTTCCCTCTGATTGGATCTGGTGTTCTATCATAAATAAAGTCAAATCATACATTTCTATCTATTATTATATATATATTTATTTTTATTATATTTTTTTACAAGAATTCATAAAGTTTCAGATTTGAAGAGATTTTGGAAGTGCCTAGGATGGAGAATTTGGTTCTCATTCTTGTCCACATTAACTTAGAGGTGTATTAAAAGACTTTAAAAAATAATAATAAGATAATAGAAAGTATAGAATGATTTTAATAAAGGAATAGGAATCATAATTAGGTGATATTTTTCATAGTGGTAAGAATATTTATAAATATTTTAAAGTTAATACCAAGAGTGATGAAGAAATCACAAGTTGTGAGGGAGACGGGTTCAATGAATCAATAAGTGGTTTTTCTTATGAAATCAAGAATTATTTGAATAAAATGACTATTTAAGTTTTAACTTACATATTTTTATATATCAAAGAGATAAAAGATTAAAATTCCTAGCTAGAATATGAAGTTAATAATGGAACAGGATTTGAAAAAAAGTAAGTTTTTGTGATACTCTCACAAAGATAGTAAAATTCAAGGAAGAAACTGTCACCCTTTACATTGAAATATTTCCTCAAGATGGTGAAGAAATTTAAGGAGCTCTATGTGAGAAAGAATTTTAAAAAATATATATCAAAGAGGTGATCCATGGAATGGAGAAGCTACACCAAATTTCTATTAATACCAAGGATGCACAAATGGAAGCCAAATTAAAGAGAGTGAATAGTCATGATAGTTAATTATAATAAATAAGAAATATACAAGAGGATCAAGTTGGGAAGTTTAAAATTGAATGGTAAGTAAGTCTAAGATCAACTGAAGATGAGAAAATTGTTCTCAACGTGAAATTTTTTAATCTAAAAAATCAAATAAAAAATTCTTAAAGAGGCTAAATATAGAATTTTCCAACAGGATGAGAAAAGGTGTGCTGCTGCACAAACTTTATAATTGATTCTTCCATCTAATAAGACTAAAAAATTGGTGTAATATTATATTGAGATCGTATATAAAAAAAATTACCTTAGTATCATTAAAAAAGGTAACCCATTGTTCAGATATGCCTGTTTGCACTAAATATTTTTTTATGAAAAGTGTGGAACAACAGTTAAATTTTGTACAAATGTGTAAGGAGAAAAATTCCAAAAAAAAGCCACATCATTAAGTTTTAATGAAGTCATGTTAAAGTAAATTATCCCCCAAAATAGAGGCCAAAAGGTTGGTGTTCCATCCTAAAAATCATAAGGGATAGAATCTGTATAGATTGCATCAACAATCAAAAGGAATAGGTTAATTAAAAGATATTAGTGTTATTGGGGATTCAGACATTGGTCCATTGATTTTTAGCATAATTTTTCAACATATTCAATTTAGATAATATTTAATTATAGTTTTACCAAAGCTGAAACTAGAATATAGCCTATTGTGCATAAGAAAATTTCACATAGAATGAAGATCCAATCATTATAGAATATATTCAAAATATTAGAAAGTTTTTGTGATTTTTGAAACACATTTGTATGATTTTATGAGGATTACTGGTATGTACCTACCCCACACAACCCTCATGATTATGTGAAGATATTTCCACAATAGAGAAGACAACTGGTGAATAAAAATGGGAAGTCTTCCTTGAGAGAGAAACTAGTGAAGAAGGTATCTGAATCAAGTAGGCTCAATAAGTCAGTGAAGAATATTTAGAATTATATTTAACATATAGGGAAAACTTGATTCTTTTTTAGAATTAAAGGATACATAATAGACTATTTAAATATGAAAAAAAATCAATGAAAAAAGTGGCAAGATTAAATCTAAAAAAGAATACATCCAAGAGAGAGATGGATGGATTGGATTGTCATTTAGAACTTCTTATGAAGAGTTTGAGATTCTATCTAAAAATGGCAGCTCAAATATGTCCAAATAAGTGTGTGGAAGGTTTAAATGGGATAGATATAAAGCTAAAAATTTTATGACTACTTTTTATGTTCAAATGAATAGTAAAGGAAATCACATATAACTACTAACACCAAGGTTGTTACTTTAAATAAAGTTCCCTCGCACATGAATAAATATGATCATGTGAAGAAATTTTGTCTAACTATATGGACATATCAGTTGGAAAAAGCTAAATAGATAGATAAATAGGAAATTTATGAAAGTTATCTATTTTTAATAGTTACGAAATTAAGTCCAAATTAGAAGAAAGTTAAAAATAGAAAGAGAACCATGCTACCCAAAACAGATAAAATTTGGAAAATAAAAAGGTAAGTGGGCATAAAGAGGTATATAAATTTTATACCTTCAAATAAATGAGTCATTAGGTTGATAGATATATCTCATCTATGTTCCTCAAGTTAAGGAGCATTTATATTATCCAAATTATTCCCAAACCTTCTATTTTTGTGTTCTAAAGTTTGGAATTAAGCGTTAATGAGTGTGGAGTGAATCCCTTTAAGGGGATCTTTCAAAATATCCAAGGCTGCTAGATATTTATCATTTCTTAACTAATCTAGAAATCTTGACATCCCTTTAAAAATTTATAGATGAGGTGGTATTTCATTATCTCATCACCATTTTGAATTATATTAATTACATTTATCATGAATGTAATTGTATATATAAATGAGGTTCTATCTCATGTTGGAAAAGGAAGTTGGAAGGCTGGTCATTAATAAAAGGGTAAAGGAGATTTATGAAAGATTTTTTTCCCTTTAAGAATCTATATAGTTTCAAAGAATAACCCATACATTTTTTTATCATAGAGTTATTTTGTATGTATAAAGACAAATTTTGAAATAGGAGAAGCACCATCTACAATATTTGCATTAGAAGTGAAGATATGAAGGAGAATTTGGATACTAAATCTATAATTAAAAACTTGTAGATATGTCATTAAAAGGTTTAAATATATTTAAAGTATAGATAATATCTATCTGAAATACTGTAGAAACCATCCTTGGGGTGTGGAGAATTTTTAAGGTTTAAATTAGTAATTAAACTCACTTGGATGAAGGTTTAGAAGGTTTTAAGTAAGAGGTAGTGAACATTATTGAAATACTCAATTTTTGGGTATTAAATATTATGTAAAAAAACTTAGAATCAAGATAAATTAGTTTGTAAATATTTCAATAATTTCTAAAATTAATTAGAGCTATTTTGATGCGTTTAGAAATGCTAAAGAAGGATCAAAAATGTTTTGAAAAGATCCTCATAGATTTCATATGAAATCTAAATTTTATAGTTTAAATTATAAAATCTTTAATCCTAGTTTGTAAGGATCATTATCCTATAACATTGATCAAACTGTAAGTATAAAGTTGAGCAGAGATGTAAGGATCGTCTTCATTTGTGTATGAAGGCTCTTATAAACATGAAACATGTGTAAGCATAAATTTTCTATGTAAGAATGAATATGTGAATCTGTAAGGTACATTTGAAACAATAAGCATGAAGATTATTAAGGATTTCCTTCCATAAGGATGAATCCACAAGCATGTATTAAGTGTTATATAGAGCTTTAAGGATGAAATCTCGTAAGTATGAATCATATAAGGATAATTCAAAAGCATAACCCCATAAGGATCATTTTTCCTTATGTGATTTTTAAGAATCTTGAGTTTTCTAAAATTTATAAATTTTAAAGGGAATTATTTGTGATGATGAAAAAGTTGATTTAACATGTTATATACATCATGATTCTATTATTATCCATGATCTAAGCCTATTTTGAGTAAGAACAAATGATATCAATATGATAAGATCAAGTGGATGAATCACTATATTAAGAATGTGAAACTTCATGGGTTTTCAAAAATAATGTGGATGAAGTTAAACAATTTATCGAGTTGTATATCAAAGTCTAAATCACTATGAACTGAAATATTTGAGTGAGTTATAAGATAAATTTAAGATGTTATAGGTGTGTATAGATTCAATTTTAATCTATATAATTTTTTATGGGAATCACTCAACTTGAATGAGAAAGGATTTACATGATATGTTGATGTATTTTATGTTGATTTGAAGAAATATTTAAAATGGAGTTAATGTGAGTTTTGTTTTGAGAAATATTAATTTAATCCTACTGGATAATAAAAGAGAGATTTATTTTTCCATGTGAGTTGTAATGATCAAGGATAAGTTTGGAATATCCTTTGATTTTAAAAGGAAAATTATGGGAACCCAAATATGGTTATTTTATAAATATGATTTTCAGTTGGAAACAAAAGGTATTTTGATTATTCCATTTATTATTATTGTAAATTAGAGGAGTGATTTAATAGAGTTTCACATTCACATGAGAATATCAAGAAATAATAAAATATTGAGAAGAAGAAGAAGCCTGTGTTTGTGAGATATAATTTTTTGATCAAGTTGAGGGTATCAATACTTCTCTTGAAGGAATAAAGGAGAAAAAAAAAGGACAATATGAGAGAATTTAGTAGATATCTTGAGGATGAATTAGGATTTGTTGAGATTGTGCTTCACTGGTAATACCTTCTGGGTTTTGAAGAAATAAAATAATACCTTAGTCAACAAACTAATTCTATTATGCATATTTATTCAAGGAAGAAGAGGTTGTTTATTTGATAAAGGTTGACTAAAAGGAAATTATTCTAATCATATAGTGGCATCTGAGTTCTTAGAATATTGAGTTGAGAGTGTTTAGATAATGAATTTATAAAACTAGAATCTATGCAAAAATTTTAAGGTTGAGTTTCATGGTTCAACTATAAATATTTCAAGGCAGTTGAAAACACTTTGGGTTGGGAAAGAAAACCTATTTTTTGTTTGAAGAGACATCTATGGATATCTTATCAATATACTTTAAGAAAATGAAGGAAATTGAGAATACCAGCTAGTGAGATGTATTTTACCTCTCTATCATGGTGTTTTATGATAAAAAACACTCACCTATATATCTAACATTTTAATTTTAGTGGTTTTCAATTATATCTTTTAAACTTTAAGTCATGTCATTGATGGCCAAAATAGAGATCTTATAATAATTTCAAAGTTGGAATGCTAGTATTTTTTGAAGGATTGGACATGTCTTATTTCATGTCTCAAGACCTTAGAATCATGTTAAAAGTTCCATAAAATTCCATTGAAGGAAGTGGGGGAGGAACCATTTGAAGATGCGCAGCAATGGCCTGCACCACCTACCCAGTGTAGGGAACCAGATACCTGGTTCCATGGTGGTAGGTCCTCCAATGAGTAGAAGATACACTGACTAGCTGGTAGATAAGGTAATAGGAGACAGATCCAACAGTACTATAGAAGTACTATAGTAGGAACTGTAGCAGACTGTAGCAGGACTGTACGTTGTGCGGTACTGTAGCAGAACTGTACACTATACAGGTACTGTAGCAGAACTGTAAACTATGCGGGTACTGTAATGGGAACTGTAGCAGTTATTGTAGCAGGCACTGTTTGGTACTATAGCAGCTGGAACTATTCGCATTGGGCCACCAATTTGGGCTTGGAGTCCTTAAGGATTTTGGGTCACCCAGGCCTTTGAGTCAGTAGGGATTTTGGGCCACCTTTAAGGCCTTCGGGCCACCTCAAGGCCTTCGGGCCACATGCAGTTACCCCAGACACACTACAAAAAAGGAGCAGCCCCAGAAGAGGATTCAGAGTAGGTGAACTCACCAGAGCAAAGCCAAATGGATTTGTCAGAATGAGAGGGTATGTCTACGCCATCAGGACTAGACTGTGCTTGCACGGGAAGCCTAGCCAGACGGCCATACGAAGGTGGATAGCTATTATCATGATGTAGATGCTGGGGAGGGGCAGTTCCTTATAGATAGTCTGGTTGAATTCCCTAAGACCTTCGGGTCATGTAATCTCTTAAGCCTACGGGTCATGTAATCTCTGAGACTACAGGCCTTGTAAAGGTATACCCTTATCCCTTGAAAGGGGGGTTATCAAAAATCAATAAAAATGAAGGCCTTCATGCCATTCGGGCAGTAATGGATGGCCAGTGCTAGTTCTAGAAGTGCACCCAATTTCAGGGATCCTGCTCGGGTGTCATCTAGGATACTATTCTAAGAATGCATTTATTGTGATCAAATAGGCCATAATAGTTGTCTTCTTTGTATTCATTACCTATGATGAATTTCAAAAGGTTCTTGATCACCTTGAAGCTTATAAAAGGGACCCTTAATTCTTAGAAGATGAAAATTACTCCCAACAATGCTTTTAGATCAAATCAGCACCAAATTGCTAGCTTTCTCAAAATCCTTTCAAAGTTATATTCTCAATTTCTCATCTATCAAAGGAACTCATATTTTTATCATATATCACATCCCAAATTTTATTCATCCTTCTAAGAGATTTATGATAAATATTGTAATGTGTTTTCTCAAAAAAACCTCTCTCTTTTTATCACCTTTCTTCAATGGGTTCTCACTTTGAAAAACTGAGGTATGGGTTACTTGGATACCCAAAAAATCTCAATATGGTTCTTAAAAACAAAAATTGTGAGGTATGGGTTTATTTATCACTGCAAATATCAATGGATTAATAACATTCACCTCTCAAGTTGAGGGGTGGATATGTAGGGGCTCACATAGATTTATTATCAAACTCTATATCAATTATGTTTATTCTCTCTTTACTTCATCTCATTTAATCATTCAATATCAATATGAATAATTACAAAAACTTTATATGATTTTTTTCACTTAATCTACTTTTATATTAGATTTTTAATATGTATCAAATTTATAAATTATCACTTTATTGATTTTATTGTATTATTTATTAATGGTTTTATTTTGAATTTATCATTTATATATTCTTTATATTTTTAAAATAGGAATCCCCCCCCCTCTTTCCATTTACTCTAACCAATAATTGGTATCAAATGTTTGTTTTTTGTTTTTATCAAAAAAAATATTTTCTCAAAATTGTGTTTATTTTAAAAAATATGTTTTTCAAATCTTAATCAATTTTAAAGATTAGTATTTTTATTATAGCATTAAATTCTAATTTTCATGATATTATTTTTTATGTCACCGATTATTACTATTAGAATAATTAGATGTCAATTTTTTTAGTTAGTATTAGTTACCATATTTGGAAAATAGTAATGCATGAGTATGCTCCAACTAAATAATCTGAAGAAAATTGGACTCCCAAAGATACTAAGAACTTTGAACTTAATAGAAAAGATATGAATGTATTATATTATGGTCTTGATTGTAATGAGTTTAATAATGTTTCTATATTAAATATAGTTTATAAATATATAAATTATTATAAGTCACATGCGAAAATACAAATAAAGTAAAAGACACTATATTGGATATGTATCATCAAGATTATGAAAGTTTTTTCATGCATACTAAGGAATCTATTACTAGTATGTTTATGAGGTTTAATGACATTTTTAATGTAAGAAAGTACATTAGTGATTATTTATCTATAGAAACACTAATGAATAAAATATTGGGGGTTTTACCTAGCTCCTAGGCTTCCAAAGTCACAGCCATTCGAGAAGCCAAGAATATGAAGAAAATGGTAGTCGAAGAACTAAATGGATCCCTAATGACATATGAAATATCAATGAAGTGGAAAGTGGATAAGGAGTCCAATGAAGTTAAAGAACTCTAGAAAATAATCACCTTCAAAGCTATCAATGATTATTTATCAAAGGTGAAGTACAATATTTTTCTAAAATATCCAAGAACATAGACAATTTCTTCAAGAATAAGAAATTATTTAAACAATACAAGAAGGAAAGTTAAAAAGTGGAACTGAAAGTGACATTATATAAATGTAAAAAAATAAAGGCCACATCAAGATAGAATTAACTATCAATAAAAAATAAGATTAAATAAAATAAATAAGGTAATGAGGCTTTCAAAGTCATAATGTGGAGTGCAAGTGATGACTCCATGGATTCAAATTTCTCATCCACTTCAAGTGACTCAAGTCTAAAGTGCCTTATGGAACATGTTTATGAAGACATTGAGGTTAGTACCCATTTTTTTATTTCCTATTCTTATTATTCTTTTAATCATTCTCACTCATCTTCTTATTATTTCTCTTCAATTCAACTTAATTATGAAGACCAAAAATACCCTCATGATCGACTCAAAAATTATTTTCATCAACTTGCTTTATTATATAAGTAACTTGATAAGAAATATATGAAATATCATAACGAAAAATAAAATCTTCAAAAAAATTATCTTCTCTTTAAGGAAAAAATAATATCTCTTCATAAAAATTAAGAATCATATGGATGTTTATAATCTCTAGTCCACCATTAAATACCTTGAAAGTTCTCTTTATAAATTCCCCCAAGGAGAAAATAATTTAAATAAAATTTTAGGCTCTCAAAACATGGAAAATAATGGGTTGGTCTTGGTTTCTCAAATCATTAAATAAGATAAATTTTGAAATTATTGTAAAGGAACTATTTATTTAATTTATAAATTTTATTTCAATAATTCATGATATGTAAGACCAAAATCAATTCATATTTCATCCAATTTTTTTAAAATAAAACCTCATGTCAAAAAAATATGGATCCTTAAATAATTATTAGTTATCTTAAACAGACCCAAGTTCATTTGGGTACCAAAACCTTTAGTCATTTGATTTTTTAAGAAAGGTTATTTTTGAGAAAAAACCAATAAGTACTATAGTATGTAGATAATGGTTTCTCAAAACACATGTGTAGAGACCTCTTAAAATTTGATCAAATTAATAATATAGAAGTATTTCATGTTACTTTTAGTGATAATTCTAAGAGTACGATAATTAGTAAAGGTACCATAGGTTTTATGACTCAACTCTTATCAAAAATGTTTTATTCTTCAAAGTCTTGAAACACAATTTACTAATCCTTAGTCAACTATGTGATAGTGATTTATAATTTCTTTCAAAAATTATTTTTACAAAAAAATCACTCAAAAGAAAAAAAATTATATATTGTATCTCAATTTCAAAATGTATATAAAATGAATTTAAAATATATCACTATCCAAAACATCAAATTATTGAGTGAAAAAAGTTAGTGAGTCATGGATTTTTCATATATTCCTTGGTCGCTATAGTACACACTCACTTATCAAACTCGATTGTTATCAGCTAGTATGAGATTGACCCAAAATAAATTTTAAAGATGATATGGTTGGTGAAGTATGTCAATATGGTAAGCAAAAAAAATCCTCTTTTAAATCTAAAAAAAGTAATTTATTTGTTAAAATATCTTAAATTCATTCACCTAGATTTATTCAGACCTTCTCAAACTGAAATTCTAAGAGGTAAATCCTATAATTTGTTTATTATTGTTTACTTTACAAGATTAACATGGGTATATTTCTTATCTCATAAAATTTAAGCTTAAAACCCCTTCATCAAGATTTCTAAAAAAATTAAAATAAAAAAGGTTTAAAATTTATTTTAATTCAAAGTGATCATGGTGGAGAATTAAACAACAAGGAACTTGATGATTTATATTCTTCTAAAGGCTATGATCATTCTTTTCTATTCCTCAAACCCCTCAAAAAAATGGAATAGTACAGAGGTGAAATCAATCTATCCAAGATATTGCCTGAACTCTTTTAAATTATTTTAATTTACCAAAATATTTTTGGGTGTTGGTCATGAATACTAAATGATTTATTATTAATCACATTCTTATAAGACCTTTTATCAAAAATTTCCTTTACGAACTTTGAAAAACTAAAAAACCCAAATTTGGATTTTTTTTTTTTTTTTTTTGTTTTTGGTTACAAATGTTTTATTTTAAACACCAAATAAAATCTTAGAAAATTTGATTCTAAATCCAATTATATTGTCTTTATTAGGTACTCTAACTCAAGCAAGGAATACTGAGTCTTTAACTAAAGGACTAAAATGGTGTAAAAATAAATCCATGTTATTTTTTATGAAAATTTACCAAAATATATTTCTCAAAATGTTTTTGAAAAATCTATTTTGAATAAACCTTTTCAAACTAAAGAGGTTAAATAAGAAAATTAATCTCCTTAAAATTCTTTACCTGAATCTTTTAAAAAATCTAAATACCATACCTTTGAAAATTTCATTGGAGATTTTCAAGAGAGAACTCATAATAGAATATCAGTCTTAAATGAGGCTAAACACCTTGCATTTTTCTCCCACTTTTAACCCCAAAACCTTAATGATGCCATTAATGATGGAAATTAAGTTCTTACCATGCAAGAGGAACTAAATAAATTAACTTAAAATGATATATGGAATCTATTGGAAATACCTAATTATCATCTCATCATATGTTCTAAATATGGTTTTAAGAATAAGTTATATGGGATTAGTAATATCACTTAAAATAAATATTGTTTAGTTTCTAAAGGTTATAACCAAAAGTAATGAATCAATTATGGTGAAACCTTTACACCTATCATGCTATTAAAATCCATTAATATCTTTTTGGCATTCACCTCTCAAACTAATTTCAAACTCTTTCAAATGGATATCAAAAGAACCTTTTTAAATGGTTTTATTTCTGAAAATATTTTTGGGAAACAACCACCTGGTTTTTAAAATCCTCTTTTTCCAAATTTTGTTTTCGAATTAACTAAATATATTTATGGTTTAATACAAGACCCTTAATCTTTTTATAAACATATTTAAAACTATATTTTATCAAATGGTATTAAATTGGGAAAATCCAATTAAATTTTTTACTAAAACACATCTCAAATAATTTTTTATTTGTTCAATTTTATGTTGATGATGTGATATTCAACTCTACCAATGAATCTATTTGTTTTGAATTTACTTATTTAATGAAAAATGAATTTTAAATGATCTTTATAGGTAAAATAAAATTATTTCTTGGTTTTCAAAATTCTCAAAAGAAGTGATTGTATTTTTCTAAACCAAGTAGAATAAACTAATAAACTCTTAAAATGATTTGGCATGGGTCACACTAAATAAATTGGTATGTCCAGGAGTAAAAATTGAATGTTAATGTTGGATGAAGCTGGTAAGATGTTCGATAACAAGATTTATAGAAGTGTGATTGGTAGTCTACTTTATATTATTGTGACCTTGATGGATATAATGTTTAGTGTTTATATTTGTAATCATTTTCAATCAAATCCAAAGGAATCTCATTTAAAATATTTTAAAAGGAAATTTTTATTTAAAAGGAACTAAAAAACTTGGTTTGTTTTATCCTAAAGGAACCTCTTTTGAATTAACTTATTTTTCTGATACTGATTTAGGAGGATTCTAACTACATAGGAAAAGTACAAGTGGGAATTTCCACAAACTTATAAAATCCCTCGTATCATGGAATAGTAAGTTGTAGAAATTTTTTGATCTTTTTACAGCTAAAAAAGAATATATATCCACTGGGGGTTATTGCTCCCAAATAATATGGATGAAATTCACTCTCTTAGACTTAAGGAATACATTTGACCTTATACCTATTAAGTGTGATAACAATAGTTCCATTAATATCTATAAAAATCCTATCCATCACTCTTGAACCAAACACATTGACTGTAGGTACCATTTCTTAAGAGATCACTTCCAAAAAGATGGTATCTTATTTAAATTTGTTAGCACAGAATATCAACTCGCTGATATTTTCACCAAAACTCTCACCCTTGATTATTTAAAATTCTTCAAAGGTGAATTAGGAATGATTCACTTATGACATTCTTCTTTTGGAATATAGATATCTTGATCTATCTTTTTAAAATATTTATCTAAAAATATTCTTAAAACTTAAATTTATTATTTTGTCTTTTTATTATACCTTGGTTGTGATCCCTTTATATCATTTGTTTTATCATTTTATAGATATTCTCATCTCTTTTAATTTTTAAATTTTCCTTTAATATAGATCTTTTATTTTCAAATTAATTATTACTTTCCAAAAAAATCTGTTATTTTCAATATTTAGAGAAAAAATCTAAAAATGAGTACTTTTTATTATATTATTACTTGTTTTTAAACTAAATTTATTTTAAAAACTCATGGAAGTATTTTTTTTATTCTTTTTTTTAATAAATAGTTTTTATCTATCTTAAAATAAGATTAATGGTGAGTAAGGATATTTTATAAACTTTTCTCTATAATAATATATTTTGAGATGTATTTAAAAAAATAGAAATTGAATAATAATTTAAAAGTTTTTTTTTACTTAAAAATAACTTCTTTGAGATCTTTAAAATAAATATTTCAATCAATGGAGGCAAAATCATTCCTTGAGGAAAGTAGTTTCATGGAAAAGGCATGAACCAATTTTTTATTTCTTCTTTTTCTCATTTTCTCTTTTTTTTTCTTTACTGAATCTCTTTTTTTATCTATTATTTTATATTTCCTCTATCTCTCTTTATCTCTTAAATACTCCTATTAAAATGGGTATTTTAAAGTGAGGAGTTTTTTTCAAAATAGACTTTTTTTTAAAATATGTTTCTCTCTTGAACTTTCTTTTCAAATATCTATTTTTTTTTAAAAACTCACTTGAGTTTTTCTTTAAATTCTTCCTATTAAGTTTCTATTTTATCTACTTTTTCATTTTTTGATAATAATAAATGGGTAGAAGTTTTTAGGATGATTATTGTATCATAAATTTGGGAGAAGTTTCTTTTTTAAAATTTATTTTTCCAAATGGGGGATAATTTTCTTGAAAATTATTAATTTTATTTTTCAAAGGGGAGAAGTATTGTATTTTATTGAGAATTTTTTTTAATTTTATGTTAGTGATTAATTATTTTACATATGGGGAGTTATTAAAGTCTGTGTTAAATATATTTCTATTGTTTATAACATTCTTGATATATTTACTCCATGAGATCATTGAATATCTTGTCAATATCTTGAATTTATTTACTATCTCTTTTACTCTTGATTTACATTTAGCATATCCTTTTATATTAAGTTTTTTTTATCATAAAAAAAAAGGTTAGATTATTTTAATTCTATCTTATGTTGTTTTTATGATCATAAACACTCACCTATGTATCTAAAAAATTTATTTGAGTACTTTACAATTATATCTTTTAAACATTAAGTCATGTCATTGATGGCTAAAATATAGATCATATAGTCATTTCAAAGGTGGCATAGTGAACTTATTGAAGGCTTATACATGTATTAATTAATGTATCAAGACATTATAATCATGTTAAAAGATCTATTAAATTCCATTGAAGTAAGTGGGGGAGGCACGGTTTGAATATGGGTAGAAGCAGGATGCATTGGCTACCCAGTGCTATGGTGGAAGGCCCTCTAGTGAGAAAACATATCTAGAATTAGTCCAGTGGCTACATGGTGGAGGAAAATAGGCTGTCTAGTAGTAGTTCCACAATCACACCTAGTTTCAAATAGACCACTGACTACCCGATAAGACTATCGGGTATCCGGTGGCGTCAGGATTATTAGTATGAGGGTGAATTTATAGTGGTAAAATAGGTTATAATGGCAGTCTTATTCAACTCCATTACCCCTGGTGAATTCCAAAAGGTTCCCGGTCCTCTTGGATCCTATAAAACTATATCCTTTGTATAACATCCCATTACTCTTATAACAGGTATTTTTCTAACTTTGTATCAGTTTTCCTTTTTTGTTGTCTAGGTAGGGCTAAGAAGGAAATGAGAGGATACCTATGATAGTGAAGTCAGAGATTTTTTGGAAATTTCTAGCACAAAATCTCCTAGTTCTTCAGCCTACTGGAGAATTACATGTTGTGTAAAAAGGTTACATGATGTGTAAATTGTAAATGAAAATAAATCCACTTTTTATCAAATAGGTGACGGGTTTTTCAGTGGATATGAGAGTTATCAATTACACGGTGTTTAATTAGGCTACACATCATGTAAAACCCCAAGCCTTGTTTTTAAATAGTAATCCTAGCTGATTTATCTTTGTTTCTTCCTCCATACTTCTTTTTTCTCAACCAAGATTCATCCCCATGTGATTTTGTGAGCCTCCTACCCCTATGAACCTTTTCGTTCAGAGATTGATCAATGTGGTGATCATGGTGTGTCTTCTCAGTTTATCGTTCTTCATGCCTATCCATCTCTTTCTTTATTCCTTACTTGGGGTTTGATAGATCGTCATGAGTTTGATGGGTCTAAGCTACGTGTTATTGAATCTTGTTTCTAGGTTGAGTTCCTAGATCTTTTTCACCTCCCTTTTTATTGGTGGGTTTCGTTGCGGGTGTTGTGTTTCCATGAGGAAGGTTGGTGGTTCCGTATTTGGTTTCCAATTTAATTAACCTTAAATTTCTTTATTTAAATTCAGTTTTATTTAAAGTGAAATTTCTTAAATTGAATAAATTTCTTTCAATCATTTTATTAAAAACCCAATTCCAGTTAATTGGGTTTTTGGTTCATTTTGGCATGAAATTGGGAAAAACCCCAATTTCAATGAATTTGGTTGTGTTCATAGAAATTGTTTCAATTAAAATTTTGAATTTAATCATGGGATTATATTTGATGGAAATTTTGAAAAAAAAACAATTCCAATTAATTGGGGGTTTATTTGGAAATTGATGAAATTTAATAAAAATTAAAATTTGTTTAATTTAATTGTGAAATGGATTGTAAAATTGCATGAATTAGTTTCAATCCTTATTTATGAAAAATGTATTAAAATGGTTTGGATGGAAACTTAGTGGTTTTGTCTTTTTGAAAAGGCATGTTTTTTATTAAAAACTCGTTATGATTTTTAAAGAGAAAATTGGAATATTTGAAATGGGGGATAGGATTTAATTGTATTTTAAGCAGTCTTAAAATAAATTGCCCATCATTTTTTGTACTTGATCACATGCAAGACTTAGATTGTTAGTGTGTTACATTGGGCATCACTTTATGACTTACAACATTCTAAAACATCATCACATCATGATTCCTTTGGAAATGGTGATGATTCATCTTTGCCTTAGACACAAATGGGTGCATATACATGCTTTTCGTTTCATAGTGTTGGGTCCCTATATCCAATAACTATTGTACCTATTTGAAACATGAACATGTTCATTGCTTTTTCGCATTTAAAATTTATATTCCATTATTTTAAACTATTTTACATGCCTTGAGAATTTATATAAACCAATTTATATAAATGTTTTTATTTAATCAATTTTGTGAAAAGTTCCATTTTTGTAAATCACTCTTTGATTAAAGGTAAATTACATATTTTGAAATATAACTTTCCATAATTTGAAATGTGAATCATTAATTTATAAATGTATTTCAATCTTTTAAATTGTAGAGTATGATTTTTTTTAAACATGTTTTTGTAAATGCCAAAACTTTTTGTTTTAAAATTGAAAGAACATTCTTGGTTAATTTGATATTGGTACCTTATTATGGAGTATTTGGTGAAATACTAAGGGGATTTGGCTCACACCCTACATGTGCCTTTTGGTGTTTGTAGATTATCTACTTCTAGGTTCGAGTAAGGGAAAAGGATCTCTTGGAGGTGGATCCAGCTGTTGAACCTTGGACTTACTGAGTTGTGTCCTTTGGGTCTTGTTCTATTTTCCTTATTTTGGAACTTTGGTTGTAGTACTATGGGATTTAATTCCTTTTTGACTTTTAGTAAATTACTCATAGTGGAGTTTCTTTTCATATGCATATTACCTTATCTCTTTTACTTCTGCAATGTTTGGGAAAAAATCATTCCCACTTATATTGTGTATGATGTCAGGTGCTAGTCGTCGACCCATAGGGATCAAGAATTCCCTTTAGGATATGTCATGGCCATCTCGGTTATTGGGTTACTAGGGTACCCAGGCTAGTTTGTGACAAAGTGGTATCAGAGATCCAGGTTTATCTTTTGTCTTGAAGTTAGTATGGATTTGTGAAATATTTTCAGGACTTAGGAGGTAGTTGTGATTGAGTGTCTGGACATCTCTCACTATAATGAACCTTAAGTCTCCATGGGTGGTTAGGGAAATACATCTTTTGGATCAATTCTAGTATTTTCCCTATTTTGATTTGGATAGAGTACAATCTAAATCTTTTTTGTTCTTTATATTGGGATTAATTTTATGTGTTGCTCTGTTTGAGTGTAACATTATTTCTTCTTTGTTGTCTACTGATGTTGTGTAGTATCATGCCTCCAAGAAGACTTGTAAATCAGATCCAGGAGGAGGATTATGCTGAACCTCATTGATCAAATACTATTATAGATATGAATCTGGTTGAGGTGATTTTGCACACTATCCAAGCTCTAGGATAGGCACCACCTCTAGTTCCCATTCAAGCTCCAACTATAAAACCTTAGAGGGATGTTCTAAAAATTAGTTCTTGATAGTTACTTTTCTAGAAACCAACATCATTAAAAGTATCAAATGTTACTCAAGAGGTTGAGGATTGGTTGAGTAGTATATATCATTTGTTTGGGTTCTTGGACACACCTGACGAAATCAAAGTGAAGTGTGCCACCTTTATGTTGGAAGTACTAAGTAGGATATGGTGGGACATGATGGTAATGATGAAGAAACATAAGGGATTATAGTGGAAGGAGTTCAAGGTTATCTTCATCAACCAATTATATCCAGAGTCAATTTTGTTGGCTAATGCTACAGAGTTTCTCAAGATTGAGAAGGTTAACAGGACTATGACAGAATATGAAAACTATTTTGCTGAGCTTATACATTTCACACCTGAGATAGTATCAAATGAGAATATAAAGGCTCAAAGGTTCAATTTGGGACATCATTAGGATATTATTTTTTAGGTTTTTTTACTGAAGTTGTCTTCTTATTCTGATATACTAGATAGAGCGCTGATGGTCGAGATAAACCTGGCTGTAAAGTTAGGGTTATCAGGAGTTTCTTTCTCTCCCAGTGAAAGCATGAAATCCTTCAAGGGAAAGAGGAATCATGATAATTCTCATGGAAGTTCTCTATAGCAGGTCATTATAGACCTCTTGTGGTACCTATAAAAGGTCCATTGGTTTTCTACTAGTGTGTCAAGGTAGAATATTCAAAGATGGATTTCACTTAGGAACCCAAGAATTGTGGCTCGTGCGAATGTTCAAGGCACTTAAAAAGGTTATATAATATATATTATACTCTACGTAGTGGAACGAGATCATCATCTTTTCCTAAAACTGTAGGTAAATCAAATTCTTCATATATAAAATAGTTCTAGCCACAAGCATCCAGAACGAAGCTACTTTACATAGTGAAAGAGTCTCCAGAGGAAGCATACATGGGTCTAGCAACTGTGAGAGGTACCATTACTATAGATTTGTCATTAGTGACTACTCTATTTGATACTGGTGCATCTCATTTGTTTATTTCAACCTTTATTATTAATATGATAAATCTTCTTATGGAGATTTTAACTTGTGCAATGGATATTACTACACCCCTTGGTACGAAGAGAGAGTAGGGCCTCTGTAGTCCCTATTTTTTATTATATCTATAAAATGCCAATCTTTCTTGGAGTTTTTTAGTTCTAAACATGAAATCTCTTGACTTCATTTTCAAGATGGATTGTCTCATTGCCAATAAAGCCCAGATTGATTTTTATCTTTGACAGGTCTCCTTTATTACACCCATTGGTATGTCTCGGGTTTTTAAAGAAGAATGGGACCCAAGGTTGAGCAGATCTATACCTTATTATCTAGATTTGGGGGAAGTGATATCTATGTTTGCCTTTGATCTGGAGTGAGAATCTGTGAGCGGTGATCTTCCTCTAGTTTTTTCCAAATTTCTCGACGTGTTTCCTTATAAATTATCTGGTTTTCTACCAGTAAGGGAGGTTGATTTTACCATTGACCTAATTTCTAATAATCATCTAGTTTTAATTCCGTCTTACCACATGTAACCAGATAAAATAAAAGAGATGAAGTCCTGGTTGGATGATCTTCTAGAGAAAGGCTTTATACGCCCTAGTGTTTCACCTTGGGTGGTGCCTAAACTCTTTCTAAGAAAGCTAATGGTTCACTTTGCCTATGTGTTGACTACGAAAATATCAATCAAGTTATGGTAAAGAACAAATATTTTTTTCCATGGACTGATGATATGTTTGATCAGTTGAAAGGGGAAAAGTGGTTCATAAAGATTGATCTTCATTCTGGCTACCATCAGTTAAGAATAAAAGAGTCTGACATTTAGAAAACCACCTTTCAGGGCAAGTACGACCTTTATGAGTACCTTTTCATTCCCTTTGGTCTAACCAATGCTCCTACAGTTTTCATGGATTTGAAGAATAGGATTTTACATGAGTATCTTGATACCTTCATGGTGGTATTTATAAATGACATACTCATTTACTCTAAGTTAAAGGAGGATCATGTGCATCATCTGATAATAGTTTTTAATTTGCTGATAAATCACCGACTTTATGATAAGCTTTAAAAATGTGATTTATGGATCCATAAAGTGAAGTTATTGGGAAATGTGGTGTCTAAATAGGTTATATCAGTTGATACTAAGAAGGTAAAGGCTCTTATAAAATGGGTACAACCATAGAATGTTTTCGAGATTCGGAGCCTCTTATTATTAGCCGGATATTATCTCTAGTTCATGAAGGACTTCTCAAAGTTGGATTATCTACTGACTGCACTAACTTAGAAGGGAGTAAATTTCTCTTAGGATGAAAAATTTTAAAATTATTTTGTTGAGTTGAAATATATTTTGACAACTAATCCAGTGTTGACTCTTACAGAGGTCAGTCAAGGCTATGTGGTCTTTTGTGATGCATTAGGTTCAGTATTGGGTTGCATTATTATGTAGGGTAATCATATAGTTTCTTATGACTCTCATTATATTAGGCCACATAAGAAGAATTATTTAACCCATGACCTTGAACTCACAGTAATTATGCATGAACTTAAGAGCTAGTGGAATTACCTTTATAGAGAAAGTTTTGCCATGTTTTCAAACCACAATATCTTGAGTTATATATTCTCTCAAAAAGATTTAAATCTCCACCAGGGGTGTTGGGTGGAATACTTTTAGTCTTTATATTTTGACATCAATTATACCTCGAGAAAATGGAATGTTGTTGTAGATGATTTGAACAGTAAAATTCTGACCTAGGTAGTGAAAGAATATTTATAAGAGTGGAATTTGATGGATCTCTTTGAATAGATGCATATTATAGTTCAGGAAAAGGGAATGAACTTTTCATAGATAGTTTTCAGTTAACATCCACTCTTCTTGAGTTGATTATATAGGAACAACATCTTTATGATGATTTCTGTAGCATTACGGACTCTCTTTTTGGTGTGGAGATAGTTGACCAGTGGTCATTCTCTATAGAGGGTATTCTATGATATCAGAATTTTTTTGTGGTACTGTATTCATTAAGTAAATATGTGATGGAGTATTTACATAGTTACTAGTGGGAAGTGAACCTAAGAAACCACAAATATGTTTTATAACATGTGACAATAGTTTTGGTGGCTAGTTATGAGGAGGGGTATTGCTGAGTTTAATTATCGTTGTTATACATGCTAGAAAGTTAAGGCTAAGCACCAAAAACCTTTGGGTTTACATCAGCCACTTCCAATCCCTAATTAGAAGTGGGATGAGATATCTATATACTTTTTGGTGGGGTTTTCATGTACCCATAGAAATATGAATATGATATGGGTTGTGATTGATAGGATGAAAAAATCATCTCACTTCTTACCCATTCATGATATATCCAAATTTGAGGAGTTGGGAAATATATATGTGAAAGATATTATTCATTTTCATGGAGTTCTATCTAATATAGTATCTCATAGGGATCCTAGGTTCACTTATTGTTTTTGGATAGTCCTTCATGAGGCACTAGGATCTCATGTTCATATGAGTATGGAATGCCATCTACAATTAGATGTCCAGATAGAAAAAGTTATATAGATTCTTGAGGATATGATTCATGCTTGTGTTCTTGACTTTGGTGGATCATGGGATGATCATTTGGGTCTGGTTGATTTTTATTATAACAATAGTTACCATCCCATGAACATAATGACTTATATTGAGGCCTTGTATGGTCATCCTTGTAAATATCTATTCTGCTAGTCAGATATTGGTGAAAGTTCCTTGATTAGACCAATCTTGGTCTAAGAGATAATAGTGAAGATTTAGTTGATTTGTCAGATAATGTTAATGTCATAGAACCGGTATAATTCTTACACTGATCATCATCATAGAACTTTGGAATTCTCAGTTAGTGACAAGGTGTTCTTGAAATTTTCACCCCAGTTCATTCATCGATGTCTTGGTGGGAAAAGGAAAGATTTCTCCTCATTTTATTAGACCTTTTGAGGTTATTGAGCAGGTGGGGAAAGTTTCATATCATTCAGAACTACCACCATAGATGATGTCAATACATAAATTATTCCATGTATCTTAGATCTGAAAGTATCTATCTGATCCATCTCATGTTCTGAGTTGGAGTGATCATGAAGTTGAACATGATTTATCCATGACTAATTGACCAATCAATATAGTTGATTCTAAAACTAAGGTACTTTATGGGAGGATAGTACCTTTAGTTTGTGTGCTATTACAGCATGGTTCTGATTCTCATGAGACGTGGGAGAGGGAGGAAATGATGAGAGAGTAGTGGGATCATATTTTTGGCATGGAATCTTCATCGTAGGATTTTTGGGATAGAAATTTTTTATGGTGGGGAGGTTGTAATATCCCATTACTCTTCTGAAAAGTTCATTTCTAACCTTTTCATGGTTTTCCTTTTGTATTGTCTGGGTAGGGCTGAAAAGGAAATGGGAGGATACCTATGATGGTAAAGTCAAATATTTTTTGGAAATTTCCAACACGAAATCTCCTGGTTCTGCAGTCTACTAGATAATTACACATCGTGTAATATGGTTACATGATATGTAAATTGTAAATGAAAATAAATCTACTTTTTATCAAAGAGGCGACAAGTTTTTCAGTGTACATGAGATTTATCAATTACATGATGTGTAATTGGGTTTCACATCATGTAAAACCCTGAGCCTTATTTTTAAATAGGTGTCCCGGATGATTTCTCTTTGGTTCTTCCTCTAGACTTTCTTGCTCTCAACCAAGAGTCATCCCCAAGTGATTTTGGGAGCCTCCAACCCCTCCGGACCTTTTTGTTCAGTAATTGATCATTGTGGTGATCACAATGTGTCTTCCTAAGTAAGCATTCTTCATGGCTCTCCATCTCTTTCTCTATTCCTTCCTTGGGGTTTGATAGATTATATTGAGTTTAATGAATCTAAGCTTCTTGTTATTGAATCTTGTTTCTCGGTTGAGTTTCTAGATATTTTTCACCTTCATTCTTGTTGGTGGGTTTAGTTGCGGGTGTTGTGTTTCCATGAGGAAGGTATGTGGTTTCGTCTTTGGTTTCAAATTTAATTAACCTTAAATTTCTTGATTTAAATTCAGTTTTATTTAAAATAAAATTCCTTAAATTTAATAAATTTCTTTCAATTGTTTTATTAAAAATATAATTCGAGTGAATTGGGGTTTTGGTTTGTTTTAGCATGAAATCAGGAGAACCCCCAATTCTAGTGAATTGGGGTGTGTTCATTGAAATTTTTTCAATTAAATTTTTGAATTTATTTTTGGGATTTTATTTGATGGAAATTATGAAAAAAATCCAATTCTAGTGAATTGAGGGTTTATTTGGAAATTGATAAAATTGAATGAAAATTAAAATTTTTTGAATTTAATTATGAAATGGATTGTGAAATTGTATGAATTGGTTTCAAATCCTTGTTTATAAAAAAAGGATTAAAATGGTTTTGATGGAAACCCAGTGGTTTCATCTTTTTAAAAAGGCATGTTTTTTATTAAAAACCCATTATAGTTTTCGAAGAGAAAATTGGCATATTTGAAATTGGGGATGGGATTTAATTGTATTTTAAGTAAACTTAAAATAGATTTCCCATCATTGTTTATACTTTAGCACATTCAAGCCTTAGGTAATTAGTCTATTATATTGGACAGCACTTTACGACTTACAACGTTCTAAAACATCATATAAGCACATCATCATTCCTTATGTGATGGTGATGAGTCCCCTTTTCCTTAGGCCCAAAGGGGAATGTGTACATGCTTGTTATTTCACAGTGTTGGGTCCCTATATCCTGGAATTGTCATGCCTATTTGTCACATGAACATTTTTATCACTTTTTTGTATTTCAAATGTATATTACATTATTGTAAACTATTTTAAATGCCTTGAGAATTTATATAAATCGTTTTATATAAATGTGTTTATTTAAGCCATTTTGTGAAAAGTTTCATTTGTGTAAATCACCCATTGATTAAAGTTAAATTCCATCTTTTGAAATATATCTTTCTATCATTTGAAATGTAAAGCATGAATTGCTAAATGTATTACCATATTTTAAATTGTAAATCATGATTTTTTTAAATATGATTTTGTAAATTCCAAACTTGTTTTTTTAATTAAAAGCACATTCTTAGTTAATTTCATATTGGAACCTTGTTATAGAATATTTCATGAAACCCTATTGGGATTTGGCTCACACCCAACTAATGACTTCAGGTGTTTGTGGATTATCTCCTTCTAGGTTCGATCAAGGGAAAGGGATCACTTTGTGGTGGATCCAGTTATTGAACCTCAAACTTGGTGAGTTGTTTCCTTTGGGGATTGGGTTGTTTTCCCTATTTTGGTACTTTAGTTGTAATAATTTGGGATTTAATTCTTGTTTAACTTATGGTACATTACTCCCAGTGGATTTTCTTTTCATATGCATATTGCCTTGTCTTTTCTACTTTCACAATGTTTGGGGAAAATCATTCTCACTTCCTTTGTGTATGATGTCAGGTGATAGTCGTCGACCCATGGGGATCAGGAACGCCCTTTGGGCTATGTCATGGTTGGCTTAGTTATCAGGATACTAGGTACTCAAGCTGGTTCATGACACTTGGAATCTTAAAATATATAACTTGCTCCCAACAATGCACTTTAATTTAATCAATAATTAATTTATAGCTTTCTAAAAATCCTCTCAAAGATCCATTCTCAATTTATCATCCCTCAAATTCTCTCACCCTTTATCTCAAATATCTCATCCTAAATTGTAATCATCCTTCCAATAGATTTTTGAGTGGTTTTTTAATTGGTTTACTTAAGTAAACCTATCTATTCTCATCATATTTCTCCAATGGGTTATCTATCTAAAAAATTGAGGGATGGGTTCCTTAGCTACCAATGAAGATTAATAAGGTGCTCAAAAACCACAATTATGAGGGATTAGTTTTCTGATCACCACTAAGATCAAGGTATTAATAACATTAACCTATCAAGTTGAGGGGTGGAGACATAGAGGATTACATCAATCTATTACATAAATCCTTATCAATTGTGTTTTATCTCTCTTTACTTTTATCACATTTCATCATTCAATATCAATACACATAATTACATAAATTTGATATGATCATTTCCATGCTTAATCTGTTTTGATATTAATTTTTTAATATGTATCGGATTTATAAATTATTATTTTATAAATTTTATCTCATTATCATTTAATAATTTTATTTTGAATATAGAATTCATGTTCGATTTAAATTTTTAAAATGTAAATTCACCACCCCCCTATTACCATTTACTCTAACCAACATGATGCTAGTTTAAAGACTATGGGAAGTAGTATAAAGATACCTTCACTTGTGTAGTATAGTAGAGGCTCTATCACTTTTGTAATATGTTGATCACTTACTTGTGTAATATGGAAAGAAAAGTTTTATAATGATCCTTGGACAACCTATTGTTATTAATAACAATATTATTAGTGTAGAATTTGTAACTTGGTGATAGTTGAACAGGACGAGTAGTTGGTTACCCACATTGGGGTTGAACCATATAAAAACACTTGTTCTAACTTTACTTTCAATATTTTCATTGTATATAGGTGTATGTCATGGTAAAATACAAGTGATCTATTTAAAAATTAACAAGTGATAGAGGTTTAACGCCAAAGGGGGATAAAATTGTTACAAGAAGAAATTGGTCTTTAGTAAAAGATTTTTATAACACCTAATTCACCCCTAGGTGTGTATGAACGATCCTATTGTGAATCTCGGAAATTATAAGGGTAATTTTTAAACTGTATATAAATTATAAAAATAAAGCTAAAATATTAAAGGGTTTATACTAAAAATTATGAATTGTTTATAATTTATTAATTTGAATTATTCAAATTAAATGTATTATTTGAGAAATTTTTTAGACCATATCAAAAGGGTATGGATAATTGATCTATTCATTATTTAAATAATATTTAAATATGTGGTATTTATATTATGTAAATATTTTACATAATATAAATTGGAATATAAATTTTTTATATTTCATATGATATCATATATTTAAATTAAATGTCATATAATTAATAATATTAGAGAGTTCATACTAGGAATAAATATAAGATGTTTATATTTATTTAATTTATAGAATGTACATAATGAATAGCTAAATTATAAAGTGTTTATTTTTTGGATTATTTATGAATTATTCATAAATATTGTTCTCATGTTAAATTTATGAATTTATTCTTAATTTAATTTATTACCTTATTTATTATTCATAATTGTATTTTTTTTATATAATGAATATGTGTGTTCTTTTGTTTAAAATTGTTAAACTACTTTTATAATTTTTCATACATACATATAAGGAGTTTCATGATAGAAATTATATTAGATTTAGTTATATTCTACCTTAAGTTTGGCTTATATTGAGTTATAAGATTGAAATAAGTAGTTGTGATTTATATATATATTAATTTTTAAAATTATGATGGAATTCAAGTCACTTTTAAATAAAGTATCTCTTGGTATAGGGAATTTAGGTTGGACAACTCATTATCCTGGAGTCTTATGCCTTGTCAATAAATTTGAGAGTTGACTATATGTGGCTCTAAGTATACTCATGTGGAGATGGTTGATTTCATATAATTAAAAACATTTACATGAAAGGGTTTAAAATACCTTATAGATATAATGTATTTGGATATGCATGAATATGTTGGGTTTTAATTTGGGTTGGTAACATAAGTTATGAGCTATATAAAGAGTTACACAACAATATAGTTTGAAAATATTGATTTGGTGGAAGGCACATGATTAAAAAACAAATCATTAGAAGCATAAATACATGTAAAGTGAATAAAATGAGATAAGATGGTGAGAATTAAATCCCATTTAAAAACATTAAATGTTAGATTCCTTCTCAAGCAAGCATGTGTAAAAACCTCAATTGTTCGACTGAGTAAGTTATGCTAAAGTAGGGTGCCCATAGATTATCTTGTGCAAGTCATGGTGTAAATGGATAACCCTAATAGTTAAGTAGTCAGGTCCTATTGTATGTTTTGGGTTACACTTAGCTGGAAAACCCAATGAGTTGGGATAATGGAGGAATGGTGTTGAGTTTATCCATATGATCGATACGACAAATATTTTTCTGTTCAACCATCTAAGAGTCATATATGATATGATTGGTATGATGATCTAATTAAATAACTAAGTGGTGAGAGTAACTCAAAAGAGGACACTTTGTTTATTGAAATATGGATCTTGACCCACTAATGGATATGATGAGTTCAAAAGGGTCATCATTTTAGTGGGATTTCATTTAAAAAAAATCCTTATTAAATGTTTATAAAACATGGTACTTGATTGATAAAAGATTATGTTATAGATGGATAGCATCATTATCATCCAAATTGACATTAAGATCAATCCTTTGAAGGATAATATTGTTGTAATAAACTCTTTATACTGGTAGCTTAAGAAAAGTTTTTAGGTTAGGAAAGATTATATTTGTTAGATAAACACTACAAAAAAACTAAAATTTAGAAATGTTTTTTTAGCGACGTTTTCCAAAAAAACATAGCTAATTTATCTGCATTTCTTTAGCCACATTTAAAAACATTAACAATTTTAAATTTAGTAACATTTCTTGAAAATATGAAAAAATTAGCGATGTTTTTAGGAAACATGGTTAATTTAGTGACATTTTTAGAAAATGTGGCTAAATTGGGGATGTTTTTCAAAAAACATGGCTAGATTAAGAACATTTTTAGGAAATGTGGATAATTTATCTATGTTTTTTAGGAAATATGGAAATTTTAAATTTAGTGATGTTTTCAAGAAAACTTGGCTATTTTAGTGATGTTTTTTACCGCTATTTTAAAACATTGATAATTATATATAAGTATAATTATATTAATTTACATTATATATATAAATATAATTTTATAATTATATTTATATGTATAAATTCATATTTATATACAAATACATTATAATATATTTAAATATCATAATATATATATATATACATACACACAGAGATATATATATATATATATTTAAACACACATGCATGTATATAAACATATATATATATATAAACACACACACACACATATACAAATATATATAAACATGCGCACACACATGCAAATATCTATATAAACACATACACACACATATATAAACATATATGTGTGTGTGTGTTTCTGTAAACATATATATATATATAATATAAAAATATATGTAAACAAATATGTATATATATATATATATATATATATATTAATATATGTATATCAATATATAAAATTATGTATATAATATATTAACTTTTTTAATACTAAAATAAAATAATATATATATAAATATAACATAGTATAATTTTATAAACAAATGTGTTTTGGATAAGGTTGTCTGGTCATTCGCAAAGAGTCCCCAGGTGCGTGGTTCAAATCCAAAGAGGTGCCAATTTTTCTGCAAAGGGAAGGGAGGGGGAATGTGTGCGTAGAGGGAATGAGGGAAGAAGGATCATACTGTGTGTGTGGAGGCCACTAGGGAGGGCATGGGGGATCAGAGAGCCATGGAGTGGGGTAATAAAAAATTATTTAAAAAAAGAATGTACAAAAAATTATGGATTTTAAAAAAACACGTTTATATAAAATGTGGCTATTTAATAACTAATTTATCAACATTTCTGAAAAACATTGGTGAATGAATTATCACTAATTATAAATGTTTATAAATTCTGTAAATTTGAACCATTTATAAATGTCAACAATTTCTTGCATTTATAAACTTCACTAATATGTGACACCTCATTTCTCCTCGATTTTTGAAAATATCGATAAATGAATTAGCAATGTTTTAAAACATCACTAATTTACATTTTTCTTGTAGCGTAACAAATTTTTTGAAGTTTTTAAACATATGAATATAGATTATTATAGTGTAATGGAAGTATTTTCTTACAATTTCAAAGTCGTTAGATGCAAGATGAATAAGGGAATTTCAGTCTTCATTCATATATTCAATATGATTGG
Source organism: Viscum album (assembly GCA_963277665.1). Classification (NCBI taxonomy): domain Eukaryota; kingdom Viridiplantae; phylum Streptophyta; class Magnoliopsida; order Santalales; family Viscaceae; genus Viscum; species Viscum album. The sequence continues at coordinate 192,398,203 of OY728162.1, read as the reverse complement.
ATATGCCAATGACTTAGTGAGACTGGAAAATATTCTCTAAGGATTATTCTGGTTTTGGAATTCATTCCATTGGAAATGTTCTATAAATATGAATGAGTTCAAAAAATTATCACCATATTTTCTCAAATTTTTGAAAAAAAAATATGAACAAATCATGTGATGTTTAGGTTATAGTACTGTATTAACAGTACAAGTGGGTAAAAATCAAACCATGAGAAGAAAAGTTGGTTATAGAGTCTAAAAATGTTTTTCAAGTAGTCAGTCATGGTCATTGAAACTTAGAGTTATCAAGAAGGAGTATTAATGTTTCCATATATTGGGATCATCCAAGATACGTGAAGGGGTTTTGTGAAACTTCATGGAATGTCTATGTCAGGTGTCTATGTTATAAAAATTAACTCTTTGGTTTTAAAGGGTATATGATACCAAATATATACTTTACAAATGTTATGAGTACGTAGGAGTTCAAAATCAAGGGAATAATTGATAAATATTATATTTTTCATTCAAGTGATGAAGTAAAGATTTTCTACATCAAAGATTTGAATATAAAGGAATACATCAAGTTCGGTTGAATCTTAGTAAAAAATGTGTATATTTATCACATTTCTCTTATATGATAAGAGAATTTATTTACTAAAAAGGAGTTTTATGAACAATATAGGTTTTTACACATGGTTTATGATTCAATAAATTCTATAACATGTTTTAGAAGGAGATAAGGATGAAAATAGTTTTATCTGGAATAAAGGTTTCTATCTATATATTTTTGAAAATATAAGGAATAAATATTCTACAAACATAAATGATATATTTTAAATAATAGAGTATTATTTTTAAGAAAATACTCTAAATGCATATAATTTCATATATGATATGGAAATATTATTTTATTTGTTAAATATTCTTACTAAAATGAAATAAGATTTATTTCTTAACATAGGGGGGTTTATGAATCATAACATGATATTTTGAATATAATATAGTGTCTAAGAGGCTAGTGGGAGTATGTTTATACTTTGATAATTTCAAAAAAACAAATACAATATTATTCTAATTATCAAATTGAATGTCACTTTATATCCTAAAAGATTTTGAGATATGTTAGTAAAAGATAAGTATAAATAGTTACATTAGTTACCAAAATATTTCTTGGAAAAATTGATGGAATTGGTACCAAAGGATGATTATGGTGATGAACTTATAATAAGTTATAAGTAGACAATATAAGTTATTAACATCATAGCATTGGATGTTGTGAAATTAAGGAGTTTGAATATGCCCAATGAGTTGACTATTGGGAATATAATTCTAAAGTCTCACCATTACTCAAAAGTATTACTTTATAGATTTTTCTCACTAGATAATTTAGTGTGAGAGTTTTATCAGATGGTCACATAGATATGTGTAAGGAATCAAATAGAGATGTAATGAGTTTAACAAAACCCTTGAAAGTGAAACAAACATAAGTTTGATGTGGAAGTCTCTATATTATATGATATATTAGATATATAATTATGTATAGTTTTGTTAAAATTATTAAAAGAAGTTTAAGAATATAAAATTTATCATATTTTACAAAATTAAATCTTTACTTTATCATTATTTCACATTGGTTGCATATATATACATATATATATATATATATATATATATATTGTGAAGCGAAATTATAATTATCAACTCAAAGTATGACTTTTATTTTTCCCTAATAGATGATCATCATAGAGTATTATGGGTTTTGATCATATTTTAATATAATTGTGAGTATAATCTTACATTTGATACAAAGATTTGTATATATAATACAAAGAACTCATGAGGTAATGATTTGAGAATTATTATCTATCATAACACGAAAAAATATATCACATGGAATATCATACGATAATTGATATACTTATGGGTTTATGTTTATTATTAATACCTATTACCCAAGTATAGTGATATAGATACTATTATAACCATTATACTTTGATAACTTTCCTATGAAATCATTGAGGCTTAGCTAATCAGGTGGTTGTTGGGTATGTTGTTGGTTACATCATCGACTGAAGCTTGACTAATATGAGATTTTCCCACTCATATCATGAGAAAAGACATCTAGTTCCATTATTTAATTTGAATTATGGAATCCATATCCATGCTTAGTTGAGTGACATGTGACGTTCTCAACTACTTTTATGAATTAAATGTGATTTATTCATTTGTATTATCCAGTTTATTTCAAAAAATCAAGAATGTATGAGTTTTCCTATAATATATTGATGTGTTCTGTGTCTAGTGGTTATTTAATGTCATGTAAAATGGGTTATATGGGTATTAATATGATTTATATGATACATATTAAGTTGTAAATGTTCATATGGTGATATGAGTATGTTTGATTGAGATCACACTAGTCATCTTTGTAGCTTGAGTATCATTGAGGATTTTATTTACTTACATCCATGGAATTGAGATTTCATATTTGCTGTAAATAATAAAAATTAATATAGGGTCACACAATTAGGCCCTAGAATAAGGATTAAATTTTAGACAGAGTGTTATCTCTAAAATTAAGAGAGTTTGATAAACCATATCCAAAATAGTTTGGATTGATTCACAAAGGGTTCTGAAGTTTTTTATAAATTCCTTATGGTATTTTAGTTCAATTGAAATATTTTTAGATATAAACTAAAATAGTTATATCATATTTTATGATATATATTGAGTCATATCCTATGATATGCATCATATTCATATTGCAGATAATGATTGTTGTATGATATGATTGGACCACAATATGGGATATTAGGTTATGGGATTCTACCATATCTTCCACATAGTTTCTTTTTTTCATGAATCATTAAGATGGTTTATTTATGGATCTAAAAATATAATATAATCACTTAAACATTCAATGATAATCAAACACCAATGGACATTCATTATGGGTAACACATGTTGACTACTAAACATTGGAAACTGTTCCTTGATTCCCTTTCATTGAATGAAGAGATCCTATATAAAGGATGAGATCCTATTATTGGGATTAGTGTGATATTTTTATCTATATATAAATCTCTCTATATCCCTATTACTCACTTGAATGCAAGGATAAGGTTCTAGAATACCTCTAGAGCATGGGGATATTTTCATAACATACAAGGATTTTAGTGGTTAGTATCATCCTGGTGGAGGTGAGAGTTCATTGGATGTCACTAGGTAATCATGATCAAATGTAATTCATTAAGATAATCAAATATTGAACTTGTGAAATTTTAGGTACATATATTTTATTTATACTCTTCATTACATGTTGATTTTATGATGATAGATCGAAAAAAAATTATTTTCTTCTGTTGTTTTAATCATATGATGATCCTATAAAACTCATTACCAAAGAGTTTAGAAATTTCATTTATAATGTAACATATTTGGAGGCAAAAACCTATTGGTTTTTTTAAGTGATCGCTATCAACCACATGATATGAAGATCACTTAACAAAAGGCGTGTCATATTTGATATTATCTATGTTTACTTCTTTCCATCCACTAAATGATATTGGTACCAAATTTTAAGTTTATGTTACATTACATATTAAATATTATTAAAACCAATCATAGGTATTATCATTTTTAGTAAAACATGTTTTACATCCTTGAAATTATGAAATTGGTAATAAATATATATATTATCATGGAACATTAAAAAAATGTGTATTTTATATTTATTATTTAAATAAATTCCTACCTTAATTAATTAAAACAAAAATATAACACAAAATAAATGCCATGATGGAAAATAATATTTAAAAAACATACTCACATAATACACATGTACAAAATTATTGTTTAAAAAATAACTATAACAAATCATGTGTTGTATGTTTTAATCACACAGTAACCCTTCCGGCTTAAAAAAACAACATCAATATTCAAATATGTTATGAAATTCAAAATTATACAATTTTATTCATTATAGAGATAAGAAAGACAAAAAAGAGTTATACCTTATCAAATGAAACTAAAAAAACTCAAAGGGATTTTTTATAAGTAAAAAAATATTAATTGGATTAAAAATAAAATGATAATCATGTCCCATGGTTGGGAGAATACAATCACAAGAGTGAAATAATCATAATTTAAACTAACGAATACATGATATTGAATCCATCAGGAGTTCACCTCCATTTTATAATTCATGTGTAATGAAATACTACACCTCCTTGACTAAAATATTTGGAACTTAGGAAGCTTTAATGCACCCTAAATAACCATTCATGAAGTCTTCTAACAAATAGACACACAAGAATATAAATAAGTAAAGTAAATTAGTAAAGTAAATAACACTTTTGATTTATATGGTTTTGTATTTTCATCCTACGTCCACAGGAGAACACTATAATATATATTTCTCCAAAAGTAAAAATATTAAAACTATGAATTTTAAGCCACGTGTATTTCTCTCATTGAGTGATCATATTACAACTCAAAAGGTGGACCTACCCCATACTTATAGGGGTTCATCCAATCATCTAGTTTCACCATCCTTATACTTTCATAATCATTTACTTGTTGTAAATAGTAACCACTAATATCCTATAGAAATCTTCAGCATGACAGGATACTTTTGGTGGATTGAGAGCTTCACAAACTTTTTTCCATCTGTCTCATTGAGTGATCCTATTTACACTGAACTTACACTTCCATAGAATATTCTTCTCGATCAACCTATCATCTTTTGAAGTCTCATTACCTTAGACAACTTCTAGGTAAACCAAATCTCAAAATTCTAGTGAATTTTATATAGAGACTTAAAGATACTTTACAATCCTAAAAATATTACACTTGATGACTTATTCAAGGATCCATGTGAAACCTTCAACACTTTAAAAAATGAAATTCAACATCCTTCTTCCACATACATGTATTTCTCTCCTTTCTCTTTCTGGTTACCCTAATCCCACTGAGGCATAATACCACCATAGGCTTTCTTAAATTAGAACTTAGTATATGTGGTAATGATATTTTTTCTTCCAAAAATATTTGAAGACTCTAAATCGTCATCCTCAAGAAACTTCCTGATGTAGTGGTATTTTAGGTTGATATGTTTATTCATGGAATGAAACATTTTATTTTTATCTAATTTAATCTCACTTTGGTTATCACAGTAAAGAACACAACTTTCATGATTCCACCCAAATTCCACCAGTAAACAATTCATCCAAACCAACACTTTTTCTGCTTCTATTGTGACTACATATTCATCCTATGTATTAGAGATTGCGACTATTAACTACAACTTTGACATCCATCTTATTTTCATTCTTTCAAATGTAAACACAAAGATCATTGTACTTTTTTATTGGAATCATCCCCAAAATCTATATCCACATATCCTTGAAATGGTTCATATAGACCAAAAATATAAAGCAATATATTCCATTGATTTGATATACCTAATGATTTTCTTCATGGATTCCCAATTTTATTTCCCCAAATTTACCATAAATCAACTGATTACTCCCATTTAAAATGCAATGTTAAGGAGAGTTCATACCATTGCATACATAAAACTTCTAACTACCAAATAAAATGGAAATTTTACCATGTATCTCATCTCATATTCCATTTGTGTCACTTTCCCCATTGAAAATATAAATATCTCAGCCAAAGGAGTTAAAAATTATTTTCATTTGGTCATTGAAAACTGTTATATGACATTCAGGATGCACTCCCATTAAGACAAGATTAAACTCCTAGTGCTTCTGTCTCTTTAAATCCTCATACCAATAATATTATTTGAAACCTTAAGATCCTTCATTTCAAAAGTTCTAAATAACTCATAATTCAATTTTTATATTCATTGAATGCATGGACCCACCAAAAGCATGTCATTAACATACATGAGCAAGATGATAAAACAATCATACTTTCAAAAATTATATTTCAAACCAAGACACCCTGAGAGGGGAAGGGTGAATCATAGTGTCAACTTTTTCTTTAATATTTAAGGACCTTATCCCCAAATTGGTAAGAAATTGTTAAACTTATCATATTTAGTTGTGAACTCACCACAATCACAAATGTATAAAAATAAATCACAAAACAACAATTTTTACTTCGTTCTACACTAAGGTATAGTCCAAGGATCATAATACAATGATGTGTAGGTTGTACTAGAATCCAATATGATTTAATATTTTTTGTGGATTATAATCTTTTGGTCACATTCACTTTGTGCCAAGAGCGTTGCTTTTATAATTAATTTAGGGATAGCACATTGTCTCCATCTGATCACCTTTATCAAATCCTCCTTTGCATACTGATTTAGATAAATTCTTACTCATTTTAACAACATGAAGTTAGCTTCCTAATTTTCAAGAAAATTTTCCTTGATATACATCATGATAGCTTGAATATGATGCTTTAATGTACTCCTCAGTCTCTAGAATACCCACAAAAAGATACCATATAAAAATTCCTACTTAACATTTCCATGCATGCAAGTCTTATATATATTATTATTCACCATGAATTTTGATTCATGAACCACATTAAACCCTTTATGAACTACTTTAAATGCCATGTACTGTCCTCACAAATTCCTTCACACTATGCGGTATGGTGCATCATGTACTACTTCATGAACTAACTTCATGAAACTACCTTCACATATTTCTCCTCATGAGCTATCTTTATAGACCTCATTTACATACTTCTATGCAGAACTACTCATCCATGAACTATCTATACTTTATGATCTACTATTCTTTTCAAAATAATCTATTTCACAAATGAAACCTTGTTATGAAAACTCCTAGACATATCCAATTTTCTAATCAATCTTTGGATCTTATTTAAATTCTCATTGATAATTAATGAACCGATCAACAGGGTATTTATAGGAAAATTCCTATTAAAATATCACTAATCACTGAAATTATTATTTAGTATTCTCTAAATCTCATTCACATACTTCATTTTCATTCCTCCAAGAAAGGTATCACCTCTTGACCAAAAATTACATCAGCCTTTATGAACTTCCTACTCGGGTTTTCCACCACAAACATCCTTCACGAACTAAACCCTAAATAAATTCTATATAGAACAATCCTTTATAGTCCCCATGAAATCATTATCTCTTCATCGCAAACAACTTCAAACCTTCATGAGGTTCCTATCATGAACTTCCTTCATGATATTCTTATATGGGCTATATTTCATGAACTTGTTACACGGTCACATACTTGTTATGTGATCATGTAATTGCCACACAATACATGAACTCACTATGAAAAATACATTTCTTTGATTTAAATCTTATGTAAAACTTTTCTAAAAAAAACTTCTGATTTATCACACCTAAAAATTTGGAAAACACTAGAAAACTTCTCCATTTTCAAATATATTTAATTCCTATAAACCATCCCCCTTAGATATCAAATACCTTGATCAAACTAGAATACAACTGCCAATAATGACAATATATCTTCAATCACTATCATAGATAACCTTGGTTCTAAAACCTCTCGATAGAAATGGTGATTAAGGTTACTTTTCATGAAACCTTTTTTTAACCATAAAAGAGTGGAATTTATGATTCCATTGATGTGGTGCTTGTTTCAAGTCATAGAGACTGCGTTTAAACTTACACACCAATCCATTCTTTTGATTAACCTCAAAACTGGTTGGTTTCTTCATGTAAATGTCTTCCTATAAATCATTATGAAGTAATACAGTATTTACATCCATTTTTTATAATTGTAAATCATCAATTACAACCAAGATCAAGACCATCTATATGGTATTACACTTTATTACCAATGAAAATATCTTATAAAATCCACTCCCTCTTTTTATTAAAATCCTTTATCTACCAACCTAGATTTATACCTCCTTCTTATTTCAATTTCTTACTTCAAATGAAAAACTCATTTATTCTGAATCACTTTCCTTCCTCGTGGTAAATCTATTAGCTTTCATGTCTCATTTAAAAATAATGATCACATTTATTCCTATATAGCTAAATTACACTTACCAGAATCATTAAGTGATCCCTCTTATTCCAGTCACTTAGGCTATCCTCCATCCATTATATGTAGATAGTGTAAGTCATTGCCATATCTATCTACTAATCATCTAACTCTGTAAAACCTTTACAGATCAATTTGTGATTCTACTTATTCTAGTGATATATCCTATGATGCCAAAACTTAAAATGTTTGAACATCTAGAGATATAATTCATGCAGCTACAACCTTTAATATTTTAGGTATATCTTTTATTGCACTATCTTATGAACTACTTAAACCAGAATCTATACTCATCAAAACTGGAGAAATTATGATGCTCCCATTCATAGGAACTTGAGTCTGACTTTTTGATTATTTGAACTCGACTTAAACCTCTACCAAATTATAGTATTTATATAAGACCCTCTTATTAAAGATAAAATTTCAATCTATGATGATATTTTGATGATTTTAATCTCATATTCGATGACCAAAGTTATCATATTTATTACCCAAAAAGAAACAAATTTAGGATTTTGTCTTATGTTTATTACTTTCATTAACAATAATGTGAACATATTCTAGACTTATGAAAACTTTTAGATGATGAATTTACACTGGTTTATTGGACCATAAATTATCATGAATCTCTTACCCTACTGGTGTCGATGGACTTCTATTGACTAAGTATATAGTGTAATTTTGTGTTTCTGTCCAAATTTCTTTAGACATTCTGTCATAAAGCCTCATTCTACATGCCTTCTCAGTCGGTGTTTTTTTCATCCATTCAACCACACCATTTTGTTTCGGTGTACCATAAGTACTTTTATGATTACTGATTCCCTTATTCCAATACAAATACTTAAGTCCCTTTTATCATGTTCACCACTATTATTTGACCTAAGGAATTTGATCCTTCTTCTGGTATCCATTTCGACCTTGGGTTTCCACTTAGTGAAAAAAATTAACACTTAGACTTATGCTTTAGGAAATATACCCAGACTTTTCTTATTATGTAATCAATAAATATTAAAAAATATAAGGAACCTATATAATAAAAAAATTGAGTATAGTCCCCAAATATCAGTATGAACAAGTTTAAGATTCTGAATATGAGGCTTATTTCCATTAAAATTAAACGAATGATTCCTTTTTTCCTAAGTATGAAACTCTCACAAGTTAAAATATCGATATAATCAAGCTTCATCACACCCTTTATAAATAAATATTTCATATTCTTCTCACTGAGATGACCACATTGATTGTGTCATAACTCCAGACTTCTGGAAGTTGTAGTTTTGACAATCGAACTTCCATATGAACTTTTGGTTGAATACAAGGTCTCATACTAAACCCCTCTTGACACAACCATTGATCCTAGGGTAATTTTCCATAAAAATTTATCAAATCTCATCTCATATACTTCTTCATCTAGTTGTCTCATGTAAATAATATTTTTTCATAAACCTAAGATGTATCTCACTTCCTTTAATTCCATAAAGTTTTCATTTAGCATCCGGACATTCACATCACCATTTTTGTTAACTTAAAGAGCCCCGTAATATGATAAATGTACCTTACAGAGTATTCTATATGTATAATTATTTATGCAACCTTGCTTGGATATAGAATGGAATGACGCTCCAGAATCAACAACCCATGATTCCATCATAACATTGATTCTCAATATCAAAACACTATTATCTTCCACTGAGTTTAAATAACTATAAATTTCATATATTGATTTTATGAAACTCACACTATGCTATTTATAGTCTTTCTTGGGATACTCCCTATTACTGTAGTACTAATAAGTAGGTTTGTATCTTGTAGATTTAGCATTACTTTCATCTCTATATTTATTCTCTTTCTTCTAACCTAACTTCTAGTTGGGTTACTATCCTCTACCTTCAATATTTAGTGCATTAGTTATAGGTGCCTCGACTCCCCTCTTCCTGATATCTTAATTAAAATTAATTTTATCTCATCTTTAAACACTAAGTTAGTTTTTTCAGTAGAATTACTAACTATAGTGACCATCACCTTCAAATTCTCTGGTAGTGATGATAACAAAAGAAATTCCCAAACATCATTCAAGAAAGTTAATTTCACTAACTAAAGTTGACTATGGATAATGTTAAATCCATTAACATGGTATGCATCCATATTTCCTTCTAAGAATCTCATGTTGAACAACCAATTCATCATAAACACTTTATTTAAATCTATTGATTTTTCATACATGTCTATCAAAGAAACCATCAGTTCAATAGTTTTTTTCTTCTCTTGCATGTTGAAAGAAACATTACTTTCCAATGACATCCCCACTAAACTAGGTGCATTACAATATAAATATTACCATTCATATTTCTATGTTTTCTCTAGTTTGAATCTAGTTAATGGAATTTGAAGGTCTTTTTGGAAAATATAATCTTCCATATGCATCCTCTAGATGCCAAATTCCCTTCCATTAAACTTATCAATCCTAATCTTGATATTTTCTAACATCTTTACACCCAGACCTCTATGGTCCATTACTTTGTTAAAATCCAATTTTTTGGGTGTTCTAGGAGAAAATGGTAGTTAATTTAAAGAGTTTTCCAAATTTTTAGTTTTTTCATCAGTAAGTCAGGGTGTTATTAGGTTGAGGGAATTGGTAGGTCAAGGCATCAGTAGTTCAGGGCGTAAGTAGGTAAGCTAGGTCAGGGCATCGGTAGGTCATGGAATCGGTAGGTCGGCGCGTCGGTAGGTCAGGGCATCGGTAGGTTGAGGGCATCGATAGGTCGAGGGCATTGGTAGGTCGAGGTGTCGGTAGGTCAGGGTGTCAGTAGGTTGATGGAATCGTTAGGTTGTGGCATCGTTAGGTCAATGGCATTAGCAGGTCTAGGGAATCGGTAGGTCAGGGCATCAGTAGGTTAGGGCGTCGGTAGGTCAGGGCATCGGTAGGTCAAGGGAATCGGTAGGTCGAGGCATTGGTAGGTTGAGGCTTTGGTAGTTCAGGGCATCGGTAGGTTGGGGCATCGGTAGGTAGAGGGCGTTAGTAGGTAAAGGGCATCAGTGGGTCAGGATGTCAGTAGGTCGGGGCGTCGGTAGGCCGAGGGTGTCGGTAGGTTGAGGGCATCGGTAGGTCGAGGCGTCGGTCGGTTGAGGTGCCGGTAGGTCAAGGCATCGGTGGGTTAGTGTGTCGGTGGGTCAGGGCATCAATGAGTTAGGGGGTCGTTGATTCAGGGTGTTAGTGAGTTAGGGAATCAGTGAGTTAGGGGCTCATTGAGTCAGGTCATCGGTGAGTCAGGGCGTCAGTGAGTTAGGGCATCAGTGAGTCAGGGAATCGGTGAGTCAGGGCGTCGGTGAGTTAGGGCATCGGTGAGTCAGGCATTGGTAAGTCATGTCGGTGGCTCAACATTAGTATCTCAGTGTCGGTGACTCACTATCAGTGGCTCGCTATCGGTGGCTCACTATTGGTGGCTTGTTGTCGGTGACTCACCCATTAATGACTCATTTCCAATTTTTCCCATTTTTTCAATTTCACCCCCTCTTATGTTTTATTTGACATAAATTGATTTTAAAGCCTTATTTTGGAATTTCTAAAGGTGTTTCAAAGGATATTAATTATATACTTAATATCCTAATGCTTTGGGGACTTTGAAATAGTCAAACCATGTGGTATTGGCCACAATCCGACTTTAATGGCCCTTGAAACCGTTTCCACTTCCGTTGATACAGGATCTGGATTTTCTAAACCGATACCTTCTCTACCCTGTGTGTTTCTATTTTCTCTTAGTGTGCCTAGAGAATTCCCTTCCCATGGAGTTGCATGTTTTTTTGTATCCATCAAACCTGTTTTCTTTGAGTTTTTCTGCTACTCTCACACCCCCTATTTTGGTGTAAGGAAGAATCATTGGTCGCCTATTATTCCAGGTAGGGATTTACTTCGTCACTCTTTTAATTTTTTATCATGTGGGGCCGGTTTACTCAGGTCTCCTTTTGAATACTGCTAAAACTGATTTAAACAAGATAATAAGATGAAATAAACAAAGGGGGTGGAATCATGATGGTGATGATCATTTTTTTTATATGTTATCCTTAATCCATTTCGTGAATCATGTGGGGTGTGTTCTTTTGGAAATCATGGCCGTTGGTAGTATCTATTTGAACATTTGTATGATTTGTGAATCAATGCTATAAGAATTGGAATCTGGTTAATTACGTATACTCAATTAAATAAATGGATACCCAAGGATCAAATATATTCTGTGATCACCCCTGTTTTATCAAGTGGAATTAAAGAATGAGTGATGCTGAATATGAATAAAATTTGCTTTGTTGGTGTGTATGTGTGATGTGTGTGGTTATGTCCGGCCTTGCATATGTGTTGGTAATGTGTTGTTATGGATGGGGGTGTGATTGTGTGTGTGGGGAAGTATGGGTGGTGTGATAGTATCTCAGGCTGAGAGTTTGATTGATTGTAGAATGGATGGACTTTTTATGCAATGAGACTGCATCTGGGTAGTGGTTGGGTAGCAGGGTTGTAGGATTGTGTTGTGTCATGATTTCATGTTTATGGGCGTGCTAGGTGTGGTGTTGTTGTTCAATGGTGATTCTAGGTTTGGTTGTGAGAGGATTAATTAGGTGGAATAACTTTAAAGAAGGTTATTAGCGGTTTCTTTCTTTGTTTGACTTGGCAGTGGTTGGTATGGTTGCTTCACCTTATAAAGGTTGCGGTGTTTGGTAGTTGCCCGGGTAGGGATGGAATAAATTAATGAATGAATTGATATTTCACAATGACAACTGGTTAAATGAATTAGATGGGGGTATGTTTCGAGTTGGGTCTTATAGTGAAGTGATGTTCAAGTGACCGTCGTTCGTGGTGGTATGTACATGTAGGGTTAGTAGCAAAGGTGGTTTTGAGTGGGTTGGTTGTATATTTGGAATCCCATAGGATGGGCTGAGTGTTTGTTACCTATATGTATAAACTTATAGTTCCTTATATTTTCTATATGCACCCCACCTGTGTTGAGCACTATGTGCCAAACACCCCCATTTTTATGGGGGAGGGTGTCTTTCCCAACATCCCAACGGGAGGATGGATGGTTGGTTACTGACTTTACCCTACTCCCGCTTTTAGTCATTTATTGTGCAAGACTCTTTGGGTAGGTTTTAATGGATTGAGGTTTAATAGAAGATTTATGGTATTGGTTGTGTGAGAGGTGGTTTGTTTCACAAGTGTCTTTCGGATGTCTCCCATGTGTTTTTGGGTGAGACATGTGGTGGTTATGGCCTAGGTGTTTGTGTACAGGATGTGACGTGGTTGTGGCCCAAATTTTTACGGGTGAGTTATGATTGTTGGGCTTGTGGAATAGTGTGGTAGCGTTAGGACGTTCTCCTTTAAGGATGAGCAATTAACCAGTGGGAAGTGGTGCGGGGTACCCAAATATCGATGTGCTTACTACTTTACTTTACTTGACTTGCATTATTTGGTGAGAATAACTTGGTGAGGTTGGGGTGGATAGTATACCTTGTTAGGTACATTTGAGTTTCTAATGTTTTCTCGTAGGGGAATTAGTATGCTTCTCCCACTTATGCACAGGTGAATTTGTCTTTTCCCCACTGAGTATACTTTTATGCTCACCCTATGTATATGAAACTATTTTCAGGTTTCCATGGAGATTAGCGGACTTTTTTGTACCTTACTAGCTTGGATGTTGGGTATGATTTTTTTGCCACTACTTAGTTTTATTTTGGTACTTACTTTGGAGTTTTATTTTTTTATTTCTAGTAGTTTTACTTTAAACATTCATGTGGGATGGATTTTGGTTTCTTTATATATATCTGTATTGGAGTTGTTTGAGGTTGATACATCTTATCTCCCAATCCTGGTTACTGTAAAAAAAGTAATGCCTCCCATTTTTGTGAGATTTATATACCCTTGGTGTTGGTTGCCACCTCGGGGCCTATTGGAGGTGGGACTCAGGGGTCATTATCTCTCCTTCATCTTAAGGAAGGAAGGTATCAACATCTTGTTATCTCTTCCCTCATCTTGAAGAAGGTAGGTCGTGAAAAAATGGTATCATAGGGAGGTTTGTTGAGAGGTAGGATGGATTTTGTATTTAGGAATAGTAAGGATTGCATGGGTTGGTAGGGAAATAGTGTTAGGTGGTCTTGGTGTGTGACATAGGCTAGGGAAGATTGGATAGGACACGGGATTTTAGGTGCCCCCTTGATTCGATGTAAGGACTATGATCTTACCGAATGACCAAGTGAGGCTACACTGTTTGTGGGGTAGAGACCCTAGGAAAGGTACATGAATCATGATGACTTGTTTTCTTGTTTGTTTTTGGTATTTTTGGGAAATTAAAATAAATAAAGAGTTAAAATGAATCTTAAGGGAAAATTCCATACTACACAAGTTTAGGAGTTCCTTATTTTCCTTTCAACTATAGCTCTTGGATGTCACCCGCATATGGTACAAGCAACAAAGGGTCAGTAATCTAACCTAGTTGACCGGTAGAGGGTCAATCCAGTGGAGGAGGAGGATTAGTGGTAGAAGACACTTCATGATTTCCAGCGGCATACTCTAAGAAAGTACAAGGGAAGTGTCTCATACATAGAGATAGAGAGTTGTCTTGAGGACCTAGTGATCACTTTCAGCTTGATCCAGGATTTGACAGAATATTGGGTTCCTCTAGCGATGAGCCATATGAGGGGAGTAGTGCATTAGTGGTGTACTCTTTACCTCAAGGAGATGAAGGAGACCGATGTTTCATGGATTGACTTTGAGAAGGAGTTCTAGGTGGAATTCCTTTCTTCCACGATGAAAGATGAGAATAGGTAGGATTTACTCTCCCTTTAATAGGGGAGTATCTCGGTGAGATAATTGGGGGTCAAGTTCAAGGATCTTCTACATTTTTCTCTGGATCTCTTTCCGGATGAGGAGTCTCGGGTGAGGTGTTTATAGGAGGCACTTTGTACTTCTCTTTAGTATGTGGTTACTCCCTTCACCCTACCGACATACTTAGAGGTTCAGAAGAAGGATGAGGTAGTGGAAAGGATGTACTCGTGAGGATGTCTTCTTTGAGAGGGAAGTTAGCTGAGTTCTTTAAAGTGGAAATCCATCAGCAGCAAGTCTCTAATGTCAGGTCCTTCTAGGTTTTATCTAGCAGGGAGCCAACCCCAACAGTTTCAGTTCCAACCCTCTGGACCTTGCCCTTTTCCCATCGGTCTAGGACCGAGGTGTTTTTCTTATGGATGTTGTGGGCACCTCCAGGTACAATTCCCTACTCGAGCTTAGTATGGTGGAGGTGGTAAGGTTCAGCGCTTGTCTCAACAACAGTTTCCATCCAAGCCTTTCCAGTAGAAGGGAAAATAGGCCCCTACTCCACCAAGGGTGGATGGTGTAGGAGTAGGCTGACCTCAGGGTGCTCCTCAGGGACCTCAACCAAGGCATGGTCAGTGAGGTAGCTGATAGTTGATGGGAAGAGGAGCTGGGCATGGACAGTTTCATGTTGCAGAGGTAGCAGTTCTAGTAGGGCCGGATATTGTTTGAGGTATGATCTATTTTTTTAGTATGCTTGTTTTCACCTTGTTTGATTCAGGAGATTTGAAATAATTTTTTCACCTAGTCTATACCGTGATCTAGGATTGTACATAGAGATAATTTTCATGCCTCCAGTGTTGAGTACACCAGTTGGAGGTCAGACCAACTTATTTTATGTTTTCCGAGGATGTAGACTGATGTTGGGGTAGCATTAGTTCAGGGGGGATCTCTATTTGCTACATATGAATCCATATGGTGTTATCCTTATAATTAACTAGTTGTAATATGTGTGTGATGTTATCGACTGCTTCTGGAGTAGAGTCATGTTTTCAGATGTGAAAGACCAGTGTGTAGCTTTGTTGGTGGGTAGATCTATCAGATGGGTAGCCAATGCATGGAGTCTCTTTTTTCTTTGTTAGCCAAGATATTATTGGGATCAATGGATTCTGAAATGGTGGAGGTTTCGGGAGTTTTTAAGGAGTTTCTATATGTTTTTCCTGATGATTTTGTGACTCTACCCCCTCAACATGACGTTGAGTTCAGGATAGACTTACAGCCTGGTGCTCATCTGATCTCGATGGATCCTTATCGGATAACGCCTTCTAAGTTGTAGGATTTGTGGATTTATATTGAAGATATGATGAATAAAGGTTTCATCTTACCCAGTGTGTTTTCATGGGGTGCTCTGGTCTTATTTTAAAAGAAGGTAGACGATGGTATGAGGATGTGAATAGACTACCAGATACTAAATCAGGTAACGATCAAGAACAGTTACCCTCTCCCGAGAATAGAAAATATTTTTGACTAGTTTAGGGGAGCAGTTTGGTTTTATAAGACTGATATTTGGTTTGGGTATCACTAGTTAAGGTTGAAGGATAGTGGAATCCTGAAGACTGCTTTCAGGTGCAGGTATAAGCACTTCAAGTTTGTGGTTATGTCGTTCGGTGTTATGAATGCAACAGTCATGTTCATGGGGCTTATGAACTCTGTATTTCATGAGTTCCTGGACCAGTTTTTCATTGTATTCATTGATGACATACTAATCTACTCGAAGTCAGATTATGATCATACCAATAATCTCAAGACTATCTTAGAGGTCCTTCGGCACCACCAGCTCTATGGAAAGTTTTCCAAGTGTGAGTTTTGGACATGAGAGGTCCACTTCCTTGGATATGTGGTGTCTTGGAAGGGTGTAGCAGTGGACCCATTAAAGGTTGAGACAGTCGTTTCTTGGGAATCACCCAATAATGTGGCATAGGTTCATAGTTTTCTCGGTCTAGAAGACTAATACTAGAGATTTGTACCTTATTTATCTTGAGTAGCAACTCCATTGATGACTATGACTAGAAAAGTACAAGATTTTGTCTGTGGAGAGAAGTTCAAAGTAGTGTTTGTCTATCTAAAGTTGAATTTGGTTAGCGCTCCAGTGCTCAGGATGCCAGAGGAAGGGGTGATGTTCAAGGTGTTTGGTGATGCTTCCCATATAGTTTTAGGGTGTGTGCTGATGCAGCAATAGGGAGTGATCTCCTATGGTTATATAAAGTTATGTCCCCATGAATGTAACTATTCCACCCATGATCTGGAACTAGCAATTTTCGTGTTCGCATTAAATATTTGGATACATTACCTCTTTGGGGAGTGCTTTGTGGTCTTCATGAATCACAGAGCTTGAGGTACATCTTTTCTCAGTGAGGCCTGAACTTATAGTAGTGGAGGTGGATGGATTTTCTCTAGGATTGAGATTTTGAGATCTCCTACACCTTAAGAAAGGGGAATGTTGTGGCCAATGCTTTTATTAGGAAGTCATATAAGGAAGTGGTTCGGGAATTTGTAGTTGTTTGGAGGGTTATGGAGGGGTTAGCCTCCTTGCACGTAGATGCAAGAATGGATGGTGGTAGAGGTCATCTATTTCAGATGATAGTATAGTCATATTTGAGGTAGAAGTTGGAGGAGTCTCAATGGGGAGACTCAGAGGTGGAGGTGATGTGTGATCGCATTGACTAGGGTGATGCTTCGAAGGGATGGTCGGAGGATGTTTGGAATCGGATGTTGTTCTGTGAGAATCTATTTGTTCCAGTGGTAATTCATGAGGAAGTTCTCCATGAGTTTCATAGATCACCACTAGTGGTACACCCAAGAGTTTACAAGATGTATCAGGGCTTGAGGGAATAGTTTTGGTGGCCCAGGACGAAGCAATAAGTGATGGAGTTTGTGGAAAAGTGCTTGGTGTGCTGGCAAGTGAAGGTTGAGTACCATGTTCCTGGTGGTTTGTGGCAGCCCCTAGATGTCACCGAGTGGAAGTGGGATGAAATCTCAATTGATTTTATCACAGGATTACCCAGATCTTAGGGAGGATGCAATGATATTTGGGTATTAGTGGATCATTTTATGAAATCAGCTCACTTCTTAGTGATTAAGGAGTTAAGCATAGTAGATGCCTTAGCATAGAGGTATGTGGATGAGGTGGTGTGGCTGTATGGAGTTCTAAGATCCATCGTATTAGATCGGGATACACATTTTACATTGTGAGTCTGGAGAGGATTTCAGCATGTATTTGGCACCCAGTTACGCCTCAGCACTACTTTCCACCCTCATATGGATGGAAAAATAGAGAGGACTATCTATATGTTGTAAGACATGTTACGGACATGCATTCGGGACTTTAGTGGGTCTTGGGTGTGACATTTTCCCTTGGTAGAGTTTTCTTACAATAATAGTTATCACTATTCCATTGGTATGGCTCCATTCGAAGCTCTATACAGGAGGTCGTGTTGTTCACCCTTGTAGTGGGAAGAAGTTGGGGAGGCAGTTATTCTTGGTTTGAACATGGTGCAGAGTATGACAGGGAAGGTGAAGATTGTATGTGAGAGGATAAAGGTAGCACAAGACCAGCATGATTCATATGTTGATCTCAAGATAAGGCCTTTGGAGTTTGAGGCTAGGAACCTCATATTCTTTAAGGTTTCCCCTAGATGTGGGAAGAAGAGGTTCGGTAAAGGGAGTAATCTTTCTCCTATGTTCATCAAACTTGTTGAGGTGTTGGGATGAGTTGGCAAGGTGGAATATCATATTGCATTTCTACCATAGTTGGGGAGGTTCCACAATGTATTTCATGTATCCTAGCTTCGTCACTATCTTCACGGTGAATCTCATGTCATTAATTGGGGAGAGTTGGATATCAAGGATGATGCAGCATTCGTGAAGCGACCAGTGGAGATCCAGGATCATCAGAAGAAGGTGTTTCATGGATGAACCATTCCCTTGGTTCACGTGTTGTAGAGGCATGGTGTCTTGGAGGAGAGTACTTGGGAGCGAGATATGTAGATGAATGCCCAGTACTCAGAGTTCTTTTGAGTCTTACTCATGTGTTTTTCTTTGTGATGTAATGTCACGAACCACCTTCACCAAAAGGAGGGAAAGGTCAGCAGATTTCCAGGCCCTTCCTTCTTTAAGTTGAAGGAGAGATAATGACCCCTGAAACCTGCCTTCAATAGGTGCCAGAGTGGCGACCAGCACCAAGGGTATAAGATCACACACTAAATAGAAGGCATTACCCTTTTTCTTTTAATAGGATCGGGAGATAAGATAGTAAATCCCACAACACCAAACTGAAAGTGCAAAAATGACTAAAGATAAACCATTACCATATGCATGTTCAAAGGTAAAAGATACAAGTCGAAAAACCCCAAAGGTAGAAATAATACTAAGAAAATAAAAGCAACAACAGCAACTATCCCAAAGGTCCATGCTATTATGGTCCCACGCGATCCCCAAAGTCCTCCTGGAAACCTAAAAGCAGTTTTTTATATGTAGGGTGAGCATACAGGTATACTCAGTAGGGAAAAACCAAAGACTCTCGCGCACAAGTGGGGAGACGTACTAAAGTCCCATGAGAAGCAGACAACCAACACTATCAAGGGGTTCATCCATCCCACTCACTGGCCACACTCACCAAATAATGCAAGAAAGTAATGTATAAATAAAGCACATCGATGTTTGGGTACCCCACGTCACTTTCCCACTGGTTATTGAAGACATCCTGTGCATCGAACCAATCCCGTCATTCTCACCGTAGTCCCACTGCCACACCCCGCCCGTACACACCTGGGCCATATCCTCACGCAGTCCCACTGCCAAACCCCGCCCGCAAACACCTGGGCCACAACCGCCCGTAAACACCTGGGCCACAACTGTCTCACGTAACCACGCCTATAAACACCTAGGCCAGAACAACCACCACCACACCCGAAGACACCTAGGCTAGAAGATCCACTACCACGCCTGAAGACACTTGTGCCTCATCCCGAAGACACTTGGGAAACCACCTTCCTGCACACACTTGGGCCAACCACCACACTACCCTTCCCGAAGATTCTTGGGCTAATAATGGACTTCAGGCCATCACAACCTGCCTGAAGATACTTGGGCTATCTGGGAAAGGGAGCAGAAAGGAGCTAATAACCAGTCACTAATAGAAGTGTTGGAAAAAACACCCTCCCCCATAAAATGGGGGTGTTCGGCACTAAGTGATCAACTTGGGTGGGGCGCGAATAAGAAACACAAAAACTACAAGTATGTATAGGTAACAAGCACTCACCCAAACTAGGTTTTTCTTCAGCCAACCTAAAGATCACTATCCCCAAGTCGCAACTCACACCAAACCAAAACCCATTTGTCACATCCTTGTTTTCAAGTTCAGTAATAATGTTTAAATAAGTTTCTGCACCTACTTGGGCAACTAGAAGCACTAACTAAGGAAAGAGCACACCCAACAACAATTTAAACACTCACACCTGTTTCTCTTGTAAAGACACAACAAAAAAAGGGATAAGATAGATCCCTAAAAGTACTAGAACCAAGGAAAAACCCAAGATACTACCCCATGTTCCCAAAAATCCAGGAGCCAACGGTTCCTCAACAACAAAGGATTCCACCCCAATTCGTGATATAAGCAAAGTAACCACCCAGCCTTAAAATTACAACCACTAGAAGCATAACATCAGGGGATCCCATCCCCACTCACATCACCCAGCCAACAAAAAGCAGGCTCATGCCGATATTTTTAGATTTAAAAGATTTAACACACTCCATGATTTCAATTTCATTGTGCTTTAACCGGGGTTATCACAGAAAGGATTTATCCTGGTGCTTTCAATTTATTTAGCTGGATGTACGTAATTAACCAAATTTTTTTACACAGCAAGGGTTCACAACCACAATACAATCCATTTAAACATCACCAGAGGTAAGGGTTCGTTAGTGCATAGAGAAAGACCACCAATGACCATGATTTTCAGTAGGCGTAAGCCCGCACAATTCAGAAATCATTAATCATGGAAGATCATAAAACAAAGAAGCATCATCGATCACACCCCTCCCCCTTCATTCTTTAGAATCCATTTATTATCTTCATTATGGTTTGGTTCATCCAGTTCTACAGAATAAAAATCATTCCCACCCCGCAAGATACACATAAAGGAGAGACGAAGGTGAAACCCCTACTTGATTGATCGACGATCGAAGTTTATCTTCATGAGCCAAGAACAGAAGATGTGCGATTTGCAGGGGTGGGGACTTGGGAACTCAAGGACAAGCAGATGAATCGATAGGAGGGTGATTGAGAAAAAGAAACCCAGGGAGAACCCTTTAGTTTATAAGGGTTGGGGACGGTTGAGATAAGAATGTGAAACCGCGTAAGGAGCGGGGTCGTGGGTTGACCACACGGCCCCACACGTCATTAAAGGGTCCCTGCCTTTAGGGGCGGTTTAAACTGATGCACACGAGGGTACCTCATCAAACGCTTAATTAAACGCCATTAATGGGCGTTAATGGGCTTTAAAATAGGCTTAAAGGGGGGTCAAAACAAGGTTTAAAACCCAATTTGCACCAAAGGAGGTGCTACTGGAAAACCCGTGGGGGTTAGGCTAGGTCCACCGATTAGCCGAGCTACCGGTAGTCCGAGATACCGGTAGGCTGTGGCTACCGGTAGACCGAGCTACCGGTTGTCCATGCTACCGGTAGGCTGCAGCTACCGGTAGACCGAGCTACCGGTAAGCCGAGCTACCGGTAGGCTGCGGCTACCGGTAGACCGAGCTACTGATAGGCCGAGCTACAGGTAGACCGAGCTACCCATAGGCCGAGCTACCGGTAGGCTGCGGCTACCGGTAGGCCTACTGTTAGGGGTCAAACTTCACCCAGAAGCCTCGATAACTTTCCCAGACTACCCAAAACACCCAACATCAGATTTTCACTAAGTAATGGACCCCCAAGAACCTGGGCCATTACATCAGATACCTCTCAAACTATTCTCTCCCTCGAGAATCAAAATAACCCATAAGGAAAGAGAGGGTCCGAACAACCACCTCGAAAGATACCTCTCAGGAGTGAACCCCATTGTTAATTAAAAACACCTCCCTCTAAAGAACCAAGCAACATACCATGTCAAACTACCCAGTCATGTGGGTTGGGGAGTCTCTTATCCTATGTCAAGATACTATCCGCTTTGGGCGGCACTGACTCGCCCGCACAGGTTTAATCATATCCACCTTAATGCATCTTGATTAGGGGTCGAGTCCTCCCCTCCCCATAGCCAGGACTTTTCACATACATTCAGAGGAAAGAAAAACCACATATTTCATAGCCAACAAGGTAAAACTCTCCACCACAATAAGTATAAATAGAACAGTACAAAACTCAAAAAAACTCTGGGTACTGGGCACGTATCTGTGCTTCCCTCTCCCACATACTCTCCTCAATCCCACCATGTCTCCATAACACACGAACCAAGGGAATGGTTTACCCACGAAGCACCTTCTCCTCACGATCCTTGATCATCACTGGTCTTTCCACAAAGTTCATGTCGTCCTTGATGTCTAGCTCTCCCCAGTCGAGGACGTGTGAATCGTCGTGCAAATAACGACGGAGATGGGACATATGGAAGACGTCATGTATCCTCAGTAGTGGCGGTGGTAATGCTAGCTGATAAGCCACTTCGCCGACCTGCCGCAACACCTCGAAGGGTCCGATGAACCTGGGAGAAAGCTTACTCCCCTTGCTGAACCTCTATTGTCCACGCAGAGGGGAGACCTTCAAGAACACGTGGTCTCCAACCTCAAACTCCAAGGGCCTTCTCCTGGTATCAGCATAAAACTTCTATCGGTCCTGGGCCACCTTCATCCTTTCCCGTATAAGCTAAACCTTCTCTGTCGTGCTCTGCACCACCTCCGAGCCAAGGATGCCCGTCTCTCCGACTTCGGTCCAACACACAGGTGAGTGGCATGGCCTCCCATACAAGGCTTCAAATGGGGCCATACCAATGGTAGAGTGATAGCTATTATTGTAGGCGAACTCTATCAAAGGTAAGTGTCTCACCCACGATCCTCCTGAGTTCAGAACACATGCTCGCAGCATATCCTCTAAGGTATGGATGGTGCGCTCTGTTTGTCCATCTGTCTGGGGATGGAAAGTAGTGATAAGACGTAGCTGGGTGCCGAAAGCATGTTGTAATCCTCTCCAGACTCGTGAGGTAAACCGTGCATCCCTATCCGAGACTATGGACCTCGGAACTCCATGAAACTGCACCACCTCATCCACATACCTTTGTGCCAAAGCATCCACTACACTCGACTCCTTAATCGCAAAAAAAGTGAGCCAATTTTGTCAACTAGTCCACTACTACCCAGATGGCATCGTATCCCCCTTGAACCTTGGGTAGTCCCATGATGAAATCCATTGAGATGTCCTCCCGCTTCCACTCGGGGACATCTAGAGACTGCAGCAGGCCACCTGGAACTCGGTGTTCATCCTTCACCTGCTAACACACTAGGCACTTGGCCACAAACTCTACCACTGCTCGCTTTACTCTGGGCCACCAGAATTGTCTCTTCAGACCCTGGTACATCTTGGAAACTCCTGGGTGCACCGCTAGGTGTGAGTTGTGGAACTCACTAAGAACTTGTCCACGCATCGCCTCTGGAACAAACAATTTTTCTCAGAAAAGCATCCGGTTCTGACCATCCTCGATCCACCCTTCCAGATCATTTCCATGGTCAACTCAGTCATGCATCACTTCACACTCTGAGTCTCCCCACTGAGACTCCTCCACTTGATGAAATAGAGACGACTGCACTATCATCTGATATAGGAAACCTCTACCTTTATCCATCCTCGCATCCAGGTGCAAGGCGGCCAACTCCTCCATCGCCTTCCAGGCATCTTCCGATTCTTAGACTGCATCCTTCTACGACCTCCTGCTCAAGGCATCAGCCACTACATTCCCTTTTCCTGAAGTATAGGAAATATCGAAGTCGTAATCCTGGAGGAACTCCATCCACCTTCGCTGTCGCAAGTTTAGGTCCCGCTGGGAGAAGATATACCTCAAACTTTTGTGATCTATGAAGACCACAAATCATTCTCTGATGAGGTAATGCCACCATAACTTTAGCACAAAAATGACCGTTGCAAACTCCAGGTCATGGGTGGCATAATTACGCTCATGAGGGAGTATCTGCCAAGACCTATAAGAGATCGCCTCTTGTCACTGCATCAACACACATCTGAGGCCTTGCCCTGAAGCATCACAGAACACCTCATATTCCTCCCCTTCTTCTGGTAGTCTTAGTACTGGGGCACTAACCAATTTCTCCTTGAGATAGCTGAAGGTTTCCTCGCACTGCTCTCCCCATACGAAAACCTGGTGCTTCTTGGTCAAGGCTGTCAAAGGTGCTGCAACTCGAGAGAAGTTGGGTACAAACCTCTGATAGTAACCTGCCAGTCCGAGGAAACTATGGACCTCTGCCACGTTCTTGGGTTATTCCCAAGAAACAACCACCTCAACCTTTTATGGGTCCACCTATACCCCCTACTCGGACATTACGTGCCCAAGAAAGTGCACCTCTCGCATCCAGAACTTGCATTTCGACAACTTCCCATAGAGCTAGTGCTATCGGAGGACCTCCAAAACCATCCTCAGGTGCTCCGCATAGTCCTCCTATGATCTTGAATAGATCAAGATGTCATCGATGAACACAACTACGAACCGATCCAGGTACTCCCGGAAGAAGGAGTTCATAATCCCCATGAACATAGTCGGGGCATTCATAACACTGAAAGGCATGACTACAAACTTGAAGTGCCCATATCTGCACCTGAAGGCCATCTTCAAGATGTCACCCTTCTTCAACCTCAACTGGTGATATCCAGACCATAGGTCAATCTTCGAGAACCATCCTTCCCCTTTCAGCTGGTCGAAAAGATCGTCTATCCTCAGAAGAGGGTAGCGATTCTTGATCGTCACCTGATTGAGCCTCCTGTAGTCTATGCACAACCTGAGACCACCACCTGCCTTCTTTGCGAACAAGACTGGATCACCCCATGGTGACGCACTTGGTCAAACATAACCCCTTTTCATTAGATCGTCAATCTGAATCCACAACTCCTGTAGCTCCGAAGGTGCCACCTGGTAAGGAGCCATCAAAATCGGACGAGCACCGGGCTGCAAGTCTATCCCAAACTCGATATCACGTTGAGGGGGTAGAGTCGTTACCTCCTTAGGAAAGACATTCATAAAATCATTGACGATTCCTGACACCTCTACCATCTCATCATCTACTGACTCTACTGAAAGCTCGGCTAACAAGGAAAGGAGGGGTTCCTCTCGCCTGCCGCCCTTCTGACTATTCCGCTCGTTGGTGAAAGTAACATGCCAGCCACCCAAGTCTGAGAACACAACCCTTACTCAGAAGTATTTGATGACGGAACACACAGAGAAAAGCTAGTCGATGCCTAGGATGACATTGTATGGTTGTATCTATAGCAGTAGTAGATCCCTGACCGACTGATGTGGCCCTATCATTAGTTTTCATCCTCTACAAACATATAACAAGTCGGTCTGACCTCTGATTGGTGTGCTCAGTACTAGGGGCACTGGAAGTCTCTCAGAATCTAGACCTAGAGCACGGGCCAGACCAGGTGCAACAAAGGAGTGTGAAGCTCTGGTATCGAACAAGGCATAAGCAAGGGTACTAAACAAACTGATCATACCTCAAACAACCTCTGGTCCCGCTGGAACTGCTGCCTCTGCAGTGTGCAACTGTCCACGCCAAGCTCCTTTGCCCCTCGGTTGTCAGCCGCCTCCCTGACCATGCCCTGGTCAGGGTCCCTGAGGAGCGCCCTGAGGTCAGCATCCCCCTACAATGTCTGCCCTCGGAGGAGCGGGATCTCGCTGCCCCTGCTGCAGCTACTGGAAGGGCCTAGCTGGAAGCTGCTGCTGAGGCGGGTGTTGAGCCTGTCCGCCACTGTCGTACTGAACTCGGTCTGGGCACTGATTCTGGAGATTTCCATAGCTCCCACAGACTAAGTACCTCAGTCTTGGGCCCAAATGGAAAGGGAGAGGACTGGGGGACCGGAACTGGAACTGTTGTGGCCTACTCCCTGCTGGTCGGAACCGAGAGGGTCTTGATGTTGGTGGTCTGGTGCTGACAGCCTTTCCCTTTGACAGGCCTAGTTGAATCCCTTCTCATGACACACCGCCCAGCGTGTGCATCCTTTCCACCACCTCTGCCTTCTTCTGGACCTCCAAGTATGTCAGCAAGGTGAATGGGGTAACGGCGTACTGGAGGGAGGGTCGGAGTGCCTCCTCCAAACGTCTCGCCCGAGACTCCTCATCTGGAAAGAGGTTTGGAGAAAAATGTAGGAGGTCCTTGAACTTGATTCCCAGCTCCCTTACTGACATACTCCCCTGCTAGAGGGAGAGTAGCTCCGACCTCTTCTCCACCTTCATCGTAGAAGAGAGGAATTCCGCCCGGAACTCCTTCTCGAAATCAGCCCACACCACCTCATCCTCTCTTCTCTCCCCCGGGTAAAGCGTCCACCACTGATGTGCCACTCCCCACATCTGACTGATGGCCAGAGGAACCCAGTACTCGGTTGGGGCCCAAATCAGGCCGAAAGCTATCACTAACTCTTCTAGCCAGCTCTCCGTCTTCATGTCAGAGGTGCTGCCCTTATACTTCTCGAGGGTATTTCGCTGGAAGTCCTGAAGTGTCTTCTGCCACTGGTCGTCCTCCTCCTCTTGATCAGCTCTCTTCCAATCGGCCAAGGTATCCTCATGGGCCTCGATTTCCCGCACCACACGTGGTCATCTCCCAGGTATCATAGCTGCAAGGTAAACAAGGAATGCCTAAGCCCAAGTAGTGCAGAATATTGTTCTTAAAATTTATTAAACTTCTTATTTATTTCAATTCCCAAAACAACCATGAAACACGAGAACACAAGTCATTATGATGCATATACCTTTCCTAGGGTTTCTACCCTGCAATCAGCATGGCCTCACTTAGTCGTTTGGTAGGTCCAGAGTCCTTGCATCGGATCACGGGGGGCCTAAAATCTCGTGTCCTAGCTGGTCTTCCCTGGCCTAATTCATGCACTAAAGTCACCCAACACTGTTTCCCTACCATACCATACAATCCTTAATGTGCCTAACTCCAGACTTCATCCTATCTCTAAAACCTGATCCTCTGATACCATTCTGTCACGACCCGCCTTCACCAAAAGGAGGGAAAGGTCAGCAGATTGTTAGGCCCTTCCTTATTTAAGTTGAAGGAGAGATAATGACCCTCGAAACCCGCCTTCAATAGGTCCTGGAGTGGCGACCAGCACCAAGGGTATAAGATCACACACTAAATGGAAGGCATTACCCTTTTTCTTTTAATAGGATCTGGAGATAAGATAGTAAATCCCACAACACCAAACTAAAAGTGAAAAAACTACTAAAGATAAACCATTCCCATATGCATGTTCAAAGGTAAAAGATACAAGTCGCAAAACAACAAAGGTAAAAAAAATAATACCAAGAAAAGAAAAGAAACAACAGAAACTGTCCCAAAGGTCCGTGCTAGTATGGTCTCGCGCGATCCCTAAAGTCCTTCTGGAAACCTGAAAGCAGTTTTATATACGTAGGGTGAGCATACAGGTATACTCAATAGGGAAAAACCAAAGACTCTCATGCACAAGTGGGGATATGTACTAAAGTCCCGTGAGAAGCAGAAAACCAACACTATAAAAGAGTTCATCCATCCCACTAACTGGCCACACTCCCCAAATAACTCAAGCAAGTAATGTATAAATAAAGCACATCGATGTTTGGGTACCCCGTGCCACTTTCCCATTGGTTATTGAAGACATCCTATGCATCAAACCAATCCCACCATTCTCACCGTAGTCCCACTGCCAAACCCCTCCCGCACACACCTGGGTCATATCCTCACACAGTCCCACTGCCAAACCCCACCCGCAAACACCTGGTCCACAACCGCCTGTAAACACCTGAGCCACAACTGTCTCACGTAACCACGCCTGTAAACACCTATGCCATAACAACCACCACCACGCCCGAAGACACTTGGGCAAGAAGATCCACTACCACGCCCAAAGACACCTGGGCCTCATCCCGAAGACACTTGGGAAACCACCTTCCCGCACACACCTGGGCCAACCACCACACTACCCTGCCCGAAGATTCTTGGTCTAATAATGGACTTCAGGTCATAACAGCTTGCCCGAAGATACTTGGGCTATCTGAGAAAGGGATCAGAAAGGAGCTAATAACCAGCCACTAATAGAAGTGTTGGGAAAAACACCCTCCCCCATGAAATGGGGATGTTCGGCACTAAGTGCTCAACTTGGGTGGGGCATGAATAAGAAACAAAAAAACTATAAGTATGTATAGGTAACAAGCACTCACCCAAACTAGGTTTTTCTTCATCCAACCTAAAGATCACTATCCCCAAGTCCCAACTCACACCAAACCAAAACCCATTTGTCCCATCCTTGTTTTCAAGTTCAATAATAATGTTTAAATAAGTTTCTGCACCTACTTGGGCAACTAGAATCACTAGCTAAAAAAATATCACACCCAACAGCAATTTAAACACTCACACACATTTCTCTTGTAAAGCCACAACAACAAAAGGGATAAGAGAGATCCTTAAAAGTACTTGAACCAAGAAAAAATCCAAGATACTACCCCATGTTCCCAAAAATCCAGGAGCTAATGGTTCCTCAACAATAGAGTATTCCACCCCAATTCGTGATATAAGAAAAGTAACCACACGACCATAAATTTACAACCACTGGAATCATAACATTAGGGGATCCCATCCCCACCCACATCACCCACCCAACACAAAGCAGGCTCATGCCGGTATTTTCAGATTTAAAAGATTTAACACACTCCATGATTTCAACTTCGTTGTGCTTTAACCGGGGTTATCACAGAAAGGATTTATCCTGGTGCTTTCAATTTATTTAGCCGGATGTACATAATTAACCAAATTCATTTACACAGGAAGGGTTTAAAACCACAATATAATCCATTTAATCATCACCAGAGGTAAGGGTTCGTTAGTGCACAAAGAAAGACCACCAACGGCCATGATTTTCAGTAGGCGTAAGCCCACACAATTCAGAAATCATTAATCATGGAAGATCATAAAACAAAGAAGTATCATCGATTACACCCCTCCCCCTTCATTCTTTAGAATCCGTTTATTATCTTCATTAAGTTTTGGTTCATCCAGTTCTACATAATCAAAAGCATTCCCACCCCGCAAGATACACATAAAGGAGAGACAAAGGTGAAACCCCTACTTGATTGATCGATGATTGAAGTTTATCTTCACATGCCAGGAACAGAATATGCGCGATTTGTAGAGGTGGGGCCTCAAGAACTCAAGGACGAGCAGACAAATTGATGGGAGGGTGATCGAGAAAAAGAAACCCAGGGAGAACCCTTTAGTTTATAAGGGTCGGGGACGGTTGAGATAAGAACATGAAACCACGTAAGGAGTGGGGTCGTGGGTTGACCACATGGCCCCACACGTCATTAAAGGGTCCCTGCCTTTAGGGGTGGTTTAAACCGATGCACACGAGGGTACCTCATCAAACTCTTAATTAAATTCCATTAATGGGCATTAATGGGATTTAAAACAGGCTTAAATGGGGGTCAAAACAGGGTTTAAAACCCAATTTGCGCCAAAGGAGCCGCTACTGGAAAACCCGTGGGGGTTAGTCTAGGTCCACCGGTAGGCCGAGCTACCAGTAGTCCAAGCTACCGGTAGGCTACGGCTACCGGTAGACCGAGCTACTGGTAGGCCCAGCTACCAGTAGGCTACGGCTACTGGTAGGCCCAGCTACCAGTAGGCTACGGCTACTGGTAGACTGAGCTACCAGTAGGCCGAGCTACCGGTAGGCTGCGGCTACTGGTAGACCGAGCTACTGGTAGGCTGAACTACTGGTAGACCAAGCTATCGGTAGGCTGCGGCTACCGGTAGGCCGAGCTACCGGTATGCCTATTACCGGTAGGCTAAGGCTACTGGTAGGCCTACCGTTAGGGGTCAAACTTCACCCAGAAGCCTCGATAACTTTCCTAGACTAACCCGAACACCCAACATCAGATTTTCACTAAGTAATGGACCCCCAAGAACTCGGTCCATTACATGTAATGCTTGAACCTTGTTTTCTATGAGATGATTTGTTTCCTTGTTATGTCACATATGATAAAGTACTGATGTATGAGGATGAGAGGACCTGATCCCTAATCAAGATGCATTAATGCGGATGTGATTAAACTTGCGCAGGTGAGTTAGTGTCACCCAAAGAGGATAGTATCTTGACTTAGGGGAAATAAATTCCCTGATTCATATGTTTGGGCAGTGTGAATTTCGGTGCTTGTGTGGTATATCTTGCTTTTGTTTGGGTTGTAAAATCTTTGATGAGGTGTTATTGGATGTTGAGGTTTCACTCCAATGAGGTGGTTTATCCTTGAGAGGTATCTTACGGGGTGGTTGTTCACTTACCTCTTTCTTCTGGGTTTGATTTTAATTCTCGAGGTCAAGAATAGTTTGACAGGTATCTGATGTAATGTCCCAAACTTCCGTGATCCATTACTTTGTCAAAAATCCAATGTTTGGGGTATTTTGGGAGGCAATGGTAGATTATTTCAAGAGTTTTCCAAATTTCTAGTTTTTCCATTGGTAGGTCAGGGCATCGGTAGGTCAAGGGAATCGGCAGGTCAAGGCATCGATAGGTCAAGGCATTAGTAGGACAGGGCATCGGTGGGTCGAGGGTGTCGGTAGGTCGAGGCATTGATAGGTTAAGGGAATTGGTAGGTCAAGGGCATCGGTAGGTCTGGGCGTTGGTAGGTCGAGGGCACTAGTAGGTAGAGGCGTCAATAGGTCAGGGCGTCGGTAGGTCGAGGGCATCGGTAAGTCGAGGATTTGGTAGGTCAGGGTGTGGGTAGGTTGAGGGTTTCGGTAAGTTGAGGCATTGGTAGGTCAAGGGAATCAGTAGGTCATAGTGTTGGTAGGTCAGGGCGTCGGTAGGTCTGGGCGTCGGTTGGTTGAGGGTGTCAGTAGGTCAAGGGAATTAGTAGTTCGAGGCGTCAGTAGGTTAAGGTGTCAGTGGGTGGAGGCGTCGGTGGTTCAGGGCGTCAGTGAGTCAGGGCATCGGTGAGTTATGCATTGGTAGGTTGCGTCAGTGAATCAGCGTCGGTAGCTCAACATCGGTGACTCACTTGTGGTGGTTCGCTGTCGGTGGATCGCTATTGGTGGATTATTGTTGGTGACTCACTCATCAATGGCTCATTTCCAATTTTTCCAGTTCCACCCCTCTTACATTTTATTTTACGTAAATCAAGTTTAAATCCTTGTTTGGGAATTTATAAAGGCATTTAAAACGATATCAATTATATCTTTAATATCTTAATTCTCTAGGGACTTTTAAATAGTTTAACTACGTGGTCTTGGACACGATACGACTTTAATTGCCCTTGAAATAGTTTACTCTTCTGTCGATATTGGATTTGGATTTTATAAGCCGATACATTCTATTCCTAGTGTGTTTCTATTTTCTCTTGGTGTGCCTAGAGCCTTACCTTATCGTGGAGTCATGTGTTGTGTCATATCTATCGATCTAGTTTTCTTGGAGTTTTCCTACTACTCACGCACCCCCTATTTTGGAGAAAGGAAGAATTGTTGGTAGCATGTTGTTCCAAGTAGGGATTTCCTTTGACTATCTTTTAATTGTGTATCATTTGGGGTTAGTGTACTCATGTATCCTTTTGAATACTATTGAAACTGATTTAAAGAAGATAATAAGAAGAAATAAATGAAGAGGGTTGAATCATGATGGTCATGATCATTTTTCTTTATATGTTATCCTTGATCCATGTTGTGAATCATGTGGGTTGTGTTCTTATGAAAATCATGTATGTTGGTGGTCTATGTTTTCACACCTATATGATTTTTGAATCACTACTGTAAGAATTAAAATATGGTTAATTATGTATACTATGTTAAACAAATTTATGCTTTAGGATCGAATCTATTCTCTGATCACCCATGTTTTATCAAGTGGAATTAAAGAACGAGTGGTGCTAAATCTGAATAAAATTTTACTTATTGGTGTAGATGTGTGTTGTGTGTGGTTATTTTCAGACTTTAATCTATGTTGGTAGTGTGGTGTTGTGAATGGGGGTGTGATTGTGTGTATGGGACAGTACGAGTGGTGTGATGGTATTTCAGGATGAGATTTTGATTGATTGTGGAATGGATGGACTTGTTATGCAGTGGGACTGCATCTAGGAAGTGGTTGGGGAGTGGGGATATAGGACTGGTTTGTGTCATGATTTCATGTTTATGGGTGTGTTTGGTGTTGTTTTGTTGTTCATTGGGGCTTCTGGGTTTTTTTGTGAGAGGATGAATTGGGAAAAATAACTTTAAAGAAGGTTGTTGGCAGTTTCTTTCTTTATTTAACTTGGTAGTGGTTGGTATGGTTGCTTCACCTTATGAAGTTTGTGGTATGTGGTAGTTTCTCGGGTAGAGATGGAATAAATAAATGAATTGATAATTCACAATGACAACTGGTAAATGAATTGGCTGGGGGTATGTTTCGATTTGGGGCTTGTAGTGAAGTGGCGTTCAAGTGACTGTCATTCATGGTGATACGTGCATGTAGGGGTAGTAGCAAAGGTGGTTTTTAGTGGGCTTGTTGTATGTTTAGAATCCCATAGGATGGGATGAGTGTTTTTACCTATATGTATAAACTTATAGTTTCATATGTTTTCTATATGCACCCCACCCATGTTGAGAACTATGTGTCGAACACCCCCATTGTTATGGGAGGTGTATTTCCCAACATCCTGGTGGGAGGATGAATGGATGGTTACTGACTTTACCATGCTCCCATTTCTAGGAATTTATCACCCAAGACTCTTTGGGAAATATGTAATGGATTGAGGTTTAATACTAGATTTATGGTATTGGCTGTGTGAGAGGTGGTTTGTTTCCCAAGTGTCTTCGAGTTGAGGCCCAGGTGTTTTCAAGCGAGATGTGTGGTGGTTGTGGCCCAGGTGTTTGCAGGCAGGATGTGACATTGTTGTGGCATAGGTGTGTGCGGGCAGGTTATGACAGTGGGGCTTATGGAAGAGCGTGGTAGCATCAGGACGTTTGCTGTTAGGGATGAGCAGTTAACCAGTGGGAAGTGGTGTGGGGTACCCAAATATCGATGTGCTTACTACTTTACTTTACTTGACTTGCATTATTTGGTTAGCCTTCCTTAGTGAGGTTAGGGTGAATAGTATACCTTGTTAGGTGCCTTTGAGTTTCTACTATTTTCTAAAAGGGGCATTAGTATGATTCTCCCACTTGTTCACAGGTAACTTTAGATTTTCCCTACTGAGTATACTTGTATGCTCACCCTACGTATAAAAAAATCAGGTTTTCAGGGAGATTACACAGACCGTGTTGAACCTTACTAGCTCAAACATTGGGTATGGTTTTTGTGTCGCTGATTAGTTTTATTTTGGTACTTACTTTAGAGTTTTCTTTATATTTCTAGTAGTTTTACTTTAAACATGAATGTGGGGTGGATTTTTGTTTCTTTATATATATATATATATATATATATATATATATATCTTGGAGTTGTTTGAGTTTGATACATATTATATCCCAATATTAGTTACTATAAAAAGGTTAATGCCTCCTATTTTTGTGATATTTTTATACCCTTGGTGTTGGTCTTCACATCAGGGCCTATCGGAGGCAGGACTCGAGGGTAATTTTCTATCCTTCATCTTGAGGAAGGAAGGTCTAAAAATCTTGATATCCCTTCTATAATCTTGAAGAAGGTGGGTCATGACAGAACTAACCCCCATTGATTCAAATAACATCAAGGAAAAAAATAAAATAAAGATGCCACTTTTTGGGAGAAGACAGACACAAGATTGAAACCACAAAAAGTTAAACAACTAGATATAACATGTTTAATACATGGGGGAAGTTCATATCCCTTTTAGATTCCTTGAATAGTTTTATTCCAAACTTCCATGGATAAATTATCTGGAACTTAGGAATCTTGAATGCAACCTAATTCACCATGCATAGAGTCTTTTGACAAACATAAACATAAGAATTTTCATGAACCCCTCCACTGGTACCCCACATGGGTCATTACTAAATATAAATAATGACCACTAAGTCTCACATCCAGTGGGTCCCAGGTTGGAGACTAGTACCAAGGGTATAAAAACACTCAAATGAGAGGCATTACCCACAATATAATGAAAAGGATTCAAATATATTATAAAAAATCACCAAAAAACTCCCTTATATAGAATAGAGAAACCAATCCATCTCACAATGCATACCAATAAATACTAATAAAAGTCTCCAAAATGAAATACCAAATGTAAAGCCTAAAGTAGTGACTACACAATAGATCCAACGTCCAATATATTAATGCCCAATTCATTCTTCAAACCCCTCCTAGAAACTTGAAAAATAGTTTATATATACTTAGGGTGAGTATACCATGTATACTCAGTAGGATCATACCCTAGGTCTCTCGTGAAAATGTGAAGAGAGAATATCGATGCCCTAGTGAATAAATATTATAACTAACATGCACCTAAATAGGACAACTAACCATCCTAGACACACTAAGGCTCACTCACCAATAACACGTCAAAGGTAGTTAAATAATATCAATAGAACATAGATAAATGCACTCCACATCCACTTCCTCACTGAGCCACTGCTCTCATGCCCCAATGTTAAAAGCCTATTACTCCATCCCTTCCATATACTAATCATCGCGTATCAAGTTGTATCTGATGTGGGATAGGTCGTAACCCTACTTACCCTAGCCTATCATGGTGCCTAGAATACTATGTCGGCAACAGTCAATATTCATATATCACATGTCACTGCCACATCATCATTTGTGTCATCACACATTCAACTGCCGCCTCATAACCAATGCAATAGGGTATTATGAACATGAAGGACATCAACATCATACCCTACTCTTACCATGAATTACTTAAAACACATGTCACATCCTCTCGTCATAAAGAATCACTACCAACTGTGTCATCATCAGTTGGTACTTTCCACCAACTAGGTATCATCGTCTCATACTACCACTGAAGGAAAAGAAATTAATATGTAAAAATCAGTCATTTATTGCATCACCAACCTAGATGTTGAGGAAAAAACAACCCAAATAATTTGGGTGTCAGTACATAGTACTTAATGTGGGTGGATTATGTATTGAAGTATCATGAAAATACAATTATAATATATAACATAGAAAGCTCAGCCTAAAGGTTCACATCAAACGACGCTAGAAAATACCACATCATCACTATATCACCTCATAACATCTGCCACCAATTTCCATCACCACTAAATAAAACTAACTACACCACATATATGCACACAACCCATAATTTCTATTTTAAATTTATAAGTTAACTATTTTCAAGCTTCATCAAATTACCAACCATGTTTCATTTAATAACCATTTAATTCCATATTTAATTATAAACTACTCTACTTTTCACTAAAAATTACTTATATTTAATAACCAAACTATTTATTAATATTCATCCCATTAATATTTAATCTGCATTCATGCCTCTTAAATTTCTTCCCAACCCATTTGTTATCAATGTTTGGTACATTAATTATTCACCATGCATCGCATTCCTTGCTCGTACTCATTTAATTACCTTTTGTTATTATCAATGCATTACATAACCATTGAGCATCTAAAACATTATTTCCACACAACAACCCCACCATTTTAGAACCACCACCATCCGACCACTATAAAAAACCCTCAACACATCTCATGCCAAACCATCCCCAAACCCACTGCCCAATATATTCCACATCTAAATCTCTCACCACCATCACCATAAAAATCCCACAATAACCACACAATCACAAGGGAAAAACATGGAAACACACATAACAAAAGATTTAAATTTCCATAAACTTCTACAAATTCACTATAAAAGGGGATTTCATAGCACTTCGTCAATTCTAGAAAGGGGGTTTTCACATAATTTCTAGATTTACACACAATAGGTTTGTTGGACACAAATAATTAATTAATATTTTATGAATGGTGGGTTAAATCAATAAAATAAAATATGATTTCACAATTCAAAATAACCACACATGTTTATAATAATATTTTTCAATTTAAAACAAGTAATTTCATATCAATAATACAAAATTGGTAAATCACATTTGAATTATCCCCTTCCCCTTTTAATTATAATTTAATTCATCTCAATATCTTATTAAGAAAATATATACTATCTACCCAAGGTAAAAAAAGAATCATGTTAGTACCATAAATACATGAAATAAAGAGAGAACAAGGATCACTTACCTTGATTAGAAGTTGTTAGCAGTAATCCCTCATGAAGTAACTCGGGGTGCAACAGATGCATGAAAAAAACGCAATTTAAAATTTTGGGTTTATATTTATGTTAAAAAAACTAAATCCACAAAACCCCTTGCTTAAATTTCTTAAATTATCATGTACAATTCAATTTAATCATGAAAAATAAAATCAAATGAAAGTGTAAATGGTGCCTTGTTCGTTTGAAATCACCAATTTGATTCACTCACCATCAGCATGTCGTGGCTCAAATATGCCAAGATACTCATCATATAGATCATATACACATGCACCAAAACTCTTGTATTATTGATCTATGATTCCCAGGTATTATCATGGGAAATCAAAGAGAATTACAACTTCCCTTCAATTGCTTGAAGAATATAGATTCGATCAAGAAAGCGGGATCGATCCGAACTTATTCATTATTCAAAATCTCTCTCTAAGAGCTTGAGAGGAGAGGAGAGGAGATATACTCTCTCTAAATTCGTAAAAATAGTGTATCTAACTACTCAATTTATACCTAGGTTATACTTTCCAAAATTTCACCTGGGTCCCTATAAAGTAATAACCTTCATTTTAGACACTTGTGTATACTTATGACTTGATTAAACTTGTCATAAATGTCATGAATATTTTATCAATCACTTTTAAAACTTTAACATGTTACATGATAAATTATGAACCATTAACTTAGCCCATAAATCACCCTAAATAATTTAAAAAACTTTGAACATGTTATGTTCATTCAAAAAATTATATTTTCTCGTATTCACTTTTATGATCAAACAACTTGTGAATACCTTGAGAAATAAATTTAATCATCATTATTATAATTTTTAATAACATAATTAATTATTTTTCTTGTGGTCGATCACACTTGGATGTTCAATGGTCCCTACATGTGGGGACCACTTTGTTCTAAACTCCTATTTATTTGATTAGGTAGAACTTGTGGATACACTTAGTGTGTAACCCTCTAGGTTATTATCTAGATAGTAGTGATTCAAACCCATATACCAAGTGCGGAGTCAAATAACCCATCATGGCCTCTAAGGATATAAATAATGTCATAGCTATGACTGCCTCCTATGAACATATTTTGTGTAATATAATCTTTTTATCTTGTGATATCTCATAAAGCAGTATATACACTTGTGTCATCATCATTTTAGTGCTTTATATATTTCATGGACTTACTGGATAAGTCTGATTTATTTTACCATGGACATGGATTTAATGAAGGTATTTTCATCTTGGTTAACATGGGCCCATGAGATATCCATTCCTCAACTCGGAAGAAAAAAAAATATTTTGATCATTCAACCGATGTTATACCGCCAAAGATGCACCCAAAAAAAACTTCCTTAGCACAAATTCAATGTCATGGTGTTTTCCATGTATCAAAGTACATGATCAAATGGTACACATTGATAACGATCTCAAGTCCGGAGATCAATACACATGTTCGTAGATATGAACAACCAATGACACCTAAAACATGTGGTGGTCCTATTAGTGGTTCAATCCTCATGATATCATCTACTCAAGATTACTATGTATGAAATTCATGAGAATAAGTCCCAATACTTATGATTCACCAACATATGATATTCATACATCATCTATGTCCCTTTAGTATGATTTATCTAGACCATAGGACATATATTTAAGATTAATGTCATGGTATCTTAAGGTTCTCATTATAGTTGGGAACTATTATAACATTTCAATAAGACATGTAATCTAAGGAAATTACCATGAAAACAGTGGATGAATAAGTATCAACGCTATTATTATAAGAATAAACACGTGTATATATCAAAATATATACATGTAATAGTAATAAAAGTACATAAAGGAGTTGGGTCTAGGTCACCTACTCACAATGACTCCAACTCTTTGAGTAAAATTCCTCAAGAGATAAAAATTCCTAAGTATATGCTCTGTCCTCTAGAGTGACCTGGGCTCCTTGGAAAGTACCACTGCCATAGTATTATCACAGTATACTATAAAAGGGTATATACTGATAGGTATAATGTTAATCTTGTAAATAAAGTTTTGTATCTAAATTGTTTACCTATTTGTATCAAAATATTCTATATACTTGGATTCTATTGTAAAATTGGAAACTACAAACTGATTCGAGCTCCTCTAACTCACTGCACCATCATTTGGAAAAAAAAAATATCCTAACTATGATTTCATATCATCGTGATCTAACTAGGATATAGAATTGGTGTATCCTCTTATGACTAGCTCCTAATCTCCTCTATATACTAGGAACATATTCTTTATAAATCTCAAGTACTATAGGATAGTTTTTACAATTGTCCAATGAATCTCTCCTGGATTGGATTGATATCTTCCCACCATGATTAGAGAAAAGGCAACATAAAACCTAGTACATACCATAACATAAATGATAAATCCCACTAATGAAGAATAATGTATTCTACTTATTATTTCAATCTCCTCTGGTGTTTATGGACATGTCTTCTTAGAGATATAAATTCCATGTGACACTGGAAACAATCCTCTCTTGGATTGTTCTATATTGTACCTTTTGAGTACCTTGTCAATATATGTACTTTGATATAGACCAAGTAGTATCTGAGATCTATCTAAATATATCTTGATCCCAATAATATATATCATTTCACCAAAGTATTTAATGGATAAGCATACATTTAACCAAGTCTTCACTGACTGTAATACCTCCACTTAATTTCTCATTAACAATATGTCATCAACATATAAAACTAGAAAAATGATGACACTTTAACTAACATTCTTATAAACACATGGATTTATTTCATTCTTAATGAAATAAAATTCTCTTATGGTCTCGCTAAAATAAAAATTCCATGATTATAGTGCTTATTTCAATACATAAATGTATCTCTATAGCTTTCATACTTTATTGTAACTCTTTAACATAATAACCCTTTGGGTTGTGTCATATAGATGCCTTCAACTAACTTCCCATTTATAAAATCATTTTTGACATCCATTTTCCAAATTTCATAATCATGGAAGGTTGTTATTTCAAGTAATATTTTGATGGATTTTAGTATAGTGGCTGGTGAGAAGGTTTAATCATAGTTGATGCCTTGAAATTATTTGAAACCATTCACTTCTAGTCATTCCTTATAGGTGCTCACTTGAACATCCATGTCCAGTCTTTTATTGAATACCCATTTACACCCAATATATTTTACATTAGTTGGTTATTCTGCCAAAATAAAAACTTGATTTTGTTATATAGACTATATTTCAAAATTCATGGATTTTTGTCATTTAGCATCGTCTTTTCCATATACTTCTTTTTTATAGTTTAAAGGTTCGTCATTCTCTAGGAGTAATGTGTCACCTAACTCGTTGATAAGAAAACCATATCTCTCTGGTTCTTTAAACTCTCTAGTAGACCTACATAGTACTTATGTCATAATAACATCTTCCTTTTCTACTATATTTTATGGAGATTGTTCATGTACTAACTCTTGTGCATATGGAGCATCAGCTTCATCAAATTCAATCTTGCTCCCACTATTTCCATTGAAAATATATTCACTTTATATAAATATAGCATGTTTTTTTACCATCACCTTTCTATATAAAGGGTTATATATGTAATATCCTTTATTCTCCTTAGGATAACCTATAAATATTAACTTCATGCTATGAGATAATAATTTTTTACTAGGTATAGTCCTGATTAAAGCCTTGCATCCTCATACACATATATGTGATAGATTGGGTTTCTTTTCATACCACAACTCATATAAAATCCCATATAATAATTTAGTTGGTACTTGGTTTAGTGTATATATCATAGTTTGTAGTGCATATCCCCAAAAGGATAATGGTACAGTTTTATAACTCATCATTGATCTGACCATGTCAAGTAGGGTTTGATTCCTCCTTTTAGTAACACCATTAAACTAAGGTGTATAAGGAGGAGTGATTTGGGAAACTATCCCACAATCCTTTATATTATCAATGAAAACTTGGTTAAGATATTATCCACAATGATCTGAGCAGATTTTCTTAATATTTTTACCAAGTTGATTCTCTAATTCATTATGATATTCCTTAAACATTCTAAAGAAATCCAATTTATACCTTATCAAGTAGATATATTCATATCTACTATAGTCATAAATAAATGTAATGAATTAATAAAACCCATACCTTACCACTATTAGAAATGGACCACATACATCTATATAAACCAATTTTAATGGTTCTTTGGCTCTTTATACTTTCCCAGTAAAAGGTTTTTTGGTCATTTTACCTTGTAAATAAGCATTACATACATCCAAGTGTTTTAACTCAATGGAGTCTAAATACGCTGCTTGATGTAGTTTTCTTAAACATTTATCATTTACATGACCTATCCTCAAGTTCCATAGGCAGGTGGGATATGAGTCATTCTTGTTGTATTTTTCATTGATTTCCAAAACTAGATTTTCTAGTTCAAGTATATATAACCCACTATTAAGATATTCCATACTATAACATATGTTATCCTTATACATAAGATAAAATTTATTTCTAAACTTTAAATAAAATCCTATAGTATCTAAACTCAACACTGAGATTATGTTTCTGGTAATAGATGGTTCATAGTAACAATTATTTAGTATAAGAACTATTCCAATAGGCAAAGTAAGATGATAATATCCCACTACCAATACCACTAGTATCACACCATTTTCTGCTTAGAGGTCTACTTTACCTTTTTCAATTGTCTTGAAACTACATAGTTCCTATATTTTAATACAAATGTGTGAGCCACTATAGTATCCAATACCCAAATTGGAGAAATGGACAAATTTCATTTAATAAAAAATATATATGAAGTAAAATTTTCAACTTGCTTCTTTTTACCAGTCATGTAATTATTCTTCTAGTGACCTTTCCTGACACATGAAAAGTAAACTTCCTCTTGTTCATTTGTCTCCCTATGTATTGTTATATTTTTTAAAGGGAAATTCATCATTTTCTTTAACTGGGAATTAAACTTTGACACTTTTGTCTTGCCTTTATTCTTCTTATTCACCATAAGGACCAAATAGTTGGAATTATTCTTACCCTTATCTTATTGGAAAACAAAATAAAACAAATATGGGAGTGGCTTATTCATGTTATTCACATTATAATTAATAATGAAAGTCAAGAATTTATGTGATCAAGAGGAAAGAATAAGATCAGTTGATAGTTCATGGTTCAGTTTGAATGTAAGGGACTCAAGCCTCTCAATATACCTGATCATCTTGAGTACATGAGGTCTTACCTGATTACCTTCTTATAGAATACATCTATACAGAGCACTTGATATATCATATCTTTTTTTGAGCTCTCTCTAGGTATAACTCTTGGATATAAGACAATATTTGGAAAAGCATATTTATCCTCATGTATTTGCAGTAACTCACTAGGCATATATGACAACATGAAACACTAAACATCTAGCACATCATCCATATGATTCTTATATTTATCTTTATCTACCTTACTTTCTCCTTGAGGATAATCATAAAAAAGTGGGGATTCTGGTACATAAAGCTTCCTCTCTTGGTGTAGTACTATGTGAAAATGCATGTACCACTTCTAAAAGTTATATCTAGTAAGGATATTCTCTTTATCCAATATTTATCATGGTGAAATTTAATTGGCGGTGGTTTCCATTTTATTTACAACAAATAAACTTAGTATATTATTACATTATCTTTATTACCTAAAGACATTTTCGAATTTTTAATTTTGAATGTCTACCACTATTTTATTCAATCCTGGTAGCCCTCAACTACTAGATTCATAATACTCATTCCCTTGAGTATTTTAGTGGTAAGGATCCTTAAACCTATCTTCATAGCTCGAGATATGGAATCACCACTAATCTAAGAGTCTATGATGAGATTTTGATTGGTCAATGACATTATCTCACCGCTCTTTGATCTGTTGAGTGGAGTCTCATCTCCTGTAAAGAATTACATTAAATTTATCAATTATTTTCCTCTAAAGTTACAACAAGATAGCTATGTATACTCTTTTACTGTCAACTTTGGTTAAGTTAACCCACCACTCTCATAAGAACTCCTTAGTAGTAAGAGACACCCTCAAATAGAGCTGATGAGAACCTCATGAAATCAGTTGTGTCCAAATTAAAGTGATGGAAGGAATTTAATGACTTGATATTTTATTTGAGGGATTTGGTAATTTAATCTCAGAAAATGAAATCATTTTCTATTTATCATGATTGTTCTATGTGATAACACTCACAACTTAATCATTCTTTAAATAGAAAACATTCATTGCACGTGTTAGTTTTATCTATGTGTGCTTATTTATTATTATACTATGTGATCACACATAATAAATACACATTCACAAAACAATAAACTTTATGTATGATAAAATAAATAAATAATTATGTGATCATAATACATTAACTATTGGTTAATCCATTAAGTGAATAATAGATTAACTAATACCCTAGGGGAATTCCTTAAGTAAATACCTGAGTTGGATTGCAGTGCTCACAGCACCTATGCACTTCACGTGTTTGGTTTATGTTGGCTCTTAACTCAAACCATTTTGTCATAAATCCCTTTGATCTTTACAATGTATACTGAAACACAAGTGAGGGGAACTCAAGGTGCGAAATTACATTTTATTACTTAAATGTGGACATGTGGTCCCTTATAAAAATAAAGGTGGATGGACGATGTGTAGATCAACAAAATAAAATAATTATTACATTTTAAAACTTAAATGAAATAATTAAAATTAAAAAATAATAAACCAAACATGCATGGGTCAGTCTCAAATCATGATCAATAAACATAAAATTATATTGCAAAAGAAAAATTAAATTTTCTAAAATTAAAATCAAGGGTATTTTTAATGTTTTAACTTGAATTAAAATAATTTTAATTAATTATCGATACATATCACATCACCCAAAATAAGTTTATTAAATTTCAG
This sequence comes from Viscum album, assembly GCA_963277665.1. NCBI lineage: Eukaryota > Viridiplantae > Streptophyta > Magnoliopsida > Santalales > Viscaceae > Viscum > Viscum album. Next base: position 192,354,922 of record OY728162.1, on the reverse strand, counting down.
GGCATTAATTTTAATTTTTAAAAAAAATTCATAATTGTTTGGGTTCATTTAGACTAAATTAGATCCCTGAATATTAATTTAAGGATTGTGACAAAGTTTACAGGTCGGGAAGGTTGGATACGGACTAACCTGGTATGGCCTAAGTCTAATTAGGCATCTGTTTAATGACACACACACACACACATATAATATTATAATATATTTTTTATATATTTTATATTATAATATAATGTCAAACCATATCCCTCCCCATGGAGGGGCAACAAGTCCACACCCAAAAAAATGGGGCATGGAAGCCTATTTTATTTTTTAAAATTTATCCTTATCCTTCCATTTGGAAGGATATGTATACACACACACACACACGCATATTTTTTTGATTTTATGGCTTTTAATTCAGGCACTCAATAAGTCATCAATCCAATAGACTACCCCGGTCATATTCTGGTATATCTAGCGAATACGTAACACACTCACATCACACTCTAGCTAAAAAATCATCACACTAGTGTCCATTAAAGTGAAACAAAAACTAAACCTCTAAATGTCATCACAATTTATATACAAAACCCTTTGATCTTCGATCGATCATATATTTTTTATACAAACTCAGATCGACATGCCTTTAGTTGAGTTGGGACTGTATCAAAACCCTCTTTCCAAATCATAACAAATTTAATTGAAATTTTAAAAATTTTAACTTAAATAATTACACGCTTCCTCTGATACCAATTGAAGGAACCCAGGGTGCAATAGAAGTGTGAAAAATACACAATTTAAAATTTTGGGTTCAGATTCATGTTAAAAACATTGAATCAACAATACTCATTACCTAGATTTCTAAAAGTATCATGTAAAATTTAATTTAATTATGAAAAATAAAATAGAACGAAAGTGTAAATGGTACCTTGTTTGTTTGAAATCACTAATTTGATTCACTCACTGTCAATGTGTCATGGCTCAAAGGTACCAAGATAGGTTTCCCCTAGATCATCCACACATACAACACAACTCTTAGATATTAAATCTACAATTATTTGGTTCTATATAATGAAATAAATGAGCTTTATGACATCTCTTCAACCACTTAAATAATAAAAACTCGATTGAGAAGGCAGGATCGATCTGGCCTTATTCTTTCCTCAAAATCTCTCTCTAAGAGCATGAGAGGAGCGAAGAGGAGAGTTTATATATATACATTCATTCAAAAGGTGGATATCATTATTAATAAGTTTAAAATTATCTTTTATACCTAGGTTTTACTTTCCAATATTTCACTTTGATCCCAAGAAAGTGATAATCATTGTTTTATACACTTGTGCACACTTATAAATTAATTAAACTTATCATTAATGTCATGAATATTTTATCACTCACTTGTAACACTTTATCATGTTATTTGATAAAATAACAACCATTAAATTGACCCTTAATCTCCCCAAATAATTTTAGAACCTTGAATGTGTTATTTTCATTTAAAAATTATGTTTTCTCGTATTCACTTTTATAATCAAACAACTTATGAATACCTTGAGAAATAAATTCAATTATCATTATTATAAACTTTAATAATATAATTGAATTATTTTACTTAAGATCGATCACACATGGACATTCACTGACCCCCACACATGGGTTCCACTTCATTCTAAACTTCTATTCATCTGAATTGGTGGAACTTGTGGATACACTTAGTGTGTGACCCTATAAATCTTTATCTCAATAATAGTGATTCCAAACCACAGACCAAGAGTGGAGTCTATAAACCCATCATGGCCCCTAAGGATGTAAACAATATCATAGCTGTGACTACCACCTATGAACATGTTTTGTGTAATATAATATCTTTGTCTCGTGATAACTCATAAAGAATGATGCACACTTGTGTCATAATCCTTTTAATGATTTATATATTTCATGACCTTACTAGACAAAAATTTTTTGTACTATGACCATGGATTTAATGAAGGTATTAACATCCTGATAAACTTGGTCCCACAAGACATCTCTTCCTCAACTCGAAAGCGAAAAATTCTATCTTGATCATCACAGTAATGTCATAACACCAAAGACACACCCAACATAAGATACATCTTCACAACATCAATGTTATGGTTTTTACCTTGCATAAAAATATGTGATAAAGTGGTACACATTGATAACAATCTCAAGTTAGGATAAACATGTTCATAGATAGGAATAACCAATGACACCCAAAACATGTGGTGTTCCTATTGGTGGTCCATTACTCATGATCTCATCTACTTGAGATCACTAAGTACAAACTTCATGGGAAGAAGTATCAATTCTTATGAGCCCCCAGAACCTAATAGTCATATGTCATATGTGTCCCGTCAGTATGATGTATCTAGACCATAGGATATATATTTAAGATTATTTTCATAGTATCTCTAGGTTCTTATTATATCAAGGAACCGTTATAACCTTTTTATACAACATGTAATCTAAGGACATTACCATGTAAACAGTGGATACGGAAGTATAAAAACTATTATGATAAGAATAAACACATGTATATATCAAAATGTATACATGTAATGATAATCAAAGTATATAAAGGAGTTGGGTCTAGGATACCCACTCAAAACACATCATGAGTCTTTTTAGGTTATTTTTGTTGACATAATCAATATTTTTTCACCATGTAATGGTGAAAACCATTTTGTCATTCAAGTTAAAATATCTATAAAAATGTTTTTCAATGATCCTTAGATTTTATAGAAGTTACAACCTCTATTTAATGAGAGGTTTTTGGATAGTTTTTGAAGGATTAAATATCATGCATTCATTAGTATGAGGGAATGAATGTTAAGGAGAATATTTAAAAGAGGATAAATATATAGGTGAGATAGATATGTAGAACTACTTGAAGAGTATAAAGGGTTGAAGAATACAAGGTTATTCCAGATTACATATGGATGGTTGAAGGTCAGAGAAGGTGTTATTCCAGGAGCTCCATTCTCTCACAAGAAGTTTGACAATTCATGTGTTGAAGAGAAACACCATTATTGGTGAATATTTCCATTATATTAATGTGAAGAAGAAATATTTAATTAAGTATATTGGTGAGTTCCTTGGTGAACAAGAGAATTGTTTTCCCCATCTATTCATGGTAGTGAACCAGAAGGGTTAATGAGACTGCTCTAAATTTGTAATTGTAAAGAAGTGATCTTTTATTGTTTATGGTACATAGGCACATTTTCATGAATTATTCTTGTATGTATCCAAGTTTGGGTGAACCAAGTAAATATCTCATGTCATTTATTGCTTTCATCACTCATTGAGAAAAAATAGGGAGAGAAATAAAAGTGATCCTCAAGGTGAGAAAACAAGATCTATAATCAAGGAAGAATCATTTTTAAATTTTATAACCTGATTCACCCCCCCCCCATAAAGGTTTAATCCTTGATAAGGGGATAATAAGTGATATTAGAGTGGTGGTTTTTATTTCTCTCCCTTGGAATTATAATGATGGTTTTTGACCAAAAATATATTCCTATCTTTGAAGGCGGTAATTTCTAGTTATGGAAAATCTAGATGCAACACCATTTTAGGTATTTGGGCATGGGCATCTATAAAATATTCATTTATGGAATCATTTCTAACATGAATAGTGGATCCTTGATGGGGAAGTATCATCGATAATTGGATGCATATGCAAAGGGCATAAATTCCTTGGGAAGTGCTATAGTCGGTCTTATTTATACAAAGGTAATTTCATAAAAAACCTCTGATGTTATACGGTAAAATATTTTGAATATTTATGATGGATATTCGAAGGATCAAGAGGAAAATTTATAGGTTTTATGGAAAAAATATGAATATTTTATAATGAATTCAAATGATATGGTTGATTCCTTTTCAATCTTCTAAATTTTCTTATTGAAGATATGTGATGCCTTGGTGAAGATCTCAAATATGAGAATACTATGATGAAAATCATGATAAGACTCCCTCATCGCTTCAATGAAAAAGTATCAGTTCTAGAGGATAAAGACCTAAAATAAATATCAATTGATAGTTTTCATGGTACTCTTATGGATTATGACATAATAAATTAAGATAATGAGTCAAGAATAAAGGAGAGTACCCAAGAGGTGGAATTTAATTCCATGAAAAATCTCTCAATCAAGGAGAATATAGATGTTGGCAAAGTTAATGTGTTTATATCATTTTTGTACTCTAATATTAAAATATTAAGAGTAAATTTCAAGGGGTAGCTTCCTCTTGCTTACTTCAGATGTGGAAAGGTGGAACATATTGTGGATAAATTTCCTACGAACCATTAAGAAGATGATGGTGGAGAGAAGCAGCCCAAGAAGGTAATAAGAGATGTGGAAGGCACAATGAAATTCCAATAGAGATCATTCAAAAGGATAAATTTTATTTCTAAATAATATTATTGTTCTGGATAAAGTGAAATAGATGAAGTTAAATATTGAAAGTATGGAGATGTGTTGATGGTTATTGTAAATAATCCAAAATATAGTGATAATAGTGATGGGAATGAAGGAGTTGTGGTAAGAGTTGATCTTTAAGCATAACTTGAGATAGCCCTTAAAGAAATTTATGTTTGAAGAGAAAAGAATAATAAGGCCAATGCAGTGGTGCATGACTCAAAGATTTACATTAAATAATAACATGAATAAAAGGAAAAGCTAAGGTCTAATATTGAAAAACTCAAATATAGAATTTCTAGAAATTTGGGAAAGTAAGTTGAAATGAAGCTTAATGTGGAAGAAAAAACCTGAATCATTGAAGGTTTAGAAAAAACTATCAAAGATAAAGTTAAGAGGATTGATTAGCTTGAAGCATAAGTTTTGAGTTGATATTGAAAGTGTGAAGATCAAGAAAGAATATTGAGACATAATATGTGTTGGTTTCAAGTGTAGTGGAAGCGTGCGTTAGTGGGTGATATATTAAAATTTATTTTAATAATCATTACCTGAAATCAAGAGTGAGGATATTACAGGTCAAATTTATAATTAATTTATTTAATATCTGAATAAATAATTACCTAGGCACATGAAATTTCTTTTTTGATGATTTTTGATCATATGAAAGGGCCCTTTTGGATTGAATTCATTTCACTTCCAAGGATCCAAGGGTAGAATCCCTCTAGTAGTGATTCACACATGCTTCAATGGTCTCCAAGCAATGACACTCATTCTCCGGGTGCTAGTGCGGTGAATCAAATGTCTTACGTTGTTCGTTCTTAATCGCTCGGTCTTCGGTCTTGAAGAAATTATCTCCTGGGTTTCTCATTCTTGAGAGGGAGAGAGGAGGAGGATTCGAGAGAGAATTTATTGTGTGCAACAATTCTCTATTCCCAAACTTGGAACTGGTTTCGAATAAATTACACAATAGATATAGTCGTTTATTTATAAAGTTGGGATTTTGGTTGCAAAATTTAATTACATAAAAGACATTAAATATAATTATAACCATTAATGAAATCCCATGCCACATAATAATAATAATAGTATTATTATTTTGCGGTGCACCAACTTATACAAAATGGATAAATAGTATTTACCGACTCGTAAATAATTATTTTATCACCGGATATGGTCTTGGTCCATTCGAACTCCTCTTGTATTTATTGAACACCCGAATAAATATTTTATTCTCTTAAATAAATATTTTATTCACAAAGTAGTAAATAAATATTTATTAAATATTCAATAAAATGAATAAATATATTTTATTCACAATCTGGTGAATAAATATTTATTTAATTTATGCGATCAATATAACTTAAATAAAATTATTCCTCAGTCTTGAGAATAATATTTATTCTATTAATTAAATTCAAATATAATTTAATCGAGACCACCAGAAACACTTAGTGTGTAACCCTCTAGGATTATTTCTCAATGGCATTAGGCGGACTTTCCTAAAGTATAAGATTACTATCTAGAAACAGGTTAAGGAATACAATATAAAGAACTTAAAGTTTCAATGATGACAAACAAATATGAATACTCAATTTGTAATATAATACCTTTGTCACATAATCTCATCAAGAAGGTTTCATGATAGTGTCATCAACCTATATTCTTGATACATCATTCTTTGACTATCTAAAATAAACTCATCGTTACACCATGAACATGGAATTTAGGACAATGGTTCTATTTCAATCAAAGGGTCAAGATATCAACTTCCATAAATATGGAAGGTACAAATCCTTTCTTAACTTATCCATTAATAACATGTCATTCATGACACACCCAACGTACCCTACTTTACACCAACATATGTCATGATGGTTTTCATCAAAAAATATAAGTGTGTGAGTCATGACATGAATTAATGATAATCTTAAAGTCTAAGGACCATTACACACGCTCACATATAGGAATATCCGATGACATGAAAAATATATGGAATTCCTACTGGTGGGTCTGCTCTCATAATCTCCTATCTTAAAGATTACCAAGTACGAGATTCATGAGAAGAAGTCTCATCTGCTTACGAGTACTCACACCCGATGTTCTATATATTATGCGCCCCATCATAGTATATTATCCAACTATATAACTATATTAAGAAAAATTTCATAGCACTTCAAGGTTCTCATCATAGTGGGGAACTATTATGACCTTATCAATGTGACAAATACTCTAGGACATTATTACTTATGGTCATGTAGAACAACGAAAAATGTGTAATAAGATATTTAATTTAATATTTAATAAATCAAATATTCATGTAATCAAAGTACAAATAGTTGGTTCTAGGACACTATCTCTAAAAAACTCTCACTTGGACTAGAGACAACTGTCTGTGACTTTCAGTCAGCTAGACCTCACATGATAATCATGTTTCTACTGAGTCAAGGCTTTAGTCAAGGGGCCTTCCACGTTGTCTTTTGTGAAAATACTACTCACTTCAATTTCACCTCTCTAAGAAAAATCCCTCAAGAGATTATACTTTTGAAGTATGTGCTTCATCCACTGATGTAACCTTGGCTCTTTTACGAGATCCACTGCTGCAGTATTATCACAATAGAGTGTGATGAGATCTTTACTGCTAGGTAACAAATCAAGATCTTAGACAAAATTGTATATCCAAACTGCTTCTTTATCTGCCTTAAAAGCTACAATATACTTGGACTCTGCTATAGAATCTATGACCACATCATGCTTTGACCTCTTCCAGCTCACATAACCTCCATTTAAAGTGAAGATTTATCATGTTTGTGACTTCATGTCATCTTGATCAATCTAGAAACTAGCATCTTCATATCCTCTTATGACTAGTTCCATGTATCCTTTATAAACCAGGAACATATCCTTAGTACACCTTAGATACTTAAGGATATTCTTGAATTCCATCCAATGGCGGTCACCTAGATTAGCTTGATATATGTCTACTACACTTAATACATAGGCAACATCTAGCCTAGTACATAACATATCATACATGACTGACCCAATCGTTGATGTGTATGGAATCATTATCATTATATTTATTTCCTCGTGGGTCTGGGGACACTTTTTCTTGTAAAGATGAATTCCATGTGATGTTGGCAACAATCCCCTCTTGAATTTATCCATACTGAATATCTTCAGTATATTTTCAATGTATGTACTTTGACTTAGGTCTAGAAACCTATTGGATCTATCATGATGGATCTTGATCCCAATAATATATGCTACATATCCCAAGTCTTTCATGGAAAATCATTTATTCAACCATGCCTTAACAAACTGTAATACTGGTATTTCATTTCCAATAAGTAATATGTCATCAATATATACTATTAAGAAAATGATTGCACTCCCACTAAACCATTTGTAGACACAAGGATTACATTCTTTCTTTATAAAACCAAATTCTTTTATGGCTTTATCAAAATGAATATTCCATGACCTGGATTCTTTCTTTAATCCATAAATGTATTTTTACAACTTGCATACCTTATTGGAATCCTTTGGAGTCACAAACCTTTCAGGTTGTGTCATGTAGACATCTTCCTGAAGGTTCCTGTTAAGTAATGATGTTTTGACATCCATTTTATAAATCTCATAGTCATGATAAACCAAAATGGAAAGTACAATTTTGATGGATTCCAGCATTGCAACAGGTGAAAAGGTTTCATCATAGTTAATACCTTGACATTTTTTAAACCCTTTTGTAACCAGTCGTGCCTTATAGGTACTAACTTGTCCTTTCATGTCCAGTTTCTTCTAGAATACCCATTTTCAACCAACAAGCTTTACGTCTACTAGAGGATCTACCAAAATCTATACTTGGTTTTGGTACATGGAATTCATTTCAGAATTCATGGCTTATTTCCACTTGGAAACATCTGTGTCGCTTACTTCTTCTTTACAGGTTAAAGGATCATTATTATCAACTAAAAATGAGTCACTATCCTAGGTAACTATAAAACCATACCGTTCTAGTTCTATAACCTCTCTTGTACTCCTACACAGTTCTTGTGTCTCTAGAACAATTTCTTCTTCCACAGGGCTTTATGGAATCTGATCATGTACCAACTCTTGTGCACCTTGAGCCTCGACTACATCAAAGTTTATCTCACTCCCACTATCTCTTTTGGATATGTTCTCCCTATCAAGGAATATGGCATGTCTTTCCACTATAAACCTTTTGTCTGAGGGGGCATATAGGTAATATCACCTTGTTTCCTTAGGGTATCATATAAAGGTACACTTTGTGCCTCGGGGTGCAATTTTGTTACTTGAAGAGGCATTAACAAACATTTCACTTCCCCACACATGAAAATTAGATAACATGGTTTTTCTTCTGCTCCAAAATTCGTATGGAATACCATTTATCAATTTAGTTAGTACTTGGTTTAGTATGTGTGTCAATGTTTGTAACGCATATCCTCAAAAGGATAATGGAAGACTTATATAACTCATCATTGATCTCACCATGTCCAACAAGGTGTGGTTTTTCCTTTCGCTTACACCATTCCACTAAGGCGTGTAAGGAGGAGTGAGTCAGTATGGGATCTCAAACTCCCATAAGTAATCAATGAAGTATTGATTAAGATATTCTCCACCTCAGTCTGAGCGGAGTTTCTTAATCTTCCTACCAAGTTGGTTCTCAACTTCATTATTTTATTCCTTGAATTTATCAAAAGACTCTAACTTATACATCATTAAGTAAATATATCCATATCTACTAAAATAATCAATAAAATTTATTAAGTATGAGTACTCACCCCTTAATTCAATAGAAAATGGTCTACAAGCATCGATATGAACTAATTAAAGAAGCTCTTTAGCCCTTTCACATTTCCCACTAAATGGGGCTTTGGTCATTTTTCCTTGTAAAGATGCATGACATACACCAAGTGGTTTTAGTTTGAAAGAATATAAGTATCCATCTTGATGTAATTTTGTCAAGCATTTTTCATTTACAAGACCTAGTCGGTGATGCCAAAGTTATTTGTGGTATGAGTCATGTGAAGTAACTTTGTTATCGAATTTCATTACTTGGTTCATGTAATCCTACACGTAAAGACCATTATATAAATGTGTCTTACTATAACAAATCATGTCTTTATAAAAGCAGAAACATTTATTTCCAAATTTGAAAATGAATCCATTTGTATCTAGTATGGATACAAAAATAATTTTTTTGGTAATTGAAGGCACATAATAATAACCCTTTAAAACCAAGATCATTCGGGTCAGCAATGTGAGGTGGTAGTCCCCGATAGCTATAACAAAAAGTTTAGCACCATTGGTTGCTCATAGATCTACCTCCCCTCAGTCAACTTTCTTGAATCTACTTGGTTTCTGTATTTTAATTCATATGTGAGAACCACAAGCTGTATCTAATACCTAATTTATAGAAATATATAAATTTTACTCAATAACAAACTCACCTGAAGCTTCCCCTTGTTTATTTAGTTGGTTGCAGTTTTTCTTCCAATTGCCCTTCTTGCCACATGTGAAATGGACAAAATCTTATTCCCTTGCTTCCCCTTTAATCTTATTCTTCTTGGAAGGGTGTGAGGAAGCTTTGGGCTTAAATATCTTTGTTTTATATTTTCATTTGTTCACCATAAGTACATAAGGTTTTTTGCGCTTCATATCATTATGTACTTGAGGAAGGAGGATAATAATATCTGGAAGAGACTTCTTAATGTTTTTCATATTAAAATTCACAACAAAACTAGAGAAGATCTAAGGGAGTGATTCCAGAATGAGATCGGTGCCCAGTTCTTTGGGGAGTTTAAACCCTAAAACCTATAGACGCTCAATGTAACCAATGAGCTTTACTACATGAGGCCTAACTGGGGAACCCTGTCTAAGCTTACTCTAAAAGAGTGCCTTTGAAATCTCAAACTATTTATGTCTAACTCTCTCCTCATAAAGACCATAAAGGTGCTCAAGCATTCTATATACATCCATGTTTTCATGAGACTTCATGAGTTCATTATAAATATATAAAATCATCAAACATTTAACTTAAATTGCATCGTTCATAAGTTTTTTGTAGACTAGTAACTCTTCATCACTAACCTCTTGAGTAGGCGGACCAGGCATTGAGGATTCTAGCATGTAAGATTTTCGTTCATGGAGTAAAACAACCCAAAGGCATCTAAACCACTCCTTGAAGTTATTGCCAGTGAGGAGATTTTCTTTATCAAATATTGATCATAGGGATGGTGAGATTTTCATTTTATTCTACAATTAAAAGAGTATATTATTAGTACTTTGCTTGATTACAGATTTTGTGAGAAATAATTAATTGATTTTATTAAATCTCCCACTATTTTATCAAGTTCCAATAGCCCTCACCATTGAACTCGGAATGTTTAGTTGTTAGGACATTCTAGTGTAAAGGATCCATATTCCCCTTCACATAACCCCAAAAAGGGTTGGTCAAGCTATTTTGAAGGTATTTAGGTAGGCAAGTCTTTTCCAACTACAGGCTTGTAACTCCTTGATCCGTTAAGTGTACTCTCCAATCCAGAAATCCTGATTTGGATTTTTTCAACACTTGACTCCAAATTACACCAAGTCTAGAAAGGGTTACTCCTATTAATGTAAAATGGTTAAGTCAGCCTAAAAATTTCATAAGAACTCCCATTATAAAAGTAAGTATCCCAACAAGAGTTGGTCAAACACATAGTTCTATTGAGTTTTGTTCCTAATCAAGTAATGGAGGGCTTAGTCTGACTTAATATTATATTGAGGGATTTTATTTTATTATGTATAAATTTTTATCTTGTTTTATCATTTACATGTATTGTTAATATTTAAGTGGATGTTTACTTAATTAATTAACCATGTTTGGATAAAACATTTACGCATAATCAATTTTATTTAAATTTCATCTTTGTATATTAATTCATTCATTTATACGATCGTGTTCTTGTATCAATAAATATAATTTTAATGCATTGGAAAGAAAATAAATAAATAATTAAATGACCTGATCATGAGTTTATCTAATGGTTGATTTAATAAGAAGACATTAAATGAACTTATGACCTAAGGGGAATAACTCCTTATGCCGGATTTGGCATGAGCTACAACATTTCACGTATCCACCTATGTATCACCGAGTTGGTGTCATTATGGTTTTGTCTTGAACCATCCCCATATGCCTTGGGATGCTCCATTAATTACAAATATTTATTACTCACACGCATGTGAGGGGAACCAAAGGATTGGTTAAAGGGAATTACATAAATATCATTGGATACACATGTCCTACATAATAATGGAGGGATAGATGACTCGCAGGCCATATTTTAATTTAATATTAAATAATTGCAAAACTATGTAATAAATTTAATTAAATAAATGTCAACACATACATGGGTCTTGGTCAAGCTCATGAATGATCACACATGCAATGAATATGCAAAAGTAAACAACTAACATTCATTTCATTATTCATTCCTTTTATTATTTAAGATAAACATGCTTTCATTAATTAATTAATTAATTAATTCCCTTTCATCTTAATGATAATCTGATCTTATTTGGAGATACCCATCATTAATAGAATTCATGACAAATAAATAGCATAACCAATAATGACATATTAATTACAATAAATTAATTAAGCATTTAAAATTCTTTAAAACCATTACTAAACTGTCAAACACACAATAGTGTGTTAATTAATAAAATAATATTTTAATACTGCAATTTCAAATTTAATGAAATTTTAATTTTTGTCCATTAATGGGAGACTATACGGCGTTTACATGCAGCTACACACCATGTACCTCGGTTTTCATATATCCAAGTCACATGCCTAGGGCTTTGGTGTGTTGACTTGGCCAGACTACATGGTGTGTACATGCCAATTACACACCATGTATCTGCTTGTCGTGTACCAGGTTGGCCCGATCAACATGTGGTGTGCAATAAAAGCACCGTGTGTAATAAATTACTCAGAGCATCTGGATACAATGTACATGGGTATACAGTATGTGCTTAGATCGTATGTAGTGTAACCCAGTTTTACCAACCAATGATTTGGCACTTCTCGATGGAATCTCCAGTCATTCTTCAATTATTCTTAAACCTTTAAGAAAATGAAACATTGAAAAAACATGATTAATATGTCTATAACATGTTAATTCAAGTCGGATTAAAGAACAAATAACATGAAATAAAATCTAACCATAATTGCGCATAGATCAACAATTAAATAAATAATTATAAATTTAAACATGACTCCCTTTGATACCACTTATTGGTTTCAGGCACAGTGGAAGAGTGAATTGATGGGTGATATATTAAAATTTATTTTAATAATCATTTCCCAAAACCAAGAGCGAGGATATTGCACGCCAAATTTATAATTAATTTATTTAATGTCTGGAGAAATAAATACTTGGGCTTAGGAATTTTCATCGTTGATGATTGTTGATCATCCAAAAAGGCCCTTTTGGATTTCCTTCATTGCGCTTGTAAGGATCCAAGGGCAGAATCTCTCTAGCGGTGATCCACACATGCTTTGATGGTCTCTAAGCAACGTCACTTGTTCTCCGGGTGCTAGTGTGGCGAATCGAATGTCTTGTGTTGTTCATTCTTGATCGCTCATTATTTGGTATTGAAGAAATTTTTTCTTGGGTTTCTTGTTCTTGAGAGGGATGGAGGAGGAGTTGAGAGAGAATTCATTGTGTGGAACAATTCTCTATTCCCAAACTTGGAATTAGTTTCGAATAAATTACACAATAGACGTAGTCGTCTATTTATAGAGCTGAGATTTTGGTTAAAAAAATTAATTGCATAACAACCATTAAATATAATTATAACCATTAATGAAATATCATTCTAAATAATAATAATAACAGTATTATTATTTCGTAGTGTGCCAACTTGCACAAAATGGATAAATAATATTTACCAACCCGTAAATAATTATTTTATCCTTGGACATGGTCTTGGTCCATTCGAACTCCTATTGTATTTATTGAACACCCGAATAAATATTTTATTCTATTAAATAAATATTTTATTCATAAACTAGTAAATAAATATTTATTAAATATTCAATAAAATAAATAAATATATTTTATTCACAATTTTGTGAATAAATATTTATTTAATTTATGTGTTCAATATAACTTAAATAAAATTATTCCTCGGTCTTGAGAATAATATTTATTCTATTAATTAAATTTAAATAGAATTTAATTAAGACCACTAGAAACACATAGTGTGTGACCCTCTAGAATTCTTTCTCATTGGCATTAGGAGAGCTTGCCTAAAGTCCAATATTACTATCTAGCAATGGGTCAAGGCACCTAAGATAAAGAAACTAAAGTCGCAACAATGATGACCACATATGAACGCTCACTATGAAATATAATCCCTTTATCACATAATCTCATCAAGCAGGTTGCATAATAGTGTCATCAACCTATATGTTGGATACATCATTCTTTAACTATCTGAAATAAACTCATCATTACACCATGACCATGGAATTTAGGGTGATGGTTCTATTTCAATAAAAGGTCTAAGATATCAACTTCCATAAATATGTAAGGGACAAATCCTTTCTTGAATTATCCATTAATAACATACCATTCGTGATGCACCCAATGTACCCTACTTCCCGCCAACATATGGTGTGACAGTTTTCATCAAAAAATCTATCTGTGTGAGTCATGACATGCATTAATGGTAATATTAAAGTCTAAAGACTATTACACATGATCGCATATAGGAATATCTGATGACACCAAAATATAAAGAATTCCTACTGTCGGTTCTGTTCTCATAATCTCTTATCTTAAATATTACCAAGTACGAACTTCATGAGAAGAATTATCATCTGCTTACGAGTACTCACACTTGGAAGTCTATATACTATGTATCTAATCATAGCATGTTATCCAACCGCATAAATATATTAAGAATATTATCATAGCACTTTAAGGTTCTCATCATAGTTAGGAACTATTATTTCCTTATCAATTCAAAAAATACTCTAAGACATTATTACATTGTGGTCATGCAGAACAATGACCAATATGTAATAAGATGTTTAATTTTATATTTAATACATCAAATATTCATGTAATAAAATTATAAATAGTTGGTTTTAGGATACCAAATCTAACAACATGATGAAAGGGGAATTATAAGACGTCTTCATCAATTCAATCTAAAGGGATTTCTGAGGAATGGTGTATACTTATTCCTCAAGTATGGTGATTCAAATATAAAGTAAAATCAGTGGTGAAGTAAGAAGAAGAGAATAAAATAACAGTGTTTGATCTAAACCATGAGCATAAACTCCCTAGAAGAAGGTTTCTTTTTCATATCACTAGAAAGGCTATAAATCATGCGGTCAAGGTAGATGCAAGTACATAAAGGGTCAAAAAAATCTATGGAAATTTGGGACACACTTACTATGTGTTCTCTATATCCAGGAGATTTTTTTGGGAGAAAATCCAATCCAAATAGGTAGGCATAATTTCTAATCATTCTTTTTCTTTTAATAGAAATTACTTTTGTTATGAAGGCTTAGGTCATAAACCAATCAGTTATTCATTAAGAGGGAAAAAAGGGCATCAAGTATGTCTTGAAATGGAAGGAAAAAAGCTAGAATCTTTATCTAAAAGGATAGAAACTCAACATATTTTTAGTATCGCAAGAAGAAGAAGAGTTCATGGAGCCAGATGTTGAGGAAACACACTCATCGCCATTATGGGTAAATAAAGGAAGTTTAAAAATGGCTAATTTTATTGAAATTTTTTTGAGGGAAACATACAAGTTGAGTTTATAGATCTTGAACAATGGTTATACATCCCACATGACTAAAAATGAAGACCTTGTTATTAATATAAAGTATAACAAAGATGGTTTTGTTCATTTTGAGAATGATGAGGGTCTTGAGATTGTTGGTTCCAAAAAATCTAAAATTAGAGGCAAAGATCTCAGGCAAGTTGATGTTCTCTTGGTTGAGGGTCTAAGTCACAATCTTATTAAATTTAGGGAATTTTGTGACTTTGGTAATGTGGTGGAGTTCAACAAAAAGGTATGTACTATTAAATTTAAATATGGTTCATTTATTATACTGGGAAGAAGATCCAAGGAAAATCTATACCTTGTTGGAGAAGAAAATTTGTTTATGTTGTCCAAAGAGGAGGAAAATGGGCTACGTCATAGGTGACTTGGCCATTTGAGCCAAACATATTTTGAGAATTTGGAAAAGATTGGTGAGGCACGTGACATTACCCATCTCACATATGATCACACACACATGTGTGATTCATGTCAAAAAGAGAAGACATTCAAAAGACTTATAATCCAAAGAAGGTGAAGACATCAAGGTTGCTTGAGCTAGTGCATGTGGATGTATGTGGGCTAATCTCACCCAAATCCACAGATAGAAAAAATTTATTATGTGTTTTTTATTGATGATTTCAGTGGGATAGCATGAATTGTGCCTATCTCACAAAAGATCAAGGTATACAACTGTATCACTCGTTATCTAAGGGGGAATGAAAAGATTCTTAGTGTGATGATTCATAAGTTATAAATAGAAAATGGCACATAATTTACTAATCATCAAGTTAAGGAATATTTTTAGAAGCAAGGAATTCGACATCGGGTTTCAGTGGTTAGAACACCCCAATAAAATGGGGGTAGCAGAAAGAATAAATCGCACTATCAGTAACATGGCCTGAACAATGCTTATAGAGAAGTCTCTTCAAGAAAGGTATTGGAAAGAATTTTTTCTTAGAGTTTTTTACATCTCAAATAGAGACTTTATATGTCCAAATGAAGGGAGAACTCCATATGAATTATGGCATGGAAATAATCCTTCACTTAAGTACTTTCAAGAGTTTGGAAGTGAGTGTTTTATTCTTAACAAGGAGAAGAGTAGAAAGTTTGCAAATCTGGGTGATGAAGGCCTATTTATTATATGTTCATCAAAGAGAAAAGTCTACAAATTCTTCAATAAGAAACTTGAAAAAATGATTGAGAGTAATGACATTCTAGTGGTTGAAATAGAGAAAATGGAAGTCATACATGAGTAGATTTTACATATCAACCAACCAATTTTTAAAGCATAAAGTGGTGAAGAAGCACATGGATTAGGGTGAGTTTCAAGGACTGATTAAAATTTTGATAACAACTTCGATAATAAAGAATATATAACCATTACAACAGGTTCAAGAAGATGAATGGGTAGGGTTGAAATCACTGAAGGCAACATTATTAGATATTAGAAAACCCCAGTTCAAACAATAAGAATGAAGGCTCGACAACATGCATCTTTATTATCTTCAATGAAACCAAAATCATTTCAAGAGGCTACAATGTATGAGAGTTGGGTCAGGGCTATGAATAAAGAGCTTGATCAAATAGATATGAATGAGACATGGGAAGTTATTCTAATTCCAAGTGACAAGAATGTTATCAGAACCAAGTGAGTGTTCTGGAATGAAATTAATGAAGATGAAAAGGTGATTCGAAATAAATAATGACTTGTGTTCAAGGGTTATTCGAAAATTAAATGAATTGATATTGATGAGACATTTTCACTAGTAGAATGACTTGAAACCATTTGGTTATTCTTATCCACGAAATTTCAAAATGTTTTAAAAGTATATCAAATGGAAGTCAAATCTACTTTCTCGAATGGAGTTATTGAATAGGAAGTGTACATAGAACAACCAGATGAGTTTGTCATTGATGAAGATAAAGGAAAAGTGTGTAGATTGAAGAAGGATTTGTATAGACTTAATAAGCATCGAGAGCATGGTATTCTACGTTAGATCAATCTATAAAAAAACTTAGTTTTCATGTAGGATGGGTTGATCATAACCTTTACATTAAGAATGAGAAAGAGAAGTGATTGATGGTGCTTATCTATATTGATGATGTAATTTTTGGAGGCTCATATGACAACCAATGCAAGCAGTTTTCAGATCTCATGACGTGCAAATTCAAGATGTATCTAATTGGTGAATTGTCATTTTTCCTTATCTTAAAGGTAATTCAAAGAATGGATGGGATATTTATCTCTCAAACTAAATATAACAAGGAGGTCTTAATAAGATTTTAGACAAAGTGGCTTATGAAAACTTCAGCAGAGACAATAATGAAATTGAAAAAATGTAAAGAGGGTAACATGGTCAATGTGACTTCTTATCAACAAATCATTAAGAGTTTTCTTTATTTGACTTCCACTTAAACATAAATTTTATTTATAACTTTTCAAGTCTCTCATTTTTAGAGTGATCCCAAAGAAAGACACATAAAAATTGTGAGAATAATTTTATGATATATCTATCACACAATGGACTATGGGTTGTTCTATTACCAGGATTTTCAGTAGAATTTATTAGGATTTACTAATTAAGATTGGGATAGTTAGGATAATGACTAAAGATATACTTCAGGTGGTGTATTCTATCTTGGGAGTTCATTCATATCATGGAAAAGTAAGAAGCAAGATTGCATATCATTGAGCACCGCAGAGGTCGGGTATATTGAGGTAACTCAAGCATACACTCAATTGTTTTGGATGGAAAAATGACTTGAAGACGTTGGAATTAAATATAGATATTGTATTCCAATCATGTCTGACAACTCAAGTGTGGTCAATCTCAGTAAAAATCTCATACAATATTCACAGACCAAGCACATTGAGATCAAATATCATTTCATAAAGGAGGAGGCGGAGAAAGAAATTATGATATTAGAGTATGTTTCAACATAAGATAAAGTAGCATACATCATGAAAAAGGCACTACCCAAAGTGGTGTTTGAGAAGAATCAGTTGGCTCTTGGAGTCCAACTGCATCTGTCTGCTTAATTGGTTTTGGGACAGAACCCCCAGCAGGACTTTAAAATGGTTAGGACCATGTTGTGGAAAGAGGAAGTCGTGGTTGATATGAAGGGTTGCAAGGAAACACGACTAACTGATCATGGTGAAAGTCGTGGTACATTACGTGTTGGATACAATACGACCAATATTTTTTGCACCAAACATTGGAGAGGAAGTTGTGGTCAAGCATATGTTCTATGTCAAAGGCCTACAATTAAAGGAGGCCAACACGGGCGAAACCACATCGTTTCACAAGGAGTGGTGATCTGAGCATTCACTTGTGAGCCGCGAGGAGTCCCCTATGGGCATGGAGAAAGGTGTGGTGGTTTTAGAGTTCCCCTAGGAGCCATAGAGAGTCTCATAATGGTCGTGTTGAAAGTCGTGGATTAAAGAAAACTGCGTGTGCAAAATGGCTTACAACAAGAGGCTACGAGCATGGTGCTCAGTGTGTTGAAGCAAAACGACCAAGATTTTTGCACCACACCATGGTCTGACCTATTTCGGTGTTCGAGTTAGGAGATCTGGAAGAGCATATTGCAATTATCTGTGGATTTTATGGCAGTGTAACCACCATTTAATGAGCAGTTTCTGGTCGGTTTTTTAAGGCCTTAATTACATTCATCCATTGGTGTGAGGGAATGTACATTAAGGAGAAGATTTAAAGAGCATAAGGATATAGGGTAGATGGATCTGTAGAAATACTTGAAGAATCTAAAGGGAAAAGAAAATAGGGTTATTCCAGATTACATCTAGAAGGTTGAAGGTCGAAGAAGGTGTTATTCCAAGAGCTCCATTCTCTTGCTGGAAGTTCGACAATTCATGCACTGAAGAGAAACACCATTCTTGGCGAATATTTATATTATATTTGGGTGAAGAAGAAAGACATCATCAAGCTGAGCATTGAGTTCCTTGGTGAAGGAGAGCAGTGAGTTCTCTATCTGTTCGTGGTGGTGAACTGGGAGGGTCTGTGGGACTGCTACTTATAAAACAATGATCATTTAGTGTTTCTGATGCACATGCACATCATTGTGCATGCTCCTTGGACGTAGCCCAGCGCAGGTGATCAGTAAGTAAAATCCATCACGTCATTTATTGTTTTTATCACTCATTGAGAGGAGAGAGAGATAGATAGAGAGAGATATTGAAGTGTTCATCAAGGTGAAAGAACAAAATCCATAATCAAGCAAGAAACATTTTTAACCTTTATACCTTGATTCACCCCCATCTCTCAGGGTGTAATCCTCGACATGGGACTAACATAGGTACAACGTTCTCTGAGTAAGAACAGGTGATCGAGGATCAACTGCCACCGAAGGAAATACAACCAAAATAGAAGTAAGACTCACCATAACCTATCCACAATAACCACCATTTAGTCTTTCTCGATTTTCCAACCTAAAATAGAGATTCTCAACCAAAACAAACTTCCAAAAATAAGAAAGACAAGAAGAATGAAGAGGGGGAGAGGGGGAGAGGGAGATACCTTAATTCATGATACTTCGATCCGGACGAATCAGGGTGCTTGAACTCTCGAGAGATATGGTTGGGGAGTGGTGAGCGGTGTAGGAGTCTGTTAGGGGTCGAGAGAATAAGTGAAATTTGAATCGAGTAAGCCAGTACACCCTATTTATAGAGGCGGTTCAAAAGCCCCCCACCATGACATAACGAATTGAACTATGCTCGTGGTGCGTCTTCTTAGAGTGCAGATCCAAAATTCAAGTGTTTAGATCCTTGATTTTTGACCGCCACTGTGGCCTAAACCATGATGTGGTTTGAGGCATTTCAACCCCAAACGCTCGCCATGACCAGCCACTATAGCATAACGCCAAGTGCTTGGTCGTTTCACCTCACCACGCTTAGGATTACAACATGGTGGTCTCCACACTGTCTGCTTCCAACAACATGGTTCACCGAGCACCACACCCAGCCTACCTTATTAAAACAGTCTCCATAGGTTGTTTCACATAGGTGGGCACCTCATGCGAAACACCCTCTGAAACGATCCAAACTATTTCACTCGTTGTGGCACACTCCAACACCAAACGACCAATCCCACCTTTATGCGAGATCGAAGAGATGACCCTTACGCAAGACTTACCCTTGCACACAACTCAACACGGCTTCGAGAACGGTCATCGTTGGCGTTTTCAATCGTCATTGTTTCCCAAGCACCACACGACCAACTCCAAAACGCTCATCCTTCCAGACCGGTTTGCCCCGCGACCAAGCGTCCAAGTGAGCTTCAAAATGGTCGTCACCACACCCTCCCCTACTACGTGGTAATCCTCTGAATAACCAGAAACTCATTTATTACCTCTGAAACTCCTACAAACTCTCTCGTGACACCTCTAAGCTCCGAAAAAACAAAAGGGAAGGGATTCAGAAATCTGAGCCCTTACATGCATACAAATAAGGAAAGGAAGACGACAAAGTAGGGAACACTTTTTGTTTTATGTGGTCCAGATTTTCATCTCACCTCAACGGGAGAACACTTCAATGTATATTTCTCTGGACGTAAAAAGATTACAACCGTGACTTGTCAGCAGGATGAATCGTATTTCTCGAGTAATCATATTACAACCCATCGGGTGGTCCTCCTCCATGTTTACGGCGAGGTCCAACTAGTCATCCCGTTGCACCGACCTGCTTTTACGATCCTTCATTCGTTGTTAACAACAACTGATGATCACTTGTAGCAGTCCTCAACATGGCTGACTGCTTCTGGTAGATCGAGCACTTCACCACCTCTTGGACATCCATCTCACCGATCGATCCTCTTTCCACTAAACTCACACTTTCATGGGAAGCTCCTCCTGATCAACTTGTCATCTATTGAAGCCTCACTGCTTCAACCGACTTTTGGTGAACAAAATTCTAAACTTTTGGTGAACTTAATCCGAGAATTGAAAAAACTTCACAATCTTGTAGTTATTTATTTGTACCTTTTTCTAAAAAATAATATTGTTTTTCCATAAACCTGTATGACTATTCTTAAAAATTGGAAATCTTAACCAATTCAATTGTGAAGAGGGATGAATGCATGTTTTAATCACTTGCATCTTATGGAAAAATATTGTTTGCACCTAAAAGCTATAACCTATCGTCAATATATTTATTCTCACACCATCTAAATATTTTAAATGTTTAATTATATAAAACCATTACTTAAATATCATATTTGAAAAACGTTTCATAAGAATTTATTAATTCTAACCACACAAATCCAAGCAATAAACAGACATTGAGCATTTATCCTTGTCCGCTTGAAAATCTCTTTTCCGCCCACACCTGGAGATCAAACTGAAACATTTTCAAAAGGCGAGGGACTCACCTGTAAAATTATGCGAATAAGCCGAGGGCGTTTTCACAATTTAGCTGTTACAACGGCGTCGTTTTCCCGGACACTCTACCGAATTACCCACCATCCCCTCCTCAGCCGGGTCCGGTTATAAATCTCTGCAGAACTGTCCTGAAGACGTGGGGGTTCGAAGCATCCCGCCAACATTTCGAAATACGGAGAGACGGGGAGGAGATGGCGAGCCTGTCGAGCCTCGTCCACGAGCTTCGCGAACGCATTGCTGCTACGCCTCCAAATAACGTCGGCGATGATGCGTTGGAAGTCAGATTCCGTGCTGTTCTTCCCAATCTTCTTCAAGCCTACGTCGTCCCTTCTTCCTCGGGTCCATCTCTCCGCCCCCCCCCCCCTCTCTGTCACTTCCCTTCATCGTCCTCGTAAACAAGAATTTCCATCGAAGTTTTAAATGATTGAAAAATCACTGCCAAGTTGCAGAGCTGTGCAGTTATACTTAACTAAATTTATTGACTGTTGTCTCCCATATTTTCTACTTGATTCATTGTATTCGTTTTTATTTGTTCGAATACCAATGCGACCTGCCGACAACATCTGAGGACTGTCTTCTATGCTTTCAAAAGCACACTTCAATTGATTTTTGCTCTTTAAAGTATGCACACTTAACATCCAAACTCGCTCGCTTGAGGGCTGATTTCAACTCCTGTTATTGTTTTGAAAATGCTTCTCCTACTCCTCTCAGCTTCTAATTGCTTGCAACTAAAATTAGCTGTCGTTTGAATATCAGCCAGCGGGAGAGAGGTCACTGCGGTATTAAAGCTTCTGTCTCACACTGCAAAGAATTTCCCAGGAGTTTTCTACCATGGGAAAGCCAATGCAGTTTTGCCTTTGATCGGCCGGATACTGCCTTTCTTTGCAGAGGCTGCGTTCCGGTAAGCTCTTTCAAAAGCGCCTGCTGTTAAATTTTCTGTGATTAGTTTTTTTATCCTATACTTCCCAGAGCAATTGTCCCAGGTGTCCGTAATTTAAGTTTCAGATTCATTATATTTTACCATCTTATGGTTTGTTTTTGTTTGTAATTTAAGTTTCAGATTTCAATATTATCAAGCTGCAATGTATTTTACAGTCTCATAGCCTGTTTTCTCCCGAACTTTGAAGTGGGAGCAACCTCGGTGTATGTAATGCAGGCATTGGATTAATATATATTACTGAGTTTCGATTGGTATTCTTTGAAAATGTCCAGCTGCCACATGGTTGGCTGGTGCACTATCTCACCAAACAATGATTTCAACCATGGATGGTGCACACGCAACATGTGCAAAATCTATTCATTTGGATGTCATGGGAGAAGTCGAGGTGTGGGTGAGTACAGATGAGTTTTAGGTGGATCTTGGTGGAGTTTGTCAAATTTGACACTCAGATCCTTGTTTTTATAAGGAGGCCATGTGAGGCATCCAGGATCATCACAAACTAGTCAGAGATCTCCCAAATTTGAGGGAGCATTGAAAGAGCTCCATGAGAGAGAGAGAGACGTGTAAAGAGGGAAGCTTTTTTAAAGCTTTGTTCATAGAGAAATAAAGTTTATTTTTATTCTCATTCTCTTTTGGAGCGATCTAAGCATCACAGCAAATAATGTCAGATACCTGTTCAAACATGAAGTCTGAAAATTTATTGAACAAGTGGATTCAAACGTTGGTTGCCATCACTTTTTAGTAGCTCAAATTTGAGATCCAACTGCACAGATTGGGATAGTTCGAAATTCCGAGTTCAATGCAAAAAGCGACACATAAATCGAAAGCCGGATGAACGTGTCTTATGAAATTTCATGATTTGGCGATCCAAATTCACTGGTGGGTGGTTGAAGCCAACATGATATCTGCGCCATGTTATCACGATATCAACAATCGCGCCATCTCAACGCCACGTTATCATGAGGCACCACATCACGTGGGAGTGCCACGCCACTTGCCACGTGCTTGGTGGGGTCCATCAGAGTTTCAAAAAATACAGAAAGGTCTCCAGAGTTTTTGGAAATTATGGAAAGGTCCCTCAACTTTTAGAAATCATAGAATAATTCTTAAATTTCAGGTATTTATACTGCTGCCCAATTCTTAAATTTTTTTCCTTTCAGTTCTCGAACCAAGTAAGATTTTAGAATTTTGTTGTACCCCGATACATCCTGAGAGGAGGGGGGTGAATCAGGGTGTTGCCTTTCACTCGATTGTCTCCCTTTTGGATCTTGCTCCCATGTTAGCAGGAACAATGTTCAACTTGTTGATCAATTATCTTCACACTCTCACCGAATCTCAAGCATGAATGCATAAATGTAAAGCACACATAGGACACAAAGATTTTACTCAGTTCACCACAAATTGCTAATCCAAAGAACTTACGCCGACGATGTGTCGATGTATTAGGAGATAACACTACTCACTGCAGTTGTTACAAAAAGGTTCAGAAAAGATGCACTGTCGATCCTAGAGTCACATTCCCTCTTCTTCTCCTCCGTGCACTGCTTCGGTGAAGGTGTGATCAATTTATAGATGTGAGTCTCTTTAATAGTTTATAGACGTGAAAGTCTCTTTCAGTTCAACATAGGTTGCTGAAACACCTTACATCCTCATCTCCAAATAGATGCTCTGTTAAGCTCCCCGTTCGCTGCACTCCTCTTCTTTAAGCTGGGTAAGATCAACTCCTTGCAGAGAGTTGAGTCTTGTGTCTTCTTTTTTGAAAGCCAAATGAGAGTATCCTCTTTCTGTGAGGATTTACTCTGTCTTCCAAATGATCACAATAACAACTAACTTCTTTTAGATGAAGATCATCTTGCATCGGAATAATATTGTTTTGCTCCTTCAACAGTTGGATGTAGCAATGTCACTCTTGTTCTCTGCGAGCCTTCTTCCTTCAACAAAACCAGATACGATCAATGAAAATCCTCCGCGACTCTCTTCTCTGAATCAGATCCATCAACATGTTCATCCTCTCTTTTCTTCGCTCATGAAAACCAGACATTCAATTCTGTTCACCCTCTTCCAGAACCGCTACAAGCAGTTTATATAATCTTTCGTGCATCTAACCCTCCGATCCAATGGTTGAGATCAATTCTTCTTCCTCTACTCCTTTGAGATCATGTCAGGTGTACCACATGTTTTTAATGCGGTCATAATGTGCCAATCAAATCGAGTCAGTTTCCTGTAATCTCGTACCACCACCTTATTTTAAACTCTAGAAGAATTTGTCAGATATTCTAGAAATCTTCTGTTTACGACGTGACTGCCACATCGCGGTGTGATCTTTTACTTCCTCAACTTGATTACGACGTGTCATCATTCTTCATGGCGTGATACTCAGTCAACAACCAGATCCACACAATTTGCTCAAATCTTGTATTCAACTCTCTCGAATATTGCAACGCGATACTTCAAACTCTTCTTCATTCTTTAGACCTGTTACGACGCAAAATTCTTCCATGGCGTGGGCACCTTCAAATTGGCAGTACCACTAAAATTCGCCTAAGCCTCTTAATGATGTGTCTGACATGTCACGATGTGATCCTCCTTTGCTCTTGACAGGTTGTGTCAGCCCATTCTCTACAACGTGACCACATCCATGATTAACCGCGATATCAATCGTATTTTACGATTGATAAAGCATATTGTCATCGACGACTCGCCGATGACTTATTCCAAAAATCACTCTTATGTATTGGCACGATCACCTTTACGTTTCAAGACTTCACCATTTTCGCCTATCAATCACGGCGTGACCCTAGTTCTTGCAGCGTGGGCTTCATTCATCACAGTGTGAAGGCTTTGCATAACTTCCAAGATCTTCCCATGCAATTATGATAGGAATGTGGGGGATGGGGCTGGTTTGGCCTCGTGGAGCAGTTCCAGGGGTGGGAGTTGGGGTGTTGCTGCTGTTGAGGTTGGGTGGTGTTGCCCAAGACTTGGGGGAAGTGGTTGTTAGCCAGGGGTATTGTTGTAATAATTGTAAAAGGTTGTTAGGTGGATTATTAACTGTAGGTTTCTAGGTGTACAGTTAATAGGTGGTTCTAGCTGTTGTTACCAGTTGTACAGAACTCTATAAAGTTTCAGCTGGTAAAGTAATTCTTCTTTATAAGCTGACAGGGGGTGAGGACTGGGTTTATGTTTTGGTATTTTGTTGTGAGTTGGTTCTGCTGTGCAGAATAGGGCTGCGGCCTTGGCCTCGGAGCAGCGTCTCAGAGGAGTTCTATCTTCCTCTTCCATCTTCTTCCTCTTTATTCTTCTTCTGTATTCTGTATTTTCTGTTCGCAGCCATTGTTGGATATAAAGAAACCTATTGTTTCACTCTCCCACTCTTTCCGCACCCTAACAATTGTCGCTTTCATTGATAGATTTTTGAGAGAGTGAATCAAGAAGTCAATTTCTTGACCGCGGAACTCAAGGAGCGACTGAAGCAGACACAACGGTTTCTTGGACACAACGGTTTGCAGAATCTTGATGGAGGAAAAAAAGCAGTATGGGACGTGGCAGTTTCCTTCGCACAACAGTAGGAGGCAACTTGCAGAGAGGAAGACACAACGAAACTTTGATCTGGAGTTTTTGAAGATGCCCGACTCATAGCAGGCGGATGCGGCGACACAACGCCTTCAAAGGTTTTAGAACGGACATAACTGGCGTAGTTGTGCTGACGAAGCATACGCCACTCTGCAGTGGCAATCTTTTCGCAACGGTTTTAACAATGTACTTGAACTTTTGAGATTTTTCTGGAATGGCAACACCAGTGGCTTTGCTGGAGTTAGTTGTACTTGAACGGATGCAGAAGACGAGTGCGGCGTTGAGGAGGCATAGTGCGGCGTTGAGGAGGCAGAGTGCGGCATTGAGGTGGCAGAATAGTGAGCTTCAAAATGTACCGCTACGGTTCTCACCGCCAAAGACGTTGCAGTCCTACCCGGTGTCATTTCCAACTCTAATTGAGTGTCCATTTCGTCAACCTCATGCAAAATTAGTGACAGAACCGGATCAAACAAGCATTTTAGTAACATCTGTTCAACTCTCTACACCTGGAATAACGAGTTCCTT
The DNA here is from genome assembly GCA_963277665.1 of Viscum album. Taxonomy (NCBI): domain Eukaryota; kingdom Viridiplantae; phylum Streptophyta; class Magnoliopsida; order Santalales; family Viscaceae; genus Viscum; species Viscum album. The sequence continues at coordinate 192,328,222 of OY728162.1, read as the reverse complement.
TCCTGTGGTGACTAGATCAACACAATAGTGTGATTGGAAAATCGAGCAGTAGGTGCAACCGACAGATTCTGGTGCCTTGTCAAACCATCTGGCCAGTTCAGCACAACAAAACCAAACAGTTTGCGCACCTTGACATTCACAAGGGAGGTGGGAACACGCGTTCGACCGCCAGAAGGTTCCACAGACACAAACAAGGTATCGCTGCCCATTTGCAAGTTCTGGCAGATGCATAGGATTTTCGAGGAAGGGTTCAGGCTGTTCTTTCCTTCTGATTGCTGTGAAAATGTCACTGGCGAACTTAAATCCGGACTTGCCAACCGCCCAAAGTCGCTTGAGGACTTTCTTTCAACTTTTAGACTAGCGGAGATTCGTTGTACAAGCAGGGAGGACATCCAGTCCGGTATTTGGCGAGTAGAGAAACTTATTTTCTCCGAACTTTTCCTTCTAAATAGCGTTGTGGCTCGGACTAAACTATTATAACTATTTGACATGCCATTTCCAACGGTGGTTTTGTCTGAAGTTGTTGAGGTCCGAAGAGAAAGAATAGGAGAACAAGAACCACCTCACCGCAAGGAACATCACCATGTTCCAATTGTTTACTCTGAGGGTGCTGTTAATAGAAGGGTAGCTGCTACTAATATGAATCATGTTAGCGGCCGATCCCAAAGTACATGCACTTTTAAAAGCAAGTGAGAATCTCAAAGAGTAACCACCGATTTGCTCAGCTTAATCTTGTAGATTTGGCAGGATCTGAAAGGCAAAAGTGATCAGGTGCTGAAGGTGATCGTCTTAAAGAAGCTTCAAATATTAACAACTTTCTTTCAACTTCGGGGCTTGTGATTATGAACCTTATTAACATTTCTACTGGAAAGTTACTTCATGTTCCTTATCGAGATTCGAAGATCACATTTTTGGTTAAGGAATTGTTTGGAGGGAATTCAAAAACAACAATAATTGCAATTGTCAACCCTTCTAATTGCCGTGCATTGGAAACATTGAGCACATTAAAATTTGCGCAGCGTGCTAAATTTATCAAGAACAATGCAATTGTTAATGAAGATGTATCTGGAGATGTCCTTACCATGAGGAGAGAGGTTTTACATTTGAGAAGACTAGACAATGGAGAGGAGAATAAAGAGAATGACACGTGTGCAACATCCTTTCTAGCATCTCCAGGATTCTTAAAGTTGGAAGGACTTCAGGGATCCTTCAGTCCACTTACAAGGATGACTCGTAAGAAAGATTATGATGTTGCCCTTGTCGGGGTTTTCAAGAGGGAAAGAGATAAAGATGTCGCATTGCAGGCACTGACCGCTGAAAATCAAGCTGACGTGCAACTGATTAATCAAAGAGAAGATGAATTACAAGGGCTGAAAATGAGGCTGAGGTTCCAAGAAGTAGGAATAAAGAGGCTGGAGGTAGTCTCCGTTGGAAAATTTACAGCTGAGGGGCACTTACTGCATGAACAAGTCCCTGCACTACAGGCTAAGTTGATGGAGACCCTTGACTGGAAACTTATGCATACACCATTCCTGGCGACGAATCATAAGGAAAATTCAGATGGGGCAATGGATTTTGAAGGCAATAGTAACTTGTTGATCTCTAGTCAGACAATATCTCCTACCATTTCTTCAATCAACAAGGTGAACGAATTCCTACGCCTGTGGGCTATTCAAAATCTAGGGATGTTTTTGAAGAAAACAATATGGAAATAAAGGTGTCACAAATTGAGCTTCCTTTAGTTGCATCAATTGACCAGATGGATCTCAAAACAATGGTTGATGCTATTGGTGCTGCTAGTCAGAGAGTTGCGCCAACCTTCGTTGACTGGCCTAAATATAAGGACCGGTTGGGACCAAAGACGCCGACAAAAGTTTCAGAACTTGCAGAAGCTGATGGTGTTGTTGAAGTATTGATAGTGCAACACAAGTCGGGAACTGTTGAGGCATAGGAAGTCAACAAGGGTGAACGAGCCACTCAACCAGATGTTTTAGGGAGTTATAAACGGGGAGTTGTTGATGCTGGAATTCAAGAGGACGATGAAAGGGTTCGAGAACCGCCTCATCGGAAAGAAATTTTCCAGGGAAGTACTTTCAGTACATTGGCCGCATAGGTGGTTGAAGACTCTTATGATAGAGCCAAGTTTCGTTCGGCCTTTGCGTTAGATGTTCACAAGCAAAAGAGACCTTTGCAGCAGATGAAAAGTAAGGAATCCGTTATACTTGAGGTATAAATTGCTATTGAACAAACTGCATGGCTGCCTAGGCCACCACCAAAAGCCACTAGATAATCACTTTGAGGACAAGGTGATATTTCATGGAGGGATAAATGATAGGAATGTAGGGGATGGGGTTGGTTTGGCCTCGTAGAGCAGTTCCAGGGGTGGAGTTGGGGTGTTGCTGCTGTTGAGGCTGGGTGCTGCTGTAAGATCCCAGATTCTCCATTAAGGTGTGCTTTTGTTTATGTTTCAGTTTAAGTCCCTTTTTGCGGCTAAATGAGTGTTTTCTAAAGTTCATGTGAAGGCTCGGGGGTGTTCCAAAGGTTCGGGACACGAAAGAGGAAGAAAACGGGGTTTCTGGGCATGTTGCACGGTTTGCGCACGGTTAGTGCAAATCGTGTGGAGCATCCCAGGTAACTGTGCAACCATGGATAGAGCCTTACGTACGGTTAAGCAAACCGTGCAGAATTTCCAAAAAACCGTGCGAAGGGGGTGATTTTCGAGCAATAGTTTCCGCACGGTTTGGAAAACTGTGCGGGTAAACCGTGCGGCTCAGAAAAGTTGGAAAAATTACAAAAATGCCATCTCGGGATTTTAAACCCCAACTCGGGTTTCTCCTCTATCTCACCCCCTACAACCCTAGTGACGAGCTTGGACGAACCAAGCTTCCCAAGGGTGGTTCTCCATCGATTCTTGGCCGTTTGGAGCGCCGTTGGTTGCGGATCGAAGCCCCAGGTAAGTCTAATCTCCTCCTTGCTTCCTCTTTTCGATTAGGGTTCTCATCTTTCTCCCATCTCCTTCTGAAGCTCTAAAACCCTCTTTTTTGGGCGATATTTAGGTTGAGGCTTCAAGGGGTGTTTGAATCCGGATCCAAGGCCATGATTAGGAGTGCGTTTGCCAATGGATTCATGGTAGGTGGTCTACAAGTGTTATCCCATAGTTTTATTTTGGATTTGTGCATGAAAGTTGGTATTCTTGTTTTTCCCTTTTTGTGTTCTTGGTTTCGTTAGAGTGTTTGATAAAAAGGGGTGTCTAAGTGACCAATTGGAACCCTCACGATCCCCGTGGTATGCGTAGAGGATGGCTTGACCATTTAAGGGCCACCCATGGGGTGCACCGACTTTTTCGAACTTAGAAAATAGTAGGGTTAAATGAAGGGTTGCCGAGTGATAATGTGAAACCCATGTAGAACATGTGTTAATGGATGATCAAGTTTAAATGTTTAAGTTTAAATGGAATGATAATAGAGATGCCTAGGGTGATAAAGCATAAGGGGTTGTTTGACATAGCATGAAAACGAGCAAAATGGGTTGAATGGGATTATGTCAATTATTTGACGAAATTTGGTTAGAAAAGCCTAAGAGGATTAGTGCATGTTAAATGGTGAACTTATAATGGAATAGGAAGGGGAAGTATGTTAATGGGTTGTAATAAGGAAATGGATGAACATGTTGAATGAGTTAATACATGGGAATTGTGGCACACCTAAGGGTTGAAGGTAATAAGTGGTTAGGTTATGAGATATGAGAAATGTACTTGAAATGCATAAGTGGGTGAATGTTTACGAAATGATAATTGGGCTAAATGGGTAAATGTATGGTCATTGATGAATTTGGATAAGGCATAGGGGTTGTTGAATACACTAAAAGGGTTAAGGCACGAGAATGAGAATTTGACTAAGTGGACATAAATTGTAAATGGTAAATGTATTAATGGGTTATGGCATAGCATTAATTCCCATGTTGTTTGTTATGTATTGTGAATTCTAATGACATTGAATATGCTTTGGTTGTGTTATGGTATGGTTGTGGTTACTTGATAAATAAGCATGTGCACATGGCTTGGAAGAGTGGGGTATTGACTTGAGGTTTTACGCCCACGGGTCGAGTTAGACTGAGGCTTTAAACTCCTCCCCAAAAGGCATGGGTTAGGGAAGGGGACGAAGACTCTATTCCCCTAACGGTTGTATTCCACCCGGGCTGAGGCTTTGAGGCGAGGATAATGCGTTGATGTGATATGTGCGTCCCTAGTGAGATAGAGACTTGATTTATTTCCCCAATGCATAGTGATTGCTTGCCTTAGACCTAGGTATAGATGATGTACGTGCCTAACCCAAAGAGAATGTGTTAAAAGTGGATTATGTGGTAAAAATGGTATAATAAATGGAATTGGGATAAATGCTAGTCATGAATTAAATGAACCTTGTTAACTAATGGCACCTGAACTGTCCCTTGTTTACTTGCCATTTATTTTGTACTTGCATGCACTATCTATTAGACTGAATATTTTGTAGACACCGTTGGTGGTGACCTACTGAGTTTTGTACTCACACCCTGCTTGGGCCGCCGTTGGGTATCCGAGCAGATCTCTTGGTTGCAAGTCAAGACAAGGGCAAGGGCCTTACTCTAGGATGTTGAGTTGGGCTCGGGATGTACATGGAGAAGGATCCGGACTTTGAGTCGGGACTCATTTGGAGATTTTACCGTTTGTTTTATTTTAGGTTTCTTTCACTTTGCACTACTAGTATGACATGACATTGTTGTATTTGATTTGTGTTTGTACCCCGTTTGGGGAAACGTTTGGTTATGCATGTTGTTGGTTGTTCATATCGTTTCTGTTATTTATATTGTGTTCTGCTGTCGCTTACTCTGGTAAAGAGGATATAGTCTCCCCATGTGACTCATTGGACCATCGCTGCTAGTCGGCAACCTTTGGCGTACGGGGAGGTGCGCTTGAGGTCATGTGACGACTCGGTTTGGGGCACTGGTTTAGTGGTTTTCGAGTCGGGGACGTTACAAAGTGGTATCAGATGGAGATTCTTTTCTCTTTCTTACTATTTGGGGAGGGTAAACAGGAGATTAGGATGTGTTGAGCCTTGGTAATGAGCTCGTGCTTGGGAGTAGCTAACCCATGTATGAGGGAAAACCCAAGTCACCATGGGTGGGAATTGTTATTCTTGATGTGTGTTGTTATAGTTGAATGATATTTTACCGTTGGGTGATGCACATGTTGTGTGATTTGACTGATTTATGATATTTTGCTCATTGCTGGGATGACATGAGGTTGTGCATTCATGCATCATCGTAGGCACACACACGGGATGAGTGTGCGGGGTATAGAGAGTAGAATGCATTTACTTGATGAATCTGAAGAAAATGATGCCTAATAATGGTAATGTAAGCAGGTGAGTGAAAAGAATGCAAATGAATAGTTAAGGAATGTCGTGTAAAAAGAAATGTTATGACCGGGTTAAAATTTTGGGTCGTGATAAATTGTAAAGGTTGATTCAGTGTCTAAAGGAGAGAGATTGCACAATGACGGTAAAATTGTTAATGAATTTTGTCTAATGAAAGGTGTAAATGAGTTAAAATGATGATTGTAACAAGTTGTGAAATGAGAAATGTGTCTAAGAGGAAATGATCATGTTGTAAAAGAAAAATGGGTTTGAAGAGGTGTTGTCGAAAGGCTTGTGACTAAGTAAATTGGTTACCACATGTTGACCATGACCTGCGGTAGGGGTGGTAGAAGGTAGTGTTCTAAGTGTGATGATGACCGTTGGGATAGAGTATGAGGAATGTTTTGTTTAAGGTTGATAGCGTGAGATCTTTTCCATCTGTGGTTAAATCTTGTTGGTCATTCTTCGAAGCGTCGGGTGAACAGTAAGTTTAAAATGCGAATGATTGAGTTCAAGGGTGGGTGTCCTTTGTGTTGTTAGTTTGACTCTTGTATGTGTGGGTTAGGGCAGTGAGAGTACCCTAGTTAGAGACTTTGGATTTGGATTGTGAGGCCTTATCGGTTATGATATGGCCTAGGTGGTGTGTTCAGGGGACCCTTGGTAGGGTTGTAGCCATTGAGTTGCGAGGCGTTGTTCGGTAATGTGAGTGTGGAAACTTTTGTGGTTCGTGACCGTACGAAGTGCATGCTGGACCCTAAAGATGGTGCCTGGGTCATGGTGACCTTGTGAGTAGGGACCTTATGAGTTGCATTTTGAATCTAGAGAGGATGTTTTTCTCATAGTGCCAATGAATCTGTACACCTTTGGTACAGGACCTAGAGTAAATGGTTGTTTGGTGTGCTAGGCATAGTGTGCATCGGAACCGGGGTGAGAGTGCCATGCAAGAGCATTGCTTTGTTCGTGTAATGATATGTATGGTTTGGAGAGAGGGCCAATGGCTTTTCTTGGTTGTGACTCTAGTCTAGGGAGTTGGTAACATTCAACCTTCAAGGTGACCTATGAGAGAGTTCAGATAGGGTTTCTAGTGCTTTTGGGTGTGTGTCGCACATGTAGATGTTTGGACTTTGATAGTGGAACTTAGAGTGTTATATGGTGCAAGTTTGGCCTTAAGGGCTGAGTGAGAAGGTTGATGGTTGGTGGTGCCACTCGAGTTGTGGTTATGTGATGAAAGTTTCGGAGAATCAAGGGTGACCTCGTGGGAGGTTAGGCCAGTGGTGCAAGTACCTTGGAATATGAAGCATGGGAGATGCTTCAGAGGTGGTGTTTATGTATACTAAGTACCACCAAGTTTTAGTAAATGGTATAGTTGTGCTTTGTTCTTTCATAAGGGAACCCTAGTGTCTGTGCAAGGAGGTAAGGTTTACTTTGAAGGGTTGTATCGTATGGATGCCTGACCTGCCTGTTTGGATGATGATTAACGGGGGGTCTCGAAGTTATTTTCGAGCAGAAAAGACAAGGGTGGCTGAAGTGTGGTTATATGCTTTTGCTCGATGGTGGTACCCGAGGTGAGGGTGGTCATGTGGCTAAGCTTGTTTGTATGAATGGTTTGGTTGTTTGGTGAGATGCAGAGGCCGCCTTAGGGCTGATGAGGGTGGCTAACCAAGAGGCATGATTAGGTAAGTAAGCAGACAATGGGCTATACGCAAGTTAAGGTTGTTTTGTGAGAGATCGTTGGTTTGATTGGTGTGGTAGACCGTTGTGCTTCGGTTGTTAGTTGTCAGGGACACATCCCAAGAACTCGATCAGTGTGGTGGAAGTAGTGCCACATGAAATGTTGGTTCATGGCTGCTTGGCGATTTGGTTGTGAAGCAATGGTTAGACTTGGTTGGCAATCACACCTGAGCGGTAGTGATCAAGTGTTGATAAGATGTGTTTCGACAGAGGAGCCTGAGATCCTTGCCAGGTCATGATGTCCCATGGTTCGACATCAAAAATGGGTAAGTTGGTGGTGCTGTTCTTCAAAAACTTCTTAGCGTACCTCGGCTAGTGACGATCCAGCCCAATATTTTGATATCGTCTCAGGTACATTGAGAAGCTCTGGCTTTATGCCAAGAGACTTGAAGGTGTTGGGTTGGATGAGGGACATCATGAAGTTTACGCGCATGGGAGCGGTATGTGTGAAGACTGATGATGGGATGTACACCCTCAATGGCTTCGGGTGAGGTCCTCGGGATGGATCGAATGTCGACAAATGTCAGGGGCGTCGTTCACAGAAGCCTGGAACGGGCACTGGGTGACGTTTGTTTTCCTGTTTTGGGAAAAATTGGGATAGCCATGTCTATGTTTTGGGGTTTGGCTTGTGATCGAGTGTAAGAAACGGTGGTTGGAATCCCTCATGAGAGCAGTGGTAACAACACTCCTAAGGTGGAGAGGGATAAGTCAGTCCTGGATGTGGAGAAGAGAATATCGAGTCGATGTAGTGGCACCAGGATGCCAATGAGGAACCTGTGAGGTGCATGTTAGGTTTCTCGGAGAGGCAATGTGGGACTTGGATGCGGTGGCTGATGAGCCAAGTGTAGGCTTCAAGCTCAGGGTGGTCCCATGTGAAGCTTGTGATGTTTGTGTTGAAGTCGTAAAGGGTGTGGTTGGATATGGTGACAGGTTGTGGCAAGAGAGGTTGAATACTATAACTCCAACGAAGATTGCGGTTAGACTCGGGTAATTTCTCCTTGGGTGGTTTTAGGACATCTTGAAGTTGAGGGAACCTTGGCCATGTAATGTGGTGTCATGCCAAGGGTGATGCCTGATGACGGTCTGGAGGGCGCTAATGCCGTGATGATGGAATTCTACCAGAATTCAGGGAACAACCTTAGTAGGTGCGTGGGATGATAATGATAGACTTCTAGTCAATAAACACCTTGGGAATGTGAGAAGGGGGTAGCGTACCATCAGTGGAGAGTGGGTGCTCTGGGACAAGCCAGTCGGGGGCGGCCCAACCTGAGATGGGAAACTTGAATGGGTGTGGTAAGAGTGACCCACCTCCGGGTTGATGTTGGGGCGACAAGTGCCTTTTTGAAATAAAGTTGTACCTTGGGGAAGTCGTGTTGATCTTAGTCTTTGAATGGATAGTGTAGGGATGTCATCCCGAATGGTTTTGACTGTGCGATTGGATGCCAAAGTAGGGTAATGCTCCTATGGATGTTGGGGTGCAGTTAGCTAGAGCATGTTAGGTGAGGGGAAGGTTGAGTTGAGTTTTGGTGGTTCTTCGTTGATGGGGGAGGTACCAAGTAACTGAAGATGGTGGAGAGAACCATATCGAATAAATGGTTCGTTGACGACGTGATTAGAGTTTCGAGTTGGAAAGACTCGAGTAGTCACCGTTCGGGTGAGTTGGCCTTGGTAGAGAGTTTTGGCACGAGTTTGTTTGGTCGAGTAGCCGAGAGTTTGGGTTGCGTTTGGATGTATAGTTGTGGAATGAGATTGTCAGGAAATGTGGTTGGAAGGATCAGGTGTTTTCCTTAGGTGATATCGGGTTGGGTCACCGTTAGAGTTTGGAAAATAGAGGAAAATGGCGCCCAGTGATTTGGGTCATGAGTTGTACAGAGGATCGGGCCGATGGGGTGCCGGTTGGTTCCTCCATGATGATGTGATGCTGTGTGCGAAGTTTCCATGTGTTGTGAGTTGGGCGATGTTGCCTAAGTTTTCTCTTAGAAGTGCTACAGGTTGGGTATGGTTGAAGTTGATGCGTCCTTGAGGAGTTTTCGGTTCGTGTTGTGGTTGTGGTGAGGAAGACTTGCGGGACAAGTCTGTGCCCTTGATCCGTGTTCGGTGGGCTTTGTGATGTGCAACCAGAAACTTGGAAGATGGAAATGGATAGACATGCCTAGTGGAATGACCTCTAGTTACGGGAGCTTAGTGATGCTCGGGAAAAGCGGCTCGAGGACGAGCCGTTATAAGGTGGGGAGGTTGTAAGATCCCGAATTCTTTATAAAGGTGTGTTTTTGTTTATGTTTCAGTTTAAGTCCCTTTTTGCGGCTAAATGAGTGTTTCTTAAAGTTCATGTGAAGGCTCAGAGGTGTTTTGGGGGTTCGGGACACGAAAGAGGAAGAAAAGGGGGTTCCTGGGCATGTTGCACGGTTTGCGCACGGTTTGCGCACGGTTAGGGCAAACCGTGCAGAGCATCCCAGGTAACTGTGCAACCATTGACAGAGTCTTACGCACGGTTGGCGCACGCTTAAGCAAACCGTGCGGAATTCCCAGGAAACCGTGCGAATGGGGTGATTTTTGGGCAGTAGCTTCCGCACGGTTTGCGCATGGTTTGACAAACCGTGCGGGTAAACCGTGCGGCCCAAAAAAGTTGGAAAAATTACAAAAATGCCATCCCGAGATTTTAAACTCCAACTCGGGTTTCTCCTCCATCTCACCCCCTGCAACCCTAGTGACGAGTTTGGACGAACCAAGATTCCCAAGGGTGGTTCTCCATCGATTCTTGGCTGTTTGGAGCGCCGTTGGTTGCGGATCGATGCCCCGGGTAAGTCTAATCCCCTCCTTGCTTCCTCTTTTCGATTAGGGTTCTCATCTTTCTCCTATCTCCTTTCGATGCTCTAAAACTCTCTTTTTCGGGCGAGATTTAGGTTGAGGCTTCAAGGGGTGTTTGAATCCGGATCCAAGGCCATGATTAGGAGTGCGTTCTCCAATGGATTCAAGGTAGGTGGTCTACTATCCCATAGTTTTATTTTGGATTTGTGCATAAAAGTTGGTATTCTTGTTTCCCCTTTTTTGTGTTCTTGGTTCCGTTAGAGTGTTTGATATAAAGTGGTGTCTAAGTGACCAATTGAAACCCTCACGATCCCCGTGAGATGCGTAGAGGATGGCTTGACCATTTAAGGACCACCCATGGGGTGCGCCGACTTTTCTGAACTTAGAAAATGGTAGGGTTAAATGAAGGGTTGCCGAATGATAATGTGAAACCCATGAATGGATTCAACAACTTTAACCAGTCGGTTGGAAAAATTGTCAATGTTTCCATTGTGACTCATCTTCAAATCATCAAACTTGTTGTGAAGAACCTGTAGCTTTGCCTCTTTCACTTTGTTGCCACTTTCACAGATGTTGGTTAATCCATCACATATTGCTTTGGCAGATGTGCAACTCATCACCCTCATATAAATCTGATTTGACAGTGCTTCAGATAGAGTGTTTTGTGCCTTTGCATCAACATTAAGCAATTTTTTATCCGCTTCAGTCATTTTTAACTTTGTGTCATCACTCATATGTATTCCATGAATAGCAACTGAGTAAGCATTAAGTCTGAGTGATCATAAATGCGATCGCATTCGATTCTTCCAGAATTGATAATTGCATTTATCAAACAATGGCACTTCCTTTTCATTAACATCACTCTACATGACAATAATCATTCACCAATAGATTCGCAAAGCTTAACTTTGCTTTGATATTACTTGTTGCCACCGCAACGTCTCAAACACACCTCAAGTGGGGGGGGGGTGAATTTGGGCGTGTTTTTTTTTCAACTTCTAATGGATCTTGTTCTTGCGTTCGCAAGAACACTCTGAACCTTTCACTCAAGCACACAACTATAACATCCAATTAAAGAAACCATGCACGATTTAACAGATTGGGTAACAAACCATGCATCTTAGTAAAACTCGTGCCAACTTCTATCAACAATTTGGAATCTCACAAAACTTGAACTCCATGATAATACTCGATCTCCGATGCAACGTCCCAGGTTTTTAAGAAGCATATTCTTTCTATAAACTATATGTTTATAATTCTATTTTTTTCTATTTGTTCAAAGGAATTGAAATAGATCAGGTAACAGGTCATACAAGATCGGGATTAAACCAACACTTTATTCTTTCATAGTAAAACGTTACAACAAAAACACATGAAATTAAGTATTACACATCATGAATGATTACATCCATTAAAACTGCAAAAATTAAAAGGGGACAGTAAATTGAAAAAAATAACATCTATAGAACCAACATCTCCCTTGGACCACCGTCGCCTTTAAGAATCACCATTAGTATAACAAAACCAACAATGAGAAAGAATATCATGAAAGGATAAAACATGTTGTGAGATTTAAAATGAAAACTATGGAAATGAGAACTGTGAATGAAATAAGTTTAGTAAAGTTATATATGGCCGTTGCAAATATAGTCGTTGCGATTATGGTCATTGAAGATATGGTCATCGGATGTATATCTAATAGGTATACTGAAGTCGTGTATTGTTAAATAGTAAATTTAAAATAATATAACCCACAATGAAATAAAAATATGATATTAATATATTATAAATATATATATATATATATTTATGCGTTAAGTATAAATATTAATATTAATATTATTAAAATATGATATGATGTATATATAAAATTCAAAAAAAGATTTTAATATCAATGAAGTAGTAAAATTATATTTTAGAATATAAATAATTAATTTTAATGGTATTTGCTAAAGCGTATTTAGTATAAAAGTAATATTTTTTTTTCAAAGAACCGTTTTGTTAAGAATTGTATATCCAAATAGATTAAATCGAGCACTTTTAACATATTATATATGAACTAATATATTAACATCATTTAAATTTGAAATTGATATGAAATAGAAATAAAAACACAGAATGTTTAAAAATGCCATTTTTCAATAAAAGTAGTTTATCCTTATATTTTCATTCTAAAACAAATTTTATAAATTTTGAAATTTGAAATAGATAAAATGAATATCATTTTGAATTTAAAATGTTAAAATTAACTTAGTATGAATTTTTGATATTTTTTTTGAAATAGTTGATTTTTAAGTGAACACTGAAAATACAATTTTTACCAAAACTGTAACTTTATAATTATATAAGCAAGACCTATAAGTTTATAAAACCTTTTAATTGATCAAAGATGTATTTTTTTTTATTACAACGCACGCAAGGAAATAAACCGACACGGGGACTCGACCTCGCAACTGCCGCCCCAAACCCCAAACCCCCTGCTACCACAGCCGCCTGCGTGGGGCTGATCAAAGATGTATTTAGCAAGTAAAACTATACATTTTAAAAATACTTTTTTGAATTTTGAAAATCGATGATTAACATTTTAATGACTTAATATTTTTCCAATAAAAACTATTTTTAGTCTTTTCATTTAATTACATATTGTTTAGGTAAAATTTGTTTTGGCTTGCTTTTAAAGCTGAATAACTTTTATTTGTTTTGTAATAAACCAATCTATATCATGAAGATCAAATACAATGTTAATTTTACGTGTTACATGCGCTAATCATAAAATTGATTTTTCTTACACAGAAATTTTATATTATAAAATGGATTTTATATTTTGAATCAGTAGATCCAAATTATTTAATAAAACTCGTGTTATTTTTAGACATTAACAGTAAATTGTAAAAATTAGTTAACACAGTAAAACAATTATTTTTCAAAGAATAGTATTTTTTTGAATATTGTGTACTTTTTAAATTAAATCAATCTTTATTAAGTTAAATCTCTAATATGAAGTTTAGACACATATACGAGTAAGTTAACACTCATTTAATTGATAATTAATGTTAAATAATATTAAGAACACTTAACGATTAAAACACCATTTTCTATAAAAACAGTTTTTCTACACATTATACATTTTTATTTAAAAATTGATTTCCTCATTTAAAAATTGGATTAGGTTAAATGGAGCCCAAATTCGATTTCAACGCGTCAAAATTGGGTATGAAGGGTCATCTTATATTTTTAGTAGTGTAGTCAAAGGTGCGCGGTGAAATAAGGCGCAAAGGCCGCTCGGGGATGCAGCGCGAGGCACAATTAAGGCGCATGCACACACAATTATTTATATTCAGTTTTCAATAATATTTTAAATTTAAAAAAACTTAAATTCAATAAAAAAATGCAAATTAAAATAGTTACTGATAAATTTTAACCAAAATCATAATCAAATAATCAATTCTTGAGAACCTAAACATCAAAATCATCATCAATGAAAGTTTTATCATTAATGAAAGCTTCATCGTCACTGCTGTACCCTTCATTTGACTCATATGCCTCTGAATCTTCCTCTTCAACATCATTCATCTCCTCAACAACTCGTGCACGTTTTGTACCACTATAGGATTTGGAAAAAGTGGAAGTTGCTAAGTTTGATTTCGATCTGAAAGTATATTCAGACTCTTCAATCCCAGTGGCACCAACATACGCACCCCATGTTAAACCTTCAACACCTTTATCATTAAATACAAAGTCTTATCAGTATCCTCATCCTCTTCGATCCTCCCAATAAGCCATTCATTGCTATCATCAATCTCTTTGAGTGTAATGGGATCAATGGTGTCACAGATTTGAAATTGACGCTTCAATACACGATTATATTTGATGTAGACCAAACTATTTTGTTTTTGTTGAGACAACCTATTCATCTTTTTGCTATGAAGCTGCAATATAAATTATAATTCAATTGTTAATATTATAAAGTTTATAATAATAAAGAAAATGCATTTAGAAAAAAAACTTAATGCTCAAATATGCTCCAGTTTCTCTCACATTTCGATGCACTGTAAGTGAGATTAAGAACCTTCAAAGCAAATTTTTGCAAGTTTGGGGTTGAAGATCCAAACATAGACCATCATTTAGCAGAAGCTTTCTTGTTCCGAAGTCTAATTGCCAAAGAATTTGCAAATAGGCCCTCTGCCTCCTTGTACAAAGTGATTTCATCCATGATTTTTTCTTGAATCTCAATGCTTGAAACGAGCCTTTGAATGGATTTAATTAATCCATCTTGTACTTATCTAATTGGATATTCGGATTTGAATAAAAAAAATCCGGTATTCAAGAAATACCCTGCACCATGCAAAGGCTGATGAAGTTGAATCTCCATCTACGATTAATAATAGTAAAAATTTCTTTGTACTTTTCTTCCTTCATCGAAAAAGCCCTCATGATTGCCTCTTTAGCCTTATCCATGAGTTCATAAATGTATCCCATCGGTGCCTTTTTCTCTCCGTCAACCAATCTAAGCACTTTTACAAGTGGAGTGGTCACTTTAAGATAATACAAAATAGAAGTCCAAAATGATGACATCAATATGATTTTAGAAACTTGTTTGCCTTGAAGCTCTCTAGCCCACTTGCTTCTTGCCCACCCATCCAATGTGAACATTTTTATCAAATTCTCCTTCTGCTTATGAATACTTTCCATTGTGAGGAAAGCGGTACAAATCTAGTTTTTGCGGGTCGAAACAACTCTTTTTTCCCGGTGAATTCCCTCATCATATTCAACACCCCCAGACGAGTATATATGAGAGAGTTCAAAGAAGTTGCTCGTTTCAATGTTTGCATGCTTATGTCAAGTTTCCCAATATCCTCCAATATCAAATCCAAACAGTGGGCTGCGCATGGAGTCCAGTAAAGATTTGAATATTTTACCTCAAACATTTTCCCTAAAAATAGGATTTGAAAAGAATAAGAAACAAACATAAATAAAATTATTAATATGCATAACATAATGTATATGTATGAACATAAACTGAATGTTACTGAATCTCTGCCGCCATGATTTCCTTAATAATCATACTTCCAAGTCAGGTCTTTCCTTACACTACTTGGAGTTGCACTAGTTGGTGTTTCAGCACGATTATCATTCATAATTTCATTGCTTGGTGGGCACTGCAACTGATATTGATGGAAATAGAAGATCCGGAGTTGGAAGGAAAGATGAAAACAAACGAAAATGAGACATAAATAGAGAAAAATTGAAACAGAGGTTGAATAATAGGAGATAGGAATATAAATAACCTTTTGGCTGTAGAAGAATGCAGCGTGCTGCTATTTCAACGGGTGCAGTGAGGTCCAGCGAGGTCCAACTAGGTCCAGTGCAGCGAGGTGCAGGTGTAGTGTGGTGGTGAGCATCCAGTGCAGCGAGGTGCAGATGCAGCATGGTGGTGAGCAACGAGGTGCGTGATGCAGTGCAGCGAGGGCAGCGTGGGGGTGAGTAGCGAGGTGCGTGATGCAGTGCAAGGGCAACGTGATGGAGAGTGGTGCATCAAAGAGAGTGGTGAGCAGCAAGGAGCAACAAAAAATTGTTGTGCAGTGTTGTGCAGTGAGGTGCTGTGCATGATAGTATGTTATGTTTTTTTATTAATATATTAAATGTGTTAATTTAATAGGTGAACAATTCCCGATTGCTACGCGTCCCTTCCCCGACTTCCAGCGGCATCTGGCTCGGGTCCCTTCCCTGATATCCTTCACCCACCGCGTCCCTTCCCCGATCTCCACTATCCACTGCGTCCCTTCCCTGATTTCGAGCGGCGCCCCTTTCTTGATTTTGAGCTGCGTCCCTTCCCCCATCTACTTCCCCGATCTCAGCCAGCCGATCGCCCTCACCCACCCACCGACCCCCGATCTCCTTCCCCGATCTCGGCTGATCGCCCTCCTCACCCACCCACCCACCCTCGATCTCATCACCGCCTGTACACCCACGATCTCGGCCGCCACCCACTATCACGTCGCTCGCCCTCGATCTCCGCTGCCGCCCTGCTGTGTCGCCCCTGATCCCATCGGCCACGGTGCACCTTACTGCGCCTGAAGCTTTTAACGCCCCTCTGTTTGGCGTGAGAGGCGCGCGCCTTTGGCGCTTCTCGGTGAGGCTGCACCGCCTCACCACTATTGAGGCGCAGCAGGTGCGCCTCGCCACGCGTCAAGGCGGGGTGAGGTGAGCGCCTTTAACAACGCTGATTTTTAGTGATAAAATAATTAGTCAGTGCTTCAGTTGCCCGAGGAGAGGGTGATGTTTGATGTGTTTTGTGACGCTTCCCGTCCGGGTTTGAGATGCGTTGATAGAAACATTGGGCTGGCTGCTTCGGGGTCCAGTGTGCTGGGAGTTGGGCTGCACGATGGGCAGGGGGATGGGGTAGTTGCTGTATATTGAAGCAATTAAGTGGTTTAATAATCAGCCATAAGTAGTCTTGTAATCTGTTATTAGTAGTTGGAGCTGTCAGAAATAGCTGAAGTTGTTAGGATGCTGTTAGTGGTTAGTGGGGTTTGTCTAGAAGGTTCCGGTAGAGCTTATAAATAAGGGGAGTAGTGGACTGTATGGGGGGATGATTTTGGATTTGGTTTTGTAGGATTTTGCTATGCAGAATTACGGGCTGCAACCTTGGGCCTTAGAGCAACGTCTCAGAGGAATATTTTCTTCCCGTATCTTTTTACCTTATTCTTCTATAATTCTTGTAGGAAGTGCCTGTTTTTCTATAGAAACTTTTTGTTTCTCTCTCTCTCTCTCTTTTGTTTCGCACCCTATCAATTGGTGCTTTCATTGAGAGGTTTCTGGAGAGAAAAACTAGAATAAAGAGGTTCTCGATCTTGAAAAGGAGAATGATGCAGTAGGTTAAGCAATGTAGAAGAATCTTGATCGGCTGTGTAGTCCTCGCATCAACTTGTGTTCTGTAGCAGAGTCCAACTAGCAACAAATTCTTCATCCTTCTTGATTGTGATAGCTGATTTCAGTACGTCCAGCATCAGAGGAAAACAACTCGTAGCAGTAGAGGGCATTCCGCAACACAATAGGTGAGAAAAAAACAGCAGACGCATCGGACACAGGTGATTCTGGTTTGCACGGTGTTGGAGGACATAGTAGATGCGACAGTCGCAGTAGAGGAAAGCATTCCGCGTCAAGAGCAAAGCAACTCTCATTGGTGAAAACTTGCTGCAGACTACTGTCCGTGCACATGGAGGAACGAATGCTGATGATTTGGGTGAGTCTGGCAAAGCTTACCAGGAGCTTGGAGGAGAACTCAATGCAAAAGATTATGCCAGATTTTTTTGGTAAGGATCCCGAAATTTGGATTCCAGGGGCTGAGCCATATTTCTTGAACTGACAAACTCCAGAAAATATGAAAGTACCGATGGTGGAATTCTGTATGCAAGGTATGGCTTGGGTTTGAAATTTCTTGTTGTAACCAACTAAGAATGAGCTTACCTGGACTCATTTCAAAGAAAAGTTGCTTAGGAGATTTGGTAGTGCGACAATGCTCGAAACAGTGGAATCGATTACACACGAGTTGAAAACGGTGGAATGTGTCGAGGAGGAGCCAGGTGTGAAACTGCAGAACAAACCAACACAAGCGGCAGTACATGTAGAGCAATCTGTCCCACAACATTTTTATGATATTTTGAAACCTATAGAAGCATCGAAAATGGTGAAAAGAAAGCTAGTTGTAGGGAGCTTGTGTGATTACCGGACTGAACAGGATGAGAACAACAAAGAGAAACAACATATGCAGAAGAAAATATAAACTCAACAACACTTGCACCAGCAAATGCAGACTTCTAAAATTTTGGGAAAACAAGAGGATTCCGGGCTGTTACCTCGAGCTGAGGAGGCGCTGAAAGTTTTCAATCTTGCTCAGTTGCCGCAACAGCCATCCCAGTATGTCTGGGTACCAGTCCAGGCTTTCGTGGAGCTATTTGCTCGACGTTCAACTGGATTTCCAAAACCACTACATATGGCGACATGACTGAAGCTTGCAGTGGAATGAAGCAGGGAGGGCCGAGCCATTCAGAAGACTGCAATAAGGTGCTACAAACAACTGTGAGTGGAGCTGGCTGATGCTAGGGTCCGTAGGGGAGATATAGGTGTATATAAGCCACCACATCAAAAGGAGATTGCTCGTAAGGTCAAGCTGCTTCCAGCCCTTGCATATCACCAGAAGAGGAGGATATTCCTACCAACGAAAAAAACAACAAAACAAGTTACTTGGGCGCCAAGGCCATTGCTAAAGCCTCCGCCATGGGCAAGGCCGACACGGAACCTTCGGTTTATAATTCAATCTGATGACCTACCACTCATCACCTTGAGGATAAAGTGATTTTTATGGGGGCAAAATTGATAGGAACATGGGGTGGCTACTTAGGGGTCCAGTGTACCGGGAGCCGGGCTGCACGATGGGTAGGGGGATGGGGAAGCTGCTGTATATTGCAGCAGTTAAGTGGTTTAATAACCAGTATGGGGTAGTCTTGTAATCTGCTATTAGTAGTTGGAGCTGTCAGAAGTTGTTGGAGTTGTTAGGATATTGTTAGTGGTTAGTGGGGTTTGTCTAGAAGGTTCTAGTGAAGTCTATAAATAGGGGGAGTAGTGGACTGTGTGGGGGGACAATTTTGGATTTGGTTTTGTAGGATTCTGCTGTGCAGAATTACTGGCTGCTGCCTTGGGCCTCGGAGCAGCGTCTCAGAGGAATATCTTCTTCCCTTATCTTCTTACCTTCTTCTTCTGTAATTCTTGTACGAAGTGACCGTTTTTCTATATAAACTTTTTCTTTTCTTTCTCTCTCTTGTTCCGCACCCTATCATGCGTGTTGATGCAGTAGAGGACATTGATGAGCGTTTTGTGGTCTTTACGGATCATAAGAGTTTGAGGTATATCTTTTCCCAGCTTGATCTGCACTGGCGGCAACAGAGGTGGATGAAGTTTCTTCAACATTATGCTTTTGAGATCTCCTACCCCTTGGAAAAAGGGAATGTTGTGGCTGACGCTTTGAGCAGGAAGTCGGGAAAAGATGTTGTTCGGGAGTCTGGGGATGCTTGGAGAGCAATAAAGGAGTTGGCACCCTTGCATTTAGATGTGAGGGTGGATAATGATAGAGGTTGTTTGTTTTAGATGACAGTGCAATCTTCTCTGATGTAGCAGGTGGAGTCTTCGTGGGGAGATTCAGAGGTAGAGCTGATGCGCGATCGTGTTGGTCATGGTGATGCCCCGGAGGGATGGTCAGAGGATAGTCGGAACCAGATATTGTTTCGTGGGAGGTTGTTTGTTCTGGTAGCGATACATGAGGGAGTACTTCGTGAGTTTTATAGCTCACCTTTGGCAGTACACCCAAGAGTATCCAAGATGTAGCGTGGCTTGATGATGCAGTTTTGGTGGCCCGAGATGGAACGGGCGGTGGCGGAGTTTGTGACAAAGTGCTTGGTTTGCTAGCAGGTAAAGGCCGAGTATTGTGTTCCTGGTGGTTTGTTGTAGCCATTGGATGTCCCCGAGTGGAAATGGGACGACATCTTGATGGATTTCGTTACAGGGTTACCCAGAGCTCAGGGAGGTTGTGATACTATCTGGGTGATCGTGGATCGGTTGACGAAATCGGTCAACTTCGTAGTGATCAAGGAGTCAGGTGCAGTGGATGCTTTGACTAAGAGATATGTGGATGAGGTGGTGTGGTTGCATGGTGTTTTGAAATCCATTGTCTCGGATCGGGACGCACGTTTTACCTTACGAGTCTGGAGGGGATTACACCATGCTTTTGACATTCAGTTATGCCTCAATGCTGCTTTCCACCCTCAGACGAACGGGCAGATTGAGCGGAATATCTAAATGCTAAAGGATATGTTGCGGGCGTGTCTCTTGTGTTGGGTACAAACCCAAGTCCCACATCGGATTCCGCCAAGGACGACGGCTCATATATAAGCTTGGATAAGCAATTTCTCTTATCACCCATGGGTTTTAGGATGGAACCCTAGAAGGGCCTATGTGTTGGGCCTGAAAGGCCTAGGGCCCGAGGAAATCAATCCTGACAAGTGGTATCAGAGTTATGGTGTAACCCAAGTGTGATACAGGGGGGTGTGTTTCCCAAACCAGCATGACAACGATAGCGGTTGCTCATTTGAAGCATGTGAATCCATGGTGCCTTGTGTCAAAAGTCTTCCTGATAGCGGTGGTCAGACGGCGAGTCCTGAAGATGAGAAAAACGGCGGTGCAAGATGGTTGGATCTGATTCATTATCGTTGACGGGGAGACCCAATTGTGTGGTCTTTGGTTTGAGGGGAGGATTGTTGGGTACAAACCAAAGTCCCACATCGGATTCCACCAAGGATGGCGGCTTATATATAAGCTTGGATGGACAATTCCTCCTATCACCCATGGGTTTTAGGATGGAACCCTAGAAGGGCTTATGTGTTGGGCTTGAAAGACCTAGGGCCGGAGGAAATCGATCTTAACATCCTGAACATTGGTGGATCTTGGGTATGACACCTACCATTGGTTGAGTTTACTTATAATAATAGCTATCACTCTTTCATTGGCATGACTCCATTTGAGGCTTTGTACGCGAGGTCGTGTCGTTCTCCGCTTTGTTGGATTAAGGTTGGAGAGACAACAGTTCTAGTTCCCAATGTGGTGCAGAGAACGACAGAGAAAGTTCAGCTTGTTTGTGAGAGGGTGAAAGCAGCGCAGGACCACCAAAAGTCTTATGCTGATCATATGAGGAGGCCCTTGGAGTTCGAGGTTGGGGACCATGTGTTGTTGAAGGTTTCCCTTTGACGTGGGCAGCAGAGGTTTGGCAGAGGGAGTAAGTTTTCTCCCAGGTTTGTTGGGCTCTTTGAGGTGTTGGAGCGAGTTGGCAAGGTGGTGTATTGGTTGGCGTTGCCACCGCGGCTGGAAAGGATCCACGATGTCTTTAACGTTTCTCAACTTCGTTGGTATCTTCACGATGACTCTCATGTCATTTGACTGGGGAGAGTTGAATATTGAGAACGACGTGACGTTCGTGGAATGACCAATAGAGATCTAGGATCGCCAAGAGAAGGCGTTGCGTGGACGAACCATTCCCTTGGTTCGTGTGTTGTGAAGACATGATGGCCTGAAGGAGGTTACTTGGGAGCGAGAGACGCAGATGCGTGCCCAATACCCAAAATTGTTTTGAGTTTTGCTTTACTCTGTTTTGCTTGTGATGTGATGTTTGGATCCTTCTGTTTTATGAGACGATTTGTTTTCCTTTGTTTGTGACGTATGATGTGTGATAAAGTCCTGACATATGAAAAGTGGAGGACCTGATTCCTAATCGAGACGTATTAACCGCGGTGCGATTAAACCTGTGCGGGCGAGTCAGTGTTGCCAAGAGCAGGATAGTATCTTGACACGGAGGACAATTTTTTTTGATTCGTGTGTTTGGGACGGTGCAGTTTGTTGGTTGTGACGGTTATTGGTTTGGGCTGTGTGGAGGTTGAGACGGCTGTGCAGTGGTTGTGTGGCAATGTGGTTCTGTGAAGGCAGACGACTTGTGGCTGCGTGGTGGTGATGTTGTGCGAGATGTCTGTGGCCGTTTGGTTTGACGTGTTTGGTTGGTGGTGGTGTTTGAGGTATGGCGAGATTCTTGAGAGGTATCTCGCAGGGTAGTTGTTCGGACCCCTTTCCTTTTGGGCTTCATTTTGGATTCTCGAGGGTGAGAATCATTTGAGAGACATCTGATGTAATGGTCCGTGCCCTCCTGGTCTGTTACTTTGCTGGTTTTGAGTGTTGGAGGTGTTCAGGGGAGGTTCCTGGAGTTTTTGGTGGAAGCTGGAGGTGCAACAAAGCTGTTGAAGGAAATACACGTCGTGTAAAGCTTACACGACCTGAAAGTTGGTTTCACGGGTTGTCCAGGGCCGGTTCACGATGTGTAAATTTTTGGGATTAAATAATAAGCGACGCATTTTTCGGCGAAACCGAACCCTGAGGATTATAAGACGTGAAAGGGGATTGCATGTCGTGTAAATCCCCGATGCAATGCAGTTATAAAGCTGCAGAGTGCTCGGGTTTTCCTCAAACCCTACGTTCTCTCTCGTTCCAAGTGGCCCACGGCTTCCCCTTTCAGGCATTCTGAGATTCCCTTCGACGGGGATTGATTCCCAGCTTCCCGTCTTCGACCTGTGGTGAGTTCCCCTTTTGTTCTCATCCGTTTCCTTCCGTTCTTCTTCGGAGTTTCGCTGCGGTGGTGCGGTTTGGTCCGGGTTGTGTATTTATTTGGGTTCTGTTTTGATGATTCTTTGATGCGGTGTAAGTTGATCCGTGGTTTCTTGTGGTGCGGTTGTGGTTTTCGGGCGTTCTTCTTCGCTCTGCGGTGCGCAACGAGTTGGAAAGCTTCTTTGAGGTAGAGAATTCTTCGTTTCTCTTTATTGTGTATCATGCATGACATATTTACTTTTGTTTACCTATAGGTTATGGTTGTGTTGACTTAATTAAAGATAAAGAACCGGTTTAATTGAAATTGAATGGTAAAGGGGTTTGATTCGCATGCTTTTACAACTTGTTGTTATTGTGATATTTTGGATTGTACGAGTTTGATGCATCGCTGAAAATTATAGCCGTTGGGGGCTTTGTTTGTGCTGAATTAATATATTGTGACTGCTGTGACTGTTGTGATTGTTGTGATATCACCCTAAAATGGAAATTGGTTATCCACTTATATTTGGCTAATAAAACGGTTACCTCAGGATTATGGATTGTGTGATAACACCCCTAAAATAAAGTGGAATGCAATAAAAGTCCCTTTGTAAATTTGTGAAATGACCTTGATGTGCTGTGTGATGTGTGGCCGTGCTTGTGGGACGACGATGTGTGGTTGAGGCTAATGGTTTGCTTTACCGTTCTTTTGGGGCGGCAAGGAGGTGGTTTGTTGGCCGTGCTTTTGGGGCGGCGAGGTGGTTTGTTGTTTGGTCGTGCTTTTGGGGTGGTGAGGTGGTTTGTTGTTTGACCGTGCTTTTGGGGTGGCAAAGTGGTGGTTTGTTGGCCGTGCTTTTGGGGCGGCTAGGTGGTGATTGTTTTGTGCTAGATGCTTGGGTAGTGATGGAATAATTGATTAATAATTATTGAAATGACATGGGTTGGTTTGGTTAATGAGTTGTAAATAGTTAATGAATAATTAAATGATGGGTTGTGTGATAAAATGTGGTTGATGCTAAATAATGAAATGAATGAGATGATTAAATGAAATTGGTTGGAAATGTGGAATGTGGTTGTGTGGTATTATGCATTTAGAGGTGACAACAAAAGTGACGATGTTGTGAGTTGGTTAGTGTTTGGTTGTGAACTCATAGGTTGAGCTTGTGTGTCTGGCTATATGTATATGGTTGTATATTCTTTGCGATTTCTATACGTACTCAACCCACGTCGAGCACTATGTGCCGACACCCGTATAGTCACGCGGGAGGTGTTTTTCCCGACTTCCAGTGAGGAGGAAGGATAACTGGGTACTTGCTCTCTTCCAGCCGAGGTAGGTATTGCACATGCTGTGATGACCGGAGGTCTGTTAGTGCATTAGATGGTGGTTGTGATAGCCCAGAGGTTTGCTGGCGGGATGTGACGACCTTGGTGTTTACGGGCGAGACGTGACCGTGCTTGTGGGGCGGTGACCCAGGTGTTTTCTGGCGAGATGTGATATGACCATGCTTGTGGGGCGACTTTTGGTATGGGTCATGCATGGTAGGAGGGCACAAGGTTGATGTCCCATATGTTCACGATGTCTTACTACTCTGATTTTGGCAGTGGTTGTGTTGTGGCCTAGGTGTTTTCGGGCGAGATGTGATGTGACCGGGCTTGTGGGGCGTAGAGCCCAGGTGATTTCAGGCGAGATGTGTTGTGATCATGCTTGTGGGGCGGTGTGGTATACGGAAGAGATGAGAGTGCTAGGACGTACGACATTAGGGTGTGAGAGCGGCATGCCAACAAGAAAGCGGTGGCGGGGTACCCTTATCGATGTGATTCATGTTATATTATATTATTTGACTTCCGTGTCTTGGTGATGTTGAGTTTGGTTAGTATGCCTATATAGACGTTTGGTTATGCTGTTTTCTCACGGGTGCATTAGTATGTTTCTTTCACATGTGCATGAGAGACTTTGGTTTTCCTACTGAGTATACTTGTATGCTCACCCTACGTATATAAAAACTATTTTCAGGTTTCTAGAAGGATCACGTGGACTGTGTTGGACATTACTAGCTCAGATCTTAGATAATTGTTGTGTCGCTGCTTTAGCTTTACTTTTAGGTATTTATATTGAAGACTTTTATGTGTATCGGTTTTATTTATAAATGTATTGTGGGATGATTTTGGTTTCTCTTTATATTATGTCATGGAGTTTATTGTAGATGATTCATCTTATCTCCCGATCTTATTTATATTATAAAGGGTGATGCTTCTCATACATGAGATTTTTATACCCTCGGTGCTAGTCGCCAACCTGGGGCCTACTGGTGGTGGGACATGGGGGTCATTATCTCTCTCCCCTCATTGTGGTATCTTTGAAGAGAGGGGGTTGTGACATGCCCTGTATCATGTTCCTAGTTTCCAAGACACTAAACTTCAAAAAGGTCTTGAGGAAATGATCGGTGTAATAATTTTGTAAGGAATTATGTTTAAAACTACGTACGAAATTGTGGGTCATCATATCAGACCCTTTCGCGCATTTAAAATTCACGTTTGAAATCATTTAAGCCTCCATTTCAAGCGTTTGATGCAAACAAATGAGTACTCAAGTTCATGAAATGACAATGAAAAGGAGGTTAAACACAACTCGATTAGTGGTCCAATGATTCCTTAAGCGGAAAGGAGTGGAGTTTGATGATATATTTTCTTATGTGGTCAAAATGTTTTCAATCTGAATCGTTTTCAAATTGGCGGTTAGCTTGGACTTGAAACTTGAGCAAGTGAACATGAAGATAACATTTATTCACGGTGACCACATCGAGGAGATTTACATGAAACAACCTGAAGGTTGCGAGGTTTCAGGACAAGAAAGACTTGTGTGCAAATTGAAGAAAAGCTTGTATGACCTAAAACAAACTCCCAAACATTGGTTCAAGAAATTTGACTCATTCATGGCGTGTCATGATTACAAGCGGACGCAATCTAGTTGACATATCTACTTTAAGATATTCCGAGATGATAACTTCATTGCTCTCTTACTTTATATTGATGAATGTTGATCATTGAAAGAGATGCAACAAAGATTCGTCTGCTGAAAAGAGCGATCCAAATCTTTCGATATAAAAGATTTAGGAGCAACTGAAAATATTTTTGGGGTTGTAGATTTTCTGTGAGGAAGATGAGGAGGTTTTGACTATCTTAGCAAAATTATGTTAAATGTGTACTCTAACGATTTAACATTGATGAAGTTAAACTAATGAGCATTCCTCTACCCAGTCATTTGAAGTTGAGAAAGAGTTAAAAGCCTTTCATTTAAGGAAAAAATTGAGGTGATGAGGATGCTATCATACTCATCAATTGGAAGTTTGATGTAAGCTATGATGTGTATGAGGTCAGATATTCTCTATGCAGTGATGATCGTGAGCTGATTTCTCTCTAATCATGGGAAACAACATTAAGATGTATTCAGATGGATTACGGGGTATCTTAAATGTATATCAAAATTATGTTTGTACTACAAGGGAGATGATCTACATTTGGAGGGTTATACAAATACAAATATGATTAGAGTTCCCGACAACTAAAAGTCAATATTAGGATTTATCTACAATTTTGCAGCAGTGATATCTTGACAGTCAAAGTTGCAGAAGTGTGTCGCTTTATCCACAACCGAAACAAAATATATTGTTGTTGTGAAGGTTGATGGTGAAATGTTGTGGTTAAACCGGCAACACAATTCATCCAGAAAGTGTACAACGTTATTATAATAGCCAGTGTGTTGGTCTTGAGTAAAAATTCCATGTATCATTCTCGAACGAAACAAATTGACGTGCTATCATTGAATACGTGAGGTGACAAATTAACAACAATTGAGATTTGTGAGGATCCACATGAACCCATTGTTATTAATGACGTGCGCTGTGGTACGCCATTGCGTCATGGCTAGCGCCAGAGACCTTTACGCTATGCAACAACCACGCAATAGCGCAATTGGGATGACGCGTCGTGATCCGTGCGATGTTGCACTATGGCATAGTCTGGCGTTGCGCACGCTACTGTGTAATCTTAATTTTTTTTTGTGTTTTGTTTTTTCGCACCGTTATTAACTAGCCAACCCAAATCCTATTAAAATGCCTTATTGCAAGTCAAGCGACGCCCCTCCCTTGATTTTGTGTGACGCATCGATTGGGTGCTGTGACCGAGCGCATTCAGCGACTCAGCCACATCCTCGACTTCCTTCCTACGATCGAGCGCAAACCCAACCACAACAATGCGACCTCTTTATAGTTGACATGAACTTCTTTGAGCGCAACAACCCAACCACGCCAGTGCGTCCGACGGATGCACGATATTTTAAGCGGCCCCTTTTTTCTTGCGTTTTTTCCCTGTTTTTAGTTTGATATTGTTTTACATTTTTATATTAGTTATGTAAATATTATGTTTCTTTTTAATTTTTTATTCTTTTGTTCTTTTGTTAATTTGGAAATGATTTTGGATAGTTACTGGTATATATTGTTGTTAATCGTGTTATGGGATTTATGGTTGGCAATGGGTGTTTGTGCTACCCAATTGCAATGATTTGTTGTTTGAATGACTAATGATTATTTATTAACAACAAATTATTTTCTAAAATAAATTTTCAATGAAATGCATGGATATTTGCTGTTTTTTATTATCTTATTATTATTTATAATTTCTTTTTTTAACTCACTATTTTCTATTGTTGCTATGTGTTTATGTGTTCTTTGTGCGTTGCGCAGTGCGCTTTTGTGCCATGCGTCATAAATAACTATGCATGGACCAAAATCCGGCGGATATGCTGACAATAGTGGTAGCTCAAGAAAAGTTAGACCTTTACAGATATGTCAGCGGGTTGCAGTTAGAGAGAGAGAATTGAAGATGTCCAGCTGCCACATGGTTGGGTGGTGCACCCACTCCACTAAACAATGACTCCAAACATGGTTGATGCATATGTGACATGTGCATAACCTTCCTGCCATGGGAGAAGTCAAGGTTTCGGTGAATGCAAGTGAGTTTTAGGTGGGTTTTGGTGGAGTTTGTCAAACTTGACCTTGACCCTTGCTTATATACAAGGAGACTATGACAGTCATCCAGGATCATCGCAAACAAGTCAGAGAGTTTCCAAGATTTGAGAGAGAGCCTCGAGAGATCTCCATGAGAGAGATAGGTGTAGAGGGAGAAGATTTTGCAAAGCTTTTTTCATAGGGAAATAAAATTTGTTTTTATCCTCATTCTCTTTTTGAGCGATTTGAGAATCACAACCCCCTTACATGATAGGAACTTCCAGTACTTTGCTGTATGGGATCTTGTGAGTGCCTTTCCTTTGCTACATTTTTTCATACCATGCATGACATAGTTCATTAATGTATGTCAGCTCCCAACATGGAGTGATTTTTGATACCACCGGATCTCTTTTATCCTTGCTTCGCACTGGGGATCGAGATGCATACCGTCAATTCTTTGCAGATGCAATGTTAGTAGTTGAAGGTATGGACATGGAATTATTTTAATCAATCTTCCCCATTAGTTAGTTAAAATTCAACTGGCTTCAATTTTTGGCTGGTAATCTGATTGCTAGTTAGTAGGCTAGGGCTTTTGCAAGGTGCAAGAGGCCAAAAATCCCCATATTTATTTAATGACGCTGTAATAATTATATGCATGCATAATTTCTGGACAGCATGGATATATATATATATATATATATCTTCAATAATAATTGTCAATTTTTATACAGATATTCTTCATGTGGCAAGAGTGTCTGCTGACCGATATGCCTTTATGGAATCAACTAAAGTATCTCTGAAGTGTTTCAGTGATTCCCTTGCTGGAATTTCTGGCCAACCTCTTCTCAGCGATCTACCAGCATGTAGCAAGCCTGTTGATGGCTATGGTATTCTAATCAATCTCACAGACAAGCAGAGGTGGCAGCCTTTTGCTACTTGGATTATTAAGATAATTGGTAAATGCTTAACTGAAGGGACATTATATGTTGAAGGACTCATCAATGCACACTTTGTTTTGGCTGCATGTATTTTGTTATGCTATGGCGACGCTGACTTGCATATGGTGGGTTGCAAACTATAAGAAAAAGCTAACCTTGTTGTTTTTTGTTTTTTTTATTCTGTATGACAAGCATGAGCTACTTTTGGTGCAAGTTTTAAACACCATTTCACTTTTTATTTTATCTAGTTTATTCTTGTGTTTATTTTTTTACAGTTTTTTGACCAATTGAATTTTGTCAAAAGGCTTGTTTTGACTTCGCACGCATTGTTGGGGCCGTAACAAATTATGGAATGGTTCCGTGTGAGAAACTCCTGCAGTCAATAATTTCCATTTTGAGTTATAATGAAGATAGATTTCCAGTTTACAGGTATTTCTTTAATGCTTTAAAAATTATTACTGTTTAATTTATTTCTGTCTCTCCGTCTCCCTCATTCTCTCTTTTCGTATTTTCATGTTCATTTTTTTATAAATTTGAAGATGTTGGTTTCCACTGCTCCTTTCAAGAGTCATATTTCTATCCTTTGCTTTCTAAATTATCCTTTGCTGTTCATAATCCTTTTTGTACATTTTTTTTCATTTTTATCACATATTCCCATGTATTATTTTTATCTACTCTTTTTGGCCGTTTGAATCCGTACATTGGTTTTGAAGAGGTGTTAGTGAATATAAACTATTGATAATTCTTCTTGTCTAGTCACTTCATAAGCTGTTCTTAAATATTTTTTCTCAACCATGGAAGCCTTTGATTTTAAAAAACCCACATATTTCCACACATTTCTCTCTCTTTAGCTTGCCTACTTGAATATATGCCACGATTATGCTTAACCATTGGTGAATTGTGTGTTGGATTGGTGTACCTTGATCCGGTTGGGCCGAATGTTTGTGGGCCGCAACTGTCGCGGGTCGAGCTCCGCGGTGAGCTCGTTGGTAGTTGCAGGGGGCAACGCGCTCCTGCTCTGGGCCTACGGGCCTTGTAAGGGTTCCCCCTCATCCCTTGAAAGAGGGTTATCAAAAATCAATAAAAAATGAAGGCCTTCGGGCCATTCAGGCAAACAACAGCCCGATACGCTTCTCATGTCTCTTTGAATAATCATCCTGTGACAAAAAGTCACCCCTTGGATATCTGGATTTTGAGCACTTGTTGTCGTGACATTAGTTTAATCATTGACTTTCCTTTTGCAGCTTTTGTATGGTTGTTTTTCCTTGCAATAACACCATTTCTCACGTTTAGGACACACCGCACAATGTCAAGACTCTTCCCTAACCACTGTACCGCACCACTTCTCCCTTGAAGCTGCTGCATCCCTTGAAGCTGTTGATCTCCCCAAGGCTTGTAGTTTTTTCAAAAATGATTACAATCTTTTTTTCTCAAGCTTTTCTTTAATCAAAAGATGCAGGCCACCTCTCAAAACAAAAACAAAACCCTATCTCTAAAAGATATAAGAAAAACTTTTCACCATTTAAAAAAAACATCATCGTCAATTTAAAAAATCTAATGGGTTTTGACTTTTCAATCCCCCCTTCAGTCCATCATAGAAGGCAATATCATCCAATAGTTTCAGTTGGAACGAAAATTGGTTGGTATTGCATCGATCACCAACCTCTGCAAAAAATATGACATCGTCTTTTTGTAATTTTAAATGAAAAATGACAACTCTCTTTGTAAAAGAAATCCCAACACTAAAGTCTTTATTATACATGTAATATTCACTATCCCATCGAACAAGATCAAAACCAATTACATGTTGCTCCCCCTTAATAGTGATTACAACATTACCTGTGCTAATGCAAAAATTAATTCCCCCATTTGCTCAATATTCTCAGAGTAGATAATATATCTATCAATATATGAAGCTGCTAGCACATAGCATTGATATTTGATTTTATTCTTTTTTTTCTCCGATGTCTCTTTCTAAAGATAAAGAATTATGTGTAAGATTTGAAATTGATAGCAATATTTGAAACTGCTAGCACATAGCATTGATATTCAATTTTATTCTTTTTTTCTCCGGTGACACTTTCTAAAGAAAGAATTAGGTGTAAGATTTGAAACACCTCGCCTAACCTGTGTTGGCTTCCACACCCTTTTCAAATCTATTGATGACCTTCGACTCATGCTAGGTGGTCATTTGTGCCACAAACCCAATGAACCCTTATTCACAGTTGAAAGGACTCTTGAATCCATCATTCTCAAGTGTGCAAACAAATAAAAAATTATGTTGTATACCTGACACATGCCGCACATCCTTCCAACATTTGTAGTGATATAGATATCACTATCTCTAATGATATCAGTAAAATTTCCATTATCCATCTGCAATTTATCAGTCACCACTTACACATGAAGAAAACAATTCCCTCTTTAGTGTAATATGGTTTCAAGTTGTTGAATCCATCATCCACTTGTACGAATCTGAAATGCAACAATCAATGCTAACAAAGAGTAAATCACTATCTCCCTGTATAAGTCACTTATTTTCTTAAAACCTATGTCATGCTTGTTATTTTCTTTTTTCTGCTTTTTTTCAAGTTTTACAAAATTTATTCATGTAACCGTCCTGGTTGCAATATACGCACATGATTTTTCCTCTTGCCTCTGTCTGTCCTCTGCAATCACCATGTACTTCTGAATCTTTGATCTTAGTTTCACTTATTCTCTTCAAGAAGAAAATCTTTGACTGTGAAGTAGAAAAATGAGATTTTCTCCTCATTTACAATATCACCCTTAACCATTTATATATCACTAACACCATTGAGAGCTGTATTCGACAACGTCTTTCGAACTGTTTCTCAGGAGTCCAAAAAAGTATCAGGGAGATGTAAACCATGTAATTCGTCTTCAACCATTAGATTTTCATCTTCCACGTCATGCTTGTCTTTTTCAGAATTACTGCATGGGGAAACAATCTTCTCACCCCCTTTGCTCTCGAGGGTTATCTTCTTCTCATCTTCAAGAGGAAGACTCAATAACAGATGTAACAAAAATAATATAATGATTCCTACTTTGATTACCTTCAATTAACAGAGTTATTGTTCTCTTATTTCTTAGATAAAGCCTTTTTTGACTTTTCTCCTTCTCTTTTCTTCTTCTTCTTCAGTTTCTTGGCCGTCATTTCTTCCACGGTTGTTTTGAAAGGGAATTCACATGCTTCTTCAAATCTGCACTTCATCTAGCTTTTGAAAAGTGAAACTTGATTCTTCAAATAAATCTTCAAAGGGAATCCAATAGAGGTTTGACCTGCTTTGATACCAATTGTTAGGATAACATAAGGATGTGTCCAACATTGAAGGGAAGGAAGGGTGAATCATTATTGATATACTTTTATTCCATTTTTACTTTTATCCCTTTATCGCCTCTTCACTTATTTAGTGAGTGGATTTTTTTCCCTTTAATCGGTATACAAATATAGAAAAGTAAAGCAGCACAAAAGAGCACCATAGTTTGTTAATGAGGCCCGCCTCTCTAAGGATGACTATGTCTTCGGTGACGCGTGGTTATTATCCCACACACACAACTTATTATCAAAAGAAGCACGGGCTATAGTATGACCTTGAACTCGTTATCCTGACACCGATCAGGTACAAAGCAAGTGAGGGCATGGTGTCTCTTTGTACAAGAGAATGAGCTTCTATTCCCTTGAAGCAAGATCACCTGTGATGATTCGAGTTCCTCTTGGATTATATGGATTGATCTTCTCCCTCACTCGCAACAATCAAACGGGGTGCCTCAATCTTCAAACAGCTACAACAGATGATGGCTTTAGGTTGACTTATATTCTCGACCTGAGTAGAATTAACAACAGGGTTGGCCGACAACACTTCTCTTCCTCTTCCTGCTCTTTTCTTCAGTGCATAGGAAACTTCTTTTTATGTTGCACTAGTTCTCTCAGTCTCTTCGGCCTAGAAATGGTCGGGCTTCTTTTCCCTTCTTCATTGCATCAGAATGGTATCGGGTCACTCTTCCTTCTTCGATACAGATGATCTGCAACAGGTTTTTGTATCGATTCTTCTCTCTCTCTCTTCAACTTACACAATATTCAACGACACTTAGTCGAACCATTTCTTCATTCTCATTCTTCTCTTATTAATATTCATTGTATGTGAATATTATTCATCACAATTCTCGCACTTTGAATCTCCTCCAATCTCAGATTTCAAATCTCCTTTTTTGGTCTTTCTAAAGACTAGACCTCAC
This sequence comes from Viscum album, assembly GCA_963277665.1. Lineage (NCBI taxonomy): Eukaryota > Viridiplantae > Streptophyta > Magnoliopsida > Santalales > Viscaceae > Viscum > Viscum album. Next base: position 192,295,909 of record OY728162.1, on the reverse strand, counting down.
TTAATTCTTCCATTTTATTTGGCTAAAGACTCGGTTCTTTCAATCCTCACGATATTTCCAAATATTGTGGTCTTCCTCTTTATTCAAATCCTCTACAAAATCTGTGCGTATATTTTCCTTTGAAATTTTCCACGTAAGCATGGCTTTATGTGACTGTGGTGTGGCACCTCATTCTACGACGTGAAGGTCCTCAAGCTCCAGCAACTCCCTCAGCTGGTTCTTCCTCTTTGATCTCAGCTTGAATCACAATCAATGAGAATGATCACGATGTTTGATTAATGAAGAAGATTGCATAAACTTCGTCTAAATTTAATCTCATTCCTCAGAATATAATTTTTTTGGATTCTCAAAAAATCTCATTTAAAGCTTACCTTTATGCAGGTCTTTGCTGATCTTTAGGCTGTAACGACCCAAAATTTTATCAATGAAAATTCCCTTATTATAATTATGTCATATAATATAAATCACATAAAATCACATAGAGAACACAATACAAACTTTATAAATGAAGAATTAATGAAATAAAAAGTATTTCTAGAAATTAAGAAACCTATACCGATGGAATAGTAACTTGACTGTTGAAATAATAATGTGACCATTAGGAATAGTAATTCGGCCAATAGAATAGTAATCTCACATATCAAAGTATAAATAAAATTTATGTATTTTATAAATGAAAATATGATATATTTATATCTTGAAATAAGTAAATGATTTAAAAATGATTAATTTATTGTTGGTATTTTTGTAAAACGTAAATATTATTTACAATTTTATAATTAATATAATTATTTAAAAAGAAATTTATTTTCACGAAATAGATTCATAAATTAATATTTTGTTGTCTTATGATTATAAGATAATTTTTGAGAGCTTAATTAATTTTTCAAAGTATCATAAAATCAGTCATAATATTAAAATCGATATTTTTCAAATAAATGACAATTTTAATTAAAAATTAAATTTCTCATATTTAAAAAATTATTTTCATAAAATGGAGTTCATTTTTAAATTCAACACGTTGAAAAATGGTTTTGGTGAATTTTTTGGATTCTTTTAAAATAGTTGAATTTTTGGTTAATAGTGAAATACGGTAATTTATGGTATAAGCTAAATACCTGAATTATTGAGTCATGAATGATGTATGGCTAGTGTAGGCACCATTAGTTTGAACTCACATGCACTAGTTACTTTACTTAGTCACAAGAATCCACATTATTGATAGTCTTGAGCCAAAATAATAAACAAATGAATAAAATAATCAGAAAACACCCTTCTCATCCCCTATAAATACCACCCCTCGCCACCCCTTCTCACACCTTCTAAGCTTTGAAGCTTGTTCAAATTTTGCCCAATCCTCTTTCGAAGCCCCCCTCACGTTTAAGAGCTTCTAGTCTCAACAAAAGACCCGACCCAATTGTCCCAAGAAGGTTTTCAAAGAGTAAAATTCAAGAGGTAAAATCCTTTTTTGTTTTCTTTTAATTTATTTTTCTTTTCTTTTCTTATTCTCTCCTCACCTCTTTATCCCAAAGTGTCATGATAACTCCAGTATCTTTTATATGTTGGAATGTTATTGTGGTAATTGAATAATCCATTATCAAACCTCTTCTCCTCTCTCTTTTATTCTAAAAATGAAAATATCATCTGTGATGTGCCGATTTACCGCCATTATAGACGATGCGTTTTCATTTTTCATTACCTCTTTCAAGGTTGGTTATAAAACCATTATTATGGTTAAATTAGATTATATCATACATATTATAAGTTATATAATGTTCTGGAACCAATATATAAACATGATATTAAATAAAATGATATAAGTTCGTGATGGTCGCAAAAACCGCCAAAATAAATTAAATCATTTTCATTAACTTTTATCTAATAAATCATCCTCATACCATATAACCGAATGATATATAAGATCATTTAAACTTCTGGAAGTTCATTAGTAACTTATAATTTCAATTTTGGAGAATTATTCCCGTTTTACGTGAAGTTTCACACTAGTATAAAAGCAAACCGATCATGAAACCAAGAAAACCAACACTTTCGGAATGACAGAATTGAACTCTATAACACATCATAATGGCCATAAACGAACTTAATGAAATTATAATAATTCCAAATACATGTATAAGAGGTTTTGGATTTAGTAATTAATGAAACCAATTTGATTATCTAGGATATTAAAGTGAAGAAAGTGTTTAGACATAAGGTAAAAAATTATATCCGAACCCCCATTTTTCCTTCGGGTTACGCTTTCTCTCTCTTTACCCCAATGTAATTCTTCTTTCTTTTTATTTAACTTCTTCTACATTCTGTGTATCTGTTCCAAACTCATGTATCCAGATTAGTTCATCTTTCTTTGATGGGGAAATACCTGTTTTAAAAAGGTTCTCTTCTCAATTTTTTTCGATAAGCAAACCCGATTAAAGGAAATTTTCTAGTTTCTTACCCATTTTCAAGCACACTCTATAATTTGTTTTAAGGCACCAATATTTTTCTAAAAACACTCTTTATCATGAAAATTTATGTAAGTTTATTTATGGTTTTATGCAAACAATTATACCTTTGCCCACTTTAAATACTCTTTAATATTTTTCCTTAAAGCGCACTGAAGAGACTTATTTTTAAAGTTTCTTAAACACTCTTTTTACATGCTTTCATTTCAGCTAGACATCATTTATCATGGTCTATGCCTAATTTCCCTTATGACTGCCCATGTATGTTTTAAATTCATTCTTTCTTATACATCGTTATGATACACCTCTTGTTTATGTTTTATGACATGATTATGATACCTATTCAATTTCATGGGCAACTCTTATGTTTATTACTTATGATTGATTTTTCATGTGACACACGTATGCATGAACATGTTATGATGGGTGCACTCAGATAACGATCCAATGCATTGGGTAATGTTTAGTGTCATGAGACGTCATGTCGAAACATGGAGTAAACCTGATTTCTTAATGAGACTTTGTGCGTCATGTGCAATGGTCTTGACAGTTAGCCTTGACTCATTCTTATGTCATGTTGTATGTTGTTGCCACATTCGTATGATGTCATGATTAAAGGATCCCATGTACTACATGTTATGCTTTCTTATGTTTATTCATGTAAAATGTCTTTTTATGTCATTATGTTATGTCTTCTAACCCATGTGCTATGCTTTATTCCTATGTTTATTCGTTTATTGGGTTTTTTAGATCATCCATTTGTTTATGTATTGCCCAGGTTATCCTATGCAAATGTAAGAGCTCAAAGGATGTTAGGAGCTCATTTTGGAGATTAAATAAAATATGTTTTTTATTTTGGTTTCATGCTTTCTAATTATGTATCTAATCTTCCTAAGACACTAGACTTTACGGTCTTTGGTTTGTAATTGATGGTTAATTCGCTTAAAATCATGTATAATATGTGTAAAAGGCTAGGGCTGCTATAGTTGGTATCAGGGCACGATCTAGTTATCTTTGGGAATTAGGATTAGAAAACTTTAGTAAGAACTCTAGGGATAATTCAATCACCATGGATAACCTAGATTGAAACTTAGGGAATCACATGTTAGGATATACTTTTTATTTGCAAGTTTATCCTTCTATATTCAAAGTTTCTTTTTTATATGCTTATTAGTTAAGTATTCAAGCCCCCCTAATTGTACTTTTTTTAGTTAATGGCTAGAAATAGGAAAACCCGTGCGAACAATTAATGTGATAGACAATGTGACCATTACCCTAATGAAATGCCAAATTTGATGGGAACACTAGCTTAAAACTTCATGACAGTACTGGTACAATTGATTTAAGTTATGAATAATAACTTGAATCATGTGAAACGCCCTTCTTCTCATAAGAAAGAGCAAGTTGTGGTCGAATCCTTCATGCGACAAAGACCTCTTATCTTTAGTGGATCTTCTGATCCCCTCATCACGAAACAATGGATTAACTCCATTGAGAAGATATTCTTTATCCTCCAATGCTCAGAAGAAGAGAAAGTTGTGATGGCGGTTTACCGTTTCGATGAGGAAGCTGATTAATGATGGACACTAATCAAGAACACAAAGTCTAATGAGGAAATTGATTCCATGGAATGAGAATCATTCAAGAAAATATTTTTCATTAAATATTTTCCCCGAACACTCCGTCTTAAGATGAAAAGGGAGTTCCTCGGACTTAAGCAAAAGGAAGACGAGTCTATCGGGGCGTACGAGACAAACTTTACAAGGCTTGCATGATACGCCTCTGGTTTTGTCATGAACACTGAAAGCAACGTGGATCACTTCTTTAGCGGACTAAAACTGAGTCTACGAAAAGCGTTGGCGATTCGAGACTTCGACTGCTATGAGGAGATTGTATGTTGTGCCCGTAAAGTCGAAATGGTGATTGGAGACTCTTAGTGGTCTCGTGCCCTTAAGATCACCTTTACGTGTTTCTCAAAAAGGCTTACGAACTCAATGACATACGATTGACCAAAGTCATACGATGAAGTCTTACGATGAAGGCTTACAACGTATAAGTCATGCTGTGGACTTATGATCTGACTCAAAGTCGTATGATGAAGTCATACGATCCTGTTGAAGACTCATGATATCCTCAAAAACTTACAATGAGCCTGAAGTCATACGATTTGAACTCCAAAGACATTCACTCAATTTGATGACACCCACGCTCACATGCCTTTGTCGGATTCTTTAAGTCCATTGAAGTTAACACATATGCTAGTGTCACTTGACACCTACGCTGATTCTCAAACACACGTACGCCGACAACCAAATGACACATACACTACCTGTCCTTTGCCAAATTTTGGTGTCCATTTTGTGAAATTACTTCACTTCTATCGAACTGGAGCCTCCTCAAATCATCTCTAGTGACTTCCATCTTCCATAATTTGTTGCATACAACATCTCCTCTTCACCAATACACACCTTTAACATGAAGAACAATTCAACAATCATCACACTTTTCTAATTCTTCAAAATTAATATTTTGGAAACTCTTCATTACCCTTACGAATTCTCCTGGATTTTAGCATTACCCTTACGCATGTAGAGATGACCTTTACGCAGGTACTCGTTTACTTTTACACAGAGTGCAGTTTACCTTTACATACCATTTAGAAATAAGGAGTTACCTTTACGCATCCAGTACAATTCAAGATTCACCTTTACCCAACTGCTCAACTTCTCCAAATTAATTCAGAAGTTCTTCAAATGGTCTTTGGGCTTCTTCAACACTTCCAAAACGTTATCCAAGTGTTCTTAAACACTGATAATAGCAACTTCCATGCGCATAACACCTTGGACAGGTTCTCATTGGCTTCACCTCTTCAATCTTCTTTATTTCATCAAATATAACAAATCTTTCTTGCCATCATGTGACTAAACATCCTTGAATCAAATATCAGCACATCCTTCTTCTTTTCTCATCATTCTTGGGAACTCCAATCCTTCTCCAAGCAATCACTCTTCTTCATATGACTTCCTTCATTGACAACAAATACAACACACAAAGTGGGTTCATCAGTTTCAAAATGGTTAAACTCAACTGCTTTAAAAACAAATTTCTCTTAAAAAATATTACGCCATATTGAAAATCATTATGGCATGATTTTTTTATCTCCCTTATTACACCTTGAGTACCATGGCGTAATGGGTTCCCTTCATCGAACAACCGAACTCTTTTCAAAACGTTATAACATTACGATGTAATATTCAAAAAATGATGACCGTCTGACTTTATTTCCAAACCATTGCTTCCAAACCATAACCTAATTGCCTTGTGGTCACAACCAACACCATCTCATATAAATCATGATGTACTATTCGTGCCTGATCCACTTGATCAATTATTGTGGTAAATCATGATGTGGTAACTCAAGCACCATCATCTCCAACCATCAATTCACAACACAGTGAATAAAATTATAGCGTGATAATTAATTGATCAATTATTGTGAAAACTTCTCATAGAAATTACAACGTGATGAATATCATTATTGTTGAGCTTTGGTGTGAGAACTATTTTCTGGTTAAGTGTTGGAATTTCTGAAACGTGTCTTTCCAGAATTACATTTGGTGGAACCAGATGGAGACATGTTCACCTTCACCATAGATGTCCGAATTTAAGTCAGTGAAAGCAACATCAACAACAACGGTGTTCAAGGGTGGGGATGCAGAAGGATGAAAGTCCTTACTCATACACTTGGGGAGCAACCATGTTCCAGATGGAGTGACGCAGCGAAAGGATGTTCTAGATGCGACACAAAAGTCTTTGCGGAAGTGGAGGAGCCGACAATAATTGTTTCCGGATGATGGGAGTGCGGAAACAGACTTTGCATAGGAATCACTATGAAGGATTTGCGTAAAGTTTCCTTGCGGTTTGCAAAGGCTACGCAAGAATCTTCAAAAGACTGTGTAAGGAGAGCTTGCATTGTTCACCGAAAGGGCTAATTGAGATGGTGATGCTCGCTCGGTCACCTTGAACAAAGGGAGGGTCACCTGTGAAGTTCGGATGGCGGTGCTACTAGAATGATTGACCGACAGCTGTAGAGCACCTTTATAAAGAGAGTGTTGACTCACTTTGAGTAGAGTGACGAGATCGAGTGAGGGCCGATTTAGGAGTTGGAGTAGCGTCCATCCGGGGGGGGACTTCTCCACGAAAGCGCTTGCGGCCGAAATGAGTCGCTGGAGGCGTTGCCAGGAGGTTCTTCGAGTTAGGCATTCAGAAGATGTCCCTTGTAACTCGGGCCGAGTTGGGTTTTTGGAAGGAGGGTTCCCTTGTAACTCAGTTTGTCTTCCTTAATGAAAGATATAGTGTGTTCTCCTGCGGAGTAGGACTAAAGTCCGAACCATGTTATTTCTGTGTGTTGTGCTTATTCCATTTATGTTGTGTGTTTGTTCTTGCTTGTTTGTTGTTCACGAAAGATCTTGTCGAAGTCTATAGAGTTATCGAAATAAGAGTGAAGTGTCACGACCCCCTCCCTTCAAAGGTACCCCTCTCGGGCTGACAATGGAGAAATGGTGATAATAACCCCCAAGTCCCGCCTTCAGTAGATTTTGGGTTGACGACTAGCACCGATGGTATAAAAGTATCACACATGGAAGACATTACCCTCAATAGATAAGATAGGATTGGGAGACAGAGCATCGACCACCAAACAACTTCATAACATAATATAAAAGAAAGGAAACCAAACCATCCAAACAACTTCGGCTCCGATGATCTAACCTGCAACCACTAGCAAATTGTTGTGGGGTGAGCACTTAAGATTACTCACAGTAGGATCATCCCTCTAAACAGATCAACATTCGTGTGCAATAAACCTGCAATAATAAGCACGAGTGAAACCAACCAAGAAAACAATCAAACATAATCATCACCAATAAATAGAAGGGGCATAGGAATAAACCAAAGGCCACAATATCATAAATAAACAACAAGCATCAATCAAACCATAGCCACCTTTTCGTTTCATTCCTCCACCACATCCACAACCAAACCTACATTTCATAACCAAACCAAACCACCAGTATGTAATCATCACCACAACACTTCCTCCTCTGGGCTCAAAATATACTCATCTTGGCTCCAACCCGTCACCCAGGGGTTCTCCCACTCAAACCGGTAGCGAGCCGGTAGGATCACCCTCTCATATGCGCAGGGGCGTGAGTATGAATCAACATCAACAACATATCATCAACCATCATGTCATGCATCCGCAACTGCATCACCACAATCCCACATATACACACTCACAACCACATTGCCACAAACACCATAATTCCATCACTTTCCAACCATCCATCGGTAGGGTAATGTAAACACGAAGGACATCAGTCTCGTGCCCTCCTTCCATGCGCATTCCCCACCAACTCCATTCCATTCTCAAGGGTATCGTGAACATGTAGAGCATCAACCTCGTGTCCTCCCTCTACCATGCCTGACGCCCACTATGAACTGCCATATCCTCTCATCAATGCCACCACTCGCGCACTTTTGACTTTTGACCATCACAACCCGTGCGTATATACCAACCTCGAGCCTTTATAGCCCATGAGAATTTGTAACCACCGTGAGCCATTATAGCCCATAAAACATTCCACCGCATATTTCCTTCCACACCACTTTCAGAATTTCCAGGCACATCATAATACTCACTCGTCAAACAACACAAGACCTAACAAGGCAATAACAACAACATCACAACCAATACTCATGAGATAGGAGTCAAATGCAACAAGTTTCTTCAACCATTTCATTCCATTTTCCCATTAATCACCCATTTCTAGCCATGTTTGGTTTGTCGTTTATTCATTTATCCATACCAAACTGTTCGTCATTCCATCTCATTCCAGATTCATCTATTTATTATTCATCATATTTATTCAAGCCATAGCCATTCATCCACAGCCCACTTCCCTTTTTGGTTTCCTATTCACAATTCCCATTGCTATTTCACAAACCAGTTTTAGCCAAATTCAGGGAAATTATAATAAATGTAAACATCACCACACTCCCTTTTTCATCAAGCAACGATCAACAATGACATTGTAAGACACTAATAATTTCAGCAACATAGCTTATATTTCACATTCTAGAAATTTTCCATCCTGGTTGCCTTCTTTAAGTGACTATTCATTGTAGGGTTCCAAGGTCCATTAGCAATATCAACAAACACAACATTAAATATGAATCATAGGGTTCGACAATGTCAATAACATGGGAAACATATGACACACACAACATCCCTCTTTCCCCATTCAATTTCTCTTCTTACGTGGTTCATTCTCTTCATTAATTTTTTATTTTCTTCATGGCGTTCCTTGCAATCCTTCCCTTTCCCATAAACCAAAACACCCCAAAAAATCAGAATAGCATAATCAGAAGGAAAGCACAACAAACATATTCAAGAATATTAATTGCAGAAGATAGGAAATAAGTCCCGAGATCCCCTACCTGATATATTTTATTCCTTGTAAACTTGGTGTAGCCAAAGGAATAGAAGAGAGAGAATCGAGGCAAATTTAGAATCCTTGAACAGAAGGGTTCGTTCGACTCCCATAATATTTCTGAACTCGTTGGTAGATACTTTGGGTATTCTAAACGGGTGGAAATCAAAGGAAGATGAAGGAAGAAAGGTTCAGATTTTTAAATTTCCAACAGACGCGTTCATCGTTGAAACTTTAATTAAAATCACTATTTAATTCAATTTTAAATCAAAACATAATGGCACAGTGATTAAATCTTCCTAAAATATTAGATTTAGGTTTAAATGAGTCAAAAGCATTTAATTCCTTGATTTTAGGAATTTAAGAATGTTGAAAATGACTTCTGGGGGTTACAACTCGAAGAAGGGAAAAAATTGGAAAAATAGGGAAATCCTACTACCCATATGCAGGATAGGGGGTCTGCTTTAGGGTAATTTGTTTTACCCTTACGCAGCGCTATGCAAGAGTTCACGTAAGGGTAACTTGAGCTTACCCTTACGCAACCTTTATAAAAAGCAGCTCACCTTTATGCGAGCAGGGTATTACCCTTACACGAGTTGTGGGAACTCAGCTATACCCTTACGTGGGTATTGAAATCTCGCTGGAACCCTTACACAAGCTTTGGAGAACCCGGTTGACCCTTACGCGAGCAGGGGGTACCCTTACGCAAGGTTCAGATTACCTTTATGTGGTGCTTGAGATCAGTGGCTTTCCCTTACGTGAAACTCAGCTTACCCTTACATGGGTATTGGGAAAACTCGGCCGACCCTTATGCAACTTAAGAGATGACCCTTACGCGATCCGATGCCCTTACACAAGCCATGAGCCACCCTTATGCAAGGAACTGTCTACCTTTACGCGAGATTCAAAAAACTTTAATTACCTTTATGCAGCGCATAAGAGTCCCATGTTACCCCTATGTAACCTATAGAAAACTCTACTTACCCTTACGCATCTTCTTTAAAAGCTAGGTTACCCTTACACAACTCCAATTTTATGCCTAAGGGTAGATGTTTCATTGAAAATATTAACTTTTCAATTAAATGAACTTATAAATAATTATGAAAAGGGTTTATCATCACTTTCAAAATTCCATAACACTTACAAAAACTTTAGAATCATTTTTAAAACTTCTAAATTAATTTCCAAATAAACTTTTAATACTTTTAAATTACTTCCATAATTTGCAAAACCTTTTTAGAACTGCTTTATAAATTATAAAACCATTTTAAAACAACTTCTAGAATTTATGAAACCGCTCCCGAACCACCAGAGACCCTAGAATGACAAAGGAAAGACTTGTGAAAATCTGGACCCTTACATGAAGGGCAGATCAACTTGGTGGCTATGGTGTTTGGTCTTCCTAGTTCCAAATGTTGAATTCGCAGGGGTTTGTTGTGGCACTTCGGACCCTTCTGGGTGCCTTTTTTCGCAGGTTGTGGTCTATAATGTAACTTCTGGTGATATGAGGCCGGCTGGTTCCGATTCGCTGGTTCTGTTTTCCTGGATTCTGTATGGGATGCATGAGATCTGGATGAAAGCGGCAGGGAAAATTTCCCCAACAACCATGAAATGATTTCTCCCGCAGCTCTCAAGCTTCACATCTTTAATAATCCTTCACTTCAAATCAGTCCCAAACCTTTATAGGACTTCCCCAACATGTTTATTTACCTATCTTGACCATTTTGATTGTTGTTTGAGTTGACAACCAAATTCAACATGATTGGAGACCATGTATCCAAGTCAAACAAAACTACTTGAACCCATTATCCCTCTTCCAATTCCAACTTCTTCAAACATGATGAGACATGGTCCTCAACAGGCCGATTTGATTGAGTTCATAAAAGTTGGTGTTATAAACGTTTACTGATTCACTCCCTCTCAGTGATCCACAGAGGCCTCCTCAATGTCCAACTTACGTTGTTCATGACATCAAGATCAACAAGAAACATGAATCATGTCAATCTTGTATAATTCAATCTATTGATTCTTGATTTCTAAATAAGTTCATTGAATTGCATACAATTGACTTCTCATATCAATTATCCATATATAAGCTATATTGATACCTCATGTAGACTATTTGAGTATGACAATGTATTTTCTTGGTCTTGCTTTAATTAAGGGCCTATGATACCATATTTATCCTACAGGAAGACAAGTTTTCTGATTTGTGTCAATGTATGAGCTTCATATCTTCATACAAATTTCTACACATACAAATCTTAACACATGGCCACAATGTAATTTAGTCATATCATTGTTCAACCAACCCATCATCACATGATTGATTTAAACATGCCCAAAAAGGGCGTCTCCCCTTTTATATCACCTGCATCAATTGATTCATAGTAAAACTTAAATAAGGCTGTCACAACATGGTTTTGCTATTTTTCTTTGAAAACTTAGAGTCACTAATTTGCAGCCACCTGCTTTATGATTCTTCCATGGGCAACTGCCTTCAAGCACTGTACTCATGCTGTTCAGATGATGTAATACGATCCACTGCTCCAGATTTAGTCAACATATTTCCTTATGCAATGCAGCATACAAGAAGTCCTGAGCTTAAGGTTAATTTGGTCTCTCCATTGTTTCAACAATCTGTGGTATTTTGTGCTGCTTATAAATCTGACACTTAATATTTCTCAGCTTGCGCTGTGTAGTGCATATATCAGGATTGCCAAAACTTGTCCTCTGTATGTATGGAGGCCAGAAGCTCTTATGTATATGCTTTGTTCCTCGGAGCCCTGTATTCCATTGAGAGAATGCCTTGAAGAATCCTTTGCAATCCTTGGCATGGATGTTATTGGAGGGGGCACCATTACTGACTGTAGTGTTGGTTTCCCGATCTCTACTAATGCTGGAATTACAAGCACGAAAGCCGGAGAGAAAAGGAAACTCCAGGATTCAGACAAATTCCCAATTAAGCATCAAAAGATCGACGAAGAAAGTAAAATTTCGATTTCAAATGCCCAAAAGCCTTTTGATGATAGTACTACTGCAAGTGGAAATAATGTGGAGTGCATGCGAACGTTGATCTTTTCATTTGTTGAACTCCTAGAACCTATTGATGCCAAGAGTAATTCCTTTACACCTGAAGTGGCAATATCAGCTCTTAGCCTGCTATGCATTGTGTTCTGTAAATACCCACAAACACATGTGTCAGTTCGCATCTTTCAGCAGATGGATGCTTGGATCCCTTGGATAAGTGAGCAGGTAGGGAGTAGTTCTTAAAATTGTAATTTGAAATTACCTTTCATTTTTCTAAATGAAATATATATAAATCTTGTAGGCAAAGCAAGGAAGCTCAATAAAATTTGATTTGTCCATATATCTGGAAGCAATCAACTGCATGCTGCTTTTGCAAGGTAAGGTGTTAGGCCTTATTTATAGTTTAAAGATTCACTTAAACTGGATTTTTCTTCTAAATAATGTGGTAAAAGTCATAAAAAAGTATTACATGTGTGGTTTGTGGCTACTTGGAACAAACTTTTTGAGTCTTATGATTTGTACAATAATGTATCTTTTTCAGTCATGCTAACTTGTTACACTTTTAAACTAACCTTTTAACATGGAGATGCATGTTTAGATTCATTCTATGTTGCTTTCTATTTTTTTTTTTTTTCATATTGTTTCATTTTTGTCTAGGTCTAAATTCCAATGAGGGTATGAAGCACTTCAAAATTAAACTCTATGCTGCAGAGTTTAAAAGTTCAGTGCTGAAGCTTCCATGGACCCATTTTCTTGTGCTCAAAGAACCTCATCCTCCATGGAGAGCAAAACAATTGGCTGTTCAAGCCTTTTCCAAGATTTGTAGCTTAAAAACCGAAAGTGATTTTGAAGTCTTAGATTTGGCCCTTCGTGATGAAGCAGAAGAAGTTAGAAGTGAAGCTGTTGTTTCCATGCCATTGATGGTCTTATGGTGTGGTCTTGACATGCTTTCACATATGTTCAACAGAATGAAGTATGTGAGATTCAATGTTTTAGAAGTTGATGTCAATATATGTTAAATTTTTGCGATTGTGGTTCATTAAGTTTAAGATTTCATAATGGTGTTTTTGCATTATTGCTCCGTTTATTAAACCTGTATTTCTCACTTCACTATTTTGTCAACCTCTCTCTTTGCTCCCTTGGAAAAAATAACAAAATTAATCAAGAATCTATTGCCTGGTTGCAGGTTTCTGGAGGCCGAGCAGCATGGGAATGTCAAAAAAATCATTCCCTTGTCCCTTGGCTATTTAGCATGCCTTTATGGGTCTTGTACTGCAGACGATGTTCAGGCTGCAAGCGCTTGCAAATTATTCTTGAGTAATAAAGACGAGAAACAGAATCAGACAAATTATTTTTTGCAAGGGTTTTCCTGCACAAAATGTGATAAAAGAATGCTACACCACCATCAGTTCTGTCCTGTACTTGTTCAACCATCTTCTGTAAAAAGCATTGAGTTTGGTTCAGATTGTGATTTTTTCCAGCTGCAGTCTCTTTTTTTTAAATGCCTGTATGATGTTTGTTTGGAAGATGTTCAAGTCTCTTGCGTCAGAGTAATTCACAGGATCATTGCCCATGGGACTACAGAGGTGCTACTGAAAACACAGTCCGAATGGATTAAATGTATAGAATTCCTATTACTTCATAGAAAGCAGGCTGTCAGGGAGGCGTTCTGCACTCAGATTAGAGTCTTCCTTGAAGAGCCTATTCTGAGTTCTTTGTTTTCACATGTAGAGGCATCAGGGAAATCTAAAGAACAGAGGCTTCTGGAGATAATAAAACATGCTTTGTCAGTGACAGGTGATCCTAAAATAACCCTGACTCTTATTGAGTCCATCGCAGAAGTCATGGTGGCTGTGGATATTTACAGCCAGCCCTTCTCGCTCTCCCTTATATTATTGGTTGATCAACTTGATAACCCACTTGTTACAGTTAGAATGTCTGTTTCAAGGTTAATACATAAATCTTGCTATTCGCATTGTAAAGGTGGGCTTGAATTAATCCTTTCAAAAGTTCCCCATGCTCGGAATGAGTTGTTCGATTATCTATCTTCAAGGCTTGCAAGCCATCCAATGATAATAAAAGAGTTCGCCGAAGCTGTTTTTGGAATTGAGATTGAAGGGCTAGTCATCAAAATGGTTCCTGTTGTTCTTCCAAAACTTGTGGTGTCACAGCAAAATAACGAGGAATCTATTGCAGCCCTAAATGAGCTGGCTAAATATTTGAACACTGACATGGTGCCTCTTATTGTAAATTGGTTACCAAAGGTGCTTGCATATGCTCTCCATCAAGTTGGTGGCCATGAATTAATCTCTGTGTTGCAGTTTTACCATGCCCAGACTGGATCTGACAACCAGGAAATTTTTTCTGCTGCATTACCTGCACTTCTAGAAGAACTTACATGTTTTATGGATAATGGTAATTTGCATGAAATTGAAAAAAGGTACCATGTTCTCTGGCTAAATATTTTAGATTTTGATTTTTCAACACATAATTTGGCGGATTTTAGTTATTTTTGTTCGTGTTGGTCACCAAAAGTTGTGTTTAGAAGGTAATGCATTATTAAATTTCTCATACAATTGCAGTTTAACCAAGGTTGAAATGCTTTCTATTGTGATTGATTTGTAATTTTTGTTTCGACAGCCACAATAAAATGTTTATCTTCTTACTGTTTTATGGTATCCTTCATTTCTCAGTGAAAAGTGAATCTAATTCATTACTGTAAGAAGTATCTCAGTCCTCGTTATTAACAGGTTAGAGAGAGTACCTCAAATGATAGGGGAGGTGGCTAGGGCTCTGACTGGCAGTAATGATCTTCCTGGCTTCTTAAGAACTCATTTTGTTGGTCTCTTAAACAGTATTGATAGAAAAATGCTTCACACAGAAGATTTGTCATTGCAGAAGCAAGCCATGAAACGTATAGAAATGTTGATTAAAATGATGGGTACTCACCTGAGTACCTACGTCCCAAAACTAATGGTTCTTCTCATGCATGCTATTGACAAAGAACCACTTCAACTTGATGGCCTCTCTGTCTTGCATTTTTTCGTCAGGCAGCTGGCAAAGGTATCACCATCTAGCATTAAGCATGTAATATCTCAAGTTTTTGCAGCCCTTGTTCCTTTTCTGGAGAGAAAAACAAAGAATCCCCATTCCCATTCGAGTAAAATTGTGACTGTCTTAGAAGAACTTGTGTTTGAGAACAAAGTTATCTTGAAGCAGCATATTAGTGAGTTTCCTCCATTGCCTGATATCCCAGCTTTAGTGGAAGTAAAAAAAGCAATACTAGAAGCACGTGGGCCAATGACATTGAAGGATGAACTGAGAGATGTAGCTAATGGTTTAAATCATGAGAACTTGAATGTGAAGTATATGGTAGCTTGTGAGCTGCGTAAGCTACTTAACCTGAGGTGGGAGGAAGTGACCACTGTTATCACTGGAGATACAGGTTCTGATACGGAGATCTTGAGTTCTTTGATTATATCCTTACTCAGAGGCTGTGCTGAAGAATCCAGAACATCAGTTGGGCAGCGACTAAAATTAGTGTGTGCTGACTGCCTTGGAGCACTGGGTGCTGTTGACCCTGCCAAAGTGCGGGGATTTACATGTCAGCGCTTCAAAATTCAATGCTCTGATGATGATCTTATTTTTGAGTTAATTCACAAACATCTGGCTCGAGCTTTTAGATCTGCACCAGATACTGTTGTCCAAGACTCAGCAGCTTTGGCTATACAAGAACTCCTAAAGATTGCAGGTTGTGAAGCGTCGCTTGATGAGAATGCAGCTGCTCTTTCACGGAAAGTTTGCAAGGGTAAGGAGTTTTCAAGGAACACTTCTTCTGGAAGTAAAGGAATCACTGATCCTACTGGTGGTGAAAGGGGCCAGAAACTGTGGGGCCGATTCTCCATTTATGTTAAAGAGATCATTGCCCCTTGCTTAACCTCGAGATTTCAGCTTCCAAATGTGACTGATTCTGCATCTCTTGGCCCAATTTACCGTTCTTCTTTGTCATTTAGAAAGTGGATATTCCTGTGGACCAGAAAATTAATGGCACACGCCACTGGTTCCCGCGCAGGCATTTTTAATGCCTGTAGAGGAGTAGTGCGTCATGATATGCAAACTACAATTTATCTTTTACCATATTTAGTTCTAAATGTAGTTTGTCACGGCACCGAGGAGGCACGATATGGCATCACTGAGGAGATTTTATCTGTTCTCAATGCAGCGGCATCAGAAAACAGTGGGGCTGCTACTGTTGGGCAATGCGAAGTTTGCATTCAGTCTGCGTTCACTCTTCTGGATAATCTTGGGCAGTGGATGGATGATGTTGAACAAGAAGCCGCTCTTTCTCAGTCCTTTCAGACTGTGACTTCTAAACAACAATTATCCAAGTTGAAAAACCAGAACAAAAATTCTTTGTCATCTACAACACAGCTTCTGACTCAGTGTAAACATGTCTCAGAGCTTTTAGCTGCAATTCCTAATGTGACCCTTGCTAGGGCTTCTTTTAGGTGTCAGGCTTATGCTAGGTCATTGCTATACTTTGAGTCTCATGTGCGGGGGAAATCTGGCTCTTTCAACCCCGCAGCTGAGATTAATGGCACCTTTGAAGATGAAGATGTATCATTTCTAATGGAAATATACAGTGGTTTGGATGAGCCTGATGGTCTCTCTGGATTGGCTTTTCTACGTCGATCAGTAATTTTACAAGACCGGCTTCTAATTAATAAGAAAGCTGGAAACTGGGCTGAGGTTTTAACTTCTTGTGAGCAGTCTTTGCAGATGGAGCCCACCTCAGCCCTGGGACATTCCGATGCTCTTAATTGCTTACTAAATATGTGCCATCTACAGGCCATGGTCACACATGTTGACGGATTGATTTCCAGGTTTCCTCAATACAAGCAAACCTGGTGCATGCAAGGGGTGCAAGCTGCATGGAGGCTTGGCAGGTGGGATTTGATGGATGAGTACCTTGATGGTGCCAGTCAAGGCGGCTTGCTCTGTAGTAGTTCTGAAAGCAATGCATCCTTTGACATGAGCATTGCGAAGATTCTCCAGGCAATGATGAAGAAAGATCAATATTCAGTTGCTGAGATAATTGCACTATCAAAACAGGCTCTGATAGCTCCTTTGGCTGCTGCTGGCATGGACTCTTATTCACGAGCTTACCCTGTTATTGTGAAGCTCCACGTGCTTCGTGAGTTGGAAGATTTTTACACACTCCTTAATGGAGAGTCTTTCTTAGAAAAGTCATTTTGTCTGGGTGATGCTGGATTCCTGAAAACAACCGGAACATGGGAAAACCGGCTTAGGATCACACAGCCATCGCTCCGTGCAAGGGAGCCACTGTTGGCATTTAGAAGGCTTGTTTTTGGGGCTAGTGGCTTTGGTCCTCAAGTTGGAGACTGCTGGCTACAATATGCAAAGCTTTGTCGTTCAGCTGGACATTATGAAACAGCACACCGAACAATTCTAGAAGCTCAAGCATCAGGTGCGTCTAATGCTCACTTGGAAAAGGCTAAACTTCTCTGGAGCACAAGACGTTCTGATGCTGCAATTGCAGAGTTACAGCAGTATCTTCTCAAAATGCCTGTGGAGGTTGTGGGATCTGCTGTAGTATCATCCATCGGTAGCCTTTCATTGATTCATCTAAACCCGCCGTCTACACTTAATGATGCTTCTGTTGTGAATGAGAACCTGGGTATTGCAAAGACTCTCCTCCTTTACTCAAGGTGGATCCATTACACTGGGCAGAAGCAAAAGGAAGATGTGATAAGTCTCTATTCCAGGGTCAGGGAACTGCAACCCAAATGGGAGAAGGGTTACTTCTATATGGCTAAATATTGTGATGAATTGTTTGTTGATGCTAGAAAACGTCAAGAAGAGAATAAAGGACATGGCTCCAATAGAATACCATTACCATCTATGATCACTGCATCTGCAAATTTAAATACAGAAAAGCATTGGTGGTGTTACATTCCCGATGTATTGTTATATTATGCAAAGGGGCTTCACAGGGGGCATAGAAATCTATTCCAAGCGCTTCCAAGATTGCTGACCTTGTGGTTTGACTTTGGGAGCATTTATCAACGAAGTGTCTCGCCATCCAATAAAGATTTGAAAAATGTCCATGCGAAGGTGATTATTTACTGTGATTTTCCCTTTATTCTCATTTTATTGCTTTGCCTTTATTCTTGATTTTTCTTTGGTCATTGAAACTGGGCCCCATTAGATCTTATTTGCGGATGCTGATGGTTTATAAGTGGAAAATGGCGGCCAGATAATTTTTTAGGGATTTTTTTCCTAGTATCATATTTTTGTAGGAGTTTTTTAAAAATTTTACAATTATTCCCAAATTTCTTTAAACAAAAACACACTACCAGTTTTTTGTTACTATTTCTTAATAATTTTGGAATTAGGAATAAGAAACATGGAACAAAGACAAAACAGAAAACAGCTCTAGTTTATTTCTTTTCAATTTGCTTCCTTTCTTCTCGGCAGGTAATGAGCATAATGCGTGGCTGCTTAAAGGATTTGCCGACATATCAATGGTTAACAGTTCTGCCGCAATTGGTTTCTAGAATTTGCCATCAGAATGAAGAGATAGTGCAGCTGGTCAAGCACATAATTACTTCAGTTATTCGGCAATACCCACAGCAAGCCCTGTGGACCATGGCAGCAGTTTCAAAGTCCACAGTTCCTTCAAGGAAGGAGGCAGCTGCAGAGATAATACAAGCCGCAAGAAAGGGCTCCAGTCAGGGAAGTTGTGGCAGCAGCTTATTTGTTCACTTTCCTGCTTTAATTGATCATCTAATCAAGTTGTGCTTCCATGGAGGCCAACCGAAAGCAAAGACAATCAATATCTGTACCGAATTCAGCGCTTTGAAAAGAATGATGCCTCTTGAAATAATCATGCCTACTCAACAATCTCTTTTTGTCAATCTGCCAACTAATGGTATGAATCCGACTGATTCACCCATATCCAATATCTTCTATGCCACAGATCTTCCCACTATTTCTGGGATAATTGACGAGGCTGAGATCCTTTCATCCCTTCAGCGACCCAAGAAGGTATATTCTTCAGTATTCCAACATGTTTGTTTGTGTCTATTTACCTTGCATGGACAAGCAATTGCTGAGAACACCATAATTCATATTATCATCACTTTGTCTTGAAAATGTTCAACAAACAAGAAAACTGCTCTCTGTAAATACTGTAGCAGGCATATACTTCTTTGTGGGCATTTTTTTTACAGTGCCTATCAGAAATTCTCTGACGGTTTATACTTTTGTAGTTTAGGGTTTGCCTATGTAGTTGTGAGAGTTGAATTCAATTTGAGGTGATTGATCAAGGAATGCTGTTTATTAGAAAAGATCTCCATGAGTTAACTTGCATAAATTTGTGCTCCTTTTGTACTCTATCAATGATTATTAGTTGAGAAGGTCACTTACACTTACATCTCCTTAATTACTTGTCATATCTTCGACATTGTAGGTTGTCCTTTTGGGCAGTGATGGCGTTGAGTACCCATTTCTGTGCAAACCAAAAGATGATCTGAGAAAAGATGCACGCATGATGGAATTTAATGCCATGATCAACCGTCTACTATCCAAATGCCCCGAGAGCCGAAGGAGGAAACTCTATATTCGCACATTTGCAGTCATACCATTAACTGAAGACTGTGGTATGATTGAATGGGTGCCCCACACTCGTGGCCTTCGGCAAATTCTCCAAGACATCTACATAGCATCTGGGAAATTTGATCGGCAAAAAACAAATCCTCAAATCAAACGTATTTACGATCAGTGTCAAGGCAAAATGCTGGAAGATGAGATGCTGAAAAATAAGATCCTGCCAATGTTCCCTCCTGTTTTTCACAAATGGTTCTTGACCAATTTTTCTGAGCCAGCTGCCTGGTTCAGAGCCCGGGTTGCTTATGCACACACAACTGCGGTTTGGTCCATGGTTGGTCATATAGTGGGCCTAGGTGATCGTCATGGTGAAAACATTCTTTTTGATTCTACAACTGGTGACTGTGTTCATGTTGATTTCAGCTGCTTGTTTGACAAAGGCTTGCAGTTAGAAAAGCCTGAGCTGGTGCCTTTCAGGCTTACACAGGTAAGTGAAACATGCTTGTATACAGACATATGTGCCTACGTACAGAACATTATTTGATCGTTCCATCTTACTTCCGTAACACTGTTGATAAATGATGACAAATTTTATTTCTGGCATGTTTGTTTTTCAATGCTGAAATTCATTGCATATTTGATATTACTTTTGATATTGATGAGTACTTGAGTCTTCTTTCATTTACTATTGATTTTATGGGCTTGCAGAACATTATTGATGGCTTAGGCATTACTGGATATGAAGGCATTTTTTTAAAAGTCTGTGAGATCACACTTGCTGTACTGAGGACGCACAGAGAGACTCTCATGAGTGTCCTTGAAACTTTCATCCATGATCCTCTGGTGGAATGGACAAAAACTCACAAATCCAGTGGGATAGAAGTTCAGAACCCCCATGCCCAGGTTTGGATCTTAATTATTAACTCTTGAAAGCCTTCAAGATTAATTTATATCTGGCTGTGAAATGAATGCACAACCCACCAAAAGCCGCTATCTATGTGGACCACCACAATGATCAATAGGTCCCCCCCCCCCAGCCCACGTTGATAAAATTATGCCATCCCAATGCTCGAATCCGAGGTTACTGGGGAACACAAATGATAATCATAATGATGATGATGATGATGATGATCATAATCATATTCATAATCACCATCATCATTATTTTGTGAATTGCTGTTTTTTAGGCTGGGGTACTGAAGGCTGCTTGTTGAAGAACAACTGTGTAATATTTGACCACGACACACTAACACACATTGTGTCCGCATGAATTTCCACATTTATGATGGTAATTTGAACATTATAGTGTTGTCTTCCAAATATGAGAAAATCTTCTTCCTCTTCCAATTCCTTTTTCCTCACGGAGATTATCCCTTACAAAAAATACACTAAAGTTAGTCTAAGCTTGATCTATGGCTATGTTAATGTTTAGGTGACTTGACCATTGATGTTGTTGAATTTTTTTGTGTCCTTTGGTTGAAATAAAATTGAATATTGTTAGAAGATGTGAGTTCCACATTGGAGTTTAGGCATTATGTGATCTTTATTATTCACTAGCAATAAACACCGATCTCCCTTAGAGGCATCTTGGGCATTTGAGTCGCAACTCCTCCATTCTAACATGGTATCAGAGCCTCCCAAACCCCAACCCTTCTCCCGTCTCTCCCCACCTAGAAACTCTTGTCGTTTTCGCTCCCCAAAGAGGGGTGGCAGCCCCCCTGGCCAGTGGGCCCTGTTCTCCTGCCGCCACCCCTCACCCATACTCGGCGGCTCCCTTTCCCATTGCGCACCCCCTCATTGTGCTTTCTAGTCACATTCCCCTCCCTTCATTCAGGGGAGTCTTCTCTATTGCGCCCTCCCTCGCGCGACATTTCTTCTTGCCGTGCTCCCTCCCGTCGCTCCGCCCTGACGCGACGCCTGCTCCTGCTTGCCTCCTGTTGGATGAGTCTGGCGCGGTCCCCCACCGGTGACTTCCTGCTGCGCGGCTCCACCTTGCTTGGTCTTCCCATGGTGCACGACCTGCCATCCCCGCCTCCCCTTCCGTGACGCCCTCCTTGCCCGCCCGCCTATAACTGTGCACTCCCTTTTCTGGGTGCCGATCCTCTGATGGTGTGTTCTCCCTGCTGCGTTGCAGTCCCTGGTATGCCCCTTCTGTTGACAGGTCGGCCCTTGCTGTCAGGGCCCTGCTTCCTTTTCGTCACTGCCTGGATCTCCATCAGGTTGTCTGGATCTCTGTCGGGTCATTCCACCACTGCCCGGACCTCCATCTGGACCTTCCACTACTGCCCGGATCTTTGTTGGGACCCTCTGCTGATGCTCGGATTTTTGTCGAGCTTCCCAGCCCACTGTCAGAACTCTTTGCCGCTGCCCGGATCTCTATCAGGCCTTTTGGCTGCTGCTCAGACCACCGTCGGGCTTCTTTGGTGCTGTCTGGACCACCGGCCTCTTTGTTGCTTTGCTTTTCTGTTTTTTTGTGTTTTGATTTTGTATTGCAAGCTGGGCATGCCCAGCTTGTAGGGGAGTATTAGGGGTTTGGGATGTTTCTTTTTGTTTTGTTATGTATTCAAGCTAGGTAAACTTAGCTTGAGGGGGAGTGTTAGAATATCTGAGCCTCGGATTTGAGTTTAAATATTATTTCATCTTTATCATTCACTATAAATAAACACTAAAACCTCTTTAGAGGCATCTTGGGCATTTGGGTCATAGCTCCTCCATTCTAACAAGTATATTTCTTTGAAAAAAACTGACAGCGAGCCATTAGTAACATTGAAGCACGGCTACAAGGAATCGTTGTTGGAGTTGGAGCAGCACCGTCGTTACCTCTGGCTGTTGAAGGGCAGACTCGACGCCTCATTGCTGAGGCGGTTTCACACAAAAACCTAGGGAAGATGTACATATGGTGGATGCCTTGGTTCTGAGGGCTGTTATGAGCTGATGGATATTCATTTTCTTGGGTGCTGGCTTCAGAATTGATTCCCTTCAACTGGTGAGTTTTTAAGGCGGTGTTTGGTTCTGAAAATCGTTTTCTGTTTTTATTTTTCAATAATGTGCTGGAAAATTTATCCAGTTATGCGAACGAGAGATTTGAGCAATCATTTCATGGGTTAGGCTGCTGGTCAGTGGTGAATGGCTGCCTTCCCTTAAAAATTGTGTCAACTCAGTGCTGAGGGAAACTCTCCAGGTAATTTGTGATTCGCTGTTGTTTCCTTTCAGGTACTGTTTGGTTCAAGAAGTCCATGAAAGAAATCAGTAGCTCTCAAGTATGGAATCTGCTCCGTTAATCCATAAATTTGGACAGAAAGATGATTTTGATGTCAATTAATGCTCTATATATCTTATTTATAGGACTGTTTTCATTTGATAAAATTCCCATTTTCACTGCCTTTTCATTTCCATTCTATCAAAATTCTAATCCTTAACCAAACGGACCTTAATGTTTTGCAGGCTGGGCTTTGGATTGTCATTTGATGCCAAACTGATTCTCGTTCTCGCTCATTTTTGGAACTCCATGACTGCAAGGTTCAGCAGCTTCCACGTACTTCTGACATTGCCGTTCAATCCAAATCAGAACATTAATATTTTTGTCAAAAAAAATTATTGATGTAAATTATTTGTTAGATTAGATTGTTTTTATTTTTTTAGTCCCATTCATAATTTTATGTTGATTTTATTTTAATTGTATTGGTTGGCTAGTATGTTTTTTTATTATATTTGGATTGTTTTGTATGGACTCGCTTCATATCTAGATGATTTTTTTACATTTAATTTAATTATGAAATGATATATCTTGGTTGTATTTATAATCATATTGGATAATGTATTGGCAATATATATATATATATATATATATATATGAGCTTATTTTTTAAAATTAAATCTGGGTCAGTATTGTTGGTGATGGCAGTGGGCCGAGTACCAGATGAATTTGAGGCATTTGAACCTTCACTCATTTAAAACATGTTTATTTTTTAAATGTATCACTCTAACCTATTTAAATACACGTTTATAATTTTGAATTTTAAAAATCCATTTATAAATTTAAAATGAAAGTATCACAAATCAAATACATATTTATAGTTTTATTTTACTTTGAAAAACTATAATTAGCGAACAAATTATATCTGTTTAGGCTTAAAAATCAATTATAAATCCATGAGACAAAATCAAGTTATATAAATGTATTTTATCATTTTACTTTAAAATATATAATTAATAAATTAATAATAATTTATTTAAACGGGTTTGGGTTTTGAGATACCCTAAGACTACTATCCCAACCCTACTTGTTTGTTAACCAGGTTTTGAATCCACTACCCTACCCCAATAAAAAACATGATTAACTAATACCTCAACCCTACTTTGTTAAACCTGTTATCATCCCTAAGTTCTGCTCGAGGCACAATGACTTTTGATGGGGGTTAGCCTTATCAGATTAGATTCATACGGTTATAACGTGCCTATCCTTTTGCCCCCCCCCAACATTTTTTATCTTAATGTTAAAAAATTGTCATTTTCACGATGCATGAAAAGAAGATCCTGTGATGATAGATGGTATGTAGCATCTCTGGTTTGAGGTATGTAACATTTGTTTATGCATTTTTATGTGTTCAAAGTGCTTGGAATGAGTTGGGAAGGGGGCTGAAGAGGTTGGAAGAGTTTTGAAAAAGATTGGAAGAATTTCTAAGGGCGCACAGTTTGAGCACGGTTAGGGGGAAACCGTGTGAGTTCTCTAGAAAATCGTGCTGGGGGAGACAGTGGGCTTCGCACGGCCTGCACACGGTTTTCCAAACCGTGTGAGACAACCGTGCAGACCCTTTCTCTCGAGACAGTGGCATGCACACGCTTAGCGCACAGTTTGATAAACCGTGCGGACTAACCGTGCGACCACTTAAAAAGAGGGTTTTAAATCCGGACTCCTTTGGGCTTGCTCCTTTCCACTTCAAATCTCCTCCAATTCGAGCCTCACTCGGGATTTTCAGTTCTCAGGGGTTTGAGGCGCTTTCCCACTCATTTTGGAAGCAATTCAAAGGGGTTTCAAGGCGGTTTGAAGGTGGTTTCTCCCAGGTAAGTTTCTTCTTATAAGGACCTGGCCTTAAACCATACATAATATTGAATTAAATGAATAATTCATATTGAAGATCTTTTCAGGTTTAGAATTTTAGAGAATTAGGACATAACTATTACATCTCAAAAGATTACAAAGTAGACACTTCTACACAGTTTCCATTTTTTTTTACAAAATATGAACTCTTGAAAAAAAGAGTCATGTCTAGTTCCATGTTTAAGATAACATGACTTTTCCATGATTTCATCCTTGTCCCTATTCCACATTATGTCCTGTGAAAAACATTTCAAAAAACTTGGGATGAGCATAAAAAGCTAAGGGATACACAAAGAAGGAAAATTGTTAGTTTTTCAAAACAACAGGTAAACCATGAATACATTACCATAAGTAATATTTTTCACCTTTATGAAGTAGTAAATACTCTTCACTGAATAAAAGATCATTACTTACCCTTTTGTAACCAAAAGATTACCATAAAACCCATATAAAGAACACATAACATATAAAGGTAACTTGAGGCATAAACATACTTAAATGGAATAACCATACGGTCGACTTCCACACATATCACTAAATGAAATAGCCATACGGCCGACTTCCATACCCAATGCATTGGAGGTTATAACGTAACTACCCGTCCTGGTATTCACGACACCACCCGTCATTTGGTTTATCACGTAACCACCCGTCAAATGTCTAAGTATCATTATAAAATCATAAGACTGAAAACAAATATAAAGGAAAGAAAACATTTCCACATTTCAATCACAATATATCACTTAAATATATTGACATAACAAATCCATTATCAAAACCATTTTCAATACCAAAATACATAAAAGAGTATATGATATTTATTTTCTTTTAAAACATTACGGCTTGTTGAGGAAGCCAAAAATCAAATAATACTCGCGGCGGAGGAAAGGTCGTTGTCACCGCTTACGTTAAAAGAAAAATTCCTTTTTGTCGTTTAGTAAAACGCTTTGTAGAAAAAGATTCCCTTTGAAAAGTCAAGGGTGTTTATACAGCGTATAAAAGAAAGTCGTGTATTAAAACAAAATATGCCTCAATGAAAGAAGATTGAGACGAAGTCCCTTACCTCGTGTCCGACTTGACTTGATCGTTCTTTAATATCCTGAAAAATAAACTAAAGTTAATTTCTACTTGCTTAAGAACATTTTTCAAGTTTATTATTCCTTTTATATCACTCATTACCATGTTATAAATATTATGTAATCATTTAAGTTAATAACGTCCATTTTGTCGATATTTGGTACTTGAGTCAAAAATGAACTTCTTATAAATATATGTTGTTCATGTGGTCAAAGGTTCATTATATCCAGAATGATATTCATGATTTGGATATCATATATATCATATATATCCAGCATATACATGTATTTATAATAGTACATAACATTTAGAGATAAGAAATGAAATGCACCGTTCATGGAGACGGTAAGCCGTACGTACGCATGAACGCTACTTTCATTTCTATTTCTTATTTTAATGGAATTAAAACATAATGATACATAGGTATATTATAATTCTAGTATAATATAATATATAATATCACTAACTCTATCCTTTATACGTACTGCATATGGTATGAACGAGTCATATCACTTTGAGGGGGCGGTAGTCCGTACTTCCTTTAATGAGATTATCACGTTTACCCATAATGGTAACCATAAAGGTATTCTATAAAAAAAATATAGAAGCATAAAGAAAACACAAACATATTATATATCATATATAAATATAGTGTCATCTTAATGACCACCATGATAGGCGGTAGGAGATAATCGAACAATCATCGTCTCGTGAGGCGTTAGTTTGTTATCCACAGAAACAATATGTTCTTCACCCATTAGATGGAGGTGTGTGTAAGTGTAGTTCGAATCCTTCTCATAACAACATCCTAGTATATTGAGGATACTAGTGGTGTTACAAAATAAAGGAATAAAAAGAGTTTAGGGGTTAGAGAAGTAAAATAAAAGAAAACAATTTAAGAGAAACCGTTACCTTTAATTTGGGTAACTCCCTTTGGTTTGAACCAAAGGACTTTTTGAAGTGCCTTCTGCCTAAGGTAAGACTTCTAGGAGAAGGAGAAGGATGTAGGGAGATTAATTAGTCAGAGGTTGGATGATCCAAATGGCTTGAGAGGTGTGAGGAATTGGTTAGAAGTGGTATCCTTTTATAAGGGAGAGGAGGGGCTCTTTAGGAAAGTGTGAAAATATTATTTTATTATATAATGATATTCGATTTCAAAAGGTCCAAAAATCATTAAAGTCGAAGATAAGATGACTCATGGTCGAAATAAAATCATCCAATCAGAATTGGACATGTTTTGGATAATATTTTAATCATTATAATCTTATTTATTTAAATGATTTATTAATGAGGTAAACACTGCATCATTATTATGTCCTAAATAATTTAATTTATTTGTTGTCTAAAAATTATAAAAAAAATATCAAGATGTAGGAAATATTCTTAGATTTCCAATGAATATTTATAGTAGAAAAGATAATTTAGATAACCTCTTGTAAAAATTAATTTACTAAAAGATATTTGTTTTTGTCATTTTTACCTTTACTTTAAATTAATTAATCTAAATTGTCATTATCACTCCCAAGTGACTCAAAGGGGTCCCAAAATCGACCCAAAGATGCCCATGGTCGTAAATGACTCAACCAATAAGGTTTGGACAAATGTTAAGGTGATTTTGAATTATTATAATATTCTTTTTACCTTGAATTACCCTATTTACCTTTAACCGCGGTAAATAAGTCAAAAGTTACTATTCACCAAAAATTATTTTTATCTTATTGAACCAAATTTTACTTACTAATAATAACCATGTATTTTGGATTTTTGAAATTCAATTCATAGAAGTGGTAAAATTTCATTTAAATGAAAAATTCAGTCTTTTAACTCCTACTAAGTGGTTTCACTATTCATCAAAAATTGAAGTTTTTCAAAAAAATACCAAAAATTCAGCCCAAGATATATTTGATATTCTGAATTTAAAAATGATATCTATTTTGCCAAATTCAAAACATAGAAGTGTCATTAATTAATTTTAGAATTAAAACCTGTTGTTAAAACAAATAGCGTGTTTTTAAGAAATAATAACTATCAAAAGATTGATACTTGTTTATGTCTAATTTCAAAGTGAAATTAATTCCAATAACCAACATTGGATTAAATGGTAAAAATATATTTTAATTAAACTTTAAAACCAATTAAAAAGTTAATCTAACCATATAAATAAATTAGATTAAAAGGAACTTTTGAATTAAAATACAATATTTTCACTATTCATTAAAAAATAAATTTTATCGGTAAAATCCCAAAAATTTACACAAAGTAAATTTTGATGTCCCCATTCTAAAGAAGGATTTTATTTGGTCAATTAGAATGTATTAAAGTGACCAAAACTATATTTAAAGAGGGTTCTCCATTAAAAGGCAATCAACCTTTTAATGTAAATTATGCTTAAAATTAGATTCATTCGCATTTTAAGCCTCTAACTTTTATTGGAAAAATGTAAATACATTTAACAAACATGTATAATCATATTGTAGTTAATTTTTTTCATTCCCACCAATACAACGGCTAGAAGTTAACTACCATTTAAAATAATAATATTATATTATTAGTGTGCAACGTAAGATTTCAAAGAAACTCGTTGTTGCGTATCAGGTACGCTATCGAACATAGCAACCCCTTTAAAGAAAAATTAATATTTAATTCACAAATATTAATAAATATGAAATATGTCTTATTCTTTATTTACCTAGGATGTTACATCCTTCCCCCCTTTTGGAAATTGTGTCCTCGCAATTTTTATTGACTTATCAAAATAAGTGGGGGTATTTATCCCTTATAGCATTTTCAGATTCCCACGTTGCCTCTTCAACCATGTGGTTTTTCCAAAAAACCTTTACCTGGTGAATTACCTTATTCTGCAACACTTGTTTTCTACGGTCAAGAATCTGGACTGGTTGTTCTTTATAAGAGAGATTCTCTTCCAACTGAACTACCTCTGGGCTCAAAACAGGAGATGGATCTGACATATACTTTCTCAACATCGAAACATGAAAAAAATTGTGTACCTGGGATAAACTTGGAGGTAAAGCTACTATGTACGCAACTGATCCAACTTTCTCCAGAATTTCAAAAGGTCCAATGAATCTCAGACTCAAATTTTCCTTCTTACCAAAACGCATCACACTTTTCCAAGGAGAAACCTTGAGAAAGACATGATCACCTACCTCAAATGAAAGATCCTTCCTTCGGTTATCTGCATAACTTTTCTGTCTGCTCTGAGCTGTTCTCATGTGCTTCTGAATCAACTGAACTTTCTTTGCCATCTCTTATACCAATTCTGGTCCCATCAGCTTCCTTTTACCTACTTCATCCCAAAAATCTGGAGTTTGACAACACTTTCCATATAATGCCTCAAATGGAGCCATCTGTATACTGGAATGAAAACTGTTATTATAAGAAAATTCAACCAAAGAAAGATGTTGGTCCCAACTTCCTTGATAATCCATTGAACAAGTACATAGCACATCCTCCAAGGTCTGAATTGTTTATTATGACTGCCCATCTGATTATGGATGAAAAGCTGTACTAAAATTTAATTCAGTACCCAACGAATTCTGAAGGCCTTTCCAAAAGTTAGAAGTAAACCTCAGATCACGATTAGATACAATGGAGAGGGGAACTCCATGCAACCTGACTATCTCTTTAACATACAACCGATCAAGTTGATCTAGAGACAAAGTATCTCAAATAGGAAGAAAATGAGCAGATTTAGTCAATCGATCAACTATAACACATATTGCATTATTACCTCGAGATGTTTTTGATAATCCCACAATGAAGTCCATTGATATATTTTCCCATTTCCACTCTGGCACCGGTAAAGACCGAATCATTCCTTTTGGTAACTGCCGCTCTGCTTTAACCTGCTGACAATTCAAAAACCTCACAGTAAAATCAACAATATCTCTTTTCATTCCATCCCACCAGTAATACTCCTGAAGATCTCTGTACATCTTACTAATACTAGGATGAACTGAAAAAAAAAGAACTATGAGCTTCACATAACAATTAATTCTTCAACTGTGAATCACAAGGCACACATAATCTCTTTCCAAACCTCAAAACACAATCATTATCAATGTTAAATTCAGGTAACTTACCCTTCTGAACCAACTCTACCTTTTTCTGTAACTCACTGTCTTCTTTCTGTGCTTGCTTTATTCTGTCTGATAGAGATGATCTCACTGACACCTGATACAAAATAGAAGAATTTTCTGCACCAAAAAATTCTATGCCAAAGTTCATCAAATCAAAAACCAAAGGATCTTGTTCCAAACGTAACATAGTTAATGAAGCATTACTTTTTCGACTCAAATCATTAGCCACTTTATTTTCTTTTCCTGGATGGTAATGAATCGTGCAGTAATAATCCTTGATTAATTCTAACCATCTCCTTCGTCTCATGTTCAATTCTTTTTGAGTGAATATATACTTCAAACTTTTGTGATCAATATATATTTCACACTTCACTTCATACAAATGATGCCTCCAAATTTTTAAAGCAAAAACAACAGAAGATAATTCCAAATCATGTGTAGGGTAATTTAACTCATGTGGTTTCAACTGACATGAAACATAAGAAATTACCTGATCATTCTGTACAAGGATACATCCATGTCCTTTCAACGAAGCATCACTGTAGATAACAAACTCACCATTTCTGGATGGCAGTTCCAAAACTGGAGCGTTCACCAATATTATTTTCAATTCTTGAAAACAATCATCACATTCTTTTGTCCAAATGAACTTAACACCTTTTTGAGTTAACTTAGTCATTGGACTAGATAACTGTGCGAAATTCTCAACAAACCTCGGGTAATAACCTTCCAAACCAAGAAAACTATGAATCTTAGTTATATTTGTGGGTCTTGGCCATTCTTCAACAAATTTTGTTTTAGCAGGATCAACAGTTATGCCATTTTTTGAAACAATGTAACCAAGGAAAGAAATTTGTTGTAACCAAAACTCACACTTGCTAAATTTCCCAAATAGTTTCTTTTTCTTTTAAGGTTTGCAAGAAAACCCTTAAATGACTTTCATGTTCCTCCTTACTTTTGGAATAAACCAAAATATCATCAATGAACACAACCACAAACTTATCCAAAAACTCACAGAAAATTCTATTCATAAGATCCATGAATACAATAGGTGCATTGGTTAAACCAAAAGGCATAACTACAAATTCATAATGGCCATATCTAGCACGAAATGCAGTCTTCGGAACATCTGATTCTTTTACTTTTAACTGATGGTACCCCGACCTCAAATCAATCTTTGAAAAATACTGAGCTCCCTGGAGCTGATAAAACAAATCATCGATATGAGTCAAAGGATACTTGTTCTTAATAGTGATGTTATTCAATGCTCTATAATCAATGCAAAGTCTCATTGAACCATCTTTATTTTTAACAAATAATACAGGAGCACCCCATGGTGATGTGATAGGTCGAATGAAACCTTTATCTAATAACTCATGAAATTGCTTCTTTAACTCTAAAAGTTCAATTTGAGCCATTTGATAAGGGGGTTTTGAAATTGGATTAGCATCAGGAACTAAATCAACAGTAAATTCAACTTCCTGATCAGGTATAATACCAGGCAACTCATCAGGAAAAACATCAAGGTACTCATTTACCACTAGCACATCATTAATCTCAACACTTTCTTTATTTTCAACAATACGAGCAAGGTAACATTCATTTCCTTCTTTTAATAGTTTCTCAACTTCCTGATATGTTATCAACATCAAGAGTTCATTCTTATACACAAAATGTAAATCTTTATGAAATGAAACCTCTTTAGCTATGTAGTCAATCTTATCATGATAAATAGAAATCCAATCCATGCCCCAAATAGAATCAAACTCTACTAGAGGTAAAACAATATGGTTTGCAGGTAGATTCTTTCCGCACACAAGGACAGGAAGGTTCTTATGTTTTCTTTTTGTCTCAACATTTCCTCCAGGTGTTTTTACCACAAGTTCTGTATTCATATCTTGATATATAATTCCCAATTTATTAGAAAACTTCTTAGAAATGAAAGTGTGTAGACCCTGAATCAAACAACACATTGGAATAATCTGAACAAACAAACAGTGTACCTGATACTACTTCGTTTGATGGCCCAACATCTGCTCAAGTAGTTACAAAGGATTTCACCACCCATTTATTCTTGTAGTCTGGCTGCTTTCCCTCAGTTGAGTTCTTCTCTGGACACTCATTTTCATAATGACTCATTTCATTACACTTAAAACATCTTACCGATGATTTTTCATTGCTTTCTTGATCATCTTCCTTACAGTTATGAGAAATATGACCAGACTTACCACACCGGAAGAACTTTCCATACTTGGATAAACATTATCCAGGATACTTTTTACCACACTTTTCACAAGTTGGATATTTAATTTTCTTACCTCCAGGATTCTTTGATGAATTCTTTCCCTTTGCCTGCCAACTGGACCTCTTATTTTGTTGTTTATCAAAGAACACCTGATCATCAACAAACTCTATTTCCACCTTCTCCACACATCGAACAAGTTTTTCATAACTTTTGAACTCAGGAGAGGCTAATGCTCTTCGATATCATGGCTTCAGTCCTGAGTAAAATCGATTTATCTTACTATCAAGATCTCATATGAAATTTGGTGCATACCTTGCCAGTCGAGTGAACTTTGCTTCATAAGCGGCCACTGAGTCATCTTCTTGCCTCAATTCTAGAAATTGTTTTTCCATACTAAGATGAACCAACTTAGGAATTTAATTCTCAAGAAACATACCTTTGAATTCATCCCAAACAAGAGAATCAATCTCCTCACTATCCCTGATATTTTTCACCATGGACCACCACTGATCAGCTTCACCTTCAAAACGGTGAACAACAAGACTAACCTATTGATGTTCTGAACACCCCATAACATTGAAAATCTTCTCCAGTGCTTTAATCCACCCTTTTGCTAGAACAGGGTCAGATGATCCTCTGAATGATGGAGGATGTTGCCTCATGAAATGCTCCACTACTGACATGTTCCTTTGCTGTTGATCTGGCTGATCTCATGCATGGATACCACCACCATTTATAGCTTGAGTCAACTATTCCATCACTACAACAAACTGTTTAGTTCCGATTCCGACCATCTCAGATTGCTGATTTGGAAGGTTTTCTTCCTCCTGATATCGTCCCAACATAGCTTCCCTATTTCCTCTGCAGAAAACCATTCTGAACACAGAAATATCTTAGGCGAAACAACATGGTAATCTGTAAATGCAATATCATTTTAATATTACCATAAATTAATTTAGGGACATTAATTTAACAATACCCTAACTTCTAAAGTTATCTAAACCGATATTTGATACCAACTATAAGGACCCGGCCTTAAACCATACATAATATTGAATTAAATGAATAATTCACATTGAGGATATTTTCAGGTTTAGAGTTTTAGAGAATTAGTACATAACTATTACATCTCAAAATATTACAAAGTAGACACTTCTACACAGTTTCCATTTTTTTACAAAACATGAACTCTTGAAAAAAAGAGTCATGTATAGTTACATGTTTAAGATAGCATGACTTTTCCATGATTCCATCCTTTTCCCTATTCTACAATATGTCATGTGAAAAACATTTCAAAAACTTGGGATGATCATAAAAAGCTCAATAAGGGATACACAAAGAAGGAAAATTGTTAGTTTTTCAAAACAACAGGTAAACCATGAATACATTATCATAAGTAATACTTTTCACCTTTATAAAGTAGTAAATACACTTCACTAAATAAAAGATCATTACATACCCTTTTGTAACCAAAATATTACCATAAAACCCATATAAAGAACACATAACATATAAAGGTAACTTGGGACATAAACATACTTAAATGGAATAACCATACAGTTGAATTCCACACATATCACTAAATGGAATAGCCATACGACCGACTTCCATACCCAATGCATTGGAGGTTATAACATAACCACCTGTTCTGGTATTCACGACACCACCCGTCATTTGGTTTATCACGTAACCACCCGTCAAATGTCTAAGTACCATTATAAAATCATAAGACTGAAAAAAAAATATAAAGGAAAGAAAACATTTCCACATTTCAATCAGAATATATCACTTAAATATATTGACATAAAAAATCCATTATCAAAACCATTTTCAATACCAAAATACATAAAAGAGTATATGGTATTTATTTTCTTTTAAAAACATTACAACTTGTTGAGGAAGCCAAAGATCAAATAATACTCGCGGTGGCGGAAAGGTCGTTGTCACCGCTTACGTTAAAAGAAAAATTCCTTTCTGTCGTTTAGTAAAACGCTGATTAGCCACTAAATGATTCATCTTATTATACATATTTTAATTTGATAATTTATATACACTCCAATATGAACATGTTTCATTCAGGGATCAATGGAGAATTCATGGAGGATGATGGAGATATTTGGCAATGAAAGGAAGCAATTCTGGAGAAGGCAGATTGGACACCATCCCACTGATGAGACTGTGGGGCCCAACATACAGGCCCAATTAATCCCAAATTTCGTGGGATGCTAGAAGACATGTATAGGAATAAATCACTCTTCATGAGTTAATGCTAATTAAGCCTCCATGGTGGTCATTTAGACGGCCCAAGTTAGAGATATAATTCTGTGCCAGATTCTGCGGCCCAGAAAAACAGCCCACTAATTTAATCATATCTCGGAATCCACAGCTCCAAATGGGCCCAAATTTTACAGACGGTTAGAAGAAATCCGGAGCTCCATTTTCTTCTTCTATGGCCCACCCTTATTCGGCCTTCTAGAAGGTATTACAGACGCGTCTGTTCGGTGAAGGAAAGCTGGCTGCCACCTCGGGTCAAACGTGGAAAAGTCCAAATTCCACAAGCTTTCCACCACCTATAGCCTAGAAAAATTAATTAAGATGCTTTGTACTGTTGGTGGTTCGACCCAAGGCTCCCAAAATGCCTATTTAAGGCAGTGGTGGTGAAGGAGTTGAGGATCTTGGATGCTTTGTTCAATTGTAATGTTATGCTGCATTTTTGTTGCCTCAATTTTGTCTTTCACATGTAAGTTGTTCAATTCACTTTAGTTTCTTAATAAAAGTTCTTCTTATACTCTTATTCTGTTGTTATTAATATCACTTTGATACCGTTGGATCAATGTGTGAATTTATTCACACCAACCCTTGTGAAATTATTCACACAACGGTGGAGTGATCATTTTATTTTTGTTGTTTTCTTTACTTCTCCATTTCCTCCCTCATGAGTCTACTTTCCGCTTCCATTGAAACCATGAGATCAATGGAGGACTAACCCACTTATGGGTTGATCCAAGGGAGTAGCAAGGGGCTGGATTGGATGTTATTTATCACCTAATTAATGTATAATCACTTCTTTAATTGGGATTTTTATTTGATGATTTTTAAACTTCATCGTCCTTGTTGAATTTAAGGCCACACACATCAAGTACTAATACGATCCTTTACCTTGAAGTACTCAAAACTTTGATCCTTCAAGTGTATAGGTGATTAGTATTAGAGGGTGTAGGCATTAAACCAGCAAGTGATGATGTTGTTTTATCTCCTTAAATAAACCCATCTCAAATTTAAGAAATTGAAATCATTAAAAAGAAAATACGTCCAATCCACCCCGAGCGATAACCTAGGATCAACTCATTCTTTTAAATTGAATCCACTTAAATCTATTAGATATCTTTAAAACCCATCCAAAATCAATCCAAGTTGGCCACTTCATAGCCAAAAATCCACCCCTTAGGTTGTGTATCTTAGGTATCTTCTTAGGTCTCTGTGGAATCGACAACCCAAGCTACACTACAAGGACCGTTCTACCCTTCTTCTCTTGGGTAAATTTGGGTGTGAACCAAATTTTGGCGCCGTTGCCGGGGACCAAGTAAGTACCTTAGATCCAAAAAAAAACCTTCTTTCCTCACCTCCATTCTTCTACTCTCACCCAAGATCTCTTATCTTGTCCCTTTCTCGTTTTTTTTGGCGCATGTCCGCCTACAACCGCGATTTCTCAAACAGACTAGTTAGGGTGGAAAGTCCTAGGATAGGGGAGTCAAGTGAACCTAAGGGATTGTTTAAATCAGATTCAAATATTCTTGAAACCCCAAAGTCAGAACTTGAAACAAGTCCAATGGAGGGTCATCCACAAAATCAAATTGTAAACCCTGGGGGGAATCAAATGGGAAACCAAAACCAAGAAGCTCCAAACTTAGGGAATGTAGTTGATCAAACCATGAACGACTACCTCACTCCAGCTTGGACCAATGCCCCCTCATGCATTAGACACAATTCCATAGGAGACACCAACTACATATTCAAACCCCATGTCCTAAACCACCTTCCAACCTTTCATGGGATGGAGTCAGAAATGCCATACCTTCATGTCAAAGAATTCAACGACATTGTTGAAACCATGTGTCCCCCACATCAACTAGAATCTGCTAAGATGGGACTATTTCCTTTTTCATTAAAGGATCGAGCTAAAAATTGGCTAAACAACTTGAGACCTGCATCAATCCACTCTTGGGACCAACTACAAAGAGAATTCTACAAAAAATACTTCCCTCATCACAAAACAATTGCACTTAAAAAGAGCATCCAAAACTTTTTTGAAAAAGAGGGAGAGTCATTCTATGAAACATGGGAGAGGTTCAAAGACACCCTAAACATGGTTCCACACCATGGGTTTTCCATACCTGAACAAGTGATAATTTTCTATGAAGGGTTGGGTCCGGGTAATAAACAATTCATTGACATGATGTGTAATGGAACTTTTAAAAACAAAGCCCCAAATGATGCTTATGAGTATCTGGAAAGTCTGGATGAACAAAACCAAACTTGGGGAACTTCACCTTATTCTGAAAAGCCACAAAGAACCACTGGAATTCATACACTTAGAGAAGAGGAAAGCCTTAAGGCTAAACTCACAGCACTCTCTAGGAAGGTTGAAGAGATAGACCTTAGGAAAGTCCATGAAATCCAAAATGTAGACCTTGTTTGCACAATTTGTGACAAACATGACCATAAAACAGACAATTGCCCAACCATTCCATCCATCAAGGATGTTCTTCTAGGAGGACCCCCAGCGGAAGTCAATGCCCTAAACTTTCAAAAGCCCCAATACCAAAACACCTTCAATCCTAGGTACAATGACCACCCAGGCTTCCGATGGAAGGATAACCAACAACATAGCCAACCACAAGGGCAAAATCCTTACCCTCAACAGAACTACCAAACCCATAACCAGTTCCAAACCCAACCTATCCAATACCAACAACCATCGGTCCATTTTCAACAAACCATCCCACCTCCAAAATATCCCCCTGGGATAAACCAACCTACTCAAGCACCAACCCAAACTGTTCCAAAAAGCCTACTAGAACAACTATGCAAACAAATGGAGAGAATGAACTCAGAAGTCTCTTCCCTAAAACAAGAACTTCAAACCATCAAAACAGGAAAGGCACCCATGCCTACTCAGGCGGTGCCATCCTCAACTTCAAGGGGAGATTCAAGTTTTGCTCAAACAACTCATGAACAACTAAAGGCTGTGACTGTTTTAAGAAGTGGGAAATCAATTGAGAAACCTGAAAAACTAATTCAGAATCCACCTGAAGATTCAAAATTGGATGAAAATTTAAATGAACCACAAGATCAAACTGAGGAAACTGATAACAATGTGAAAGAAACAACTCTTCAACAAACAACCCCACAACCTGCACCATTTCCTCAACGCATGAGGGTGAAACCCAATCCTGAACTGAGTGAAACGTTGAGAGAAATATTTTCACAAGTCAAGTTGAACATACCCCTTCTCGATGCAATCCAAACCATACTTGCCTACTCAAAGTACCTTAAGGACTTGTGCACTTTTAAAAGAAAATTTTCACATAAAAACCAAGTCCTTTTGGCTGCTAATGTGAGTACCACCATTCAAGGGACCATTCCTCCTAAGTTGAAAGACCCAGGTTGCCCTTACATCAATGTTGAACTAGGAGAGAGCAAAGTTGTCAAGGCCTTGTGTGACCTAGGTTCTAGTGTCAATCTCATCCCATATGCTGTGTACTGCCAGTTAGGCCTAGAAGAACTCCAACCCACATCTGTCACACTTCAACTTGCTGATCGTAGCATTAGGGTTCCAAAGGGGATTTTAAAGGATGTTCTGGTAAAGGTTGAAAACTTCATCTACCCTGCTGATTTCATTGTCCTTGACAACCATCCAAACTTAGGAAATAAGGAACAAACCCCAATCATACTTGGTCATCCTTTCCTTGCAACAATCAACTCTGTTATCCGAGTCCGAAATGGGAACATGACCATCACCTTTGGGAAAATGAGTCTAGACCTGAACATCTATAATGCAAGCTCACAAATAGGGGATGACGAGGATATTCATGAAGTAAACATGATAGGAAGCATTGATAATGAATCCATGGAACATCAAGGAATATTTGATGAATGTTTAAGTTAGAATGAGATTGATTTCCTTTGTTCATATGAAGGAAGTTTATCTCCTTGGCTTGAATCATTTTCAAATTGCTCTTATGATGAAGTCTTAGGTCCAACAATCAGTGAAACCTTTCAAGAAACCAATTTCATAGAGACCCCTCTAAATTCCTTCCCTAAATCTGATCAAGCCAATCTAGTAGCTGAAACTTCTACATGTGAGAAATCAATCCTATCTGAACCTCTAAAAAAATAAATTGATCTTGATCCAATGTCCCAATCTTCTGCTGAAATTTTGAACCAACCTGATCTTGAATTGAAGGAACTTCCTGCTGCACTAAAGTATGCCTTCCTAGGGGAAAATCAAACACATCCTATTGTCATTTCTTCTTCTATTGAAGCCAATCATGAGAGGATGCTTCTAGATGTCCTTAAGAAGCATAAGAAAGCCATTGGTTGGACCCTTTCTGATATTCCTGGGATTAGCCCACTTATCGGGACTCATAGGATTGTTCTGGAATCTGATTCAAAGCCATGTCGTCAACCTCAACGGTGACTCAATCCTAATCTCATGGTGGTAGTAAGGAAGGAACTTCTGAAATTGTTGAAAGCTGGTATCATATATCCCATAGCTGAGAGTGAATGGGTGAGCCCAATCCAAGTGGTTCCAAAAAAGGCTGGAATCACAGTGATAACCAATGAGGATGGAGAGATTTCTCCAACAAGGGTGAGTAGTGGATGGAGGGTCTGCATTGACTATAGGAAACTAAACTCATTCACCAAGAAGGACCATTTCCCCTTACCATTCATTGACCAAGTCCTTGAGAGAGTGGCAGGTCATGCATTCTACTGTTTCTTAGATGGGTACTCGGGGTACAATCAAATTGAGATCTCCCTAGAGGATCAAGGGAAGACTACATTCACATGTCCTTTCGGTACCTTTGCCTTCAAACGCATGCCCTTCGGGTTATGCAATGCCCCTGGAACCTTCCAGCGGTGCATGATGGGAATCTTCTCAGACATGGTAGGAGATTTTCTTGAGGTCTTCATGGATGACTTCTCTGTGTTTGGGGATACTTTTGAGGGATGTCTGCAGAATGTGGAGAGAGTCTTGTCAAGATGTGAAGAAAAAAATCTGGTCCTAAACTGGGAAAAATGCCATTTCATGGTTAAAGAGGGACTTGTTCTAGGCCATCTGGTCTCGAGTAGGGGGATTGAAGTTGATAAAGCAAAGTTTGACATCATTCGTCACCTTCCATCACCCAAAACTGTCAAGGAAGTGAGGTATTTCTTAGGACATGCTGGTTTCTATAGAAGATTCATCAAGGACTTTAGTTCAATATCCCATCCCCTTTGTGCTCTCTTAGTAAAGGATGCTCCATTTGTTTGGACAGAAAGCTGTGAGGGTTCATTCTCAACCCTCAAATCCTCTCTCACCTCTCCTCCCATTATGAAATCTCCAAATTGGAACCTTCCTTTTGAACTTATGTGTGATGCCAGTGACTTTGCTGTTAGAGCTGTGTTAGGACAACGTTGTGATAAAACTCCTTATGTCATTGCTTATGCAAGCAAATCCTTAAATGATGCCCAAATCAACTACACCACCAATGAAAAGGAGTTACTTTCTATTGTGTTTTCCTTAGAGAAGTTTAGGTCCTACCTCTTAGGATCACCCATCACTGTGTTCACTGACCATTCTGCACTAAAATACCTCTTCCAAAAACAAGATGCTAAGGCTAGACTGATTAGGTGGGTCCTTCTCTTACAAGAATTTGACCTCACAATCAAGGATAAAAAGGGAGTTGAAAATGTTGTAGCTGATCACCTCTCTAGGATGGAATTCAAAGACAACTCAAATCACCTCTCTGTGTCTGATTCGTTTCCTGATGAACACCTATACTCTGTGAGTGATTTCCCTTGGTATGCTGACATAGCAAATTTCTTAGTGACAGGAGTCATTCCAAAATTCTTAGGGACTCAAGCTCGAAGGAAATTTCTTTCTGATGTTAGACACTATGTGTTTGATGATCCTTACCTCTATAAGTTCTGCCCTGACCAAGTCATTAGGAGGTGTGTTCCAGAATCTGAACAAGAGTCCATCCTTAAATTCTGTCACAGTGAGGCATGTGGAGGTCACTTTTCCTCTAAGAAAACATCTGCTAAGATTCTTCAATGTGGTCTTTTCTGGCCCACCCTTTCAAGGGACTCCTACACATTTTGTCAAAGCTGTCCTAGGTGTCAACAAGTAGGGTCCATCACAAAAAGGAATCAAATTCCACTCACTCCCATCTTAGTGGTTGAAATATTTGACTGTTGGGGAATTGATTTCATGGGTCCCTTCCCAAACTCTCGGGGATACCTCTACATACTCTTAGCTGTTGATTATGTCTCAAAATGGGTTGAGGCCATTCCCAAAAAATCTAATGATCATCAGACTGTGATTAGATTCCTAAAAGAAAACATATTCTCTATATTTGGAATTCCTAGGGCTATCATAAGTGATCGTGGAACTCATTTTTGCAATCGTCCATTCTCATCACTCATGGAAAAATATGGAATTTCTCACAAAGTGTCCACTGCTTACCACCCACAGACCAATGGTCAAGCTGAGTTAGCCAATCGTGAAATTAAGAAAATTCTTGAAAAAACTGTCAACCCCTCTAGGAAAGATTGGTCTGAGAAACTCTTAGATGCTCTTTGGGCCTATAGAACTGCATATAAAACGATTTTAGGAATGTCCCCATATAGGTTGGTTTATGGAAAAACATGCCATTTGCCAGTGGAGATTGAACATAAGGCCTTTTGGGCAATTAAGAAAATGGATTATGACCTCTCATTGGCCGGAACAAAAAGGAAATTAGATCTCAATGAACTGGAGGAACTAAGGATGGAGGCTTATGAAAATTCAAGGATCAATAAAGCTAGAGTTCAAGCCTACCAATCTAGGAATATCAAGGTCAAACATTTTGAACCGGGAAAACTTGTGCTCTTGTATAGTTCAAAACTTCATTTACATCTGGGAAAGTTAAGGTCGAGATGGTCAGGACCTTTCATAGTGCATCATGTATTCCCCCATGGGGCAGTAGAGATTCAAGATCCCACAAGTGGTCAAATTTTCAAGGTCAATGGTCAAAGGTTAAAAACATTCATTGAATCATTCAATAAACAGGAAATAGATGTTGAGTTAATTGATCTAATCTATGAACCAGGAAAAAAATTGATAAATTTGGGATCTATGTCGGGCTAATGACGTTAAACAAAGCGCTGCACGGGAGGCAACCCGTGGTTTTTATGTTTCTAATCTTTCTGAATCATATTTATTTTTCAAATAAGATTAATTAATCATTTTTATATTTAAAAATAAAAAAATAGACTTTTGACCTGTTCTTCTATTATGAGTATGGATGGGTACGAAAGAGGAGCACCATATTCATCCGTGTCACGTGGTGTGATCCTTGAGTAATACCTTACCCAGAAATTTAAAAAGAAGACAATGTATCATCAGTTTATTTTGTTTTTATTATTCAATAGGTTAAGAAAAAAAAATATAATAATACAAAAAAAATTCCACGCCATAGGCCGTGGGGCAAACCCCGTCACAACCGGCGAAGCCGTGGGGACTCGAACCCGGGACCGAAGGGAGACAGGGGCGCGCGCTTACCACTGACCTGCGGCTTCTTGTGCTACCTTATTCTATAATTTTTATATATATTCTTATATTTTACTTCCTTTATTATATAAATATATATATATATATTGTTTGTTTTTGTTTGTTTTGTTTGTTTTGTTTTTTCCTTTTTCTACTAGGGAACTTTTCAAGAGACATGGATATCAAAGGAATAAATTCGAGCGGCAAGAACTTCAAACTTCAACCACCAGGTGACTTCATTCCATAATCCTCATTTTCAATTTCCTTTTTAAATTTTTATTCCCTGCCTCTACTCCTTCTAATTTTTCATTTCTTCAAACACTGGGGATAATGTTGTTTTAAGTTGGGGGGAGATAAAATAAAAAAAAAATGCTTTTGTGTCAAAAACAAAAATTGAATGATTTGAAAAAAAAAGTAAATGGAAGGAAAAATTCCTTTAACTTTGAACATGGTAATACACATTGCACACTTTGAAACTGAATATCAAATAATTTAGCATACCCTAATTCTGATTTTAATCCTTGTATAATTTCATGAGCATAGATTTGGAAAGTGTGGCTGTCCAATGTGATATTTCATCTTTTATATTTTCATCCAAATAAAAAAAATGCCACAATGCACGTCCTCTAGACTGTGGGGTACTAATTTGAATTTTTGGGGTCCCATAATAAATAGCATAGGATGGTTTTATTTTTATGAATAATATGAGTATTCAAAAAAAAAAAATTAAAAAAAAAAATTAAAAAATAAAAAATAAAAAATAAAAATAAAAATTTGCATGTAGAGCAATGGATTGATAAAATACGAGGCTTTCGGCACTTGGGGATCGTGACTCCAGAGTTGTCTAGCCCTGAGTTTTTCAATCTATCTCTATTTATGGTAATATGACTTTGTTTTTGATTAAGTTAACTCGAGACGATGCCCGAGTATGTGGGCTTCACTTGGTGCCCTAAGGCCTTTGAGTCTGGGAGTCATCGGCAAAGTCTTTCTACATGGGTTAATTTGATTAATTGCAATCTCAATTACTATAGAAATATTGCAAAAAATCAAAAAAAAAGAGGGATGAAGAATACTCATATTAGGATTAAATGTGATTCCACCTAGCGCTTCCATGATTTCCCCCTTGAATGAAAATGAACCCCCATATCTATTGTGATTCACAACACATCATTACACCTAATTGAGTTGGATGAAGTATGATGATGGATTTGATCAAAGGAATGGGCTTGGGATTGGGATCTGCTTATGAAAATATCTTGTATTAAAATATTTTTATGGGTTTCATGATTGTTTGGTATAAGGTTTTTTGGTGATCATTGTGTATTAAAATGTTTTTAGAAAAGGGAATTCGAATTTCATTTTTGATGAGATATATTTTGCTCGGGACTAGAAAAACTCAAGTTTGGGGGTGTTATTAGCCACTAAATGAGGCTAATATTCATTGGTAATATATATAATATTCATGTTCTTTATTATTCATAAACACCATTTTAGTGCATTTTACATTTTGAACATCATTTCACATTATGATTGTAATACCTTTTTAAAATGCACTATTATGTGGTACATTTTTGAAAATCATTTAAAGTACCAAATTATTCATCTTATTATACATATTTTAATTTGATAATTTATCTACACTCCAATATGAACATGTTTCATTCAGGGATCAATGGAGAATTCATGGAGGATGATGGAGATATTTGGCAATGAAAGGAAGCAATTCTGGAGAAGACAGATTGGACACCATCCCACTGATGAGACTGTGGGGCCCAACATAAAGGTCCAATTAATCCCAAATTTCTTGGGATGATATAGGACATGTATAGGAACAAATCACTCTTGAGGAGTTAATGATAATTCAGCCTCCATGATGGTCATTTAGGCGTCCCAAATTAGAGATACAATTCTGGGCCAGATTCTGCGGCCCAGAAAAACAGACCACTAATTTGATCTTATCTCGGAATCCAAAACTCCAAATGGGCCCAAATTTTACAGGCGGTTAGAATACATCAGGAGCTCCATTTTCTTTTTCTATGTCCCACCATGATTCGGCCGTCTAGAAGGTCTTCCAGACGCGTCTGTTCGGTGAAGGAAAGCTGGCTGCCACCTCGGGTCAAACGTGGAAAAGTCCAAATTCCACAAGCTTTCCACCACCTATAGCCTAGAAAAATTAATTAAGATGCTTTGTACTCTTGGTGGTTCGACCCAAGGCTCCCAAAATGCCTATTTAAGGCAGTGGTGGTGAAGGATTTGAGGATCTTGGATGCTTTGTTCAATTGTAATGTTATGCTGCATTTTTATTGCCTCAATTTTGTCTTTCACATGTAAGTTGTTCAATTCACTTTAGTTTCTTAATAAAAGTTCTTCTTCTACTCTTATTCTGTTGTTATTAATATCACTTTGATACCGTTGGATCAATGTGTGAATTTATTCACACCAAACCTTGTGAAATTATTCACACAACGGTGAAGTGATCATTTTATTTTTGTTGTTTTCTTTACTTCTCCATTTCCTCCCTCATGAGTCTACTTTCCGCTTCCATTGAAACCATGGGATCAATGGAGGGCTAACCCACTTATGGGTTGATCCAAGGGAGTAGCAAGGGGCTATATTGGATGTTATTTATCACCTAATTAATGTATAATCACTTCTTTAATTGGTATTTTTATTTGATGATTTTTAAACTTCATCGTCCTTGTTGAATTTAAGGCCACACACATCAAGTACTAATACGATCCTTTACCTTGAAGTGCTCAAAACTTTGATCCTTCAAGTGTATAGGTGATTAGTATTAGAGGGTGTAGGCATTAAACCAGAAAGTGATGATGTTGTTTTATCTC
Source organism: Viscum album (assembly GCA_963277665.1). NCBI lineage: Eukaryota > Viridiplantae > Streptophyta > Magnoliopsida > Santalales > Viscaceae > Viscum > Viscum album. The sequence goes on along the minus strand of OY728162.1, from coordinate 192,251,138 downwards.
CTTAAATAAACCCATCTCAAATTTAAGAAATTGAAATCATTAAAAAGAAAATACGTCCAATCCACCCCGAGTGATAACCTAGGATCAACTCATTATTTTAAATTGAATACACTTAAATCAATTAGATATCTTTAAAACCCATCCAAAATCAATCCAAGTTGGCCACTTCATAGCCAAAAATCCATCCCTTAGGTTGTGTATCTTAGGTATCTTCTTAGGTCTCTGTGGAATCGACAACCCAAGCTACACTACAAGGACCGTTCTACCCTTCTTCTCTTGGGTAAATTTGGGCGTGAACCAAACGCTTTGTAGAAAAAGATTCCATTTGAAAAGTCAAGGGTGTTTATACAGCGTATAAAATAAAGTTGTTTATTAAAACAAAATATACCTCAATGAAAGAAGATTGAGACGAAGTCCCTTACCTCGTGTCTGACTTGACTCGATCGTTCTTTAATCTCCTGAATAATAAACTAAAGTTAATTTATACTTTATTAAGAACCTTTTTCAAATTTATTATTCCTTTTATATCACTTATTACCATGTTATAAATATTATGTAATCATTTAAGTTAATAACGTCCATTTTGTCGATATTTGGTACTTGAGTCAAAAATTGACTTCTTATAATTACATGTTGTTCATGTGGTCAAGGGTTCATTATATACAGAATGATATTCATGATTTGGATATCATATATATCATATATATCTAGAATATACATGTATTTATAATAGTAGATAACATTTAGAGGTAAGAAATGAAATGCACCGTTCATGGAGACAGTAAGCCGTACGTACGCATGAACGCTCGTTTCATTTCTATTTCTTATTTTAATGGAATTAAAACTTAATGATACATAGGTATATTATAATTCTAGTATAATATCATATATAATATCATTAAATATACCCTTTATACGTACCACATATGGTATGAATGAGTCATATCACTTTGAGGGGGCGATAGTCCGCACTTCCTCTAATGAGATTATCACGTTTACGCGTAATGGTAACCATAAAGGTATTGTATAAAAGAAAAATACAGAAGCATAAAGAAAAAACAAACATATTATATATCATATATAAATATAGTTCCATATTAATGGCCACCATGATAGGCGGTAGGAGATAATCGAACAATCATCGTCTTGTGAGGCGTTCGTTTTCCATCCACAGAAACAGTATGTTCTTCACCCATTAGATAGAGGTGTGTGTAAGTGTAGTTCGAATCCTTCTCATAAAAACATAATAGTATATTGAGTATACTGTAGGTGTTACAAAATAAAGAAATAAAAAGATTTTATGGGTTCGAGAAGTAAAATAAAAGAAAAAAATTTAAGAGAAACTATTACCTTTCATTTGGGTAACTCCCTTTGGTTTGAACCAAAGGAATTTTTGAAGTGCCTTCTGCCTAAGGTAATGATTCTTGGATAAAGAGAGGGATGTAGGGAGATTAATTGTGCAAAGGTTGGATGAGACAAATGGATTGAGAGGTGTGATGATTTGGTTAGAAGTGGTATCCTTTTATAAGGGAGAGGAGGGGCTCTTTAGGAAAGTGTGAAAATATTATTTTATTATATAATGATATTCGGTTTCAAAAGGTCCAAAAATCATTAAAGTCGAAGATAAGATGACTCATGGTCGAAATAAAATCATCTAATCAGAATTGTACATGTTTTGGATAATATTTTAATCATTATAATCTTATTTATTTAAATGATTTACTAATGAGGTAAACACTGCATCATTATTATGTCATAAATAATTTAATTTATTTGTTGTATAAAAATTATAAAAAAAATATCATGATGTAGGAAATATTTTTAGATTTACAATGAATATTTATAGTCAAAAAGATAATTTATATAACCTCTTGTAAAAATTAATTTACTAAAAGATATTTGTTTTTGTCATTTTTGCCTTTAAATTAATTAATATAAATTGTCATTATCACTCCCAAGTGGCTCAAAGGGGACCCAAAATAGACCCAAAGATGCCAATTGTTGTAAATGACTCAAAAAATATGGTTTGGACAAGTGTTAAGTTAATTTTGAATTATTATAATATTCATTTTTCCTCGAATTATCCTATTTACCTTTAACCGCGGTAAATAAAAGTCAAAAGTTACTATTTACAAAAAATTATATTTATCTTATTGAACCACATTTTACTTACTAATAAAAACCATGTATTTAGGATTTTTGAAATTCAATTCACAGAAGTGGTAAAATTTCATTTAAATGAAAAATTCAGTCTTTTAACTACTACTAAGTGGTTTCACTATTCATCAAAAATTTATGTTTTTCAGAAAAATACCAAAAATTCAGCCCAAGCTATATTTGATATTATGAATTCAAAAATGATATCTATTTTTCCAAATTCAAAACATATAAGTGTCATTAATTAATTTTAAAATTAATTCCTGTTGTTAAAACAAATAGCGTGTTTTTAAGAAACAATAACTATCAAAAGATTGATACTTGTTTATGTCCAATTTCAAAGTGAAATTAATTCCAATGACCAACATTGGATTAAATGGTAAAAATATATTTTAAATAAACTTTAAAACCAATTAAAAAGATAATCTAACTATATAAATAAATTAGATTAAAAGGCACTTTTGAATTAAAATACAACATTTTCACTATTCATTAAAAAATGAACTTTATCAGAAAAATCCCAAAAATTTACACAAAGTAAATGTTGATGTCCCCATTCTAAAGAAGGGTTTTATTTGTTCAATTAGAATGTATTAAAGTGACCAAAACTATATTTAAAGAGGGTTCTCCATTAAATGGCGGTAAATCAATCTTTTAATGTAAATTATGCTTAAAATTAGATTCATTCCCATTTTAAGCCTCTAACTTTTATTGGAAAAATGTAAATACATTTAACAAACATGTATAATCATATTGTAGTTAATTTTGTTCATTCCTGCCAATACAACGGCTAGGAGTTAACTACCATTTAAAATAATAATATTATATTATTAGTGTGCAACGTAAGATTTCAAAGAAACCCGTAGTTGCGTATCAGGTACGCTATCGAACATAGAAACCCCTTTAAAGAAAAATTAATATTTAACTCAAAAATATTAATAAATATGAATTATGTATTATTCTTTATTTACCTAGGATGTTACATCCTTCCCCCCTTTTGGAAATTGCGTCGTCACAATTTTTATTCACTTATCAAAATAAGGGGGGGTATTTATCCCTCATAGCATTTTCAGATTCCCATGTTGCCTCTTCAACCATGTGGTTTTTACACAAAACCTTTACCTGGTGAATTACCTTATTCCTCAACACTTGTTCTCTACGGTCAAGAATCTGGACTGGTTGTTCTTCATAAGAGAGATTCTCTTCCAACTGAACTACCTCTGGGCTCAAAACATGAGATGGATCTAGAATATACTTTCTCAACATCTAAACATGAAAAACATTGTGTAACTGGGATAAACTTGGAGGTAGAGCCACTATGTACGCAACTGATCCAACTTTCTCCAGAATTTCAAAAGGTCCAATGAACCTCGGACTCAACTTTCCCTTATTAACAAAACACATCACACTTTTCCATGGACAAAACTTGAGAAAGACATGATCACCTACCTAAAATGAAAGATCCTTCCTTTGGTTATCTGCATAACTTTTTTTTCTTCTATGATCTGTTCTCATGTGCTTCTAAATCAACTGAACTTTCTCTGCCATCTCTTCTACCAATTCTGGTCCCATCAGCTTCCTTTTACCTACTTCATCCCAAAAAGCTGGAGTTCGACAACGCTTTCCATATAATGCCTCAAATGGATCCATCTGTATACTAGAATGAAAACTGTTATTATAAGAAAATTCAACCAAAGAAAGAAGTTGGTCCCAACTTCCCTGATAATCCAGTGAACAAGCACGTAGCATATCCTCCAAGGTCTGAATTGTTTGTTCTGACTGCCCATCTGATTGCGGATGAAAAGCTGCACTAAAATTTAATTCAGTACCCAACGACTTCTGAAGGCCTTTACAAAAGTTAGAAGTAAACCTGAGATCACGATCAGATAAAATAGAGATGGGAAATCAATGCAACTTGACTATCTCTTTAACATACAACCGAGCAAGTTGATCTAGAGACAAAGTATCTCGAATAGGAAGAAAATGAGTAGATTTAGTCAATTGATCAACTATAACCCACATTGCATTATTACCTTGAGATGTTTTTGGTAATCCCAAAACGAAGTCCATGGATATATTTTCTCATTTCCACTATGGCACTGGTAAAGACTGAAACATTCCTTTTGGTAACTGCCGCTCTGCTTTAACCTACTGACAAGTCAAACACCTCACAGTAAAATCAGCAATATCTCTTTTCATTCCATCCCACTAGTAATACTCCCGAAGATCTCTGTACATCGTAGTACTACCAGGATGAACTGAAAACTGAGAACTATGAGCTTCACATAACAATTCATTCTTCAACTGTGAGTCACAAGGAAAACATAATCTCTTTCCAAACCTCAAAATGCAATCATTATCAATGTTAAATTCAGGTAACTTACCCTTCTGAACCAACTCTACCTTTTTCAGTAACTCACTGTCTTCTTTCTGCAATTGATTTATTCTATCTGATAGAGATGATCTCACTGACACCTGATACAAAATAGAAGAATTTTCTACACCAACAATTTCTATGCCAAAGTTCATCAAATCAAAAACCAAATTATATTGTTCCAAACATAACATAGTTAATGAAGCATTACTTTTTTGACTCAAATCATCAGCCACTTTATTTTCTTTTCCAGGATGGTAATGAATCGTGCAATCATAATCCATTATTAATTCTAACCATCTCCTCTGTCTCATGTTCAATTATTTTTGAGTGAATATATACTTCAAACTTTTGTGATCAGTATATATTTCACACTTCACTCCATACAAATGATGCCTCAAAAGTTTTAAAGAAAAAACAACATTAGCTAATTCCAAATCATGTGTAAGGTAATTTAACTCATGTGGTTTCAAATAACGTGAAGCATAAGCAATTACCTGATCATTCTGCATAAGGATACATCCAAGTCCTTTCAACAAAGCATCACTGTAGATAACAAACTCACCATTTCTGGATGGTAGTGCCAAAACTGGAGCATTCATCAATCTTCTTTTCAATTAATGAAAAGAATAATTACATTCTTTTGTCCAAATGAACTTAACACCTTTTCGAGTTAACTTAGTCATTGGACTAGATAACTGTGCAAAATTCTCAACAAATCTCCAGTAATAACCTGCCAAACCAAGAAAACTACGAATCTCAGTTATATTTGTGGGTCTTGTCCATTCTTCAACAACTTTTGTTTTAGTAGGATCAACAGTTATTCCATTTTTTGAAACAATGTGACCAAGGAAAGAAATTTGTTGTAACCAAAACTCACACTTGCTGAATTTACCAAATAGTTTCTTTTCTTTTAAGGTTTGCAAGAAAACCCTTAAATGACTTTCATGTTCCTCCTTACTTTTGGAATAAACCAAAATATCATCAATGAACACAACCAAAAACTTATCCAAGAACTCACGGAAACTTCTAGTCATAAGATCCATGAATAAAGAAGGTGCATTGGTTAAACCAAAATCCATAACTACAAATTCATAATGGCCATATCTAGTACAAAATGCAGTCATTGGAACGTCTACTTATTTTACTTTCAACCGATGGTACCCCGACCTCAAATCAATCTTTGAAAAATACTGATCTCCTTGGAAGTGATCAAACAAATCATCGATATGAGACAAAGGATACTTGTTCTTAATAGCGATGTTATTCAATGCTCTATAATCAATGAAAAGTATCATTGAACCATCTTTCTTTTTAACAAACAATACAGGAGTACCCCATGGTGATGTGCTAGGTCAAATGAAACCTTTATCTAATAACTCCTACATTTTTTTCTTTAAATCTAAAAGTTCAATTTGAGCCATTCGATAAGGGGGTTTTGAAATTGGATTAGCATCAGGAACTAAGTCAATAGTAAATTCAACTTCCCGATCGGGTATAATACTAGACAACTCATTAGGAAAAACATCAAAGTACTCATTTACCACTGGCACATCATTAATCTCAACACTTTATTTATTTTAAACAATATGATTAAGGTAACATTCATTTCCTTCTTTTACTAGTTTCTCAACTTCCTGATATATTATCAACAACAAGGGTTCATTATTATACACAAACTGTAAATCTTTCTGAAATGAAACCACTTTATCTATGCATTCAATCTTAGCATGATAAAAAGAAAGCCAATCCATGCCCAAAATAACATCAAACTCTACTAGAGGTAAAAACAATAAGGTTTGAAGGTAGATTCTTTCCGCACACAAGGACAGGAAGGTTCTTATGTTTTCTTTTTGTCTCAACATTTTCTCCAGGTGTTTTTACCACAAGTTTTGTATTCATATCTTGAGATAGAATTCCCAATTTATTATAAAACTTCTCAGAAATGAAAGAGTGTGTAGACCCTGAATCAAACAACACATTGGCATAATCTAAACAAACAAACAATGTACTTGATACTACTTTGTTTGATGGCCCAACATCTTCTGAAGTAGTCAAAAAGGATTTTAACACCCCTTTCTGCTTGTAGTCTGGATTCTTTCCCTCAGTTGAGTTCTTCGCTGAACACTCATTTGCATAATGACCCATTTCATTACACTTAAAACATCTTACTGATGGTTTTTCATTGCCTTCTTGATCATCTTCTTTACAGTTACGAGCAATATGACCAAACTTACCACACCGGAAGCACTTTACAGACTTGGATAAACATTCTCCAGGATGCTTTTTACCACACTTATCACAAGTTAGATATTTAATTTTCTTTCCTCCAGGCTTCTTTGATGAATTCTTTCCCTTTTTCTACCAACTAGACCTCTTATTTTGTTGTTTTTCAAAGAACACCTGATCATCGACAAAATACATTTCCACCTTCTCCACATATCGAACAAGTTTTTCATAACTTTTAAACTCACGAGAGGCTAATGCTCTTCGATATCATGGATTCATTCCTGAGTAAAATTGATTTATCTTACTATAAAGATCTCAGATGAAATTTGGTGCATACCTTTCCAGTTGAGTGAACTTTGCTTCATAAGCGGCCACCGAGTCATCCTCCTTCCTCAAATCCCGAAATTGTTTTTCCATCCTAAGACGAACCACCTTAGGAAAATACTTCTCAAGAAACATACCTTTGAATTCATACCAAACAAGAGAATCAATCTCCTCACTATCCCTGATATTTTTCACCATCGACCACCACTGATCAGCTTCACCTTCAAAACGGTAAACAAAAAGACTAACCTTTTGATGTTTTGAACACCCCATAACATCGAAAATATTCTCTAGTGCTTTAATCCAACCTTCATCTAGAACAGGGTCAGATGATCCTCTGAATGATGGGGGATGTTGCCTCATGAAATGCTCCACTACTGACATGTTCCTTTGCGGTTGATCTAGCTAATCTCATGCATGTATTCCACCACCATTTATAGCCTGATTCAATAGTTCCATCACTGCAACAAACTGTTCAGTTCTGATTCCGACCATCTCAGGTTGCTGATTTGGAAGGTTTTCTTCCTCCTGATGTCGTCCCAACATAGCTGCCCTGTTCCCTCTACAGAAAACCATTCTGAACACAAAAATATCTTAGGCGAAACAACATGGTAATCTGTAAATGCTATATCATTTCAATATTACAATAAATTAATTTAGGGACATTAATTTAACAATACCCTAACTCCTAAAGTTATCTAAATCGACCTTTGATACCAACTATAAGGATCCGACCTTAAACCATACATAATATTGAATTAAATGAATAATTCACATTGAGGATATTTTCAGGTTTAGAGTTTTAGAGAATTTGGACATAACTATTACATCTCAAAAGATTATAGAGTATACACTTCTACACAGTTTCCATTTTTTTTTTACAAAACATGAACTCTTGAAAAAAAGAGTCACGTCTAGTTCCATGTTTAAGATAACATGACTTTTCCATGATCCCATCCTTGTCCCTATTTCACATTATGTCCTGTGAAAAACATTTCAAAAACTTGGGATGAGTATAAAAAGATCAGTAAGGGATACACAAAGAAAGAAAATTGTTAGTTTTTCAAAACAATAGGTAAACAATAAATACATTATCATAAGTAATATTTTTCACCTTTATGAAGTAGTAAACACTCTTCACTGAATAAAAGATCATTGCTTACCCTTTTGTAACCAATAGATTACCATAAAACCCATATAAAGAACACATAACATATAAAGGTAACTTGGGACATAAACGTACTTAAATAGAATAACCATACGATCGACTTCCACACATATCACTAAATGGAATAGCCATACGACCGAATTCCATACCCAATGCATTGGAGGTTATAACGTAACCACCCGTCCTGGTATTTACGACACCACCGATCATTTGGTTTATCACGTAACCACCCGTCAAATGTCTAAGTACCATTATAAAATCATAAGACTGAAAACAAATATAAAGGAAAGAAAACATTTATACATTTCAATCACAATATATCACTTAAATGTATTGACATAACTAATCCATTATCAAAACCATTTTCAATACCAAAATACATAAAAGATTATATGTTATTTATTTTCTTTTAAAAACATTACGGCTTATTGAGGAAGCCAAAGATCAAATAATACTCGCAGTAGCGGAAAGGTCGTTGTCACCGCTTACGTTAAAAGAAAAATTCCTTTTTATAATTTAGTAAAACGATTTGTAGAAAAATATTCTCTTTGAAAAGTCAAGGGTGTTTATATGGCGTATAAAAGAAAGTCATGTATTGAAACAAAATATGTCTCAATGAAAGAAGATTGAGATGAAGTCCCTTACCTCGTGTCCGACTTGACTTGATCGTTCTTTAATCTCTTGAATAATAATCTAAATTTAATTTATACTTTCTTAAGAACCCTTTTCAAGTTTATTATTCCTTTTATATCACTTATTACCATTTTATAAATATTATGTAATCATTTAAGTTAATAACATCCATTTTATCGATATTTGGTACTTGAGTCAAAAATGGGCTTCTTATAATTACATGTTGTTCATGTGGTCAAAGGTTCATTATATCCAGAATGATATTAATGATTTGGATATCATATATATAATATATATCCATAATATACATTTATTTATACTAGTACTTAACATTTAGAGGTAAGAAATGAAATGCACCGTTCATGGAGACGGTAAGCCGTACGTACGCATGAACGCTACTTTCATTTCTATTTCTTATTTTAATGAAATTAAAACATAATGATACATAGGTATATTATATTTACAGTATAATATCATATATAATATCATTAAATCTACCCTTTATACGCACCACATATGGTATGAACGAGTCATATCACTTTGAGGGGGCGGTAGTCCGCACTTTCTCTAATGAGATTATCACGTTTACCCATAATGGTAACCATAAAGGTATTCTATAAAAAAAGTACAAAAGCATAAAGAACACAAAAACATATTATATATCATAAATAAATATATTTTCATCTTAATGGCCACCATGATAGGCGGTAGGAGATAATCAAACAATCATCATCTCGTGAGGCGTTAGTTTTCCATCCACAGAAACAGTATGTTCTTCACCCATTAGATGGAGGTGTGTGTAAGTGTAGTTTGAATCATTGTCATAAAAACATCCTAGTATATTAAGGATACTAGTGGTGTTACAAAATAAAGGAATAAAAAGAGTTTAAAGGTTGGATAAGTAAAATAAAAGAAAACAATTTAAGAGAAACCATTACCTTTAATTTGGGTAACTGCCTTTGGTTTGAACCAAAGGACTTCTTGAAGTGCCTTCTGCCTAAGGTAAGGCTTCTAAGAGAAAGAGAGGGATGTAGGGAGATTAATTAGGCAGTGGTTGGACGATCCAAATGGATTGAGAGGTGTGATGAATTGGTTAGAAGTGGTCTCCTTTTATAAGGGAGAGGAAGGGCTCTTTAGAAAAGTGTGAAAATATTATTTTATTATATAATGATATTTGGTTTCAAAAGGTCCAAAAATCATTAAAGTCGAAGATAAGATGACTAATGGTATAAATACAATCATCCAATCAGAATTGGACATGTTTTGGATAATATTTTAATCATTATAATCTTATTTATTTAAATGATTTATTAATGAGGTAAACACTGCATCATTATTATGTCATAAATAATTTAATTTATTTGTTGTCTAAAAATTATAAAAAAATATCATGATGTATGAAATATTTTTAGCTTTCCAATGAATATTTATAGTCTAAAAGATAATTTATATAACCTCTTGTAAAAATTAATTTACTAAAAGATATTTGTTTTTTTCATTTTTTCCTTTAAATTAATTAATATAAATTGTCATTATCACTCCCAAGTGGCTCAAAGGGGTCCCAAAATCGATCCAAATATGACCATGGTCATAAATGACTCAACCAATAAGTTTTGGACAAGTGTTAAGGTAATTTTGAATTATTATAATATTCTTTTTACCTTGAATTACCCTATTTACCTTTAATCGTAGTAAATAAAAGTCAAAAGTTACTATTCACCAAAAAATATTTTTATCTTATTGAACCAAATTTTACTTACTAATAACAACCATGTATTTTGGATTTTCTAAATTCAATTCACAGAAGTGGTATAATTTCATTTAAATGAAAAATTCAGTCTTTTAACTGCTACTAAGTGGTTTCACTATTCATCAAAAATTGACGTTTTTCAGAAAAATACCAAACATTCAGCCCAAGATATATTTGATATTCTGAATTCAAAAATTATTTCTATTTTTCCAAATTCAAAACATAAAAGTGTCATTAATTAATTTTAAAATTAATTCCTGTTGTTAAAACAAATAGTGTGTTTTTAAGAAACAATAACTATCAAAAGATTGATACTTGTTTATGTCCAATTTCAAAGTGAAATTAATTCCAATGACCAAAATTGGATTAAATGGTAAAAATATATTTTAATTATACTTTAAAACCAATAAAAAAGATAATCTAACCATATAAATAAATTATATTAAAATGCACTTTTGAATTAAAATACAATATTTTCACCATTCATTAAACAATGAACTTTATCAGAAAAATCCCCAAAATTTACAAAGTAAATTTTGATGCCCCCATTATAAAGAAGGATTTTATTTGGTTAATTAGAATGTATTAAAGTGACCAAAACTATATTTAAAGAGGGTTCTCTATTAAATGGCAGCAAATCGACCTTTTATTGTAAATTATGCTTAAACTTAGATTCATTCACATTTTAAGCCTCTAACTTTTATTGGAAAAATGTAAATACATTTAAAAAACATGTATAATCATATTGTAGTTAATTTTATTCATTCTCTCCAATACAATGACTAGGAGTTAACTACCATTTAAAATAATAATATTATATTATTAGTGTACAACGTAAGATTTCAAAGAAACCCGTTGTTGCGTATCGGGTAAGCTATCGAACATAACAACACCTTTAAAGAAAAATTAATATTTAATTCAAAAATATTAATAAATATGAAATTTGCCTTATTCTTTATTTACCTGGGATGTTACACTTCTCTTGGTTTGTCTTTGGTTTCCTCTCGATCTACTCTTCTCCTTTTTCTAGTTTTCTAGATCTACATATGTTACATGTAGATCTAGGGTTTTAGTTACCTTGGGTGTTGATTTTAAGGCTTGTGTATGTTAGGGAAATAGATTTAGAATGGTTTTAGTGGTGCGTTTTCCGGATTTGGGGTGCGGTTGTGTGTGGGTCGAATTCATCGGAACCCTAAAGGTAGGTGGCTTCTCTCTCAACTCCACTTTTCCAGAACATGAAGCTTGGTTGCCATTAATTTATTGTTCTTGAAATTAATTGTGTTTTGATGTGTGAAATTGATTGGAATTCCCTTTGGTGATGTTTTGTGGATTTTTGGGAAAATAGGGGCTTTGGGGTGAAATGTTCTTATTGCGGATTATAAAATGGATATTTTAAAATGGGTTACTTGGAATGATTTGTGAAAATGATTGATGTACGATTTTCAATAAAGTAATTTTTAAAAGGTGATTTCAATAAATGAGTGATTTATTGAAGTGGTTTGTCATGTGATGGAAATGGTTATGTGTATCTTGTTATGGTTTTGGTGAGTTTTTCTTGGTTATTGCTTGTTGAATTGTGTGTGAAGTGGGTGGGAAGTATCACTATAAAAAGAGGATGGATAGTGGATGGACGGTCCACCATCAAGGGTAAGTGGACAGGAAGTGCCACTAAACTGGGAAAGGAACATGCCGGATAGAAGTGCCATCGTGAGTGTTATACCGATTTGGGGTTTGTGAAACATTGTGTTGTGTTTTGATTGTGTTGTGGCTATGCAAGTGGGATTGGGTTGTGCTAAGTTGTGATGGTAATATGGTTTATGGAATGTTCGAGGCTTTCCCTTGTGTGACATAGCTTGGTAAGGGTATGTTTGGCTTGTGGTAATGTTTTCACTATTTAATGTTTTATATAAAATTCTTATCTAAATGTGCTAACGGTTTTGTCCTAGCGACATGTGTAGGGAATTCATTTGGGGAAAACCTATTGAGTATTAATACTCACCCCCTACTTTGGAACTTGGGTGCTTTTGTAGTTGTCATATTCTAGGACACAGGTAAAGGTAAAACATCTCATTGCTTGCGGCTCGTGGTAAGGCTTGGGAGATGTGTTGGAGCTTGGAGAATGGAGCTTAGTGTGGAGTTGTGGAGTGTGTCTTGGTTTATTTTGGGCCTCTTGTTAGTCTTCCGCATAGTACTCTGATATTTTGTTTGGTTGTATGGGTTTTTGGAATGTATTTCTAAACAATGGGGTTGTCTTTTGGTAATGTATGAGTTTGGTTGTTTTTTTGACATGCATCATATAGTATGTGGTTTTTTTGGTTGGTTAGTTTTGTCTTAAAGGCAAATAGTTCCCCAATTATTCTTGAAACCCTTGGCATTTATTTCCAGCCTTTGGCACCTTGGGAACTTCGCTTAAGGCCAAGTATAATTCCTCTGCCCTATCAAGCCAATGAGATGAGGCAGAATGTTACAATTGGTATCAGTTTGTTCGGTCCTTGGCTTTCCAGTGAGAGCAGTTGTTAGATCCTTGGTGTTGATCGTTGGTCTTGGTGTTGAAATTTGTTCTTGACCTATTCCTTGAGTCGGGATGACAACAAGACGTAGGATTTTTGGAAATTGGAATGTATAGCACAAAAGGATGTAGTTAAACCCTTTACACTGAACTTCAAGTTACTAGAGAGTTGGGTACATAAGTGTTTGGAGACACTTATAGGCATTGGATATCTCATTATCATGGGTATAGCCAATGAGATGAGCATGACATGCATGGTAGAAATGACTTCCCTCTAGGATGAATATTTCATTGGGGTATAATGATCTATGGTATGATATTAATGGTTTTATTTTGAAAATCTGTTTTGGGTTTCAAAAACGGAAGGATTTGAAACATGGAAACTAGTGGTATTTTGAAAATGGGTTGATTTTCAAAACATGCTGGATTTTTCAGAAGAGTGAAACATGCGAAATGTGAACTTTTGGAAATCTTAGTTGTGATAGTTGTTATGTAATTGAATTTGAAAAATTTATACACTTTCTTGTTAAAGGAGTGAGACTTATGGTTGTTTTTGTATTGATAGAAATGGAACTGGGTAGGCGTCGTAGAGACCCGCCGGAGGAAGCTGCTGAAAATGCGGTTGCACATGAGCCCCAGGTGAACTAGCAGCTAGTGTAGAGTAGTGAAATCTTTCCAAGATGTGGAAAGTGGGAATAAAGAGGATGAACCAAGGCATGTGGATCATGCATTTCAGTTTCAAAGGTAGAATCCACCCATGTTTAGGGGTGATTCGGAGCCAGAAAGGGTTGAAGCATGACTGAACAGAATAAATAGGTTATTTGACTTCTTGGGAACACCAGAAGAGATAAAAGTTAAACTAGCCATGTATATGTTGGAAGACCTTTCCCTTCAGTGGTGGGAGCTGGCGGTCCAAGCAGGCACAAACCACAGTTTGATATGGGAGGGGTTTGAGGAATTGTTTAACAAACAATTCTACCCTCACACGTTCAGAATTCAGTGTACAACAAATTTCTTCAGTTTGAAGCAGGGGAACTTGTTGGTAATAGAATATGCAGCTATGTTTATGAACTTAGTGCGATTTTCACCCAAGGTGGTGAGTAGTACATCATTAAAAGCTCGTATCTTAGAAGTTGGTTTGAGGAAGGACATCTAGTCCAAGATAGCAGTGCTGTGTATAGATGATTATACAGAGATGGTGAATAGAGCTTCAGTGGCTGAAAGAGATCTCTTGGGGGTTGTGAGTGGAGGAAGTGTTTTGGTACCCATTGGGAATAATGGAAACTCTAATGCTGGGTTCAAGCGGAATAGAGACACTTATTTCTAGGGTGGGAGTATGACTCATAATTCAACGGTAGGATCAGTGAATCTTTTTCCAAATCCTCATAGTAAATAGGGATGTTTCTAGTGTGGCTCCACGGGACACATCAAGCGAGATTGTATGACACAACCTCGAGCATGTTATAGTTGTAAGAAGATTGGGAATCTGTAATGTTATTGTCGGAATTCTCCAAGGTCGGGTGTCTGTGACACTCCTCAGGGATCGCAAGGGTCTTATGCCTCGACATGATGGGGGCAGCAGCATACCCCTCGACAGCAGAGTAAATTTAGTCATGGTGATTCAAGGAACACCACGACTCCTCATCAGGGTAATAAAGAGCAAAGTGTGGCGAGTAAACAGTTGTTTGGAGTTGAGTAGGCGGTGATGGACGATCAGTCGAGACCATCCATAGTGTGAAGTACGATTCTTTTAAATTCAACATTGATGCAAGAATTGTTTGATACAGGTGCTTCCCATTCTTTTATTGATTCTCACATCGTTGATTTGTTGGGTTTACATGTGGAAATGATTCCTTTTTTCTTAAACCTAAAAACTCCTATGGGTTAAAGAGAGTGTCAAGCCTTCCTATGTCGAGCATGATGTTTATTTGTGGATGACATCGAATTGATGTGGGATTTCTCAGTGCTTGAGATGGAGACTTATGATATAATCCTAGGAATGGATTGGTTGACAATGTTCAAGGCCCACATCGATTGCTATGCGCGAATGGTTAGTTTTGTGATGAAGGATGGCGTTAGACATATCTTTAGGGGGGAGAAGAATCAGAAGAAGGGTGAAATAGGCTTGTTGGCACCAGTGGTTGGCATGATATCATATCAGTTAGCAGATCTGTTGTTGGCATCGGTCAAAGGTGTTGAGCAGAGTGTTCTTACGGTAGTTGTGGACCAGTTTATGGATGTATTTCCTGAATAATTCTCAGGGTTGCAACCCATGATAGAAGTGTAGTTTACAATTGATCTCTTTCTGGGGATCAGTCCTATCTCACTCCCATATTACTGAATGGAACCAATAGAATTGAAGGAATTAAAGTTGCAGTTGGAACAGTAAGAAAACAAAGGGTTCATCCGGCCTAGCACGTCTCCGTGGGAAACACCAGTCTTGTTTGTTAAAAAGGTAGATGAAATCTTTTGGATCTGTGTTGATTATCATAGACTTAATCTGGTTACGATAAAGAAACGATGTCCACTTCCATGCATTGATTATTTGTTTGACCAGTTGAGGGGGGATCAGTGGTTCTCCAAGATTTAATTGAGGTCAGGGTATCACCAATTGTGGGTGAGGAGGGAGGATATTCCGAAAACAACTTTTAGAAGTAGATATTTCCATTATGAGTATTTAGTTACGCCCTTTGGTCTAATGAATTCACCAGTGGTGTTCATGGCATTGATGAATCATATATTTCAGAGATATCTATATTCTTTTGTGGTGGTATTATTTGATGATATATTGGTGTATTCAAGGACAAGGTTAGATAATGAGAAACACTTGGCAATCGTGTTGGGGATCTTGAGGGATCATCAGTTGTATGTAAAATTGTCAAAGTGTGACTTTTGGATACAGAAGGTTCATTTCCTTGGCCATGTTATTTCTGAGAGGTGTTTTTTATTTGATCTGGAAAATAAAGAGGCTGTTATCTCATGGCAACCTCCAAAGAATATTTTTGAGATACAGAGCTTCCTTGGTCTAACTGGGTATTATCAATGTTTTTTTTGTGATTTTTCACGATTGGATTCACTGATGACAACTTTGACAAGGAAGAACATCCCATTTCAATGGGATGAGCAGTGCCATAAATTATTTGAAGAGTTAAATGTTCTCCTTACATCAACACCAATATTGGTTTTTCCAGAACCAGGGAAAGGGTACGTGGTGTATTGTGATGCATCGGGATCAGGGTTGGGGTGTGTTCTCATATAGGGGGATCATGTGGTTGCATATGGATCACGACAGTTGAGGTTTCATGAGAATAAATACCCAACACATGATTTGGAGTTAGCAGTAGTGGTTCATGCTTTAAATATGTGGCATCATTATCTCTTTGGTAAGAAATTTATAGTGTTTATCGATCACAAGAGCTTAAAGCATATATTCTCACAGAGATATTTGAACTTTAGGAAAAAGATATGGATGGAATATCTATAGATGTTTGATTTCTACTTAATTTACACACCGAGTAAGGGGAATTTAGTGGCAGATGCATTAAGTAGAAAATCATATCCTCAGGTGGTGAAACAAGCATCCGATCAATGGTAGTTGATGCCAGTCATCACCGAAATGCATTTATAATGTGAGGATTGGGGTGTCATAGTGGTATTATTTCTAGTTTCATTGGTTCCTAACTTGGTTGGTTTAGTTAAAGAGGCACAAGCATCTGATTCCGAGTGTTTGGAGATGAGGTTAAAACTCAATGGTGGGGAGACCATTGAGAGTTGGGAACTGAATGGGAATTCAGTCTTGTGTTTTTGGAATCGGATGGTGGTACCAGTGGATTATCAGGAGGAAATTATCAGAGATTATCATCATTCCAGGTGGGATTTCCATCCTAGAATTCATAATATGTACAAGGCGTTGAAAGTGGTTTTGGTGGGCTGTTAGGAAAAGGAATGTGACTGAGTTTGTCTCAAGATGATTGACTTGTCAGAAAGTCAAGGTAGAGCATCATTGGACAGTAGGAATGTTGCAGTCTTTACCTATCCAAGTGTGGAAATGAGAGCAGATATCAATGAATTTTGTGACAGGTCTCCCAAGAATGGTTAGGAAATACGATGCCATATGGGTGATTATGGATCATCTCACAAAGTCGGCCCATTTCATCTTGATTTGTGAATCTTATATGGTGAAAGATATATCCAAAATCTATATCCAGGATGTCATAAAGAGGTATGGTGTTCTAGTTTCCATTGTATTTTTATTAGATATCTGAGGTTCACATCTTGTTTCGGGAAATCATTGCAGCAATCCCTTAGAACACAGTTGACTATGAGCACGACATATCATCCACATACGGATGGCCAATCTGAGAGGATGATACAAAATTTGGAGGATATGTTAAGGGCTAGTGTGATGGATTTTGGTGGTTCATGGGAAGAGAAATTTCTATTGGCGGAGTTATCCTATAATAACAATTATCAGGCTTCAATACATATAGCTCCGTTTGAGGCATTGTATGGGCGTCCGTGTCATTCACCACTATGTTGGGTGGAAATAGGTGAGACTTCAATGATTGGATTGAGCCTTTTCCAAGAGACTACACAAAAAATAAAGTTGACCAGGAAGAGGATGGAGATAGCTCAAAGTCTTCATAAATCGTATGCGGACCATCATCGACGACCATTGTCATTTGGGGTGGGTGATCATGTGTTTTTGAGAATCTCTCCTAGGTTGGGACATCGTTATTTTGGGAAGTAGGGTATGTTATCTCTGAGGTATGTTGAGACTTTTGAGATACTTGAGCAGATTGGAGAGGTGGATTATCATTTTTATTTTCCACTGCGGTTTAGTGTGGTCCACAATGTGTTTCATGTGTCACAGTTGGAAAAGTATAAGCTGGATCATGACCATGCGATTTGTTGGGATCATGTTGAGCTAGAACCGAATGCTTCTTTGGTGCACATGCCAGTGTAGATTATGCATAGTAAAGAGAAATTCTTTCATGGTAAAAGCATCAGTTTAGTTTGTGTTTTGTGGCAGTATGGTCAGATTCAAGAGGAGACTTTAGAGTGGAAGAAAGAGATGGCTGAGCAATGGCCTAAGCTCTTTTGACATAGAGATAGTTCTCTACTTTCTGAGGATGGAAAGTCCAATGGTGGGGAGAATGTAGCACCCCCCAGTTTGAGGTAGGTAACCTTTTTTAATGCATTTTTTATGTATTAAAAGTACTTGGGATGAGTTGGGAAGAGGGTGGAAGAGGTTGTAAGGGTTTTGAAAAATCTTGGAGGCTTTTTTAAGGGTGCACGGTTTGAGCACGGTTAGGGGGAAACTGTGTGGGTTCTCCAAGAAACCATGCTGGGGGAGATAGTGGGCTTTACACAGCCTGCGTATGGTTTTCCAAACTGTGCGATACAATCGTGTGTACCCCTTCTCTCAAGACATTGGTGTGCGCACGGTTAGCACACGGTTTGACAAACTATGCGGACTAACCGTGCGACCACTTAAAAAGAGGGTTTCAAATCCGGTCTCCCTTGATCTTGTTCCTTTTCACTCAAAATCTCCTCCCACTCGAGCCTTACTTGGGATTTTCGGTTCTCAGGGGTTTGAGGGGAGTTACCACTCATTTTGGAAGCGATTCAAAATGGTTTCAAGGAAATTTGAATGTGGTTTCTCCCAGGTAAGTCTCTTCTCTTGGTTTCTCTTTGGTTTCCTCTAGATCTACTCTTCTCCATTTATTGGTTTTCTATATCTAAATCCATTTCATGTAGATCTAGGGTTTTATTTACCTTGGATGTTGATTTTAAGGCTTTTGGATTTTAGGGAAAGGGATTTAGAATGGTTTTGGTGGAGCGTTAGCCGGATTTGGGGTGCGGTTGCGTGTGGGACAAATTCGCCAGAACCCTAAAGGTAGGTGGATTCTCTCTCAAATCCAATTTTCTAGAACTTCAAGCTTAGTTTTAATTAATTTATTATGATTGAAATTAATTGTGTCTTGATGTGAGAAATTGGTTATAATTCCCTTTGGTGATGTTTTTTGGATTTTTGGGAAAATAGGGGCTTTGGGGTGAAATGTTCTTGTTGCATATTTTAAAATAGAAATTTTAAAATGGGTTTCTTGGAATGATTTGTGAAAATGACTAATGAATGGTTTTCAATAAATTAATGTTTAAAGGGTGATTTCAATAAATGGGTGATTTATTGAAGTGGTTTGTCATATGATGGAAGCGGTTATGTGTATCTTGTTGTGGTCTTGGTGAGTTGTGCTTGGTTGTTTCTTGGTGAATTATGTGTGAAGTGGGCAGGAAGTAACACTATAAAAAGAGGATGGATAATGGATGGACGACCCACCATCAAGGGTAAGTGGACGGGAAGTGCCACTAAACTGGGAAATGAAGGAATGGGTCGGACAGAAGTGCCACAGTGAGTGTTATACTGATTTGGGGTTTTTGAAACATTGTAGTGTGTTTTTATTGTGTTGTGGCTATGAAAGTGGGATTGGGTTGTGCTAAGTTGTGATGGTAATATGGATTATGGCATGTTTGGGGCTTTCCCTTATGTGACATGGCTTGGTAAGGGCATGTTTGGCTTGTGGTAATGTTTTCACTATTTAATGTTTTATATAAAATACTTATCTAAATGTGCTAACAGCTTTATCCTAGCGGCGTGTGTAGGGAAGTCATTTGAGGAAAACCTATTGAGTATTAGTACTCACACCTACTTTAGAACTTGGGTGATTTTGAAGATGTCATATTCCGAGACACAGGTAAAGGTAAAGCATCTCATTGCTAGCGGCTCATGGTGAGGCTTGGGAAATGTGTTGGTGCTTGAAGTATGGAGCTTAGTGTGGAGATGTGGAGTGTGTTTTGGTTTATTTTGGGTCTCCTATTAGTCTTCATCATAGTACTCTGATATTGTGTTTAGTTGTATGGGTTTTTGGGTTGTATTATTGAACAATGGGGTTGTCTTTTGGTAATGTATGAGTTTGGTTGTTTTTTTAACATGCATCATATAGTCTGTGGTTTTTTTGGTGGGTTAGTATTGTCTTAAGGTCAAATTGTTCCCCAATTATTCTTGAAGACCTTGGAATTTATTTCCAGCCTTTGACGCCTTGGAAACGTCGCTTAAGGCCAAGTATAATTCCTACACCCTCTCAAGCCAATGAGATGGGGCGGGATGTTACATGGTATGTCACATGTTGTGTAACATCCCAACCTGATCCATTGGTTTGGGAAGGTCCGAAATTCCACTAACTTTAGGCCACATTCTTCAAACACCAAAGGTTGTCAATGAATGTAATATCCTGAAATTTTATTGATATAGATAATATTTTTATTATTTTTCACATGTTTTTCAATGATTTAATCTCTTTAAATTAATCAATTTGATATTTTTTGAATCATTTTAACATTTTTGGTGAATTTTGGGTATAATTGTGAAATTTTTTTAATTCTAGAAATTTAACAGTTTTATGGAGCTTCTATATTTTGGGTATATCTCTTACAATTTTGATCTAAATTGAGTTATTATTTTTTTATAGTCTTTATTTGTTTGTGGGATTCAAGTTTGAATTCTAGACCTAGATCCAATTCGACACACAATTCCCTAGAAAAATAAATCATGTGGAAAAAGTTTGGTGACCAACAGAATGGGCCCCACATTAGTTATTGAAGCATATCTAGGCCTAAATAAATCCAAATTAAGTTATTACAATTTTATTATAAAGAGGAATCCAAGCCCTATTTTCAAAATAAATTTCATAAAGAAATTAATTCATTAAGGCATCCATTGCATGTGAAAAATTGGAGATAGTTGAGCAGTCTCCTCAGGCAGAAAACATATTTCTCAGTAATTTGGGAATAACTTTTATGAAACGTGTAAAAATAAGTTGAGATTTTGTGGGAGCGTGAAAAAGAGATAGGGGAACAAGTTTTATGAATAAAACCTTCCGATATTCAGCCATTGAATATGTGAAATGGACTAAAACTTTTCGAGGATTGAATCTGGAGGGAAAATTTTCCACCCCTCAAGCTTATAAATATGAGTGTCCACTTCCATTCAAAGGTGTTGAAGAAGGTGAAAGAGGGGTTGTGATGGAGGA
Organism: Viscum album; assembly: GCA_963277665.1. Lineage (NCBI taxonomy): Eukaryota > Viridiplantae > Streptophyta > Magnoliopsida > Santalales > Viscaceae > Viscum > Viscum album. The sequence continues at coordinate 192,229,904 of OY728162.1, read as the reverse complement.
TTTAAGTCTTGAATTGTTGTGTATTTTGTCTTTTATTTTTTCTTAGTTTAATTATACTCTATTCTTTTCCTTTCAACTCTCTTACCCTTCACATAGAGGGGTAAAGTCTTTGAGTGACTAGGGAAGGGGCATTTTCACTTTTGTAATGTCAGAGTCTTGTGATTAAATGAAAAACTATTCTTTTATTTTGAATGATTTATATTTTAAGTTATGTAAAATTATCTTAATGCGGTTGTATTTTGGGTTTTGGTTTCATTCATTATTTATAGCTTTAGTTGAAGAACTTTAAACTCCCTCCGCCTAGTGCAGTTTGTCTCGATCGAGAAGATTGTGTTAGGTGGTGAGTGTTTAGAGATCATTGGAACATGTGTAGAACTAGTGAATAATTACTAGATTTATAAGGATCAACAATTCCCGATCATGAATTGCCTTAGTTGTTTGGGAATTGTTTATGAACTTTCATGCATATATGAGTGGGTTCCATTGCTTTCTTCAACCAAGAGTGATTGATAACTCGATCACGGAGTCTTTCATTTATCATTCAATAAGAAGAGAGGTGGAATGATATTTATGACTATTATGAAATTGAAAAAGTTTATCCTATCCTGACCCCATCACTCTCTTCATCCATTAGTGTTCAACCTTTATTTTTAATTGCTTGATTTATTTTTAAACTCAAACAATTTAAAAAATAACCTCTACCTATTTCTCAATTTTAATTGAAAAATGTGATCATTGTACGCTCCTCTCTGGAGAAAACCTAGGTTAACCACTATACTGAATTTTAACTTAGGAAATATTTGTTTTTGTCGCACCCCATGACAGACACATGTCAAAACTTGGCATCATTTCCGGGGTGGTAGTGCTAACATTTTCTCACTCACTCACTCTCTCTCTCTCTCTCTCTCTCTATATATATATATATACATATATATCTTCTCTTCAAAATTTCATGACTATAACCTCAAACACTGAACCTTTCCCCCTATATTCAGAATTTTAAAGAACCTTGTTGAATATACTCAAAAACCTTAATTTGCAATCTGAATTTGAAGACATTTCTTTTGTAGACTCGAGTGAAACTTCAAGTGTTCACTCTGATCCTGTCATCATGGATTTAAATCAAAACTCAACCCTTAAGGACCTCTTTTCACCACAATTCATCAATAAAAACAATTAACTTATCATGCTAGTTTTACAAAATTATTTTAAAATGAAACCTAACATGATTCCATTACTTCCAAAATTTCATGGATTGGAATGTGAAGATCCAAAAAAACACATATAATAACATAAATATATCCCATATACTAAGATTTTATTATGTTAATGAAATAACCTAAATCTATCTCCTCTTCTATCAAATGATAAACAAAATTGTTGATCGTGTGTACGACAGACTACCGCCTCGCGAATTGATGCAATTCGTTTTCCATAACCAAATCTCATGAAAGGATATAATGATGTATTTAACATATGTATATGATATTTATGACATAATTATACCTTTTTAATTATAATATCACATATACCTTCTTACTTTATATTCCTTGGGAATACGATAACATAGTTTGTATGTACGACAGACTACTACCTTACAAAGTAACATGATTCATTCTTTATGTATGATTTACATGGAAGATAATTAGGATATGTTTAATGAAAATATGTGATATATATGAAATAACAATGATTATTTAATGTTAATATCTTTTTTATCTTTCTTTCATTTCATATGTCGAGAAAATGGAAATAGCGTTCACGCGTACGTATGACCTACTATCTCCATGAACGATATAAATCATTTTCTATATATAACTTTTATTAATTACTCTAAATAAACATATAATTAATATATATTATATTTATATAATTTTTAAATTTTTTTATATTATTAAACCATGATAAAAAGACTGAAAATTACAAACGAAAACATATATGGAAAACAAAACATTTATTACCCAAAACATGATTTTAACAAGAAATTATTAATTAACGGGTTATAAAAGGTCATAAGTAAATCATATATGGTATGATATATATAATTATGGTTTTGGAATATATTTTTAATAAACTTATATTTTTTATACATCAGGTTTGAATGCGTATGAAGGAAGTCGAGACTTAAGGTAAGAGATTTCTAGTATCACTGTTATTTCTAAGAGACTTATGCTAAGTTCATCACTCATTTATTTTATGTGGTGCATATACTACCATTTTTAAATGTTATATCATTAATATAATCATTTTAATGATATTTAAAGTTTTATTTTATTTTATCCTTTAATGGGGCTTACGATTAAAAAGATCACTAAAGCGATAAGGGATTTCCGTCTCACTTTTATTTCCATCATAAACATGCCATATTCACCACTTATTTATTTTATATGGTGTATATATTAGCCATTAATGTATTTTATAATTATTATTATGAAAATTATGGGTATTTAAATATCCATATAGTGTTATTTATTTTATGGATCCTATGATTCAAAAGTTATTGAAGTGGTAAAGGTTTTATGTTACAATATCATTGTTTATCGAGATTGTTTATGATTAAGTTTCTGAAGATGAAATATTATAATATATCTCTAAAAAAACTCGTGAATTTTATTCTGCTCTGGTTATTTCTATAGAATACATTATTTCCTTTCATTTTTCTCTCTTTAACTACTCAAGATATAAGAAGAATATTTTTAAAGAAAATCTACTTTATATCTCTTTTCGGACGAAAATATTTTTATTTTGAATCCATGTTTTCTAAAAATGTTTTCAAGAATGTTTTACTGTGATTTTTAAAAGTCATTTATACCCATTACCATCTTATTATATTTTTTAAAAGTAATATTCTCATCGTTTTCCAAACAAGGTACTTTTTGTCTTTTACTAAAAATGTGTAAGAAATCTTTGTTTTAACATGTAAAACATTAACAGAATTTCTATTGTCACGACCACTCAATTATTTGAATATTTCTTTAAAAATTTTCAAGTTTATTTTCAAAGAAAATTTTTTATTTAATATTTGAGAAATTTTAGATTTTAAATAAGTTTTTTCAAAGTGGAAATGTTATTTTCCTCAAGAAATGTTTCGAGTGATATTTTAAAATCATTTTCCATCCAATATGACATCCTTTGATGCTACTTAAGATTTACTAAGGATATGATCCAATTGTACCATCCTTATTCTTTTTTGGATGATTTATGATTACGATGAAGAGATGTTTATGAAACTCGTTCCTTTTCCGTAGGTTGTTCTATTATGAATTAATGAGATGATTATGAAACCTATTTCCTTTCTATGGGTTATGATATGATGAAATGTTTATGAAAAACATTTACTTTCTATGGGTTATGATATGATGAATGCTTTATGATCTTGTGGCACTAAAATTTATGTATTATTTGATGGGTGGGACCTATATCTTCCTCTAATTAATTGGGTAATGATTAATGATCTCATAGGGTGCACATGAGGTTATCTCGAGGCTGAAAAAGAGGGTACATGGTAGGTTATACTAATCCAAAAAAAGAGGGTACACAAGAGGTTATCCCAAGCATAAAAAAGAGGGTACAAAGGAGGTTATCCCAAGTCTGAAAAAGAGGGTACACGAGAGGTTATACCAATACCAAAAAAGGGTACACGAGAGGTTATCCCAAGAACGAAGTAGGTACACAAGTGGTTATCCCAAGCCTAACATGTTATGAATATCTTGGGGGATAAACTTGACATAAATTTTTCTATTCTTATATGTATACCACAAATCTAGGTCTTTTTATAATGTTATGATCTCATGACTCATGTTCTTTGATTCCTTTATGATTCATGTCTTATAAACTGCCAAGATTTATTCCATGACTCAAGTTTATGATCTATGATATGCATGGTATGGTTTTCAAATGTCATTCTCATATTATTATACCCTTATGCTCATGTTATGTTGATTTATCTATTATTTAACCTTACTAATCATTTGATCTCACCATTTCTTATGTTTCCTTTCCCTAGGTTATGAAGAAAGGCATTATGTATGATATGTATAAGAAGGGTACTAGTTATGAATAACTTAGTGGGAGATGATGTAGCTCACTTATGGACTGGTTGTTTATATCTCTAAGTTTCTAAAGGCACTAGAACTAAATGATTTTGGCATGGATCATTATGTTATATAATGAATATTCATCTATTAAGATGTAATATTTATTTATGATAAGTGTGGGTATTTACAATAAATGTCTAGTGTTTAATAATATCATGGGGAATGATTTTCCATTATATATATATAACACCACTCGCAACAAAAAAACTACAACAGTGTATAAACATGATTCATAGACTAACATGTGACCAACCTATGAAATATAAAGTCAATACATAATAACTAGAGTGAAACAAAAACCAATAAAACAAGTATATAGTTTTGAAAGACCTGAAATGGATTACAAGGTGCCCACATGGAATACTCCCAAGCTCCAAATGGAAATTTCCACTAAGCTTCCAACTCCATCCTAGTCAATAACATTAATATATATTGATATCATGTAAGAGGTCCTCCCCTTGAATCATAAAGAATGATGACTGAATATTCATCAAGATTCATATGCAAGGGGTGGATATATTGACTCAATATACATCCACTAGAGGATTCCCACACACACCACTTAAACAAGGACAAGTTATCTTACATTTATATAAAATAGGATATAATTATAATATAGTAAATAATCCAAAAAAACCATATAAGTAACTTACACTAAAATTCACTTTTCCTTTGAAATCCATAGTTTCCATAAAACCACCTATATCACAACTCACTCACACATTCCATGAACTCACACACCTAATGCATGCATCCCAGAAAATACCCAACTCACGAGAAGAACCATTTTTCTCCAACCCAAGCCATAACTTGGAAAAGTAACAATTTACCATTCCCTCTACATCTAACACCAACATTTGAGTTCAAACCCAACAAGGCCTCATACATGAACACACACCAACCCATGTAATCATTAGTGTCCTAAAATTGGAATGGCATCCAAATCCATATCAAAAATTTCCTTTTATATGTATTCATGAACTCACACTAACCCATGCCAAACTAAGTTCACTACATGTCAACATAATCCTTTTCAAAACTAAATCATCAAATAGGAATTTTATCAAACATGTTGTGGGTTCCAAGAGGAAATACATCCAAGTTTTGTCCAAAACATTTAACAAATATAAAACAATAGTTTAACTTTTAAAACAAAAACTTTTTAGGTTCTTAACAAAAGTAGAGTAAGTGTGAAGCTACCTACCTCAAACCAAATTTTCATGATGAAATCAGATTGAACCCTCAAAGATATGGGAACTAGAAACCTTCCTACAATGATTCCCAAAAAAATACCTATCAAAACATACCCTAACTATTAGATCTGGGAAATAAAATCTCAAAATAGGTTTTCTCCTAAGATAAAACCAGAAGTGGAAGAAGATGAGAAGAAACGAGAGACATAACATTGCTTCCTTGGACCAACACTACTTGATTCCAAGATATCGTGTTCTAGAGATAAAATAATCCCCAAAATTGCCCAAAGGAACCCTTTAGTTTGATATCCCTATCCACAAGAGGATGAATGATCATTTCAAGGGATGTTTTAGGTATAAAATCTAATTTTCAAAACCCCTTAAATTACACACACTGTTTGGCCACACAATTTGGAAAACCATGCTCCAATTGTGCATGTGCTTATAGAAAATACTTAGGGATGTATGGTTTAGTCACACAATTTGAAAAACCATGTGAATTATTATTGTCTAAAAATTTACAAATCCGCATGTGTGCCTTTACCTGAGTTCCCTTTCCATCTCACATAGTTACCTAGGGAATCCAGATAGTTTCCCCTAACTGTGAAGCCTCTAAAATGATTCCAAAATCTTCTGAAACCCTAAAAAAACTCTCCAAAACCAAACCCAAACATGAAATAACTTAATAATACACAATAAAATTGCTAATACCACAAACCGAGGGTGTTAGATTGTTCCCACCATTTGGATTTCCATTCTAAAAAAGTTGGGAGTTAGCAGTGTCTAGAAAAAAGATCAATTATTGTTCCACCATAATAGTATTTTGCTTCCAAATTTTTGATGGACCCAATGGATATACTATCACAATGTACACAATATATGGTTACAGTAATATCTTCTAATGTATAACCCAAGATATGATACAAAATTAGAACCTAAAGGAATATATGAGTAAAGAGTAATGATGATTAAAAAACCTATGTAATAGAGTGAAGATAAAACCTCTAGAGTTGAGATAAGTAAAATAGTCACGCATAGCTGAAATAGGAGGGTAATGGTTCCAGATAAGAAACCTAGAAAATATTCTTAACAAACCCAAAGTACACAATATATGAAGGTGGTAACAACCCTTTCTTACCAAGACAACAACTACATAGTCATGGGAATACCCATAAGAACACATAATCCCTTTCTACCAATGATAATGTAAAACAATGACAAACGAGATTATAAAACTATAGATCAAATCGTATGATCATGAAATACATCTAATCAGGCCATATATAGAATATCAGAACAATACCACAATGAGAAACAAAGGTCTCTATGAGAGACTATGGAAATCAGTACACCATGCGACTATAACACTACCCGGACAAACAACCTAACATGATCTTCCACAAACTCCACCCCCTAAAAATTAAAAGGAATGAAATTGACTCAATGAGTTTTCCAACTACCACCTTGATGAAGTCCCGAATTTGATGATGTGTTGGTGCTAAATCCTATGAGAATTAACTCCCCACACTCTAATGGTACAAGAAACAATCACAATGTTCCCACCAGTCAATATTCAACATCTACTACCTTAAGTTACATCCCAATATCTAAATGGAATATCTAGTTGAAATTGTCTTGACATAAGGAGGAACTATGATTGGATCCTAAAACACAAGAGAGAATTTCTATCCTCTACCCACCCCTGATGAATCCCCACCATTAAGGTTTAAAATAATAGAAAGACTATCAAAATTCAACCACTGAACTACCTATGAATTGGTCATCCAAGTTAGGAATGAAATCCACCCAATAGAAACTCATGAAATCATCTTGGTCCATATGAACCAAGTTCATGTCAATGATCTCATTGACCTGCCACCCAAAGACTTGTGAGTTAAGACATCCACTACCCAACTGCTCATGAACTGTTAGACCAATCCAGAGCAGTTCCCAATGAGAAAAAACATAAGAAGACACAAACATGAAATTGAAAATAACTTAGTAAACACAGAGGGTAAGAGTCCTATAGGTATCTAAGAAAACAAAACGCTCACTGCTAATTCTAGGGACATGACTAAGTACTCACCCATACCATGGAAAAATTTGAAGGAAGTTAAATATCCTAAAACTACTCCTGAAAAACCATACATAACCAAGGTATTCGACCTAGGTTGATTTCTGAAAAGGAAGGTGAACCTTGATTCCCAATTCCTATGATGAAACCCATAGTTCACACAGTTCATATGGCGGTTGATGAGATGTAGTTTCCAAATCTACTTATAAAGACTCTTCCCCTACCAGATTCACATCCCTTCCCTATTGAAAATATTACAACTCCTTCATAGGATAATAGAGTGACTCACTAGGTGTAACCATCAATATTAAATTGAATGCTACTGACCACCACATTCCAAAGGTTATAACAATGGAATTTCTAAGATAGCTAATACAGCCATGGTTAGACCTTGCACAATGGTTATCGAGCATTGTGACCAATCTAGACCCCAAAATATCCCACTACCCACAAGATGTCTTGATGCTCATCCCATGAGCCATCATTTCATAGAAACTTCTATTTCCTTCCACAAATTTCATCTATCATTGAAAAAAAACAACTAGTATAACTAACACAACAAGAATAAGTAACATGCTTGCATAATCATGACACCTGAACAATAATTATAGTAGCATGAAAACACTACCAATATAACAAGTGTAACATGAATAACTAGTACAAAAAACACAGTCAATACTCCAAATCCACTAAGGGATTATCTAACAACATCTTTTCTAGTCACCGTACCTCCATAATGACCATTCCAATAAGTGACCATATGGTTCCCATTATCCCATTCACACATTCACCATGTTATAACAGTCCAAAAAACCACATGAAAAATTATCAAGTTCCCAAAACAATTACAAGGTTTTCATTAAATGATTCCTTGCATAAAAAACCATTTTAAGAGACCTTTATTAAATATAAACACATGTAAAAACATTCAATTTTTATTATTATAAAATATTCTTAAAGATTGTCATGTAACAATGACATCATTATAAAACAAAACTCACTATAAACTAGATAATTATAGATTTTAAAATAATAAAAATATTTACTTATGGAAATTATTTTCCTCCAAGGTCTATTTAATGAAATGTTTTTAAAGAAAGGTTTTTAAATATTTTATCAAACCCAAAATACCTGAAAAAAAATTATTGTATCATGTTAAAGGGTTTTCTATAGTATATATTTCATGAACCAGCCTGTGTACCTTGGTAACTCGATAACTGAGCTATCCCTAAAATGGTCTGAAGGGAGTTCTCGATCCCCATGGGTTAACGACTAGCACCTAGCTTCATACAATTGAAAGTGGGAATTATTTTTCCACAAGAATTGTAGAAGTAAAAAGAGACAAGTCAGTATGCATAAAAAAGTAACTCCATTGGGAATAAAGTACCAAAATACAATAGGGAATAAAAAATCCCAAAGTACTATAACCCAAGTACCGAAACAGGTAAAAACAACCCAAGTCCTTAAGGACACAACTCACCACATCCAAGGTTCAACAACTAGATCCACCTCTAAGAGATACATTCCCCTTGCTTGAACCTAGAAGAAGATAATCTATAAACACCCAAAGGCACAAGTAGGGTGTGAGATAAAAAGTCCAGTAGGGTATCACCATGGATTCCATAACAGATACCAACAATAGATTGACCAAATTAATTATTCCAATTTTAAAATAAATAGGTTTGGAATTTTCAAATCATATTTAAATAAATCATTCTATAGAGTTCAAATGATGGAAAAATACTTTAATAAAAGGCTTTACAAGTGATGAAATATTTCTAAAACAATGGCTTAAATAAAAAATTTATATAAAATAGTTTATACAAATTTTGAAGGCATGTAAAGCAGTTTTACAACATTGGCATAAATTTATATCTCAAATATAAAAGAAGCGAGCAACATGGTCATCTACCAAAAGGTACGTATTTTCCAAGATATAGGATTTCACACTCTCTAAGTGATCTCAGCAATATGTGTATACACATTTCCCCCTAACATTATCAAAATGTGACTCATAACCATCCCATCGGGGATGTGACCCACTACATGTATGTTTTATAACATTGTAATAGCATAGAGTGTGTCCAAATAACTTACAAACCACCTAAGGCTTGCATGTGCTATTACACAATCAACATTGGAAAATTTATTTTAAGACTGCTTAAAATAAAATTAAATCCCATTCCTCCATTTCAATGCCAAATTTTTTCCATTTAAAACCATAACGAGTTTTAATAAAAAACACACCTCTTTCATAAGATAAAACCATTGAGTTTCTATAAAATATTTTTAATCAATTTTCACAAGTTTGAAATCCATTAAAAACCAATTCCATCTATTTCACAATTAATTTCCACAATTAAACTCAACAATTTAATTGAAATCATTGCCATAAAATCCAAAATTTAAATTAAACAATTTAAATTAACCAATGTCCATAAACACACCTCAATTCAATAGAATTGGGGGGTTTTCCAAATTCTCATTCCAAAACCATTTCAAATATCCCAATTAATTATAATTGTATTTTTATCAAATCAATTGAAAGAAATTTTGAGCAATTTAATTTAAATCAACAATTGAAATAAATCGTTCAATTCAAGGATAATCAATTTGGATAATTGGGATGAAAATACCTACATTTTTTCTAAAAATCAACACTTGCAATGTCACCCATCAATGAGAAAGGTTTAGGAGACCTTGAAACACAACCTAGAGATGAGATCCAATAGAATGGAGCATAGATCCATTAATCTCAAGATTATTTGTTGAAATCCCAAAGCAGTAGAAAAATAGAAAGACGAAGAACGAGGGAGAAATATTTCTCAGGAATCACACTATAAGAGAAATGATGATCAAACACTAATCGAATGGATCTGGAAGGTTTGGAGAGCTTCAAGATAGACTAGGGAAGGATTTAACTAGAGTATAGGAGAAAATAGAATCTTTACCACACTTACTATTTAAAAAAATGCAGTCAGAGTATTATATGATGTGTAATACCCTTTCACGTCATGAAATAGTTAAGACTCAAAACCACCAAAGAAACATATCTTTAAATTGAAAACCATTCATTAAATAACTCAAAATGTGTAAATTATAGTCATGATGTGTAACCTTCACAGTTTGAATCCTTTCACGAATTTCCTCAAGAAACCATTACACATCGTGTAACCTAGTTACATGTCATGTAACCCTCTGACAACCTGTAGAAAATGCTGGTTAAAGCTAAGAGTCCAACAAATATCTAAATTTACCATTATAGATATCCTACCAATTCATTATCAAACCTACCCAGTCAATGAAAAGGAAAATTTCATGACAAGGTTAAGGGAATACCTGTCAGATCGGTAACAAGATGTTATAACCTCCCCACCATAAAACTTTATGTCCTCGGAAATCCTATGAAGAAGATTCCATTCCAAAAAGATAAGGCCAACACACTCTCATCAGTTCCTCAAATTTCCATGTCTCATGATTATCATAACCATGATTCCATAGCACACAAACCAAAAGTATCATCCTCCCATAAAGTACCTTGGTCTCAAAATCAACTATCCTGACTGGTCACTCATTCAAAGATAAATCAGGTTTAATCTCTAGATCACTCCATATCAAAACATGATATGGATTAGATAAACACTTTCTTAGCTATGATACATGTAATATGTTATGTATTTTTGTTATCTATGGTGGAAGTTCTAAATGGTATGAAGCTTTACCCACCTTTTCAATAACCTAAAAAGGTCCCACAAAACGAGGGGCGAGCTTCCCTTGCCTCCCAAGCTATCGATGACCTAACCGGGGTGAAACTTTTAAGAATACCTGGTCACCAATTGAGAAATCCAAAGGTCTAAAATGAAAATCAACATAAGACTTATATCGACTCTATGTTGTCAACATTATCTGATGAATTAACTGAATCTTTGATGTTGTCTCTTGCATCAGTCTTGGTCCAACCAAGTAACTTTCACTAATTTATAACCAACATAATAGAGATTTACAAGTTCAGCCATACAAGGCCTCAAAAGGTTCCATTCTGATTGATTATTAATAACTATTGTTATAATAAAACTCAACCATCCCCAAGTGATCGTCCCAAGTTCCACCAAATTCAAGAACACAAGCATGAAGCATGTACTCAAGAATCTGTATAGCTCTCTCTATCTGTCCATCAGACTGTGGACGGTCGACCATTCTCAAACGAACCTAATATCCCAGTGCTTCCTGAAGGCCTCTCAAAAATTGAGAAGTAAACCAAGGATCCATATCAGATACTATAGTATATGGAACACCATGAAAACAAATGATCTCCTTCATGTAGAGATTTCCCAACTCCTTAAATTTGGTTGTATCTCGAATGGGTATGAAGTGAGCTGACTTGGTTTGCATATCGATCACAACCCATATCACATTCTTCTTTATTTGAGTAAAAGAAAAAATAGCCACAAATCCCATAGATATTTCATCCCACTTCAAAGTAGGGACTGAAAATGGCTAAAGTAAACCAAAATATTTCTGTTACTCGACCTTCACCTAATGGCACATATAGAAACACAAGAAAACCTCAACAATGACCTATCTCATCCCTTTCCACCAAAACTTCTGTCATATGTCATAGAACATTATAGTGGTTCTTGGGTGCACAACCCACTAAAAATTATAATAATCCTCCATCATAGCCTTCCTTGCTGCTAACAGCACAATGAAGCGATCCTGATAGCATAGAACACCCTCTTTGGAGAACGACCACTGGGCCACTGTCTCCCCACCATAAAGAGTCTCTAATGCTACATAATTCATTATCAAGACCTTGATCCTGAATAATCAACTCGAGAAGAGCGGATATCAACTGAATTCTGGCTAAAGCAACTTTATCCCCTTTCTCCTAAACTCCAATATGAAACTGTGAAAATAGAGCTATCAAATTCCACTTTTCTGAAGATTATTTCACCGTTTTGGCTGGAAGTTTCCTACTCAACACATCTGCAATGAAATTATCTTTCCTTGAGGTATAGGCGATGTTAAAGTAGAAATATTTTAGGTACTCCACCCAACGCCTCTAACAGAGATTTAAATCTTTTTAAAAGAATATATAAATCAATATTTTGTGTTTTGAATACATAGTAAAACTTTATCCTAAAAGGTATTGTCACCAACACTTAAGTGAGTGCATCACAAACGCAATTTCAAATTTATAGGTAGGATAATTATCATCATGTGTCATAAGATGAAGATATTCATAAGCAACTTCATGATAACCCTACATAAGAACGCAACCCATCTTGAACCCGATGCATCACAAAATACCACATAGCCATGCCTGACCTCTCTAAGAGTCAAAACTAGTGAAGTGGTTAAAATACGTTTTAGATCAAAAAATAACTCTAAAATTTATCATTCCAAGAAAAATACACTCCCTTCCAAGTCAGAGCAGTCATCGGAGAGGTAAACTTTGAGAAGTCCTTCACAAACCGACGATAATATCCAGATAAGCCCAAGAAGATTCTAATCTCAAAGACATTTTGTGGTTGCTCCCAAGTCATAACAGCCTTCATCTTCTCAATATCAACTGTTATAACCTATTCAGACACTAAGTATCCCAATAATTTCACTTCCTGAATCCATAAATCACATTTTTAAATCTTGGTGTAAAGTTGGTGATTTCTCAGTAGACTCAGAACTATTATCAGATGATGCACATGATCCTCCTAGGACTTGGAGTAAATGAGGATGTCATCCATAAAGACTACCAAAAAGGTATCTAGATACTTATGAAAAATCCTATTTATTAGATCCATGAAAACTTTATAAGCATTTATCAGACTAAAGGGCATAACAAGGTACTCATAATGGCTATACCTACTCTAAAAGGTAGTTTCCTGAATGTTAGATTATTTTATCCTCAACTGATGGTAACCATATCATAGGTTGATCTTTGAAAACCACTTTTAACCTTTCAACTAATAAAAAATATCATCAATCTGTGGAAAAAGATACTTATTCTTTACCATAACTCAATTGAACTTTCAGTAGTCAACACATAAGCTAAGAGAACCATCAGCTTTCTTAGCAAAGAGAACTGGTGCTACCCAATGTGACACACTAGGGCATATAAATACTTTCTCAAGAAGATCTCCCAATTGAGACTTCAAATCTTTCATTTCTACTGGAGCTATTTGGTAAGAGGGAATTGAAACTGGTTGAGTTCCAGACATCAAGTCAATGGAAAACTCAACCTACCTTACCGGTGGAAAACCAAAGAAGTTAGAAGGAAACATGTCAGGAAACTTGATGAAAACTAGATGGAGATCACCATTTGAAGATTCCTGCTCCAAATCAAAAGAAAACACTAATATTAATTTCCCTAACTCTGAATAAGAAGGTCAAGATCTACTCGGCCTTGTGTCCTATTCTCCTTGAAAGACAAGAGACACAAAACTGGGTATATTAAGGTAGAACCATCGAAGATAACAATCAATTCGGGTTTTATTGGTAATGAGATAATCCATCCTAAATATGATGTCAAGAGGTTTCATGACAATAACCATAAAAATCCAAGCCATATCGACATTAGATAGAGAGAAGACACAAATAGAACTATAGATACCACGTTCTCTCTTCATACCAAGGGGTGTAGTAATATCCATTGCACAAGATAAAATCTCCATAGAAATATTTAGAAGGTTAACAATAAGAGTTTAAATAAATGAGTGAGATACACCAATATAAAATAGAGTAGTCACTAATGATGAAGTTATATCAATGTTATCTTTCATGGTTACTGGACCCGTGTCTACTTCCCTTAGAGACTCTTCCACTATGTGAAGTAGTTTCATTCTAGATTCATGTGGGAGGAACCCTTTTATATGTGAAAAAACTTATTTCCCCATATTTTTAGGAGGATTTTATGATCATGTTCCTCTATAAAGAGTAGAAAAGTTATGTAAGAATATCTGTAAGTGTTCTAGACTTCCACAAGAGCTATAGTTCTTGGGTGCCTTAGTGTAAACCCTCTTAGAATGTCATAGCTTGCCATAATGATAGAAACTCAAAGGAATTCCTCCTAGAACTATAGGAGCCCTAGAATGAATCTCCTATCAAAACTTCCATGAGAATCATCATGCTTATGTTTTCCCTTGAAGGAACTCACATTACTATTGGGAGGGAAATAAACTCCTAATAACCTTGAATTTCCAGCCGGGTCCATCTTGACCATCATCGCCCTATCCAGTACATCAATATAAGTGTGCATCTTTAGTAAGAAAAAAATGAGAATGAATATCTTACTAGAGTACCAAATCAAACCATTGAGCCTTCATCTTCTCATTAGATATTAACTCAGGCAAAAACTACACCAGCTTGACAAAGTGATTTGAATACTCAGTCATAGTCCAATCAACCTACTCAAGATTGAAAACCTCCACAACCTTGGCCAACACCATTGACTCTAGATATAATTGGTCAGTGAAAAGAACCTAAAATTATTTCCATGATAATATCTCATGTTTATTTGTCATCACAATCATGTCCCATCATCTCCTGATCAGTCCTTATAGCATGACGGTGTCACATTTTACCTTGATCTCATTCGGTGTCTTCAAGAAATCAAACAGAAATTTTATCTTTCCCAACCATTCCTCAACATTTTGGGAATTAGCGAAGCCTTTGAAAACTTATGGATTCTAGAAAAGGAACTCTTGAGAATGATTTTTCAGAACATCCCCTTGAGGATCCATAGTTAGAGCCTGAATGGGAACTGGAGGTTGTGCTTGTCCCAAATCTTGGTCAATGTGCACAATAACCAAAACTAGATTTGGGTCCACTGGAGGATTTTCTCTCTAAGGTTCAGTATCAAATTCCTCCTGGATCTGATTTTTGCATCTTCTCAAAGGCATGATGTTACACAACATCAGTAGGAAACAAGGAAGACATCATACTAATACTCAAACTGAGCAACAAGAGATATTATTTCCAACAGACAGAACAATGAGATTTAGACTTTACTCCATCCAAATCACAATAGGGAAAAGACTAGAATAAATCCATAAGATGTACTTACCTAACCATACCTATAAAATTAAGGTTCATTATGGTGATATATGTCCATGAACTCAATCACAACTACCTCCTAAGTCCCGAAATGATTTCAACTGCATATTGACTTAGGCTCCTCTAAAACAATTTTTCATGAACAAGACTGGGTACCCTGGTAACCCAATAATCAAGTCAGGCCTGTAATAGCCCAAAGGGTGTTCCTAATCCCCAAAAGTTTGAGACTAGAACCTAGAATCATATAATTGAAAGTGGGAATAATTTTTACACAATCATTACAAAAGTAAAAAGAGACAAGTCAATATTCATAACAAAAGAAACTCTACTAGGAGTAAATTACCAGAATACAAAAGGGGATAAACAAGCCCAAAGTACTGAAACCAAAGTACCAAAATATGGGAAAACAACCCAAGTCCCTTAGGACACAACTCACCACTTCCAAGGTTTAACAACCGGATCCACCTCCAAGAGATCCTTTCCCCTTGCTCGAACATGGAAGAAGATAATATATAAACACCTGAAGAAACAAGTAGGGTGTGAGCTAAAAAGCCTATAAGGGCCTTACCATGGATTCCATAATAAATACCAACAATATATTAACCAAAGGAATTATTTCAATTTTAAAATAAAAAAGTTTTGAATTTTCAAATCATATTTAAACAAATCATGCTATATAGTTCAAATAATGGAAAAATACTTTAACCAAAGGCTTTACAAGTGATGGAATATTTATAAAACAATGGTTTAAATAATTTTTTATATAAAATAGTTTATATAAATTCTAAAGGAATGTAAAGTAGCTTTACAACATTGGCATAGATTTATATCTCAAATATAAAACAAGCGAGCAACATGGTCATCTTCCAAAAGGCATGTATGTTCTAGGCTATAGGACTCCATAGTCACTAAGTTATCTCAGAAATATGTGTATACAGATGTTCCCCTGACACTAACCAAAGGTAACTCATCACCATCCCATTAGGAATATGACCCGCCACATGTATGTTTTAGAACATTGTAATAACATATAGTGTTTCCAAATAACTTATAAACAACCTAAGGCTTCCATATTCTCTTACACAATTAATGATGGGAAATTTATTTTAAGACTGATTAAAATAAAATTAAATCACATTCCTCCATTTCAATGACAATTTTTTTCCATTTAAAACCAAAAAGGGTTTTAATAAAAAACATGCCTCTCACAAGATAAAACCACTAGGTTTTTATAAAATCTTTTTAATCAATTTTAAAAAGTTTTAAATCCATTAAAAAAAACTCTATACATTTAAAAATTGATTTCCACAATTAAACTCAAATATTTAATTGAAATCATTTCCATCAAATCCACAATTTAAATTAATCAATTTTTATAAACACGCCCCAATTCAATGGAATTGGAGGTTTTACAAATTTTCATTCTAAAACCATTTCAAATTTCCCAATTCACTAGAATTGGGTTTTTATAAAATAAATTAAAATAAAGTTTGATCAATTGAATTTAAATCAATAATTGAAATAAATCAAGAAATTCAAGGCTAATCAATTTGGCTAATCGGGACAGAACCACCTACCTTTTCCCCAAAACTCAACACTCGTAACATCACCAATCAATGTGAACAAAGGTGTAGAAGACCTAAAAACACAACCTAGAGATGATATCCAATATCACATAGAATATATAAATCAATTTTAGGATGATCTATTGAAATCCCAAAGGAGGAGAAAAAGAGAAAGATGAAGAAAGAGGGAGAAAGCTTACCTGGGAATCACACTGCAAGAAAAATGACAATCTAATGATAAAAGAATGGATTTGAAAGGGTTAGAGAGCTTCAAGATCCCCTAGGTAAGGCTTTGGGTCAAGGGAGAAGAAACTGGAGTGTAGGAGAAAAGAGAATCTCAGCTGTAATTCCTGTTTAAAAAAACTATAGTCAGGGTATTACATGATATGTAATACCCTTTCACGTCATGAAATATTTAAGTTTCAAAACCACCAAAAACATGTCTTTTTAAATTGAAAAACATTAATTAGATAACTAATGAAGTGTAAAGTCTAGTCATGACATGTAACCTTCACAGTGTGAAGCCTTTCATGACTTGCCTCTAGAAACCATTACACGTCATGTAACTCAATTACACGATGTGTAACCCTCTGGAAGCCTGTAGAAAATGCTGGTTAAAGATGAGAGTCCAAAAAATCTTTGAATTCACCATTATAGGTATCTTAATAATTCATTATCAACCCTATCCAGTCAACAAAATGAAAAATTACACGATAAGGTTAAGGGACTACTTGTCAGATCAGTAACATGGTGTTACAATATACATGGAAATAACTATTAAGAAAGCAAGGAAGTAAACTTGGAGTTATACATTTAAGAAATCATTTTTAAATTGTGTGGACATTTTATTAAAATAAAATGGATTATAATTACCATTTACTAAATTAATTATCATTATAAACATTACCCATTTAAGTTCTAGTTCTATACCAATTTCATGTTCCTTTAAACAGCACAACACCAGAATGTCATAAACATAAATTAATGTTAGTAAGAATTAACACACAACACATAACCAGGAATTATTTTACCATGTCCTTAATAAAATTACTTAGAAGTTGTTAGTTTCATTCATAAGAAAAAATTTACCATTAAAATCCACAAAATTATTAGTTCATCATTTACCAATGCACAACAAAAAAAATATCATATTATTGATGAAATCACTATGAGAAGTATCTTTACTAATGCATGATTCATAAATATCATCGGTTAAACCCATGGCGATGAGGTGATGAAAAACCTATAAGTAATTCATAACAATTTTCATACCCTAACCACTAGATCTGGGCATGGAGGCCTTATAGTAGGGTCCCTCCCAAGAGAAAATAAGAGGCGGAAGAAGATGAGAAGAAATAGGATCCATACCCTTGATTCCTAGGACCAACACTCCTTGATTCCAATAAATTGTGTTCCAGAGAGGAAATAATCATCAAAATCACCCAAATGAAACCTTTGGTTTGAAATCCCTATCTATAAGAGGAATAATGATCATTTCATGGGAATTTTTGGGTTTAAAATCTAATTTTTGAAACCCCTTAAATTACACGCATGGTTTGACTACACAGTTTGGAAAACTGTGTGCCCACCATGTGGGTACTTCTGGAAAACACTCAAGTCCACATGGTTTGGTCATATGGTTTAAAAAACTATGAACCAACCATGTGAATCATCACTATCAAAAAAAATTCAACACCTTATAGTTACCACATGGTTTTCCCAAACTGTACGCCAACCACGTGCCTCTCCTTGGGTCCCCTTTCCACCTTGCACAATTACCAAGAGAATCAACTTGAAGTTCAATATAAAGATGCTAGATACACGTTTTTATGATATAAATTTAAATTACTAACACATATTATCTTCATTCAAATCATCCAACTGATGGACCATACCAAATTGATACCATTTATAACATCTCAACCAAACCCATTGGCTTGGGAAGGACCGGAATTCCACTAATCTTAAGGTGAAATTACCCGAACACCAAAGGTTGAAAACAAATTATTAGGGTTTATTAATATCATAAGGAGATACTTTATAATATATATATATATATTACACCACCTATAATAGACATACTAAAACATTGTATAAACATGATGCATGAACCAACACAAGACCAAAATCCAATATATAAATCTTCCACATAATAATCAGAGTGAAAAAATAACCATTAAAACATGACTATAGAGATAAAAGACTTGAAAGGAATTACACAGTTCCCACATGGCACATTCCCATGCTCTAAATTGAAACAACCACCAAGATCCCAGCTATATCCTAGCCCACAACATCAACACATCCTGCTAGCATGTAAGAGGTATTCCCCTTGTATAATAAAGAATGATGACTGCATATTCACCGAGCTACATATGTAGGGGGTGAATATATTGAATTAGAAGGCAATCCACTAGAGGCTTCACACACATGCCACTTAAAAAATAACAAGTTAGCTCACATTTATATAAAATAAAATAGGAGTGAGAAAAAATAAAGTAAATAATCCATAAAAGACCATATAATAAACTCACACTAAAATAAAATTTTCCATTGAAATCCATAGTTTCCACAAAACCACCCATGCCACAACTCACTCACACATGCCATGGACTCACATATTCAATTAATGCATCCCAAAATAGACCCTACTCATGAGTGGAACCCTATTCCTTCAACCCAATCTATCACTTGGTGGAGTAATAATTTTCTGTTCTCTCTATATTTGGAACTAAAAACCAAGTATAAACCTAAAAATACCCCATATAATGAATCATGAACAAACAATAGCCCATATAATCCAAAGTGACCCCAAATTGGTAGGGAAAAAAATCCATATCAATAAGGCCCCTTCCACATGCATTCATGAACTCACACTAACCCATGCCAAACAAAGTTCACCACATTCCCACACCATCCTTTCAAAACCAAATCATCAAATATGAATTTTATCAAACATGTTGTGGGTGGTTCCCACAATCCATATTTAGAACCCTTTTACATCAAGATGGAATCCATCCAAGTTTTTTCCAAAATATTTAGAAAATATAAAACATGAATTTAATTTTTAAAACAACAAGATTTAAGGTTCTTAAAAAAAGTAGAGTAAGTGTGAAGACACCTACCTCGAACCAAGTTTCCAAGATGAAATCACATCACTCCCTCACAGATCTGGATACTATAAACCTTCCCACAACAATTCCCAAAAAAATCCCCATCAAAATGTACCATAACCACTATATTAGGGAATGATAGTCCTTGACTTTGGTTTGTCCTAATAGAAAATTAGAAGCAAAATAAGTGGAGAAGAAATGAGAGCCATACCCTTGACTCTTAGGAACAACACTCTTTGATTCCAAGATATTGTGTTCTAGAGAGAAATAAATCACCAAAATCACCCAAAGGAACCCTTTGGTTTGAGATCCATTTCCATATGAGGAAGAATAATAATTTTATGGGGAAGTTTTATGTTTAAAATCTATTTTTTGGAAACATTTCAATTATGAAATTTTTTTGATCAAGATATTTGGAAAACTATTTTCCAACCATGTGGGTGATTTTTGATAACACTCAAGGATACACGATTTGAACACATAGTTTAGAAAACCATGCAACAGTCATCTGAATCATTACTATATGAAAATTTTCAAATATGTAAAGTTAATGTATAGTTTACCCAATCTATGTGACAACTGTGCAATTCTCTGTGAGTCAACTTTCCACCTAACATGATTATTTGGGGATCTGTATGGTTTCCACTAACCGTTCACTAACCATGAACCATCCAAAATGATTCCAAAACCTCTAAAAACCCTCTAAAAAATTCCCAAAACCAAGTAAAAACATTCCATTAGTTAATAGTACACAATAAAATCCATAATACCAAAAAATGGGTGTCACGAATAATGTAATATGTGATTTGAAATGTATTTTTTGGATGAATTTTTGATAAAATGAAATTAGTGATAGGATCAAATTAATTTTCCACACATACATCAAACATAATTCTACAAATGGAAGAACTTATGGAGAATAAAAACATTAACATGTTATGGTTTAAAAATTATAGGTTGGGCTTGAGTGGCTTGGTTCTTTATTCCTTGAAACAAACTTTATTATTGTTGATGTTTGTTATCAAAAATAAAGAAATAAATAAATAAAGGAAAAATATTTTCCATGATGATAGTTATTTTCAAGGATGATATTGTTGGTAATTGTAAACTAAAGAACCTCTATGTAATCAATAAAATATTGTATTATTTAATTGATTTTGAAGGAGACATTACTAGTATCTTATTTTGGTTCCATCAAAGAGTGAAATTATGATCCATGTGTTGTGATATTAATAATATATAACATATTATATCAAAGAACATCTTATTTTTTTATATCAATTTTGTTATTTGAGGTTTAGTTTTTTAATGGTATAGCTGAATATATCAGAAAAAATATTTTTTGGGGTTTTGAATAATTTAATTACTTTTAAGTGAGCATAATTATGAATTTTTTCACATTAAAATTTGTAATGGAAATTTTCAATTCCTATTTACATTGCATATTGTTAATGAAAATTTCAGTTAAAAATTTACATTAGAACATTTACGTTTCAAATATCCAATGCATATTTTCTCAAATATTGGTTCTAAATGTTATCACAGTTGAACCTAAATTTTGAATGCCTTATTTTTAAGGTAAAATAATAATAAATTAATTATTAAATTAGGGTATCTTATGGAGGTGTAGTTGTTTCCATTAGTTTTATATGGTGATCATGATACACATGATTTGAAACCAATATCCAAGGTTTAATTTAGAAATTTATTTCTATTGATGTGATAACTAGTTTTAATGTGATAAGTCAATATGAAAATAGAGGCAAGAAAGACAAATTTTTTTATCACATCATCTATCTTTATTTATAGGAGTGTTATGAAGTAGATAAGAACAATATCATGATAAAACAAGACATTAAATATATTTCTTACTTTATTTAAGTGTGTGATTTATTTATCTTATGGATTATGAATGTAATTAGTTTGTTAAAAATTATTATTATCTATTAGATATTCATGAATACATATGTATGATGAGGTCGCAATGAAATATTTTTATTCAAAGGTGTAAAATTAGATATAAATGTACCAATAGACATTAAACCAATAAATTCAATTTACTTGGGCTAAACTCTTGGCAGAAGTTGATAGAGTATTGGATATGCACAGGTGGATCAACTAAATTTTATATAGTTAAAATATAGAATAGATTTAGTCATTGGTGATATTGGCAGTATGTTACATTATTTGAAAACACAATATAGGAAAAAAACCTAAGTTCATCTATGTTTTGTTTAGTTTGATATGTCTGAACTATAAAACCCCAAACCAAATCATCAGGTATGAGACTATAGCGACCCAGGCTTAACATACGTGGATATTACATCATTTTAGAAAAATATTCAGCACATTACAAAAATACATTCCCAATGACCTTAATATTTTCGTGTCTTTGGAACCTTGGAAACATAATATTATAACTTGGTGAAAGATATTAAAAATCTCCCTTAATGATCTTCCCCTTTAGTTCTCCTACTTAAAACCTTTCTTCATAACCCGGTGAAAGGAAACATAATAAAGGGGTGAGTTTAGATACTCAGTAAGGGCAATCAAGGGATATATAAGTATAGAATGGGCATAAGGGTATGAGAACATGATCATAACATTATAAGATCATAACCTAAATATCAAAGATAATTATCAATAGTGATAACATAAATATTTGCAGTTCATAAGACATGAATCATAAACAAATCAAGAGTATAATCCATGAGAGAACAACATAGGAATAAGACATGGAATTGAGGAATACATATAATAATATAAAATCCTATGTCAAGGATACCTACCAATACCTTTATAACATGTTAGGATTAGGTTAATCACTCATGTACCAACTTTGGGCTTAGGATTCCCTCTCGTGTACCCTCTTGTTTTGGGATTAAAAATACCTCTTGTGTACCCTCTTGTTTCAGGCTTGGGATTACCTCCCATGTATCCTATTATTTAGGGATTGGGATTACCTTACACGTACCCTCTTATTGTGGGCTTATGATTACCTTTTGTGTACCCTCTTGTTGTGGGCTTGGGATGCCTTACCGTGTACCCTCTTGTAGTGGGCTTGAGATTCCCTCCTGTATACCCTCTTGTTTAGGGATTGGGATGACCTCCCATGTACCCTCTTGTTTTGAGCTTGGACTACAAATCATGTTCCCTCTGATCTCATATAACGTTTATCATTACCCAATTAATTTGAGGGAGATATAAGTTCCACCTATCACATCATGGAATCATACATACATGCACCAAAAGATAATAAAACATTCATCATATCATGACCTATAAAAAGAGATGGGTTTCATAAACATTTTATCACAACTCATGAAATGAAATGGGTATCATAAACATTTAATAATGACACAACCTATGGAAAATAGATAGGTTTCATAATCATTTCATCCTAGAATAACCTATGAAAGGAAGCAGATTTCATAAGAATTTATCATGGTATAACCCATGGAAGAGAAATGGGTTTCATAGACATCATTCCATCAAAACATAAAACATTTCTAAAAATAATATTAATGGTATCATTGGATCATATCACTATTAAATCATAACTATATCAAAGGTTTTTATCTTAGATTGAGAAGGATTTTGAAAGTTCAATTAGAACAATTCTTAAGGAAAATAACCTTTCTTTGGAAATCATATAACATTTTCAAAATACTTTTATGTTAAAACCACATTGAGAACTTATGAAGTAATATTTGAAAATAATTTAAAAAAATTATTGAGAAAAATATCCTTTACACTTTGAAAAACACTTTCTAAAACATAAAACTTTTTGAAAACCTTTTTCTTTGAAAATAACCTTGAAAACTTATAAAGGAATCTTTGAAACCAATTTTAAAAACTTTAAAACATAAAACATTTATTTAAAATAATTTTTATTTTAAATTATATTAATAGATAATTTAAAAACATTTTCAATTTTTTTTATAAAACATGGTTTGTGAATAAAACATATTTTCGAACGAAGAGAGAAATAAATCCAAATTTTCTTAAATTTTTTTATTAAACATATTAAGTACCAAATAGTGAAAAAATGATACCATTATATGAAGATATCATGAATAACCAAAGGATAATAAAATTCACAAGATTTATTGAGATATGAATCATAATATTTCATCAGTGGAAGCATAGTCATAAATAGTCTCGATAAACGATGAGATTGTAGCAATAGACTGTTTCCACTTTAGTAACATCAGATCATAATCCCCATGAAATAATAAAATTAAATAAGGATTAAAATATCATGAGAATAAATATATTCATGATATAACATGTCAAAGGTCAGTATATACACCTCATAGAATAATATGAGTGCACAACATGGCATGTGTCTCAAAGAAGAAAAATTGAGACAAAATTACTTTACTGATTTGGTAACTTTTGAACCATAAACACATTAAAAGAGAGTTCATAAAATGGATATGTAAATAACCATAAATTTAAGGATAATAATCATAGAATACATTCATGAGTAGTATATTCACCACATAAAATAAATGAGTGGTTAATAAGGCACAAGTCTTGCAAAAAAAAGCGAGACTAGAAATTCCCTTACTACTTTAGTAACTTTTGAATTATGATCCACATGAAAGAATAACATAAATTAAAACTTTGAATATCATTAAATAAATTAAATTCATGATATAAAATTTCACATAGAATCATATACACCACACAACAAGAATAAGTGGTGAATATAGCATATATATCATAGAAATAAAAGAGATATGAGAAAACCCTTACCTCAAGTCTTGAATTTATTAGTACATGATCAAAACTATTGTATAATAAGTATAAGTTTATTATAAATCTACCACAAAACCATATTATTATATATCATAACATATACAATTTGATCATGACTTTATATTACCCTTTTATTAACAATTTAATGTTAATGTTATGTTTTGGGTAATATTCGATTTTTTTCGTATATGTTTTGACATGTTATTCTTGATCATATTACTTAGACCATGATTTAATTATTTTAAGAATTTAAAAAATGATTTAAATATCATATATATCTAATATATAAATATTTTTAATAATCTATAAAATATATAAATATGAAATGGAATACACTATTTATGGAGATGGTAGGCCACACTGTAATGTCTTGGATTTAACACATATTATTTTTTGGATATTATATGGATTATTTTCAAGACCAGGCACTAAGATGGTGTGCGATCATGAGGCCTGGTGCACCCAAAATAAATTTTTTAAATATATTAAATAGCACGTGTGCACAATTTTCTTGAAAAAGTGGAATAGATTATAAACTAGTGCCCAAATCAGAAATCTGAGGGCATTATTGAGTTTAGAATGTGAGTTTTACCCTAGACACGACTTAACATTAGTCACTGTGGGTCATTTGTAGAAAATTCATCATGATCGCATAAATGAATAAAATAATTGAATAAATTATTTTGATTCATGTTTTTTGACACAACGATTAAAAATATTTAAATAGATTATTATGTTGTAAATCTAGGATTAGCCGCATAACCCTGAAACTGTTAGAGAGCCATTAGAGAGAGCTTTAGAGAATTATCTCAGGTGAATGGTGGTGAGATCATAGATTGAATAATAACACACATCAAATTCAAATTATATCACCAATGAATGCGAAAAATCTTCATTCTTTATCAGCAATCGATTCAAATCAAGGTATAACACGTGTTCTGATTTTATTCTTCCCCATTATTGATTTCTATGATGAACACAGACCAATCAATGAATAGATTGACCAGCTATTCGATTATCCTATGGGATGGGTTTATTTATGAGGTTTTTATGGGAGAATGTATTTCTGATTTGATTATTTAGATTATCTTTCTAACGGAAATAGATTGATATCGACATGAACATCAATAGAGTTTTGTTCCTCTCTTTTGTTCTTATAATTTACTCCCCTGATTCATAGTTCACTGCTGACATTATTTGTTGGAACACAACTTGACTAATCCCAATCAATAAATCATTGAACACCCATTTCTTTGTTCAATGATCCAATATCATATATCTAAGATAGACATGACATGAAGGAGTTGTGATTATGGAGACAGAACGATTTGGATGACAGATGATACCCGATTTATCATTCTTCGACGTGGAATAAAGAACGACTTGTAGATCTACTTTCCAAATGAATTTGATGATATAATCTATTGTTTGAGTAATGATGAGGCTTGGGAGAGATAATTATTTATTTTTAGCATGATTGGAGATGATATCCAAGGTGGTGGCGTGGTCGTGCGTAGGAGGAAGAACTAGGGTTTCTAAAAAACCTAATCAATACGGCATGTAATATGGGATTACATAGTTTGTGGCCCCCCTGAGTGGTGACTAGAGTTTATGGAGAAAGTTAAGTATCACATGACATGTGACTCCTATCATATAGAATGTGGTCCCTCCCAGGTGGACTCGACATGTACTTCAGAAAGTAAATGGACACGGGGTGGAGTATACGGGTTGCCTACACATCATGTACTCCACTACACGAACATGGGTTGGACCAAGTACATGGGATAAGTCATGTACCACCATAATATTAGAGTACATAGGATGCATACATGGTGTTTACTCCCCTATAAGGATACGACTTGATGACACATACCATTTACACGGACATGACCTGGGGTTAAGGGACATGGCGTATGACCCCTACTACACACAATGTAATCTTTTATACTTGGATTAGATCTCTTGTCCTTAGTGACTTCAACAAGTCTCATTAGGGTTAATTCCCTATACCCTTTCCCTGAAGTTTTTTATGGAACCATTTCCTACTCCTAGGACAATGATCCCTTCAGCATGACTTCTTAGATAGAGTCGTTGGAATCCCTCTATAAGGCCCAAAGTGAGATCCTCTATTCATCTTTGTGCCCTAAATAGAGTTCTTGGTATCGTCATGACCAATAGTACACAAGATTCAATCCTATACTTAATAGGTTAATGCATATTGAGTTTGTTGGTATCACCCCATAGCCTTAGAATTGATCCTCCTATGTGTATTGTAATCTCTTCAAACTATCAGCATGTTCTTTCTCATGAAAAGACCCAAAAAGAAGTACCCCTCAGATGGACGTCATCAGTGCTATCAGACTCAAGAGTGTGTTCTCTTAGGAGATTTATTTATGAAATATTCGATCTATAATCCTAGGTTGGTATACTACAGTTGTAACTTACCTTTAGACCGTGTGCCTTTGTTGATTATATATGGATATTCTTGTTATATGTGTTGTAGACATATACCTATGTAGAGATGACTGTATTTTCTTTTTTTGTATACTTTGTGGTATCAGAGTGTTCTACTGAGTATTATTATACTCACTCTTGCATGGGATTTTCCCGCACGTGTCATGTCATGTACAGAAGATCTACCTTTTGACAGAGTCCTAGGAAGACCAGGACTAGACGGTTCTTAGTGAGACCGGACATACCAAGGTGTGTTCCTATGTATTTCTGATAGCAGTCCCAATACTTACTTTCATGTTGGACTTGTCTTTTTAGACTCTTTGTTGTGGGATTGTATTTTGACTTGTTTACTTTTATTTACCTCCTGTCATACTCTATTCATGAGATTTAGATGTATGCATGCATGGTTGTTTAGTTGTTTTTACATTTAAGCATTGTATAGGATTATAGATGTGTGCGCGTGTACATGTACTTAGGCTAAGGCCTCCCATGTCAGTGATATGACTACTTGGAACTAGTCTCTATCCCATGTCCTATTGAAGGTGATCTTGGGGAGTCACATCATGGACCCCACTAGGATGGGTCATGATAGAGTGATATCAGAGTAGTCAGTTCTACTTTAGTACTGAGAGTCTATGAGATTGGTTTGGGGAAACAATGTTAAGTGTTTTGAGTTTGGATCTCAAGCCAGGGACTCCATTGTTGGTGTGGCAGCCGACGTATCCATACAACAGGACTCTGATCACCTACTTTTCAACTCAGTAATGAGAACATTGGTTGAAAGGAAAATAGTGGTACATGCATCATATAGGAATGAGTTGTGGTTTCCATGTCCTTCTTGAGCCAGCTCTCCAGATATACTCAATGACCGTGGTACATCTTGTACTATTTTAGGATTCCTCTGTGAAGTATTCCCACTAGGATTCATCATCAGGATCAAGAGGATGATTCCATCAGTGATGAGGCATCAACATAGGGTCTGGGTCTCGAGATGTTACCTCCAGGTGGTGCATCAACCATACCACCACCCGTAGAGTAGCACATGGTACCCTCAGTAATAGAGGATTATGTGTGTAGGATGAGTGTGCTTCATGAGTTTCTGCAATAGGGACCCCTCATTTTCCTTGGTGATCTTGAAATTCAGGTGGATGAGGATCGACTTGATGCAGTAACCCAAGTTTTCCATCTAGTCAGGACACCAACAGATCAGATGGTGGTCTTGGCGGTGAGCCTTCTTCACGGACTAGCAAGGTGATGGTGGGGTTTGGTTACCCAACCTTACAATGAGGTGACTATTTTGTGGATAGAGTTTGATTGCCTTTTTATAGAGGATTTCTCACCAGCTATATTGAGGGATGTACATATCTAGAGGCTTTTTCAACTCCAAAATGGTAGCATGATAGTATTTGAGTATTCATTGAGGTTTACCAACCTTTCTGAGTACTAAATGGATATAGTTTTTGATTAGTTATTTAGGGTTTAGACATTTGAGCATGGTTTTTTTAGAGAAATATGAGCTAGTGTTTTTCCTATTTTCATTACTAATATGCTGGGGTTCTAGAGAGAGCTTTAGTGGTTGAGAGTTTCTTGGATGATTAGATACAGTCAGTGGTTTATGGCACTGGGAAATCAGGAGTAGAGACCTTGGTAGTAGGGAGCCGACATCAATATCATAGTCCTAAACATGTGAGACATTTCAGGAGGAGGTCTCAGGATGGAGGATCTACGGTTCATGGCTCACAAGGTAGGTCCAGTCATCCCAGAGAGAGGCAGTGATACTCATGTTATGGAAGGTATAATCTTGCATGAGATTTTCCAACCTATATTATAACTGACCAATAAACCGTAGATGAACCACTGAGGTAGTGGAATTAGTAGAAGTATATATGTCTGCAGGGTGGCAGATGTGGTAGAGGAGTTGGTAGAGAAGAAGGAGGTGGTAGATTCTTGGAATTGTTACCACTACCACCCCCAAGTGGTCCACACTAGGCTTGGGGAGATGGAGGACAGGGGTGGGGACAACTACAGGCGGTCGAAGATTATGACCCAGAGGCTCCATGAATGATTTGAGGTATGATTTGTGTCTTTTCTAACTTAGATTTAGTACTGATAGAAACATGTTCTAGTCATTATTTTCTCACCACACATCATTTTCAAGACTTAGAGATTCTAGTTGATACCTTGGATCGACCCTTGCACTTGGAGACTCATACTGGAGATGATTTAGTGATCACAAACTTGTGCCAACAATGTGACTCAACTCTTGGAGGCAATAATTTCTATTGGGATCTCTTTATAGAAGTGTCGAGGCCTTACAACATCATTCTTGGTATAGAATGGTTATATACAGTTCATGACCATATTGAATTTTTTAAGTGAAGGGTGCGGTGTGTCCACAGTCATGAAACTAGGTTCTCCTTTATCAGTGAAAGGGAAACCCAAGCATCATAGGATGGACTCATGCATAGGAGGGTGGATCTGACTACTCATCAGTTTTCTAGCCTAACCCTTGGTGTAATGGATGTTATGAGTTTCTAGTTTTCTATAGTGGTGGTAGAGTACAAGGAAATCTTTTCAAAGGATGTTCTAGGCTTACCTTCCCATCGAGAGATATACTTATACATTAATCCACACCTAGGGAAGACACTGATATATGTGATAGAATATCGTATGGCTTCCACAGAGCTTCACAAGATGAGGGTGTAGTTGGAGGACTTGCATATGAAGGGATTTGTTAGGCCCAATGTTTTACCTAGGGTAGACCCAATGTTGTTTTCCAAGAATACATATGGGAGCTTGAGGTTGTGTGTGGACTACTGGTGCTTGAATTGGGTGACCATTAATAAAATTTATCCACTACCAAGGATCGATTACCTCTTCGATTAGTTGGGAGGGTCATGATGGTTCTCTAAGGTTGAACTCACGTCACTTTATCCCCAACTCTAAGTACGAGATGGGGATATACCAAAAACAACATTCAGATATTTCTATAGTCACTATTAGTACTTCTTGATTCCCTTTAGCATGATAAACACTCCAACAATGTTCAAGGGACTCATGAACCATATCTTTTAGCCTTATGTGATCATATATCCACTGAACATGCTCTTGATGGAATTTCTAAATGTGCGGAGCACGTCGTTCTTTTCATAGGACACATGATGGTACCAGTGACGTTGTGAGAGGAGGTTTTAAGAGAGATTCATACATCTCCTTTAGTGGTACATCCAGGTTTGGAAAATATGTACCAAGACCTATGATATCAGTTTTTGTGTCTGAGGATAAATAAAATAGTTGTAGAGTTTGTCTCTCGACACCTTACTTGTCAGCAAGTGAAGGTTTAGCACCAAGTTCTAATGGGTTTATCTCAACCCCTTGAGTTTCCAGAATAGAAGTGGGATGGGATATATATGGAATTCATGAAGGAATTAACACACATGTACAAGGGAAATGATTCCATCTGGGTTATTATAGACCAAATCACCAAGTCAGACCACTTTTTATCCATATAATAGAAGAGTTTAGTATAGATATTGGGATTCCTATATGTATAGAATATAGTTAAAATCCATGTAGTTCCATTGATTGTTGTTTCTAATCATGATGCTCTCTTTACATCCTAGTTGTGGAAGGGATTATAGGAGGTGTTTAGGACCCACTTACACTTGATCACAACGTTTCACCCCCAAAGTAAGGGCCAAATTGAGCGTACCATTCAAGTTTTGGAGGACATGATGTGAGATTTCTTGTTGGACTTTGTCTATATTTGGGATGGTCACCTACCATTGGTGGAGTTTTTGTACAATAATATCTACTATTACACCTTGTATGACACAATTAGTGTCTTTGTACAAGTGAACCTATAGGTTACCACTTTACTGGACTGACATAGGAGAGTCAGCTCTCATGGGCCCAGAGTTGGTGTGAGCTACAATATAGAAGGTGCAAATCACCCAAGAGCATATGAAGACTGTAAAAATCCATCATAATTCTTATGTTGATAGGAGATTAAGTCCTTTGTATTTTAATGAGGTATATTATGTGTTCTTATGGGTTTCACCTCGATGTGGATTACAAATATTTCTATGGGGTGGCTAGCTATCTTTGAGGTTCATCGAACCTTTACATATACTATGTAGAGTTAGTGAGGTGGTGTACCAATTAACTCTACCTCCACAGTTAGACTAGGTATACAAAATCTTTCACATGTCGTAGTTGAGGAGGTACATGCATGACCCATCACATGTTATTGATTGGGGAGAGCTGGACATTGAGGATGAAGAAAAAATTGCTGAGTACCCAGTAAAGATCAAGGATCGATGGGAGAGGATCCTTCATGGGTTATCTATTATTTTAGTGCATGTCTAGTGGCATCACGTGAATCTCCAGGAGAGCACATGGGAGTGGGAGACTCATATTTTTTTCTCAGTACCCACATCTTTTGGAGTAGCTATTATTTTGGCTTTTCAGGGATGTAAAAGCCCCAAGGTGGGGAGAATGTAATGCTGCATATTTTTTATGTATTATTTTTTGGATATTATATGGATTATTTTTGACACCAAACACTAATATTACGTGTGATTCTGAGGCTTGATACACCCGAAATAAATGTTTGAAATATATCAAATATGTTAAATAAAATTTGCGCATAATTTTCCAAAAAAGTTAAATAACTTCCAAATAGGTGCCCAGATAAAAAATCTAAGGGCACCATTGAGTTCAAAATGTGAGTTTTACCCTAGGCATGATGTAACATTAGTCGGCATGGGTTTTTTGTAGAAAAGTCATCACAAGAACAGAAATGAATAAAATAATTGAATAAATTATTTTATTTCATGTTTGTTGATGTAGAGATTAACAATATTTAAATATATTGTTATGTTGGAATTCCAAGAGTAGTTATATAACCCTAGAACCATTGGAGATCCATTGGAGAGAGCTTTAAAGAATTCTCTTAGGTGACCAATGACAAGATCGTGGATTGAAGATTGATGTACATCAGATTCAAAGTATCTCACCAATGAATGTGACACAACTTTTTTCTTCATCAGGTATCAATATGAATTGAGTTAGGGTGTGTGTTTTGATTTGGTTTTCCCCATTATTGATTTTTATGATGAATATAGACCAATCACTGAACTGATTGATCTGTAGTTCGATCATATTGTAGGATGGGTTTATTTTTAGAATTTTTATGGGAGAATATATTTATGATTTGATTATTTATAATTTCATTATAATGGAGATGGATCGATATTGACATGAACATTGATTGATGTTCGTTCCTCTATTTTGTTTTTGTGCTTTAATCCCCTGATTCATCATTCATCACATGCATTCTTCATTAGCCCACAACTCGACTAATCCCAATAAATCGACCGTTTCACACTTGTTTCTTTTCACAATGATTCAATATTGTAGATCTTGGATCAACATGACATGATAGAGGTGTGATGACCTAGATAGAGTGATTCAGACAATGGAGGATACCTGATTTTGTGTTCTTTGGAATGGAATGAATAATGAATTATAGATCCATTTTTCAAACAAATTTTACATTAGAATCTATTTTAGAGTGAAAATGAGACTTGGGAGAGATGATCCTTGATTTTCGATGTGATTGGAGTTAAGATCCGAGGTGACGGTGGTGTGGCACACATGGGAGGAAGAACTAGGGTTTCTGAAAAAATCCAATCAACATGGTGTGTAATCTGGGATTACATGGAGTGTGGGACCCCATGAGTGGATGTAAGGGTTTCTAGAGGAAGTTAAGTATCACATGGTGTGTGACCCCTATCACACTACATGTGGTATTTCTCGTATGGACTCAATGTGTACTTTAGAAAGTACACAGACATGGGGTGCACATGGGTTTCCAACACGGTGTGTACTCTACTACACAAACACAGGTTGGACCAAGTACATGGGATGATCCATGTAATAACACACAGATAGAGTACACAGGATTCATACATGGTGTGTACTCCCCTATAAAAACATATCTTAATGACATGGGATGTTTACATGGGCAGGACCCAGGGTCAAGTGACATAGTGTGTGACCCCTACTACATGTCATGTACTATTTTATACCTAGATTAGAGATCCTTTCCTCAGTGACTTGGACAAGTTTTGTTAGGGTGTGTTACCCATATCCTTTCTATAAAGGTTGATATGGAATCATTTCCTACTCCTAGGAAAATAATCCCTTCAGTAGGACTTCTTGGATAGAGTTATTAGAATACCTCTATGAGGCCCAGAGTGAGATCCTCTATTCATATTTGTGCCCTAGGTAGAGTTCTTGGTATTTTAATGACCAATAGTATGCAGGTGTCAATCCTATACTTATCAAGTTAATCTAGATTGAGTTTTTTGATACCACCCATAGCCTTGGTAGTGATCCTCATCTATGTATCGTAATATCTTTGGACTATCAGTGCATTCTTTCTCAAGATGAGACCCGAAAAATAGTACTCCTCAGATGAATGCCATCAATTATATCTGAATCAGGAGTGTATTCTCATGGATGAGTGCTTTGTGGAATATTCTATCTATAATACTAGGATAATATACTATGGTTGTGACTTACCTCTAGACGATGTGTCTTTTTTGAGTATATCTGGATATTCTTGTTATATGTGATGTAGAAATGTACCTGTGTAGAGATGATTTTATTTCCTTTGTTTTATGATTTTTGGTTTTGGGGTTTCCAACTGTGTATTGTTATACTCACCCCTATATAATATTTTCCTACACGTGTCATGACTTGTGCATATAATCAACCTTTTGACAGAGTCCTAGGCAGACCAGGACTAGACAATGCTTAGTGAGATTGGACAGACCGAGGTGTGTTCCTATGGCTTTCTGACATTAATCCCACTACATACTTTGAGGTTGAACTTTTATTTTCAGACTCTTTGTGGTGGAATTTTATTTGGCCCTGTTTACTTTCCTTTACCTCCTTTCATAATTTGGTTATGGGATTTAGATGTATGCATGCATGGTTGTTCAATTGTTTTTAAATTTCATCATTGTATAGGCTTGGAGATGTATGCATGTGTACAAGAACTTAAGATAAGGCCTCCCATATTAGTGATATTACTACTCATAACTAGTCTCTAGCCCCTTACCTATTATAGGTGGGCTTGGGGAGTCATGGAACATGCCCCATTGGGATGGGTCATGACACATATGTATGCATAAACGTTGTTTTCATTTTCTAGTTGTATTGAAATAAAGAATGTAAATGAAATATATAGGTATATATATATATATTATAATTATAGTATAATTATTATATAATATATATCATATAAATTTACTAAACTCATCCTTAATACATTCTATGTAATGTGTGAATGAATCACATCACTTTGAGGAGGTGGTAGTCCACACATCCACAAACAAAGTTATCATATTCACATAAAATTGAAAGCATTAAGGCATGTGTTATATAATAATTATATAAGAATAAATATATCATAAATATCATAAATATCATAAATATCATATAAAAATATAAATTCCAACATTATTTGGTAATGTAAGAATGAACAACATCGGTTCGCGATGCAGCAGTCCGCCGTTCTCATGAATGATGATTGTGTATCCCATTCGATGAAAGTGTGTGTGAGTGTATGTAGAAACCTTAAAATAAAAAAATATTAGTATATTGAGGATATTTAGGTTATTATATAATAATTAAATAAGAATAATTGAGGTTGTAGAGAAAGAAAATAAAACAAAAGTTATTGTTGAAGGATATTACCTATTCTTTGGGTAATTCTTTTTGGTTTGCACCAAAGGACTAACTTGGTTTTATTTCTACCCAAATTGAGGATTTTAAGATGAGAGGAATGAATTTGGGAGGCTATTTGGGTAGGTTTTGTATGACCCAAAGGATTGAGAGGTCTGAATAATTGGACGGGGGGAGTGAGTGCCCTTTTATAGTGGAGGAGGAGTGGCATTCTTGTAAATATAAAAAGGTAAACACTATTGAGAGGTCTACCTTACATCACATGCCTAAAATAATTTTAAATTTTATATAAAATGGAGGATATGGTAAAAATATGTCCAAATAATAAATTTTAGACACGTGTCTAGGGTATTTGGTCCCTTAAGTTAAAGTTTAACCACTAAGTAAACTTATTTTTACCTTAATCACTATAATTAAATTTAATTACATTCACTAATATTTTTGGTTAAAAGCTAATTTGACCTTATTAGAAATTATAAATTATGTTTATTAGAAATATGGAATCCATTTTTCTAAATTCTAATCACATAAGTGGTATAAATTAATTTAATAATAATCCCATAGGTGGGATGAAAGAATGAGTTTTAAAGTGAAAAGTTCAAAAGTTTGAAATGTTTTTATATCCAATTTAAATTTGAAATTGATTATGATGAAATAAATTGGATTTATTATTTTATAATTAAACTAATTTTAACCAATTTAAAATACTATTTAACTATATAAATAAATGAGATGAAAATCAGTTTTTAATTATAATTTAGTGTTTTTCACTATTCATCAAAAAATGAAAATTCTCAGAAAAATACCAAAAATTCACCCAAAGTAAATTTTGATATTCTGATTTTAAAAATAAAATTTATTTTTTCAAATAAAAATTATAGAAGTGTCAAAAATTATATTTAAAATAGGTTCACCATTAAAATATGGTAAAATTACCTTTTAGAAAAATTATCTTTTATTCATATAATTGGATTTATTCTTATCTTATGCCTATAAAATATAATGGATGAGTGTCAAAAAAATTTATTTAGTATATAATATATAAATTTTATTCAAAAAATTCATCAAAAGTGGTTTGTTTAACTTATTGAGATAAAATGGTGTTTGTGCATAGAGAAATAGTTTTCTAGGAAAATAAATTTATTTATTTTCAAATAGTATTTACTTTAATTTATATCTAATTGATAACTAAAGGAATCATTTTATATACATGTTT
Organism: Viscum album; assembly: GCA_963277665.1. Classification (NCBI taxonomy): domain Eukaryota; kingdom Viridiplantae; phylum Streptophyta; class Magnoliopsida; order Santalales; family Viscaceae; genus Viscum; species Viscum album. The sequence continues at coordinate 192,193,621 of OY728162.1, read as the reverse complement.
ATATAATATTGTCACACATTAGTTAATCTTATTCATAAATTCCATTCTAATAGCTATGTGGTAACTATAAAAATATTTTAATAACAATACTAATAATATATTGTAGTTCGGTAAAACTCAGCCTTGCGTGTAACACAATCTATCAAGGGAACTCAAAATTGTGTGTAACATAAGACAAAAATAGTGTTGTGTGTATCAAAAGTTAATCTAAGTGTTGTGTATTTCACAATCTTAACTTGGTGTTGCATATAATGCAAGAAAAACTTAGTTATTTTATATAATAAATATTCAGTGTCGTGTGAAATGAAAAATATCAAAAAGATTAAATTAATTTGAAAAAAAATATGTCAAAAAATCTCAGGGTGTAACATTATACTACCCTTAAAATTAATTTCTCCCTCTAAATTCTTCTAGGTCATCAAAGGATTAATACTTTAAAGTTACTTTCATAGAAACCCAAATGGTAAAAATGACTACTAAAACTTCCTTTAAAAAGGGAAATTTAGAATCATAATGGTTACCCAAAGTAACTCATAACTAGGTTACCATGTAGGAGAACATAGGTGGAAAGTGAAAACATAGACATAGAAGAGAAATATAACTATCATGTTATGATTGAGAGTGATAAATAACATCGTCCACAGAATGTTAATGATAAAAAATCCATAACCTAAAGAGTCTTGAAAGAGGTCATTCATATCATCAAAAATGATGATAACAATATAAAATTTTATTTTAAGACCCTTTTCATAAAGTTTAATGGTTTTCAAAAGGTGATATACTTACTTGATTTCATTCCCTTTCATAAGCACAATCTCACCCTTTGGTTGTGCCTTGATCAATTTACACTTCATCTCTTACTCTAATAAATGAAGGTGAATTTGTTATTCCTGAAGCATTAGCATATCATGAGATCCATAAATAGAATGGTAGGTCATTAAATCTATATTTATCACAAAAAAATGGTTATCACATGTTATTTAATATGCATAAATCCTCATACAATGAGATAATACTTTAGTCTCTAAAACCTCATCCAAAGTTTTACATAAACCATTCCATAAATGGATAACCATATAACCCTTTGGAAAGATTAAATTATAAAACTTTATAAATAAGGTCAATAAATTTTCTCAAAAAAATATTAGCATTAATCCCACACATATCATAATGCATCTCTTGGTTCTCACATACTAAACATGTGAATACCTTCATTATGTTTTATCTTGAAACAAGATGATAACCTGAATGACCATAAAACCTTATTGAAAACATTCATGCTTTATTATTCCAAATATCATTGGATATATTTCTTAAATCTAAAAATAGTTTTAATATTCATCCATGATAATATATAACACTTTTTCAAAAAAATAATAACCAGTTCCATGGTAATCAGTACTATCCAATTTACTTTATCCATAATCATCAACTCATCCATGCTATAACACATTTTTCTCATCATCATGAACACATTAAGTGTTACCTACCCTTAATAAAAACATAACCTTTACATTAAATCACTTTTCTATGTCATCAACACCATTCAATATATTTTTTCAAATCCTTAATGGAAAATATATACTTCATGATTCATATAACATAATTCTTTAATTCCTATACGTAGACACTTCAATCATACAACTTTATTTTTAAACCATTAATAAAGCTTAATTAGATTATTCATTAATACCCCGTTCCTAGAATATGAAATATGAATAATTTATTAAGGTTCCCCAACCTCAATTTAATCATGTAAATAATACTGTTAGAATATCCCATACCTTTTATATGTAATTCACAGTCTCTTTATCATTAACAATATAACCAATAATCATTCCACCTTCATGATTCTCTTCATGATGTTTCCACTTAGGAAATAAATTTTCATAATTCCCATACTTTCTACATCTGAAACATTCAATTTTAACCAATCTCCTTATAGTTCCCATTATTGACTAAGACCAAAAATAATAGTGTGAGAAACACTTATCATAGCATAAAACCACGTAACCATGAAAAACTACTTATCGGATGCCTAAATCATGAAACCTTATTTTAAATCTATGAAACATTAGGATTATACTTAGAGAAATTTCTAGAAATATCCTTATAAATATCCATAGGTATATCACTAAATATTTCTCATCATAGTTTCCAAAGGTTGACTAAACCTTTCCTTTGATACCAACTATAGCGACCCATACTTAACATACATGGATATTACATTATTTTAGATGAATATTAATCACATTAAAAAAATACATGATCAACGACTGTAATATTTTAGTGTCTTTGGAAACTTGGAAACATATTCTTATAACTTGGTGAAATATCTTCAGCATCTCCCTTAAAGATCTTCCCCTTTAGTACTCCTAAATAAAACCTTTATTCATAACCTGGTTAAAGGAAACATAAGAAATGGGTGATCTCAGATGCCCAGTAAGGGTAATCAAGGGAGATATATAATCATAACATGATCATAAGGGTATGATAATATGATCATAACATTATAATATCATACCATTCATATCAAATATAATAATAAAAAATTCATAGAATACATATTGGTAGTTTATAAGACATGAATCATAAGGGAATCAAGAGCATAATCCATGAGATCATAATAAAGGAATAAGACATGGAATTTTGGTATACACAAAAGCATAGAAAATTCTATGTCAAGGCTACCTACCAATACCTTCATAACATGTTAGTATTGGGATAATCATTCGTGTACCTACTTTGGACTTGAGATACCCTCCTTTGTACCCTTTTATTTTAGGCTTGGGATGCCTTCCCATGTACCCTCTTATTTCGGGCTTGGGATTCCCTCCCATATACCCTCCTATTTTAGTCCTGTTATTACCTTCCATGTACCCTCTTTTTGTGGGATTGGGATTCCCATCTATGTACCCTCTTGTCATGAGCTCGGGATTCCCACCTATGTACCCTCTTGTTGTGGGATTGGGATTCCCTCCCATATACCCTCTTGTTTTGAACTTGGGATGCCCTCCTGTGTACCATTTTGTTTTGGGATTGGGATTGGGATACAAACTATGTAACCTCTGAGATCATACAAAATTTTTCATCGCCCAATGCATTGGAGGGACACTACTAAAAATTTGGGCTATAGCCACGGACCTATTGCCACGGTTTTATAGGTCCATGGCTATAGCTTTTATATTTCCATGGTTAAATTCCATCTCTGTGGCTAAATCAATAATACACCATGAGTGTCGTTTTTTTTTCAATCTGTATCGGGCTCCTCCTCCTCCCCCGACCCGCAGCCCTTCTCCTCCTCCCCCGATTCACACACCATGCATCCCTCCTCCCTGAAGACATATCCTCCTCCACACAGCCCTCCTCTCCTCCCCCGATTCGCAGCCCCATCACCATGCAGCCCTCCTCCCCGATGACATCTCCTCCTCCCCGCAGCCCTCCTCCTCCTCCCCTGGTTTGCAGCCATATCACCCCGAAGCCCTCCTCCCCGACGACGTATCCTCCTCCCGCCGATCTCCCCAACGATCTCACCATGCAACCCTCTCTCACAGTGGTGCCCTCCTCCCCGACGAACTCTCCCACAATGGCACCCTCCTCCCTGATGACCTCTGCTCAGCGGTCTCACCATTTGCAGGTAGAATCTTATCTCTCTTCATTCAATTGAGTTTGGGTGTTAGGGTGGCGTTTGGAGTATGATGGATATGTATTGGGTATGGTTTGGATTTGTCTTTGGGGGTTTGAGTTGTTCATATCCGATTTTCATGTAGGCCTGGGGAGTGAGTGATTAGACCCAGTTTCGATTTGAGAGTTTTTTTCTATAATTATTTGAATGTTTCATATTTGAAAATTTGTTTTTTAATTGGAAATAGATTCACACATGTTTTATCTATGATTCAGATTCAATAGTTTCGGCCATTATTTAAGTTTTTCAGTTTGAGAAGATCAATTTATGCCCATTTTTTTTGTTCCAATCCCATTCTTATCTTTCCATTTTTCTACTGTCTTGTGGAGACTAGATCCATTTTTAGTAGCTCAAATTTAGGGATTCAATTTATGTTTGGTCTGAGGGAGGCCTTTTTGATGGAAACAGAAAAAACTTGATAGGGTGAATGAGAAATGGATCAATGAGTCAGTAGTTTATTTGGTATGAATGATAAAGGTGCGATGAAACATGTTAAATTGTATAAATATTTAATGAAAAAAATATATAATATAAATTTTCTCTATTATTAAGAGCCTTATTGTCTATAAAACATAAATTTATGGAAAATTATATCTCCAAAATTTATTTTCAAAGCAATGAATGAACATTCTATCCAAATTGGGAGGAATCCCATCTACCTTAAATGATAGAGCTAACATCCCCTTAGCCTCCCCTTCTCACTGGTGTGCATTTTATGGGGATGGATCTTACATTTTGACCCATGATTGCTTCAGTTCTTGCTGCATGATTTCTTAAATTTTTGTTCACGCCTAGCAATGCATTGATGAAACTGTCTGCTAAGCGAAATGTCAGTGTGAGGATGCAGGTGAGATGCCCAGTGGGTGGCCACTTGGAATAGTGGTTTTGAAGGAGAGACTCAGAGTTGGGGAGGGATTGTTTGTGGCTGCTCCCATGGTAGAGCCTTCGTCCCTGCACTTCACCTCCACAAGCGTCTCTTCCTTCTCATCCTCAAACCGCGAGTGTCATTTTTTTATAATACATGCTTAGGATTGTGGTGCGATGGGTTTCTAATTAGTAATGTTGTTATTACGAGATGATGTCGAGTCAAAATTAATCAACAAAGAATCTAATTAGGATGACATTGCATTCTCATGGGAAATATTCTCAAGTGTTTGTTTCCCTCATATTATGTTACAACTACTTTGATCCATTGACCAAGGCCTTCTAAAAGGAAAAGCAATGGTTTTCTAAGTTATCCATGAGTTCTAGGAGTAACAGTATCTAATTTTCAGTAGTGACATGGGATCGTAGGATGTTTAGAATATGTTGAAGAAAGTTTAGTTCCTATTTTAAAGGATTGGAACTCTAGAAAAAATATGGGTGAAACTAGAAGTTTCTAAATTCAAAGGAGATGAATCAGAATGGATAAATACATTTGATCATAAAAGAAGGAATGAGGAGGTTTTATGGATCGAGTTTCATTCCCTCTTCTATGAGAGGCTATGGTAGATTTACAGAATAAGAGAATGTTTGGGGGATTCATGGAGCTATATCATTATGGGAATCAGTAATGGAGTATGCCACTAAATTTGAAAGGTTTATTCATTTCATGCCATCCTTCAAGTGAAATTTATTCATAAAGTAATTCTAGTTTTTAAATGGTCTTATGTACTCATTATGGGAATGAGTAGCTTCCTTTTATCTGGACACCTACTAGGAGATATTCAAGAAAGACTGAGCTATCTATGTAGATACATCCATTGCATAGGAAGGTGCACAGAGAAGGATGGAAACTGGGTAGGAATGAATGTTGGTTGGTGAGCCTCAGTATGAGGTTGACAGAGTAAATTGAATGAGTAATATCTCAGCTCAATATTATAAAAATAAATGAACCATGGTCTATTTCTCATGTATCAAGAATGTGCGTGAATTCCCTTAGTATTGGGATGGGAAAAATAGGTTTCATGTATGTGTCGAGATGTGGGTTTCTATATTATTTTATTGGGATAATCCATCCTAGGTGAAGTGACTTTTAGTACCATACTTAATGAGGTATTCCTAAAGTTATTATTTTTTTCTATAATTTGGATTTCTCTATCTAATATCTTTTAATGTATTATTTTTGTTGGATATAATGTGTGTTTGAAAGATGATAATTTTTAAATGAAGAAATTTTGTTGAGATTATTGGGATAGGATCTTCTATAGTGATCATAATTTTATATGAGGTACTAGACATGTGTATATAGGATTGATGATGGTATCGATAATACTATAGTGGGGAGATTCATACTTTTCCTTTTTGAATGAAATCCATATCAAGGGATGGTGATCATTATCAAGGTTGTGAAATGTATGAACTTAGACAATAAATAGATTAATTTAGTGTCTGGAGATGGATGTTGGATGAACCATATTTGGTTCCAAGACCACACCAAAATTAATGATTTACCTATAGTGGTTGGTATAGTCAGTGTGTTCAGTTAATTATGAGGAGTTTATATTGGTAAATATGCTATTTAGAGCTTCTGTATTTATAAGATGTCATTCAGATCAATGTGTTGGGTTAAGTATCAATATTTGATATTGTAGTGGGCTAGTGCTTGACAATTCTAGTGTGGAGTTTGAAAGGGAGCCTAAAAAGGGTACTCTAAAGGCTGTTGAAAGTGTGTGTGGAAGGGAAACCAAGTAGTCCAAATTGTTAAGAATTTATGACATAGACTCCATAACAATAATAATTGTTGAAAGATAAAAGGAAAGAACCAATTATCGCATGTTCAGAAATAGTTTCTAAAAAGAAGGAATATACAATCAAGAAAAAGGAAGATCATGCACCAAAAGATTGTCTAATCATATTAGCAAACTGGTTTGAAAAATCCAAGCGGATTAAGTAAGAATAAAAGAAGGAAAATTATCTACTTTATAAAATTGATAAACCTATATATACTAAGAATAAAGGTGAATTCCTGAATAAGGACATGCTAAAAAATGAGGTTTCAATCTAGAAAATTAATAAGGATATAGGCATGAAGAGTTTTAGATATTTTATACATTCAAGGAATGTATTTTCTAGGTTAAGAACAATGTCTAATCCCTATCTTTCACTTTTAAGTGATGGTGAAGGTTTACTTTATTCTCATATTTTGGTGATTTTTGATTTTTGAATAGGCAATTGAAGGTGATGTTTGAAAAATAAAGAGCTTTATTAATGATCATGTTATTTAGTATTGGGATGTACATATCAATTTGAATATTATTTGTTCATTGTTGGTTATGGATTCAGGTATCATTTATCATGTACAGTTGACACACTGATCACATATATATAAGAAGTTGTTATATCTCATTTCTTTTCCCACTATTTTCTTATAGGTGGTTTCTTATGATAAGACCGGTTCTATCCACCACCATCGAAGACAATGAGTTCAAGATTTGGGTAAGGTTTATTCTGTTTTTATTCTTTGGCCCAATTTTAATTAGGTCTTTTTTGATTTTTGGGTTCCTTATATTTTTGTTGTGTGTTTTGGATTTCATTGAGGTGGATTCGAGTCGTCATTGATGAAGGCTTACATGTGTATGCATAGGTAGGAATATGCATATATAAGTTCCCCCTTTATATATATTCACTCATGGTAGTATGAATATATATATTGGGGCTAGGTGTGCTTATATATAGATATGAAAAATGCATACACGTGTAAGTGTAAAGGGGTATATGCAAGTATAAACATATATCTAAGGACCCCCTTGTGCATATTTGGCCATGAAAATATATACATAGGGTCTAGGTGTCCTTATATATATGTTAAGTTGCATATGCGTGCAAGTGGAAAAAAGGAAGATTTGAGTTGTCATCGTCAAAAGCAAACGCGCCTTGAGGTTGAGGTAGGGTCCCTCTCCTAGCCTATCTAATTCAAGAATGTTTTAAAATACATTTAGTTACCTTCTTAATTTTTCATGTTTATATTAAATTGAAATTATTGAATAAGTGTTAGTTAAGATAATTGTTTCGTTTGATAAATACGTCATGGTTTTGTAATAAAACCCCTCCAACGGAGGTGCGCTGTCTGCGAAAACTCACAGTGGTATACCTTGCTTAACATTATTGTATTGATGTTTTCCTTATACTTGATGTCATTGTTAGTCATAAAGCACACATCGTACTTGACCCTTTTTATATTCCTGTAGGGGGTTTCCCTATTTTTATTAAAACAATTGTTTGAACCAAGACACTCTTTAAGTACCGTTAGAATTTTAAGATGGGTCCCATTTTGTGTGACCATGTCACATGGCATGTGATATTTAAATCCAACCAAAAAGCCCAGTTCCATAGCCCAGGGGTCCCACAGTACCAGTAATGTCAGATTACATGTTATGTAACCTGTGATTTTCCTGATCCCATGGGATATTTCTCTAGGTATTCCTACACATTGCTAGATCTCCAAACCTCACCGAATTAGGTATATAAGGGGTCATACAATCCTATAGTCATCACAGAGTAGCATTAATTTCTTTAAATCTTCTGAGAAAACATCCTCTCATTCCATCCATATCATCCTATTTGAAAATAAGTGGAAGATGCTGCCCCACGGATGTCGCTGGACCGGGCCAACACACTGCGGTCATGCCGCGGTCACGCTGCAGTCACGCCGCAGTCACGCCACAGTCACGCCATGATTTGGCCCTACTCCAGCCACATCCAGACCACACCAGCCCCTTCCACCTTCATTTCATCCCACTGCCACCAGCATTCCAGCCTGCAACAGCCCCCCTGCCACCTTCGAATCAGCCCGCACCATCCCCCCAACACCTGCAACCAACCCCCTTCCACAAGCATTCAATCCCCCTTCCACCTGCATTTGATCCCTCACCGAATTTGGTATATCAGGGGTCATCCAATCCTCTAGTCATAAAATATTAGCATTAATTTCTTTAAATCTTTTGGGAAAACATCCTCTCATGCCATCCATATCATCTTATTTGAAACTAAGTGGAAGATGCTACCCCGCGGATGTGGCTAGACCGGGCCAGCACGCTACGGTCATGCCGCGGTCACGCTGTGGTCACGCTGCGGTCACGCCGCGATCACTTCGCGGTCACGCCGTGGTCACACTGCGGTCACGCTGTGATTTGGCCCTGTTCCAGAACGACACCCTACGACGGTTCACAGTGATAGTATTACATGAGTCTTATGATCCATGTTGAGACTGACTAATCACAATTTTTGTCGGTGGGGCGACGACCAGAATGTTTCCCCACCTCCTCTCATTCCCTTCACTCATGGCCAGAAGATGCTTCCCCGCAGATGTCGCTGGACCGGTCCAACACGCCGCGGTCATGCTGCGGTCATGCCGCGGTCACGCCGCGGTAATGCCGTGATTTGGCCCTGCTCCAGCCACATCCAGCCCACACCAGCCCCCTTCCACCTTCATTCAGCCCACTTCCACCAGCATTCTAGCCCGCAAATGCCCCCCTTCCACCTTCGAATCAGACCACACCATCCCCCCAACACCTGCAACCAGCCCCCTTCCACCGCATTCCAGCCCCCTTCCACCTGCATTCGAGCCCGCACCAGCCCCCAGCCACCTGCAATCCATCCCACACCATTTAGGTCATTCCCTTTGGATTAAATAATGATGACACTACATACCAACACTACACACATTATATCATTAATACCATCTTAGAAAGAATAGATGAATGATTTTTTTAATGACATGGTTATCAAATCTCAATAGAGATGTGATTATTTAAAAGATCTTTAAACAATATTTAACAAGTTGCAGTAGCACAACCTAAACATGAATCTGGTAAAATGTGTTTTCAGGGTAACGCTAGAGAAATTCGATAGATTTGTGGTGTTATACCATGAAATTGAGTTTGAATCTAAAAAAACAAGTTCAGTTTTATCAATTTCACTCCCTCAGATTCTTAAAGAATTGAGGGGGCTCTAGGAGAACCTTTATTACATTTATAACTTCATAGCTAACCTGACTGACATGTCTCTACACTGCTGTGAGATGTTGTTCGGAAGGGGGAATAATAAAGGGGGGATATTGTTTTTTAGAAAATGGATCTACTGTGCAGATACAGGGGCAGCGACCATCGGCCTCGCAGTGCGACCATAGGGAGTCCTTTCTGGTAATCAGTGGTATCCATCTGATATACTTAAGCATCTGAGGTCTGCATGGTCAGCCCAAAACTCCAAGAAACCTAAGAGTTTGCAGGTTAGAAATGGTGTTAGATGTCTCACCATCCTGGACCACTGACGCAGCGTACACATCCCTGTGGATGGAGATCATTCCCTTCCGGACAGCATCATGCGCGCCATCAAATATAGACATGATCCTCGAATCCCAAAAGGACACAATGACCACCACAATAGTAGCAGTGAGGAGGTTTCCCAACTGCTCACTACAGCACATATGCAGTAGACCGGGCATCAGATACGTAAGCAGAATGCCAGAGTCCACCGCAAGCCCAAACAATATTCCCAGATAACTCCAGAGTTTCCGGGCCTGGCCGCACTCCATAAACACATGCTGTGTGGTGTCTTCTGCAGCCCTACATAAGGAACACCTGGAGGCCATCTTAAATCCAACTCACTTCAAATTTTCAGAGGTAGGAAGTCTATTTTTACAGATTATTCAAAGAAGGAGAAATCGGTATGGCCGAATGAATGGAGCCCTGAACTTCATAAGCCAGGTTAGGGCATGGTCAGTACCACCACATGCAATCATGTAAAACTCTTTGCAGTCAAAAATCCCAATCCTGCTATGAATCCAGATCAGTTTTTCACAATCCATAAATGCATAATTATTAACTTGAGACAACACATAGTCAAAAATATTCAAATCATGTGAAATTTGATATGAGAGAAAACCCAAGATGGACAATGAAGCAACTTCAGATGGGACATTCATAGAATTCAAGGGTTGATCCTACCATAAGGTGTTCCAACAACTATGAGTGGAGTTTCTACTGACCAACCATTTAGTATCCTGCATTATCATTACATATGACTGCTTAAGGGAAGCCCATACTGAGGATTCAAGGTAGTATTTATATCCATTATATAGCCGTTTTGTGAACCTTCTTAATAGAAAATCATCATCAACATCATTTGAGATCAGCCTCCAAGTGAAGTTTCCAATCAGACCATCATTAATGGTACGAATATCCTTGACCCCTAATCCTCCCAATTCCACAGGCTTTATGCATTCTTTCCACTTCACTGTGAGCAACTTCCTTTCAAAGATTGATCCTGTCCATATAAATTTTCTCACCAGGCTTTGATGTTCTTTAATAAGCCCTCATGACCATTTGTATCAATTGAAAGGGAAAGGATCCCCTCTTCACCACAAGATATTGAAAGGGCAAGGATCCCCTCTTCACACCAAGGTATCTAGTGATCCTATTCTTTTTTCCAATAGGAATTCCATTGCAAAAAACAATTGAATATTTGTCCCAACTTATGGCCTGTCCAGCCACATCCTCATAGTGAGTGAAAAGAGCCTTTATATAGGATATGGTTCTCTTTGAAGCCTGCCCCAGCAATACAATTTCATCAGCATAGAGAAGATGGGGTGGGGCATGATCATTAAAACCATTTCTAATCCTCTTATAAATACCTAGATGAGCAAGCTCATTGATGCATCGGCTTATGTAATCCTCTGCAATTGAAAATAGTATACCCCATAAGGGGTCACCTTTTCGTACACCCCATGAGCAAGAGAAGAACCCTATCGGTGCACCGTTAATATGAATTGACATCCGTGAGGTTCCAAGAATAGTGTTAACCAGGTTCATAAATCTATTCGAGAACCCATGCCTACGAAGTATCTCAATGAGAAAACTCCATTTATGGGTATCAGAAGCCTTAGAGATGTCAATCTTAAGAGCAAATTTCCCTTCCTTTGACTTCCTTTGCATGAGGTTAACACTCTCAGAGGCCATGAAAAGGCATTGTTGTATGTTCCTTCTCAGATTTAGTAGGAATATTAATGTTATCTAAAGTATGAGAAATACCAATAGTATGATTGAAAAAAGGGGAGGAGATGTACCTAAAATATTTGTACCAAGGTTGTCATGTGAAGTACCTGAATGTTTTTCCAGATTTTTTCTAGAACCTGGGGGAATCTATGGTGTGTCCACTAGGTTCAGTTGCTCTTGATAAGATGAAAATATACACCTCTAATTCTTGACCAATTCAATAGGCAGATTTGGGTTGGTATCTTTCTAATCTTGCAAACTTGAGGCAACCAAATTTTGATTTGGGTAACTGTCTAGAGCAGTCTTTAAAACACCCAGAACTTCAGGTGCCATGGAAATCTCCTTGGAAGATGCAATGTCCTAATCAAGTGGGGGTTAAGGGGTCTGTTCAGATCTAAAGGTATTCTCCACATAATTTTCACTGCTCAAGTGTAAACCCCAAGAGGGTTTCATTTGTTCTACTTAGAGTCATTATTCAAAATCGGTTTGGTCTCGTCATCTTGTCTGTCATGTAGTGTGCCAACCTGTTTTGATTTACAACCCAAAGAAGAAGAAGGGTATGAAGATTGACCATTTTCAATCTTCATACCATTAAAAATATCATTATAAATGTGATGTGCTTTATTACCTTTAGAGGGGTCCAAAAGAGTATCCCCTGCAGCTAAAACTGCCAAGGCAGGGTTTGTCGTAATATGTAGGTCTCCAGGAAGTGATGAGCCTGTATGATCACATGCATTCAAATCCAATTTAATATTTATATCCAGACCCAAAGGTGGGTTTAAGTGACCTTTCATGCTGGGTGAATTGGTAAAAATGATCTAAGAAAAGAGTAAGTGTAAAGAAATCCAAGAGAATAGCCTAAAGCCACCGAGAAAACCAGTAAACCCATAATCTCCATCACCACTAAACCCCAACCTCCCAAATTTCAATCAACAGCCAACCCCTAGTAGAACTGGAAATAGTAGTATCCCTATTGACACTAGAATCACTCCCCACCAAGCAGTGACCTACTATAATCCAATAACACTAGACAATAGCACATGTACTAGAGAAAAACCCAATAACAATCAGAGTTTTAGCAGTAACCCACCCAACAGTAATAGCACCAACACCTATAAGCCAACAGCAATGTCCATCCACTAGGAATGTACTCAAATTTACATCCCAAGCCACCAGCACCAACCCATGCCACTCCTGCAACACACCCCATCAAAGAGGAATCCTGCACCACACAAAAAACCAGCCAATAACCCATTTACCAACTCACAGTCAACAATAGCACCCAATCTCTGTTAACAAACCAGTCCACAGAAACAGAACCTCCAGCACCTCTAAGCCAACACCAGCCATAACTTTAGCCTCTACACCCATCCATCACCAAACATCCATCTTGATGTTCCTATCTGGAATCTTGTAGAACTACTCAACAACATCTCCCAGTATCTATAACACCAAAAATAATCACCCAATATTTTGGAAATCTCTCAGCAGTCACACCACCTCCTTTGATTATGTATTCAATGAATCAAAATATTGTTCATCTTTTTCTTTAGATGATTATCCTCTATCAACAGTGGGATAGGATTGATCTCCAATTTTCTAAATAGAGGCGAAGAATGAAGTCTCAAAAACCACTTTAATATCAGTATGAATAAATAGTTCCGTGTCTATATAATCATTTATGATAGAAATTGATTGGATTTGGACTATCATTTTAGCGTCAAAGACTACTAGTTGATCTTGATGATTTATTTTATCATTGTATTTAACTTGTTCTTCATTAAAAGACCTTTGATTCTTATTTTCATCATGACTGATAATAAAAGCCTCTTTCTATTCTCTGTTCTATGGTTGAGTAATTTCACTAGATACTGAAACCACTATGTTTTGTGCAAGAACTGTAGTACCCTAAAATGTAGGTTTGTTCCTCTGACTATTCCATATTACAAGGGCCTCAAACTATGTTTACCCCAAATGTTATTCTATAGATTGAGGTAATATATTTCAGGTTCTATATTAGAGATGTTGTATCTAATTATTTTTCTCTTTTCTTGAACATGGCAATCTATTATGGACATTGAATTACCTTTTTCTTGAATATGCACTGAAGGTGCAGATCCTAAAATACCTCACCCCTCCTATGAAATATGACCTAATATTTGTTGGTATTGTTCAACAAAAGTTAATAGTTTCAGAATCACATAATCCCTACAACAGACCACTCAACTCACCTACAATAATCACCATCAATCAAACCCACCTTCCTATACCCTTAAAAAACCACAAGCCATCCACCTACCACCCAACCACAACACCGATCCCCTAAACACAAATAATTGCAGTCATCCCACCCAACACAAAAAAAAACCCAACCCTCCTAGCCACTCACACCAGAATAGCTACTGCAACCCAAAAGGCTGCTGGAAAGAACCCATCCAATAAAGAAAACCTTCCTCTAGGAACAACAACACTAGTCCATACGCAACTCGAACCACCTACTACTTCATGAACCTTGAAGCCAAGAAAACATTATACAATATCATGGCACTAGACCACCACATTCGACCACTCAAAGACTCAAGAAAACAATATCCTAACATCACCATATGAAAAAGACCAGCCACCAAAGGAACGCCCAACCAGTCAACCACAAACTCAACCACAACCACCAACAACAAATCCCCTACATGTAGCCAAGTAGCAGGAAAACAACAACCCAAAAAGAAACCAATCAACCAAAAACTAGAAATCCCTGCTTGAATCACCCACACCATGAACCCTATCCTCTACAACTGCACCTAGAATAATAACATGTGACTCTATCCGCACCACCTAGAAGCCCCTCTAGAATCATCCTCACACACTAAAATCAGGCATCCTCTACACAGGATCCTTGCACTATAAACATCCCACACCCACCCAACACCATAATAGCAACAAGAACCCCCAAATGAACATCGCCTACATGACCCACACAAGCTGAGAACCAGCCAAAAAATACACTCTACATTCCTATCTCTTTCCAACGGATAAATCCAGCACCAAAAACCCACAATGGACCCAAAGGCAGCACAATAGTATAGGGTTTCCAGGAAGGGGGGGGGGGGGCTGCTATCCGGGTGGGGTGGTCCAAGGGGGTTTCAAGGAGGGAGGGGGGGTTTCCAGGAGGGTGGGGGGGTGTCCAGGAGGGGGGGGGGGTGTCCAGCAGGGGGGGAGGGACTGTCTGGGTGGGGTTGTCCTGGGGGGGTCTGTCCAGGTGGGTTTTTAGGAGGGGGGGTGTCCAGTAGGGGTGGTACTGTCCAGGAAGGGGGGAGGGGTGTCCAGCAGGGGTGGTGCTATCTAGGCAGGGGGTGTCCAAGAGGGAGGGGGGGTGCTGTCCTGGCAGGGGAGAGAGGTGTCCAGGAGGGAGGGAGGAAGGGGGGGGGGGTGCTGTCCAGGCAGGGGGAGAGAGGTGTCCAGGAGGGAGGGAGGGAAGGCTGTCCAGGAAGGGGGGAGGGGTATCCAGCAGGGGTGGTGATGTCCAAACAGGGGGGAGAGGTGTCCAGGAGGGAGGGAGGGGGTGCTGTCCAGGCAGGGGGGAGGGGTGTCCAGCAGGGGTGGTGCTATCCAGGTAGGGGGAGGGGTGTCCAGGAGGGAGGGGGTGCTGTCCAGGCAGGGGGGATAGGTGTCTAGGAGGGAGGGAGGGGGGGGGGGGGTGCTGTCTAGGCAGGGGTGGAGAGGTGTCCAGGAGGGAGGGGGGCTGTCCAGGCAGGGGGGTGCTATCCAGGCAGAGGGGAGGGGTGTCCAGTAGGGGTGGTGTTATCCAGGCAAGGGGGAGAGGTGTCCAGGAGGGAGGGAGGGGGGGTGCTATCCAGGCAGGGGGGTGTTGTCTAGGGAGGGGGAGAGGTGTCCAGGGGGGAAGAGGGGGGGAGGGGGGGGGGGGTGCTGTCCAGGCAGGGGGGAGGGGTGTCCAGTAGGGGGGTGTCCAGGCAGGGGGGAGAGGTGTCTAGTAGGGAGGGAGGGGGGGTGCTGTCCAGGAGGGGGGGGTGTCTAGGGGGAGAGGTGTCCAGGAGGGGGGGGGGTGCTGTCCAGGAAAGGGGGAGAGGTGTCTAGGAGGGAGGGGGGCTGTCCAGGCAGGGGGGAGGTGTCCAGGAGGGGGGGTGTTGTAGGGGGGTGGGCTACTACATTAGATGACTTCTTTATTCCATTCAGAATAACTTCTTAACTACAAATATTGATTGTTTTAATGACATCATATATCTCTTCATTCAACATCAATCAGTACATAACAATTTTTGGGAACCATAGTTCTATTCAGCTCCACTGTAATTTAAATATCATTATGACTTGAACTTTGTACAACCACTCATCAATCTCCCATATTGGCATAAGATGATTAAACTATTATTAAATTGGGGGGGGGGTGTCCAGAGGGGGCTTTGCAGGGGGAGGGGGAGGAGGGGGGGGGATGTCCAGGGGAGGCCTTGCAGGGGGGAGGGCTGTCCAGGGGAGGCTTTGCAGGGGGGAGGGGTGCTGTCTAGGGGAGGCTTTGTAGGGGGGAGGGGGCTGTAGGGGGGGTGGGCTGTGCAGGGGAGAGGGTGGGGGCTATTTTTTTGGGGGGAGGGGGGGCTATCTAGGAAGGGGGGGATATCCCAGAAGGGATTTACAGGGGGGAGGAGGCTGTCTAGGGGGGCTTTGCAGGGGGAGGGGGGCTAAAGGGGGGGGGGGTTGTCTACTGCAAGGGGAGTGGGGGGGGGGGTGTCCAGGGGTTCTTTACAGGGGGTGGGGGGATGTAGGGGAGAGGGGGGATACAAGGGGAGTGGGGGTGGGGGGGATGTGCAGTGGGGTTGGGGGGGGTATTTTTTTTTTATGGATTTTCAGACCCTATAGCCACGATTTTAAACCATGGCTATTGGTTAATTGCCATGGTTTTTAACCGTGGATATAGGTCTAATGCCATGGTTTTAAACTATGGAAATAAAGTGTGTTTGTCCTCTTGTATAACCGTGGCTATAGTGATATTACCACGGTTTGAACTGTGGTTGTATACCTATAGCCACAGTTCAAACCGTGGCTATAGATATAGAGCCACAGTTTGGAACCGTGGCTATAGTTCTAGGCCTATATCCACGCCAAACTTAGCCACTGTTCCTCAAACCGTGTCTATTAACTATAGCCACAGTTTGAGGACCTATAGCCATGGTTTAAAACTGTGGCTATAGCCCGAATTTCCAGTAGTGGGAGATATAGGTCCCACCCGTCACATCATTAAATCATACATGCTTGTGCCACGATATAATAAAAAATTCATCATATCATGACCCATAAAAAGATATGAGTTTCATAAACATCATATCATAACTCATGAAATGAAATGGTTATTATAAACATTTCATCATGTCATTACCTTTGTAAAAGAGATAGATTTAATAATCATTTTATCCGAGAATAATCCATGAAAGGAAGCGAGTTTCATAAGCATATATCATGGTATAACCCATGGTATAGAAATGGGTGTCATAGAAATCATTCCATAAAAACATAAACCATTCATAGAAATAATATTAATGGTATACTTGGATCATATCCCTAGTAAATCATAAATATATAAAAGGATGTAATCTTATATTGAGAAGGATTTTGAAAGATCACTTAGAACAATTCTCAAGGAAAACAACCTTTCTTTAGAAATCATATAAAATTTTAAAAATCCTTTCCTTTAAAAACCACATTGAAAACTTATGAATTAATATTTAAAAATAATTTAAAAAATTTCTTGATGAAAATATTATTTCCACTTAAAAAAAATATTTTCAAAACATATAATATTTTGAAAACCATTTTCTTTAAAAATAGTTGTGAAAACTTAAAAAAGAAGATATGAAAACCATTATAAACACTTTAAAACATAATAAATTTATTTAAAATACTTTTCCTCTAAAATTATCTTAATAAAAAAATTTAAAAACATTTTTGAAAACATTTTTATAAAACATGGTTTGTGAATAAAATATATTTCCAACCGAAGAGAGAAATAATGTCAGATTTTATTAAAAAAATTATAAATCATATTAAGTAAAAAAGAGTAGAAAAATGGTACAATTATATGAATATATAATGAGTGAATAGAGTATAATAAAATCCATAAGATTTATTGATATATGGATCATAATATTTCATCAATGGAAGAATAATCATAAACAATCCCGATAAACGATGAGATTATAACAATAGACTGTTACCACTTTGGTAACATTGAATCCTAATCCCCATTAAAATAATAACATTAAATTAAGGTTAAAATATCATTATAATAAATATATTCATGATATAAAATTTTAAATGGAAGTATATACACATTTTAGAATAATATGGGTGAATAACATGGCATGTGTCTCAAAGAAGAAAAATTGAGACAAAATTAATTTACCGATTTGGTAAATTTTGAACCATAAACCCCATGAAAGAGAGATCATAAAATGGACCCATAAATTTAATTATAATAATGATATAATAAATTAATTTTTAGTATATACAACACATAAAATAAACTAGTGGTGAATAAGGCATAAGTCTTGTAGAAACAAAAGTGAGACTAGAAATCCCCTTACTACTTGAGTAACTTTTGAATCATGATCCATAAGAAATAATAACATCAATTGAAACTTTTAATATAATTAGATAAAATATATTCATGATATAACACTTCATAGGGAATAATATACACTACACAATAATAATTAGTGGTGAATATAGCATATATCTTACAGAAATAAAACTAAGATGAGAAAACCATTACCTTAATTCTTGACTTTCTTTGTAATGCTTAAAAATACTGTATAATAAGTATAAATTTATTATAAATCCAAAAAAAAGAAATTATCATATATCATACCATATATTATTTTATCATGACTTTATATTACCCATTTATAAACAATTTTATGTTAATGTTACATTTCGGGTAATATCCGTTTTGTTTTTCATATATGTTTTGACTTGTTATTCTTGATCCTCTTACTTATATAATGATTTACTTATTTAAAGAATGTAAAACATGATTTAAATATCATATATATTCAGTATATAAATATTTATAATAATACATAAAATATATAAATATGAAATAGAATACACCGTTTATGGATGCGGTAGACTGTATATATGCATGAGCGTTGTTTTTGTTTTCTTATTGTATTGAAAGAAAGAAAGTAAATGACACACACACACACACACACACATATATATTATCATTAAAATATAATTATTAGGGCATATATATCATATAAATTTACTAAAACCATTCTTAATACATTCAATGTAAAGTGTGAATGAATCACATCGCTTTGAGGAGGTGGTAGTCTACACTATCACAATAAAGTTATCATATTCCCACAAAATGGAAATAATTAAGGAATATGTTATATAATAATTATAGAAGCATAAATAAATCATAAATATCATAAATATCATATAAAAACATAAATTATATCATTATTTATAACCTTGAGAGGTGGTAATGGAAGAACGAAGGACATTGGTTCGTGAGACGGTATTCCATCGTACACATGAACGATGATTGCGTATCCCAATTAATGGAAGTGTGTGTGAGTGTAGGATGAACCCTTAACATAACAACATATTAGTATATTTAGGATACTAAGGTTATTATATAATCATTAAATAATAATAATTGAGGGGGGGAGAAAGAAAATAAAACAAAAGTGCTTGTTGAAGGATGTTACCTCTTCTTTGGTTAATTCCTTTTAATTTTCACCAAAGGATTAACTTGGTTTGATTTATGCACAAAGTGTGGTTTATAAGATGATGGGAAGAAATTTGTGAGATTATTTTTTTTGGTTTTGGATGATCCAAAGGGCATGATATGTGTGAAGAATTGAGGGGGGGGGGGGGGGTTCCCTTTTATAGTGGAGGAGGAGTGGCATTATTGTAAATATAAAAAGGTAAAAACTATTGAGAGGTATACCTTATATCACATGCTTCCAATAATTTTAAATTTTCAATAGAAGGGAGTATCTGGTCAAAATATATCCATATAATGGATTTTTTACATGTTTATAGGATATATATCCCCTTAAGTTAAAGTTTAACCACTAAGTAAACTCATTTTTACCTTAATCATAATAATTAAAATTAATTACTTTCACTAATATTTTTGGTGAAAAAATAATTTAAACTTATTATACATTATAAATTATTTTTATTCAAAATATGGAATCAATTTTTCAAAATTATAATCACATAATTGGTAGGAATTAATTTAAAAATAACCCCATAGGCGGGATGAAAGAACAAAATTTTAAAGTAAAAAGTTCAAAAGTTTGAAATGTTTTTATATCAAATTTCAATGTGAAATTGATAAAAATAACCTAAATTGGATTTATTTTTGTATAATTGAACTAATTTTACATTAAAACCAATTTAAAATATAATATAACTATATTAATAAATTAGATAAAAAAGCAGTTTTCAATTATAATTCAGTGTTTTTCAAAATTCATCAAAAAATGAAACTTCTCTAAAAAATAAAAAAAAATTCACCCAAAGTAAATTTTGATATTCAAAATTCAAAAATTATGTTTATTTTTTCAAAATAAAAATTATAAAAGTTTCAAAAATTATATTTATAATAGCTTCTCCATTAAAAGATGGTAAAATTACGTTTTAGAAAAATACATCTTTTATTCATATAATTGGATTTATTCTTATATTATGCATCTAAAATCTATTGGATGAGTGTAAAAAAAATTGAATTAATATAGAATATATAAATTTTATTTAAAACATTCATCAAAATTGATTTTTTAACTTATTGAGATAAAATGGTGTTTGTGCATAGAGAAATAGTTTTCTTAGAAAATGAATTTCTTTATTTTCAAATAGTTATTACTTTAATTTATATCTAATTAATAACCAAAGGAATGATTTTATATACATGTTTAAATAATATTTTCATACATTAGTTAATATTATTCATAACTTCCATTCCAACAGCTAGGTTGTAACTATAAAAATATTTTAATAACAATATTAATAGTATATTGTAGTTCGGTAAAACACAGCCTTATGTGAAATGAAAGCTATTGAGGGAACTCATAATTGTGAATAACACAAGCTAAATATAGTGTTTTTGTACTGAAAGTTAATCCAAGTGTTTCATGTTGTGAAAGATTAAATTGGTGTTGCATATAATGTAATCCAAACTTAGTTATTTTATATAAAAAAATCTATATTCACTGTTGTGTGAAATGAAAAATATTAAAAAGATAAAATTAATTAAAAAAATATATTTCATAAAATCTAGGGGTGTTACATTATACCCCCCATTAAAAATAATTTCATCCTCAAAATTTTTCTAGGTTATCAAAGGGTTAATACTTGACAATTACTTTCATAGAAACCCACATCATAAAATTGAATACTAAAACTTCCTTTAGAAATAGAAATTTGTAACCATAATTATTTCAAAAAGTAACTCATAACTAGGTTACCAAATAAGAGAACGTTGGTGTAAAGTGAAAAAAATAGACATGGAAGAGAAATATAACTATCATGTTATGATGAAGAGTGATAGAGAACATGGTCCATATAATGTTAACGATCAAAAATCCATAACCCAATGAGGATTGAAAGAGGTTATTTATATCATAAAAAATGATGATAACGATATAAAATTTTATTTAAAGAACCTTTTACTAAATTTTAAGAGTTTTAACAATTAGATATACTTTATTTAATTCTCTTTCACCAGAACAATCTTAATTTAGTTCTGTCTTCATCAATTTCCACTTCATCTCTTACTCCAAGAAATAAAGGTGGATTTGTTATTCATGAAGCATTAATAGACCATGAGATCCATAAATAGAATGATAGGTCATTAAATATATATTTATCACAAAAAAATGGTTTTCATATGTTTTCTAATATACATAAATCCTTATACATAGAGATACTACTTTAATCACTAAAACCTTATCCAAAGTTTAACATAAAACATTCCAAAAATGGTTAACCTTATAACCCTTTAAATGATAAAAGTACAAAACTTTATAAATAAGGTCGCTAAATTTTCTCAAAAAAAACTTAGCATTAATCTCCCACATATCATAAAGTAGACCTTGGTTGTCACATACCAAACATGTGAATACCTTAATCATGTTTTCTCTTGAAACATAGTAAAAACCTAAATTACCATAAAACCTTATTGAAAACATGCATGATTTATTATTAAAAATATTATTGGATATATTATTTAAATCTAAAAATAGTTGTAACCTTAATCCATTATAACATAGATTACTTTTTAAACAAATTAATAATCAGTTCCATGGTAATTAGTACTATCAAATTTTCTTTATCCATAATCATCTATTTATCTAATCTAAACCCAATTTTATCAATGTTAGGAACACATTAAGGGTTAACTTCCCTTAATAAAAATATCACATTTCTATTAAATAAAATTTCTATTCTATCATCAACATACAATAAATTTTTTAAAATACTTAATGGAAAACATATACTTCATGATTCATATAACACAATTATTGAATTCTTATACATATACACTTTAATAATTCAACTTTATTTTTAAACCATTACTGAAACTTTTTCATCTTATAACTTAATACCTATTTCCTAGAATATTAAATATGAATCATTTATTAAGGTTCCACGAATTCAATTAAATCATGTAAATAATACTATTAGAACATCCCATACCTTTCACATGTTATTCACGGTCTCTTTATCTTCCACAATATAACTAATAATCATGCCACCTTCCCAATTATCTTCATGATATTTCCATTTAGGACATAAATTTCCATAATGCCCACACATTTTTAACATTAAATGTTAACCCAGATCCTTCTAGTTCCCTCTATTGACTAAGACCATAAAAAATAGTGCGAGAAACACTTATCATAGCATAAAACCGCATAATCATGAAAAAATTACTTACAAGATGCCTAAATCATGACACCTTGTTTTAAATCTATGACACCTTAGGATTATCCTTGGATACATACCTATAAATATCCTTATAAATATTCCTAGGTATATCACTAAATATTTCTCATCCTAGTTTCCAAATGTTGAATAAACCCTTACTTTGATACCAATGATAGAGACCAAGGCTTAATATACATGGACATTACATTATTTTAGATGAATATTCAGAACGTTACAAAAATACATGCCTGAGGACTATAATAGTTTAGTTTATTTGGAAACATGGAAACATAATCTTATAACTTGGTGAAAGGTTTTAAACATCTCCCTTAAATATCTTCCCCTTTAGTACTCCTACTTAAAACCTTTCTTCATAACATGGGGAAAGGAAACATAAGAAAGGGGTGAACTCAGATGATTAGTAAGGGTAATAAATGGATATATTTAGGAATAACATGAGAATAAGGGTATGATGATAAGATCATAACATTAAAATATCATACCATGCATATCAAATATCATAATCAAGAGTCTTGGAATAAATATTAGAAGTTCATAAGAAATTAATCATAAGTCAATCAAGAGCATAATCCATGAGATAATAAAAGAGGAATAAGACATGAAATTGTGGAATACACATAAGAATATAAAATCCTTTTTCAAGGATACCTACCCAGACCTTCATAACATGTTAGGTTGGTATAATCACTTGTGTACCTACTTCGAGATTGAGATTCCCTCCTGTGTACCCTCTTGTTTAAGGATTGGGATGACATCCCATGTACCCTCTTGTTTTTGGGGTTGGTATTAACTTCCCTATACCATATTGTTTTTTAATTGGGATTCCCTTACATTTACCCTCTTATTGAGGTCTTGGAATTCCCTTTCATGTACCCTCTTGTTGTGAGCTTGGGACGCCCTCCCATGTACCCTCTTGTTTCGGTCTTGGGATGACCTCCCATGTAACCTATTATTTTAGGATTGGTATACAAACCATGTATGATCTAAGATAATATAAAATTTATTATTAACCAATGCATTGGAGGGATATATTGGTCTCACCCATCACATCATTAAATCATACATACATGTGCCACAAGATAGTAAAACATTCATAATATCATGGCCCATAAAAAGAGATGGGTTTCATAAAAATCATATCATAATTGATGAAATGTAATGTATATCATAAAAATTTAATCATTTTATAACCTATGGAAAATATATAGGTATCATAATCATTTCATACTAGAATAGCCCATGAAAGGAATCAGGTTTCATAAGTATTTATTATGGTATAACCCATGGAAGAGAAATGAGTGTCATATACATCATTCCATCAAAACATAAACCATTAACAAAAATAATTTTAATGGAATCCTTGGATAATATCCATATTAAATCATAACTATATAAAAGCATGTCATCTTAGATGGATAGGGATTTTGAAATATCACTTGGAATATTTCTTAAGGAAAATAACATTTCTTTGGAAACCATATAACATTTTCAAAATCCTTTTCTTTGAAAACCACATTGATAACTTATGAATTAATATTTAAAAATAATTTAAAACATTTCTTGATAAAAATATCCTTTACACTTTTAAAAACTCTTTTTAAAACATAAAACATTTTAAAAACCCTTTCTTTGAAAATAACCTTAAAAACATATAAAGGAAGCTTTGGAAACAATTCTAAACAATTTAAATCATAAAAAATTTCTTTAAAATAATTTTACTTGAAATTTATAGTAATATATAATTTTTTTAAAACACT
Source organism: Viscum album (assembly GCA_963277665.1). NCBI lineage: Eukaryota > Viridiplantae > Streptophyta > Magnoliopsida > Santalales > Viscaceae > Viscum > Viscum album. Next base: position 192,169,232 of record OY728162.1, on the reverse strand, counting down.
TAAAGAAAACATGGTTTGTGAATAAAATAGATTTCCGGCTAAAGAGAGAAATAAATTCAAATTTTCTTAAAAACATTTTCTTAATCATTTTAAGTACAAAAAAGTTGAAAAATGGTACCATTATTTGAATATATAATGAATAAACATAGAATAATAAAATTTATTCGAGATATTGAGATATGGATCATAATATTTCATCAATGGAAGCATAATTATAAACAATCCTGATAAATGATGAGATTGTAGCAATAAACTATTATCAATTTGGTAAAATTGGATCATAATTTCCAAGAAATAATAAAATTACATGAAGATTAATATATAATTATAAGAAATATATTAATTATATAACATTTAAAAGGGTGGTATATACACCTCATAGAAGAATATGGGTGTATAACATGACATGTGTCTCAAAGAAAGCAAATTGAGACAAAATTACTTTACCGAATTGGTAAATTTTGAAACATAAACCCCATGAAAGATAGATAATCAAATAGATATGTAAATAAACATAAATTTAAGTATAATAATCATATAATACATTAATATCTAGTATACACACCACACAAAATAAATGAGTGGAGAATAAGGCATAAGTCTCGTAAAAATAAAAGCGAGACTAGAAATCCCCTTACTACTTGCGTAACTTTTGAATCATGATCCAAATGAAAGAATAAAATAAATTGAAACTTTTAATATCATTAAATAAATTAAATTCATGATATAACATGACATATGGAATCATATACACCACAAAATAAGAATAAATGGCGATTATAGCATATATCTCTCAAAAATAAAAAGGAGATGAGAAAACCCTTACCTTAAGTATTGAATTTCTTTGTACATGTTCAAAAATACTGTATAATAAGTATAATTTTATTATAAATATAATAAATAACCATATTATTATATATAATACCATATATTAATTTTTCATTAATTTATATTTCCTATTTATTAACAATTTTATGTTAGTGTTACGTTTCGGGTAATATCCGCTTTGTTTTTTGTATATATTTTGACTTGTTATTCTCGATCCTCTTACTTAGATCATGATTTAATTATTTTAATAATTAAAAAAATGAATTAAATATTATATATATTCATTATATAAATATTTATAATAATTTATAAAATATATAAATATAAAATAGAATACACTATTTATGGAGATGGTAGGCTATACGTACGTATGAACGCTATTTCTGTTTTCTTGTCGTATAGAAAGAAAGAAAGTAAATAAAAAATATGTATATATATATTATTATTACAGTAGAATTATTATTTCATATATATAATATATATTTACTAAACCCATTCTTAATACATTCCATGTAAAGTGTGAATGAATCACATCGCTTTGAGGAGGTGGTAGTCCACATGTCCACAATAGAAGTTATCGTATTCCCAAACAATGGAAAGAGTTAAGTCATGTGTTATATAATAATTATATAAGAATAAATACATAATAAATATCATACATATCATATAAAATCATAAATTACGTCATTATTTACAACCCTGTGAGGTGGTAATGGAAGAACGGATGACATCAGTTTGCAAGGTGGTAGTCTACCGTACACACGAATGATAATTGCATATCCCATTTTATGGAAGTGTGTTTTAGTTTAGGTAAAAATATTAAAATAAAATCATATCAATATATTTAGTATAATGAGGTTATTATATAATCATTAAATAATAATAATTTAGGGGTGTGGAAAGAAAATAAAACAAAAGTTCTTGTTGAAGGATGTTATATCTTCTTTGGGTAATTCCTTTTGGTTTGCACTAAAGAACTAACTTGGTTTTATTTTTGCTCAAATTGAGGATTATAGGATGAGATTAAGTAAGTTTAGAGCTTATTTTGTTAGGTTTTTGATGATACTAAGGGATTTATAGGTGTGAATAATTGGTGGGGGTGAGTTCCCTTTTATAGTGGATGAGTAACATTCTTGTAAATATAAAAAGCTAAACACTATTGAGAGGTATACCTTACATCATGTGCCTAAAGAAATAGTAAATTTTCTAGAAAAGGTAGTATATGGTATAAATATGGACATCCAATGGCTTTTGTACATGTTTATAGGGTATTTGTCCCCTCAAGTTAAAGTTTAACCACTAAGTAAACTCATTTTTACCTTAATCACTATAATTAAATTTAATTACTTTCACTAATATTTTTGGTCAAAAAATAATTCAAACATATTATAAATTATTAAGATTATAATATGAAATCCATTTTTCTAAATTCTAATAACATAATTGGTAGAAATTAATTTAAAAATAATCCTGCAAGCAAGACGAAATAATGAGTTTTTAAAGTGAAAAATTCAAAAGTTCAAAATGTTTTTATATCAAATTTCAATGTGAAATTGATTCCAATAACCTAAGTTAGATTTTTTTATAATTAAACTAATTTTAATTTAAAAATAATTTAAAATAAAATTTAACTATATAAATAAATTAGATGAAAAAACCATTTTCAATTATAACTCAGTGTTTTTCACCATTTATCAAAAAATGAAACTTCTCATAAAAATACCAAAAACTCATCCAAAGTAAATTTTTATATTAAAATTTCAAAAATTAAGTTTATCTTTTTGAATAAAAACTATAAAAGTGTCAAAAATTAGATTTAAAATAGGTTCATCATTAAAAGGCGGTAAAATTACATTTTAGAAAAATTCCTCTTTTTATTGGATGAGTGTAAAAAAAATTTATTGAATATATAATATATAAATTTTATTCAAAAAATTCATCAAAGTGGTTTTTTTAATTTATTTAGATAAAATAGTGTTTGTACATAGAGAAATAGTTTTCTTAGAAAAAGTTTTTCTTTATTTTCAAATAGTTCTTACTTTAATTTATAAATAATTGATAACCAAAGGATTTATTTTATATTCATGTGTAAATAATGCTTTCATAGATTATTTAATATTATTCGTAACTCTCATTCCAATGACTAAGTGTTAACTATAATAATATTTTAATAACAATATTAATATCATATTATAGTTCGGTAAAACTCATCATTGCATGTAACACAAGCTATCAAGGGAAATCAAAATTGTGTGTAACACAAGAGAAACATAGTTTTTAATGTATTTAAAGTCAATCTAAGTTTTTCGAGTAGTGAAATCTTAACTTAGTGTTGTGTATAATGAAAGCCAAACTTTTTTATTTTATATAACAAAATCTATATTCAGTGTTGTGTGAAATGAAAAATATAAAAAGATTAAATTATTTTGAAAAAAATATTTCTCAAAATCTCAGTTTGTTATAAATCCCGAATACCACATGAAATCAGGTACATCTCCCTGTATGCTAGTGGGTGTCGACTAATAGTGATGGTCTAAGGTGGAACAGTGAGGACATAATACCCTCCATTAGAGTATGCAATAAAAATAAACAACCAAACACATAACAACATACAAATAGAGTACGCGAAAGAATAAACATGACATATATATAAATGAGATGAAACAATATACATACTCAACAATAAATAATACATCATAGGATCTCCCACTAGTCTGATAACAAGTATAAAAAAAAATTAAATAAAAGTACCAGAGGCTCTATAACTCCAAGCCTCACCTCATTCCAGTCTCCAGATTCATATTGAGAAACCCTGCTCATTGATTAAACCTAGACATCAACCCAACCTGTATATATAATAAGTGAGGGATACTTAGGTAGACAAGTGACATGGCCACCTAAGAAGGGTGTAAGCATAACTCTGTAGGATACCACCTGCATGGTCTTGTACCCAACCAGTAAAATTTAGTGCATGTGCATGTGATAATAATAACTAAATAGAAGGTAAAAAAACAATATATAAACAAAAAAATCATAAAAAGTAAACACTAATTCATAAGTAATCAATTAAAAACCCATGTGTTGAGTAGTTGTGTTCTCAACAAGCTGCTACGAACATTGATTGTACCTCCTTTGGCTCCATGTCAGAAAGAACACCGTCCTACAGCCTGACACATACCCCTCAGCAAGATAGTCCCAAACATGGATAACACATCCCTCTTAAAGAGATAGTACAATTAATGCCGACCTCACTACTAACACATCCCACTAATGGTGGTGTCTATTAGGCACAATATTCACCCTCAACTGTAGAAGAAAAAAGAAAAAATATACAATATAGGATGAAAATTATAGATCAATAATCACACCAATTCAAGAAGTATCATAATCATATGAATCCATATGCAAGAAACATCAAGCATATGTCAATGAGGATAAAAATACACACCTTTTAATCAAACACCAAACATAGGTATAATGAGATACATATGAACACCATGTGATCAAACATCAATATAGGTCTTATGGGACACACACACACACACACACACCATGTGATCAAACATAAACATAGGTATCAAGGGATACACACACACACACACCATGTCAAGCCTCATCCATTAGTCTCCAAGAAATAAGCTAGCACACGAGGTCCAACATGTCCCTTGTCACCTTGTTAGTTTATTAGGCATATTCATTTAATTAGTTAAGACATGTCATTCATTAACTGATTAATCATGGAATGAAGTCTCTCATTTTAATTGATTAGGCTAATCAATTAAAATATATTACCTTTCATTCATATCAAAATTATGAAATAAGGATCATTTGGCCAAGGCAGTGAACCTTATATCACATCCCAATAAATGATACATAATACCATAGGATTATGTACATAGAACCACCTACCTCAAATAGAGCTAACTATCATTCAAAAAAAGACAACTAATTTTTCCAATCCATCCAAGTCCATTCAGCCTCCAACAATTCCACGAGGTTATAATAACATACAAGAATCCAAAATTAATTAATTATAACTAAATTATAATGAGTAAAAATAATAAAAGTAATATTATACCCAAATGTGAAGGAATACTTTTCCAAACGACTTACTAGATATCACCTCCTAGCTAGAACCACGACCAACCACCCATGGAAGGCCTATCTCATGCTTCTGACATCATTATGGGAAAGATCCCTATCACAAGAAAACAAGTCATAAACCAATTTAATAAAATTAAATTATAAAATCTTGAATAAACCAACCCAATGATGTACCTTAGCCACAACATTTCCCAACATAGTTTGATCCACTCCCGACACACTCTTGGTACTATAATGAGAAAAATCCCAAAATTAATTCCATGTTTTGATGGTCAATTCAATACAACTTGACCAAAAACCATATAAATAATTATCAAGGTGCATACCTTCATCAAAACACCCATTGATGATATACATTCATCATCATGAAACATCCTCTTTTCATGTGATCCAAAGTCTCACCGTTCTCAGAAAATTCTATTCAAGATCCGTTGGAATTATCATCTGATTTCTCTAATAAAAAATAGGACACAATAAATAGGATTTTGAATATAAATAGACATAAAGGGATTTAAAGTATTAATAAATTCCAAGAGAGATCCATCATAATCAACTAAACTCCAAACAATGAAGAAATGATATCAAAGGAGATCCTAGAGGCCAAAACCCTCCATTCCCGTCCCAATTCTCATAAGTGATTTCAGGGAATAGAATATGAGGTTTTTGTACTAATAACATAACTTTTAAACACCCATAAAACTACCTAGTATTAGTTCATGATGTGAAACCATGTTTCACATCATGAGATTTCAAGAAAAAATCGTATCTAGATCCTGGACAATATATGTCACGACATGACAATATATGTTACACCATGATTTCTTGAGTTCCACCTCACAACCACATTTTCACATACTAAAACTCCTTTATCCACCCCATAATCCCTAATAAAATTGTTAATACCCTATTAATGATGTTAATAGGCTGTTGTTACACCTTTCAGTAGTATCGGGCCCTCAACTACACCTCCAACAGCCTCTCGGACCCTCGGGCCATCACTCAAGCCTTGAACCCCATCCCAAATCAACATCTTTGAATGTTAAAACTACCAGAAATTCATTTCAATTTCCTAGTTCTCAAAACATACTATCCATAAAAACTAAAAAAACTTCCTTTGAATTTCACAACCATAATGGAATAGAATGTTACAATCTCCCAACTATAATTCTTATCATCCTCAAGAAGTTGTGGTAGAACAACGAACATGTCTAATGATCTTCCACGATCATCATCCACAAGGATTTATTCATGTTACATCATTGAAGACCAAATTCTACATCAATAATGTACTCATTCATGAACACCCATCATGTTACTGCTACACAAATCCAAGGAAAAACACCATAAGTTGATCCAAAGCTTACTGTCCTCCAACATTGATACCACGATCACCATATCAATTGAACATGACACATCAAAGTGTATTCCAATTATTATTCTAAATCATTAAGGGGATCCACACTATAGGAATCACTATATAGAACAATATTATGTAAGTCCAATGATATTCCCTATGTAGTTTAGTTCCATCACACTCGATCAATGCAAGACATAGGTTAAAAGTAAACATCAACAAATAATTCCTAATTATAAACTATGATAACGAGTCTTTGACAACTACATGTAACCCTCACATGATAAAACTTCTATAAATTCCTCAAATTATTCTCAAAACCTCAGTCATACCCAATATTATGAGCTCGATGCGGTTTTGAATCACAACATTTTGGTTTATGTGGAAACATCATTCAGTAAATTCCTAGAACACCACCTAAAAAGGAACCTGGCATAAACAAATGACACCCCATGAATCCACCAATCATGATTCCTTAGTCCATGGAGGCATTTTTAAGTTGGTCCAACATCCTAAACAAAGTCTGAACTAACTTTAAAGGATTTTCCATGATTGGTTCACTAATCACTTGAATTAGCCACAAGTCTCTCTACTATGTATCAATGCACCAATGATCTGACTCCCTATCAACCAACATCAATTTTATCCTAAGTCCAAATCCCACATTTGGCCTTCATATTGTGAAACATTTGAATCAAACATCAATCATCCAATATGGAACCAGATACTCTTGGGTCCATGACTGCACTGTTGTGACACGTTAAATTGATTATGTTTTTAAGGTTGATATATAGTCTAGGGAAGACCCTAGGTCGTCTCTCAAGGAGCGTTGATGGGTTTAGAGTGTACTTTTTTAATAAGAAGTACTAAAAGAGGGGGAGGTTCTAAAAATGTTTAAAGAAAAAGACTTGATTTAAAGAGTTTAATAGTTGATAAATAAAAGTGGTGTTTTAGAATTATGAGATAAGGAGATAATTTCAAGTTCACTACACATCTTTTAGAGTTAATCATTCTGAAAAATACACATGGTTTAATGGAATCCTTTGGTTGAGGGTTGTCAAGATCTCAACTTACCTCTTGCCTCTTAAATGATGCTCAAAGAACCACCCCTTGACACAACAATCATTTTGTCAAGGTTTGGGTATCAAGAATAGATAATAAAGTCTACCAAAGCCTACTTAAATCTTATTTATGTGTGAGATAAATAGGATTCTTGTCTTGTCCAATCGGAACAACCCAAGATTCCCACTTGAAATCTCAATCCAATCAGTGTTGAAATAAAAAGTGTTTCACTTAAATTTAATAATAGAAATAAAATCAGAGGAGAATCATGTCAAGATAAGAAATAATTAAAATATTTATCACACAAATTACACAAAACTAGTAGAATAATAAGTGCTGTAACTGCCTCCCAAGTGTGTGTATCTCCCTCAAAATGACCGTCCACCATTTAGCTCGACACCAGGAGGAGGAGGATGCTCGAGTGGAACTTCGCCTTCATCCTTGATCCCCCTATGAGGATAGGGGCATCCAAAACTCATTGGATGATGATAGGACTCCTTTGGGTCTAAAAAATACCAGATCTTTTCCTTCTGACCAAACTTGCAAATGAGAATCCCAAGTTTCTATTTTATAGGAAAAGTGTAAGGTGGTTTTGGGTACACATATTGTGTAAAACTAATTGGACCATGGTTTTCGACCACTTAACAGTCGAATATCACTTTGAAAAAAACTAGAAACATTTTCCCCACTTCTTTAATGTCTACACTAAAATTTTGGCACCATTTGGATATCTACAACTCTAGATATTTATAAAATATAGAACACCACATTTAACTTTGTGCAGATTTTATTATTTGGAAAAATTCATTAATATGGGAATCTTAGTGGCATAATGAGGCTTCAGTTACTTCATATGAAAAGTATCCCATTAAATTTTGGACAAGACCACAAAATTTAATCCCATTTGGATGCACGGGCTAGTAGAAGTTTGTGGATTAATCTACTGGTGTGCTTGGATCATGCGCAGTTTGACCCAGTTTTCTTTAACTTCATCATGGGTCCTCCAAATCACCTTCACCTTCAATGAAATTATCAAAACAAGTAACATTGGACTTTTTAATAGTGATAATCAGAAAATAATTTAATCACACATGAAGTGAATTTTGTTATTATATTTGGAATTTACGATACAAATTCAGTTAAATACACTGGTGTAAGGGTGAAAATGACACAGTGAATCGTGGTATGATCACACCCTCACATCTAAACATTTTCACTCCTAGGAAAAGTCATATTTCCAAAAATTATTCATTTAGATATTTCCAACTTCATAAAGATTTAAAATTCAATGAAAATTAATTCCTAATAGAAATGAGATCAAATCAAAAATTATACCGTGGAGTAATTCTCAATGATCATTGAAAAAGACATCTCAAAAACTGTATCCAAATGAAATTCCAAGAGATGCATGATACCAATAAAAGAAAATAATTCAAAAGTTAATCATGTCACTAATTCTCCACATGTGTGTGTGAAAACTGTTTCATTCTATTCTTTCCACTTTCTATTGAGTAAATATATGTTGTTTTAATAATTGTCTACTTACAAGATCCGTTCCACCGAACTTGCCCCACATCCTTTTCAATCAAATTTCAAGACCCACTCACTTATGCATTCCCAGAAGTCAAACCATAAGCTCCAGACCTAGATATCCTCATATGTTATGCATTTATTCACTCCCCTAATTTATTATTTTTTTCAAAAGTTTCACTTGGAATAAATCTCACACTCTTCTCCCAACCCATGTTTGATATCCTCACGACACTAATTGTAGTACTTATAACACGATCAAAGGTTGAGGAAGGGTGGTTTTCAACCTTCCCAATATACAACCCATTTTTTTATTTTTTATTTTTTTGAGGGCGTACAACATTTGGATAATAGGTACAAACACATAGGTTAATCTGGTAAAGTAATGAAATAGATCAGATAAGGAACGAACAAATAGAAAAATGATTTTGGTAAGTAGAGAAAAATCAACCTAACTTATATTTACCTTCCATTAAGTAAGAAATTTTCACACATCATGGTTGGGTGAAAAAAACATTTGGAGAGATTAAGTGACACATTTTTCCTTTAAACTATTCACAAAAAATGAACCATTCTTTTCAAATGTTTCAAAATGATACAACCATTTATATCATAGACAAAGAACTAAATTTCAAAAGAAAGTCACACCATAATATTGAATTATTGATAAAATACACATTTCATTAGAATTTTTTTTGAATGTTAAAGCAACATAAAATATATACATTTCGTATTCATTTTTAGTAACTTCCATGATTAAATGACCATCATTTTCCATGATAAAGTGGAAATAAAAAAGAGAGAGTAAAATTCCAGCACAAAGGTGAGTGGGAGGGAAAGGGGTGAAAGTAAAAATACTATTCAACAAGCTAAAAAGAGAAAAAGAAGAAAGATGATAAAAATTCCTAAGTAAACTAGGAATATACCCATCCCCCCACAACTAGAGTGTGCAGTGTCCTCGCTGTAATAAAATAGAATGTGGTAAGGAAGGATAAAACCTGATGGATGTGATTTGTAGGCTGCTTCTTGAAATTGGAGTTCTTCCATCAGGGACTCCAGAAGGGATTCGTGAAAGTTCTTCAGCCGCTTCCCATTAACAGTGAAGGTTTTCTTGGTTTCTTCATTTTGAACCCAGACAAAACCAAATGGAGAGATATTAGTAACATTGTATGATCCAAACCAGCAGGAACAAAGCTTAACTAGATGTAAATTCAGCCTTGCATTATAAAATAGGACCTTCTACCCAATTTGGAACTGAAAATGAAGTATAAGACAGTCGTGGGAATCCTTGGTTCACTCCTTATAAATCCTGGAGTTTTCATATGCATCTATCCTCATTTTCTCTAACTCATGAATCTGCAATGTCCTTTGAAAACCTACACAAAAAAAGTTAGAATTGCATTGTTTAATGAACCAATAGGCCTGATGATCAATCTCAACAGGGAGGTGAAAACTTTTTCTGAAAACAAAACTATAAGGTGACATTCCAATGGGAGTTTTTAAGGTAGTATAGTAAGCCCATAATGAATCATCAAGTCTAAGACTCCAATCTTTTCTATTGGGTTGAACCATTTTTTCAAGAATTTTTTTTACCTCTCTATTTGACACCTCAGATTGACCATTGTTCTATGGGTGATATGTAGTAGACACTCTATGACCGACCCCATACTGACACAAAAGTGATTGCATTGTTCGGTTACAGAAATGAGAACCCTGGTCAGTGATGACGAACCTACGTAAGCCAAACCTACAGAAGATTTGGGTTCTCAAAAATTCTACAACTACCTTAGAATCATCAGTCCTTATAGCTCATGCCACTACCCATTTTGACACATAACCAACTGCCATAATAATGTACAAGTTGAAAAAGGAATTGGGAAATGTCCCCATAAAGTCAATACCCCAAACATCAAAAATATCATGAAAGAGCAATGGTTGTTTTGGAATTTTATTTCTTTTAAATACATTACCCATTATTTGACAATGAGGACAAGATTTAAAAAAATCACGGGCATCCCAAAAAAGTGTTGGACAAAAGAGACCAAAATCAAAGATTTTGCGAGCAGTCCGTTGGGGACCAAAGTGGCCCCCACAAGCAAGAGTGTGACAGAATCTAAGAACAGACTAAAACTCACTATCGGGAACACAACACCTAAGGAATTGATCACTTCATGTGTGCCAGAGGTAGGGGTTATCCCAAATGTACCAACAAGACTCATGTCTTAGACGGTCGACCTGGTTTTTGTTGAAATCAGTAGGAATGTAAGATACTACCAAATAATTTACAATTTTAGCATACTAAGGGATGACATCTTACACTCGGTACAATTGCTCATTAGAAATAATATCATTAATATAAATACAGGGGGATGAGTCAATGTTCGAGGATGAGGGAATCTTATTAATATAGTCAGCCACCGCATTCTATGATCCTTTTTTATCTCTAATTTCTAGATTTAATTCTTGAAGGAGGAGCATCCAATGAATGATACGTGGTTTGGATTTAAATTTCTTAAGGAGATACCGGAGGGATGCATGGTCTGAGAACACAATGACTTTGGACCCCAAAAGGTATGACCTGAATTTGTCCCAGGAAAACACAATGGAAATGAATTATTTTTCAGTTGTGTTGTAGTTTTCTTGGGTAGGGTCCAAAGTACGTGAGGCATAGGCAATGACATGTGGAGCTCGATCGACCCTTTGTGACAAGACTACCCCAACTGCATAGTTATAGGCATCACACATGAGCTCAAATGGTAAATCTCATAGAGGTGGTTGGATTTCCAGGGGTGATGTGAGACTCCATTTTAAACTATTAAAATCTTCCTCACATTTTTTTATCAAAAACAAATTCCTTTTTTGGAGTAATCGGGAGAGGGGGAGTGAAATTTTACTAATGTCACGAATGAAATGACGGTAAAATCCAGCATGACCTAGGAAATACTGCACATCATACACATTTTTTGGGAATGGTAAGGAATAAATGACATCTTCTTTTGATTTATCCACTTGGATACCATCCCCAAAAATGACATGACCCAAAACTATACCTTGTCACACCATGAAATGTCATTTATCATAATTTAATACAAGATTATTTTTAATATAATGATGTAGGACTGAACCAAGACTACTTAAACATTCATCAAAATAGGATTCATAAACAGTGAAATCATCCATGAATACTTCCATGAAATTATCCAGGTAATCTGAAAAAATACTAACCATGCATTACTGGAAAGTACCCAGAGCTTTACACAGACCAAATGACATCCTCCTATATGCAAATGTGCCAAAGGGACAAGTGAAGGTAGTCTTTTCCTGGTCCTCGGGGGAAATATAGATTTGAAAGTATCCAGAATACCCATCAAGAAAATAGTAATGAGACTTACCCACTAGCCTCTCTATCATTTGGTCAATGAATGGAAATGGGAAATGGTCCTTCCTAGTGTGTTGGTTTAGTCAGCGATAGTGTATGTAGACACACCAACTATTTTGCACACGAGTTGGAACCAATTCATTGTTTTCGTTTTTAATTACTGTAAAGATGGTTTTTTAGGAACAACTTGAATGGGAATGACCCATTGACAGTCAGAGATGGGGTAAATGATTCTAGCAACCAATAATTTTGTTACCTCTTTTTTCACAACTTCTAGGAGGTTTGGGTTTAGTCAATGTTGTGCCTGCCTCACTGGTTTAGCCTCATAATTTAATAAAATATGATGTGTACAAATTGATGGGATAATACCAGAAATGTCAACAATTATCCATACCAAAGCTTATTTATACTCCCTCAAAAGTTCAATCAGTCGCAATTCATACTCAGGAGGGAGTGAACTAGCAATGGTGACAGGCAGTTTGTTTTCATTCTCAAGATATGAATATTTTAAATCTTGAGGTAGTTGTTTTAGTTCTAATTCAGGTGGATTTTGGATTGATGGGAGTGTGTGTGAAAGTGAGAGGTCACTAATCTCATCTTACTACTCAATAGTATCATCCTCAGACGAGGAATGAGATTTTATAAGATTAGAAGTATCATTGATGGTCATTGGATCCTCAATGTTCAAGAAATCATTAATCAATGAACATGCATGACACTTTTCTAAACCACTACATAAATCAATGAATGAATCATTTCCTATCATTTCTATCAATGAAGAAAACTTAGAAAGGGTATTAGGGGAATGAAATGAAGTTTTTTCAAGGGAAGGGTTTACATCTATAGAATTAACAGAGACATAGGAATGTTCTTCTGAGGTGTGCTTCATGGAATCAAGGATATTGAAGTGGACAATGTCACCACCAAACTCTATAGATAATGTACCATTATGAACTTTAATTATGGTTTTGGTGGTTTTCAAGAAGGGTCTCCCCAATATAATTGGTTCATGTCCATTCATCCTATCATCCTCCATTTTAAGCACATAAAAGTCAGCAGGAGAAATTAAATTTTGAACCCTCACAAGAACATCCTCTAACACACCAGAGGGGTGTGCAGTACTTTGATTAGCTAGTTGAACAACAATTCTAGTGGGATTCAGTTCCCCGACCTACAATATAGAGTAAATGGAGTGAGGCATCACATTTATAGAAGCACCTAAATCAAGCATATCATTAGAAAAAGAATACTCCCCTATGGTGAATGGAATTGAGAATGTTCCAGGATCCTTGAAATTGGTGGGAATTGATTGCTATATCAATGCTGAAACATTCCACCCCAATCTCACTTTCTCATCACCTTAAAGTCGCCTTCGGTGTGTACACATCTCCTTTAGAAACTTGGCATATCATGGAATTTGCTTCATGACATCAATCAAGGGGATGTTAACCTGCACTTTTTTGAAAGTTTCCAATATTTCCTTATCAAGTTCAGTTTCCTTTTGTTTTATAGGTTGGTGTACCTTTGGGGAAATGGAAGAGGAATGGATGGGATAAGAGACTCACCGACATACACACTCTTTCCTTTGGAAGGAATTTTCTCAGGATAAGGATGTTCTTCGCTTGGATCATTTTTAGCAGTGGTTGGGATGGTGATTTACTCAAGAGAGGATGACTCTATTAGAGAGTTCATTTGTATTTGAATATGTGTTCCACTCCTAAGGGTTATGGCACTAACATTTTCTTTATCCCTAGGTTTAACTACTAGTTGAGAGGGTAGTTTACCCAACCCATGACTCTGGATTTCCACCACTGAGTTGGAAAGTTAACCTAATTGGGTTTTTAGGTCTTGTGTGGTAGCTTGGGTGGTTTTCTGGAATTGGGTATTGTTGGTAGCTATTTGTTTCATCATGTCTTCTAATCTAGGCTCGGGTTTTTGAGGGGTTTTTTGGAAAGAACTTTGTTGTGGTTGAGGATTTCTGGGTGGTAGTGGTTGTCTACTTTGACCCTGTTGGTTCCATTGTTGTTGAGGTTGGTTTAAATACCCCCCTTTCCTATATACTTGGTTGTATTTCCACCTAATATTAGATGTATAGTATGGTTCTTGCCTAAAGGGTTGGTTATAGGGGTAGCTTGAAAAGATTGTCTCACAACTCTCAGAAGTTTCTCTTAGTTGGGGGCATTGATCAGAGTAGTGGGTGTCAAAATAACATTTACCACAATGGATGGGAGGAGGATATTGGGATTTCCCTTGGGAAATAGAAAGTTGTCGAAGAAGGGTACTTACCTCTTCGAACTTCGTATCCACCTTCCTCTCGAATTCGGTACTTTTCACCTCAAGGATACCTCGAATGGGTACATTGGACCTTGAACTGAATTGTTGAGTGTTATGTGCCATGTTCTCAATTAAGGTTCTTATAGCAATTTGGGTCTTATCTACTAGCGCACCACCTGTAGTAGCATCAATCATATTTCTATCAATAGGAATTAAAACTTCATAAAAATATTAAATTAAAAGTTGATCACTTATTTGGTGGTGTGAGAAACCTGAACATAACATTTTAAATAATTCCCAATATTCATGTAATGTTTCCCCTTGTGACTAACTTATACCACAAATTTCTTTCCATATAGTTGCAGTTCGAGAGGATGAGAAATATTTTTCAAGAAAAATGCATTTCATGTCTGCCCAGCCTCTAATTGGTGAATTAACATAGTAAATCCAGTCTTTTGTAGTGTCTTCTGATGAAAATGGGAATGCTCTGAGCTCTACTTGTTCTTCATTCACATTTGCTGGTTTTAATGTAGAACACATAGTATGAAATTATTTTAATTTTTTATGTGGATATTCTCCAGGAAGTCCATGGAATCTTGGTAATAAATGAATTAGACTAGATTTTAGTTCAAAATTGGGTGCCTCGCCTTGCATTTCAATGTAAGTGGGTTGGATATCAACATCAGGAGAGGTTAGTTCTTTTAATATCTGGTTATTTTCAGCCATTTTATGCAATTTTATTTTAGTTTTGATGTTGGTTTCTAAATAATAAGAGGAAGGATCAAGAAGATTATCGATGTTTTGTGTGTCCTCCTTCAAAGGGTTCTCTTATGTGTCTCGGTGTCGCTGACGTAGGATCCTCTCCGGTTCAGGTTCAAAAGGAGGTAAATCTCCCAGATTAGAACATGTCATGCACCAAACCTATACAACAAATAAATCAGAACACAAAAGGATTGAAAAGGTAAATAGATATTCACAAAATTTACAAATATCTTATAAAAACACGCACTAAAAACCAAAGCGCTCCCCGACAATGATGCCGAAATTTGACCGTGCTGTCATGACATGTCAAATTTATTACGTTTTAAGGTTTATTTATAGTCTAGGGAAGACCCTAGGTCATCTCTCAAGGAGCATTGATGGGTTTAGAGTGTGCGTTTTTAATAATAAATACTAAAAGAGGGGGTGGTTCTAAAAATGTTTAAAGAAAATGACTTGATTTAAAGAGTTTAATAGTTGATAAATAAAAGTGGTGTTTTAGAATTAAGAGATAAGGAGATCATTTAAAGTTCACTATACATCTTGGTGAGTTCATTATTCTAAAAAATACACATGGTTTAATGAAATACTTTGGTTGAGGGTTGTCAAGATCTCAACTTCCCTCTTGCCTCTCAAAAAAATTCTAAAAAACCACCCCTTGACACAAAAATCATGTTGTCAAGGTTTGGGTATCAAGAATAGAGAATAAAGGATACCAAAGAATACTAAAATCTTATGTATGTGTGAGATAAATAGGACTCTTTTCTTGTCTAATCGGAACAACCCAAGATTCCCACTTGAAATCTCAACCCAATCAGTGTTGAAATAAAAAGTGTTTCACTTAATTTTAACAATAGAAATGAAATCATAGGAGAATCATGTCAAGATAAGAAATAAGTGAAATATTTAGTACACAAATTACACAAAACCAGTAGAATAACAAGTGCTGGAACTCCCTCCCAAGTGTGTGTATCTTTCTCAAAACGATCGTCTACCATTTAGCTTGACATCGAGAGGAGGAAACTCAGGTGGAACTTCTCATTCATCCTTGATCCCCCTATGAGGATAGGGGCCTACATAAATACTTGGATAATAACATAAATCCTTTAGTTCTCTGAAAAACCATATATTTTCTTCCTGATCGAACTTTCAAATGAGGATCCCAAGCTTCCATTTTATAGGCAAAGTGCAGGTGGGTTTGGACACACAGATTTTGTAAAACCACTTGGCCCATGGTTTTTGACCACTTGACAGTCTAATATCACTTTGGAAAAAACTAGAAACATGTTTTCCAACCTCTTCAATGTCTCCACTAAAATATTGTCACCATTTGGATAGCTACAACTTGAGATATTTATAAAATATAGAACACTGCATTTGAATTTGGGCAGATTTGATTCTTTGGAAAGATCCATTTGGATGAGAATCTTAGTGGCCTAATGAGGCTTTGGTTCCTTAATATTAAATGTATCCCATTAAATTTTGGACCAAAACACAAAATATAAGTCCATTTTATGCACGAGATAATAGAAGTGTGCAGATTAATCCACTGGTGTGCTTGGATCATGCGCAGTTTGGCCCATTTTTCTTGGACTTCATCATGGGTCCTCCAAATCACCTTCACCTTCAATGAAATTATGAAAACAAGTAACATTGTAATTTTTAAAATTGATAAAAACAAAATAATTGAATCACACATGAATTGATTTTTTTTATTATATTTGGAATTTACGATACAAATTCAGTTAAATACAATGGTGTAAGGGTGAAAATGACACAGTGAATCGTGGTACGATCAGTCCACTACCCACCAGCCTTCTGAAGTCTTATGATCGTTTAATAGTCTCTTTTCACAAACCATGAAACTTCCCACAAGAGAGTAATTACACATGAAACTAGTTCTGTACTCCCCACCATAGGATTATCTTTATCATCATTTTTCAAAACTCACATTGGTTAACCCGGCCTATGACTAGTCATCATTGAACAAAATGACTACATGTGATTATCCATTCAACCAATTTCCATGAAAAACACCATGAAATTTTTATACCTATATTACTATGAATATAGTCCACTCCATCCATGATCCATCTTAAAGTGCATAATATTCTCTATAAGCCTAGGCATAGGTTTCAACTTCCGACCCAAATAGATCTTATCCCCTTACAAAAGCTTCTATTTCAAACCATGACATCTACATCAACAATGAACTCAGGTTGAAACCAAAACACTAACCTATTCCATTATTGATGTCATATTCCTCTATATAGAAAATTCCATAAGTATTAAACCTTGGACACCAAACCAGGTGATCTTCCAACCAAAAACATTGGTTTCTAACTACAAGGACTGACCTTGAACCGAAAACATAAGTGACCAACCATCACTGTATCTTCTGAGGCCTTTTTGGAAAGGTCATCATGTTTGGGTCATGTTATTTATAAGTGACTCATTAGACTGTTTTGAAATCATAAATTATGTGTTGGTATCGAATTTTATCCCGTGTCTTGCATTGATCAAGCATGATGAAACTGAACCGCACTAGGTATGTTATTGGACTGCTAGAATCTTATTTTTTATAGTGATTCCTATAGCATGGTACACCTTGATGCTTTATAGGAATAAGTGGGAGATACCACAGTGTTTCAAGTTCAATGAATGTGGTGATCATGGTATTGATATTAGAGTACAATGAGCTTTGGATTATCTTTTAGTGTTCATCCTTGGAGTCACACTAGAATAGCGTGATGAGAATTCAAGAGTGAGCGTGTCCTTGAGGCAACGTCTTGCATTCAGTGATGAAACATGGAGAAATCCTTATAGATGAAAATTGTGGTAGATCTATAGATGTTTTTCATGTGATACCACAATTTTTCTATGATGAGAAGTATTACAGTGGGGAGATTGTAATGGACTACACCATTATGTCTGTGAAATTCAGAGGATGTTTTTGTGGTTTTTATGGATGGTATGTTTTGAGAACTGGGAAATTGGAATGAGGTTATGAGATTTTGAAAATTAAAATATAGTGTTTTGGGATAGGTTTCAAGGATCAGGTAATTAACTAGAGTTCTGGGAGGTATATAAAGGAGTGTCCAGAAGAATAATACTGATAAAAGGTGCAATAGAAGCCTATTCACGTTGTGAATAGGGTATTCATGATGTGAGGTAGGTTCATGGAGTGGAACTAGGGGTTTTGAAATGTGAAAATGGGGTATGGATGTATATCCTAATAAATCATGGCATGAAATATGTCATCACACCATGACATATATTTCCATTCCATGACATATATTGGCTAAGCTCCAAAGATGGTTTTTTTTTAAAATCTCATGAAGTGAAACATGGTTTCACATTGTAAAATGATTTTAGGTAGTTTTATAGGTGTTTAAAAGTGACTAGATCAGTTCAGAACCCTCATATTCCAATCCCTCAAACCCCTTATAAGAATTGGGATGGGAATTGAGTGTTTTGGGATTTGAGAGATCCTTTTATCTCATTTATTCACCATTTGGAGTGTTTTTTATTGCGATGTATCTCTCTTGGTGTGTCTTCATACATGAAATAATTTTATGTATCTTTATATTTGAATTTATATTAGACATGGATTATTTTTTATTAGATAAATCATATGATAATTCCAATGGATCTTGAATGGAATTTTCTGAGAACGATGGGGCTTTGGATCGTATGGCAAGAGGATGTTCCATAAAAATTATCATGTACCGTTTATGGGTGTTTCAACAATGGTAGCCCCTTGATAATTATTTCTATGTTTTTTGGTCAATTTGTGTTAAATTAACAATCAAAACATGGATTTGATTTGGGGATTTTGTTCATCATATAACCGAGAGTGCATCAGGAGTGGCCTAAACTCCATTGGAAAACTTTATAGCTAAGGAACATTGTTGGGTTGATTTCTTTAAGAATTTAAAATTTGATTATATTAAATTAGTTTATGTATTGTTTTCATACGATAGGAATTTTTCTTGGAATTATTTCAAAAGAATGATATATACATTCCATGGGTGGTTGGTTGTGGTTTCATCTTGGCAGTGACATCTGATAAGTCATTCGAAAAAAATTTCCTTCTACTTTGGTTATAATCTTACTTGTATTCTTTTAATTAATTATAATTTAGTTATAATTAATTAATTTTGTATTCTTGGACATTAGTATAACCTCATAAAATTGTATTCTATGTACATTACCCAATAGTATTATGTAACAATTATTTTTATGTGATATGAGGTTCACCACCTTGGGAAAATGATCCTTAGTTCATAACTATGATATGAATTAAACATAATGTATTTTAATTTATTGGCCTAATAAATTAAAATTATATACCCAATTCCATGATTAATTATTTAAATAATGGTCTGTTTTAACTAATTAAATGAATATTCCTAATAAATTAACAAGGTTCCAAGGTCCACATTGAACCTCGTGTGCTTATTTTTTGTCTGGTTTTCAATGTTAGGGATTAACATGGTTTGCATGTGTAGCCCTTGATACATATTTCAATGTTTGATCACATGGTGTGTGTGTAGCCTATGAGATCTATATTGATGTTTGATCACATAATGTGCGTGTGTATCCCATGAGACCCATGTTTTATGTTTGAACACAAGGTGTGCGTGTGTAGCCTCATTGACATATTCTTGACATTTCTTTCATATGTATTACTATAATTATGATACTACTTGGCTTAATGTGATGTTTGATCTACCATTTTCATATTATATTGCATGTGTAATCTTCTGTTTTATATATTTTAGTGTGTAGATTGAGCCTAGTAGACATCCCCTTAGAGGGATGTGTTAGGCATGAGGTTGAAATGCATTGGACTATCCTTTTAAGAGGGATGTGTCTGCCATGTTGGGGACTATCTCTTGAAGGGGGTGTGTGTCAAGCTGCAAAATGGTGTTCTTTTCAGCGTGGAGCCGGAAGAGGTACAACCAGGGTTCATAGTAGCTTGTTGAGAACATGAACACTCAACACATGGGTGATTAATTTATTAATTGTAAATTGGAATTTGTTTTAATTCTTGTGTAGTTTATGTGTTACCTATTTACCTTATAATTAGCTATAATTATCACATGCACATTCACAACATTTTACTGGTTGGGTATAAGACTGTGTAATGACCCAAAGTTTTATCAATGGAATTTCCTTCTTATAATTATGCCTTATAGTATAATCACATTGGGAATCACAATGAAATATCATGATATTAAATACTAGGTGATAATTAAATATAATTTTTCCACTTCTATGTTCTGAATTTCAAAAATCTGACATAAATGGTTGTGTTTAGGGTGATTTTTGGATTCTAATAGAACAATTTTAATTTTTGGTGGATAGTAACATAGCCTTATGAATAGTAATGTTAGCCTTATGAATAATGACATACCCTAATTAATTGTAAACTTACCTATGATAGTATATATATAAGATTTTATTGAAAGTATGATGTAACCATATCTTGGAATAAGAAAATAAATGTTTTAAAATTGTTATTTTTTGAATAAAATATTATTTTATTTTAGAATTAAATTCCTCATATTTATAAAATTTATTTTAAAAAATGGACTTTATTTTTGGATTTGACATGTTGAAAAATGGTTGGGGTGAATTTTTGGGATTTTTCAGAAATACTTTGATTTTTGATGAATAGTGAAATACGTTAAATTACAAAATAAGTTAAATTCATAAATTATAGAGTCATGGGTGATATTATGCTGATGTAAGAACATATGGTTCTGATTAACATGATAAAATTACTATAATTATTCATGTAATACTCTCTATTCCTTGTCTTGTGGAGAAATAATAAATTAATGAATAAAATATTGGTAAAACCCCTCTCCCCTCCACTATAAATACCACCCTTGACACCCTCATTTCCTCACACCTCTCAAGCTTTAATACTTGTCTAAACTCTAACCAAACATCTTCCTTAGCCCCTCCCCCACATGGAAGAGCTTTTGGTCTCATCAAAATACCAAGCCTAGGTTCCTTAAGGAGGATCTCAAGAGAAGGATTCAAGAGGTAATTCCCCCCTCTCTCTTTTCCTTTAATTTCCTTTCAATTTCAAGTTCTTTTATTATTCTCTACCCACCTATATTCATCCAAATGGTATGGTAAATAAATTTTCATACATATACTATAATTTTATGATACTAATGGGATATTATACCATCCAACCCCATTCTCCTCTTATTTTTATTTTTAGAAAGGAAAACATTGTTCGTGAGGTGTTAATTTATCACCTTCAAGAATGACATGTTTTCAATTTTATTTACCACATTATGATTTGGTCATGAAACCATTTTATGGTTGAAACATATTATGTTATATGTATTATATCCTATTTAATTTTCTGGATCTAACTTATGTACATATTACAAAATGAAAAATCAAAACATGTTTTTTGTGATCCAAAAACCGCCGAAATTAACCTAAAATGATCATCATTAAATCTTAACTAATGATTCATCCACATGGTATATAAAATAATTCATTATAAGATAATTTAAAATCCTGGAATTTCATTAATAACATGTAATATCAGTTCTTTATGTTTACCTATCTTCTACATGAACTTCCATTCATGAATACAAGTGAACCGTTCAAGAAAACCATAAAAACAAACATTCACGAACAATATATTTAAACTCTAGAACTCATAAAAAGACCCATAAAATAACTTAATTAATACATAATGAACCATATTCATGTAAAAAAGTTTCTATAATTGTTAATTAATTAATCTAATGTGTTTATACTGGACATTAAAGTGACGAAAACGTTCAGATACAAGGTAAGGGGAAATTCTCGAACCCAACATTCTTTCTTCGGGTTCACCCTCTTTCACTCCATGTTTGGTATGGGAACTCCATAAAAATAATTTATTAATAATTAAATTAACTTTTATGGGATATACATGTTATATAATTTATTTTATGAAAAACCTAATGTTTTCCAAAATAACTCTTCCTTCAAATAAACACACCCTTTTTACTTATTGAATATTGTTTCACTCTTCACTCATGGATACTGGTTCTATATCAAGAATGATATTACCTATTTATTTTGGGGACTAAATGTTTATTAATGTATTATTTATTATTTTAAACCCATTTCTTTACATGGGGAATTTTAAGTTCAAGTTTGACATATTTTCAATATGGCATGCATGATAATGTAAATATTATGATGTGACGGGTGCACCCATAATTATATAGTGCAATATGAATGTTTGAATGTGATAGGTGTGCCTAGAATTATATAGAACTCCAATTAATTGGGTAAAGTAATGAACCTCATGAGTAAATGGTAAATGATGCGTGAACATGATGCTTTCATTGTTCACAACTATGTGTGGTAGATAACCACTAGGACATGCTGTTTCATTTTTATGCATTACCACATTTCAAGTCTTTTATTAAGTTTACTCTCATGATTTTGATGATGATGTTATTATTATAGTCACCACATTCTATATTTTTATTATTTATAGCTCACCCCTTTTTTATGTATATCCTCAGGTGACTATATGTACTATGGAGAGGTCACGTTCCAATAAGAAGTTAGAGAAGAAGGAATTAAATAAATGTTTATGTTTGATGTTGTAAATGTTATGTTTGGTCCTAGTTTTCCCAAGACACTAAACCTCTGGATCCTCATGGTGTAATACTATTATGTTTTTTATCTTTATAATGATGTAATAGTAATTTAAGAAAAGGATGAGTTGATATAGTTGGTATCAGAGGCAAGGTTTAGTTAATTTGGGAATTAGGATTACTGAACCCTAAAGAAAACCTATAGTACGAGACTAAGTACAAATATGCACACAATAAGCCTTATATAGGGATCCCATAAGTTATGATTTTAGTGTAAATCATACAAATTAATAATTTTTCATGAATTTTTGACTTATGTTTTATTATAACCTTTTCTATTTTAGAAAATGGTGTGAACCAGGAGAAACCAGGCCAAAAACTCGTGCGTGGTCCAATGCAATGATTTCCCGAACGACATCCCCAATTCTTTGGGAGGTGAAGTTCAAAACTTTATAGTGATTCTTACCCAACTATACCAAGTTATGAAAAAATAACCATAATAATAGGGAATTTTATCCTTCACCAAAGAGGGAGAAATTGGCTATCGAGTGTTTTATGCGGCAACGACCACCAACGTTTAATGGATCTTCCGATCCACTAGTTGTGGAACAGTGGGTCAACTACATGGAGAAGATATTTTCTGTGCTACACTGTTATGATATAGAGAAGGTGACACTAGTTTTTTATCGTCTATATGGAGAGGTCGATCAATGGTGGGCTTTGATTAAGAACACCAAGGCAATGGAGGAAATTTAAGATATGGAATGGGAAGACATTAAGATCATATTTATTAACAAGTATTTCCCATGAAATCTTTATAAAAATATGAAGAGATAATTCATTGAGCTCAAGTAAAAAGAAGGAGAATCTGTCACAAACTACGAAGTGAATTTCAAAAGGCTTTTAAGGTATGCTTCGGGTTTTGTTATCAACAATCATAGAAAAATTGATAGATTTTTTTAGTGGATTAAAACCACACCTTCAAAAGGATCTTGAAATTCAAGACTTTGGGAGTTATGAAGAAGTTGTTCGATGTGATCTTAGAGTGGATATAGAGTTTGGATAATGGTCCCATGGCTATGGTGATAAAAAATTAAAGATGGGGTTTCAATATGGAGGACCTAATGATAAATGTGGGAAGAAAACTCAATGACCAACATGCCAAAAATGTGGGAAGTTGCATCATGGGAACTACCTCAAAGGGATGGGGAAATGATTCAAGTGTGGGAAAGAATGCCACCATTCACAAGAGTGTTTAAAAGACATGAAAAGGAAGTAGAATGTAGTAGATGAAATGATAGGAACACCCATAGTTCAATGCTAAAATTGTAGAGAGAAAGGGCACTAATAATCCAATGCACTAAACCTTGAGTCCTTGAGGTTAATCAACATCAATAGCCACAAAATACAAAGGAACAAGGGAAGATTTATTCCATAACTAATGCAGAAGTGGAACAATATAATGAAGTCGTACAAGTTACATTTCCTATTCAGTCAAGAATGGAAAAAGTCTATGTATTCCTTTATATCATGAAAGTTTTCTATAACTATATAATTGAATCCCTGAAACCTTGAAGTATAGATATCTGTAAAAACACTAAGTGGTGAAATCATTGAAACCCATGTTTTTTACTCTTCTCCTATTGTCATATGTGGGAAGATTCTTCCAGAAAATCTTGTAATACTTCCCTTAGTGTAATTCAACACTATAATGAGAATGGATTGAATCTCATTATATAGATTACATATCAACTAAGGATAAAGGAAAATATATTTTCATATTCTGAACCATCACATGCTCCTCTAAAAATGCAAGGAAGATAATGAATCTCATTTGAAAAATCCTTCAATGGTGTGGGTGTTGATACCATATGAAGAATCATACCTCGCCCAAATGGTTGAGTCAAAGGAAAGTGACAACCTTGTAGAAATTCTCATTATAAGGTAATATGGTGATGTATTTTCTAAAGAGTTACCTGAAATCCCCCCAGATCGTGAGGTATATTTCTCAATAGAACTCATACCCAGAGCTACTCCTATCTCAAAGTGTCCCTATAGGATGGATCCTATCGAACTGGAGGAGTTAAAAAATAAGCAACAAGAGAATTTGGACAATGGGTTAATACACCCTAGTGAATCACCTTGGGGTGTGCCAGTTCTCTTTGTGAAGAATAAGGATAGAACAATGCAGTTGTGTATCGATTATTAGGAACTCATAAAGATCACTATAAATAACAAGTATCCTCTTCCAAGGACTGATGACTTGTTGGATCAGTTAATAGGATCTAAATACTTCTCAAAGGTTAATCTTCATTCTGGATATCATCAACTTAAGGTGAAGAGGGAATATATTTATAAGAATTCATTTCGTATAAGGTATGGGCACTATGAGTTTCAGGTGATTCCCTTCGGACTTATTAATTCCCTTTCAATCTTCATGGATTTGATGAATCGAGTCTTTAGAAATTACCTAGACAAATTTGTGGCAGTGTTTATTGATGATATTCTCATATACTCCAAGAGTAAGGAGGAACATTAAGAACATCTAAGACTTGTTTTGGTTACATTAAGAAAAGAGAATTTGTATTCCAAGTTTAGTAAGTGTGACTTTTGGATGATACAAGTCATGTTCTTGGGACATGTGATCACTAGTGAGGGAATTTATATGGACCCTTAAAAATAATGTGATTAAGGAATGATATAGGCCCTATAGTGTCATAGAAATCCATAGTTTTCTTGGATTAGTTGGGTAATAATGAGGTTTTGTGACAAATTTATCATGATTTTAAATCCCACTAACTATGTTAACAAGGAAATGGGTAAATTATGTCTTGATGAAAGAATGTGAGGGAAACTTCAAGGAGCTAAAGAGAAGGCTGATCACTGCACATGTACTCACATTATCGAAAAGTGGATAAAGTTTTGTGATATACAGAGATGAATAAAAGAAAGTCTTGGGTTTTATAATCATGCAAAATTATAATGTGATAGCATACACCTTATGGCAGTTGAAGATCCATGAGCAGAACTACCTGACGCATGATTTAGAGTTAGCAGCCATGATTTTTTCCTTGAAAATATGGAAGCACTACCTTTATGGTGAGAAGTGTGACATATACACTGACCATAATATCTTAAAGTATAAATTCACATAAAAGGATCTCAATATGTGTCAAAGGATATGGTTATATCTAATCAAGGACTAAAATTTCTCTATTCACTATAATATTCGAAAGGTGAACAAGGAAGCTTATGCTCTAAGTAGAAAAGAACCTGCCACTCTATCCATGTTACGGATTGAGAAAGACCATATCTTCTTGGATATGAAAATTATGGATTTTTAAATCATAAGGTAAGGGGATACATCCTACCTTTCCCAAATTATTGCACAAAAATCCATCCAAGATAAGATTAAGGAGTCACAAAAGGATGATCTAGAGTTACGAAAGAAGGTGAATGCAGTAAAGGAAGCAAAGCTACACAAATTCCATATTGATTATGATGGTGTGATTCAGTTTGGAATGCGGCTTTGTGTTCCTTCATCACCTTGGATAAACAAGGATCTATTGTACAATGCACATAGATCAACATTCTCTATCCATCCCAGGAGTACCAAGATGTATCGTGATCTCCGAGAACACTTCTAGTGGGATAACATGAAGAAAAAGATTTTAGAATATATATCAAGGTACTTGGTATGTCAATAAGTTAAAGTAGAGTGAAAATACTCCAAAGGGATGATACAACCATTGCTTATACCCATGTGGAAATGGTAGAATGTCACTATGGACTTTTTCACGGGTCTCCTGAAGACATCGAAGGGAAATAATGCGATATAGGTTGTGGTTGACTGACTCACCAAGGCTACCCATTTTATCGCTATTCAGGATGATATATTGATTGAACAACTTTCAAAGATATACGTGAAGTGGTGATACTACATGGCGTTCCACTCTCAATTGTCTCTGACCATGATCCAAGGTTCACATCTAAATTCTGGAGGAGCCTTTAATATGCTTTGAGTATTGAATTAAATTTCAGCATGACCTATCACCCCCAAATTGATGGAAAATATGAAAGGAATATTCAGACATTTGAAGACATGCTAAGAGAATGATCTCTAGAATTCAAAGGTGGATGGGATCAACATCTACTATTGGTTGAGTTCTCATACAACAATAGCTTCCACTCGAGTATTCAGATGGCTCTATATGAAGCTCTATATGGAAAGCGATGTAGCACTCCAACCTGTTGGGATAAAGTTTAAGAAAAAAAGATACTTAGACCTGATCTTGTGCAAAAGATGACAGAGAAGGTCCAAGTCATTCAGAAACACATCAAAGCTGCTCAGAGTTGGTGAAAGAACTATGATGGTAATCGTTTAAGGGACTTGGAGTTCAAATTTGGAGATAAATTATTCCTTAGAATATCACCATAGAAGAGAGTCATGTGGTTTGGAAAGAAATGGAAGCTAAGACCAAGGTACATTGGCCCCATTTTCATCCTTGACTACATAGGAGACATGTCCTATAGGCTTGAACTTCCACCGAATATGGCTCAATTTCATGATGTGTTTCACATGTCACTCCTGATGAAGTACATACCATATCCCTCAAATGTACTCACTAATAGAAATCGAGAATATACCAATGGATTTTTTCCTAACGGTTTATGAAAACCATTGGATTAGGAATGTTGATAAGTCTTTACCCAACAGTTTCAATAAACCATTGTAATAGAGAAGTTTAGATGAGTTTTAACCAACAGTTTTACAGAACCGTTGGGATATGTGAGACTTTACCCAATGGTTTTACAAAACCATTGGTAAAATTAAGTTTTAGGAAGCCTTTTCCAATAGTTTTAAAAAAAATATTGGTAAAGCTTACCTTTCCCAATGGTTTTAAAAAACCATTGGGAAAGTTTTTCCCTAAAATCGTCGCTAGCCCCAATCCCCCATCCGCCCGATTGCAGACCTAAATCCGAGACACCGAGCTCTCTCGTTAGGAAAATTCTTCCACCCTTCAATCAGATAGTTGTTTTGTTCTACACTTCAAATCTGTAAGTGGTACCTTAGGTTCTATGTTTTCCATCTATTTTTTTGTTTTATGTTTTGATTTGGCCTAAACCAGAGGTCCGTGCACTATGGTATACCCAAGAATTGTAATTTGATTTATTTTATATTTTTGTTGTACACTTCAACTGTCATGATTTTTTGAGTCATATTTTGTGAGTCAACTTTATTTGAATT